>JAQPPZ010002203.1:2086884-3411269 GCA_028583015.1 Wollemia nobilis | reverse complement strand
AACAGAGTAGTCCATATTGAAATCTATTCCAGAAGTGGAAAAGAGTGAATTGCCATTCGACCCAACTCTGTAACTCGCACCTTGGATAACCAGCTAGATCCTAAAGATGAGTGGGATCAGTCCCGTGGGTGTCTCCGGAGCTTTCCTTGCCTTCATCCTTTTTCCCGGGGTGTGCATGAAAGCCGGGCCAACAGGATCCTTAATCCCTTAGAATCTATCTACTTATTTTACAACCATTCATGTTAAAGTTTTCATGCACTCATCAATACAACGTGAGGCTATTGATAATCAAGAGTCAGTCAACATGATCCAGACCGAACTAAATCAGGATTGGTCCTTCAGAGCTAGAGCTTTCATGCAAATGACACCTTGGGAATCTTTGATCTCTTAAGGTCCTGTAGAGTGTGGTACGATCATTCACCATAGGGTTGTTTCTCAATCTGTGTTCTTAGATTTTGGATCATGGGAGGAGCATGTCATTTTATCCATAGAAGTTGTGGCTTATCAAGATTGGTTTTCCCAATTGTAGGATTTCCTAAAACTAGGAATGGTACCACAAGGTCTATCGCATGTCGAAATATGAGCATTTAAATAGAAGGTAATGAGGTATATATTTATAAGAGAAATATTTTATAGATGATGCTACAATGGAATGCTCCTTCATTATCTTGAGCCCCAGGAATCATCCTGGGTAATTTCACAAGCTCATGATGGTACATGTGGTGGTCACTTTAGTGGCATGGCCATCATTAAGCGCATCTTGAGAATGGGTTACTATTGGCCCACTATGTAAAAAAAGTGCTACGAGTATGTCAAGAAACACCGTAAGTGCCAACATCATGTAAACCTCACTCACTTGCCATCACAAGCCTTGCAACCCATCCAAGCAGCATGGCCCTTCTCACAGTGGGGACTAGACTTATCAGGCCACCACACATTCATCATAATGGCCATTGAGTACTTTACTAAATGGGTCAAAGCGATCCCCCTGACTTCGACAACCGGACCAAGGATTGTGGAGTTTATAATCCACAATATCATAAGTCATTTTGGGGTCCCTTCGAAAATAATATCGGATAATGGGCCATCTTTCAAGAACAAAAATATGCATGCTTTGATGAAAAAATACCACATTCAACATAGTTTTTCAACACCCTATTATCCAAAAGCAAATGGGCAAGCAAAAGCCTCAAACAAAATAATAGTCACCATCTTGAGGAAGATAGTGAAAGATAATCATAAGGACTATAATTTACAATTGCCTCTAGCATTATGGGCATATAGTACTAGTATGCAGATGCCCATTGGGGCAACACTGTTTTCACTTGTATATGGTGCTAAATCCATCATGCCCCTAGAGTTAGAAATTCCAACCCTGCACATAGCATTGAAGGACTTCATAGATGATGATAGTGCATGGCAAAGCTGCTTTGATCACTTAATGCTTCTTGATGAATGTTGAGTCAATACCTTGGAACATCTCCATGTTTATCAGGATCATCTTGCACGAGCCTAAAATAGTAAAGTCCACTTAATAGAATTTAAGGTTGGAGATCTTGTGCCCAAAGAAAATAAGCAGAACTAAAATCTGTCACCACACCTATGAGATAAATTTATGGTAAATTGGATAGGCCCCTACATGATTTCAGAAAGGGTTGGGCCTGGAGCATATTGCCTCACATCATTGGATGGTGTTGAAGAGCCTGAGCCTCTCAATATCATTCATTTGAAGGTATTTTATACATAAAATACAAAAACATTCAAATATACATAAAATACAAAAACATTCAAATATACATAAAATACAAAAACATTCAAATATACATAAAATACAAAAACATTCAAATATGTCATAAAATACAAAAAAAATACAAAGCATAAAAAATACAAACAAATCATAAAAATATAAAATATCCAAAAACAAAAATGTTCCAAGGGTATCTTCATGCCACTTGGTCACCTTAACCAAAATGCTCCAAGGGTATCTTCATGCCGCTTGGTCACCTTAATAAAAAATGCTCCAAGGGTATCTTCATGTCGCTTGGTCACCTTAACCAAAAAGCTCCAAGGGTATCCAAGTTGCTTGGTCAAATTCAATCAAAAATGCTCCAAGGGTATCTTCATGTCGCTTGGTCACCTTAACCAAAACACTCCAAGGGTATCCAATCCACTTGGTCAAATTCAATCAAAATGCTCCAAGGGTGACTTCATACCATTTTGTCAAACTCTAAAAGCCCCAAAGTCACAATAAGCCCTTTGGTCAAAATATAATAAAAAATACAAAAATAGTTGCATCTTACATCTGCATCCATATAGTTGCATTACATCAAACATTCATATCCATTTCATTTTCATATGTTATGATCACACTCTTGAAAACAATACCATAGTTTGTAACCACAAATACACAAGTCCACCTTCATCCATTCATCCATGTGTGTAACTATATTTTTCAAAACAACCATATCATGTTTTTGTAAGGAATAGGCTATGATTTTTTGGTCATTCAACCATATTTAGTGGTCTTATCAATTTTTTGGGAAGCCATCTTGATTAATAGAGAGTAAGTTCTAGTCATGAATACCTCAGATATTCAGGATCCTATCACTAATTAAAAACACTAAAATCCTAGTTGGTACAAGGGAAATATGAAAGCTGCAAAAGTGGTCTAGGTTACCTTAAGCAAAAATGGTCTTCCTTGCTTGTCCCCCTATGCGATCGGTTCAATGTGCTGAGAATTGGCAAAAGGACAAGTTCCACCCTACCCAGTTAAATCCCTTGCTTTCGTTGAAACAAGAAAAATTCCTATATTCAAACAAAATTCAAAATCAAAACAAGTGATTATCATCACTACATAAATACCTTGCTTTCATTACAACAAGCAAAAGTACCAAAATCAAGCAAAACTCAAAGTCAAAATAAACAAGTGATTTTCATCCTTACATAAGTCCCTTGATCAAGAGAAAAATCAATCAAAAAATAAATAAACGGTGATTTTCATCACTAAACATGAGCAAGTTTCCCAAATAAAATAAAGAAAATAAGGGAATGGAGCTTGAATCCCTAGAATTCATAGTATTGTACAAAACTAGAAGGTGATCCCCATTACAGGTTGGTGTACAACCATGCCTGGCAATGGTGATACCCTTACACATAATGATATGTCTATCACAATAGCATCTTGCATTTGTGTAAGACCAATATTTGCATGTGGATGAGCTAGCTCTAGGTAACCCAATGCTACCTAGTGGTATAGTCCAACTAAGTCCAACACAGGATAAGATGAACAAATGAGGATCCACGATCTTAGAAATGGGCTGAAAGAATCCTACCTGACATTGGAGGAAATGCTTGAGTTCTATCTAAATGTATATATTTGCACACATAGGTATAATGAATACCTAGGTCCATGATGAAAGCCTTGCTTTTCAAAAGTCTTGTATGGTTAGTATGCAGTTGTTGATAGAGTAACTAGAGTGTTTGAGTCTCAGGAAAAACCTCAAAACTTCCTACATAGAAACAAATCGTATCATCAATTGCATCATAAGTTTTCTTTATGAAGTTTTGCAAATTAAGGGGTATTAACAAAGTAGGCTATATGTTGGATGTGTCTCATTCTTTTTCAGAAAATAATTGTACGACAGGCACTACAGTGCAAAAGACGACGGGTAGGGGGGTTCGTGGGGGCCGAAGGCCCCCAAGGACCCTCGGCTACGATAAAGGTGATTACGTAATAGGTGATGGCTCGGGGTGCGTAGGGGGACGCCCTCAGATATGGTGAAAGTGATTAAAGCCGACGATAAAATTTTCACCTACTTTTATCGCTACTTTTGGAGTGACCCCCGAGATTCCCATGGTTGGTGGGTGGTTAGTGGGTGTGGGTGGTTTAGCCCACGGTGTTGTATCCATGGTACCCTAATACCATTTGATGGTTTAGGGTTGTATGAGTTTCCTTATATAATTATTGTAATGTCCCATTTTGGGGATAAGAGAGAGAATAATATATCAAGGAGGATAGACTCTTGTTTGCTGGACTAGCCCAAATTGGGTGAACCATGGTAAATCTTGTGTGTTATATGTGCATTGAATGGTGTCATTATTTCCTTAGTTATTATTTTTGCATTATTTCTAGAATATGTTTCTATAAATTCTCTTCATTTGGTATCAGAGCCAAGTCATTAGCCATAGGGGGACACCTTTATTGCTAGGGTTTAAATCCGTTTGAAGAAGATCTAGGGTTTCTAGGAGTGAGAGGAAACCTATTCTGGAGTGGGAGTTACGCAGAAGGAGTTTGAAGGAAAAATGTCAGGAAATCATTCAAGGATAGAGATTGAGAAATTTTATGGCAAAATTTTTGAGCTATGGAAGTTAAAGATGGAAGATATGCTTGTGGACAAAGATCAGTGGGCTGCTATTTTAGAAACAACAAAACCTACGGGTACTTTCGATGAAGATTGGGAGAAGATGAATCGAAAAGCAAGGAGTCTGATTCGACTATGTCTTGCAGATTCGGTGCTCATAAATGTTTTGGGAGAAGCTACAACAAAGGATCTCTGGGAGAGGTTAGGGGCTTTGTATCAATTGAAGTCCCTAGTGAACAAATTATTCCTCAGAAAGAAACTGTACAATCTTAGGATGCATGACGGGGATTCGGTTGCAGATCATCTAAATGCATTCAATACAGTGGTAAGTCAACTAACATTTGTATAAATTAAGTTGAGTGAGGAAGATAAATGCATTAATTTGTTATGTTCTTTACCAGATTCATGGGATAATTTAGTAGTAGCAATTGGTAGTACAACTTCATCCACATTGAAGTTTGAAGATATAGTGGCATCTCTATTATCTGAGGATATGAGGAGAAAAGCCATGGAGGGCACATCTAAGGAAGCCCTAATAGTGAGAGGGCGTGCCAAGGAGAAGGACAAATCTAGATATGGTGATAGGTCTAAGTCTAAAGGTAGATCCAAGTCTCGAGGGAAGTTTGAGAGAAAATGCTGGAATTGTGGCAAGCCTGGTCATATGAAGAAGGATTGCAGATCAAAGAAAGTCGAGTCTAGAAAAAAGTCCGATGAATCGACTTCCACAGAGATGAATAAATCCATTGATGAAGCAGGGGATGTATATCTGGCATCCTGCTCATCGTGCTCCACACGATCAGATAAAAATGATTGGTTGATTGATACTTGTGCCTCTTTTCATATGACTCCTCATAGAGCGTGGTTCAGTGAATATGAAAGATATGATGGAGGGGAGGTACTATTGGGAGATGATTCACCACTCAGAATCATGGGTCGTGGAAGAGTGAAAATTTTGCTACAGGATGGTAGGGTTAAGACCCTACCAGGTGTGATGCATATTTTGAGACTTGCTAGAAATTTTATTTCGGTAAGCAAAATGGCCGATGTAGTAGTGAATGTCAATTTTGGCAAGGATTCATGCAAAATGGTTCATGGATCAATGGTGTTGGCAAGGGGAGTTTGGATTGGAACATTGTATAAGCTATTGGGAAGCACTATGACAAATGAGTGCAATAGCTCAACTGTTCTTGAGGTTGATTCTGATAAAAGCTCAACACTCTGGCATCAAAGGATGGGAAATATTGGAGAAAAGGGATTGTGTACCCTGTACAAAAAAGGTATGGTTCATGGTATCCCTAATTACTCAATGTCTTCCGAGTTCTGTGAACATTGTATTTATGGTAAACAGAATCAGGTTAGTTTTCCATCTGGTGCCACAATATCTAGTGGGGTACTAGATTTGATCCACAGTGATATTTTTGGTCCTGTTCCTATGCCATATCTTGGAAAATCACGGTATTATGCTTACTTTGTTGATGATTTTTCAAGATATGCATGGATTTACTTTCTTAAGAGCAAGGATGAAGTGTTTGAAAAATTTAAGGAATTTAAAGCACTTGTTGAGAATCAAACTGATAAAAGGATTAAGGTGTTGAGGTCTGATAATGGAGGGGAATATTGTTCTAATGTATTTGAGAAATTTTGTAAGCAATGTGGTATTGCAAGATAGAAGACTACTCCATATACACCTCAACAGAATGGAGTTGCAGAGAGGTTGAACAGATCACTGATGGAGAAGGCTAGAAGTATGCTCAGTGGTGCAGGTTTGGCACAGGAATTCTGGGCAGAAGCAGTGAGTGCAGCATGCTACTTGCAAAATCGGTCACCTACATCAGCATTGCTAGATCAAACTCCATTTGAAGCTCTATTTGGTAAGAAACCTTCTATTTCACATCTCAGAGTTTTTGGCTATGATGCATACATGCATATTCCAAAGGAGAAAAGAAGTAAGCTAGATAATAAGGCTGTTAAATGTATCTTTATTGGTTATAAATATGGTGTTAAATGATATAAGTTTTGGAATCCAAAAACTAAAAGTACAGTGTATAGTAGAGATGTGGTGTTTAGGGAGATGATCAGTGATTTTAGGAAGGTAGTTACAGAAGAGGAACCTGGAACAGTCATATTTGATCTCATGGAAAACTATCAGATAGTAGAGTATCTGGAAGAGGAGCATACAGATGAGGATATGGAAGAGGAGCATACAGGTGAGGATCTGGAAGAGGATGAAGAAGAGGTTCATACACCTATGGTAAGGAGATCAACATGGGAAAGGAAGCAACCTGAAAGGTACAGTCCATCTGCTTTTCCTACTTCTTTTATACTATCTGTTACTAATGAAGATCCTAGAACAGTTAGAGAAGTTGTTAATTTTGGAGAGGCAAACCGTTGGGAAGAGGCCATGGATGAGGAAATGATGTCCCTGAAAAAGAACAGAACATGGGATTTAGTGAAATTACCAAGTGGTAGGAAAGCAATAGGTTGCAAGTGGATATTTAAGAAGAAGCATAATGTTGAAGGTAAAGTGGAGAAATACAAAGCTCGCCTGGTTGCTAAAGGTTATTCCCAGGTTGAAGGAATTGATTATGGTGAAGTTTTTTCTCCCGTTGCAAAGCTAACATCAATTAGATTTTTGTTAGTCGTGGTCACTGCATTTGATCTTGAAATAGAATAGATGGATGTGAAAACTGCATTCCTTCATGGAGATTTGGAGGAAGAAATCTATATGAGGCAGACTGAAGGTTTCACTATTGCAGGAAAGGAGGATTTGGTATGTAAGTTAAATAAATCATTGTATGGACTGAAACAATCACCTAGAATGTGGTACCAAAAATTTGATACTTATGTTTTAGGAATTGGTTTCGTTCGTAGCAATGCTGATCACTGTGTGTATTCAAAGAAAATTGGTACTATAATTGTCATTATAGTTCTTTATGTTGATGACATGTTACTAATTGGAAATAGCAAGAAACTGGTCAGGGAAGTAAAGTCTCAGTTGGCATCGTAGTTTGACATGAAGGATCTTGGCCCTGCAAATTTTATATTGGGTATGCAAATAAAAAGAGATCGCTCTAACAGAAAGTTGTGGCTGGATCAGAAAAAGTATGTTGAGACAATGTTGAAAAGGTTCAATATGTAGGATTGCAAACCGGTGAAGGTACCTATTTCTTTAGGTGAAAATTTGTCTATTGAACAATGTCCAAAAACAGAAGAAGAGGTAGAGGAAATGTCACATATTCCTTATGCAAATGTTGTAGGTAGTTTAATGTATGCCATGGTTTGTACTAGAGCAGACATTGCCCATGCAGTGGGAGTCTTGAGTAGATATATGTCTAAACCTGGTAAATAGCATTGGACTGCTGTGAAAAGGGTTTTCATATATTTGCGTGGCACCTCTGATTTTACAATCTGCTATGAGGGTACAGGTAAAGAAAATAGACAATTGGATATAGATGGGTTTGTTGATGCAGATTGGACTGGAGATCTGGACAGGAGAAGATCTACTAGTCCTTATGTATTCAATTTGTTCGGAGGGGCCATTAGGTGGATGAGCAAGAGGCAGACTATTGTTGCTCTTTCAACTACTGAAGCTGAGTATATGGCAGCCACTGATGCAAGTAAGGAAGCCATATGGCTGCAAATACTATGTGCTGAAATTGGGTTCTTTCAAGGAGCTGTGAAGATAAACTGTGACAGTCAGAGTGCCATATTTTTGGCAAAGAACTCTACTTACCATTCAAGAACGAAGCACATTGATACAAAGTTCCATTTCTGTAGGGACATGCTTGAACAGAAGAAAGTGTTGCTGGAAAAGGTAGACACCAAGGAAAATGTTGCAGATGCTTTAACCATATACATGATAGATGTCAAAATAATATCTACATGGCCACTGACTATTTTGAATCTTTTAAATAACATAAGTTTTATCAAGAAATTACATACATTCTACCCCAATACTTTTCACCTATGAATGCCTAAATAATTAGTTCTTATGATAAGAATGATTATTTAGATTCATGATTGTTATACTTTCTGTAGGGGTGGAAAGGGATGGATCATTTCTACTGCCCTTATCACCCATTTAAATTGTTGAAATCATACCATATGCATTCCTTATGTTTTAAGTGATTAAAGCATACAGGTTCATTCACACTAGATTAAACATCATATAGACAATGCATGATACATTGCATTTACCAAATGATAACATAATACAATTAAATCAAAATTAAACGTGCATATAACAAAAACATTGCATCCATAAACATATAATTTCATAAATCATCCATCCACATTTAATATCATATCATTGCAACCATCCATGCATAGGGTATTTTATCAATCGTTGCATCATCAAATCACTGCATTCCATTTGCCTCATTGATGATTCCTCGTTTGAGGGGATATTCATATTCAAAGTCAGCTTTGCATGCAATCACAACATAAAAAATCCAAAAGTGTGATTAGCACATTTGTCCACAATTTTTTTTTCTAAATATTATCATACAAAATAATCTCAATAACAACCAGAAATGGGGTTATATCATGAGAGTTATGCATAACAATAGAAAGGTCACCTTGGCATTCATGGAGCACAATGAATGACATGGGAAACTAATCTAGTGTAATATTTGAAGGAATTCACTCTGGAATTCATGGAGCATAATGAATGACACGTTTGAATAATTCAAATGTTAACTAACTTAAATGGTTTGAAACTTGTCACCATGTTCTCATCAATCAATCAACAACAAAGATTTAGATAGGCTTTTGTCCTATTCATACTTTTGGACCACGATGATCTAGTTGTAAAAGCAATGTACTCAAAAGTTGTCATTCTTAAGAAACTGGTATGGTATCGTAAATGCCATATGGACTCAAAAAAATTACATCATTGCATCCACAATCATCCATTTTATTTTACCGACATTGTTTTTATTTCTTTCCTCTTTTTCTTCTCTTCTTTCTCTTATTTCCCTTGGACATCCAATCAATGTTGTATGGTTACACTTCGAGTGGCTACATACCTTTGATTGGATTTCATTCCCCTTCTATCCCTTTTCCTTCTATACAAACCCTTCACATTTTTTTATTAAACTATGTTCCACACAATATAGTATAAAAAGGGGCAAATGTAGACATCCAAAAGTTGCATATTGCTATACCTACGTACTTGTAGATCCTTTCAGACACTTGTAGGTTTACATAGGCCATACTAGGTACCTCTAGGCTATGGTAGACCAATGTAGACTATTGTAGATCCTCCTAGACATGCATAGATTTTTGTAGTCATGCGTAGTCATACGTAGACGACCGTAGTCATGCGTAGTCATGCATAGATTGCCATAGATTATCATAGCATCGTGTAGACTCCCATATACCATTCCATCATCTTTCAGGTCCTAAACCCTCATAAACCTTCAAAATCACATCCCATGCATTGGGATATCCTTTGACAGCCTATTTGTACTCAATTGAGGCCTCCACGGGGTATTAGTTGACCAAAATAATTAACAAGTCAATATCTAAAATCTTATTTAATGTTGACTTCAGTTAAGTCACATTTTTAGGGCAAAATTGATTAAAAGAATCCTTAATATTGATTAACACTAATTACATCCTCCCACATGTGTGAAATTAGGTTTTGTTAGGATATTTCTTTAATCATGTCCTAAATTGACTTAAAGACCTCCTAATTAGGATTAGTCCTAATCCATCCTCACACATGTGAAGATGAGATATTTCTCATAAGGAATGTGATGTTGCCACTTTGCATTTCCTAATCTAACCCTAGTCAAAATAAAATCTAGGTTTAGTCTATCTAACCCCCCCTGCACCTTGCCTTTTCCTATAAATAGTGGGTCCTAAACCCCTAATTACCTCTCTCCCAAATTCAACAAAGCACAAAAACTCTGCAAAAATGGAAAGTGAACATTGAACAGTCAGTTCTCGGTGTACATAGTCAGATTTTGACAGTATACAAAGGCACCCAAGATTCCTAAGAATCGATCCACCAGAGGGATTTTGCAAAATAGACCTCACAGTTCAGATCACCCCTTACCCCACGAATCCAGCCTCAGTTCATCCCTCAGGTGGCGAATTGGGTCTACAGACCCTAAATCACCCTAGATTTTGGAGGTAAGCTTTGTTTTACCATATTATCAACTTCTACATATTTTATTTCAGTTTTTATTATATTTTTATAGTCATTTCATCTTCATAAATATGGGGACTGGCTAAGGCAAGCCCCCCATCACACTAACCCCCTTTTTGCAGGTTCTCCATAGGTTATTTAGAAAATCTTAAGAGGAAGAACAACATCAAACAAACAACAACCCAACGATGGCCCACATACAAAGAAGCCCACCTACATTGAGGGATGATTGAAGAAGACATCAAATTGATTGTAATATTTCTAGGAAAATAAATGGATAGAGGGCATCATGTTCCTCTTATAACATGTATCTCTTAATATCAATGGAATTACAATTTCTTTGCTTAATGCATCATTGTGTTTTGTGTTAAATTATCAAATGTTATTTTCTACCTGTTTTAGTGGGAACCATTAGGGTTGTCATAAGACAACAAGCACAAGATCAAATTCTCAACCACAAAGCCAAAATAAAAAATCATATCCTTTTGTATTGAGAACTCCACTAAGGGAAACAACGTACTAAGTTCACAATAAAGATCTCCATATAACATTAATGAAAAATTAGCTACTATCATAGCAAGAATTTCTCTTTTGGACCTCTCAAGAACTTCCTCCATACATAGGGAAGAATTTATGAGAACTTTAAGCAAGATGATGGTACCTGAAGATATTGAACCTAATGTTGTGGTGAATGTTGTTACTTTGGATGAAACAAATTTCATATATTTTTGTGACAAAGATATTCCTCCTCAAATTTTGTATAGAAATAATCCTTTATACATTACAACATTGATCGGAGACATAGGAGTCAAAAGAGTTCTAATTGATAATGGATCATATTTAAATATTTGCACATATGATTTGTTTCAAATATTTGGATATGAAAAGTATTAAAATGATTATTAAAGCATTTAATGATGAAACTCAAGAAACATGTGGGATAATGACAGTTCCATTGCAAGTTGACCCAAGAATTTTGGATACGATTGTGTTTTTTATACCTTGTTTTGTATTGTACAACATTCTTCTAGGTTGACCTTGGATCAACACAATGAGAGCAGTACCTTCCACATTACATCAATGTGTCAAATTTAATTTCAAAAATCAATTAGTCACCATCCATAGTGATCCAATGTCATTTGATATGTGTGCTATAGTAGAACCTATAGGAGTTTCGTTCTATCCTGCTATATCCTCTACTCATCCTAGTCCACCCCCATCATCAAGACCTTCTAAATCTAAATCATCATCACCTTCTAAACCCATATCATCAAAAGCATGACCTAAATCACCAATAAATTCTAAGTCATTATCATCATCATCTTTAGAACCCATGTCTAATCCATTTCCTAAATCCACATTATCATATTCACCTCCTGAGCCTATAGTGTTTAAATTCATAGCATCTAAACAACCAGTTAATAAGGATATTCCATCTACTTCATATGCTCTTTCATATGAAGTATCACCAAACTTATCTTCAGTGCTTGCAAATACATAAGAAGTTAATTTTGCTACCCAAGATTCCTTGGTGTTATCTAAGTTATCTCTATCTCCCCTAAACTTGGGATTACCAAAGAAGGGAAGCATTTACCATATTGGTAATTGTGCCTTTGTGTATGCAGGGTATGATTGGATTAAAATTATAGTTACAAAAGTTACAATTGATTATGATGGGTTTGCTAAGTGTTATTTTTCTTATGGATATATAAAATCAAAGCCAATGATGTGTAATATGGGTTATAGAGGTAAAGGTTTAGGACCTCATGAAAATGATATGAAAGAACCTTTAGAAGTTGAATATTGGCCTTCCCGATGTGGTCTTGGCTATATTCCCACAAAAATAGAACCATTCCCATATGAATATGATGATCACCTTATAACATATAAATAATATATATAATAGAAAGAGCTCTTTAAAAATATTTATACTTACAATATGTTAACTGTAGCTTATCCAAAAATGATTACTTTTTTGGATGAATGTTTATAAGGCAATATATTTCATGATATATCTCTTGATGAAGTTTTGAGGAATAAATTCTTCTTTGATGGATCTATGCCATGTATAGCTCATGTTGAAGCAACTTCTCCTCAAGAAGAACTAGCTAAATGCACATTAGAAGAATTACAAGAAATGGGTGTATCACTCGCACCACCCAACTTTGAAAGATATTTAAATATTGTTGTTGGAGATACTTTAAAATTTAATATTGGAACAAAAGAGAACCCTCATCTAATCAAAATTGGATCAAAATTAAGTGAAGAAAAACAAAAGCTATATATTGAATTATTCACAGAATATGATAATATTTTTTCTTGGACATACACAGATATGCCAGGCCTAGATTCTTCTGTAGTTATGCACCATTTAGTAGTGTGCCCTGATGCTAAACTCGTAAAGAAAAAACTTAGAAAAATGCATCCTAAAGTAGCACTACTAGTCAAAAGTGAATTGGAAAAGCTTTTGAATGTAACTTTTATACAATATATTGAATATACCGAGTGTATATCAAACGTTGTTCCAACGACTAAGAAAGAAGCTACTAATATTAGGGGTTGCACTGATTTTAGAGATATAAATGTTGCATGTCCTAAAGATGATTTTTCCCTCCCTAATATGGATTAGATAATAGATTTCATATTCGGGAGTGGGATGTTATCCCTCATGGATGGATTTTTAGGATACAACCAAATAAAAATAGCTCCTGAAGATCAATCTAAAATAGCCTTTATTACCCCTTGGGGGATATTTTGTTGGAAATTAATCCCCTTTAGGCTAAAAAATTCAGGAGCAACATATCAAAAAGCTATGACATACATCTTTCATGATATGATATATGATATTTTGCATGATTATATAGATGATATTATAGCGCATTCAACAAAAGAAGATGATCACATTAATGATTTAAGAAAAGTGTTTGATAGACTAAGAGAATATCTAATACGTTTAAATCTAGACAAATGTGTGTTTGGAGTTAAATCAGGAAAATTGTTGGGGGTTATTGTTTCTATGTATAGTGTAGAAGTAGATCCTATCAAAATTAAAGCTATCCTTGATATGCCACCTCCTAAAGATATATCAGAGTTAAGATTTTTACAAGAAAAAATTCAATCTATACATCACTTCATTGATAAATTGGCAGATAAAATAGGACCTTTTATTAAATTACTTAAGAAGAATACTCCCTTCAATTGGGATAAATAATGTCAAGAATATTTTGAGAATATTAAAAAATATCTTCTTACTCCTCTAGTGCTTGTTCCTCCTAGACCAAATCATCCATTTATTTTATATATTTTTGCCTCGAAATTTGCACTAGGAGCCATGTTGGCTCAAATTTATGATGAAAAGAAAGAACGAGCCACACTACATAAGTAGAACTTTAATAAGTTATGAAACTCGATATATTCCATTAGAAAAACTTTGTTTAGCGGTTGTGTTTTCTATGCAAAATTTGTGTCATTACATGCTTAGTCAGAAAACATATGTTATTGCTAAGTTTGATCCATTAGGGTACTCTAGATTTGGATTTAAAAAATAAGATATGAAAAGTATTGAAATGATTATTAAAGCATTTAATGATGAAACTCAAGAAACATGTGGGGTAATGACAGTTCCATTGCAAGTTGGCCCAAGACTTTTGGATACGATTGTGTTTTTTATACCTTGTTTTACATTGTACAACATTCTTCTAGGTTGATCTTAGATCAACGCAATGAGAAAAGTACCTTCCACATTACATCAATGTGTCAAATTTGAATTCAAAAATCAATTAATCACAATCAATGGTGATCCAATGCCATTTGATATGTGTGCTATAGCGGAACCTATAGGAGTTTCATTCTATCATGCTATATCCTCTACTCATCCTAGTCCACCCCCATAATCAAGACCTTCTAAATCTAAATCATCATCACCTTCTAAACCCATATCATCAAAAATGTGACCTAAATCACCAATAAATTCTAATTCATTATCATCATCATCTTCCGAACCCATGTCTAATCCATTTCATAAATCCACATTATCATATTCACCTCCTAAGCCTACGGTGTTTAAATTCATAGCATCTAAATAACCAATTAAGGAGGATATTCCATCTACTTCATATGCTCTTTCGGATGAAGTATTACCAAAATTATCTTCAGTGCTTGCAAATACATAAGAAGTTAATTTTGTCACCCAAGATTCCTTGGTGTTATATAAGTTATCTCCATCTCCCTGAACCTTGGGTTTACCAAAGAAGGGAAACATTTACCATATTGGGATTTGTGACTTTGTGTATACGGGGTATGATCGGGTTAAAATTATAGTTATAAAAGTTACAATTGATCAGGATGGGTTTGATAAGTGTTATTTTTCTTATGGATATATAAAATCAAAGCCAATGATGTGTAATATGGGTTATAGAGGTAAATGTTTAGGACCTCATGAAAATGGTATGAAAGAACCTTTAGAAGTTGAATATTGGCCTGACCAATGTGGTCTTGGCTATATTCCCACAAAAATAGAACCATTCCCATATGAATATGATGATCACCTTATAACATATCAAGAATATATAGAATAGAAAGAGCTCTTTAAAAATATTTATACTTACAATATGTTAACTGTAGCTTATCCAAAAATGATTACTTTTTTTGATGAATGTTTAGAAGGCGATATCTTTCATGATATATCTCTTGATGAATTTTTGAGGAATAAATTCTTCTTTGATAGATCTATGCCATGTATAGCTCATGTTGAAGCAGCTTCTCCTCAAGAAGAACTAGCTAAATGCACATTATAAGAATTACAAGAAATGGGTGTATCACCCGCACCACCTAACTTTGAAGGACATTTAAATATTGTTTTTGGAGATACTTTAAAAGTTAATATTGGAACAAAAGAAAACCCTCACCTAATCAAAATTGGATCAAAATTTAAGTGAAAAAAAACAAAAGCTATATATTGAATTATTCATAGAATATGATGATTTTTTTGCTTGGACATACGTAGATATGCCAGGCCTATATTCTTTTGTAGTTATGCACCATCTAGTAGTGTGCCCTGATGCTAAACCCGTAAATAAAAAACTTAGAAAAATGCATCCTAAAGTAGCACTAATAGTCAAAAGTGAATTGTAAAAGCTTCTAAATGTAACTTTTATACAAGCTATTGACTATACTGAGTGTATATCAAATGTTGTTCCAATGACTAAGAAAGAAGCTGCTAATATTAGGGTTTGCACTGATTTTAGAGATATAAATACCCTCCCTAATATGGATCAGATAATATATTTCATAGTCGGGAGTGGGATGTTATCCCTCATGGATGGTTTTTTAGGATACAACCAAATCAAAATAGCTCCTGAAGACCAATCTAAAATAGCCTTTATTACCCCTTGGGGGATATTTTGTTGGAAAGTAATGCCCTTTGGGCTAAAAAATGCAGGAGCAACATATCAAAGAGCTATGACATACATATTTCATGATATGATGTATGATATTTTGCATGATTATGTAGATGATATTATATCTCATTCAGCAAAAGAATATGATCACATTAATGTTTTAAGAAAAGTGTTTGATAGACTAAGAGAATATCTGATACGTTTAAATCTAGACAAATGCGTGTTTGAAGTTAAATCAAGAAAATTGTTGGGGGTTATTGTTTCTATGTGTGGTGTAGAAGTATATCCTCTCAAAATTAAATCTATCCTTGATATGCCACCTCCTAAAAACATATCAGAGTTAAGAATTTTACAAGGAAAAATTCAATCTATTCGTCACTTCATTGAGAAATTGGCGGATAAAATAAGACCTTTTATTAAATTAATTAAGAAGAATACTCCCTTAAATTGGGATAAATAATATCAAGAATATTTTGAGAATATTAAATAGTATATTCTTACTCCTCTAGTGCTTCTTCCTCCTAGACCAGATCATCCATATATTTTATATATTTTTGTCTTGAAACTTGCACTAGGAGCTATGTTGGCTCAAATTGATGATGAAAATAAAGAACGAGCCACATACTACATAAGTAGAACTTTAATAAGTTACGAAAATTGATATCCTCCATTAGAAAAAATTTGTTTAGCGGTTGTGTTTTCTATGCAAAATTTGAATCATTACATGCTTAGTTAGAAAACATATGTTATCGCTAAGTCTGATCCATTAAGGTACTTGCAATTTGGATTTAAAAAAGAGGATATGAAAAGTACTAAAATGATTATTAAAGCATTTAATAATGAAACTCAAGAAACATGTGTGGTAATGATAGTTCCATTGCAATTTGGCCCAAGAATTTTGGATATGATTGTGTTTGTTGTACCTTGTTTTGCATTGTACAACATTATTCTAGGTTGACCTTGGATCAACGCAATGAGAGCAGTACCTTCCACATTACATCAATGTGTCAAATTTGAATTCAAAATTAAATTATTCACCATCCATGGTGATCCAAGGCCATTTTATATGTGTGCTATAGTGGAAACTATAAGAGTTATATTCTATCCTGGTATATTCTCTACTCATCCTAGTCCACCCCCATCATCAAGACCTTCTAAATCTAAATCATCATCACCTTCTAAATCCATATCATCAAAAGTATAACCTAAATCACCAATAAATTCTAATTCATTATCATCATCATATTTAGAACCCATGTCTAATCCTAAATCCACATTATCATATTCACCTCCTAAGCCTACAGTGTTTAAATTCATAGCATCTAAAGAACCAGTTAAGGAGGATATTCCATCTACTTCATATGCTCTTTTAGATGAAGTATTACCGAAATTATCTTTAATGTTTGCAAATACATAAGAAGTTAATTTTGCTACCCATTATTCCTTGGTGTTATCTAAGTTATCTCCATATCCCTAAACCTTGGGATGTCCAAATAAGGGAAGAATTTGCCATATTGGGAGTTGTGCCTTTGTGTATGTGGGGTATGATTGGATTAAAATTATATTTATAAAAGTTACAATTGATCAGGATGGGTTTGATAAGTGTTATTTTTATTATGGATATATAAAATCAAAGCCAATGATGTGTAATATGGGTTATAGAGGTAAAGGTTTAGGACCTCATGAAAATGGTATGAAAGAATCTTTAGAAGCTAAATATTGTCCTGCCCGGCATGGTCTTGGCTATATTCCCACAAAAATAGAACCATTCCTATATGAAGACGATGATCAACTTATAACATATCAATAATATATAGAATAGAAAGAGCTCTTTAAAAATATTTATACTTACAAAATTTTAACTGTAGCTTATCCAAAAATGATTACTTTTTTGGATGAATGTTTAGAAGGTGATATATTTCATGATATATCTCTTGATGAAGTTTTGAGGAATAAATTCCTCTTTGATTGATCTATGCCATGTATAGCTCATATTGAAGCAACTTCTCCTCAAGAAGAACTAGCTAAATGCACATTACAAGAATTACAAGAAATGGGTGTATCACCCGCACCACCTAACTTTGAAAGAGATTTAAATATTGTTTTTGGAGATAATTTAAAAGTTAATATTGGAACAGAAGAGAAACCTCACCTAATAAAAATTGGATCAAAATTAAGTGAAGAAAAACAAAATCTATATATTGAATTATTCATAGAATATGATGATTTTTTTACTTGGACATACGCAGATATGCCAGGCCTAGATTCTTCTGTAGTTATGCACCATATAGTAGTATGCCCTGATGCTAAACCCGTAAAGCAAAAACTTAGAAAAATGCATCCTAAAGTAGCAGTAATCATCAAAAGTGAATAGGAAAGGCTTCTGAATGTAACTTTTATACAAGCTATTGACTATACTGAGTGTCTATCAATTTTTTTTCCAATGACTAAGAAAGAAGCTACTAAGATTAGGGTTTGCACTGATTTTAGAGATATAAACGTTGCATGCCCTAAAGACGATTTTTCCCTCCCTAATATGGATTAGAGCATATATTTCACATTCGGGAGTGAGATTTTATCTCTCATGGATGGTTTTTAAAGATACAACAAAATAAAAATAGCTCCTCAAGACAAATATAAAATAGCCTTTATTACCCCTTGGGGGATATTTTGTTGGAAAGTAATGCCCTTTGGGCTAAAAAATGCAGGAGCAACATATCAAAGAGATATGACATACATCTTTCATGATATGATGTATGATATTTTTCATGATTATGTAGATAATATTATGGCTCATTCAGCAAAAGAAGATGATCACATTAATGATTTAAGAAAAGTGTTTGATATACTAAGAGAATATATAATATATTTAAATCTAGACAAATGTGTGTTTGGAGTTAAATCTGGAAGATTGTTGGGGGTTATTATTTCTATGCATGGTGCAGAAGTATATCCTCTCAAAATTAAATCTATCCTTGATATGCCACCTCCTAAAAGCATATCAGAGTTAAGAAGTTTACAAGGAAAAATTCAATCTATCTGTCACTTCATTGATAAATTGGCAGATAAAATAGGACCTTTTATTAAATTACTTAAGAAGAATAATACCTTCAATTGGGATAAATAATTTCAAGAAGCTTTTGAGAATATTAAATAGTATCTTCTTACTCCTCTAGTGCTTGTTCCTCCTAGACCAGATCATCCATTTATTTTATATATTTTTGCCTCAAAACTTGCACTAGGAGCTATGTTGGCTCAAATTGATGATGAAAAGAAATAACGAGCCACATACTACATAAGTAGAACTTTAATAAGTTATGAAACTTGATATTGTTGGCAATTTTGGGTACATTGCTTTTGCTCAAGTTTTGATGTTGTCATTGATGTCAAGAAGCGGAAGGGTTTTTGTGAAAACCAAGGTAGACAAAATAAAAGGTTTTATTTAAAACCATGGACAACATATTTGAAATGGGTTTTTCTTAAAACCCAAGTTGGCTTTTCGTTTCGTTGAAAAAGGTGCCCCGGTGATGAAGATATTTAATTTTAAATATTTAGTTTAAATTTTATTTATTTAAAATTTAAATTAAAATATTAAAAATAAATTAAAAGTGCCGACGTGTTAATCAATGCATCTTAGTGCATATAAAAGGTGGCAATGGAATTCATTAAAGTGTGCATGTATCGATATCAATTTTCGTGCATCGTCTGCGCCAGTGAAGGAGAGCATGTTTTGTTGAGGGCCCACACATTCGAAAACCACAAGGAGTATGCTTTCAACTTTGGATAACGGATGCAGCGCAAGGAGTATGCTTTCGTCTCTGGATAACGGACGCAGCGCAAACCTTCTTTGAGCACCCAAATTGAAGGGGAAAAGAATGATGTGAAGACGCCGCAATTCAAGCGTTGTACACTTGTCCATAGTCAAAGAAGAGCTTAATTTTTCACTGCGTTATCTCATGATCAACAGCATACGAAAATTTGAAAGGCGCTGAAATCAAAAAAAGGGAACTGCATCTGCGTGTGAAATGAAGAAAGATCATCGAGGAAGAAAAATAATTCAAACTAGGCATCAATTTACAGAGTGTGTTGGAAGTTCGTCATAGTTTGATAAGGTATCAAAGGTGTTGTTCATGATGGCACATTTCTCGAAGCAAATCCAGGAAGAATTGTTACGTTTTGAATAGTGAACGCATCTATGATTCTGGTGATACTACAGTGAGCGCCTTGGTGAACGTAACAACAACATTGATGATGTAGTAGTAAATGGAATTAGCCTTTTGTATTGGTTACCGATGAAGGATTGTGTTAAGGTTTACTTGGAGAAGATAATCGAGTTAAATTAAATAGCCTGAGCATAAGTCTCACATAGGAGTAAAACTCACTTGGTGGTTTGATTTGGATCTAATGCGTCGAGGGAACATAAACCCCATGGTCGAATCCCCATAGCTTCATTTTGGTGGTCAATACATTTTTAAGGTATGCAATAAAGGTTTAGGGGAGTCATAACTAAAGTGTGGAATGTTTATGAATGATTTATTTTACTTTTATGGTATAAGTGGTTTTGGGAGTTATAAGGTTATGCAATGTTGTGATTTATTTTATTTTATGGTACAAGTGGTTTTAGGAGAGATAAGAAAGTTGTGCAATTAAAGGCTTTGGTGATGATTATTGAAAAGTGGAGTAATGTTGATTATTTTGTGATCTACTAACCCTTGTGAAGATTGGCAAAAGAATTTTGTGATTGTGGCAGATTTCCAAAGGGGTTTCTTCACTACAATAAGGTATGGGCACATTCTTCTTATGAGTATGATTGGTGTATGTTTTTCTGAAATAATATTGGAGTGAAAAGGTATACAACAAGGTTTCCTTTGGTTGGGTGTAAATCCTATTTTCTGGTTTTTTGAAGACTACTTATGCATTGTTATCATTGATGAGAGTTTTGGTGAATGCATAGTTCTGGTTTAAGGTAGTGGAAGCATTGTGCACTAGGGTTTATGTTTGTGAGTCTTGCTACTTGCTTTGAGTTGGTGAAACCCTTGGTTGGTTGTTTTGAGGTTGATGGTTGAGTTGCTTCCATAGAGGTTGTTTGATCAAGTTATTGCTTTTACTTGATTCATGATATTGGGCTTACTCCATTGAGTTGATTTGAACAAGTTATTCTTTGCATTTGGTGATATTGTGTGGGTGGATGTTTTGTTCAAATATATTTGGAGGGAAAAGGATTTCTACTTGTTTCCTTTTCTTGTGATGATTGGTAGAATACTTCAAGGTTAATGTTGAGTTGAATGATGTTGGTTAAACCTTGTCTTTGAGCATTGTTGTTGAAGCCCTAATTGGTTGATAAAAGATATTGGTTGTTGGAAAGAACATGAGTATCATTGTTATATGACATATTGCTTGGTTGGCAATTGTTGGGTTGTGTTTCATGTTCTTGAGAAAAACATACTACATCTATCTTATTCTGTTGAGATTGAGATTGAGTTGAGATTGAGATTAGGAGTTAAGTATAGAACATATTGAGTCTCTAACAATTCTCTTTATGCTTCTATGAGGTTGATGAATCACATTGGGTCTCTAACAATTCTCTTTGTGGGTTCATGCCAAGCAAGTTTTCTTGATGAATTTGTGAGCAGGTTTTGGACAGGTTTCGTTGGGGACTTGTGAGCAGATTTGGATAGGTCCTAGCAAAGGACTTGTGAAGCTGAGTTTGATAGTTCTATTAGAGAACTTGAGGACAGAGGTGCATTGGTTCTATGAGAAGAACCTGAGGACTGATTTGTGCCAGACCGAAGGACTGTGTTTGGTGCAGATCAAAGACAAAGGAAGAGGACATTTGTGCTAGACCGAAGGACTGTGTTTAGTGCAAATTCAAGGACCAACTTTAAGGTGATAGAGGTGAGGACAGAGGTCTCTAGCCAGAGTAGGGAATACAGGTGTCTTCTATGGATAGAGTTCTATTTGCTAAGGGCAGCGAAGGCAGAGGTCTTCTAGAGGATCACCAGCCAGAGCAGAGGTAGGGGAAGGTATCTCCTTTGAGCAGAGGCTCATAAATTCAGATTGGGGGAAGGTATCTCCTTTGAGATGAGGCTCATAAACATTGTAATTGGGAAGGTTTCCCAAAGAACTTTGAGATAACTTTTAGAGAAAAGTTTTGTGGATGAACCACGTTGAAATTGTTGTGTCACTTTGTGGATGATCTTGTGCATTGTTTTGATATTGCTTTGGATATGTTGCTTTACTGTTTTGAAGTATAAAGGAAAAGTAAAAAGTGGTCTTATACTGTTCACCCCCCCTCTCAGTATAAGCTTGTGTTCTTCAGATATACTCCATTAGAAAAATTTTGTTTAGCGGTTGTGTTTTCTATGCAAAATTTGCATCATTACATTCTTAGTCAGAAAACATATGTTATTGCTAAGTCTAATCCATTAAGGTACTTGATGAGTAGACCTTACTTATCAGGATGCACAACTAAGTGGGTTCTTGCTCTTAGTGAATTTGAACTCACATTTATCAGCCAAAAATCTATTAAATGCCAAGTTATAGTTGATAAGTCAGCTACTACACCTTTAGAATCTACTCATCCTATGAATATTGAATTTCTTGATGAGTGCTTTAATCTAGGAGAAGATCATTCTGAGACATGGTATTTGTATTTTTATGGAGCTATATGTATGAGTGGTGCAGGCACTGGTATCATATTTAAATCTCCCAAAAAGCACCTTACCCCTTTATATTTTAAGTTACAATTTGCTTGTACTAATAATACTGAAGAGTATGAGGCTCTAATCCTTGGGTTACGAGTTGCTTTAGCTTTAAAAATCAAAATTTTGTTAGTTTTCAAATATTCTCAGCTTGTGATAAATCAAATAAATGAATGTTGTCAAACACAATATGAGAAAATTCATCATTATAAAGAATATGTCCTTAAGCTTATATCATTGTTTGAAAAGGTAACTTTAGAAGCTATTCCTAGAACTAGCAATCGTGTTGTCGATGCTATGGCTGCAACCTCTTCTTTGTTTACTTTTGAGTTGGATGATGAGTATAATACCATTATTATTCACCAACTCCAAGAACCTGATTCTCTAAGTCATGTTTAGAACCATTAGATGTATTTTTTATTGATTAAATTACCCCAGAACCTTGGTATACATATGTCTTTAATATTATCGAAAGTGGAACCTTCCCAGAAGGATTAGATATAAGCCAACGTAGGTTATTGCATAATCAAGTTGTTCGCTTTGTAATTGTTGGTAATACCTTATATAGAAGATCTTTTGAAGGTATCCTATTAAGATGTCTCAACCTAGAAGAGTCTAAAAAAACCTTAAGAGAAGCCCATGATGGATCCTATGGAGGACACTTTAGTGGAAGTGTCATTGCTAAAAAAATCCTTAGAATGGGATATTTTTGGCCTTCCATGGAAAAAGATGCTAATGATTATGTATGTCATTGTGATAAGTATCAAAAGCATGCTAACCTTATCCATGCTCCTACTCAGGAAATTCAAGCCATATCCTCTTCTTGGCCCTTCTCTAAATGGGGTTTAGACATTATTGGTAAAATCAATCCTATTTCATATGATGGTCATAAATTCATAATAACAACAACATAATATTTTACAAAGTGGGTTGAAGCTATGCCTTTAGCTTCTTGCATAGGAATTCAAGTTTCTAAATTCATTTTCAATCAAATCATCTGTAGATTTGGAATTCCATCTAATCTCATCTCTGATAATGGAACATGTTTCAAGAAAAAATATGTTAAGAAATTATGTCAAAAATATAAAATCCAACATATATGGTCCACTCCTTATTATCCAAAAGGTAATGGCCAAGCTGAAGCATCCAATAAAACCTTAATAAAAATCCTAAAAATTTTAGTTAATAAATCTGGCCGTGATTGACATATACAATTATATCCTGCCTTGTGGGCTTATCGAACTAGTGTTCATACTCCTACAAGCGCTTCACCTTTTGTCTTGGTTTATGTTTTTGTAGCAGTTTTTCCATTTGAATTAGAAGTTCCTTATTTAGCTCTTTTGCTTCAAGATATTGAAGTAGGAGATGAATATCGCGCTGACATATTTAGTCAGCTGGAACTTCTAGACAAAAAGTGCATCCATGCTTTAGAGCATCTTCATGCCTAGCAATACAAACTTAAAAGATCATATGCAAAGAAAGTTCATAGTCGATCCTTTAAAGTTGGAGATTTATTCTTAAAATAAAATCAAAAAAATACTAATGCAAGAAAATATCTAAAAGGAAAATTTCAACCTAATTGGCTTGGGCCATATGTCATCACTACTAAATTTGGATTAGGTGCATATATATTGTCTTCCTTGGATGGGAAAGATCTCAAGGAACCTATGAATATCATGCATTTGAAGATATATTATGCATAAATTAAAAAAATTACATATCTGCACATAATTGTAAATAAATTTATTCATCATCTACAACCCTCATATTATCAAAATAACAAAAAATCAAAAAATATGAAAATTTCCAAAAATATTTCAATTTTTTTAAGTTATTCATTTTGCATCAGTGTGCGTTATCTTCCAAAAATCCAAGTTATATTTTATTGTATTTAAACTAAATTCAAAATTTGTCTTGAACCATGCACTTAATTTACATCTTTAATAACTTTGATTTTATCGTTTTGATTATAACTCTCTCTTGTATAGAAAAACACTATTACTTCATTAAATAAATTTTGAGTTTTTGGTAAATGATATTGCTACTTCTTGAACCAAGAATACATTCTCACATCTTAAAAATGATTTGTTGCAAATTTGAAAAGGATACTACATAGTAGTCTTGGTTTATTAAGTGAAAATTTTCCCCTGCTATCCTATTATGCGTATGGTCTAGAATAATGATAATTGACAAAAGAACAAGCTTTCTCCCCCTAACCAAATAAAATCCCTTGCCCCACGTCTAATCTGGGCAAGTATCCCCCCCCCCAAAAAAAAGAGAAAAATAAAGAAAGAGAAAAACAAATAAAAAGAAAATAAAAGAAATAAAAAGAAAAATTAATAAAATCCCCTTGTTAAAAAATGAGCAAGAAATCCCTATTCCAAAATTTGAGGAAAAGAAGGGGGTAGTGAGCTTGAATCCCTATAATTCCTCAATTATTTGAAAGCCATGAGGTAAGCCCCATAACAGGTGGTTTGTGCCCAACCCGCTTGACCTTGGGTAATCCCTTTTGCATGGCAACATGTCTATCACATTAGCAACCTTATTTTGTATAGACTAATATCCGCTTGTGGATTAGCTAGCTTTTGGTAACTTGACTTACATAGTAGTTCAGTACACTGGCATGCATAAAATCATGGTTAATGAATCTTTCACTCGCACACACATTAGTTCATTCAAGTTTGCTTGTATCACTACCTTACTCAAATTCGATAAATTAATTTTACAAGCACACACATTTTATCCTTGAGATATTTTGTATCATTGTGTCAAATCACTATGGATAATGAATTCACTTATCACACACTGGTTCTTGATACATTTGAATTTTTCTTCGAAATAAGTTAAAATATTTCTTTGAAATTTGTTAGACATTTTATCATCATCCATTTCTTCATAGATAATTCCAAAAGAACTTGTAAAACAAAATTATTTATCATACATTGTATTTTGACTTCGTGATTATGGTATAATTCCTAGTAACCGTTTTCTCAAAATTCACACCAGGAATTCTATGCCTAGTGCAAGTCATCTTTCTCAATTTTTAAGTTTTAATCATTTTATATAGCACAAATAATTTTTCATACACCATACATTGCACTTTGACTTCGCGATGATGGTATAATTCCTAGGAATTATTCTTCTCAAATTTCACACTAGGAATTCTATGCCTAGCGCAAGTCATTTTTCTCAATTTTAAAGTCTAAACCATCCCATATTTATTAATATTCTTAAATATGTGATACAAATGATTTATTTTATATCAACTTATGTCTTCAAAATAAATAGTTTCACATTATCATGCATTGCATTTTGACTTCGTGATGATGGTATAATTCCTAGAAATTATTCTTCTCAAAATTCACACTAGGAAGTTCTTGCCTAGCGCAAGTCATACTCCCAAAATTTTCATGCTTAAATCACAACCATTAAACTTATCAAAATATTTCTTAAAAATCAAGTTGTGTCAAAATAAAAAAATCAAACATCTTATTTTATTACCATAAGCCTCACGATTATACTTGATCACCACAAAAACTTTTCTCTTATTAGCAATACAAAACTTCCTCACAACAGGATTCACTTCATGACCTAGCGAGCACCGATCTCCACCAATAGTTATATAACAACACAACATCCTCCGAGGAACATTTCTAATCTATTTATTCTATTATTTTACAAAAATATATGTTCATATATTTTAAAAAAACATCTTTCAAAAACACATTTACAAAAACTCAAGTCAAATTTCATTTTAAGCATGATCAAAAGAAATAAATTAAAAACATGATAATGAGAAATTTAAACATCATAAAAATTTCAATAAAATACAATAAAATCATACAAAATTACATAATAAAAGAATTTTAATATATATATCTCAAAAATCCATGTACAAAATGGAGATAGACTGGTATGCCACAATCCTCAAAAATCGGCATACTCAATCAATAAATATATAATACAAAAATGTGTCTATATGAGTCCACCCTAGGATCCTCTCGAGACTCTAGAGCTCGTTGCATCATCCTATCTAACAAGGAGTGGTGGTGGTGGTTATAACTATCCTCCTATTGTCTTCGTCCTAGAAGAAGTCACCCTAGTAGAAGAGCGAGATGAAGATACCTGAAATTCTAAGCGAGTTCTTTCAATCTCTGTGAGAGTACCCAAATCTATCCCGAGTGTAGAATGTCTCCACTCCCAGTTCTTTAATTCTTCCATCTATCAACAAAAACAAAGTAATAATATTTTTGTTATTAGATCGTATCAAAACAGTCAAAATTGGATAACAAGTGCAAAATCGTAATAATTTTTCACAATCATAATAATTTTTCAAAATCATACTAAAAATTTCAAAATCGTTGCAATTTTTATGATATCATATTGATACGATATCAGCCGATCATATCGATTTTGGTCGATATTGTACCATACAATATCATAAAATCAATACAATTTTGCAAAATTATTATGATTTCTCATTTAGGGCTATGCACGGCAGCCGTGCCCTAAAAATCCAAATTTAAAATTAAATTCAACAAAAAATAGGAAAAATTTAAGCTAAATAAGTGAGAAATTCATACCTGGAGTGATTTGTCGCCGGCTCGGACCAAATCAGCGTGATGTGGAACGTTTGCCATGTTTTCTCCAGAGCTCTGAACAGGTAAATAGTAAAATGCAAATGAATTAGTTTTGTATTTTTCTTTTTACTATTTATTCATTTACCCATAATTTTCAAGTTTTACCTAGATGTCAAAACTGGCATAAAAACTCGAAGGGGGTATCATTAGCAACATATCTTAAAACAACTTACATAAAAACTTGAAATCATCAATGAAATTTGTAATAATTTTTTTTTTATTTCTCGTAAAGCATGCCATACTTTTCTTTAACACATTTTCCTTCAAAATTGTGCTAAATAGGGGACAAACTGTAACACCCTAAAAATGACTCATTATAATTTGCACTAAGGATAAAAAACTAGCTAAAGTGATCCTCTAGTTGGTTGCCTCAATTTTTGTGCCCTCCTGGCGAGATCGAGTAATATGGACAAGATCGTACGATATGATATTGGATTGTACGATATGATTTTAGATAGTACGATATGATTATTGATCGTATGCATACGATCTTGCTCAAAAATAGAAAATCTTAATCCAACAAAATGATAGAAGAGGTTGAAACACCTTTTATCCTTACCTGTGCAACCGTGCAATAGTTACGGATCGGATTCGCCCGATTTGGTCCCAATTTTGGAAGGAGTTGCAACCAAATTTATTGCAGCCCATTTTAGCCAACTTACCTTGCCTATTTAGTCAGGCACCCTTCCCCTCTGAATCCTCATGGCACTCATAATTCCTTGACTTAATTTCTATGTTCATATCACTATAAACTTTACATTAGATCTATTATTTTTGCAATTTTATGTAGGATCGAAAGGATACGATCAGTGAACGAATGATAAAATCTACGATCGGATGCATACAATATTGCTCTACTCATATAATATTGCTCACAACATACTTGGGGGTAATTTCTAACCTTGGTTTGCATTTTCTAAGCTCTATTTTGCATATTTAGCATCATATTGATCATTTATATTGCATGGGATATTGAATTTAATTATTTGTATCCTTGGAGTTCACCAAATATGCATGTAAGTACATATTTTACATAGTTTTGATGCACGCATATGATAATTCCATTGATTATGATATTCAATAGCCAACCTATAATTTAATTCATGCTTAGAAACATCATTAGCATTTTCTATTTTCTATTTTTGCATTCTATTCATGAAGTTGTAGGATTCTATCAAGATCATATCATTCAATCTCTAATCAAAAGGTACGATCTTGAATCGTATTTATATGATCTTACTCTGTGCATACAATTTTGCTTTGTTGTGTACGATCTGGACTACAATCAAGAATCAAAATCTTCTTTAGACTTCTAGATATAGGTAAGAGTTCTAAATTACTTTTTAAGCACTGCATTGTTCATCTAGACATTGTCTTTTGTTGTTTGTTGTCTACATATAAATCAAAATTACATATAGCTTAGTGTAGTTGCATATTGGCCAAAACTAGGTGATTGTGAGAATTTAAAAGGAACACATCAAAACAAACTCCAAAAACCTAGGCATGGAAAATGCCATAAAATGTTTCTTGGTGAACCCTAAACAATTCATCAAAAAATCACCATAAGAAGGTATGATCAAGTACATCTCTTTCAAGGTGTAGACCTATCATTCTCACATTTCCCTTTGAGACACACATCCATTAGCCTAAAGGAAGTGATTGTGCAAATTTTATACTACAACCCCCATCGACTATCTAGAATGGGTGTCAAACATGATACCTATAGGAAAACCTGATGGAAGGATTCGTATTTGAATGGATTTCAAAGATCTCAATAAAGTAACATAAAAGGATTTATTCCCTTTGCCCAATATAGATGCTAATAGATGCAACTATGGGTCATGAGATGATTTCCCTCATGGATATATTTTCTAGTTACAATAATATTTGGATTTAACTCAAATACCAACACAAAACCACGTTCACAACTCCATGGGGGACATTTTATTACAATTTGGTCTTAAAAATGCTAGTGCCACATATCAATGGGCCATAAAATATATTTTTAATAAACATGCATAAGATCCTAGAAGATTATATCGATGACTTATTGGCCAAGTCATTGTTATGTGAAGAGCACATCGAGGTCCTGATAAAGGTCTTCAATCGCCTGATAGAGCACAATGTCATATCGAATCCCAAGAAATGTGTCTTTAGCATAAATTTAGGAAAACTCTTAGGATTCATCATTTCTAAATGAGGGATCAAATTCAACCCAACAAAGGTAAAGGCTATCCTAGAAATGGCCATGCCCATTAACATCAAAGAGCTAAGAGTCTACAAGACAAAGTAGCATCCATAAAGTGTTTAATTGCACAACTATCGGATAAATATCGAACCATGAATTGACTGCTACATAAGGGGGTCCCATTCAACTAGGACAGAGAATGTTAGCAAGCCTTTGCTGAGATCAAGAAATACCTAGCAATATCACCAGTACTAGCTCCACCAAGTCTAGACGTGCCATTTTTTATTTATATATCTGCTACTAATTTTGCTTTAGGCACCATGTTGGCTCAAAAGAATGTGCAAGACAAAGAACAAGCGATATACTATATCAGTTGCACCTTGGTGAGTTATGATCTAGAGTACACATATATAGAAAATATGTGCTTAGTAGTGGTATTTGTGACTAAGAAGTTGTGCCACTACATGTTGAGTCATACAACATATGTGATATCAAAATAAAATCCTTTGTAGTATATGATGAGCAAGACATATCATAATACACATACTATAAAGTGGATCATGCTACTAACATAATTTGATTTGGAATTCATAATATAAAAGTCCATCAAGGGATAAGTCATAGTTGATCAACTGATAGAGGTGCCTCTTTAGGGTAATATATCTTTGATCATAAAACTTACCTATGAGGTAGTCTTTGCATTATCGGAAGCACCCAAACCCAAAGAAATTGATAATAAAGTTGAAATGACTTTGTTCTTTGATGGTTAAAAGTGTGAGAAAGGGGGTGGTGCAGGGTGATGAGGCCCAAGAATTCCTCATTATTGCACAATGTTTGACTTATTATTGCACAATGTTTGACTACCATATGATAAGTTAATTTCCAAATAGTTGACTAGAATATACTATTTGTTAAGTGTTTGCATGATTTTATGTTAGGAATACTATATCTCTGTTTTTGACTATTTTCAGCATTTTATGACTAATTTTGCGTGATTAAGTAGCAAGTAAGAACATGCATTTCAATTAACCAAATGTGGTATGCTGATATCCATTAACTTCTCAATGGTTTTTGAATGTTTTTCTGCCCTTCAACTTGTTTCAAATCCACATTGAAGCCAAAAGTTTAGGACTGTCATAAATCTAAAAATATGAGAAAAACAGCCATATAAAAATTAGCAAGCTGTCACTTTATAGGAACACCTTGAAGTTGTCAATCAAAGCATGAGGATATGGATGGAATGAGTTTATAAGGACTACAGAAGACATCTGACCTATTTAGAAGCATTTCCACATGATCTAAATAGGTAGCAACAGGGTATAACAGAGCGGGGACAATTGTGCAGCACATTGTTGCACTATTTCAGCATGGTTACTTGGTGAATGAAGTGTATAAATTTAGTAGCAACTTTATGTACTCCTTCATGTTGATACTTGAATAATTTTTCCATGTTCTAATTTGTTTGAATTTGCAAGAAATGCCAATATTTTACAACTATGCAGCAGAACTGGAAAATGCAATAATTTACCATGTAAATTCTAGCAAGCTACAAATGAATGGCAAGGCATGAAATTCACACATAGAGAGGAATTAAGGCTATTGCAATCTGATCCTGAGGGCTAATACACCTAAGAAATGCAGCCAAAACCATTTGGATTCAACATAGTTGGTCATTCTAAAGATCTTCGGAATGAACACAGTGTCTTCGGAATGAACAGATATCTTCGAAATGAGAAAACACAGTATCTTCAGAATGAACAGATATCTTCGGAATGAGAAAACATAGTGTCTTCAAAATGAGTAGATCTTCAGAATGAGAATTGCATTATCTTCGGAATGAGCGGATCTTCGGAATGAGAATTGCATTATCTTCAGAATGAGAATTGCATTATCTTCGAAATGAGCCACTTATCTTCGGAATGAGAACAGAATGTGCTTTTTGACTTTTTGACTAAATTTTGATGGTGGAAAAAGGGAAAGAAGGTTGAGAAGGTTAAGGTAAAATATTTCCCATATGATTTTTCCATCCTTGCTGTCCAAAGCCACCATTTATGGAAAAGATCAACTTTGATCCTCTTCTAGGATTAACACAGAAATAACTGTAGCATAATAGGAAGTTGTTTGCAAATATAGAAATAGAATATTATGAAGTGGAGAAATATGTGTGAGATATTTCTGGACTCCTCCCATGTACTCCCACCACTGAACATGCTTTCTAAGGGCCAATGACTATTGCTGCAACACAAACAGTCCAGATTTACATTTATTTCAAATCCAGAATTATTGGCAAATGACTGTAAAATAGCACATAGGCTGATTTGAGCATGGGATATATTGTAAATATTTATATAAATAACATAGCTCCCTCCTTGGTTGAGCCAGTTAGAAATTATAATAGAGGAGAGTTTTCAGTAGCAGTAATTAGGACTATACAGTGATTTTCTGTAATAGTTTTCAGCATGTTTTGTCATCAATAAAAGTGCAGTATTTTATCATTTTATGTTCTGAGTGCTAATTAGTTAAGGAGTGCTTTTCACCTCCTTCTAGATAAATAAGTATGGGCCAACTTTCAGATTTAGAAGGAGAGATTTTATGGCAAGTTTTAATCTGTAATTTTGCTACAACAGAATTAATAGATTGCTTACCAGATTTCTTGTTTTTATTTTGTGTTGTGTGATTTATGTTTCCTATTATGTTTGTGTACAGCATTTGTGTGTATGTCAGCTGACAAATTATATTAAGCATTTTCCTTCATGTTTTCCTTACTTTCTATTTTAGCAACTTTCCCTTTTCAGCATATTTTATTTTGCTGTCAATTCTTGTAGCAGAAGCTTGACAACCTTTTGTGGCAGGGCATTGACAGGTGTTTTAGATTAGATTTCAATTCTGCAAAAGTAGATTAGATTCCAATTCTACAAAAGTAGATTAGATTTCAATTATGCAAAAGTATATTAGATTTCAATTTAGAAATTTCAATTATGTTATTTCAATTCTGCAAAAGTAGATTAGATTTTAATTCATGCAATTGTAGTTAATTGTTAAATTTTATAATTTAGATTTAGTTTTTAATTTCTATAATTTATTTTAGTTTCCATTCTTCAGACTAGGTTTAGTGTGACACCAAAAGGCTAAACCAAATCTGCTTCACCAATAAATGCTTGAAATCTGAATTCCTAAATTGTACTTTGCCCTAGCCTTCTATCGTAGACAGCCTTGGACACCACCCCGAATTGATAAATCATTGATATTAAATGATGATATTCAACGACACTCATCATTTTGGTACCGTTTCCAGGGAACATGGTGTTGTTAGAGGGTAAAAGCAGTCAAATAATTATTATTGTGCTAAGTTATGAAGTTCAGAGTTAAATCTGAATGTAATAGCTGGTATAAATAATAATTATTTTTTTTGAAGAAAGTGAAAAGCTTATATTAATACAAAGAGTATATACAAGAGGGATCGAAAACATCCCAACCAAGAACCAGGAAGCAAGAAGCCAACACAAAGGGCAAAAGGGCAGCACTTCCCAACACAAAGCACAAGAAGAAAACCAGGCACGAAATCATGACATGTCACGAAATCGTGACATGTCGCGATATCGCGACAGTCAAGGCAGCCAAAGCCACAACCGGGCAACCGGTCGCGAAATCGCGACATGTCGTGATGCCAAAGCCAACAACTCCTGACCACCAACATTGTCGCGATATCGCGACGGGTTCTCCTCAGAGCAGTCATCCCTCAAAAAGGTCGCGATATCGCGACACATTTTCCGTTTGCCCCCTTTACGCCAAAAGTGTCACGAAATCGCGACAAGATTATCAATCTGCAACCAGTCCTCCCAAGTGTCGCGAAATCGCGACGAATTATCCTCATGATGCACAAGCTCCAAAATGGTCACGAAATCGCGACGTCTTTTCCAGAAGTCTTCAGTGCGCCAAATGTGTCGCGAAATCGCGATAGTTCTTCTATCTGGCTCCCAGGCATCAAAAACGTCGCGATATCGCGACGGATTTTCCCCTTGTCTCCGAAACACAAAAACCGTCGCGATATCGCGACTATTTTCCTCCTTGTTGCCCCTGCTCTCAAAGCGTCGCGAAATCGCGACGGGAACCTTCCAAAGGCCGTGGCAACAACAATTGTCGCGATATCGCGACGGTTTTTCCCCTTGTCTCCAAAAAACAAAAACCGTCGCGATATCGCGACTGTTTTTCTCCTTGATGCCCCTGCGCTCAACGCGTCGCGAAATCGCGACAGAAACCATCCAAAGGCCGTGGCGACAAAACTTGTCGCGATATCGCGACGGTTTTTCCCCTTGTCTCCGAAACACAAAAACCGTCGCGATATCGCGACTGTTTTCCTCCTTGATGCCCCTGCGCTCAAAGCGTCGCGAAATCGCGACGGAAACCTTCCAAAGGCCGTGGCGACAAAACTTGTCGCGATATCGCGACGGTTTTTCCCCTTGTCTCCGAAACACAAAAATCGTCGCGATATCGCGACTGTTTTCCTCCTTGTTGCCCCTGCGCTCAAACTTGTCGCGATATCGCGACAGTTTTTCCTTTTGTCTCCGAAACACAAAAACCGTCGCGATATCGCGACTGTTTTCCTCCTTATTGCCCCTGCGCTCAAAGCATCGCGAAATCGCGACGAAAACCTTCCCAAGGCCGTGGCGACAAAACCTGTCGCGATATCGCGACGCTTTCTTGCCAAGGGCCGCGACAGCAAAGCAGGTCACGAAAACGCGACAAAAATCATCCTTAGTACAAAAATTTCTCATTGATTCAAGAATTTTGCAAGTCCCTGTCGAATCTCAGCATTTTCCACAGGCATGTCACTGTGTAGCTGAACTCCAACCTCCTTTTCCGCACCCATCTTTGCAAGGAAATCAGCCACCGAATTTAAGTCACGACTCACATGGATAGGGATCACATCTTCTAATTCCTTCCAAAGGTCCTTGATTTGAGAGACTAAAATCTGTATCTTCCAAGCTTTCAAAGCAAAGTTCCTCAAACAATCAAGAGCGCCAACCAGAATTTGAGAATCTGTCTCAAGGAGTATCTTTCTGTATCCCTGCTTAACAACCCATATGGAAGCAATTTTGATAGCATAGGCTTCAACTTCATTATTGGTGGCTCTTCCTGCACCCCGTAGTTCCCAGTAAAGCATAGCTCCAAGATGATCACGGCACACAACACCAATTCCAGCATTGCCCGGATTGCCCTTTGCAGCTCCGTCTGTGTTAATTTTAACCCAACCTACTGGTGGGGGCTTCCAACTGGCTATGTTCTTTCTAACCTGTGCAATAGCTCTCTCTTCCTGAGGACCCAGCTCAGCCGTAATTTCCTCATCAGCATATATGGCAACCGTCTCTGTGACTTTGCTCCAGATAACCTGCCATATTCCATCAAGCGAGGAGAAGGTCTCTCTAAAGATTCGAGCGTTTCTTTCCAGCCACACTTGCCACCAGATGAAGGAAAGACCAAGATCCCACCCCAGACGGAGGGCTTTAGATTTAAATCTGCCTTTCTTCCATCTTTGCCAGATATTGTTCCGAGTCAGAGCACCATTACTCTGGAGTTTAAAAAAGGAAAACCACCGATTCCAAATCTGACCCGTGAAAGAGCACTCAAACATCAAATGATCAGCAGTCTCCTCATTCTTATGACATAAAATACACTGAGAAGGGCCAATGATTCCTCTATTTTTGAGGAAATCGAAGGTGAGAATGCCATTGTGCATAAACTGCCAGGCAAAGAAGTTCACTTTCGGCCAGCACTTGGAATGCCAAATCTTCTTCCAATATTGAACCGAAAATGAATGCGGGGGAGGCTCTGGGAGGATCTGATCATATCCAGCCTTCACAGTATAAACCCCGAGGTTCCCATGGCCCCAAGCTAACTCATCCTCTTCATCTCTGCCCGTGAGAAACCGTGTTGTCAAGATGTTGGTCAAAATGGTTGCTAGCGCCGGAGGGATTGTGACCGGCCACTCCTCCAACCGCTTAAACTTCTTGAATTTATACTCACCCAACTGGCTAGTGTTGAAATAATTCTCAATAGTGACCCATCCCTGGGATTCTATGGCAGTTTTAATTGGAAGCAATTCAGGATATTCCGCAATGATGGGTGGAAACTGGTCCCAAGAGTCAGTCCAAAAACGTGCCTTCTCCCCTCTTCCCACTTTCCAGAACAATTGGTCTTTAATAACTTGAGAACCCAACTTGAGAGCTTGCCAGACTAGGGATCCATTACCATCCAAAGGGAAGCGGCTTATTTCAGAGGGGTGAACTTGGCCCAGATATTTGCTGGTTAAGATTCTACTGAATAAAGAAGATGGCTGGGAAATCCATCTCCAATACAATTTACCAGCTAAGGCTATGTTGTTGAGTTTAGAGCTTCTCAATCCCAGCCCTCCTTTTTCTTTGGGCTGCGTAACTTTATCCCAGCCAACCAAGGCCCATTTCCTCTCACCCTTTGCTCCTTCCCATAAGAATCTTCTGGCCAATTTATCCAACTCTTTCCAAATAGAAGGTGGGGCAGCCAGGATAGAGAATTTATAAATTGGCATGGCTTGGATAACTGACTGTAAGAAGGTTAATCGGCCGCCATAGCTTAACCATTTAAGAGACCAATGGTTCATTCTGTCTTTGAAGCCATCCAAAAGATCTTTCCAAATGTCAATTTTCAATTTCTTGAAGTGCAAAGGAACCCCCAAGTAGACTATAGGAAGAGAGGTTCTAGTGAAGCCCAAAATCTCCATAATTCTGTCCCGAAGCCTTTGATCAAGATTGAAAAAGACCACTTTGGATTTTCTGTCATTGATAACCTGATTGGAGGCCCTAAGGTAAACATTGAGAGAGTCTCTGATTCCCCTGGCTTCCCTGAGACTGGCCACTCCAACCAGGCCTGTATCATCCACAAATTGCAAATGAGTCAGAATTTCTGAACCAACCTTAATACCTGTTAACAGGCCTTGAAGTCTTCTTCTGAAGAAGAGTCTACCTAATCCTTCAGCCAAAATAAGGAATAGATAGGGAGAGCAGGGGTCCCCTTGTCGGAGACCGCGAGAAGCTCCAAAAGGAGGCGAGGGAAGCCCCTTAATTAGAACAGAATAAGAAGGCGTGGAAACACAGCTCATAACCCAGTCTATCCAGTCCTGGGAAAAACCAAAGGCGGCCAACATTTTTGACAGGAAGCCCCACTCCACTCTATCATAAGCCTTGGACATATCCAGTTTGATGAACATTCCTTTGTTGCCGGAGTTTTGCATTGAATGAATAGCCTCCTGGGCAAGAACCACTCCATCCAAAATCTGTCTACCCTCAACAAATCCCCCTTGTTCTGAGGAGATGAGGTTATGAAGGAGAGGTTTAAGACGTTCAGCTATTATCTTTGTGATAATTTTGTAAATCACATTACATAAGGCAATAGGCCTAAAATCAGAGATATGAACCCCTTCCTCCCCCTTAGGAATTAAAGTGATGAAGGTGTGATTTAGAGCCTTAAGCATTCTCTTATTGATTCTGGACTCCTCTGTAATAGCCAAAACATCTTCCTCCAAGGTATCCCAAAAGGCCTGGAAAAACTCAATAGGGAAACCGTCTGGACCGGGAGATTTGCCTGTGCTCATTCCAAAGACCACAGACCTCAATTCATCTCTATCAATGGGTCTAAGGAGAGCCAGGTTTTCTTCTTGAGTGACAATAGGGGGAATAACATCAAGAACTTCATTTTGAGCCCCCACATCTTGCTCCCTATTTTCTGCAAAAAGCTTAGAGAAATAATCCACAGAGTGGGAGTGCATACCAGGAAGAGTATCAAAGGAGTATCCATTCTCATCATGTAGAGCTGCCATGTTATTCATCTGTCTTCTAGCACAGGCTGATCGATGGAAAAATTTTGTATTTCTATCTCCTTCCAATAACCAAGAATTTCTAGCCCGCTGTTTCCAGTAAATTTCCTCTTGGTTATCAATGTCCTCAACAGCTTTGCGCAGGGTATCATCTTCAGTTTTAAGCTGTTCAATAATTATTCCTTCCCTGAATTGTTTTTGTACCTCCTCCCAGCGGACCATCAAGGGGGCTCTTTGCAGCTGGAAATCCGACTTATTGGCGTGCCTCCACTGTTTCAGTTTACTTTTGACAAAATGAAGCTGTTTGTGGAATTTAAACATAGCTGTCCCAAAAGGTGGACGACCTTCATCCCACCATTGCGGAATTTTCTCATGAAGATCCTCCTTTTGTAGCCAAAAATTTTCAAATCTAAACGGTTTGTGGTACTGCCCTGTCTGAGTCCCACCCTCCAGCAGGATGGGGGAATGATCAGAAATAGGGCCATCCAAAATCTGGAATTTAACATTCCACTTAACAAATGCCTCCTCTGAGACCAGAAAGCGATCTAACTTTACCCTCCTACAGTGTGGCTCCCTCCTCTTGTTAGTCCAAGTGAAAAAAATTCCAGGACCTTGGATATCCACTAAGTGAAAAGCCTGGACCTGGGCAATCAGAAGCCTGTCCCCCGGGTCCAAAATAGGGGTTCCACCTTCCTGATCCCGAGTAGATAATTTGGCATTAAAATCTCCAGCAATGATCCAGTCACAAACTTGTCTAGAGGACCTCATGTTGTGAACAACTTTCCATTGGAGCCTCTGGCCATCAAGGCTTTGAGCCCCATAGAAATTTGTAATTAAAACATGCTCAGCTGTGACAATATTCCTGAAGTGAGAAGTGAGAACACCCCTCCAGGCAATATGTTCTAGAGCAGTCCATTCCAGGGGGTTCCAAAGAGTGACAATCCCCCCTGAGGCACCTTGGGCAGCCACATCCATATACCCAGCGCCCCTCCAAATCCTACTAACAGTTTTACTCATAAGATCCAACGACATTTTTGTCTCTTGGATAAGCAAAAAGTCTGTTTTATACTTCCCTAAGAGTCTTTGAACAACAGATTGATGGGTTCTACTGTTTAAACCCCTAACGTTCCAAGATTGAATAATCATTGAAAACCTTGGGAGCAGTAAGAATCAATTGACCTCACCGATCCTCCATTGATCAGCTTATCTCCTTGTGCTGTGAGCAGTTCCTTATTGGATTTTCTTCCCGCTCCTTGAGAGTTATTGTTTTTAGATCTCTTCTCCACCTGAGTGATCCCTAAAGCTGGCCTTTCTCTATTTTTATCTGCATTTCCCATAGTAACATCTTTAATAGCCGACTGTGCTGGGGAGTGTATCACCAATGCCCTAGGGTTCTCCGGCTGCATACTCTCAGAGGGTGCAGTCACCTGATCGGCAACAGGAGTGGATGAAGGAGAATCTTGAGAGTGAGTGTTGTTAATCTCACCATTCCCATCCACTCCCTCCATGACTTGGTCTTCCAGATCCAGTAATGACTTAAAAATCTCATACCGGTTGTTTGGCTTGAGATGCATCTGCTCCTTACCATTTTTCTTTTTGTTTCTCCTTCGTTTCGGCTGTTCAAAGCCATCCTTCTGAGCATCAGGACCTGGAGAAGTGTTGGAAGGTTCATTGACAGGGGTGGGCTTACCCTCTCTAGGGCGGCTTGGCATTCCAGTCGAAGCCTCCGCCTTTGTGCTCGAGGTGTTAGGACAGAACCTTGCCAAATGTCCATGCTTATGGCAAACTCTGCACCTGAAAGGTAGGGCCTCATAGTCTAACTGCTGGATCCAGGGAACTCCTGCCAACTCAAGCTCCACCTCAGCTGATAAAGGCTGGCTAATGTCCATTTCTACATAGATTCTGGCAAAAACAGCTGTATTTCCCTCTATGGTGTCTCTAGAGACTCCAATATATCTGCCTAGGGAATTACCTATTATTTCTAGAACCTGCTCACCCCAAAACTCCATCGGGAGAGCGTACAGTCGGATCCAGACAGGAACAACCGTGGGTTCAATGCGAGGATCAAAGCCCACTCTCCAGGGTTGAACAAATAACCCTGCTGGTCCGTGGTTTCTCTTTTCTGATTCAAATGCTCTGTTTCTATCTGCTAAAGAAGAGAAACTAATAATAAAATACCCATTGCTTATTGGCCATAAAGAGTACTCACCTTGTGGCTCCCAGTTCTGTCGAACCCAGGTATGCAAAAAATTCAGAGAAGGTCGGATGCCCATGAATTTGCAGATCAAGTCATGGTTAGCTCGGTAGACAATTGTTTCCTCGACCAGCTTGGGTTCGATAACAATCTTAGGTCTGGAAGCGGATTGCGGGAGGCATCCATTAACGCGGTGAGCATTTGGGCTGTTGCCAGCATTCTTGAGTAGCGTTTGAAAAGTAGTCCTCTGAGCTTCACCAGTGGAAGACGAGGGGTTTTCTTTCAACATCTCAACATATGAACTCTTTCTCCCCGCAAGAGGGACTGGAGGAGACCCCATCGGGCCCTCCCGGAGCAACGAACAAACCTTCAGAGTAATTTAAAACCACAACGCCAAAGTCTCTGGTAAGATCTAACGGGCCAGAAACCCTCGAGCATCGCCCGACGCCAGTTCAGAGGTTTTCCCGCCAAATCGCCAGAGCTTCAAAGTTTTTTTCATCTATCCGAGCCTTCATATCCTCCGTATAAATAATAATTATTGATAGTTGCATTTCAGTCAATTTAGAAAACAAGCAACCACCACCTTCAGCCCAACCTGGACAGGCAACCCCTATCTATGTAAGCTGAATCTATTAAAAAAAAAATCATAAAAACTTTTGCACAATCAAAATAGGAGTTTACAACTTAATGATGATCCTAGATTTTTTCATTATTACTTAAATATTGTTTGGATTTTATCGTGCTAAACTGCAACCTAGCAATTCTTAGCCTACACAGATAATAGTTGATATCATTAGAGGTGATCCTACCTGACAAGTAGTTGATCTGCTAAAGTTGTACACTTCTTGTCTTATTGTGCAAACCAAAAATATTTTTTTTAGCCTAACCTATGATCAGTCTGAATAACACAAGATAGGCAACCCCTATCTATGTAGCTGAATCTGGTATAAAAAGAAAAAAAATTGCAGGAAATGTTATTGACTGCAGCAACATCCAAATGTGCTAAAAAAAAAAAACTTACCTGAGCTTGAAGAGATAAAAATCGATGGAGATACACATAAAACCTTTAGTCCAAACACATAGAAATTAGCCTTGGATAAAGGAGAAAAACTAGAAAAACTGCACATAGAAAATTTACTTCTATTGAACTCCTTAGTCAGAAATTACAAAGGGGTAAATTATGTCCTCCTAGGAATGAAACAAATTGAAGTGCAGCCAAGAAAATACTTGAAAATTATTAGCTGGCTGACTTATAAATAAAAAGCAAAATTGTTGCTATTTTGAAACAATATTTCAATCCCTTTACATAGAATTACAAAGGTATATCAAGATTTTATCTTGATGTAAGCACTTAACATCTTTTGGAAATTGGTATTTAATTGTTTCAAGAACAGATTGACAAGATTTTGCAGACTAGGAGGCATGGACAACACTTGATTGAAATTTTTTTCAGATATGGAGCAGTGCTTCTTTCTCCCATTTGTAATTCATGGAGGATGTTAGTGGTTAATGGACATCGCCTTCGGGTATATCATGCACCATTAACTAAGGAGGAGTTCTTGAAGGAGATTCTATTGGATGTACACATAATGGAAGACAATTTCTCTTCAATATCAGATTCAAAGTGATGATAAAAAGTCTGACAAAAAGAGAAAAAAACCATACAAGAAAAGCAAAAAGAAGAATAGTCTTGTTTGTGAACTTCCTTCTTGGGTACAAGCAAGACAAGAAAAATTGAAAAAAAAAAGAAAAAAAAAGAGAAAAAAAAATCGTAGCAAAGGCATGTCCCACAAAATAAGGATACATGAGGACAAGCATCAATTTCAATAAGAAAGAGGAACAATGGAGTCAATACTTCATTTCCAGCAATAAGGAGGCAATGATGATGCAAGAAGATTCTTACTACTCATCTAGTAAGGAAGGTTGCATCAATGTTGCAGGTTTCAATAGAAAGAGATGATGTTTTCATACAACAATTGACATGTTTTTGCAGAATAAGAATTGGTATTATCCAAATAAGAGTGAGAGATGTTCTCTCTGATTGAAGCACTTGAGAAAAAAAAATACAGAAGTTGGTTGAAAACCAGAAATGGTAGCCTCTTTTGATGAAAAAATGAAAAAAAAGAGATGAAAAAAAATAAAAAAAAATGATGAAAAAAAAAATGAATAATTCAGTAGTGAAAACCTTCTTGGAGGCGCTATTGAGTTGGATTGCATGAAAACCGATTTTTCGGCATGCATTGCCTTGTTGATCTACCCATCATTGTTCCACAATTGTACAAATATCACATTGCACATGTGTTATGTTTGTTTATGTTTTCAGATAGCCTGCTAACAATCGTCAAAAGCAGCTTGTAAGGTGCATGACCAATTTTCAGGATAGTAAGGTAGGTGTTTCTTGCATATAATTCATAGTAAACATTTAGCATTTAGTGTATGATAGTCGGTATTTGGCATAAACTATTCATACAATAGTGACAATATGAAAAAGGAACATGTTCAAGATGTCAAGAAACACCCCCTTATGCCATTAATTGCATGGAAATTCCAAAACTATGCAAAAACCTAATTTTGGGACAAACATGGCAGCAATTCTATTTCAATTTATAGGGCAAATTTTAGAAGGAGAACTGCAAGTTTATATCTCACAATTGTCTGATAAATTGAAGGAGGATAATCAACAAAATGCACCTGAAGGTTGTATTTTAGTACTACTGGAATAAAACAGCAACATACAAAACAAAGAATAACATCTAAACAAAAGGATGAAGGGATTTTTGATGTTATGGAAGGCTTATACACTCTAGATATGGACCCACAATAGAATCTGTAGCTAACTTTTGCATAGGAGGTCATTTCTGCATTTTTTGAAGATCTTTGGAATGAGAAATGCAGTATCTTCGGAATGAGCAGGATATCTTCGGAATGAGTAGAAACTGTACCAAAATTGCTGGAAATGCTACAGAATAGCAAAAAGAGTAGGGTACATCAAATATTGAGGTTTATAAGGCTCTACCACAAGTAAGTACATCCCTCAAGCATTTCAAATCAAATATTTTATCAATTTTTTTCAAAAGGTGCAAACAATAAAAATAAGCATTCAAGATGAAATGTTGTTAAGAACAGAAAATTCCATTAGTAGTAGTGCATCTAAAAAATACAGTTCCACAATAAGACTATTTCAAGATGAATCATATGATATCAAGCCTTTAAGAGGTACCTTGCAGCACTAAAACTTGTATAAAAATAGAAAAAGAGTCATACATATGCTTAATTGCAAAATATTTGATATAGTGTAGCAAGGAGGAATTTCCTAGTTAGCAGGTAGCAAAGGATGTTGTTCATAAGAATAAAACCTACATATTACTATGGCCTACTAAGATGCATGAGGGCATGCATCAGTTCAAGTTGGGGGGGATGATGAGGCCCAAGAATGCCTCATTATTGCACAATGTTTGACTCATTATTGCACAATGTTTTACTACCATATGATAAGTTAATTGCCAAATAGTTGACTAGAATATACTATTTGTTAAGTGTTTACATGATTTTATGTTAGGAATACTATATCTCTGTTTTTGACTATTTTCAGCATTTTATGACTGATTTTGTGTGATTAAGTAGCAAGTAAGAACATGCATTTCAATTAAAAAAATGTGGTATTCTGATATCCATTAACTTATCAATGGTTTTTGAATGTTTTTATGCCCTTCAAATTGTTTCAAATCCACATTGAAGCCAAAATTTTAGGACTGTCATAAATCTAAAAATCTGAGAAAAATAGCCATATAAAAATCAGCAAGCTGTTACTTTATAGGAACACCTTGAATTTGTCAAGAAAAGCATGAGGATATGGATGGAATGAGTTCAGAAGGACTACAAAATACATCTGACCTATTTAGAAGCATTCCCACATGATCTAAATAGGCAGCAATAGGGTATAACAGAGCAGGGACAATTGTGCAGCATTGTTGCACTATTTCAGCATGGTTACTTGGTGAATGAAGTGTATAAATTTAGTAGCAACTTTATGTACTCCTTCATGTTGATACTTGAATAATTTTTCCATGTTATAATTTGTTTTAATTTGTAATAAATGCCAATATTTTACAACTGTGTAGCAGAACTGGAAAATGCAGTAATTTACCATGTAAATTCCAGCAAGCTACAAATGAATGGCAAGGCATGGAATTCACACATAGAGAGGAATGAAGGCTATTGCAATATGATCCTGAGGGCTAATACACCTAAGAAATGCAGCCAAAACCATTTGGAGTCAACACAGTTGGTCATTCTAAAGATCTTCGAAATGAACACAGTGTCTTCGAAATGAACAGATATCTTCAGAATGAGAAAACACAGTATCTTCAGAATGAACAGATATCTTCGAAATGAGAAAACATAGTGTCTTTAGAATGAGCGGATCTTCGGAATGATAATTGCATTATCTTTGGAATGAGCGGATCTTCGGAATGAGAATTGCATTATCTTCAGAATGAGAATTGCATTATCTTCGGAATGAGCCACTTATCTTCGGAATGAAAATAGAATGTGCTTTTTGACTTGTTGACTGAATTTTGGTGGTGGAAAAAGGGAAAGAAGGTTGAGAAGGTTAAGGGAAAATATCTCCCATATGATTTTGTCGTCCTTGCTGTCCAAAGCCACCATTTATGGAAAAGATCAACTTTGATCCTCTTCTAGGATTAACATAGAAATAACTGTAGCATAATAGGAAGTTGTTTGCAAAGATAGAAATGGAATATTATGAAGTGGAGAAATATGTGTGAGATATTTCTAGACTCCTCCCACGTACTCCCACCACTGAAGATGCTTTTTAAGGGCCAATGACTACTTCTGCAACACAAACTGTCCAGGTTTGCATTTAGTTTAGATCCAGAATTATTGGCAAATGACTGTAAAATAGCACATAGGCTGATTTGAGCATGGGATATATTGTAAATATTTATATAAATAACACATCTCCATCCTTGGTTGAGCCAATTAGGAATTAGAATAGAGGAGAGTTTTCAGTAGCAGCAATTAGGACTGTACTCAGCATGTTTTGTCATCAATAAAAGTGCAGTATTTTATCATTTTATGTTTTGAGTGTTAATTAGTTAAGGAGTGCTTTTCACCTCCTTCTAGATCAGGAAGTATGGGCCCACTTTAAAATTAGAAGGAGGGATTTTATAGCAGGTTTTAATCTGTAATTTTGCTGCAGCAGAATTAATAGATTGCTTTCCAGATTTCATTTTCTTGTTTTTATTTTGTGTTGTGTGATTTATGTTTCCTATTATGTTTGTGTATAGCATTTGTGTGTATGTCAGCTGACAAATTATATTAAGCATTTTCCTTCATGTTTTCCTTGCTTTCTATTTTAGCAACTTTCCCTTTTCAGCATATTTTATTTTGCTGTCAATTCCTGTAGCAGAAGCTTGACGACCTTTTGTGGCAGGGCATTGACAGGTGTTTTAGATTAGATTTCAATTCTAAAAAAGTAGATTAGATTTCAATTCTGCAAAAGTAGATTAGATTTCAATTATGCAAAAGTAGATTAGATTTCAATTTAGCAATTTCAATTCTGTTATTTCAATTCTGCAAAAGTAAATTAGATTTCAATTCATGCAATTGTAGTTAATTGTTAAATTTTACAATTTAGATTTAGTTTTTAATTTCTATAATTTATTTTAGTTTCCATTCTTCAGACTAGGTTTAGTGTGACACCAAAAGGCTAAACCAAATCTGCTTCACCAATAAATGCTTGAAATTTGAATGCCTAAATTGTACTTTGCCCTAGCCTTCTATCGTAGACAGCCTTGGACACCACCCCGGATTGATAAATCATTGAGATTAAATGATGAGATTCAATGATACTCATCACAAGGATTGTGTTTCTCATGCTGCAAGGTTCTCCAATACCCTTGTCATTTAAGCTAGACTTCTCTTGCATAAATAATAATGTTGAAAACGAGGCCCTAATCTTGGGTCTCCAAATAGCAATCACAATGACGATTAAAAAGATAAATATCTTTGGTGACTCCCTTATCATAGTTAATCAAGTTAAGGGAATATTTTAATGCATGTTTCCAATATTGGAGATTACAAAGAGCTTGTTGACACTTATCTAGCCCAACTAGAATTGTACAACATTAATGCAATTCCTCAAACATCCAAAATATTTGTAGACACTATGGTATCTTTGGGATATTTGATCCCTTAGAATCCATCTGTTGATTTCACTATCTTTCATGTAAATATGCTATTGCAATCAATGATACAACATGAGGCTTTTGACAATAAAGAATCAGTCAATATGATTCATATAGAACCAAAAAATTAGTGGTTCTATAAGTCTAGAGACTTTCTAAAGAAGGTGCCTTGGGGGTCTTTGATCTTGCAGGGTCCTACAGGTAATGGTACCATCATTCACCACAAGGTTGTTTCTCAATCTGCATTTGTGCACATCAAATCCCAGAGATAAAAAGTCATATTTTCTATTGAGGTTGTAGCTTATCAGGATTTGCTATGCTAATTATAATATTTCCTTAAGCTTGAAATCATCTCGTAGGGATTATCGCATGCTACAAAATGAGCATTCAAACAAAAAGTGATAAGATATGTCTTGCTATAAGATATATTGTATTGTTGAAACTATGATGGATTCCTCATTTGTTGTCTTGAGCCCCAAGAATCATCTTGGGTGATTTCACAAGCTCATTATGGTACATACGATGGCAATTTTAGTGGTATGGACATCATCAAGCACATCCTTAAAATGGGTTATTATTTGACCACCATGGAAAAGGATTGCTATGAGTATATCAAGAAGTGCGTTAAGTTTCAACATCATGTGAATCTGATGCACCTACCATCATAGGCCTTACAACCCATTCAGACAGCTTGGCGATTTTATCAGTGGGGTTTTGATTTAATTAGAAAGATATCTCCCCCATATTTAGGCTAACACATGTTTATATTAACTACCATTGAGTACTTCACCAAATAGATGGAAGTGGCCCTCTTAATGTTAATGACAAGACCACGAATTATGGAGTTCATACTTCATAATATCATCTATCACTTTTGAATCTCATTCAAGATAATTTTAGATAATGGTACTTCACTTAATAACAAAAATGTGTAGGCTTTAATGTCCAAATATAACAATCAACACAATTTTGTGACACCATATTATCGATAAGCAAATGGGCAAGCAAAAGCCTCAAACAAAAAAATCATAGCTATCTTAAAGAAGATGGTAAAATAAAATCATAAGGATTGGCATCTGCAGTTACCTATTGCATTATGGGCTTACATAACTAGCATGCAGATGCCCACTGGGGTAACACCATTTTTACTTTTATATGGCACTGAGGCCATTATGCCCTTGGAGTTAGGAATTCTAACATTGCACATCACATTGAAAGAGTTTATCGATGATGACACTACAAGACAAGCTTATCTTGATCAAATAACCCTTCTTGATGAACACCACATCAATGCTCTTGAGAATCTCCATATTTACCAATATCAGCTAACATGAGCTTATAACAATAAATTCCACCTGAGAGACTTTAAGTTTGAGGATCCTATGCTCAAAGAGAACCAACATAATTCAAACTTGCTACCGCACCTGTGAGATAAATTTATGGCCAACTGGATAGGTCCTTATATCATCTCAGATAATATTGGACCTGGGATCATTAGAAGGTGTTGAAGAGCCTGAGCCTCTCAATATTCTTCATCTAAAGGTATTTTACACATAAACATAGCAAAAAAATAAAAACAAATTATAAAATTCCAAATAAATAAAAAAATAACAAAATCACAAAAGGCTCCAAAGGCATCATAAGCCCGTTGGTCAACTCACAAAAGGTTACAAAGGCCTCCTAAGCCCTTTGGCCAACTCAAAAAAGGATCCAAAGATATCCTAAGCCCTTTGGTCAACTCACAAAAATCCCTAAAGGCATCTTAAGCCCTTTGATCAACTCACAAAAAGCCCCAAAGGCACATTAAACCCTTTGGTCAACTCATAAAAATTTCCAAAGGCATCATAAGCCCTTTGGTCAACTCACAAAAGGCTCCAAAGGTATTTAATCCCTTTGATAAAAAGTAAAACACAAAAACATAAAAACAATAGAAACAATAAAATACAAAAATATTTGCATCTTACATTTTGCATTTGCATTAGGCATGTTGCATCCATTACATTCATATTAGGATAGACTATGTTTTCAATATTACAAATGATGAAATGTTTGTATACCAATCATGCATCTGTAAATCCTCATTCATCCATAACCCATGTGAGTAATTATATTTTTCAACACAACCCATTCATGTTGCTATAAGGAATATACTAGGGTTTTTCGATCATTCAACCATACCTAGTGATTTTATCAAATTTTATAGAAAGCTATCTTCACTAGTAGAAGATGAGGTCTAGTTTTGATAGTACCTAGCATATATCAAAATCCTATCACTAATCAATATACTAAAATACTTTTTGGAACAAAGGAAATAAGAGCACTACAAAGTGGCACTAGGTATTATAAGCGAAAGGTTTTTACTTGCTCATCTTGTGATATGCAAGGTCTAGGATTTTGATCATTGAAAAAAGGACAAGTTCCCCCCTACCCAAAGAAATCCCTTGCTTTCTCCTAAAATAATGCAAAATTCAAAAGCAAAATAAATAGTGATTATCATCACTACATAAATCCCTTGCTAAAAAAAATCAAATAAATAGTGATTTCCTCACTAAGCACGACCAAGGATCGCAAATAAATATGAAGAAAATAAGGAGGTGAAGAGCTTGAATCCCAAAAATGGTCAATCACCCAAAACCAATGAGTTATCCCTAATATAGCAATGGTCTGAATGAATCCTGCCTGGAATTAGGGTAGTTCTAAGTAATTTGCAAAAAAATCTAGCTTTAGGTATCCTGTATAGCCTAATGGTCTAATCTAACTGACTCCAACTTAGGATCATGATGAGCATTTGGTGATCCCAAATACAAAAATAGGATGAATTAATCCTTCTTGGAATTGGGTTAGGCTTATGTCTCATCTAATATATTCATTTGTATACCCTGTGATGAATATATTGGTCTTCATAACAAAATATTTGTCTTCTAGAAGTCATGTATGGTCATTATACAATTTTTGATTAATCAAAAAGGGTGTTTTATTCTCATGGAAAACCTCAAAAATTCCTAAATAGCAACAAAAAAACTCATCTCATAGATCACACGTATCATCTATCATATGATATCACACATGGATTCTCAAATGATTAATTCTTATGATAGGATTTAGCATTTACATGCATGATTCTCATACATTCTGTGGTGTTACCCATTAGATTGTTAAACACATATTACATGAATTTCTTATGTTTTAAATGATTAAAGCATATAGGTTCATTTACATTAGATCATCATGTAAATAATGCATTACACACTTTGCATTCATCATGTCATCAATGTGGATTAGAGACATACAAATAAATCAAAATAAAACATGTAGTTAACACAAAATATTACATCCATATATGCATACATCATAAGTAGTCCATTTACACATCTAGATCATAGTATATAATCACACATTCATCATATAGCTATTGCATGTCATTAATACATCACATCATATAGCATAACATCATAAACATCGCATCCATTTTGCATCACCTAAAAATAAAAGTAAACACATGATATACATAATGAGAAAAGCAACAAACAGTATCATTTATATATGTGTCCAATATCAAGTGTACATAGAGGTACAAAAATTCCCACATGCTACAATAGTGTAGGTCCTTAGACCTTACACCAAAAAATGATACAGATCCATCATGGCTATCATACAGGGCCTAGGACCCCCAAGTCACCACCACCATCAGCTCCATCCCTATGAGTGCGCCTAGAGCTGGTCCTTGTAGTCCTCTCTACCCAAGCTCCTTTCCTATTATTGGGTTGTACTAATGACTACCCTTACTCACTTTTCCTACTTCGATGCGAGCCTCTTGCTGTACATCTCTCTCGAGGAGTTCTACCTAGCTACTTGATCTAGAGCTATAGAGAGATAACATACCCAATATCTATCGACATATGAGACACATACTCCTTTAGTAGCCCTTGTAGGTGTCTAATATCTACCCCTAGGTCTAAACCTACTAGTACCTGAGTAGTCAAAGTGGCTAGTACAACCTATGATTAGAGAGTGTCCCTCTTAGTAGTAAGCTACTCTATCATGGTCAATGTTGAATCAATCTAAGTTTATAGAGAGGTCCTCTCCTCCTCATATTATCACCATGTGGCTTATCCTACTGATAGCTGGCTCTCTAAGGTAGCGATAGAGGTATCTTGCTCCAAGATCTATCGACAAGCCATCTAAATATTAGTGTCGACACTATGTAGTTAAGCCCAAATGGAAGACTCTTGCTCCTTTGGAGCTAACTCATCCTCCTCCTCTAGTACTACCTGCTCCTCAGTAGCTTGGCCCCACTCCTATATCCTGTCTCACACTTGTCTTGTATCAGGGTCTTCCTCAGGTTCCTCATCCTATCTTGGTCCTAGGCTACCACAAACCTATCATAGTTGTATCACCCACCACTGGGTATATGCATCTGTAGTCCCAGTGTTTGCTACACCAGTATTAACTATAGGAGGATATGCATCCTCTACAAGGTCTATGACATGGGGCACTAGAAGATCCCTCTTTATATGGATGCATCAGTACAAAACTAGCTCCAATGGGATGTCCTATTAGACCCTGAATTACCTGGTCACCTGGGAGCAATGAAAAAATTCTCTAATACCTTCCTTGTGACCGATGACCCATCGATTATGCCTTTTTCATGCCAAGTATCGATATACCTCCTCCCAAGTAGGGTAATCTACATAGAGCCTCTAGATGATGTCCTAAGCCTATAGCTTGATCAGATAACTTATGTAGTGGGCCAAATATCCTATGTGGTGATGAATCCATCAATCCTCTACAACTCGTGGCCACCTAGACCTATAATAGTATGCCATCATAGCTATAGTAGTAATATCCTAGGGTAATCCAACTGGCTAATATATATTGATATACTCCCATCCCTATATCTATAAGAGCAAGCTGCAACCAACTTCAACCTAGTCCCACTATTGAATATTGTATAACTCATCATAGATTTGCACCAATAGTGCACTCCTACAGGACATAATTATGGGCTCAGTGCTATCTATAAGGTCCTACACCATTGTTAATAGGTTATAGGGGAACCTCACTCTTGATGTATCAAGGAGAAGCACGTTGCAGATAACATGCATCAACACAACCTAACATTGTGATAATACCTACTCATGATACCAACGGGTAATAGGAACTCCTCCATGATGTATGTCTTTCAAAGTATCTTATGCCTGAGCACCAAAGACTATCAAAAAGCATTAGCATATGTATAGTATGGGATGATACGATAGCCCACCCATCGAATGGAATTGTGAAGATCCTGTAGACATACTCAAGAGTGATGGTCATCTCACCAACAAGAGATGGAAGGTGTTAGTTTAGCAGTCACATCTATGGGCTAATGTAGTCATGTAGGTCTGGTCTGACATCATAGTTAGAAATATAGCAGCATACGCATTGAAACATGCCCAATATACCTATGTCATGTGTGGTAGTAGTGCTACAAGTAAATCAAGCTCTCAATCCTGCATAGACAAGAGCTAAAAGTGCAAAATAAATGCCTAATTAGATGCACTTACACTAAAAACTCAATAAAATTCAAACATGGTGTAACAATAATCCATAATAAAGCAAGGGTACAAACACACTAATCAAATGCACCAAAACATACAAAAAATCAAAATTTACACTTGAAAATTTCAAAAAATCAATTAAATTAAGCAAAAATAAAAAATCAAATAAATTTTCTAAAGTTTTATGGCCACCCAAGCTGACAGTGGCCACCACAGTAGTTGCCAATGTTGATAGTGTCTAGCCACCAATGGTTAAAAAATTAACCATTGGGATTCAAACTAGTCGCCCTCAGCAACAACGGCCCCTCTTTGCCAATTAGGGACTACCCTGAGCAAAAGCGGCCATAAAGCAGTACACCAATGACGTATGCCCTCACCCAAAAATTTAAATAAAATTTAAAACTAAAAGGGACCCACCTAAATTAGCCTAATTCTAAACCTATCTACCAGTGTGGTTCATTACCAACAAGCTTAGTAATGTTCATTTAACGATTACGTAATTTGGTTCATTTTATTGGTTAAATAAACAAGTTAGGATTTGGAGAAATACCCATGAAGCTTCGACTCCTTTGCTTGTCAATGCCTCACTTTGCTCCACCATGGTGTTAGGTAAAATCATCAACGTTCTAGGTCACTATCTCTCTCTCTCACCTCAGAGCTCAAATTGCAAAATGACAACTAGAAAAAATGAAAGCCAAAACCCTAATTTCATTTTATATTTTTTAGTTTTGGTGCGGCCACTGCTATTGACAGTGGCTAAGAAGTGCGGGCCACTGATGCTGATAGCGACCAAAAAAATATAATTTTGGGCTGCTATTGCTGATAGTTGCTAGCAAACAATAATAAATACATAATATTTCTCAACATGAGGAGACTTAAATCAGACAAACAAGCACATCTAACGGTCTAAAATCATCAAAAATTGCAAAATAACCTAAAAAATCATAAAATAAAAATTTCAAAAACAATTGAAAAATCATCAAAATTAACACAAAAAATAAAATAAACATCAAAATTTCAAATGCACCTCGTATCCATTTATTTACCCTATACACTTGGTAGTTGCAGTGACTTGCGATCCATACAATCCGGCAAGATAAGTAAATTACCATAAGGTCATTTAGGCCATATTAGTCATTGTTGAGTTGCAAATGTTTCACTTCAATCCCTAAGAAGGCCATGGTGGCTAGATTGCTCCATGAGAATGAGGCATTCATTTCATTTCTTCCATGAAATTTTTAGCAGATCATTGAGTGATCATCATAAGCTAAATCGAATTGCTATCATCTTGATTCCCTAAAAAGGCCACTAAGTTTGAACTGCTCCACAAGATAAAATGTACAATTACTGTTATGGTTGAAATTACACCTGTAATAAGACCTAACATAGAACAAAAAAAGCAATCATCTTATATTGTCCAAATAAATCATCTTGGTCAAGTGACTCGTTGTTTTTATCATCAGTATTCTCCTTAGCAACTCATCGCTTGAGGGGGTAGTCATAATAACAAAATCATAATCAAAATCAATAATTGATAACTTAATCAAGTTAATCATGTGTGTCTTATGAATCATGGTTAACAACTATCATAAGATTACCATATTTCTTGGAGCAAAAGAAAATATGTTGATTTAAACCTTTGAGAATCTGGATTTTTTTCCTTTATGAATGCTAAGCAATGCGACTTGAGACTCTAGTGGACTTCAAATTCTTATGCAAACTAAGCCTTCTATGTTGTTGGAAGTAATGATTCATATATGCACATATTTCTCATGATTGGGGCATCTATGTTGATCAAATCAATAGTCATCATACACCCTAAAATATGGCCTTAGATGCTTTATTTTTTCTTAGTGTCATGTTTCCCATAATGCATCACAAAAAGGAGCATCTGTAGATGCCTAAAACATGCCATGTTTAGGAGACTACTCATATGGGCATCTCTAGAGACCATATGAATGATCTTGGACCTTTCCAAGAGCTAGCAATGGTTCTAGCCACTCAATAGGGGAATATTTGACCTATTCAGACATATCCACTATTGACTAGTGTGGTTTCCAGTCCAGTTACTAAAGCTCAAAGTGGATATGAGCTAGATACTATTGTGGACAATAGCTAGCACTGAGATTGAAATGCGGGTCCAAATCATGCATGGTAACTTTACTTACATTGAATTTTGAGTGGTTTTGAGCATGAATCTCCTAGAGTTCCTCCTAAATTCCAAATGTAAGTATGGGACTGGGTCTTTTCCCCCAATAGCCAGTTTCATGCAAATTTGGATCTTGGATTCCCTAAGAAGCAAAGATTTAGAATTTAGGAGGCCTACATATGCACCCTCCTAGGAACAAGTATGCATCCCAAATTTGATACAGTGAATCCCTATCATCTTGAGAAAAATATTGATAGCCCTATGAGGAGTGTCGAAGTGCTATTAGATTGTATATTGCCAAGCATACCATCAACAATGGAGCTTCCACAAGGTTGAGAAGTAAATCATCCATTTGCCTTCAATATGCTCTCGATCCAAGAAATTTCACTCACAAATCCATATCTAGACACACTAGTGAACCTTGAACATCAATTCCACCAAGGATTTATGAGTTGTAGAACCTAATAAGAGGAGAAAAAGATCATAGTTAGCAGTCACTATATTCGATAGTGAATTGTAGGCATAATCACTCTAAGTGATAGCGACTAGGGTTTGGGACATAGTGTAGACACTAACATCATGTAAATCAGATAAGACTACTAATGCACCACTTGCACCACTCTTATCGACATCATATGGTCCCATTGGAAAACAATATAGGGTAACATAAGGCTCCAGAATAGTTTTGGGAAGGTTTCCACTAGTTTTAAGAAGTTTTGGGTCATATATTTATGATCGTCCCACCCTGGGACGGTCATAGAAAGTGACCATCCCACCCATAAATGGTCACCCAAAAATGTCCCTGGGTGGGATAGTCCCCAAATAGACCTTGTAAAATTTAAAGGGTACAAGAAATGGCAATCAATTCCTGCCATTTATGTTTCCAATCATCCAAAATTGATTTAGAGGCTATCATTGAAATTAGAGACTCCAAATTGGAGGTCCCAAATGGGTAATATTTTACACCAGTGCATGGCAAGGGATTTGACAAGTGGCAGCACATGCCTTGCATGCCAAAACTAGCCTCTTTGCATTTTGTGCCCTATTTGGGGTACAAATTAAGGTGTGCTCACCCAATTCAAAGAGAAAAGGGTTGAAGCATAGAACATAGAGTGCTTCCCAATTCTATCCTCGCTTTTGCTTTGTATTTTACCTAGTATTTTCCTTGAAATTCTCTTCATTCAAAAGCGCTTTCAGGGGCATTCCAAAATATGCCTATTTCATTCCAAAACCTATCAAATTGGAGACCAATTTGACCACATTTGCTGACACAACATTTAGGAGAGTTCCAAACCAAATCCCCTTGTAATTAGTGATAAATTCATCTCAATTTGGTAATCGCCCTACCCTGGGACAGTTAACAGTAGTAGTTGCACCTGCTAGATATGGTCACAAAATAGTTAGTAATTTTGGTGAAATTCCACCATAGATCATTTCTAAATGTTTATATTAGCCTTACATTCAATTTTGGTCAAGTTTTGAGTAGTTTTGATAGGTCAATTAAGAGTTTTGTGATTGCAGGTTTAGTTGTCCCTACCAGGGATGACCACTATTTTTTCTCACAATTTCCTTTCAATTCATGCTCATATATTTCCAAAACCATATTAATAATTTCATATTATAATTTCAAGTCATTTGGAAGTGTTTTGATTTATTACAAATAAGTTTTAGTATTTCTAGATGCATGCTTTCTATGTTTTCCTAGTTATAAATCATCAAACACATATGCTTTTAATATATTTCAATCTCTTGTGTGTAGGTGCAGGTATTCTAGGCATGAGGGAGGAGCTAAGAGGCACATCAAGATAGGCCCAATATTAGCTCTCAATTGTGGGTTGCAAGAAGAACACTAGAACATGCCATCAAGCTCATGGAGGGATTTGATCCCTTTGTAAAATTGTAAATTGAGATGTATCAAATTATGAAGCCCTCAAGGGGATGTATTGTAATATTATTGAATATCATGGATTAATAAAATACAAGGATAAACCCCCATTTTTTACCTCAAACAATCCATATTTTGCAATAGATTAGACATTTACATCTTTATGCACATTTCCCTTTGAATGCTTGTTTAAATATGCTTTTACATTTCAATAACGAACCCTCAAGGCGTGTAATTTTTGTTATTCTTTAGTGGTGATCACAGTGGTTGAATTTTTCCTTATCCCATTTGAATTTATGAATTTTGACCTCATTTTTCTATTTTGTAGGTTGTAGGTTTTGACCATTATGAGCAGAAATGAACCCTAGACTGTTGGTTGAACCTGCCAGGGATGGCCACATAGGTGACACACCCTTGGATGACCCCCAAATTGGCAACCGTACCACCCTAAAATGGTTACAAAACTAGGGTTTTTTTTAATTTGTAGAAACAACAAGTTTAAGGTCAGAAATTACATCTTTTTAAACCTTCAATTTGCATTCATATTGTTCAAATAAGCTTTAATTGCTCTTTTTATGCATGTGAAGGTTAGATATCATAATTCTAAATTTTGCATTATTCAAATCAAGAAAAATAAGAAAATGAACAGTATTATCTATACTTTTTGTTTGGTTTTTCTACTTGCAACTTACCAAAAGGTTTAAGTTCATATAGTTTATCAAATTTTGTGGTTTCCTTTTATATATATTAATGATTCTAAAAATAAAACATACTTTCATGCATTTAGTGAATCATCATTGAATGATGTATTATTTTATTTCAATCATTTTAAAAGGAACAAACACACACCACGTTCTTCTTTAACATTAGTGAGTTGGACTTAGTACCCAACCACTAATAGAGTTTAATGATGGTGGTGGTCATTTCCACCCGTTGACTCAAATTCCACGTACCCTATATTTTTTGCCAATATCAACTCCAAGATCTGTCCTAACCATGAAAAATAGCATGCATCCCTCTTTGGATGGGTGTATCACTATGCACAAGATGTTGGGTGAGGATCGGTAGGATCTATGCTCCATGATCAGGTATGGATTTCATCCCCATACTTTGGTTGGTTCACATGACCAGACTTTCATTGCTAGTTGTCGAGCTACGATTTTATAGGTGAAAACCACTAAAAAATTTGAGTATTACATCAACAAAAATAAAACATGTGAAGTATTTTCTTTACAAAAGCAACACATATTGAAACACAACAAATATTTTAGGGATTAACATCTAAAAAACTTAAAAGAGATAATCATTTCTATTCTTGTGTGTTTCTATTGTTTGTTTGTTTCAAATTCATAAAATTATAAAGGAGATAATCATATAGCAGTCTAGATTACATATCTATGGTATATACCCATATCCAAGCCCATTTAAGGGTGGACATTGCAGTGAGTAGGGAATAGGACATAGAACATCTTCACCTTGATCCCAAGGACATGGTCATTCGTCCTTAGTGACCACCTACTCTTCCTAGCCCTAGATGGGCTGAAAAGAGACCTAGCCAACAAGGGAATCCCATGTGAGACACCCCCACAAGAGATAGTCTCAACTTGGGAAATCATATACCTAATCACTAAGTGGCATATGAATGGATGGTTAGTCCTAGAATAGCAAAAAAGGGACCTAGTCAATAAGGAATTCCTATACAGGGTACCCCTACAGGCAAAAATCCCACTTTGGATAATCATTTACCTAATATAGATATTTCTAATACCTTATTTCAAGAAGAATCACTATGCAATGAGGTGCTTCCCCATAAAGAAATACCACACATTCATGTGCCTACTCGGTCTACTCCTCACACTGGTGTGCAGGATCAATACTTCTCACCTAAGGTAGGATTTAATTATCATCTCATGCTTTCAAACTACCCTTCCCTAAGGTGCCAAAATTACGATAAGTATGATACTCATTGCCATAGGTGAGCTAATTCCACCTTACCTTTCCTCATTTATGAGAGAAGACCTAAGGATAATCTAGATTATCCTCACTCACATATCTTCTTGCAAGCACAATGTACCTCTACACTAGTATATTATCAAGAAAATCTATTTAGTGGTGAGTATCAAGTAAACACAGCTTCCCTCAATCAAGGGAAAGCTATAATAGATCTCATGAACCTTCCTAAACAAGATATATATCAGGGTAACAGTGCTAGGGTACCTAGACCTAATAGAACTGATCAGATCAATCAGTTAGTCAAGAGGTATGCTAACCACCAGGACAAGTTTAATCAACTTAGGTCTAATAAGCACCGCTTAGATCTCTTAGAGTAGTGGTAGTGGTTAGAAATATAAAGTCTTGAACAAAAAATTCAAGAGAATTTTTGTAATGGAGTTCCTAATCCAAATACACGTAGATAGGAGGCTCACCTGAGGTAACCTAATTTCCAATAAGATAGGTCTCCTAGACCTAATCCAATGTTACCTCCTAGACCTCCTAGGCCCGAGTAAAATGTATATGATAGGCCTAACATAGATTACCTTCAATAGGATTTCATTCCTCCTTGTAGGCCCATGCCTGAAACACCTCATGGGGCCTACAATTACTTGGAACAAATGAGAATTATGTAGAAGCACATTTTAGAGGTATGGATGATGAAAATAAACCACTCCAACATCCACTTAATACTCCTCATCCATCTCTAAGGGTTCAAAACAAAGAAGAGGAGATTAAATATTTGGATGTGTATCAAGATTTGCTTGAATGCTTAGAAATTGTAGAAGGTAAGATAATAGGGAATGGGATTCAAAAATCCACCTTGTTTCAGTTCTGAAATCAGCCACTACACCCATCCATTCCTTTCCCGATATACCCTAAGCATTTCAAAATACCAAAATTGGATAGATTCAAGGGAGAAGAAGATGCTCAAGAGCAATCTACTAGATTTTTAAATCTGTGCTTTAGCATATAGGACAATGGCTCATTGCTCCTGAGAACTTTTCTAATTACCCTCTCTGGTCCTGCCATTGAGTGGCTAAACCAACTTCTAAAACATAGCGTCTACATATTTGAACAATTCGCTAATGCATTTTTGGAATGTTTCACCTTTAAAACCAAAATAAAGGTAACATTAATAGACATCACATGGTTAAAGAAATAATATGATGAGTCAATCATTGAATATAGAAATAGGTGGCAGATGCTTTTGGCTAAGCTATCTTATATGTTGCCAACATACAAGTTAACTCGGATGTTTTCAAAGAGTTGCTTTAAATCTATTTTTTTAATATTGCAATTGCAACAATACTCCACCTTGGAATATGCTCTAGAACAAGCTAGAAATATAGATGAAATAAAAATCCAAGAGGGAGAAATAGCCAAACCTCACAAATAGGAGTGGACAAAGAACCCTAAAAGTAGCTCAGCACCTGCAAAGCCAGTAATAGTCAATCAAGTGGCCCTAAATGTCCCTAGGCCTACACAAGTGACACCTCCTCAAAAGGTTAACTATCAAGCCTAACCTCCTCCTGAGAGATATAATAGTAATGGTCAAGTGAATCAGGGATAAAATCAACGTCGCTCTAAGTGACAATTTACTCCCTTCACTGAATTTATGGATTCCCTATTCGATCGTTTGTGGGTTGAAAAAATTATTAATCTTCTAGATATCAAGCCCATTGATCTAGATATAGGTAAACCAAAGTCTATGGGACACCGAGAGGATCAATATTAAAAATATCATCGACAAAGTGGTCATGATTTACCAATGTGCTATGGTTTTAAGCACCTAGTATAGGACATGATTGAGAGGTATGAGCTTCAAGTGGATGCTCCACTAGTTCCTAAAAATTAGCAGATGGCTATATTCAAGGACCCATTACAAACTCACGAGATATAGGAAGCACCTACTAAATTGATGAATGAAGTGAATACAACACCCTATTTGCAAGGGTATGTTGGTATGGTGAGTGCTATGACCAAGAATAGATGATATTCGAGCCAAGTTGCACCACCTATAGCTTTGAGTGATGTTCTAGCTACATCACAGCCTACACCACCTGTAGTACAAGGCATTCCACCTAGGCTAGCATTAACAATCAAGAATTAACTTGCATAAATATTTAGGACAACATCAGTGAGATTGTCCATCTATGATCTAATTCAACAATCCCCTCTACATAGGGAAGCTTTGATAGATAGTCTAAAGTAAATAGAGTTGCAACCATAGGATTCTAACTCCTTCATTGATTTTGTGGGTCATGTGCAATAGTGCCAGGAACCAGTAATAGCATTCCATGAGCATGAGCTTAAGGCAATAGTAAGTGATATGGTAGATCCTCCTTTGCACATCATTGCATGTGTAAATGATATACCATACAATAGAGTGCTCATAGAAATTGGTTCATCGAGTAATATTATAACAACAAAAGCATTAAAACACCTAGGATTACCAACATCTCATGTTGTTGCATCCACTTACACACTTTGTGCATTCAATGACATGATATGCTCCACCATCGGTACTGTAGTCCTACCCATTCAAGTGGGATGCAAAACCATATAGACATTATGTCATGTGTTGGAGGGTGATATGGCCTATAATATATTGCTAGGTAGACCTTGGATCTGGGATATGAAGTGTGTCTCATCCATTGTACATAAATGTCTCAAATACACTTATGAATGGTAGGTGCATGTAGTTTCTGTAGATCTAGAGCCCTTCAAGTACTACAATATTGGTAGGGTACCTAGGAATAGATATTTGGGGATATATTATTATATTGTATAAGGGTTGGCATGGGCCACACATAACCCAAGTTTGATTGTATTATAATATTATATTATATTTTAATATAATATAATAGTAGTAGTAGGCTCTCCAAAGTAGAATAAGAATATGGATATATAAAGAAGAGATATTTGTCATTGTAAGGATATTCATATCATTGAAGAAGAATCTTATGTAATCATCGTGCCCATGAAGTGGCCTCTCATCTTGGGATATCTTGTGGAGTTATTCCTTCCTTAAGGATTATTATTGGTGTTGCCCTACCTTAAGGGTATTATCTATCTCTCTCTCATTTGTGGATTGTTATTGTGGATAATATATTGTGGATGAATGATTTGATATTTTTGCATATTGGCGAATGGTTCATGTTTAATAATAAAAGTTATGCAACAAGTGGTATCAGAGCAGCGATTTTGGCAAAGTGGGGATTTTTGTGTGAAACCCTAGAATTAGGGCAATTTTTTTTGAAAAAAATGTCTCATCTTTTTGGAGCCATATCTCTGCGCAAGTTTATCAGATTCAGGTGATTCTTGGATCAGATTGTGTAGAATTTGAAGAGCTTTAAAATGAGTGGTCATATGATGGAATCTAAGTATTATTGAGGGAGATACGATCTTTTGAAGTTAGTATCCAGAACAAGTATAGTGATGAATTTCCCAGATTTTTTGTGGAAAAATGTCTCATCTTTCAGAAGCCATATCTCTGCAAGATTGTATCCAATTTAGGTGATTCTTAGATCTATTGGTGCAAAATTTGAAGAGCTTTAAAATGAGTGGTCATATGAAGGAATCTGAGTAGTATTGAGAGATATACGATCTTCTAAAGTCAGTCATCTGGAATAAGGGTAGAAACGAATTTTCAAGTCACGAATTTTTCAAAAGACGAACTTTGTTTATTTCGGGTAAGCAAAAGCAGTTGCACTTTATTTTTTTTGGAAGAAAAATGGTAGATCTAGTTGTCTATGTGGAATTTTAGCTTCAAATTAGTGGAAAGATATTTATTTCCATAAAACCCTAGTTTGCATTAGGGCATGATATATATTTTCATGAAACCCTAGATTTGCATTATCTGGAGGTGAACTTATGGAGCTAGAAATATTTTCTGGAGAAGATGATATTAATGTTAGGGAATGGTGGAAAATGTTTAGGTCTCCATATCATAATATTTCTTTTGATAAATCCTTCCTGGATATATGTTTTAAAGGGAAAGCTTTGTCTTGGTGGATAAAATTTTGTAAAGAAAGGAATAATGAATATACTTGGGATGAAATAGAGCATGAATTCTTGAGTATATGGGATCCATATTATATAGATTACCTAATGGATATCATCGAATATGATGAAAATAAACTATAGGAAACTCAAAATGAGCGGAATGCAATAAAAGGAGAATGTGAAGTTTTAAAGAAACAGAATGAAGACTATGAAAAAGAAATAAAATTACTCAAGAAGAAAGAAGAAAAGGTCAGGGAAGATAAAAAAGATGTCAGTATGTAGACAGAGAAAACCATACCTTTGGTAGAAGATAAATTAGAAAATGGACAAAGGAATTTGTTTGAATCTAAAAAGTCTATTATGCAGTTTCATGGAAGCATTCAAAAGGAACAGGTTATTATTTCCATTGACCCTGGTAGTAGATATAATTTTATTAATATTGCTTTGGTTAAGAAGTTGCAAGTTCAAGCAACAAAAATCAAGGACATACAACTAGAGGGTGAGAATGTTTAGATTTTTGAAGATTTAAAGATCACCATGGATAAATATGTTTTACATTCAGATTTCTATGTTATTAAGATGGATGATAAGGATATTGTTCTTGGTTATCCTTGGTTAGATTCTTTGGGTACTGTTAACATTAATGTGCAAAAGAAGTTTATGAAGTTATGGTACAGGAAAAAGAAGATAACATTATAGGATATTTCTCAGCTTAAGGAGCAGGGATCCAAGGAAAATCAAGAAGCGGTTGTAGAGAAACAAATTGAAGAACCTGAAACAAAATCCAAGAAGGCCATAGCAGCAAAAGAGTCCATGGAAGAAGTAGTAGAAACTAATTTAGTGGAAATAACAGTAACAGAGTCCAAGGAAGATTTGATAGAAGAGCACAAGGACACACCAAACAAAGAGAACATGAAAGAACAATGTGTAGAGGAATTTAAAATAATGGAGCCAAATGTTGAAAAGTCAAAGAAGGTAGAACATCAAGTAAAGGTTGCACCATATCGCCATCCACACCACCATGAGCGAAAACAATATTGGAGGCATGGTTCAAGGCCACAATATTATGGTTCTACAAGTAATCAAAAGGGCACCAACTATGGCAGTGTTTGGCAAAGAAAGCATAGTGATCATGGTTTTCAGCATGGTTCATCAACATCAAGGAACAAGTGGACCCATCATTCAAGTTATCAAAATACAGCAGTAGAAGCGTGGAGCCAACGAAGCAGATTTGGATACTCAAGTAACAAAATGGCGTACCGACATCATAAGGTTTCACTTGGATGGATGGATGATCGAGATTGGTACCAATTGCTAAGATTGCTTAGCAAATCATACTATCAAGTTTCTTCATATGTTTCGAGGACGAAACATTTGTAAGGAGGGTGGCATGGTAGGGTACCTAGGAATAGATATTTGGGGATATATTATTATATTGTATAAGGGTTGGCATGGGCCACACATAACCCAAGGTTGATTGTATTATAATATTATATTATATTTTAATATAATATAATATTAGTAGTAGGATCTCCAAAGTAGAATAAGAATATGGATATATAAAGAGATATTTGTCATTGTAAGGATATTCATATCATTGAAGAAGAATCTTATGTAATCGTCATGCCCACGAAGTGGCCTCTCATCTTGGGAGATCTTGTGGAGTTATTCCTTCCTTAAGGATTATTATTGGTGTTGCCCTACCTTAAGGGTATTATCTATCTCTCTCTCATTTGTGGATTGTTATTGTGGATAATATATTGTGGATGAATGATTTGATATTTTTGCATATTGGTGAATGGTTCATGTTTAATAATAAAAGTTATGCAACAAATATGGTGCAACAGATGGCAGAGTTGACATTGCATTTGACTCATGTAGACTTTTGTAACATTGTAAAAGGCTAACACCTAATGCCATAATGGTTGTAAAGCATATAGAAATAATAACTCGTACACAAATTGACAAGAAATAACACAACAAAAAAAGTATCTTACATTAATTTAAATCAATCCATGTTAAAAATCCATCCCTCTTAGGGATACCCATTTGATATGTTAGTCTTACAATGGCACTGAGAGGGGGGTGAATCAATGTAGTTCTTTAAACTTAAATTTACAACTCTTAAAACTGAAATAATGAAACCTTAAAACCAGATAAAGCAAGTATCACAAGAGAACATCACACAACACAAGATTTAACGAGGTTCACCAATTTGGCTACTCCTCAAGAATGACTGCTTGGACTACCATCCAAATCCAGCCTTTGCAAAGAAACAACTTTACAAACAATTTACCAGCACCCACTGGAAGGAGCACCAACCCCTGATTTATCTGCACCAACAGAAAGGAGCACCAACCCCTGATTTACCAGCACCAACTAGAAGGAGCACCAACCCCTTATGCCAAGCACCAACTTGGACTTCAATTTTGAAACTAGAAGATTGATAGTAAGATACCTTTGCTTTTGCTAGACCCTAACTGGTCTTCTTCACCTTTGCTTTCTCTATGCACTCTGCTTTCTCTGTGCAATCACTTCGCACACTCTGCTCCCTTACAATTGCACTTTGCATTCGTCTTCGCCCTTTGCACTCTCTTCACCTTCTGCCTTCTCTGTGCAATCACAGCCGCACTTGGTCGAATTTCAACCTCTTTGCTCTCTATGCACTTTGCTCTCTCTACGCACTCACAAATGCACTTAGGACAATTTGATACGACTCTTCGCTCACTTTGCGCACTTCACCATCATCTCGCCGCTTCTGCGCTTTCTACGCTCTTACGACCACATTTCACACTTCGACTCACATTCGACGACGCATACCTCAACATTCTCAAATCTCCAAACAACCCTCCTTTTATAACAAAATTCTTGTGATGAAAACCCTAATCTTAGTCGGTTGTAAACCCTAATCTTAGTCGGCTTTCATGACAACTGTAAACCCTAATTTTAGTTGGCTATCATCGGTCTTCGTCGGCTTCAACTCAACCGCAAAAATACAACATGTCACGATATCGTGACACTTTCGCTTTCTCTCTCTTTCTCCTTGCTTTGGCCCCCAAAAATACATGTCGCGATATCGCGACACTTTTTCTTTCTCTCTCTTTTTCTTTGCATCGGACCGCAAAAAAGCTACATGTCGCGATATCGTGACACTTTTTCTCCTTGCTCTTTCTCTTTGCATCGGACCGCGAAAATACAACATGTCGCGATATCGTGACACTTTCGTCTCCTTGTTTCTTTTCTTGGCTTATACCCATGAAAACACAACATGTCGCGATATCGTGACACTTTCGCCTCCTTGCTACTTTTCTTGGCTTGTACTCGCGAAAACACAACATGTCGTGATATCGTGACACTTTTTCCTTCGTACTCTTTCTCTTTACTTTTGTCGTGATATCGTGACACTTCTGCCTTCTTACTTTCTCTCTCCTCCCTTAGTCACGAAAATGTGACATGTCGCGATATCGTGACACTTTCTCTCCTTTGCTCTTTCTCTTGCCTTCGGGTCATGAAAATGTGACATGTCACGATATCACGACACTTTCTCTCCTTTGCTCTTTCTCTTGCCTTCGGGTCATGAAAACGTGACATGTCACGATATCACGACACTTTTTCTCCTTTGCTCTTTCTCTTGCCTTTGGGTCGTGAAAACGTGACATGTCGTGATATCACGACACTTTTTCTTTCGGACTCTCTCTCCTAAAATATGTCATGAAATCGTGACACTTTTTCTTCCGTACAATCTCTCTTGCAATATTTCATGAAATCGTGACACTTTTTTTTGGACTCGCTCTCTTCCAATATGTCACGAAATCGTGACACTTTTTCTTCCTTACTATCTCTCTTGCAATATGTCATGAAATCGTGACACTTTTTCTACTTGCCTCTCTCTCTTGCAATATGTCACGAAATCGTGACACTTTTTCTACTTGCCTTTCTCTCTTCCAACATGTCATGAAATCATGACAGTTTTGCTTGCTTGCACTTTCTCTCCAAACATGTCATGAAATCGTGATAGTTTTGCTTGCTTGCGCTTTCTCTCCGAACATGTCATGAAATCACGATAGTTTTGCTTGCTTGCGCTTTCTCTCCGAACATGTCACAAAATCGTGATAGTTTTTCCTTGCTTTCTCGAACATGTCGCGATATCGTGACAGTTTTTCTTTCTTCTCAACATGTCACGATATCGCGACAATTTTTCTTTCTTCTCAACATGTCGCGATATCATGATAGTTTTTCTTTCTTGCTCAACATGTCACGATATCGCGACACTTTTCTTCCTTGTCTTTTTCTTTGATCTTTTGCATATGGGCCACTTCGATATTCTTGGAAAATCATTGTACATACTCTGAAGAACCTCTTAACTCCCTGTCCACTGCATCAACCGATCTATCTGACTGTGTTGACAACAATGACAATCCTGTTGCTGCACCTTGCTCAACAATCTCCCCCTTTGGAATTGTTGGCAACACATGTGCAATTTCCTGTAATTCTTCTCCCCCTTTGACAATAATACCAAAGGGCTACTGCAGACTCCCCCTGAGTCCATGCACAACATTCTCAGGCACAATTTATTATACTTAGCAAAAAAATCATGAACATGAGCAAAAAGATAATCAAATACTTAAATGCTCCCCCTGAGAATGTGATCCCTATAGCTAGTCAATTCTTGGGAAACGTGACCACTCCACAATCTGTTGTTGGAATAAAAATCCAACTTAACCTCACTTTCTGCAACTTTCTCCTGTGTACAACACGCTGTCATTGCAATATATTCTGCCTCTGCTGTGGATAAGGAAACTGACTCTTGTTTCTTACTGTTCTATGCGACCAATCTGTCTCCAAGATAGAATGCACCTCCATTGGTACTCTTTCTGTCATCTACACATCCTACCCAATTTGCATCTTTAGGATACCATAACCCATACTCCATAGTACCCTTGTGATATTATAGAAGACTCTGTCTCTCTGCTGCATTGATTGGTGGACCTCTTCTTCACTTGAAGAATCCTCACTCAGATCTATCTTCAACTATGTTGGCTGCTAGATTTCTATCCATTGAGACTCTATCCTCTGTACTCTATCACCTCCAAAGCTCAGTCAATAGGCTCACTAAGAACTTGCTCAATAGGCTCACATAGAACCTACTTAACAAGCTCACATAGAACTTGTCCAATGCTGAATAACAAGCTCATAAAAAACCTGTCCAAATCTGCTCCACCAAGCTCACTAAGAACTTGTCCGAATCTTCTCTAGCAATCTCACCAAGAACTTGCCCAAATCTGCTCTAGAAATTTGTCCCAACATTGTCCTCAAATATTTCCCAAAGGCCTTCTCAAAGGCTCAATCAATCATGCTCAAGTAGTACTCAAAATGAACTCAATAATGAATGGCGATCTCAAATCAAATCCACTTCATAGAACTTTAAAAATCACTTCACACATAACTTGACTAGGCTCAATCAAATCAACTCAACCAATCATCACAAGGGACAACTCTCTCTCACACAACCCTAGTCCAAGTATGTATCAACCAACTCAAATAATTCCAACAATGCTCAACCACAAATATCACATAACAATGATACTCATGTTCTTTTCTAACTCAAGTTCTTTCACAACCAATGGGCTTAAACCACTATGCTTATAACACAAGGTTTAAACACAACTCTCAATTCAGAAAACCTTGATGCATTCAACCAACCACTTTCAAAAAAGGAAACCACAAACAATCATTTTCCCTTCAATGATATTTCAGAAATCAACCACCATAATGTTGTCACATGAGTCTCCTTGGGATTAGCTTGAAATCGTGCTACCATGCATACTGCCTGCAAAATATCTAGTCTGATAGCTGTCAGGTACAGTAGGCTTCCAATCATAGATCTGTACATGATTTGATCAATAGGTGGAGATTTGTCATTCTTGCTCAACTTGCATCCTTTCTTAAGCCTTTGTTGAGTGAGATAGTTGTCTAGCCTTGCATATCATGCTCGGGGTGCCTATTTCAAGCCATATATCTTCAACTTACAAACCAAGTTGGGATCATCACCAAGCTGGAAACCATTTGGCTGCTCAATATAAACCTCTTCTTCAAGCTTCCCATTCAAAAACGTTGATTTCACATCTGTCAACAAAATTGACAAGTGACTCACACTTGTACCGACTTTTGTCCAACATTGTACCGACACTGCAATTTTACTGCCAACTCTGTGCAAGCATCAAAAACTATACCACAACACCAACCAAATCCCTTTTTATATTTTCAACTTGGTCTATGTTTTCTACAGTCACCGCTGGTCACACCTTACTTTCAACTGTTCGAATCAGGAGATAAAATTTTGTTAAACACTTCACGGCCAACTATAGTGCACCTTACTCAAACTCATACTTCTGGACCTCGGATAGGTAAGATTCACAAAGCAAAGTTGCTCATCTTGATGAGCTAAACATGAATCAATGATCAGACTTCAATATTTTTCACCACAACGTCATAATAGATCTAACAATCTTCACGTCAATGTGTAGTTCAAATACACACTGCTTTTATCGAAACACATATATGCGGCTAGGGAAACATTCTTTCACTAACCAAATTATCTGAACTGTTATAATCCTTAACTTTGGACAGTGGAAGTAAGAACCATCACTAGTACAACAATGACATATAGCAATACTACCAATAATGACAACTCTCAATTTAATCACCACCCTTCACGGCACTTCCACAAACAACTACATGAACTGAAAACACACTTTGACAACTATACGACAACTTCCCTGACTACTTGCCTTTCATCCTCAGGTAATCAAACAAATACATAGGAGCATTAAAATGAAACTTCAAGATTGCTCCCCCTGAGGATGTGCTACCTGGAGTTGCTTAGTGCAATAGCGGAGTAGTCTCCTTCAGTCCAAGGAGACATGATTTCCTTTCTTCTATCTTTCTCCAAACTTTCTTGAACTCGGGCTTGGATTTTTCAACTACATCCCTGTTTTGCACCTTTTCATGAACTCGAACATTTCTCTTGTGTGGTTGTCTCTTGTGCATCCTTGATGAATGATTATTTTCCTTTCTTTTATGTACATGATTTATTCCCTATCTGTGTTGTGTTCTTTGCGTCTGATGAAATCTACTATTTTGCCTTAGATTAGATACAAAAGTGCTTGGACAAAACCTTGCTATGTGCCCATGACCATTACATTGAAAACATTGTACATAGTGTTCACTCAGAAATGCAGATGTATTTCTACCAACATAACTCTTTGATTTATTATTCAATCCACAATAAATTGCCTTGTGACCATACTTGGTTGCATCTAAAACAATAGCCATTAAAAGTATTATTATGAATAGAGTGAGAGTGATAGAACCTCTTTTGTTGTGGTTGCTTTGTTGTAGATCTCCTTTGATATTTTCTTCCTTTTGAAAATTCCACTTCAAAATTTTCTTGCTTCGATCCTTCAAGAGTGAACTTCTTCTTCTCTGTAGAGTTGGAAGATGAAGGTTGTTCAGCTTCATATCCAAGACCACGCTTATCCATGGAGCTTCTTTGTTGGCTTATCATTTTATCTAGCAACTCTGTGCTCTTCTCGAATTTGAGATTTGTATTGGCCTCCTCTAGTTGTTTCTTCAATACAACAATCTCCTCTTCTTGTTTGCAGCAAACAATCTCTTTCTCATTGATCTGTGACTTGAGAGTTTCTTCAATCCTTTTGGACTCTTCTACTTGTAGCTTTAGATCACTAATAACTTTGTTAGATTCCTCTTCACGTTTGCTACATACATCACCTTTATCATCCAGGCGTGACTTCAAGGCTTCTTCTATTTTCTTGGCTTTCTGAATTTGTAAGAGGAGATCTTCAATATTATCCCCATATTCTTCCAACTTCTTGGACAGTATTTTGTTCTTTTTCCTTTCTATATTCAACTCTTTAAGTGCAGCGATCAACTCACCTTCAAGATATACTTCAGCCTCAAGGTTTTCATCACATACTTCAGAATTCACTCCTTCAACCTTTTCTAGTTCAATTTTCTCTTCCACAGGAACTGAAACTGACTGAGATGCCCTTTTGGAGGAGGATCTATTCTTCTTACCCATTGCGTACTAATCCAAGATCAACCCTGACTGATTTAGCCTGAGAAGGGAACTTGGCTCTGATACCAATTGTTAGTCTTACAATGGCATTGAGAGGGGGGTGAATCAGTGTAGTTCTTTAAACTTAAATTTACAGCTCTTAAAACTGAAATAATGAAACCTTAAAACCAGATAAAGCAAGTATCACAAGAGAACATCACACAACACAAGATTTAACGAGGTTCACCAATTTGGCTACTCCTCAAGAATGACTGCTTGGACTACCATCCAAATCCAGCCTTTGCAAAGAAACAACTTTACAAACAATTTACCAGCACCCACTGGAAGGAGCACCAACCCCTGATTTATCTGCACCAACAGAAAGGAGCACCAACCCCTGATTTACCAACACCAACTGGAAGGAGCACCAACCCCTTATGCCAAGCACCAACTTGGACTTCAATTTTGAAACTAGAAGATTGATAGTAAGATACCTTTGCTTTTGCTAGACCTTGACTGGTCTACTTCACCTTTGCTTTCTCTGTGCACTCTACTTTCTCTGCGCAATCACTTCGCACACTCTGCTCCCTTACAGCTACACTTTGTGATCGTCTTCTCCCTTTGCACTCTCTTTGCCTTCTGCCTTCTCTGTGCAATCACAGCCGCACTTGGTCGAATTTCAACCTCTTCGCTCTCTGCACACTTTGCTCTCTCTACGCACTCACAGATGCACTTAAGACAATTCGATACGACTCTTCGCTCACTTTGCGCACTTCACCATCATCTCGCCGCTTCTATGCTTTCTACGCTCTTACGACCACATTTCACACTTCGACACGCATTCGACGACGCATTCCTCAACATTCTCAAATCTCCAAACAACCCTCCTTTTATAACAAAATTCTTGTGATGAAAACCCTAATCTTAGTTGACTATAAACCCTAATCTTAGTCGGCTTTCATGACAACTGTAAACCCTAATTTTAGTCGGTTGTCATCGGTCTTCGTCGACTTCAACTCAACCGCAAAAATACATGTCACGATATCACGACACTTTTGCTTTCTCTCTCTTTCTCCTTGCTTTGGCCCCCAAAAATACAACATGTCACGATATCACGACACTTTTTATTTCTCTCTCTTTCTCTTTGCATCGGACCACGAAAAAGCTACATGTCGCGATATCGCGACACTTTTTCTCCTTGCTCTTTCTCTTTGCATTGGACCACGAAAATACAACATGTCGCGATATCGCGACACTTTCGTCTCCTTGCTTCTTTTCTTGGCTTATACCCGCAAAAACACATGTCGCGATATCGTGACACTTTTGCCTCCTTGCTACTTTTCTTGGCTTGTACCCATAAAAACACAACATGTCGCGATATCGTGACACTTTCGCCTTCGTACTCTTTCTCTTTACTTTTGTCGTGATATCGCGACACTTCTGCCTTCTTACTTTCTCTCTCCTCCTTTAGTCGTGAAAATGTGACATGTCGCGATATCACGACACTTTCTCTCCTTTGCTCTTTCTCTTGCCTTCGAGTCACGAAAATGCGACATGTCACGATATCGTGACACTTTCTCTCCTTTGCTCTTTCTCTTGCCTTCGGGTCATGAAAATGTGACATGTCACGATATCACGACACTTTTTCTCCTTTGCTCTTTCTCTTGCCTTCGGGTCATGAAAACCCGACATGTCGCGATATCGCGACACTTTTTCTTTCGGACTCTCTCTCCTGCAATATGTCACGAAATCGTGACACTTTTTCTTTCGTACAATCTCTCTTGCAATATGTCGTGAAATCGCGACACTTTTTCTTTTGGACTTGCTCTCTTGCAATATGTCCTGAAATCGTGACACTTTTTCTTTCTTACAATCTCTCTTGCAATATGTCACGAAATCGCGACACTTTTTCTTTTGGAATCTCTCTCTTGCAATATGTCGCAAAATCGCGACACTTTTTCTACTTGCCTTTCTCTCTTCCAACATGTCGCGAAATCGTGATAGTTTTGCTTGCTTGCGCTTTCTCTCCAAACATGTCATGAAATCGTGACATTTTTGCTTGCTTGTGCTTTCTCTCCGAACATGTCACGAAATCGTGACAGTTTTGCTTGCTTGCGCTTTCTCTCCGAACATGTCACGAAATCACGATAGTTTTTCTTTCTTCTCAACATGTCACGATATCGCGATAGTTTTTCTTTCTTCTCAACATGTCGCGATATCGCGATAGTTTTTCTTTCTTCTCAACATGTCATGATATCGCGATAGTTTTTCTTTCTTCTCAACATGTCGCGATATCACGACAGTTTTTCTTTCTTCTCAACATGTCACGATATCGCGATAGTTTTTCTTTCTTGCTCAACATGTCACGATATCGCGACAATTTTCTTCCTTGTGATTTTCTTTTGATTTTTAGCATATGGGCCACTTCGATCTTTTGGAAAGTCACTGTACATACTCTGAAGAACCTCTTAACTCTTGTCCACTGCATCAACCGATCTATTTGACTGTGTTGACAACAATGACAATACTGTTGCTGCACCTTGCTCAACACAATACAACAATTACAATAGGAAATATCCCTCGTAAGGGTAGGTGTCTTTCAATGCCTTCTACAATGACATGAACTGCTCCAATATGTACATGAGCTTCTTCTCCATGATTAGAGGTATTTTTTGCCTTGCATGTCAAAACCTTGTTAGTCCTACATGCAATAAACAATAAGAGGCATATCAGTAATAAAGGAGGCCTCTCTTGATGAGGATTTTGGAGGAATATTATACAAAGTATATCATATCAACATGAAATCAAGAAAGTGCAATAAAGATGTTAAACTACATTAGAAATGATAATTCTACCATTAATACTGTAAAGGAAACATCAATCAATCTATCTAATGCCTCAATTATGAATTTGAAAGTATGAAAGCATGGAAAATATCATTAGTATATTGATTGCAATAATAAAAGGAGAATGACCAAAAACCTCTAATTTTTTCATTCAGAGTCTCTATCAAGGCAAATAGACCTAAAATATACCTAATCTAATGTAGATAAAAATATCCTAAGCTAAGAAAATAGAGAAATCAAAAACGATACCCTAATCGTGGCTTTGTGGCATGGTGAGCATTGTTAGCCATGGTTGAGCCTGAGATAAGTTTACCCTCCAATTCACGGGTGAATATCTTAACCTCTCTACCAGATTGATGGTCAAGGATTGCCTCTATGTCTTCTGACTATTTTGGTGATTGGATTACTCATATTGCACGTGAAGTTGGCATAACTGAATTTATTGGCTCTCCTAGACTGCTAGGACCTCCATGGCTTTAATTGCTATTTTAATCTCTCAATGCTTATGACCAAGCTCTCTCTCAATGCAAGTAGGTGAGTAATGAACTTTACAAGGCTTCACCGCTTGAATTCTCCTATGCATCTCTTTGTTCTCTCATTTTGGATGGGGTTCTTATAGCACCTAGGAGGGCTATGCCTTAGCTTCTTGAGGAAATAAAGATCAAGAAAGGATAGTTGGAGCAATTGGAGGGAAACTTCTAGATATTTCCACCCCTAAATCGCTTGGATCTGCAACCAATTGGTCATTGCAACCAATTTTGGATCGACCAAGATCCAACTGATTATGGCTACTAGTCGTGGCTCTAAGGTGCGATCAATACTACTAACCATGGGTGTCAATCATGGCTAACTATAATTAGGCCAAACTGCCTAATTGAGTGGTTAAAACCATTGCTATACCTTGGTATTTATCCAAGGTATTCCATATGGTCTTCTAGCATGTCCCATATGAGTAGTCACCTTGACATGATGTATTTTAGGTGTCTACATGCCCCTTTTGAGATGCCTTGTGAGATAAAAAAAAATTAAGCAAAAATAGACCTCTTAAAAAGATGTCATAGGTTGGATGATGATCATTAGTCTGATCAACATTAGATGCTTAGGGTCCAGAAAAAGGATGTGCATCCCATAATCATTGCTTCCAACTGGATGGAAGGCTTAAATTTTTAAATCTTTGGCAAGCTCCAACGGTGATCGGGTAGCTCAGGGCTACTATAGGCTTTCGTGCCATATAGATCCGAAAGGAGGAGAGCTACTAACTTAACTATCATATTTGCTTTTTTCCCCAAAAAATGTAAGCTTATGATAGTCATTGGCAATGATTCATAAGACAAATGTAATTTTGACAAGATCAAGGGATCTTCTATTGACTTTGATTATTATTATGATATTATGACTACCCCCTCAAGCGATGAGTCGATGAGGGTAGGATAATTAAACTAAGTGACAAGTCACTTGACCACTATGAATGACTTTAAACAACATATGATTTAGCTTTTGATAATTAATTAAGCCTAATAAACTATGATTGCAACTGTTAAGAATAATTGTACATCTCTATCCCATGGAGTGGTCTAACCTTAATGGCCTTTTTAGGGAATCAATATGATAGCAATTCCAATTAGACATGTATTGAATCATATTGTTTGATGATCTGTTTAAATTGTCATAGAAGAAGTCATATGATTATTGCATTCCCGTGGAGCAATCCGACTGTTTGGGCCTTATTAGGGTTTGAAATGAAGCATATCAATTCAACGCTAATGAATTTACCCCAAATGTCCTTATGGTAATCTACTCATCCTGCCGGATTGCATGGAGCACAAGTCGCTACAACCACCAAGTGTATAGGGTAAATTACTAGGTACAAGGCACATTTGGCTTTTTAGTTTATCTAATTTTTTTCATTATTTTTAATGTTTTTGGTAATTCTAGTCAAATGGGTATTTTTAATTTAGCATTTTTTAGCTCTTCATGATGGGATTTGGCAGCATTTATTGCATTTTTCTAGCCACATTTATCAAAAGAAACTAGGTTTTCAAATTTTGCTGGCCGTGGCTGACATTCACGGTTGGCAAACCCTAGTTCTACACCCGCGAGTGGCAACCACGGTCAGGCAAAAAATAAGAAATATTTAAAAAATTTCTTGTCATTTTCAACTTGATAGCTTGCAAATCTTGAGTGCTATAAGAGGTGAGTAGATAATTATGATACGAAGTGCTGTTGGAACTTGACCTCAATACCAACTGCATCGATGGCATCCCAACCTAGAGGAGTCGGTGCTACTAAGGTAGAAACACATAAAACCCTTGAGCATTTTTATTTTTACTAGTTTAAAATTAACCTCATTAAGTAATGGGTTTAATGAACTTCATTAAACCGTCAATAATGAACCTCATCCTAGTTAGATTTAGCTTAGGTTAGTTGTAATTGGTTACTTGTTTTTGTTGTTTTTTGTTTATTTTTTTATTTTTTGGGGGGTCTTAGGATGAGGAAGGACCTTGAAAAGGCCTTCCACCCTGACCGTGGCTGGCAGACACAGTCCCAAATTGGAAAATTTGGGGCCACGACTATCAACCACGATGAGATTTAAATTCCAATGGTCATAAAATTGACCGCCATCCTGACCGCGTGTTTGAGCCACGACTCAAAACCTTGGGATTTTTTTTTCATTTTTTTTTATTTTTTTGAATTTTTTGCATTTTTAATAGGCATTGATAATTTTTTTTTAATTTTTGAGTGAATTTTTTATTTTATGATTTTGTTTGTGATTTTTAAGTCATTTTTTATATATTTTTTTGGTTGATTTTTTTTATTTACTTTTACCTTATTATTTGCCATCGACCAGACTTTGACCACGAGGAGGAGGGAATAAGATATCCTTCGCAACTTGCATAGTTCCCTAACCCAAATATATTAGGATTGGTTTGAGGCTATGGGATTTGGTTATGTCTTGCACCTCCCCAACATTAGGTTCGATCAAGCCTAAATGATTGCATTGGACCGATGTTGGGATGCATGAACCAACAACTTTCACCTACCAATAGGTGAGATGTCTGTTACACTGGAGGATTATACCACATATTTTGACTCCCTCTAAATGATAAGGCTATCACATCTTCACTTATGGATATGAAGGATTTTGTGTTGACAATGATCTTCAGTGATCGCAGTGAGGCAGCACATTGACATTCGAACCATGGAGGGGTCCACATTGAGCATTGGTACACCCAGCAGGTCTTCTCCTAGTGAGTAGTTGTCTTTATAAACCTGATCATGCATATTATCCTACTCTACTCTTATGGAGCAAGGTTCCCTTAGAACCTCTTGGCTAGGATATAGGATGTCTTGGCGAGCAACATTGATCAACCTTTGATCCTGTCCTAGGGGAGTGCCCTACTAGTGTAGCTCTATAATGAGATGTATTAGGTCACGCAAAGGAGCAGATTAGGCATCAGCTACAACATATTACTTTAGATCTAGGGGTGCCAACACATTAAGATCAAGCACCCCACCAGTTTGCCACTCAATATTGACACCATTACGGAGGTGCACTAGTTCTATGCAGCATGTTGGCCTTACGAGTAGGAGGGTTTTTGGAGTAGGTATCATGTAGGGGATTTGGCTCACTACATTATATAGTTCTCATGACTGTAGGTGGATGAGGTGGGCTGGTGCTCATACCTAGACTACCCTCCATGGATGGAGACTGATGATTGGATGCACCAAGTATGTAGAGATAGATGGCTCCTCGAATGTAAGTATGAGGTATGAGAGTTATTTTAATTCTCTTGTGTCACCAGATAGTTCAATATTAGGTAGGATATTCCAGATCTGCCTACTATCTACTATCACCTCACTCTAGAGAGGTACTTGGCATGGCCTAGGGTGACTCAACTAGATGATGAGGATGATGAATTTCAATATTTGAGGTTGACAGATGTAGGTACTACTCATGATTATGACACCTATTGGACACTCAAGGTATGATGAGGCTTTGAGGGCCCCTTAGGTAGGAATCCAGATTATGTAGCTAAGGGTGCGAAGGGAGTAGAAGTAGACCCTCATGATAACTGAATCTATTAGACGACTGAGGTTGGATGGCATGAGGGAGGAGCTACAAATGATACACCTCCAACTAAGTAGGAGGGTGATTCTCTTAATGAGGGTAATTCCCCATCAGATAATGATATCGGATAGATCAGGGCCTAGGTTGCTAGCCTACAGACTCAGGTAGGCTCTCTGTAGATACAGCTTCTACATCGATACCACCATTGCTACCTTACAAGAAAAGGTGGGGGATCTACAATATCGAATTATAGTAGGGTAATCTTATTGGTGTGGCTATGAGGAGGAGAAGACCACTCTACAGGATAGGATTACCATGAAAGATATAGAGATATAGTGGGTTACAGGCCAATGCATCCTCCTACAGTCTTAGCTATATGCTCTTAGGGCACAACATGATGTAATCAAGGTTGAGAGGGGAGATTCCTCTACTTCATAGGTTGCTCTAATAACACCAAAAACTCTAGTAGCTCAAGAAATGTAGGGATTAGTAGGACTAGACCAGGGGGTAGATATCAGGAGACTTCGAGCTATAGTGCAACAACACATTGATGAGGGAGCATAGAATTTTTCCTATATCACTACCTTGAGAGGATTGATACAAATACTTGGGGGTGAGGTTCCAGATATACCCATGGCTTCAGGCTCTCAAAGGACTCACACTCAGGAGATATGTCAGTCTTCATCTCACTCCAGCCATAGGAGTCACATATCAAAGAGGACTTTGGGTGCCAGCTCTAGACATAGGGATGGTGGAGGCAAGGGTGGAGCCTCTCATGTTGGGGCTGTAGGCTCTGCTTAGTACAAATATGGATAGATGCTACTATACTATTTTTATGTGTAAGGTTGAGGACCTACACAGTTGTAGCCTGTAGGTATTTTTGACACATGCCAGTGTACTGCTTACTATTATTTTTTGATACACATATATGTATATGATCTGACATTGAGACTCAATATATGTGTAGTTTATTATTTTTATTATTTTTAGATTTTATGAGATGCATATGGATGCAATGCTGATAACATATTTTTATTTTATGCTATATGATGTGATGTATGGATGACATGCACTAGATATATAATGAATATATGATTTTATATGTAATGATATACATGTGTAGATAGACTACCTATGATGAATTTATATGAATGTAATATATACTATTAAATGCATGTTTGATTTATTGTACTTGTATACATTTAATTTAGATTGTTATGACATAATCTATGCCATGTATGTATTGCATATATATACTTTATTTTTGTCGATGATTTTATGTAAGTGGACATGTATGCTTTAATCACTTAAAACATCATGTATGCATGCAATATGAGTTTAACAATATAATGGATGACACCACAAAATGTATAACAATCATGAGATGTAATTGCTATATCTTTTTATGAAAATTGATAAATTATGCACCCATATGTGAGATGCAATTATATATTGTTTTTTTTCATAAGCTTTTGTAAATTAAAATAATATGGGTAACATAGTCAGTGGTCATGTAAATATCATTGTTGACATCCATCTGATATCTATCCTATATTATAATAATTCTAATAAACAAGCTCTCATAAAAGAAATTGATTTTTGATGATTGCATTGAAAATCATTTGTTGCTATTTGGGAATTTTTGAGGTTTACCATGAGACTCAAACACCTTATTTGATTTATAAAAATTTGTATACTAACCATACTAGACTTCTAAAATATAAAGCATAAGCATAAGCACCTCAAAGAGTAATGAATGTTTGCCATAGTCTAAATCAAGACCAGAGATCATCATTGAGTAGAGTATGGTATACTATACCATCTAGACCCTAACTATTCATTATCCTTGTGTGTGCAAATGAGTATATTTAGATAAGGTGTAAGCATACCCTAATGTTATGCAGGATTATTTTAGCCCATTGCTAATATTGGGGATCCTCAAATGTCTATCCAATCCTAGGTTTATATTTTAGATGGACTAGACTACTAGGTGATACAGGATACTTGAAGCTAGGTCTTTGACATTCAAACATTAGTCTGCACAAAATAAAAATGCTAATATATCATACATGTTATCATGCGTAAGGTATGATAGTGCTAAAAATTCCAAGGATTCAAGCTCACCCCCTTATTTTCTTTAATTTATTGGGATACTTGCTCATGTAAAGTGATAAGAATCAATGTTTATTTTGTACTTTTATTTTAGTGATAAAAACCACTGTTTATTTTATACTTTTTTTTTATATATATCTTTTTTTTTCTTTGAGCAAGGGATTTGATACTGATAGGATTTCACTTTGAATTTGATCTTGATTTTATTTTATTTTTGAGGATTTAACTTTGAAATTTCACTCGAGGATTTCATTCTAGGATTTTGCTCCTTCATTTGTAAATAAGGGATTTATTCAGGTAGGGGGTAAGCTTGTCCTTTTGCCAATTACCATCTCCCTCATCATCCGCACAAGCAGATAAGCAAGATAAAATTTTCACTTTAGGATACCTGGTCTGACTTCATAGTGTTCATCTGTCCGTAGTCCTATTAGGATTGTTTAGTTTGGATATTAGTGATAGGATTCTAATATGCTAAGGGCTATCAAAACTAGCCCTCATCTACAAAAGCAAAGAAATATTTCTACCAAACTCCTAAGAAGACCACTAGGTATGGTTGAGTGACCAAAAAAGCTTAGTATATTCTTTATATAAACAAGAAAGGTTGTGCTGAAAAACATAATTACTCATGAGGGTGATGAATGATAGTAATAGTACAAATATGAATGATTGAAATACAAATATGGTGTTGTTTGTAATATTGCAAACACAACCTATCCTAATGCAAGTGCAACGGATGGATATGCATAATGTAATGCAATATGAAATGGATGCGGTAACTGGAATGTGATGATGCAAATAAAATGCAATGATGCAAATGAAATGTAATGCAATAATTTTAAATTTTGATATTTTCCAATTTCTTTTAGATTTTACTATTTTTTAATTTGACCAAAGGGCTTATAGATGCCTTTAGAGCCTTTTCTTGGATGACCAAAGGGCTTACAAATGCCTTTGGGACCTTTTGATGGTTTTTAGGCATAAAATTATTTAAGGTGAAGGATTTTGAGAGGTTTAGGCTCTTCAATACCTTCCAATGATGTTAAGCGATATGTCCCAAGTCCAATATTCTCAAAGATGATATATGGACCTAACCAATTAGCCATAAATTTGTCTCACATTTTTGGTGGCATATTTGAGTTCTATTGGTTCTATTTTAGCACAATATCACTAACCTCAAAGTCTCTCAAATGGAATTTATCATTGTAAGCTCATTTTAAGCACTCTTGATAAACATGAAGATGCTCAAGGGCATTTACATGATGTTCATCAAGTAGCATCAATTGATCTAGGTGAGCTTGTCGCTTGGTGTCATCATCGATGAACTCTTTCAATGCGATGCGTAGCATTGTAATTTCCAACTCTAAGGGCATAATGGTCTCAGCACCATATACTAGTGAAAATGGAGTTTCCCTAGTGGGTATCTAAATGCTAGTCCTGTAAGCCCATAATGCAAGGGGCAATTGGATGTGCCAATATTTGTGGTGTTCTTATACCGTATTTTTCAAGATGGATACCACTATCTTGTTTGAAGCTTTAGCATACCTATTTGTCTGTGAATAATATGGAGTCACAAAATTGTGTTTGATCTTGTACTTAAATGTCAAAGCTCTCACAGTTTTGTTTTTGAATAACATTCCATTATTTTAAATTATCTTGGAGGGTATCCCAAAATGACTTATGATATTGGTGAGTATGAACTCAGTAATACATGCTCTGGTTGTCATTGTTAATGAAATTGCTCCCACCCACTTAGTAAAATATGTAGTAGTCATACTAATGAATGTATGTCAGCCCGATAATGTAGGAGAGATATTACCAATGAGATACAAACCCCACTAAGCAAATGGCCAGGCCACTTGAATGGGTTGTAAGGCCTATGATGGTAGGTGTGCAAAATTAGCATGATGTTGTCATTTAATGTATTTCCTAACATACACATTGCAATCCTTATTCATAGTGAGCCAATAATATCCCATGTGAAGGATGTGTTTGATGATAGCCATGTCACTAAAATGGCCACCACACGTACCATCATGAGCTTGCAAAATTATCCAAGATGATTCTTGGGGCTCAAGACAATGAAGGAGAACTCCATCGTAGCTTTGATGATACAAAATATCTCCTAACAAGACATACTTTATCACTTTATGCTTAAATGTGTGCTTCACAACACATGATAATCCTTGAGGGATTATACCAAACTTAAGGAAGTCATATATCTATGACATTTAATTCTGATAGCTCTTAGTCTCAACTGATAAGACAACATGTTCCCCCTACGGTTTAACATTCACAAATGTAGACTGGGAAATAACCTTATGGTGGATGGTAGTACCACTCCCTGTAGGATCCTTCGAGATCAAAGACCCCCAGGCTACTCCCTTGATAAAATATCTATCTCTGTAGAACCATTTATGGTTTAGTTCTATCTGAATCATGTTGATTGACTCTTTTTTATCCAAAGCTTCACGTTACAGAATAGAGTGTGACAATTTTTTTATGTGGATGGTAGTAAAATTGATAGATGGATTCTAATATATTAAGGATCCCAAATATGCCATAGTATCTACAAATATTTTCAATGAATGAGGGATTGCCTCAATGTCATACCATTCCAACTGAGCTAAATATGTATCAAAAAGATCTTTATAAGAATTCAAGATAGGACATCGACATTTAAAAGTCCCTTCACTTGGTTAACAATGAGAACGAAATCACAAAAGATATTTAACCTTTTAATATTCATGGTGATAGATATTAAGAGGCCCAAAATTAGGGCTTCATATTCAACATTATTGTTAGTGCAAGGAAAGTCTAACTTGAATGACAAGGGCATATGAGCACCTTACAGTGTTAACAATACTATTTCTACACCACCCTCTTTCTCACACTTCGAACCATCGAAGAACAAGGTCATATCAACTTTGTTATCTAGTTATTCAAGTTTGGGTGCTTCTGATAAGGCAAAAACAACATCATAAGGAAGATCAATGGTGAGGGGCCTACTATTTTCAAGAGGCACCTTAGCTAGTTGATCAGCTACGACATGTTCCTTAATGGAATTTTGGTTAATGAATTCCAAATTGAATTCTATAAATAGAATGATCCACTTTACAGTACGTGTATTGTGATACATCTTGCTCATCATATACTACAATGGATTTTGTTTTGATATGACATACATCGTATGACTTAACATATAATGTTGCAAAACTAGGGTTTCTAAAGCTAAGGAAAATCTAGGGCATCGGTTGGGTTTCCGAAGAGATTTCTGGTTACTGTGGATCTGAAGGCAAGATTGCTGCTCCAGGAGGGTCCAATGGGGACTTCTCCGGATCCTCTCCTAGGGAGGAATAGCTCTTATGCAGATATGCTAAAAGATAAATCTCCATCCAAGACGGACGAAGCTCAAAGATCTGCCTTTAAAATGCTCTTTACGGCTACGAGAAACAGATCAACAGCGCATCGAGTCAATGGATGCCTGCCACAGTCCGATTCATGGCCCAAGATTGTCATTGAGCCAAGGATGGTCGAAGAAATAGTCTTATACAGAGCCAATCACGATTTGATCTGCAAATTCATGGGTATTCGCCCTACCCTAAATTTTTTGCACTCCTGGGTCCGGCAAAACTGGGAGCCTCATGGTGAGTACTCTTTGTGGTTTATTAGCAATGGGTATTTTATTGTTAGTTTTTCTTCTCTGGCCGATAGAAACAGGGCTTTCGAATCAGAGAAGAGGAATTATGGTCCGACAGGTTTATTTGTTCAACCCTGGAGAGTGGGATTCGATCCCCGAATTGAACCCACTGTTGTCCCGGTCTGGATCCGTCTGTATGCACTTCCAATGGAGTTTTGGAGTGAGCAGGTTTTGGAGATGATCGGTAATTCCCTTGGAAGACATTTGGGTGTCTCCAAAGACACAATAGAAGGGAACACAACTGTTTACGCAAGAATATGTGTGGAAATGGATCTTAGCCAGCCTCTCCCGGCAGAGGTGGAACTTGAACTTGCAGGACTATCATGGATTCAACAGTTGGATTATGAGGCTCTGCCCTTTAGATGCAGAGTTTGCCACAAACACGGGCATTTGGCCCGATTTTGCCCAAATAATATGACCACAAAAATGGAGGCTCCTCTAGGAATGTCGAATCTTCCTAAGGAGGGTAAGGCAACAATAAACAAAGAACAAGCCAATACCTCCCAGGGCAATGAAGCTCAGAGAGATGGTTTTGAACAGCCTAAAAGAAGGAGAAGGCAAAAGAAAAAAGATGGCAAGGAGCAAACCCACCTCAAACCCGCCAATAGGTATGAAATATTTAAGACACTAGTGGACCAAGAGGAACAATTCATGGAAGGCGTGGATGGTAATAGTGAAAATAATAACATTCACGTTCAAGCTCCTCTTTCTTCTCCCCCTGTCATAGAGCAGGTAATTGACCATAGTGGGTTACCACAATCTGAGAGTGTTGGGGCATTGATAGTTCATAACCAAGAGCAGCCAATGATCAAGGATGTCAGCATGGGAATAGCAGAAAAGAACAGAGAAAGGCCAACTTTAGGGATAACTCAGGTGGAAAAGAGATCAAAGAATGGCAACTCTCAAGGAGTGGGTAGAAAATCAAATAAGGAATTGCTAGCAGCTCAAGGAGACAAACTGATCACTGGAGGATCGGTGAGGCCAATAGATTCTTATTGCTCTCAAGGTAACTAATGATTATACAATCATGGAATGTTAGGGGTTTAAACAGTAGAACCCATCAATCTGTTGTTCGAAGACTCTTAGAAAACTGTAAAACAGACTTTTTGCTTATTCAGGAGACAAAAATGTCGTTAGATCTTATGTGTAAAACAGTTAACAAAATTTGGAGGGGTGCTGGTCATATGGATGTGGCTGCCCAAGGGGCCTCAGGGGGGATTGTTACTCTTTGGAACTCTCTTGATTGGACTGCAATAGAACATCTAGCCTGGAGGGGTGTTCTCACATCACATTTTAGGAATAATGTCACAGTTGAACATGTTTTAATCACAAATTTTTATGGGGCTCAAAACCTTGATGGTTGGCGGCTCCAATGGAAAGTTGTGCATAACATGAGAATCTCAAGGGAAGATTTAGACTGGATTATTCTTGGGGACTTTAATGCTAAATTATCCTCTAGAGATCAGGAAGGGGGAACCCCAATTTTGGACCCAGGGGATCGACTTATGATTGCTCAAGTCCAGGCTTTACACTTAGTGGATATCAAAGGCCCTGGTACCAACTATACTTGGACTAATAAGAGGAGGGAGCCACATAGCAGGAAGGTAAAGTTAGACCATTTTTTGGTTTTAGAGGAGGCATTTGTAAAATGGAATACAAAATTTCAGATTTTGGAGGGTCCTGTTTCAGATCACTTTCCCATTTTGTTGGAAGGAGGGACTAAGACAGGGCAGCATCACAAACCATTTAAATTTGAGAATTTTTGGTTACAAAAAGAGGAACTTCGAAAGAAAATTCCTCAGTGGTGGGAAGAGGGCCGCCCAGCCTATGGGACAACAATGTTTAGATTCCACAAACAACTTCATCATGTCAAAGCTCAACTGAAACTTTGGAGGCGAGCTAACAAAACAGACTTCCAGGTCCAAAAAGCTCCTTTGGTGGCCAGATGGGATGAGGTCCAAAGACAATTTAGGGAAGGAACAATTACTGAGCAGCTCAAAGCCGAGGATGATGCCTTGCGTAAAGCGGTTGAGGACATTGACAACCAAGAGGAGACCTTCTGGAAACAGAGAGCAAGAACCACTTGGTTATTAGAAGGTGATAGAAATACCAAATTTTTCCATCGGACTGCATGTGCTAGGAGACAGATGAATAACATGGAAGCCCTTCAAGATGAGAATGGACACTCCTTTGATACTCTTCCAGGTATGCAGTCCCATGCAATGGATTATTTTTCTAAACTTTTTAAGGAAAGTATGGTGCAAGATGAAGAGGCTCAAAACGACGTTCTTGATGTCATACCTTCTGTTATCTCTGAAGAAGAAAATCAGTCCCTTCTCAAACCCATTGAAAGAGAGGAACTGAAGGATGTGGTCTTTGGAATGAGCACCGAAAAAACTCCAGGTCCAGATGGCTTTCCAATTGAGTTTTTTTAGGCCTTTTGGGATAACTTGGAGGAGGATGTAATGGTTGTTATAGAGGAGTCCAGAGGTAATAAAAGAATGCTTAAAGCATTAAATCATACTTTCATCACCTTAATTCCAAAAGGGGAGAAGGGGGTTCATATTTCAGATTATAGACCTATTGCCTTATGCAATGTGATATATAAAATAATCACAAAGGTAATGGTTGAGCGACTAAAACCTCTTTTACATAACATTATCTCCTCAGAGCAAGGGGGTTTTGTTGAGGGTAGACAGATCTTGGATGGGGTGGTTCTAGCTCAGGAGGCAATCCATTCAATGCAAACTTCTGGTAATAAAGGAATGTTCATAAAATTAGATATGTCAAAGGCCTATGATAGGGTGGAGTGGAGCTTCTTGGCAAAGATGATGGCAGCCTTTGGTTTCTCTCAGGATTGGATAGAATGGGTCATGAGTTGTGTCTCTACTCCGACATACTCAGTGTTAATCAAGGGTCTCCCCTCGCAACCATTTGGAGCCACCCGTGGCCTTCGTCAAGGGGATCCCTGCTCTCCCTATTTGTTTCTCATATTGGCTGAAGGACTAGGTAGACTTTTCTTGAGAAGAAGACAACAAGGTTTGCTAACAGGTATCAAGGTGGGTGAGGAAGTTTTGACTCACCTACAGTTTGTGGATGATACTAGATTGGTGGGAGTTGCCAGCTTCAGGGAAGCAAGAATGATCAGAGATACTCTTAGTGTCTACCTTAGGGCTTCAAACCAAGTCATCAATGATAAAAAATCCAAAGTGGTCTTTTTCAATCTTGATCAGAGGCTTCAGGGCAGAATCTTAGAGATCTTGGGATTCACAAGGACTTCTCTCCCAGTGGTTTACTTGGGGGTCCCTTTGCACTTCAAAAAACTAAAAATAGAGATCTGGAGGAATCTTTTGGATTGTATCAAGGATAGAATCAATCATTGGTCTCACAAATGGTTAAGCTATGGGGGTAGATTAACTTTTCTACAGTCAGTCATTCAGGCCATGCCAATTTATAAATTCTCTATCCTGGCTGCCCCACATACTATATGGAAAGAGTTGGACAAGATGGCCAAAAAAATTTTATGGGAAGGAGCAAAAGGCGAGAGGAAATGGGCCTTAGTTGGTTGGGACAAAGTGACCCAGCCCAAGGTAAAAGGAGGTTTGGGTCTGAGAAGATCTAAGATAAATAATAAAGCTTTGGCTGGAAAGCTTTACTGGAGGTGGATTTCCCAGCCAACTTCCTTATTCAGTAGAATCCTAACCAGTAAATATTTGGGACATGTTAACCCAAATGAGGTGGGTCATTTCCCTTTGGAAGGTACTGGATCCTTAGTGTGGCAGGCTCTCAAGTTAGGATCTCAGGTTGTAAAAGATCGATTATTTTGGAAAGTGGGGAGAGGGGAGAAGGCACGTTTTTGGTCAGATTCTTGGGATCAATACCCACCTATCATTGTCGAATTTCCTGAATTGCAACCTTTAAAAGCAGCCATTGAAACCAAGGGATGGGTTCAAATTGAAAGTTATTTCACCACTAGTCATCTGGGGGATTACAAGTTTAAGCAGTTTAAGAAGTTGGATGAGTGGCCAATTTCAATCCCTCCGGATTTGGCACCCATCATGACTAAAATCTTGACAGAAAGATTCCTCACAGGTAGAGACGAGGAGGATGAATTAGCTTGGGGCTATGGGAGCCTTGGTGTCTACACGGTGAAGGACGGATATGACAAGATCCTTCCAGAGCCTCCCCCGCATACTTTTTAGGTTGAGGATTGGAGAAAGATTTGGCATTCCAAAGGGTGGCTGAAAGTTAACTTTTTTGCCTGGCAGTTCATGCACAATGGAATTCTCACTTTTGATAATCTCAGATGTAAAGGAATCATCGGCCCTTCCCAATGTGTATTATGCTACAAGAGCGAGGAAACAGCTGACCACTTGATGTTTGAGTGCTCTTTCACACGCCAGATCTGGAAGAGATGGTTTTCATGTTTTAAAATTCAAGTTAATAGTGACTTGAACCGAATTAATATCTGGGAAAGATGGAAGAGGGGTAGATTTAAATCTAAAGCTCTTCGTCTTGGTTGGGAGCTTGGATTAAACTTCATTTGGTGGCAAGTGTGGTTGGAGAGAAATGCTAGAATCTTTAGAGAAACTTTTTCTTCGTTAGATGGAGTTTGGCAGGTCATTTGGAGCAAAGTCACTAAAACTGTGGCCGTCTATGCTAAAGAGGAAACTCAGGTGGCTGTCGGGGCAATGGAAGAAGGACTTGAAATGCAAGAGGAACAGATCAGAGCTAGTTGGAAACCACCCCCAGTAGGTTGGATTAAAATTAATACTGATGGAGCTGCAAAAGGCAACCCGGGTAGAGCTGGAATTGGAGTGGTTTGCCGTAATCATGTTGGAGCAGTGCTCTATTGGGAACTGCAAGGCTTGGGAAGAGCTACAAACAATGAAGCAGAAGCCATAGCTATCAAATCTGCTTCTATTTGGGCAGTTAAACAGGGCCATAGGAGGATAATACTCGAATCAGATTCTCAAATAATGGTCGGAGCTCTAGATTGCATGAGGAACTTTGCCTTGAAAGCTTGGAGGTTGAGGATTCTTGTCAATCAAATTAAGGAACTATGGAGGCAATTAGATGATGTGGTTCCAGTCTACGTGAGTAGAGATTTAAACAAAGCGGCCGACTTCCTGGCTAAGATTGGTGCTGAGAAGGAGGTTGGGGTTCAGTTGCATAGTGACATGGCTACTGAGGACGAGGCGATTAGGCAGGGTCTTGAAAGGTCCCTGAGCTAATGATCAAGGAAAAAGCAAAGGGTGGAATGGTGTCACGATTTCGTGACATGCTGCTGCGTCACGGCCAAGGGAGGAAAGTTGTCGCGATATCGTGACATTTTGTTTCGTCGCGGCCAAGGGAGGATAGTTGTCATGATATCGTGACATGTTGTTTGGTCGCGGTCACTGGAGGAAAGGTGTCGCGACATCGCGACATTTTGTTTCGTCGCGGCCAAGGGAGGATAGTTGTCGTGATATCACGACATGTTGCTTGGTCACGGCCATGGGAGGAAAGGTGTCACGATATCGTGACATGGTGCTTGGTCATGGCCAAGGGAGGAAGGGCGTCGTGATATCGTGACATGTTGCTTGGTCACGGCCAAGGAAGGAAAGGCGTCGCGATATCATGACATGTTGCTTGGTCACGGCCAAGGGAGGAAAGATGTCACGATTTCGTGACATGTTGCTTGGTCGCGGTCAATGGAGGAAAGATGTCGTGATATCGCGACATGTTGCTTGGTCACGGCCGAAAGAGAAAGTGTCGTGATATCGCGACATGTTGCTTCGTCACGGCCGAGAAAGAAAAAGTGTCACGATATCGCGACATGTTGCTTCATCGCGGCCGAAAGAGAAAAAGTGTCACGATATCGCGACATGTTGCTTTGTCATGGCAGAGAAAGAAAAAGTGTCACGATATCGCGACATGTTGCTTCGTCATGGCCGAGAAAGAAAAAGTGTCATGATATCGCGACATGTTGCTTCATTGCGGTCGAGAAAGAAAAAGTGTCGCGATATCGCGACATGTTGCTTCATCGCGGCCAAAAGAGAAAAAGTGTCGCGATATCGCGACATGTTGCTTTGTCACGACAGAGAAAGAAAAAGTGTCGCGATATCATGACATGTTGCTTCGTCGCGGCCGAGAAAGAAAAAGTGTCGCGATATCGCGACATGTTGCTTCGTCGCGGTCGAGAAAGAAAAAGTGTCGCGATATCGCGACATGTTGCTTCATCGTGGCAAAAGGAGGAAAAGGTGTCACGATTTCGTGACATGTTGCAACGCTGCTGCCCAAGGAGAAAAAGTGTCGCGATATCGCGACATGTTGCTTTGCCGTGGCCAAAGGAGGAAAAAGTGTCACGATATCGTGACATGTTGCAATGTCACGGACAGAAGAGGAAAAAGTGTCGCGATATCACGACATGTTGCATTGTCGCGCCCAAAGGAAAAAAGTGTCACGATATCGCGACATGTTGCATTTTCACGGCCAAAGGAGAAGAGGGCAAGAGTGTCGCGATTTCGCAACAAGTTGCATCTACAGACCAATCTGACCCCCCTGTTTGCTAGTTAATGGTTTAGGAGATTTGGCCCCATTGCAAATCTTCCTTCCTTTTGTAAGCTGGTGTTCTCTTTGATTTCGGATGGGAAATTTCCCTTCCCAATTTGTAATTGATCTTTGTTTTAATACAAGTTTTTTCAAAATTTTCAAAAAAAAAAACATATAATGTTGCAATTTATTTTTAGTGAACACTACTGCTAAACATATTTTTTCTACATATGCATATCCTATCTCGTAACTCACCAAGGTTCAGCTAATGTAATATATGGCCAGCTCTTTATCTTGCACATTCTTTTGGGCTAACATGGTCCCTAATGCAAAGCTATTTGCCGATATATATAGCAAAAAAGGATCATTTGGTCTTGGTGGAGCTAGCACTAGCGACATTTCTAGATATTGCTTAATCTCATCAAAGGTTGCTTGAGATTCCTCATCCCAATTGAATGGTACCCCTTATGTAGCAGTCAATTCATGGGTTGACATTTATTCGATAACTATGCGATAAATCGCTTTATGGATGCTAATTTACCCTGTAGGCTTCTTAATTCCTTGATATTCATGGGAGGATGAATTTTTAAAATTACCTTGACCTTCGCTGGATCAAATTCGATGCCTCACTTTGAAATAATGAATCCTAAGAGTTTTCTTGAAGTTATGTCAAATACGCACTTCTTCAAATTCAACCTGACATTATGCTCTATCAGGTGATTGAAGACCTATTTCAGGACCTCAGCATGCTCTAAACATAGCAATGACTTTGCCAATAATTCATTGATGTAGTCTTCTAAGAGCTTATGCATATAGTCATAAAATATATATGTCATAGCCCGCTGATATGTAGCACTAGCATTTTTAAGACCAAATGGCATAACCTTATAACAAACTGTCCCCCATGGTGTTATGAATACGGTTTTATGCTGGTCTTTGGGTTTAATATAAATTTGGTTGTAACCAAAAAAACCATCCATTAGGGAGAGCATCTCATGACCCATAGTTATGTCTATGAGAGCATCTATGTTCAGTAACAGGAACAAATTATTTGGTGTTGCCTTATTAAGGTCTCTGAAATCTGTACAAATACGGATCCTTCCATTTGGTTTTCCTACAAGCACAATGTTTTATACCCATTCTGGATAGTCGATGGAAATGATAAACTCTACATCCAATAGCTTCTACAATTCATATTTTATCATTAAGGCTATTTTTGAATGCATCTTTCAAAGTTTTTTATTTACTAGCTTCTTTGACAGATCTAGAGAAAGGTTATGAGTAACCAATTTTGGATCTAGACCTGGCATGTCCTTATATGTCCAAGTAAATAGATCAGGTCTCTCTTTCAGAAGAGGTATGAGGTTGGCATGCTCATCAGGAGATAAACTTTCTCCAAATTTAATCTTCCTTGGATTGGTGGGATCATTACTAATGTCTACTTCAAAGGTTTCCTCTATTGACATGTGGGATCCCTCATCAAGTTGATGAGGCATAGGGATCAAGTGGATTTCATATGCTGGGTTTATGGATTCCACATTGAAAACATCCTCAGCATGATAAAAATCATATGCACAACCTAGCACAAAATGAAAAGGTTGCAACATTTCTTCATTAGGGAAAAAATCTTTAGGTTCTAATGGTAAGTTAGCACGATCCCAATTAATGGCATCCACATCCAGACACAATATCTTGGAAGGATCAGCTAGGTTGTGAAGTGGAGTGGTCAAATAAATGGAGATCATATTGATGGAATGTATCATGTCTCTAGGACCACATGCATGTGATTCTACATTTGTATAACTTCCATCCCCAAGATGTGGTTCAGGGGGTATGGGGATCTCTAGATCCATTCTATGGATAGACTCGAATATAGGATTGCTAGGCTAAAGGAGCTCTCTAAATGTTAGTGGATTAGGAAATACCATATGATAAATCCTATCTAAATTAGGTGCTCTTCCTCTAAGGTGAGCATGAATATTGATATCTTTGTACATATCCTCTACAGTGTATGGTGCATTACAATTATGTAAGTAAGGAGGTTCCAAATAGGTTCTCTCTATTTCATATTCGTGATCACTATCATAATAAAAGCCTTCACTATTATCTACTGATACTAGGTAATTAGGGATATGGGGTTGTATGTAAGCCCACACTCGATACTCATCATCATCAATAGAGGATTTCTCATCCTCAGTGACTATCTCTAAAGGAATCAGATGATGTAAGTTAAGAGGGTCTAAATAAGATAGCCCAATTTCATCCTTACATCACTCATTATCTAAGGAATCACCATCATCATCCATGCCATACACGCATCTAGGTTCCCCTCTCTCAGGGATAGACTCTGCTATGTCCATGTCAGAATGATATTCTAACTCAAAGTCTTTTGCTATGCTAGCATTGTGAACTCCCAGGCCTGTATTGTCAGCTACTACATGGCTTTGTTCATACAATTTCTCTTGGGATATGCTCTAGACAAATCTCCACCAAGATATTTTCATGATATGTATCAGATGGTTTTATAGTGACATAAGACACTATCCGGTTGTCCCAATGAAAGGCAAAAGGATTGAGGTAATAAGGATTAATATTGACTTCCTCCCTCATACTAAGGTACAAGCGGTCCAAAAATGTTGTGAGAAGTTCATCCTATCCTCTTATATGATATCCTAACCCAAACCTATCTATAGGTAACTTATATTGTGGTTCATAAAGTCTCCTACGCCCCTAATCAGATAATCCAAGATTGTAACCATGCCAGTGGTAGCATTTGAAATATCGTAAGGCATACTCTATGTTAGAGAGATAAGAACATTTATAGTGAATGGCTCATCATTGTATTCATCCATGAGGGTGTGATATGCAATCTGGTCAAGCCCTCCATAGATGAAATTGGTTTGGTTAGGGGGCACCCCCAATGATACCACCATCCCTACAAGAAGACTATGGGCTCACAGTCATCCCATATCTTGTGCAATCTCTATGATCAGCATAAACATCACATTCTACATGATATACTCCCCCAATCTAGGATTAACCAAATGAACTATCACCTATGGCACATATGACCCTATTGAAGACGCATACAAAGTAGACTAAGGTACCTCTTCGACTCCTACTTGAGCATACTCTACTTCCATGGGAATAGGGACCTCTATAACCACTACTTTAGGCACCCACTTTATCTCCTTTTTGCCCATTTTTGTTTTTAGATTCCCATCATCTCGATGCATTATAGATGTAGACGATTTGGTAGAAGCAGCTATTGTGTGCTCTAATAAATTTTATGTGGATATTTTAGGTTTGGAACACACTTATTTCATTTTAGCTCATAGATATTTGATTGGCAACACTAGCCATATGTCTAGGTGGATTTAGGGGAGCACGAAATCCCCCAAAAAATCCTCTATATTCATGTATTTTAATGGTTCCTCATCTGAAGGTACCATGTGAACCTATCCCTCATGCATGTATTTGATACACTAATGGATAATAGAGGGGACACAACACATTTATATTATCCAAGGCCATCCTAGAAGTATAATATATTGCATAGCACCTTCAATCACATGACACGTCATGGGTATGGTCTTCAGCCCCACCTGAATAGATAAAACTATCATGCTGATAGTTGAGCATAATGCATCATTAAAATCTCTCAAAGTGAAGGCAGAATATATGATATGCATCTTTGGTAACTTTAGGTATGTTAATGCCTTGATCATGATAATATTTATTGATGATCCTATATCAATCAAAACCTATTTTAAGGGCATGTGATTTAAACATGCAATGATGTGAAGTGACAGATCCACCGTGATAGTGGAAACCATATTGATTTCATGATTATAAAACTATATGACCAGCTCCTGACACTACTGCATGTGTTCCATGAAGTATGTGAACACTTTAGGATCCTAGGACTGCACTTCTATGTACCTTAGAATTTCCATAAGCATATCCCTATTCTTTGGAGACTACTGAATCGGCTCATAACTCATCAACTTTGTTGGAGTTGTATGTAGATTTTGGACTAACCTACTCTTGATTGTGACCACCGATCTAGTTGGCAGGCCTGGTACATGTTGGGCCGACCTTGGAGGAGGTGTAGCATGTACTCTAATAGGAGTTGGAGGTTTATTTGGTCTCTCATACCTCACATGTCTTGTGGCGACATTGACCATTTTGATGAACCCATGGGTTGGTGGTTTGATTCATACTTGATTGAATCGAACAACATTATTCCTTGGTGCCTCATGGTTGGACAAAATTTTCTTGTAAATACCCATATTCTGATTATCTGGCGCTTATGGATATTCCACAAGAAGCGTACCTATTTCAATCATGTTTTGCACTAAATTTTTGAAAGACCAACATACCTCTATGTTGTGACCTTTCATTCGATGAAATATGCAATATTGATCATCCTTATACCCCTTAGGCTTGGGTTAATTAGGGTCTATCATTTTGACTTCTGGTAAGTTTATTGCCTTTGCCTCACATATCTGATGGAAAATAACTATTAACAATTTTGATAATTATGTGAATATGCAAGGAGGGTGTCTTTCTTTGTCCTTACCCATCTAGTTTTTGTTCTACTCATATTGTGTAGGGGGAGGTTGGGCTTCATAATTTCACTGTTGCTACCCCTTATATCATTTCTAAAGGTTTAGAACCACCTGATTGATGTAAGATGGCTTGGCCTATTGTTTCTCGGTGCTCTTATTGTTCCATTCCTTCTTATTTCTAAGTTTCAAGTTACCTTCCTATAACTTGATATCCTCAATAACTTTGGCTTGCACCAAAGCCTCTTTGAATGTTTGATACTATTGTAACTATAATAATAATGAAATGTGCTTAGTACAATTTTTCATAAACATCCGAGTTAGTTTAGTAGCAAGGACATCCAAGTTACTTTAGTAGCAAGGATGGAAAATGACAATTTTTCCATCATATTTCTCCATCGTTTCCCGTAATCCATAACTAGGTCACCATCATGTTGCAATAAAGTAGCTAGCTCGGATAAGTTCACCTTATTCTTAACACCAAAAGATAAGTGTTCAAGAAATGCATTAGCCAGTTGCTATAAACTAGTGATACTGTGTCTCTTGAGTTGATTAAACCACTCCCAGGCTAGGCCTAAGAGGGTCATGATGAAAGTCTACAAGAGAAGGGCATCATTACTTCCAATATGAAAGCACACATCTAAAAACCTTGTGACATGCTCCTGAGAATCCTCATATCCTCTAAAATTTTCTAGCTTAGGCATTTTAAAATTCTCAAGATAAGCTGAAATAGGCACTGATGGGCATAAATATTCATTATGAATTTTATTCAAGGTTGCCTTTTGATAAGCTATTCCTTGATTTTCTATAGCTCTAAACTTTTCTACCAAGGCTTTATAAGCCTACGAAGATAAAAAATCATCTTCTATGGATTGCCCTGGAGGCACCTTCAGAGGCACATTACTCCTAGGTCAAGGCAAAGGAATAAGCTCATCCTCCTCCTTGACTTGGGAGATTTTAGGATATTTTTGATCTAATTCATCTACCACTTATTCTTTGTACTACCACGATGCTCAGGTAGAGGGCACCCATATCTATGTTGGGTCGTGTAGCGAGTATGGGTATCTATATACTCAGGGTGCAAATCAGGTTGCAAAGCAACTCATCTATCAATGTGCTCCCTATGCTCACTATAGAGATGTAAACCGATACTAGCTAGTCGATCCTCCATCTCAACATACTCCTTTTGATCAATAATATGTTGTTCACGCATGTGTTGTTCATATAAGTGTTGTCTTATGAACCTTTGCCTTTGAGTGTTCTCATTTTTGAGGTGTTCTTGCTCTATGTGAACATCCTCCAATTGGTCTTGGAGGATCTAAATTTTTTTCTCTAACACCAACTTGTGAGATCTATCTATGTGATCATCCATATGATGCCTCTAGTGTGTGTGCTCTATTCGAGCAGTTGTGTGGGTGCATCCTCCAATGGACTGATCTACTATGCTCTTGCCATTATTTGTGAAGATGGCATTCACGTCCAGTTGTTGCCTAAACTCTGTGCCTACATGAGATGTAGGGGTACACATATATTTAGAACACTTTGAGCACTCTCTAGGTTCTCTGACAATCCTAATGATACTACGACTATGCACACTCATGGATCAAGAATGCGCAAGAGTAGACTTATAACCTAGTTGCCCTAGAACCTTACCCAAACCATCCAACCATCTGCTATGCTATGGCTCATGAGGTGGTATATCATTGGCTACCACTTTGGATACATCTATGGTGATCTTACAAGGATCACCTTTGTTGGGAGTTTGAGCGGGCCTACACTTGAAATCATCCCTATCCATTTGCCCCTAGATGGGTGGATCCTAAACTTGTCTATACTCAGATTTTGGGGGCCTCAAGCGTCCCTTAGCTATAGGATGAAGGGGTACCAATTTGGATCCCTCAATGAAAAAATCTTCAATAGATCCATGGATGCACGTGGAATGCATTCATGATAAATACTAACACATTCAAAAACCCCATGCTAGGAAGCTCCATGGTCTAATATATGTCTCAAGGAGTGTATAGTAGCTCCTCGCATCGGGGTATTCTCAACAAGATCCCCATTCATAGAATTTTCCCCTATAATAATCATCGAATGACATTTGAGAGGATTTTGTGATTGAGGGTATTGTGTGTCTTGTTGTGCATTGGGTGGAGCTTCACCCTCGACCTCAGATCTATGCTCAGGTCGGCCTCTCCGTGTAACCACCATAGTGAGTATCCTATGTCTAGATTAAAATTTTATTAGAAAACAAAGAATACAATGGTAATTATCTCTTTTAAAGCTTTAATATGAACCCTAAACTGTTTGATGTATTTTGCAATTTTTTGTATCAATAAGTAACTCTCATCGTGTTTTCAATATGTTGATGATATACTCAATTATTAAAGGGCTTTCACATGTATGCTTGCAGCTTGAAAACCTAGCAATGAACTCTAGGTCGCGTAATACCCCCAAAATATGGAGATGAAACCCACACCCAGGTAAGGAGCATAGGTCCTACTAGCCCCTCACCCAATCTCACCTAGTCAGCATTATACCCTCTAAAGAGAAGTACATGCAAATTTTTTGGGCTACGAATGGTTCTTGGGTCTGATATTGGTCTAGTAACAAAAGTTTTGAGGGAGTTGGACCAATGGATGGAAATCATGGCCACCGTCATTGAAACCTACTAGTGGTTAGATGTGGCTTCCAACTCACTAGCGTTTAAGTGTGTCATGGTGTGTGTGGTTCCTTTTATTTTACATTAAAATTAAATGCATAAAACAACACTCAAATAATTATTCTATATGATTATGCAAAAGGAACATTTAATTTCAAAAAGTATGCATGATTAAGCTATATGATTTTCAAGGAGAATGCATACTAATGATGATGACAATATGGCCACTGGATTGGGCCTCACATAAGCAAACCAATACATAGAAAGGGCCTATAATGCTGAAGACTAGGGCGAGCTACACTCAGATATCCATTGTTCCTAGTAGAAACTAGTGGAACCTAAGTGTAGTAGGGTAAAATTGACACACTTAATTTACCTAAAACATCATAAAAATTATTAAAGTTATTCAAAATTTACCCAAAAGTTGGCTAAAATGGTAAAACAAAAATATCCTCAATTTTCGTGCCAAAAAACTAAAAATTGTTGGACCGTTGGGAAAAATCGCCCAGAGGTCAACAAAATCGCCTGACGATCGACAAAATGACCAGGTGATTCTATCCAAAATAGAATTTTAACAAATTTGCTAAAAAGACAAAATTTGTTTTAAAACGCATCAACCGGTTTAGCAAACGATCGGATCAGGGAAGTTGGCAAACATATTAGATGTGGCAAACATAGGAGGAATCAAAACCTCCTTCATGTTTAGTCTAACCTCCTAAATTCCTATAATATCTCCTTAACCTATTTAATCTAGTCCTTTTTCCTTTCTTTCCCCTAGAAAGTTGAATTCAAATCTCCTGACATTTTTGCTAAAATTCTCTTAAGAATCCCTCGCATCAATTTGCCATAGAATTCCGTTTCTTAGCACCCCTATTGTTTAATTTTATCATTGCAGGTCCTAGTTATAATCGTCTAGATATCAGCATAATCACCTGATGATCGTCAAAAATGCTAGGTGATTTCTTCATATCAAAGGTGATTTTGTTAGAAGGCAGGCGATTATGTCTGTAGATCAGCAAGGGGGTAAGGATTCAAATCACTGTTTGCATACATTTTCCTTGTTTTTTATGTTTTTTTTGTATTCATGCATTATTCAGTATTTCTTTAGTTACTGTTTAAATTTGCATATTGCATCCTGACATTCACCATCATTTCAATTAGTTGCATACTAAAATCAAGATTCATAATCGCATAAATCCATTACATATTAGTTTGAATAGACATCATATTTTTTCTATAGCATTTCATATTTATTTGCATATAGGGATTAAGACATATTCATAATTTGGAATACGAGAAAATTGTTGTATTGTGCAAGAAAACTCTGTTTTCTATCAAATTATTTTGCTATAGGATTGCAACATAATCACCTATGATTTTGTTAAATCGAAGGTGATTATGTCTGAACATAGGTGATTCTATCTAGAACATAGGTGTTTCTATCAAAAAAGAGGTGATTTTGTTCTACTACAACCCTCAGAATCTTCATCGAACATCCGACTCTAGAAAGGATTATAATTTCTTATAATTCCAATCTTACGCATTGTATTTCATTCTGTATTCACTGTTTGTTGTCTTCATTAAATTAAAATCGCATATAGATAGTTTAGTTGCATAAAGTCCAAACTTAAGTGTATTAGAAATATTTATAAAAAGAACACATCAAACATCTTCCAAGCCTAGGTATGGAAACTTGTTGAGTGGTGTTTTAACCCGATTGTGAAAACACACTCTCCTGTAGGATCCGAGTCCTAAATCCTCTGCTTGCAAAGAAAAATGATTTCTCCAAGGTTCTTATTATGCTGATTATTAATTATCAAGGATGCTGTTTAAAATGAAATGCTAAGAACACCTTAGGGTTTGCAAGTGGATGTTAACAAGGGGCACTGTGGTTTATTAATTTTGAACTTTCAATGGACTCAAAATGAATAAAATCTGCTTTAACCTTTAATTCTGATGGATTTTCAATGATTTATTCAAACACAGTAATTAAACTGCTGAAAATAAAATATGGGTTTGAAAAGCAAAGACAAAAGTAAACAAAAGTAACAATAAAAATAGATTACAGTCAGTAAAGTCGTCACTAATCCGATGAAACCGAAGATACCGAGGCTTTCTACATGCAACCTAACCTAATGAACCCGCACATCCACACAATCCAAATAGGCCAGGTGTGAGTCTCGAGGGTTTCTGTGGTAATTCCAGAAAACAGGCATTCGCATGAAGCAACCAAGAGATCTTGCATTAACTTCACCTAAAAACCTAAGAAATCTGGAAGGGAAATATAAACATTAAATCATGCATGCAAAAGTTACTCCTTCTTTCTCATCCAATAAGATGCCAACTCTCCGTATTTGTATTTAAATGATATCTCGATTACATTCAAAAATGTTCCAGGTGTGAAAGAAAATCCCATAATAAAAAGAAGGAAATTGCCCAAGTACGGGCCTGCAATAGCACAAAGCCTTCGTCTCCGCAACTCCGTATTCGGCAATTTCCAACCCCTTCTTCGATTTGCAATTCTGGCTTTATAGCATTGTTATGGCTCTTCGATTTCCTCCGTCGCTTCATTTCCTCTTCCTGTGGGCGACCCTTCAAATTCCTGCTTTTTCCCGCTTTGATTCACGCTCAAATTTGGAAACGCCTCGAAATTCGCCTCTGCATGTAACGTCCCTGCAAGTTTGACACCCGTGCGCCACGTGTCGTGCTTTTCCCGTGCCCCGTGTAACGCTTCTCGAAAAAAATGACAAAACTGCAAGTCTGCCCGTTCATCTTCCCAGCCGCAAAATCGTCTCGCGACATGTCGCGATATCGCGACATGCTTTCCTGCCGTACGCGTCCAACGGCTTTTCGTAGCGATATCGCTACCGTTCTGGCCTCGAGCTTCCTTGGCAACTTTACGTCGCGACATCGCGACCATTATCATCCTCTTGCCTTCCTTCGACAAACCGTCGCGATATCGCTACCGTTTTTATCTTCCGTACGCCTTGGCAAAACTTGTCGCGATATCGCGACGTTTTTCCCTTCGGACCTTCATGCATTCGTCCGGAAATCGCGACCATTTTCTTTCGTCCGCTTTGCGCGAAACACGTCGCGAAATCGCGACCTTCGCTTTTCTCTTCCTGTCTTCAATCGTCGGACCCTTTCTCATCCGTACGCCGAAAACTCGTCGGAAATCGCGACGTTTTTCCTGACCTTCATGCCTGTCGCGAAATCGCGACCATTTTTCTCGTCCGTACACCTTTGTCGCAATCGGTCACGAAATCGCGACGTCTTTCCTCATCGAGTCCTTTAGTTTTCCTGTCGCGATATCGCGACGTTTTTCCGCTTCCGTACACCTTTCCAAAACACGTCGCGAAATCGCGACACTTTTCATCACCCGTACGCTTCGGAAAAACACGTCGCGATTTCGCGACATCATTTATTTTCTTCCCAACAGCATGTCGCGATTTCGCGACACCTTTTCTTTCTCCTCACGACATGTCCGCGATTTCGCGACACCTTTCTCGGCCACCGTCGCGATTTGGCACACCTTTTCTTCCCTTCCCCTCCTCCTGGTCACCGACACGTCGCGATTTCGCGACACCTTTTTCTTCCCGGGTCACCGACACGTTGCGATTTCGCGACAGCTTTTTTGTTTTGTTGCCGCTGACCGCGCTTTCCCGACATGTCACGATTTCGCGACAATTTTCCGGTTTCGGTCGCGATTTCGCGACATGTCGCGATTTCGCTACCCGTCGCGATTTCGCGACCCCTTTCTACACTTGTGCATTTTCTCTTTTTTTTAATTCTGGCATCTGGGTCACCGAGATCCTTCCCTGTGAGCCTACAAAAAGGTGAGTCCCCAATTTTGGGGTGTGTTGTGGATCAACCACAACAAATGGCGACTTCACTGTCAAATGCTCTTGAGCATTTTAGTAAGAACCCAACCTGAAACATATCACAAACTCGTAAATACATGTTAGCACATAAGCAAAATAACAAATGCCCAAAGATCAAAAGTACATGAATCATCAGAATCATCAAGTATTAGCTCAGTGTGTGCAATGTGTTTTCATTCCCTATCGTTTGAAATTGATCAACATTCCATTATCAGTTTTGCATGAATGCATATATGGGATGGTGAATGATTTGTGGTCCTAAATGAATGAGCTAGAAGATTTTGCTTTTCCTAATAAGCATGATCATTCTTCTACTATTATGTACAAGCATTCAAGATTGCCAAACCCTCTTAGGACCCACAAGTTCATTTCCTTATTGTATCCCAAAGTTGGTTATGAGTCCCTACTATTTAGAACCCATGTGCAAGTGAATGTGAAATCAGAACTTTGGGGCCGAGATGAGAGTTTAACCTTATCCTTACTATTCTGATTTAGAGTTCATTACCTCACTTTAAGCAAAATAATTAAACCAGTTATGGAAGAAATGGTCATGCTAGTCTAACCCTCTAGACAATCATTGGTCTTGCTTTTTTAGGCAAGACATGATGCCATGCATGGGCATATCTAACCCCACAATCCAAAACTTATCTCCATTTCTTTGGACCTTGGGGATGACTACCCATCCCTTGCAGAGGACAAGTAGTACGATCCTTACAATCCAAAATAAAGATGAGATGGGAAAAATTTATTTATTTATTTATTTCTTGGACCTTGGGGATGACTACCCATCCTGGTTAGGGACAAGTAGTACGATCCTTACAATCCAAACCTTAGATATAAATCATTAATTCTATTGCTTAAACCTTGGGGATGACTACCCATCCTTTGCAGAGGACAAATAGTACGATCCTTACAATCCAAGACTTACTATGAAATGAGACATAAGAGCTTTGGGGAATCGGATTCTCAACCAACCAAGATGAGAATTTATGCCCTATCCTTACTACTCCATGTGGGTCAAATCAAAGCTTTGGGGAATTGGATCCTCAACCTAAGTTCGATGAGGATTTAACCCTATCCTTACTACTCTGATTTTAGGCTTTAGGCTTAATGGAAGTGGTTAAAACCACTGCTTTAAGGATCATGTTGCATAATAGGATAGACATGAAAACCACTTTCGCTCAACCTTTTCTTCCAAGCTAGGTTTTGATCATTTTGCTCAAGATCCTTTTTAATTTATGAGACGTGCTTGGTTCTAGATATCTCAAGACTCAGGTTCCAACCTTAGGAGCTACTTACATATATGTTATAACACAACCCTAAGAGGATTTGACATACTTTCATGGCTTGTACATAAGATGCATATGCAACTAAAATGAAATGTATGTGAGGTGAGATGGAATATGAATGCATTACTTCTTGAATTGTGAATGAAATGATTTGTCATGCAAAACTGATTCTTTCATATATCACAAAGTCAAACAATATAACTTAAAAAGTTTTATGCTACTTGTGGAGCTTTTACAAGACAATTCCAATATTTCATATTCTCCTAATCCTTAAGCATAAGTTGACATCTCAATTTTCTATTATTATTATTATTTTTTTTTAAATTAACACACATGTCAATTGAAATCAAATCCATAATCAAAATCCTAACTAAACTAACAATCCTAAACAATAAAAACAAAATCTGAAAATCCTTCACCAACACCAACAGAATAATATCAAAGTCTCACAACCTAAGGGCTAAAATAATGCTTTAGAATCTGCCCATTAACCGGAAGCATGAAATCTTTCCCTTCTAAGGTTTTTAGCCTGAAGGTGTTCTTCCCAAGAATTTCTGAAATCTGATATGGGCCTAACCAGAGACAATCAAACTTTTGATGGTTTCCTTTTTCCTCATGTCTTTTGTCCCATAGTAACACCAAATCTGAAATTCTGAATGATTTAACTTTGGCCCTTCTATCAAACCATCTCTTGATGACTTCCCGGTGTTTGTTCATGTGATTCATGGCTTCTTCTCTCTTTTCATCCAGGTGCAATAACCGGCTCAATCTAGCTTCAACTTGATCATCTCGTCCCCATGTACTCTTGTATGAAATGTAAGGTCTCGCAGCCTCCAAATTTGTCTGGAAATATCGGGTCTTGCCCATAGACCAAATGATAGGGAGTATTCCCTATGGCTTCTTTCACGGTCCTATCTGCCCAAAGGGCAAACTTTAGTTGACTGTGCCAGTCCCGAGGATTCTTTTCCAGCAACTTCTTAATAGTATTCAACAAATTCTTATTTGAAGATTCGGCCAACCCATTTCCTTGAGGATAGTAATTGGATGCAAACTTTAAGCTCACTTTATTATCATATGCCCACTCGCAAATTGTGTGGAAATGAAAGCTTTACCATTGTCACCGACAATAGAATCGGGCATTCCATATCTTGTGATAATTTGATCCTCAAGGAATTTAATCACAACGTCCGTGGTGGCATGTTTAGTGGGAATCGCTCTGTCCACCTTGTACAGTAGTCTGTAGCTGTCAAAATAAATTTGTGAGAGTCAGAAGAATTTGGGTTAATAACCTCGATAAAATCCAGTCCCCACCGTGCAAACGGTCTCATTTCGACTACAGGCTGCAACGGCATGGCCGCATTTCTTTCTCTATTTGCAGCCACTTGACGGATGTGACAAGATCGCACATGAGCATGCGCATCTTTGAATATATGAGGCCGGTAATATCCTCGCTCGCAGGATTTGGTGTGTCGTAGGATTGGCCGCACCATGACCAGCTCCATGCTTGCCATGAAATTCTTGCAACACCCCGGCGGCTTCGTCTTTGCTCAAGCATCTCGGTAGATACCTTCATGATTTTTCCTGTAAAGTACACCAGACTTTATCAGATAGTTAATAGATTTAAGCCTTAAAGCTCTCCTTTGTGTTGAATTCAAATTAGACGGGCACTTACCAGTCAATAAAAATTGCACAATATCAACATACCAGTCCTCCTTAGCCATGTATTCTGTATTTGAGCATTGACCTGTTATTTGCGGATCATTTTCTGCGATCGCCTTTGCCAGTCCTTGTCCTCGAACTAGTTTCATTGGTTGGATTTCGAGATCAAATTCTTGGATGGTTGCAATCCACTTTCCTCTCTTTTCACCTAGTTCATTCTGTAAAAACATGGTCTTGACAGCAGAATCGGGTACAATGGCAATAATTCTGCTGTGTACGATGTAATGCCTAAATTTTTTCACGGTTTTAAAAAGTGCGTACATTTGCTTATCAAGGATTGAATACCTTAATTGGGCATCTTTTAAGGGGGCACTTAAAAATGCAATGGGCTTTTCGGCATTATCTTCGCCTTTTTGGGTTAATACACTCGCCAAGGAGTGCTCCGATGCAAAAGCATAAATGTAAAAAGGCTTGGAATAGTTCGGGCTTATCAAGACCGGGGCTTTGGAAATGGCGTCTTTGATATTCTGGAAAGCCACTCTACTTTCCTCGTTCCATCTTACGTCCACATATTTCTTGAGCATCTCGGTTTAGAGGTTTAGCTATCTCAGCAAAGCTAGAAATGAACTTCCTCACAAAATTGACTTGCCCAAAGAAAGACCTCAATTCTTTTTTACTGCTCGGGAGAGGTAGGTCTTGGATAGCTTGTATCCTTTCTGGGTCGATGGATATTCCCTCCTTTGAAATAATGTGACCTAGCAGCTTCCCTTCTGTCACTCCAAAAATGCATTTCTTGGGATTTAATGAAATTCCATGTTCCCCGCACCTTTGAAGCACCTTCTTTAAGTCTTTAACATGATCCTCTCTCTTCTTCGAGAAAATTGGGATATCATCCACATACACGATGATGCATTTGCCTATTAGTCCTTTGAATGCGTAATCCATGGCGCGTTGAAAAGTTGCACCAACATTTAATAGTCCGAATGGCATTCTCTTATATGCAAATGTCCCCCACTTGGTAGTGAAGGTTGTTTTCATCCTCGTCATCCGGATGTATAAGAACTTGGTTGTACCCCGAATATCCATCGAGAAAGGACATCATTTCTGATCCATTTACCATTTGCAAGATTTCATCGATTGATGGCAATGGATAATTATCTTTCTGGGAGGCTTTATTAAGATTTCGAAAATCTATGCACAACCTAATCTCTCCACTCTTTTTTCTCACTGGAACGAGGTTAGCCACCCAGGTTGAGTGCCTAACGGGAAAAATGATTTTCGCCTCCAACAGTCTTTTAACCTCCTTTTCGATCAAAGGCTCCAATAGCGGGTTAACAACTCGCTGTCTTTGCCTAAAAGGCTTGGAGTCTGGCTTCAAAGGTATGGTATGCGTGATAATGTTCTGATTGTAAGTCTTTAGCTCATTGTAGTTCCAAGCAATACAATCTATGTAGTGCTTCAAAGCCTGTATTATATTGCTCCTTTCTTCCTCTGTACATGCCTTCGCTATGTACACCTCCTTTGGATTGTCCGCACTCCCCAAATTAATTGAATCGCATGCATCTTTGGGGAGCAGGACTCTTTTTCTTTTCTTGTTCTTGCATTCCATGTCGAACATCTTTTCTAATGAAACCACATCTTTAGGAATTTTGTTGAATTGATACGCAGCTTCACTTTCTTCTGTTTCATCCCTGCCACCTTTGTTCCTCATCGATCACTTGATTTTCAAAAATACCCGAGTTTGTGACAAACTTGAAGATGTGCCTGTCACACTCAAAAACCTGGAAATTCTTCACATTATCAGGTATTGATGGACAAGGAACCAGCTCAATGGAAAACTTTTTACATCTTTTTATATCCATCGGGTTTAACATGCCCGCGGCGACCGCAAGAGAGTCTGCTATTCGATTCCCTCTCCTAGAGATAAGGGCTATGTTGAATGCATCAAACTCCTCCATGAGATCCATAACCCTAGTCCTATAAAGGCTCGGTCTTTTGTCGCGGCATGTATACTGTCCTTTGATTTGCTTGACAACCAACTCATAATCACCCAAAACCTTCAAGCATTTAACATGTTTGCTCAATGCTAGACGTAAATCGTAGATCAATGCTTCGTATTCCGCCACATTGTTTGTGCAAGGAAATTGCAGTCTGTAGGCAGCCAATAATGGTTTACCTCCTGGACCAGTGAGCTCGACTCCAGCCTCCCGCTCCCCGTCTAGATTTTGATCCATCAAACTTGAGCAACCACGTGTGATCTTTTTCCTCGAAGAACCACCATGACACACTTCTTCTTTAAGTTCATCAACGAGCTTTCTCAACATCAAGAGCATAGACCCCTAGGTCCGGCTCGTAAAACTGAACCTCATTCGGCTTGTTAAAATCTATTATAATCTCCTTAAGCCTCGGTTCATTTTCCACTCGATTTGGTTAGCAATGCCCTTCCATGGCAGCCACATATGCGAGCAGTCTGTTGCAAAATAGCCATTCAACGTTTTCATCCAATCTCTCGCAAGTAACATTCCATACCTACTTGGGATGTTAACCACCAAAATGTCTACAACCTGCTGGACCCTGGGTTCAGAATTTAATTGAATCTTGACATCATATAAGGTCCCTACTACATTTACCTCCGAACGGTCCAATTGCAAGACCGTGCATTTGGATGAAACCGGTTGTAGACCCAAGGATTTGACATATCTCCGTAGGCATGAGGTTGCTAGTGGCTCCCGTGTCTACCAAACAGTTATGCAAGTTCTTACCCGCAATTCTCATAGTTAATAAGAATGGCGGGACATCCCTTCTTTCCTTTCGCAAAATCAGGTGGGATTCAGCTCCTTTTTCCTTCCACATCGGATCGGGTGAGTTCAAAGCTCTTATCAACGCCTCCTTTTGACCAGGCAATTTAGTTGCGTCCAGGAATGAAAGGCTAGATTTGGACTTCTTCATATCCTCCACTACGTCATAATTTGGTTTTTCGAATTTGACCGTCTTCTGGACGTCATTAGACATTTCTCTTCTGAGTGGAGGGGGAGGGTTGTTACTTGCCTTTGTATCTGGAGGAAGAATAGAACTGTTTGGAGGTGTTGATGAGGTTTTAGGGGCTTTAGACTTACTCCTCAAATGGTACCCATGAGTCCCCTTTCTAAAATCTCGAAAAGCTTGCACCTCCTGTTCCAAAACTTCATCTTCTTCCTCCTCGCTCTCACCCTCTTGGTGATATACTGTTTCCATCACCATAATATTTTCATCTTGCTGATACGATGGATCCTCATTTGATACCGAGCTCCAAATCATCAACTTGTGCTCGAAGACAATGAGTGTATCTAGCTATCTCAGGGCAATTCCTTTCATTGTGTTCTTTTGTGTTATGTAACCTGCACCCTCTTTCCCATGCCAAATCTGAAAGATTCAAAAGAGAATTGGATTGACTAGGGCCTGTAGAAGCATCTAATTGATTAGCAATGGGAGCAGGAACTCCCCCATTGTTTGGCTTAGTGTTCCAGTGCCTCCCTCTATTGTTAAAATTCTGACTTGGGTGAGGGGCACGGGACTCATGCTTCTGCTGTTGAACTCTGTCATTACTTAGTTTATGCACTAGTTTCTTGAGCTCTTCGACTTCCGAAAAGACATCCTTCGGTGGAACCACATTGTTATTAACCCCCATTGGATTTGCATAATTGATGGGGTCTTGATTCCACATTTGGGTGGGGTTCTCGAGGAATTGGATTCCCAAATGGATTGATACCTTGAATTGGGATTGGATTCGGAACAGGAACTATGGCTTGAGGATTGACTTGACTAGTTTCCTGCGTAGTTGATTGACTGTTCTGCAAAAATGCAGGAACAGGTGGAATGGCTGCGATTGGTTGGATTGGAATGGGTGCATATGCGGGTGCTGATGGATACGGCTACGGATATGGGAATGCGTTCATACTTGGCATTTGTGGTGCCATGAGCTGATTTGCCTGGGGAACTTGACCATATGGAGCACCCTGTCCCAACATAGGCATCTGGGTAAACCCGTAGCCTTGCGGTGTCAACTGTCGCTCAATAGTCATGGCTTCATTATAGGCCAAAGCAAGCGTGGTGACTCGAGGATTACGCCTTGCAAACATGGCTGTCATGGGGTCCAATGCCCCAAAATATATCTGCAAAGCTACTGCAGGATCGATGGCAAAATGTCTAATTGCTCTGTTATAGTTCTTTTGGAATCTCTGATTAAACATTCGGATTGGTTCCCCTTGGCCCCGTTTGCATGTAATAAACTGATTGTAAATAGTTGCGGGATCTAAGGGAGACCTAAATTGATTGACAAATGCATTTTCCATTTGTGTCCAAGAGGTGATTGAACCAGCTTGGCAAGCATATATACCATTCATATGCTATTGGATCCAAGCTCATGGGGAAAAGTCTGCAGGCTACATCTTCATGCTGAACTTGCAGTCTAATTAAAACATCTCTATAGGCTTGGATATGTTCTTCTGCTGTTCTTAGGCCATCTGGCTTGTATTTAGGCAGAAATATTTCAATGTTCTTGGGGATTTCATGGATATCCCCAGCGAATATTCAAAGGAGTATTGTTAGCTCCATACCAAGGAGTCTGCTGGAGCTTGAGCCATTTGACTCGGAATTGATGTAGACAGACCTACAATAGCAGAAGAAATGTTACAAACTATAGGCACACTAGGGGCAACAGATACTACCGGCGTAGGTCCACTCGACGTTCCCCGGAGAAAACAGGCCTTTTGCTACTGGAGTGCTTACGACTTGCTTGACTTTACCCTTGGGAGTACCAATAAGGTCGTGAAAAATGGTTTCTCCGGTTGTTTGAGACCTGGTCGCAATACGGCGTGGTGGGTCCAGCCTCGCTGAGGAAACCCTCGGCTAGTTCGAAGAAAACCTGCAACAAACAAAAAAAATAGTGTTGCAGTTTAGCCGTAAATTATTTCAAAATTAAATTAAAACAAAATATTCAGATATAAAAATTAAAATAAATAAACCGATCGCCCTCCTTCTAGCGCCAATCTGTTGAGTGGTGTTTTAACCCGATTGTGAAAACACACTCTCCCCGTAGGATCCGAGTCCTAAATCCTCTCGCTTGCAAAGAAAAACGATTTCTCCAAGGTTCTTATTATGCTGATTATTAATTATCAAGGATGCTGTTTAAAATGAAATGCTAAGAACACCTTAGGGTTTGCAAGTGGATGTTAACAAGGGGCACCGTGGTTTATTAATTTTGAACTTTCAATGGACTCAAAATGAATAAAATCTGCTTTAACCTTTAATTCTGATGGATTTTCAGTGATTTATTCAAACACAATAATTAAACTGCTGAAAATAAAATATGGGTTTGAAAAGCAAAGACAAAAGTAAACAAAAGTAACAATAAAAATAGATTACTAACAGAAAGTCGTCACTAATCTGATGAAATCGAAGATACTGAGGCTTTCTACATGCAACCTAACCTAATGAACCTGCACATCCACACAATCCAAATAGGCCAGGTGGAGTCTCGAGGGTTTCTGTGGTAATTCCAGAAAATAGGCATTCGCATGAAGCAACCAAGAGATCTTGCATTAACTTCACCTAAAAACCTAAGAAATCTGGAAGGGAAATATAAACATTAAATCATGCATGCAAAAGTTACTCCTTCTTTCTCATCCAATAAGATGCCAACTCTCTGTATTTGTATTTAAATGATATCTCGATTACATTCAAAAATATTCCAGGTGTGAAAGAAAATCCCATAATAAAAAGAAGGAAATTGCCCAAGTACGGGCCTGAATAGCACAAAGCCTTCGTCTCTCGCAACTCCGTATTCGGCAATTTCCAACCCCTTCTTCGATTTGCAATTCTGGCTTTATAGCATTGTTATGGCTCTTCGATTTCCTCCGTCGCTTCATTTCCTCTTCCCGTGGGCGACCCTTCAAATTCTTGCTTTTTCCCGCTTTGATTCACGCTCAAATTTGGAAACGCCCGAAATTTCCTCTCGCATGTAACGTCCTCGCAAGTTTGACACCTGTGCGCCATGTGTCGTGCTTTTCCTATGCCCTGTGTAACGCTTACTGCAAAAAAAAATGACAAAACTGCAAGTCTGCCCGTTCATCTTCCCGGCCGCGAAATCGTGACATGTCGCGAAATCGCGACATGTCGCGATATCGCGACATGCTTCCCTGCCGTACGCGTCCAACGGCTTTTCGTAGCGATATCGCTACCGTTCCTTGAGCTGCGCTACCGCTTTCTCTCGGGCCTCCTTGGCAACTTTACGTCGCGACATCGCGACCATTATCATCCTCTTGCCTTCCTTCGACAAACCGTCGCGATATCGCTACCGTTTTTATCTTCCGTACGCCTTGGCAAAACTTGTCGCGATATCGCGACGTTTTTCCCCTCCGACCTTCATGCACTTTCTTGAAATCGCGACCATTTTCTCCGTCCGTTTTTGACGTCGGCCTTCCTGGCTTTCTTGTTTGCATCTTCCTTGTCCGTACACTTTGCAAAATCGTCAAATCGCGACACCTTTCATCATCCGTACGCTTCGCAAAACTCGTCGCGAAATCGCGCGTTTTTCCTGACCTTCATGCCTTTTGTCGCGAAATTGCGACACTTTCTCCGTCCGTACGCCTTTGCTGCAATCGGTCGCGAAATCGCGACGTCTTTCCTCATCGAGTCCTTTAGCTGCTTCTTGTCGCGATATCGCGACATTTTTCCGCTTCCGTACACCTTTCCAAAACACGTCGCGAAATCGCGACACTTTTCATCACCCGTACGCTTCGGCAAAACACGTCGCGATTTCGCGACATCATTTATTTTCTTCCGAACAGCATGTCGCGATTTCGCGACACCTTTTCTTTTCTCCTCATGTTTCCCTTTCTCCTGGCCTTTTCTCCGACACTGTCGCGATTTCGCGACACCTTTTTCTTCGTCCGTCACACGTCGCGATTTTGCACCTTTTCCTCCTGTCACCGACACGTTGCGATTTCGCGACACCTTTTTCTTCCTGGTCACCGACACGTCGCGATTTCGCGACAGTTTTTCTGTTTCGTTGCCGTTGACCGCGCTGACCGCGATTTTCCGACATGTCACGATTTCGCGACAATTTTCCGGTTTCGGTCGCGATTTCGCGACATTTCGCGACCCCTTTCTACACTTGTGCATTTTCTCTTTTTTTTCAATTCTGGCATCTGGGTCACTGAGATCCTTCCCTGTGAGTCTGCAAAAAGGTGGGTCCCCAATTTTGGGGTGTGTTGTGGATCAACCACAACAAAATTGTCGTTAAAAGTTTCTTGGTGAACCCTTAATTCGTCAAAAAATCACCACAAGAAGGCACACTTAAGTGCCTCTCTTTCGAGGTGTAGCTCTACTATTTTCCCATTCCCCTCTGAGGCGTGGATCCATCAGCCTAGAGGAAAGGAGTGCAAAAATTTTAGGCCTACATTCTTTGGTGAACCCGACGTGAATACATAGGCATTTCTTCTGATTTCAAAAACAAAACAAAAATCAAACAAAAACATTAGTTAAAACACATAATTTTACATTCCATAGATGGTAGATTACAATATAAGGAGAGTCGTTCACATAAATGTTGAACTATTATTAGTAAACCAAGAATTTTCTTCATTACTTGGATGTGACACTTTCTCCTTACAACAGTGGAATGAACTTTGGAGAATATTAGATATCATAGAAGCTAAAAAACTCGAACTTAAGCAAATTCTAAGGTTTGACCTATCCAGAATCCTGGATCCCTATAGTGCACCTTCCTATTTCGACCTCCAGAGAGCATGCGATAGGTGGTTAGTCGAAAAAAGAGCTATAATTTCTCCAAAATTTTATCCCTTTGAGGATTATCTTGAAGATGCCATAGTAGTACATAAGTTCTTATCACGAGTAGAAAATCAGGAAGTTGTTTTAGATGATAGAAGAAGATTTAACAGTGTTCCTAGAGCTGTGATTTATAGAGAATATTGTCACGAGTTATACTTTTATACGTCAAACTTAGAGGTTGATTGTATTACACTAGCACACTTTGTAAGATTTCTAAAAGAACATTTCCAATTCGAAGAAGAACATTACATGACACCAGATCAACTTGAACCTATTAACGATATATATAGACTTTTTGAAGAAAATTAAGGCGTAATATTATATAAGTGTGTTTGCTTTATTGTTGCCATATAAAAAAAAAACCAAAAAACTAATCATAGTATTTTGTTTATTTAGTTAGGTATATATATATAACATATATACCTCAAAACCTAGCACATATATATAAAATATATATATGCAAAAACAAATTTATTTTTAAGATAAAATGCCTATATTAAGAAGTGGTAAACAAGTAGACAATGATAATATGGAAGACCAAGAACAAGGAAATGATGAAGATAGACCACTCATTGAAGAAGACACACCTTCAGAAGATGAAGGTGATAATGGGGAAGAAGAAACACGAGACCCTAATGAACCCATTTTAGATGAAAAGGGACATTTAAAATTTGAATCTCTTGCAAGTTTTACTCAATTCATGAAAGATCATATAGAGGAATTTGGTCAAGCAGTACACATGGATAATACAGGAGAAGGATCTATGGAAGTAGCCTTAGCAAACGCTTTTCGAATACATACAAATCCATTGCCTTATATGCCTTCAACAGACCAAGAGGATGATCAAGCAGGACCATCTACTCAAAAAATGATACCTTTGAATCAAAATGTTCCAAAACCAAAAACGCAATCATCTAATATGGCTATTAGCAACACTAAGGTAAAATTTAAACAACAGAAAGCACCATTTGCTTCCATTCTCTCTCAAGCTCTAAATCAACAAATATCAAATCAACAACAAAAAGCTAAACAAAAACAATATACCAACTATCAACAAAACACTCAACAAAATGTAGTACCTACAAAAACTTTACACAACAGTATTCCAGTTGGAAATCTTCACACAACAACAACACCTTATTATCAAAGCCACAATAGTATGATGCAACCAAACCAATTTGGTGGACCACAACAACAAGGGCTCGAAGCTATAGTTAAACAACTAGCTTCTCACCTAGATCAAATTGATCCATACCGTCCCTCTTATAGCTATAAAGAAATGTGCAGTCAACCTCTGGATCCCATAGTTGTAGCACAACCTTATCCTAAGAATTTTCCCATGCCTGTCTTCCCGATATATAAGGGAACTGAAGATCCTATAGAGCATATTCGCATGTTTAGAATAGCATGTCATGATGTTTCACATGATGACTTGTTATTGCTAAAGATGTTCCCTAAAATTCTGGGAGGTATGGCCCTAGAATGGTATTACCAATTACCAAATAATTCTTTAAGGAATTTTGAGGAAACAACAGAGACATTTGTGCACCATTTTAGTGCCTATATAGAAAGGCATGTGACCATTAAATATTTATACAACTTGAAGCAAGGAAAATATGAAAGCTTTGCTGAATTCTTGACAAGATGGAGACAACTTCTAGGCAAATTACACTTTGCGTTACCTCATCGTGAAATGTTGGATATATTTATAGGTAATCTGCAAGAACAATTATCTTATGAACTTTCTACTGCTACAGTAACAACCTTTGACCAAGCTATTGATCTAGCAAGGAGGGTAGAAGATGCCCTCATTAGAAGAGGTCAATTTAAGAAGAAAGATGAAGATAAAGCTGCTAAAAATCAATACAAAAACAAACAAGTAGTGGGTGATGGAGTTACTGATAGTAGAAATAATTCAAATGTTAATCTTACAGAAGCCATAAAGAAGTTTGTATTGAAGGCTCCTGATAAACCACCAAGGGAATTTACAAGATTAAATCAACCTTTACATATGGTTTTACCTCAATTATTAGAACAAGGATTGATATGATTGCCTGAGATAAGACAACCTGATACAACTGTAGCTGGATTCAGAGCTGATTTACACTGTAATTTTCATAGAACGGATGGTCATTCAACCAACTCTTGTAAATGATTAAAACATATGATACAAGACTTAATTGATAATGGAAAAATGGAAGTAGAAAAATTTGCACCAAGAGATGCTCAAAATAACACACAGAAACCTCAAAATCAAAATGCAAATCAAAGTTTGGATATTTTTCAACATCCTTTACCAAAGCATGGTAAAGAAGTTGTAAACCAAGTAGAACACCATAATGTTCCTCATCCAACTCGATATGTAGGAACTATAAGTGGTTTTCTACCCCATCAAAACTTGCAAACATCATGTATAACTACAGAATCTCAAGTTACTATGAGACCCTTGAAAAGATGTCAAATTACACCTTTAGAAAGTGATGAAGAAAGTGAAATAGGTAGTGAAGCAAAAATTGATTCAAACAGTTCAGAATATGAATCAGATCCTGTCACACCTATTATGGATTTATCAGTTCCAGAAGAACCATTTCCAAGAAGGGTAACTACTAGACCATCATCTCAACAATGGCTTACAAATGAACAAGCAGAAAGTACTAGACCCCATTTTGGTAACCCACGACATAGTAACTTTATAGGTACCATTGGGGTTGTCACAAGACAACAAGCACAAAACCACAATTCTCAAGATCAAAGTGAGAAAGCAACCCCATTCGTATTAAAAGCTCCTACCAAGGGAAATAATGTGTTAGGTTCACAACAAAGATCACCTTATGATATCAACGAACAATTAGCTACCATTACAGCTAGAATTTCTCTTCTAGACCTTTTAAGAACTTCTTCCATGCATAGAGAAGAACTAATGAAAACTCTAAGCAAAATGATGGTACCCGAAGATATTGAACCTAACGCTGTAGTAAATGTTGTCACTTTGGATGAAACAAATTTCATAGATTTCAAAGACAAGGATATACCTCCTCAAAGTATGTTTGGAGATAATCCTTTGTACATTACAACAATGATTGGAGATGTAGGAGTTAAGAGAGTTCTAATTGACAATGGATCTTCATTAAACATATGTACATACGATTTCTTTCAAATATTTGGATTCAAGAAAGAAGATATGAAAAATACTGAAATGATTATTAAAGCATTTAATGATGAAACCCAAGAAACATGTGGAGTCATGAAAATCCCATTGCAAGTTGGCCCAAGGATTTTGGATACGACTGTGTTTGTTGTACCTTGTTTTGCATCGTACAACATTCTTTTAGGTCGACCTTGGATCAATGCAATGAGAGCAGTACCCTCCACACTACATCAATGTGTTAAGTTTGAATTTAAAAATCAATTAGTCACTATTCATGGTGATCCTAGGCCTTTTGATATGTGTGTTGTGGTAGAACCTGTAGGGGTTCCATTTTGTCCTGCTATGTCTACTGTTCATCCTAGTACATCTCCATCCTCAAAATCTTCTAAATCTAAATCACCTTCTAAATCAACATCATCCAAAACACACTCTAAATCACCAACAACACTAAATTCTACATCATCATCATCACCTTCTAAAAATATACCTAATCCATTTCCTAAGTCTATAGTGCCAGAATTACCACCTGAACCTACAATGTTTAAATTTATAGCATCTAAAGAAACAACTAAGGAAGATAAACCATCTACTTCATATGCCATTTCGGATGAAGTATTACCGGATTTATCCTCAGTCCTTGCAACTATAGAAGAGGTTAATTTTTCTACACAAGATTCGTTGGTATTATCCAAGTTACCACCATCTCCCCGAACATTAGGTTTGCCTAAGAAAGGGAGCATTTGCCATATTGGAAGCTGTGCATTTGTATATGCGGGATATGATTGGGGAAAATTTTCAATTCTACATATTAACATTGATCAAGAAGGATTTGCTAGATGCTATTTTTCTAATGAATATGAAAAATCAAAACCAATGATGTATAATATGGGTTATAGAGGTAAAGGTTTAGGACCCCATGAAAATGGGATAAAAGAACCTTTAGAAGTCATGGATTGGCCGGTTCGATGTGGTCTTGGGTATATTCCTACAAAAATAGAACCATTCCCATATAAATATGATGACCATCTTATAACATATCAAGAATATATGGATCAAAAAGAGCTCTCTAAAAAGGTACATACTTGTAATATGTTAACTATGGCTTATCCAGAAATGATTGCTTCCATGGATGAATGTTTAGAAGGAGATATTTGCCATGATATATCCATTGAGGAAATTTTTCAAAATAAGTTCTTCTTTGATGGATCAATGTCATGTATAGCTCATATAGAATCAACTGATCCACAAGAAGAGTTAGCTAAGTGCACTTTAGAAGAATTACAAGAAATGGGGGTGTCACCTGCACCTCCTAATTTTGAAAGAGAATTGAATATTGTTGTAGAAAATTTTATAAAAATTAACATTGGAACAGAAGAAAATCCTCGCATGGTCAAGATTGGATCTGAGCTAAGTGAAGAAAAACAAAAATTATATATTGAATTTCTTATAGAATATTTCGATGTCTTTGCTTGGACATATGCGGATATGCCAGGATTAGATCCTTCTGTAGTTGTTCACCATTTAGTAGTGCGCCCGGATGCTAAACCTGTAAAACAAAAACTTAGAAAAATGCATCCAAAAGTAGCATTACTAGTTAAAAGTGAACTAGAAAAGCTTTTAAATGTCACATTCATACAAGCTATCGATTATGCAGAATGGATATCTAATGTTGTCCCAGTCACCAAGAAAGAAGCTACCAAAATTAGGGTTTGCACAGATTTTAGAGATATCAACGTTGCATGCCCTAAAGATGACTTTCCTCTCCCTAATATGGATCAAATCATAGATTTCATAGCTGGGAGTGGGATGTTGTCTCTTATGGATGGTTTTTCAGGATACAACCAAATTAGAATAGCTCCTGAAGACCAAGCTAAAACAACCTTTATAACACCCTGGGGAACTTTTTGTTGGAAAGTCATGCCCTTTGGTTTAAAGAATGCTGGTGCAACATATCAAAGAGCTATGACATATATTTTTCATGATATGATGTATGAAATTTTACATGATTATGTTGATGATATCATTGCTCATTCTAATAAAGAAGATGATCATATTAAAGATTTAAGAAAAGTGTTCGATAGATTAAGAGAATATCTTATACGTTTAAATCCAGATAAATGTGTGTTTGGAGTAAAATCTAGAAAATTATTAGGAGTCATTATTTCTATGCGAGGTATAGAGATAGATCCTTTAAATATTAAGGCTATCCATGATATGCCACCACCTAAGAACATATCAAAATTAAGAAGTTTACAAGGAAAGTTACAGGCTATTCGTCGTTTCATTGATAAACTAGCAGATAGAACAGAACCTTTTCTTAAATTACTCAAGAAAAATATTTCCTTTCAATGGGATAAGGAATGTCAAGAAGCTTTTGATAGTATCAAACAATATCTTCTCAACCCTCCAGTGCTTGTTCCACCCAAACCAGACCGTCCTTTCATTTTGTATATTTCTGCTTCGAAACTCGCACTTGGAGCTATGTTAGCTCAAATAGATGATGAAAAGAAAGAACGAGCCACATATTACATAAGTAGAACTTTGATAAGTTATGAAACAAGATACACTCCATTGGAAAAACTTTGTTTAGCAGTTGTGTTTTCTACGCAAAAATTACGTCATTATATGCTTAGCCAGAAAACATATGTCATTGCAAAATCTGATCCACTAAGGTATTTAATGAGTAGACCATACTTATCAGGATGCACAACTAAGTGGGTTCTTGCTCTTAGTGAATTTGAACTCACATTTATCAGCCAAAAATCTATAAAAGGCCAAGTTATAGCAGATCAGTTAGCTGTTGCTCCTATAGAATCTACTCAACCCATGAACATTGAATTTCCTGATGAATGCCTTAATTTAGAAGAGGATCATTCAGAAACTTGGACATTGTTTTTTGATGGAGCTAGATGTATGAGCGGTGCAGGTGCAGGAATCATATTAATATCTCCTCAGAAGCACCTAATACCATTATATTTTAAATTACAGTTTGCTTGTACTAATAACACTATAGAATACGAGGCCCTAATCCTTGGATTACGAGCCGCTTTAGCCTTAAAAATCAAGATTTTGTTGGTTTTTGGAGATTCTCAACTCATGATAAATCAAATTAATGAATTTTATCAAACACGAGATGAGAAATTGTGACCTTATAAAGAATATGTGGTTAAGCTTATTTCATTGTTTGAAAAAGTGACTTTAGAAGCCATTCCTAGAACTAGCAACCATGTTGTCGATGCTATGGTTGCAGCTGCCTCTTTATTGCCTTTGGAGTTGGATGATGAATATGCTACTATCATTATTCACAAACTCCAAGAACCCACTTCTTCTAAATCTTTCTTAGAACCATTGGATGTATTTTTGATTAATGAGATTACCCCAGAACCTTGGTATATAGATATATTTAATTTCTTACAAAATGGGACTTTCCCTGAAGGATTAGATAGAAACCAACGTAGGTTATTACGTAAGCGAGTTGTCCACTTCGTAGTTGTTGGTAATACTTTATACAGAAGATCCTTTGAGGGTATTTTGTTAAGATGTCTAAACCTAGAAGAATCTAAGAAAGCCTTAAGTGAAGCCCATGATGGATCCTATGGAGGACACTTTAGTGGAGGCACCATTGCTAAAAAGCTCCTTAGAATGGGTTATTTTTGGCCTTCCATGGAAAAATATGCCAATGATTATGTGCATCATTATGACAAATGTCAAAGACATGCTGACCTTGTCCATGCTCCTACTCAGGAACTCCAAACCATAGCTTCTCCTTGGCCCTTCTCTAAATGGGGTTTAGACATTATTGGCAAAATTAATCCTGTCTCATCTGATGGTCATAAATTTATAATAACTGCAATAGAATATTTTACAAAGTGGGTGGAAGCCATACCTTTAGCTTCTTGCATAGGAGTCCAAGTCTCTAAATTTATCTTTAATCAAATCATTTGTAGATTTGGAATTCCATCTAATCTCATCTCTGACAATGGTACTTGCTTTAAGAACAAAGACATTAAAAAATTGTGTCAAAAATATAAAATTCAACATAGATGGTCTACTCCTTATTATCCACAAGGAAATGGCCAAGCTGAAGCATCCAATAAAACATTAATCAAAATACTAAAAATATTGGTTAATAAAATAGGTCGTGACTGGCATATACAATTATATCCTGCCTTGTGGGCTTATCGAACTAGTGTTCGTACTCCTACGGGTGCATCTCCTTTTGTCTTGGTTTATGGTGTTGAAGCTGTTTTTCCATTCGAATTAGAAGTTCCTTCTTTAGCTCTTTTACTTCAAGATGCGAAAGTTGGAGATGAATATCGTGCTGGCAGATTAAGTCAGTTAGAACTTCTAGATGAAAAGTGCATTCATGCTTTAGAACATCTTCGTGCCTACCAAGACAAACTTAAAATATCATATGCTAAGAAAGTCCATAACAGATCATTTGAAGTTGGAGATTTAGTCTTAAAAGAAAATAAAAAAAATACAAATGCAACAAAAGACCTTAAAGGTAAATTCGAGCCCAATTGGCTTGGACCATACATCATCACTGCTAAATTTGGATCGGGTGCATACATATTGGCTACCTTGGATGGAAAATATCTCAAGGAACCCATGAATATCATGCACCTAAAAAGATATTATGCATAGATTCAAAAGTCGCATCACTGTAAATAGTTGTAAATAATTTTTCATGCATTTCAAAAATTTATCAAAACAACCAAAAAAATTCACAAAATCCAAAAATCTCCAAAAATATTTCTACAACATTGTTTTATTTATATCTCTGCATTATTATCTACTAAAATTATGAGTAATATTTTATATTATCTCAGATAAAATTCAAAAGTTATCCTGAACCATGCACCAAAATTTTGCTAAATTAATAATTTTGATTTTTGTTGTTTTGATTATAAATCTCTCCTATATCAAAGAACACTATTACTTCACTAAATAAATTCTGAGTTTGTAAATGATTTTGCTACTTTTTGGAACCAAGAACACACTTTTACACATTAAAATGATTTGTTGCAAATTTCGAAAAATGATACTACATAGTGAATCTTAAAACCTTAAGCAAAAGGTTTCCCCTGCTATCCTATCATGTGCATGGTCTAGAATACTGAGAAATTGGCAAAAGGACAAGTTCCTTCCTACCCAAATAAATCCCTTGCCCCACGTCTAATCTGGGCAAGTATCCTAAGAGAAAAAGAAAACAAAAGAAAAAAGAAAGAAAAAAAAGAAAAAGAGAAAAAAAAAGAAAGAAAATGAGAGAAAAGAAAAGAGAGAAAAATCAACGAAAAATGTTCCAAAGCAATAAAATCCCCTTGTTCAAAAATGGGCAAGAAATCCCTACCTTATAAATATGAAGAAAATAAGGAGTATGGAACTTGAATCCCTGGAATTTCTCAGTTATTCGAAAATCATGAGGTAAGCCCCATAACAGGCGATTTGTGCCCAACTTGCTTGACATTGGGTAATTCCTTTTCACGTGGTGATATGTCTGTCACATTAGCGACCTTATTTTGTACAGACCAATGTTCGCTTATGGAATAGCTAGCTTTTGGTGGTTTGATTTGCATAGTAGTTCAGTCCCTATGCATGCACAAAATCATGGTTAAAGAATACTTCACATGCACACACATTGGTTCATTTAAGTTTGCTATATCATTTTCTTACTCAGAATCGGTAAATGAATTTTGCAAAGCACACACATTTGTTATTCGAGAGATTTTGTATCATTATGATAAGATCAAAATAGATAATGAATGCACTTCACACACATTGGTTCTAGATAAATTTGAATTTGTCTTTGAAATAAATTAAAATATTTCTTTGGAATTTTATTAGATAAATATCATCAATTCTTTTATCATTATTCATTTTTTTATTTTCGCGATGATGGCATTATTCCTAAACAATTAGGAATTCCTTGCTTAGCGAAAACCATATTTCTAATTTTTATGTCCAAAATAGTTTAAATAGTTCAAATTTCCTATCCAACATTTCTAAAAATAAAATTTATATCATCTTGCATCTTCATTTTTGACTTTCGCGATGATGACATTATTCTTAAGCAATTAGGAATTCCTTGTTTAGCGCAAGTCATCCTTCTAATTTTTCATACCTCAAAATAAATGTGTACATTTCTTTACAAAAATTATAAAAACTTTTGTACATGTGATATAATGATCTATCAAACATTAATTTTGCATTTTAAAAACAAACAAAAATTATATAGCATCCTGCATTTTCATCTTGATTTTCATGATGATGACATTATTCTTAAGCAATTAAGAATTCCTTGTTTAGCGCAAATCATCTTTCAAATTTTTCATGCCCGATCAAATAAATTTCACAAAATATTTATCACATATTTTGTTCCAAAACAAACATACTTCATTTTATCATCAAAAGCCTTAAGATCTTTCTTAAGCAAACAATCATTTTAGCAATTTCAAAATACTCCTCACAAACAGGATTAGCTTCATGACTTAGTGAGCATTGAACTCCACCAACAGTCACATAACAACATAACATCCTTCGAGGTATATTGCTAAAATCTATTTAACCTTGTCATCATTCCAACACTCACATGTTCCAAAACATATTCTCAAAACACATCAAATCATTTTACATCATTTTATTCTTATTTTTAAAAGGCATGATTAAAGACATCATTAGTATCCAAAAATTAAAATGCAAAATTAAATAAAACACCATCAAAAACACATGAAAGACAAAATATAGCTATATATATCATCATCAAAAGTACATATACAAAAAGGGTCGACTGATATGCCACAATATCTATCATCAACATACTCAGTCATCAAATTAAAACTAAGTAGATCATATAGCACTCTGAGCATCATCATCTCCACTAGGAGGTCGAGGGGCTCGAACTCCTCCTGCTCCAATCGTAGTAGCAGTCCTAGTAGTCGTGTGTGATCTCGAGTGACTCGAATGAGTCGGAGGCTCATACATCGTAGGAAGTGGTTGCCTCTGATCCATAGGAACTACTACAAAATATAGAGCCTGATAAAAATTGGCTCATCTAGAAGCCCTAGCCAATGCATCAGCTACGCTGACACTCACCTTAGAATATGTAGTAATAGGAGCTACAACTCCTTGAGCCTCAACCCTCTCTTTAACTGTGTCCTGGCCTAGGCTAACTCTACTTCCAGAGACTCGATCTTAGTCTTCTAGGAGGAATTCTCTCTCTCTAGCCATGCCACCTCACCCCGTAGAGCAGCCATCTCACTGCTCTCCCCGATCTCCATATCCACCCCCTTTCTAGGGGAATCTGGTCTCTCCTCTTACTGAGGAGGAGACATCTGTCTCTCATCCTCTCTCCTCTCAACCCATGGAGCTCCAAGTGGATGTGAGAAATGCCCACCTCTGGTCCTCATCCCCTCCCTCCTAGGAGGATCTTGTATCCTACCTCGACCACATGCGAAGCCACCCCTAGTCCTGACTCCTCTACCCTGTGGTGCAGATCCCATGCTACTCTGCTCACTAGCCACATGGTGATGTCGAAGTACCCTCTCTACATCTCTATGAACTGGTCCTCTTCGTAGAGTCAATCGACGAGGGTGAATGGATGCATACCAAGTAGGGTAATCATCTATAACTCCTGCATCATCTCCCTCTATTGTGGCAACTGGCTCATCATCGGGATATCGATCTAAAAACCTTTGCATATCAAGAGGGCCTCTAATCGATGTCGGATCTCGTATAGTCCAAGCAAAATAGAAATCTCTAGTAGTAGGGATTCCCTATTGAATCCCAAATTGCCTCAAAACTCTATCCACCCGATGTAGCTCCATCTCTCCAGCATGCATCCACAACCAAATGACTCATCTCACATGAGCCAACTCCTCTCTATCCTCTGCCCACCCTGGATGATCTCTCCATGACCTCTAGGTGATAGAATCTCCTATCAAATCATCAAATAGACATTGAACATCATCCAAGTCAAGCCTCCTCATCCCCTTGACCCTCATAGTCTAATAATAATCTCGTGGCCTACCCACCTCTATTGTAGCCAGTGGCAACCCCTCTGGTCTCCTAATAGCAATATGTTCCCAACACCAAACCTGTAGGAATGATGTGAGAACTAGGGAAACTCCATCCCTATAGACGACCTTATACAAGGTCCTATAGAGCCTGCAAAGAATGAAAGGACCCCATGCAAATCGGATCTGATGATCCCTCATATCTGCCACCACCTCTACTAGCAACCAAGGCAACCTACAACTGCTCTGATGACAAAGGAGTAGTCCACCCACTACTCTAGAAAGCACTAATGTCAAAGGTGAGATGCCCTGTATCTATCTCAAAGTAGTGATAGACACTCCTCCTGATCCCAATGTGAGATTAGAAGTCCCTGCTAACCTCTATAGTGCCTGGTCTCGACTATCGGAGGAGGTAATCACCCTACCCCTGATAGGTACCTGTAGAATCCTCCACACGTCCTCAAGTGTGGGAGCCATCTCCCCTATGGGCAATCAAAAATAGGAAGAGCCTGGATACCATCGCTCTGCAAGTGTCGTCAATAGCGCCATATCAGTAGGAATCTGTGGCATTTCTACCACATGCCTAAGACCAACCTTTTCCAAGGTGGTCTTCTCCTCCACACTCAAGACCCCCAAATCTTCCTGGAGTCCATCATATCTCCACTCCCTACTTTTTAGAGTACCTTGCTGCATAAAATCATACATAAAATCATACATCAAAATCACATATATTAAAATCATCGTCGATCCTGTCAAAATCATCCTGATTTTGATAGAATCACCTCGATTTTGACATAATCGATTACTCGATTTTGTCAAAATCGACTCGCATTTGTCAAAATCACCCATGATTTTGCAAAATTGCCTCCAATTTTGAAGACGATTTTGCAAAACCCTAGGCAATTTTGCCAAAATAGGGGTGATTTTGCCTCGAGCCATGAAAAATGGTAAACCTAATCTAAAAATCATAAAAAAATAAAAATTTCAAGTTCAAAATACAAAAATTCAAAGTAAAATTCAAATAAATGCTAAGTAAAAACTTACCTTCACCCCTCGTGGTACTAAATCAGCCCGATGAGTCGCTTCCGCCATTGGTCTCTCCAGAGCAAGTTTCTTTTTCTAGCTAGTAAAAAGTAAAAATGAAATAAACTTTTCCTACCCTTTTTACTATTTAAGTCAATATAAAAGCTTTTCGAGTTTCTCACTAATTCAGCGAAATTAATGTAAAACTCGAAGGGGGCAATGTAATAAACTATTAAAATAGTAAATATTGAGCTATGAACTATAAATGCGTCCAATTTTTTTCTTCTACCTCGAAAAATGTGCCATTTCATCTTTAACGACCTTTTTTCAAAAGATCGCTAAAGAGGGGGCAAAATGTAGTAGGGTAAAATTGACACATTTAATTTACCTAAACATCATAAAAATTATTAAAAATTATTCAAAATTTACCTAAAAGTTGGCTAAAATGGTGAGAAAACAATCTCCTCATTTTTCATGCCAATAAACCAAAAATTGTTTGACCGTTGGGAAAAATCGCCCAATAGTCAACAAAATCGCCTAACGATCCTAAAATAAAATTTTAACAAATTTGCTAAAAGATAAAATTCGTTTTAAAACCTCTTACCTGGTTTAGCCATCGTTCGGATCAGGGTTGTTGGTGAACAGATTGAAGGTGACAAACATAGGAGGGATCAAAACCTCCTCCATGTTTAGTCTAACCTCCCAACTTCCTCAAATCTCTCCTTGACCTATTTAATCTAGGACCCTTTCCCTTTCTCCCCCTAGCTGGTTGGACTCTGATCCCTGAGATTGTTCTAAACTCCCTTGAGGATCCCTCGCATCAATTTGTTATGCAATTCCACCTCCCAGCATCCCTATTTTCATTTTGTCATTGCAGGTCCTAGTTATAATTGACGATCATCAGAAACGCTAGGCGATTTCATCAAATCAAAGGAGATTTCGTTAGAAGGTAGGCGATCCTATCTTCAGATCAACTGGGGGCAAGGATTCAAATCATTGTTTGCATTTCTTTCCCAAATTTTTGTGTGTCTATGCATTGCATCATGTCCATTTAATTTATTACTTAGATTTAGATATTGCATCTTGGTGTTCACCATCATTCCAGTTAATTGCATCATGAAATCAGGATCATAATCGCACAAATCCATGGCATACTAGGTTGAATTGTCATCATAGTATCTCATGTCATTTCATATCCATTTGCATATAGAAATTAAAACATATATATGACTTGGATAATTTGGAATATGCAAGAAACATTGTTCTATTGTGCAAGAAACCTCTATTTTCTGTCAACTATTTTGCTGCAGGATTGCGACATAATCGCCTACGATTTTGTTAAATCGGAGGTGATTTTATCTGAACACAGGTGATTATGTCTAGAACAGAGGCGATTCTATCAGAAACAGAGGTGATTTTGTCCTGCTACAAGCCTCAGAATCTTCATCAAACATCCGGGTCAAGTAAGGTTTATAATTTCTTTTAGCCCTAGTTTTAGGCATTGCATTTTATTTTGTATCCACTATCTGTTGTCTTCATTAAATCAAAATTGCATATAGATAGTTTAGTTGCATAAAGGCCAAACTTAGGTGTATGAGAATGATTTATAAAAAGAACACATCAAACATCTTCCAAACCTAGGTATGGAAACTACCGCTAAAAGTTTCCTGGTGAACCCTTAATTCGTCGAAAAATCACCACAAGAAGGCACACTTAAGTGCCTCTCTTTCGAGGTGTAGCTCTACTATTTTCCCATTCCCCTCTGAGGCATGGATCCATCAACCTAGAGGAAAGGAGTGCAAAAATTTTAGGCCTACATTACTAAAAAGGACCTAGGGACTCAATGCATTTTATCTTTTTTGTTGCATTCCCTAATTATGCTAGCATTTTACACATTCTAAAAAAATACAGATAGGTAACACACACAAACCAGTGGAATACAGGTCCTACCTCAAATCCACATCTAATAAAAATTTGTTTCTCAACTATATGACCTGTCTGTTGTTGACCATGGCTCTATGGTACGGATACAACTGTTACCCGTGGGTGTCAGCCGTGGCTACAACTATTGACCATGGTTGTCAATGATGGCTAGCACTTGACATCACAAAATATGAAAATTAGTGATTTGTGGCATTTAATGTGGATTTCCCACCATGATCACCTTCTATAACATTGTAAAAGGCTAACACCTAATGTCATAATGGTTGTAAAGCATATAAAAATGAGCATTTATACACAAATTGACAAGAAATAACACATAATAAGAAATGTATCTTCCATTAATTTGAATCAATCCATGTTACAAATCCATCCCTCTTAGGGATACCCATTCAATACAAAAATTACAATAGGAAATATCCCTCACAAGGGTAGGTGTATTTCAATACCTTCTACAATGACACGAACTACTCCAAGGTGTAGATAAACTTATTCTCCATGATTAGAGGTATTTTTTGCCTTACATGTCAAAACCATGTTATTCCTGCATGCAATAAACAACAAGAGGCATATCAGTAATAAAGGAGGTATCTCTTGATGAGGCTTTTGGATGAATATTTTACAAAGTATATCATATCAACATGAAATCAAGAAAGTGCAAGAAACGTGTTAAACTACATTAAACATGATAATTTTACCATTAAGACTATAAAGGAAACATTAATCAATCTATCTAATGCCTCAATTCTAAATTTGAAAGCATGAAAGCATGGAAAATATCATTAGTATCTTGATTGCAAGAATGAAATAAGAATAACCAAAACATCTAATTTTGTCAGTTAGAGTCTCTATTAAGACAAATAAACATGAAATATTCATAATCTAATGTAGATAAAAATATCCTACAATGAGAAAATAGATAAATCAAAGATGATACCCTAACCGTGGCTCTATGGTGCGGTGAGCACTGTTAGTCATGGCTGACAATCGAAGTTGAGCCTGAGATAAGTTTACCCTACAATTCAGGGGTGAATCTCTGAATATCTCTGCCAAATTGATGGTCAAGGGTCATCTTTGTATCCTCTGACTAGTTTGGCAATTGGATTGCACAGATTGCATGTGAAGTTGGCGTAATTGAATTTCTTAGCTCTCCTAGCCTCCTAGGACCTCCATGGATTTAATTTCCATTTTGATCTTTCAATTCTTATGACCAAGATCTCTCTTAATGCAAGTAGGTGAGTAATGAACTTGATAGGGCTTCACCGCTCAAATTATCCTATGCATATATATGTTCTTCAATTTTGGATGGGGTTCTTATAGCATCTAGGAGGGATATATATTAGCTTCTTAAGGAAGCCAAGATCCAGAAAGGATAGCTAGAGAAATTAGAGGGAAACTTCTATATCTTTCCACCCCTAAACCACTTGGATCTGCAACTAATTAGCCGTTGCAACTAATTTTGGATCAGCCAAGATCCAAATGATTTTGGCTGCTAGCCAAGACTCTGAGATGTGGTCAACACTACTAAATATGGGTGTCAATTGTGGCTAACCCTGATTAGACCAAAATTCCTAATTAAGTGGTTAAAACCACTTCTATACCTTGGTATTTGTCCAAGGTCTTCCATATGGTCTTCTATCATGTCCCATATGAGTAGTCACCTCGACATGACATGTTTTAGGTGTCTACAACTTCTGATTGAATAAACCTATTCAAAGTCTACCTACTTCACCATTACCTTCCATTTCACCATCTACATATTCATCCATGCCATCCTCATCATTGGTAGCTTTAGAGATGCCTTCGACATTGTCAGATCCTCCACCGAGGAACATGTTGAAGAGGCCAATTTATGAGAACCCACCTCTCATTTCCACCATATCCATGGAAGAGATTCCTTGTTTAGTAAATGAGGAATCATCTCAAGAGGTTCACATTGAGTCACCTCAAGCCTCACTTCCATCTCATCCACCTTCACCATCCTAGGTCACAATGCATATATCCAGTACAGGGGTAGGAGAATATCTAGTGAGAAATTTCAAAACAATTTCATCTATAGAGATGGTGCAAGATATGGGATGACCTCATATTCCCATAGGTAGCATCATGCCTCTTGGCCTACTACCCTATAAAACTAATTTTATATATGAGGGTATAGAGTATGGAGCCTTTCCAACTCATCAGAAAGAAGAAGATGATGAACCTTTTTTTGAGGACATAAACTATATGTCAAACTCTGATTATGCATTGTGGTATTTACATTGTTATAATTGGTATGGTTTTGGTTTAGGCTTATATGATCAGGGTACTCGTGTCCCGTCTCAGATCCAATATCAGCTACCTTATGATAAATTTGGGTTGGGATACAATAATATAGTACTACTAGATGTTCTCAAATATAGTTTAGAACACTTATGTCTAAGTTACAAGGATAATCTTGAATGTGATCCATATACCAATACGAATCACATTCATTCATTGGAATATTATTTTCCCATAGACATGATAGATCAAGGGTTACACAGTTATGTTGCTCAACCTCATGAAGTGGGGGAAATATTGCATACCTTGCAATATGACAGTGAGGAAGAGGATCAATGTCCTCATCATGAATGGATGACTGATGAAGAAGACTATGGTGTAGCACCCATAAACTATACAAGCTTGTATGATGAACATAAGTGAGTTTTCCCTTTGGATAATAAATATGAGTATTATCTTCACATATTATTCCCCATATGAGACCCTATCTAATACCAAATTTTACTACATGAAGAGCAGGCTCACCATCTTCTGCATCGGCCACTATCATTCATTCCACTTCCACCAGAACCACCCCTATGAGTCATGAGACTACATTAGGTCTCTAGACCCACTCACTCTTGAACAGGAGATCATGTATCCATCAATATGATTTCCATAGATTTAACTACACCATTGATAAATCTGAATAACCCATCAAAATCATTGCACCTCGACCTTGAGATAATAGACTTTGATCAAGGAGATTCTCCACCATCACCATCAGAGTATTGACCTTGCGAGGAAATGTTACAATCATTTCAATTTTCTCCAAGAACTACTTAAGATGTTTTTCAAGCTGAGGCTAAGCATAAATTTTCTATGTATGAAGCAAATCCAACTGATGACATTCACTTGATTCCTACTCCACATCAGTTGGAAGATGGGTCTCATATGTCAATTGAGCCAATAGTTGATAGGAATATTGGTATAGATCCTGATAATACCCATATTATCAAGCTAGGGGAAGGTCTATATCTAGTTGAAAAATATGAGTTCACAAAAGCCTTGAAAGAAAGGATATAAGCTTTTGCTTGATCTTATAAAGACATGCCAGGAATGGACCCAAATCTAGTCACACATAATCTTCCACTGGATTCAAATATAAAACCAGTTAAGCAAAAATTGTGTAATATGCACCCAACAGTAGCCTTGATGGTGAAAGATAAATTGCAAAAGTTTTTGGAGGCTAACTTTATCATATTAGTAGACTATCCACCATGATCAAAACACTTGATGGAAGGATTCACATTTACACTAAATTCAGATATCTCAACAAAGTGAGTCCTAAGGATGAGTTTCCCTTATCAAAAATTGATGTGTTGGTAGACGCCATAGCAAGACATGAAATATTATCCCTTATGGATGGTTTCTCTAGATATAATCAAATTTGTATTAATCTAGAAGATCAATTAAAAATGACGTTCACAACACCTTGGGGGTATTCTGTTATAAGGTCATGCCTTTTGGCCTTAAGAATGCTGGCGCCATCTACCAATGAGCCATGACATATATCTTCCATGAATATATACATAATATTTTGGAAGATTACATAAATTACTTATTGGTAAAATCTCTACTGCATCATGAGCATGTTAATGTATTATACAAGGTTCTAGATCACCTCATTGAGCATAATTTTAGGCCTAATCCCAAGAAGTGTGTATTCAGTGTCACATATAGTAAACTCTTGGTATTCATAGTCTCTAAGAAATGCATAGAAGTAGACCGAAATAAGGTCAAGGTAATCATAGAAATGCCCTCCCACCACAACCATTAAGTAGCTATGCAGCTTGTAAGGAAAGGTCGCATCCATAAAATGCTTCATAGTGCAATTATCATATAAGTTTCAACCCATGAATAGGTTTCTACACAAGGGGATCTCATTTCATTGGGACGAGGAATGTCAAGATGCCTTTGATGATATCAATCAATACCTAGCTTCACCGCCTGTATTGGCTCCTTCGCAACCAGGATTGTCATTCTATATTTATATCTCTACTGAGTTGGCATTAGAAACCATGTTATCCCAAAAGAATGAATTTTATAAAGAATAGGCTACATATTATATTAGTCATACACTAGTTAACTATGAAATTAAATATTCATACATTGAGAAGCTATGCTTAGCAGTGGTCTTTGCCACCAAAAATCTATGCCATTACATGCTCAATCATACCATGTATGTGGTATCTAATAAAAATCCATTACGATACATGACGAGTCGAACATCTCATAATAGTCGCACGACAAAATGGATAATGTTGTTGATGGAATTTGACCTAGATTTCATTGGAAATAAATCAATCAAATGATAGGTCATAGCCAATAAACTAGTAGAGGCTCCTCTCTAGGATGACCAACCTCTCAGTATATAACTTCCCGATAATGGAGTGTTTCATGTCTCAGAATTACCTGATTCTAAAGAGCCTGAGCCAAAGGTTGACATAACTATATTTTTCAATGGTTCTAAGTGTGAGCAATGGGATGGTACAGGTATCATGTTTTTCATACTACAAGGGGCTACCATACCTCTTCATTTAAACTTGATTTCCCATGCACAAATAACAACACCAAGTATGAATCCCTCATCATAGGCCTTCAAATGGTAATCACCATGAAAATAACTAAGCTAAACATTTTCGCTGATTCCTTGCTCATAGTTAATCATGTTAAATGGATATTCCAATGTAGGTGCCTAATATTGCAAGCCTATAAATACCTATTGGATAAACTTCTCGTAAAGTTTGAGTGGTATGATATTGAGGCACTCCCTCATTCATCTAATCATTTCATGGACACGATGGCCTCCTTAGGGTCGCTAATATTGCAGAACCCTTCAGATGATATCATGATTATTTAGGTGAAAATGTTAGTACAATATACGACTAAGCATGATGAGCATAATGCCACACCATATGTCCATATGATTCATATTGAACATTCACATGAATAGTTCTCTCAACTATACAATTATTTGAATAACATCAAATGGGGGACTCTATCCCTCAAAATTCTTTTGATACTAGCACAACACTATATCTATAAGTTCATTCTCAATCATCATTTGCATGAGATAAACATAAAAATTATTACATGATTCATACAATTGAGGCTTCTTCAAAGCAATATTGGGCCATACAAATTAAATATTATTTAAAACTAGGAAATATTCCTCTTGGATTATCGCATGCTAAAAAGTGATCATTTAAACAAAAGTTAGAAAAATATATCTTATTAGGAGACATAATATATCATCAAATTTATGAGGATATCCTCCTTCATTTATTAGACTCACAGGTTAGCTTAGGCCATTGCCCAAGCACACGACGGTACATGTGGTGGCCACTTTAGTGGCATGACCATAACTAAGCACATTCTTTGCATGGGCTATTATTGGCCAAATTTAGAGCAAGATTGCTACGCTTATGTAAAGATGTGTGTAAAATATCAACATCATGTAAATTTGACACACGTACCTTCATAGGTATTACAACCAATTCAATTGATTTTGTCATTTGTACAATGGGGTTTTGATTTAATTGGAAAAATCTCACCTGCCTCCTCAAGTCGTCACACATTTATCATAATGGCTACTGAGTCACAAAATGGGTGGAAGTAATTTTCCTTACCACCACAGTTGGACCTTGTATCACAGATTTTATACTACATAACATCATATGTCATTTTGGTATTCCATCCAAAATAATATTGGATAATGGGACATCTTTCAAAAATAAGTATGTGTGTGCGTTAACAAAAAAGGATAACATAAAGCACAGTTTTTCCATGCCCTATTATCCACAAGATAATGGACAAGTAGAGGCATCCAATAAGATAGTAGCTGCTATCTTGAAGAAAATTGTTAAGAAAAATCATAAATATTGGCACAACCAATTACCTCTTACCATTCGGGCCTATTGCACTAGCATTCAGATGCCCACTGGGTCAACTTCGTTTTCACTAGTGTATGGTGCTGAGGCTATCATACCTTTAGAGTTAGAAATTTTATCGCTGCAAATTTCCATGCAGGAATTCATCGATGATTATACTGCTAGGAAAGCTTGTTTAGATCAATTTACGTTGCTTGATGAACGATGTGTTAATACTCTTGAGCATCTACATGTTCTTACAACATAAAAGTACACAAGAGAGACTTTCAAGTTGGTGATTTAGTTCTAAAAGAGAACAAACAAAATTCAAATTTGCTACCCCACCTATGGGATAAATTTATGGTAAATTGGTTAGGTCCATTCATCATTACAAGTCATATTAGACCTAGAACTTATCACTTAGCATCCATCAAAGGAAGTGAAGAGCTTGAACCAATGAATATTAGTCATCTATGGCCTTTCCATGCTTAGAGCACCATAAAATACCCCTAGGTGGTCTATGACCATCTAGGTCAAACTAAAACTCTCCTAGAAAGTCTATGACCATATAGGTCAACCTAAAATGCTCCTAGGCGGTCTATGACCATCTAGGTCATCCTAAAACACCCCTAGATGGTCTATGACCATCTAAGTCAAACTAAAATGCTCCTAGATAGTCTATGAATATCTAGGTCACCCCAAAATGCCCCAAAGGCATCTATAAGCCCTTTGGTCACCATAAAACACCCCTAGGTGGTCTACGACCATCTAGGTCAACCCAAAATGCTCCAAAGGTATCTATAAGCTCTTTGGTCACCATAAAATGCCACTAGGTGGTCTACGACCATCTAGGTCAACCCAAAATTCCCCAAAGGCATCTATAAGATCTTTGGTCACCATAAAAGCTCCTAGGTGATCTACGATCATCTAGGTCAACCCAAAATATCCCAAAGACATCTATAAGCCCTTTGGTCACTATAAAATGCTCCTAAGCAATCTATGATTGTATAGGTCACCTCAAAATGCCCCAAAGGTATCTATAAGCTATTTGATAACCCAAAAAGCCCTAAAGATATTCATTAAGTCCATTGGTCAAAATGTCTATACATATATACTTATAAAAAATACAAAAACATCATCATAATCTCAAAAACACAAAAATATTGCATCACATTGCATTTCAAATTATTTGCATTATAACACTATGTGCATTAGGCATATTCATCATTGCATTTTGCATTATTAGAAGTGGCTCATACATGTTTAGCACCAGGTATGTACATTAGGCATCTATCAAAATCAAGGTTGTCGAAAGTCAGTTGTACCACCTATTCATATTACATATATCATTTACATTCACACTCCATATTACATGATTGTTTCCCCTCACTTAGCCATTGTTTGTAAAACATAGTTAAGGATTTTTGGTCACTCAACCATAACTAGTTTTCTTTTTAGATCTTGTAGAAAGCTATCATGATTTTTAGGAGGTAGAATCCTACTTAGATTATACCTTGTATACATCACAATCCTGAAACATTTTCACATTAATAAATCCAAGTCTAGCACAAGGAAATATGAAAACTAAAAAGTGGTCTAGGTTACTTTAAGAAAAAAAGGTTATTATTGGGCACTAAATTGCATCAAGTTTTACTCAACACTACAGATTTCTATATTCCTACATTCGGTCTAGGCTTGCACCTGATAGCTCAATACTCAATATTGGATGGACAAAAACAAAGTTTTCAATCCAACCTCTAGAGTAGGCTGGTTCCTTGTCAACTTAAATAGGGTGTTGACAAAATTATGCTCACTTAGAGTTTTAGAGATTAGGGTAAGAAAAGGTTAAAGTTAGAAAGATGTACAAAATTGTGGACGGATAGGCTAACAACATTGCACTACAACAAAAAGCTCCAAAAAACAACTTAAGGACACATTATTTAGATCAATATTATCTCAAGTTAAATGTATTTTGATTCATTAACAAACAATAGATTAATATTGCAGAGAACAATTTCAATATCCAAATCCAAATAACAGAATTCACCAGTATCTAGATTTTACAGAAATGCACTCCCTAACAATAAAGATCAAACTTAGAAATAGATTTCAATTACCCTAACATCTAGTAATCCATAAATTTGGCACAAACTAACCATTCAAGTATTCACAGAAATGCAACTAAAGAGTCCAAACCTCTGATATCAAATATGAAGACACAAGCTTTGAGGTGAAGATCAATGTAATGCTCCTTTCATTAGTACTTGGGAATATTTATAGTAGCACAAGAAAAAACACTAGAGCCAACCATTTAAAATAAGGGTTTGACCTCTTATTATAGTTTTTGCAAAATTAAAATAACAAGGAACATTACAAAGATTAAAATTTGATAGCTTAGTAGAGAGCTTTTTTTGGCTTTCTCTTACTAGTTCATCCTTCGAGAAACCCACTGCAAGTAGACCACCATGGTAGCTTGAAGGCTCTACAACTTGCTGGTTGTTTATCGCTGAATGGAGTTCTGGTCATTGGAGATTGCACAATAATCTTTGATCCTTCTTGGGAGCCTTCTACCACCATCGATCTATAACCATCTCTAGTCCTATATTCTTGAAACCCTTGATGCTTCGACTTCCTCATCCAACTGACTATTACAACTCTGGTGAAGAAATGCCTTTATATTATTTATATTTCTTATAAAAATATCCACCATTGATCTCCCCCATTGTATAGCTATGATTTAACTTGATATCATCTTGTTCTAATGATGAGGGAGAAGTTAGTGCCATTTTACTTTTAAAAACTGATGATGTCATTCTTAATACTTTAGAAACTATAGGACACCAATCCGGCATGAAGTGCTTTGGAAATTAAGCGGGATCGAATCTACCCTTCATCCTTTATTTCTCTTCATTGGTTGTGAAGAATTCACCATTCTACACATAAATTTGATGATTTCATATCTATTTTGAAAATTTTTTGGATTCCATTCCAGACCCAAACAAGTACCTTGGCTAGAGAACACCATTTTAGACCTTATGACAATGCAAATGGTTCTTCCTCCAATCCACACTAACTTCAGAGTACATTGTCACTTGTTATCATTTTTTGAGAGAATTAATCAAAAACATCCTTCATCAAGAATCTACTTCTTCTATACTTAGCTTTCCACCTTCTATTACCATTTTGGGTAAAAATATTTTGTGCATTCTCCAAAATCGGGGCTTCCAACACTTAGCCACTTGTAAGGTATTCAAAATATCAAGCGATCGCCAATCCACACTTATTTTCTGCTGACATCATTCTTCTCCAAAAATTTTAGTGGATTCAGAATGCATCACTAGTCCAGAGCAAAAAACAAAGGAAAACCTAGTGGAATCGCTCCAAGTGGTAAAATTCACCAAGTGTTAGGTGGACTCGTAGTATTTCTTGCAGATCTGCTCTGAAATATACTGCAAAGTGTACGGATTGAAAACTTCATGACTTAGGTAAAAATTTTAAAATATTTTCTAAGTATGTGGCCATTTTGGGCCTGCATTTTGGTGCCTCCCAGGTGGATTTGCTTGCAAAGCCAACAAAATTAGAGTCTTATCAATTGGGCCTTGGGAGTCAAAAAAAATTCATCTTCAAAAATATGCTTTAAAGAATAAATTCCATATAAAAACTACCCTCTCTCTAAAAATCCAACAATCTACTTAGAGGGTAAAGGTTCATATAGAAATAATTCCAAAAACATCATGGATCATCCACTTATAATGAGACTATACCAAAAATATAGGCTTGTTGCCATTATCTTCAAAAATTAGGCATAACTCTACTCCTCTTATAAGGTCAAACAATAGCCAAGCTCTTTGAAGTACCCTATGTTTTTTAACAATGATTCTGGTAGCAACTTTGGTGATATTCCATTATTTATTAGGAATTGTTTTAGCAGAATCACTGAGTCTACTATCAACCAACCTATACATTTGTTCTACCAAAATCACCATAGGCTGCAACTCTCCAGTGATTTGATCTAGCTCTCTCTGTACATTAGGGAGAAAGCAGCTGGTATCATCAAGATAATCGATCATGAATAAAATCCCTAAAAAATTATTTTGGACTTCGGAGAGCATATCTTTTCTAATATTATTCAATTAAATTTAAGAAAAACCAGAGGCCTTAACCTTCTCTATTTGAATATGTTATTTTAAACTCTGGATTTCTTTTACTTGTTCTTCATTCAGCTTCTTTTGCTCTCCTAGTTGATCCTTAACCTTATTGGCCTCTTCAAATTTTTCTTGGCAACCCTTGACCTATTTTTTTAGAGCCTTTTCAACTTCCTTTTGATTGCTTAGAGTATTATGAAGTTATTGAACTTTTTTCTCTAGTTTATACACCTTCTCTCTGACTATATCATTCTTCACATAGAAGGTGTCTAAATGAGAACTAGCCATAATCAACTCATCCTCTTCAGGAAGCTTATCTATATCTTCTGTGACCTCCTACACTTTATAATATTGGACAATCATTTCATTTTAAGGCTTATTTACAAGTGGAGTCATATATATAGATATTATTTTCCAAGCCAATGGATCTACATACATACTTCTTATGACAACCATCCTGTTGGAAGGCTTAGAAAGCTTCTTTTCCCATAAATCATTTGCTCTCTGTGTGGCTGCCTACTCTTTTGGCAAAGTGACAGGACTTGAAAAGCTAACAACCAGAGGAGATGAAGATACCAAAAATGATAGGGTATACTGAACTACTGACAATGTGTTTGTGGGAGTACTCACAACAGTATCTGTAACAACAATGGACTCTATGACTACTATTGTTGTTGCTATTGGTAAACTCATAGAAATCGACACAAGACTAAAAGTTGGATTAATGGTGGTACTTGGAACGTTGTGTCCCATTGATGATGGTGGTTGTAATGATGAATATTAAATGATGGGATATGATGAAGTGGGAATCTCATATGTTGGAAATAGGATTTGGGGTGACTATGGAGGAACAGAAGTGACTTGTTCTTCAGTGACAACCAATGAAACATGGGGTGGACTATAAGAGGGAGAAGGGACCTTTGTCACATTTTCTTAACAAGAAATAGAGGGATAATTCTTTGAGGATTCAAGAGGATATAGAGGAGAAGAGGGTTTAGAAACAATACCTTCACCTACAGATGTAGGGCACTCCTATTCTACTTCTATTTCCTAATACTCCTCTTGATGAATTAATTCTTCTACAGTAGGAACAACCACCTCTCTGGTAATCTCCTCCATATCCAATTTTTTTCTTCAAAATTTCTCTTTCCTCTTTTTTTGGAGCTCTTTTAGTCCTTCTATGGACTAATTGAAATGAAACCATCTCACTCTCAAAATCCTCTTTTGATTCATTGCCTTGCACTGCTCCAGCAAACTAGACTTGCTCAAAAATAGGACATGCTTAGACTGATACTGCAGTGGTAAAAGAGATGGGGTGAACTTAAAACTCTCATCCTTCTTCCTCCAATAAATATCTATGTCTGAAGTCCGACCCCCTAGAGCTAATAATTTATGTATTTATACCACCTTAATGACTGGAGTATTGATAGCTTTTTCACTGGGATGTTGCATTTTGCTCATAAGCTGAGCTCCATTAGGAAACTTCTCCACTTGTTCTATGGTAGGATGAAAAGTTTTCAAGACTTTAGCTATTGTCAAAGGATTTTCCTACTCTTCTATTAGAGCTTCTTGATTTGTGGGTAAGGAGAGAGATTTAAAACCAATTTGGGACTTTTGCACTATTAATACTATATTTATGATGTCCTTCTATTTCTAGGTTCTGATATTTTCATTATACCTCGTGGAAAACCCTTTATCAATATTCATTCCAAACCTGGAATTAGGTTTTCCAATGTCAATCCTCATTCTCCACCAATATGATATCTTCACTACATTACATTGTTCTTCTTCCTCAACTTCTTAAACAACATCCTCCTCAGGTTGAGGGTCCTTTTATTTATTGTTTTTCCTTCAATATAACTAATGGTGGCTTCTGTAAGCCGATGACTCTTCTTCTTGTCAAGGTCATAATCAACAATATGCTCATAGAAATCCAACCATGGAGGTAGTTGACCTATTTTTGACACATTCCACTCCAAAAGAGTGGTCTCATCATTATTTCTTCCTTGTTCAAAATGAGCCCTAGGCCTCTTTTCAAATTTATAAGCCTTTTCTCCATTTACGGCTACATTTCTTGCATTGAAGATGCCATCAGGGTCATAAATCCATATTTAGGGAATATAAAATAGACCTAACCTATCAAGGTATTGGTTGATTAGCTAACTTTGTCCCTTCTTAGTGATGGTAATATCCTCCACAGTGTGGTATGTAAGCAAAGACCTTCTCTTTCTCCCAGAACCATAATTCAAATTAATATATTATTCTTGCCTCAAATATTCTAAGGCAAAGAGCCTCTCTATAATAAAATGGGATAGGAGAAAAGGTTTACCCATGAAACCATATAGTCTGATAATTGTGCCCTCGGTAAACAAATATCAATCTCCTTCAAAACCCTCTGCTCTCAGAATCTGCTTAGCCAAGGGTGGCAATCTAGGGCACTTTCCATACACAATTCTCAAGGTGGGTCCAAGAAATTCTAAGTTGAATTTATAATAAGACTCATTGCTTCTCAAGTGACTTTTTTAGTAATAAATCGGGAAGGGTTCCCCATAATTTATTTTTTCCCTGATCGAAATCCAAGGCATTCTATATTTAATGGCAACATAAAAAATCCATACCAGACTTAAGTAATGCTTGAAATTAGGAGCATCAGAGCCCCTTTTCATACTCACCAACTATTCATGTATTCTCTAGGAAAGAAAAGTTGGCCAATCAAAATAAATCACCCTAGTCCCTATTTCCTCTATGCCTTTCTCATACATTATTTTGTTAGAAATACAATAGGCTATGATAATTTATCAGTCGTATATCATTCTATCATAGTCTAAATCCTCCATACAGGCCAACATAGAAAATAGTACAGGGTTTGTAAATTTATCAATAGATATTGGGACATTAGATAATTTCTTCTTGGGTTTAGTATCAAGCTACTTCTAAACCCATTTTTTAAATGACTCACCATCATTAGCTCTCTTCTCCAATGAATAATACCCAACCTATTTAGTCACTCTAAAAGTTTTTTGTCTTACTTACAATTTGAACCCTAGGGCAAAAATATTATGATAGAAAGAGGTGATGATACTAAAAAGGGTTTTACCCTCAGATATTTTTACTACTTTGGCCATTGGGTCATAAAACTTAACTGTTGTAGCTATTAATTTTGAACAAGGATGAACAAAATCAAAAATGTAAAAAGAGAGATAAGAGAGGACAACACATCTACCTTCCACAAACAGAGTAGCTCTCTTTTTAATATATTATTGACGCTCCTTCTGAGCCTTGTTCTTTCTATGACGACCATTTCAGTATCCACTACATCTTATGATCTATCAATGTATGGCACCACCACCTTTTTCTTCAGAGTTTCAAACTCTTGGACATCCTCTAAAGCCATTTCGATAGCAATAAGACTTTGTTCCCTCTATAATTTGTATCAAAAAACTTTAGAGTCTCGTTTCACCTTTTACTACTTCAGGGATGCAATTAGCTACTAAATGGACTTCATGTGCACTTTTTTGGTTCTTTTATTTCCTAGAGTGTGTGTATCTTCCACCATTAATGTGGTTGTTATGTGATCTAACTGCTGGCATACTTTACAACTTCCACTCATTTTTTTCGATGGCTCAGCAATGGCATTTTTAATTTTCATTGGCCAAAAATTCAAACTGTGATGCCACCTCACTGCACCTCTTCAGATACTCTTTTTATCAAGAATTATTTTGTTAGCATTGAATGTGGGTTCTTTTCTTTTTTCTTCACGTGGCACGGTCACAAAGTCACCGCTTTGCTTCCCCTTAGTTTTTGAAATTGGTGGGTCAAATATGATTTTAATTCCATCAACACTTAGCAAATTCTATATGCAAATCATCACCTCAGTTCCACTCCATCATGCTTTAGCTTTGAAAGGTCCCCAGATTGGATATACCCTTGTTTCTTTTGATACTTGGATCTCTTCATAATGTGGGATAAGAACACTTACACCATTCCATGGGGATCTCAGTGTATTTTGATGTGGATTCAAAAACACTCACCATTCCAGAAGAATTTGCATGCTTTTAAGTGTGGAATAGAACATGGCTGAGTACTCTACCAAGACTTAGTCATTTTTATATTTTTTTCCATGATTTTTAAAGAAAAATGATTACAAAGTGCAGAAAGAAGGGAAAATATAATACATTATATACATATATTATAGTGAGCTCATATTTCAAACATATTATATTTTGAGGTGAAAACCATTTATTGGTGTCAGATATATGTTTCCTTCTTGATATGCAATTTGGAACACATTGGACTCCTTTGCCTCTACTATTCTGAATGGGCCATCCCAAAAAGAATCAAACTTTTCATGCTTGCCCAGTTTTTCTCTATCAATATTCCACCTGAGAACTGAATCTTCAACCTGGAATTTTCTTAATCTGGATTTCTTATCAAACCATGCCTTAATATTTGAGGAATGCTTTTGAAATTTATCATATGCTTGAGCTCTATTATCTTCAAGTTGTAGTAGGTAGTTTAGCCTATTTTCTATTGGATCTTCTTTTGATTCCTCCTTGGTATTGACAAGCTTAAGTGCTAGAATCTCCAAATGGATGGGTAACATTGCCCCCTTGCCATATACTAGTGCATAAGAGGATGTCTTAATGGAATTTTTTATAGTAATTATATCATCCCATAGAGCTTGGTTCGATAACAGATGCCAACTTCTTTTATTTCCTTCAATTGATTTCCTCAAAATCCTTAACAAGTTTTTGTTGGTGGATTCTACAAGTCCATTACCTTGTGGATAATAGTTTCAAGTATTCTTAAGAGTGATGCCATGCTTTATGGAAAAATTAATATACTTGGATACTATGAAAGTCAGACCATTATCACTCACCAAGGCTTTTGGAACTCCAAACCTCGAAATCAAACTTTCCATAAAATTGATCACAACATCTTGATCTGATTTATTGGTAGGAATAGTATTTACCTATATGGTGAGATAATTTGTGTTAGTTAAGATATAATTATGCTATTCTAAGAAATTAGGGTTGATAACCCCTATGAAGTCTAGTCCCCATTGTTGAAAAGGCTCTTCAACTTGTATGGGCTTTAGGGGGGATGAAGCATTTCTTATCCTTCCAACATATCTCTGGCATTTATCACAAGACCTGGTGGCCTTGAAAGCATCAGTAAATACAGTGGGCAAATAATAGCCTGTTCTTATGATTTTCAAAGCTATAACCCTACCTAAACTATTTCCACCAGCTGATCCTCCATGGAACTCTTCCATGACTCTCTTTTTTTGATCATATTTTAAGCATTTTAGGAGAATCCCATCCAAGTTTCTTTTGTACATGCCTTATGGTAGTAATACATATTTCAAAGCATGAATCCTGTATCTCCTCCTTTAGGATGTATTTATAGTGGGGGGGAATACTCCAGTTTGGAAATACCTGACCATCCGATCAACCCAATTGGAGTTTATTATTGGTGCTTATTCCACCTATAGCACCCTAAAATTGGTGCAGTTAAACCCTTAGTAAAAAGATAAAAAAATGAATTTTAACCCTGAAACCACCTGTTAATCATTCCCCCAATTTTTTGTACCATTTTTAGTAGTTGTTTTAACCATTGGACGATATCGTCGCCGATCAGACAAAATCGTCCTAGATCGGACGAATTCGTCTGGAATAGAATGTCCAGACAATTTTGTCCCAAAACTAAATTTTCATAATTAGATTCTATTTCAATAGCCTCTCAAACTTGGATAGAAGCGTGTCTACATAGTTTGAGATTACTTCATTAGATATCTCCTAGATTGGGATGATCCCCAACCTCCTAACCTCCCCCTAATCCTATATAAACTAGGATTTTCTTAGTTTATCCCCCCGGCTCTCCTCTGGCTCTCCTCCTGACTCTCTCCCTAATTTATTTTCCTTGCCATTTAGATTTATTGTGTTAATAAGTCCTATCTACCATTGTTTGCACTCATAGTTTTAAGTTTTCATTGCAGGTTTTCACTATGCTTCAGCTAGAGGAAGCTCGGATCGTCGTAGGCGATCCCACACAATTTTGGATGATCCTATCGTAGATCGGCTATGATCTCGTATGATTGGAGGTGATCTCAACTGCATTTCATATTTAGGGAAATCAAAACCCTAAGTTTGCATTTCTCATCTCTCTTCCTTATTTTATTATGCATTAGCTTGATTATTTTTCATTCTGCATCCTGGAGTTCACCTCATTTAGCATAAATGCATGATAAAGTTAAAATAAATTATTAAAACAATGCATTTACTTTAATATGCTATCTAGAGTTATCAGTTAAGCATTTATACTATCATTTTTATCATTCTGCATTATTCTTGCAGTCATGTTTTTGGTTTTTGGTGTCTGTTTCTGTGATTGCAGGTTTCTCACGAATTCTTCTGACGAATTCGTCAAATTGACGATGATCTTGTCTGGTCTCAAATGATCGCCTATGATCTGGGATGATTTTGTACAATTGCAGATAATATTATCATATTCGGGATGATCTAGACTCCTACAAGCTTTAGAATCTTCATCAGACATCCGAAATTAGGTGCATTATTTCTCATTTAACATATTCCTGGTATTTAGGATTTATTCATGCTTTCTATATTCATATAAATTGGAATTTTCATATAGAATAGCTTAGATTAATTTTTTCCAACCTAGGAATATGAATGATTGAGTATAAAATGAACACATAAAACCCATTCTCAACCTAGGCATGGAAACTGCCACTCAAAGTTTCCTGGTGAACCCCACCATCCGTCAAAAATTCACCCTTATACGCCTCCCCTGAGAGGCACGACCTTCAAAGGGCCTCTCAGTCCGAGGTATTGTCCCATCCTTCTCGCATCCCCCTTTCGGGCATGGATCCTATAGCCTGAAGTTAAGGGCACAAAAAATTTGGGTCAGTACATTTTGGTGAACCCGATGTGAAACTAAAAGCCTTTTGAAAACAAAAAAATATAAATAAATAAAAATATAAATATAAATGCATTATTAAGAACATCTAGAATCATTAGAAAATTGTTAAAATTGCATATCAGACTTAGATGGTAGATTATAATAAAATACGAGTTGTCACCATAAATTTTGAAAATCAATTAATAGCCATAGCGATTACTTCTGTGCTTAGAGTACCTCAAACAAATAGGGTCCAACATTTGTAGTACAAACTTGATAGGATATTGGATATTATTTCATCTAGATCAACCGAACTTAGGCTAATTAAGAGGTTTGTCTTAGATAGAATCATGGATCCTGATCAGGTGACTTTGTACCATGAACTTCAGAGAGCTTGCCATAGGTGGTTAGCAGATAAAAGAGCACTTGTGTCTTCTAAATTATACACCTTTGAGGAATACCTCAAGAACGTAGTTGTAGTACACAAATTTCTATCTCGTATAGAGGATCAAGAAGTCATTATTACGAATAGAAAGAGATGGAATAGAGTTCCTAGAGCTGTGTTATATCGATAGTATTGCCATGAACTTTATTTCTACAGGTCAAAGTCCGAAACAGATCATATTACCGTAGCACACTTTGTCAAATTTTTGAAAAACTATTTCCAATTTGAAGAGGAGAATTTCATGACTCCTGATGAACTTGATCCTATTAATGATATCCATAAACTATTTATAGAAAACTAAGTCATTCCTTTTACTATTGTTACTCTTTTTGCAATTAGAATGCTATTTGTTATCTTTATAATAATATTATATATAAAAAAAACAAAAACATTTCCCTTTTAAGTATTATAGTAGGTATATAATTAAAATATATACCTCTCAAACCTATCGCATATATATATATATATATATATATATATAAGTATATATATATTTGCTGAAATCTAATTTTAAGCACAATGCCTAGACTTAGGAATGGAAAATAGACTGAAGAAGAAGAATATTGGTTAGGAAAACCATTAAATAACCTAGATATCCTTCCTGAAGATCAAGTTCAGGAAGAAGAAATCCTAGACCAGCAAGAAGAAGAGCTTGCTGTAAGAAATGAACATGAAGAAAATGTTAGAGAGGAAGGATCCTCATCCCCTAAAATGTCTTCGGGAGGAGCTGTTACTTTTGAAAACATGGAACAATTTTGGAATTTCATTAATAATAATATTGGCGTTCTTAATAGAGCATTCTATATGGATAAGGATCAAATTAGTGAAACTCAAGCAACTCTAGAAGATGTATTTCACACATGCACTAATCCTTTGTCCTTTATTGATCAAGAAAGTGATCAAGCTGGACCATCCAATTTGGATATGGTCACTATAATCCGGAACATGCAACAACAACAGGTTACCCAACCATCTAAAGTGCCTGTTAGCAAGCCTAGGGTTATTCCTGCACAAAATAAACCATCATTTACTACTCTATTTTTCCAAGTTATTGAGCAACATACTTCAAATCAATAAAAGCCCAAAACAAAACCAAACACCAATTACCAACAATTTGGGATACAACATAATACTATTCCAAATCCCCTTCATAATGCTCTTCCTAAAAGCATAATAGCAATATAGCATCTAATCCTTATGTCACACCGTCATACACTCATAAATCCCATACCTATGTCCCACCGAACCAACATGGTGGACAAACTAGTAACCTTGAAACCATGGTGAAACAGTTAGTTTCCCGCATGGATTAGATAGATCCCTACCGTCCCTCATATAATTATCAAGAGATGTGTAGTCAGCCTTTAGATCCTATAGTCATAGCACAACCATATCCTAAACATTTTCCTATGCCTATCCTGCCCATATATAAAGGAATGAAAGATCCTATAGAGCATCTTCGTATGTTTAGGATAGCATGTCATGATATATCACATGATGACTTATTATTGCTAAAAATGTTCCCGAAAAGTTTAGGAGGAATGGCATTAGAGTGGTATTATCAATTGCCCACTAATTCTTTGAGGAATTTCGAAGGAACAACCGATTCTTTTGTTCATCAATTTAGTGCCTACATCAAAAGGCATGTGACCATTAAAGACTTGTACAACTTAAAACAAGACAAATATGAATGCTTTGCTGATTTCCTAGCCAGGTGGAGATAGTTGATAGGAAAATTACACTTTGTGTTACCTTATAGGGAGATGTTGGACATCTTTATTAATAATTTGCAAGAGCAACTATCTTACGAGTTAACAACTGCTACCTTGACCACCTTCGATCAAGCTATAGACTTAGCCAGACGAGTGGAAGATGCTCTCATTATGAGAGGTCAAATTAAAAAGAAAGACGATGAGAAAACATCCAAAAATCAATATAATAATAAACAAGTTTTGGGTGATGGAGTCACCGATAGTAGAAATATTGCTAATGTTAATGTTGCAAAGACAACGAAGAAGTTTATACTGAAACCTCTCGATAAACCTCCTCGAGAATTTACTAGGTTAAATCAACCTTTATCAACCATTATACCACAATTATTAGAATGAGGTTTGATTCAATTACCAAATATCCGGGAACCTGATCCAACTATACCTGGATACAGAGCTGATTTACACTGTGACTTCCATAGAGGACCTAGACACACTACCAACTCTTGTAAAATATTAAAACATAAAATACAGGACTTAATTGATAACAATGAGATGGAGGTGTAAGCCTTTCAACCTAAGAAAAATCCTCCTAATAATGCTCAAAAGAACATCCCCCAAAACCAGAATCATAATGCCAATCAGTCATTGGACATATTTCAACATCCTTTACCAAAACATGGTAAGGAAGTGGCTAATCAAATTGAACATCATAATGTTCCCCCTCCTACCCGATATGTAGGGACTATTAGTGGGCATTTCCCTGCTCATGAGCCAAAAATATTTGACACAACCTTATCCATGGTTACGACCAGGCCTCTACATAATATTTGGACACCTGATATTAGTGATACAGAATATGAGACTGAGAGTGATATGGAAATCACATCAAATCAATCGTATAGCTCTAAAGATGAATTAGATCCTATTCTCCCTATCACAAGTCATATGGTTCTAGAAGAACAATTTCCAAGAAGAGTCACTACTAGACCATCGTCTCACCAATTCCTTTCTAATGAGTAAGCCATAAATGCTAGACCGAGACCCATTCATCATCCATAGAATAATATTATGGGTACCATCGAAGCTGTTACTAGACAACAGGATCAAAACTCTAAACAATATCAAATGCAGAATGATGTATCAGCTCCATTTGTTTTGAAAGTTCATAATAAAGGGAATCAGGCACCTAATATTCAACCTAAACCTCCTTACAATATTAATGAACAATTATCAAATATTACAGCTAGAATTTCTCTTTTTGGACATTTTAAGATCTTCTCCTACACATAGAGATGAATTAATGCTTACATTAAGCCAAATGATGGTACCACAAGACATTAAACCCAAAGCCATGGCCAATACTATAATAACTCGTGAAGTTAATTGTATTAACTTTCGGGATAGATACATACCGCAACATAGTTTACATAAGGATAACCCCTTATATATTACTACCTTAATTGGAGATGTAGCAGTTAAAAAAGTCTTGATTGATAATGGTTCATATTTAAACATCTGCACTTTTGAATTCTACCAAAGATTTGGGTTTAGAAGTGATGAAATGAAAAGAACTGATATGATCATAAAATCCTTCAATGATGAAACACAAGAAACGTGTGGAGTTATTACCATCCCATTGTAGGTTGGTTCGAGAACCTTGGATACGACCGTGTTTATTGTACATTGCCTTGCATCATACAATATACTCTTGGGTAGCCCTTGGATCAACACGATGCGAGTCATTCCCTCAACTTTACATCAATGTGTTAAATTTGAATTTATGAATCAGTTGGTTACCATTCATGGTGATCCTAGGCCCTTTGATATGTGTGCTTTGGTAGAACCTGTTGGAGTTCAATTTTGCCCTGCTCTGTCATCCACACATCCTAATTCTCATTATCCTTCTAAACATGTGAAACACACACCCACAACACCATCTACTTCTTCTCCATCAGTTCCACCCCTACATACAACTCAACCATCCTCTAAACAAACCACATTAGGACCTAAGAAAGATCCTAATCCCACAACCAATGCCTCTTGTTCTCCTCCTATAACTTCTATACCTATAATAGACCCATCTATCGACATCTCTACAACATCTACATCCACCAAAGGCATAGTTTCCACATCATAAGATGTAGGAAATGTTCCTTCTACCTCTTATGCTCTTACTTACGAGTTCTTACCTAATTTATCTAAAATTCTTATATCAGAGAAAATGAATGCTTCTATGCAAAATTCCCTTATTTTAAATAATTTTCCACCATATCCTTATACCTTGGGCCTCCCACAGCCTATGGGAAGTATTTACCAAGTCGGGAGCTGTGCTTTTATTTATAAGGGATATGACTAGGGTAGAATACCTAAAACATCAAGATTCATTATGATGGATATGCTCGATGTTATTTTACTAATGAGTATATTAAAGCCAAATCTATAATGCTTAAATTGGGATATAAATGGAAAGGTTTAGGACCTTTCCAAAATGGTATGAAAGAACCTTTTGAGGTAGAACCATGGCCCGCCCGATGTGGTGTGGGCCTATTTCCTAGTAAGGTTCAGCCCTTCCCATTTGAGGATGATGACCATCTCATATGTTACCAAGATTATTTGGATGAATGTGATAATTTGCGTTTAACGAATAAGCCATTTACATGTAATATGCTATCTATAGCCTACCCTGAGATGATCGTTGAATCTGACGATGAGTTGGAGGGAGATATCTTCCATGATGTCTCCATTGAGGAATTATTACATAATGAATTTTATTTTGAAGGCTCTATACCTAGTATAGCCCAGATTGAGGCCACGACTACTCAAGACGAATTATCCAAGCTAACCTTGGAAGAATTACAAGAATTGGGCATTTCACCCACCCCACCTAATTTTGAGAAATATCTACACATGGAAGTAGAAAATGTCATGAAAATTAACATTGGAACTGAGGATAATCCTCACATAATCAACATTGGATTAAAATTTAGTCAAGAAAAATAGGATAAATACATTATATTTCTTAAAGAATATGAAGATGTCTTTGCTTGGACATATGAAGATATGCCAGATCTAGACCCTTATGTAGTTATGCATCACCTAGTAGTCCATCCGGATGCTAAACCTGTTAGCGAGAAACTTAGAAAAATGCATCCTAAAGTGGCCTTACTAGTCAAAGGGGAGTTAGAAAAACTCCTGAATGTTATTTTTATACAAGCCATGGATTATGCTGAATGGATCTCGAATGTAGTTCTAGTAACTAAGAAATAAGCTACCAAAGTTAGGGTTTGCAATACTTTAGCGATATTAATGTTGCATGCCCTAAAGATGATTTTCCTCTTCCCAATATGGATCATATCATTGATTTTACTATTGGAAGTGGAATTATATCCTTAATGGATGGATTTTTTTGTTATAATAAGATCAGGATAGCTCCTGAAGATCAGGCTAAAACAACCTTTATTACCCCTTGGGGGACCTTTTGTTGGAAAGTGATGCCATTTGGTTTGAAGAATGTAGGTGCAACATATCAATGAGCCATGACTTATATCTTTCATGATATGATGCATGATATACTACATTATTATATAGACAACATTATAGCTCATTCTATTAACAAAGATGACCATTTAGATGACTTGAGAAAAGTATTTGATCGGTTAAGGGAATATTTTATCCGATTGAATCCAGCCAAATGCATATTTGGAGTTAAGTTCGATAAATTATTGGGGGTTATAGTTTCTTTACATGGCATCAAAATTGACCCTCTCAAGATTGTGGCTATCACTGATATGCCCATGCCCACAAATATATCTAAATTACAAAGTTTACAAGGTAAGCTTCAAGCTATCCGTCACTTCATCGATAAGCTGGTGGATAAAATCGGACCCTTTCTTAAGCTTCTTAAGAAGGATGTCTCTTTCCATTGGGACAATGAATTTTAGGAAGCATTTTAACTCCTCAAACAATATCATCTTAACCCGCCTGTGCTTTCGCCGCCTAGACCTGATCGCCTATTTATCTTGTATATTTTAGCTTCAAATTTTTCCTTAGGAGCTATGTTAGCTCAACTGGATGATGAGAAAAGAGAGCGTGCCAATTATTACATTAGCAGAACATTAATCAGTTATGAAACCCACTACATAGCATTAGAAAATTTATGTCTAGTAGTCGTATTTTCTACATAGAAACTATGCCACTATATGCTCAGTCAAAAAATGTATGTTATTGCTAAATCCGATCCTTTGCGGTATCTCATGAGTCGACCTTATTTATCTGGTCACACAACAAAGTGGGTTCTTGCTCTAAGTGATTTTGAACTCATGTTTATAGGACAAAATTCTGTTAAGGGTCAAATCATAGCAGATCAATTAGTTGCTACACCCTTAGAGTCTACCCATACCCTCATCATTGAGTTTCCTGACAAATGCCTTAAACTAGAGATAGACCATCCAGAGCAATGGTCCTTATACTTTGACAGAGCCCAATGCATGAGTGGTGCTGGTGTAGGTATTATTCTAATATCTCCATAGAAACATCTTATACCTCTGTCCTTTAAAATAACATTTGCTTATACTAATAACATTGCTGAATATGAGGCTCTAATCCTTGGCTTACGAGCTGCCTTGGCACTAAAAATTAAAAATATATTAGTTTTCGATGATTATCAACTTGTTATAAATCAAATTAATGATGTTTATCAGACCAGAGATGATAAATTGCACCCATATAAAGTATATGTATTACAATTAATATATTTATTTGATCAAGTTACCTTGGAAGCTATTCCTAGAAATAATAATCATGCGGCTGACGCTATGGCTGCAGCTGCATCTCTTTTACCCTTGGAGTTAGATGACGAATATGCTACCATCATTATTCATCGAATCCAAGAACCCACTTCAAATAAATCATGCTTAGAACCTTTGGATGTGTTTGTAGTCAACGAAACTACTAAACTTTGGTACACTGATATATTCAATTTTCTTCAAAATAGGACCTTCCCTGAAGGTTTTAATAGAAACCAGTGCTGGTTATTGCGTAGACGAGCTAGTCACTTCGTAATAATTGGAAATACATTATATAGGATATCTTTTGAAGGTATCCTACTGAGATGTTTGAATATAGAAGAATCTAGATCAGCTTTGAGTGAAGCCCATGATGGATATTGTGGGGGAAACTTTAGTGGTAGCGCCATTGCTAAGAAGCTCCTTAGGATAGGATATTTTTGTCCTACCATGGAGAATGATGCACATGATTACGTGCACCATTGCGACAAGTGCCAGAAACATGCTGACCTTGTCCATGCACCTGCACAAGAACTGTAGGCTATTTCATCTCTTTGGCCCTTTTTAAAATGGGGCTTAGACATCATTGGAAAAATCAATCCTGTGTCATCTTATGGACACAAATTCATCATAATCGCTACCAAGTATTTCACAAAGTGGGTTGAAGCTATGCCCTTAGCTTCTTGCACTGGAACCTGTTGAGTGGTATTTTCACCCGATTGTGAAAACACACTCTCCGATAGGATTTGGGTTCTAAATCCTCTCTTGCAAAGAAATTTAATAAACAATTTCTCCAAGGTTCCGCTATGTTAGCATTTTACATCTATGTATTAATAATCTCAAATGAAGATATTCGATTAAAATGCTTGGAACACCTTAGTGGTTGCAAGTAACTAAAAACAAGGGGCAATGTTGGTTTATTTTATCGTGAAACTTTAATGATTGTTCTTTGAACCCTAATAAAGCAAATATGATTTGATCTCTATATGACCAAGTTGTAATTTCAAAATGGAAACTGATGAAATGCCTTGAAACATAACCCCTTCAATGAAATTGGAATTTTATGAAGGGAATATCATCATCTGCTCATGAATGAAAAACAAAACTGTAAAATGAAATTCTGGCCTAGAAATGGAAATTTTCTATTTTTTGACTTTGAGATTTTTTAGTTTTTTATTTTTTTATTTTATTTTAATGCCTGTAAATAAAATAAAGTGCAGAAAAAAAATGAAAATAAAATGCAAAAGTAAAATGAAATGCATTCAGGGTGATGCAATCCTATTCTGACAAAACCGAAGCTAATGAGGTTTCCATGCATGCAACCTAACTTATTGAACCTGCAAAACACGCACAATCCAGATAAGTTAAGTGCTGGTCTCTGGGGTTTTAACTGTGATTTCAGATTTAGACATTCGCATGAAGCAACCAAGAGAACTTGCATTAAACTTCACCTATAAGCCTAGAAATCTAAAAAGGGGAAAGATAAACATTTAATCCTGCATGCAGAAAATAACTCCTTCTTTCTTGCCAATGAGGTGCAACTCTCTGAATTTTTTGTATTAAAAATTGGTCATTTTACAATAACAAAATCTCTAGTTTTCTCAAAACCATAAAAAGGGGAAGAAAAACACTCCTAAGCAGGCCCATAATGGCTTCTCGCCTTCGGCACTGCAACTCTGCTCGCAACGGTTTCCGACCCCTGTACCAATCTGTGCTTCTACTTTTATACTTTTTGGCAATGCTCTTTGCTTCGCTCCGTGACGCTTCGTTTCATTTCCCAAACTGCATCGCTTCGTCTTCCATGCCTCTTCGTTGTCTTTGACTTTCTGTTCTACGTCGAAACGTTTAATATTTTCTGTGAACTGTAACGCCTCTGTAACCCTTACACCTTTATGCCACGTGTTCCGTGCTTTTTTGCATGTTTCGTAACTGCCCCTTGTAAATCACGACCAAAAATAGCATGTCACGATATCACGACGTTTTTATGTATGCAGCTTAGCTTTTCTTCTTTCACCGCAAAAATGAGACATGTCGCGATATCACGACATTTTCCTATCAATAGCCTTGTTTGTCATCATGCATCGTGAAAATGAGACATGTCACGAAATCATGACATTTTTCTATCAGCAGCCAAGCAAATGCAACCTGTAGCGAAATCGCGACGTTTTTCTCTTTCGAGTTGTGCAGATGCTACCTGTGAAATCATGATGTTTTTCTCTTTTGGGTTGTGCAGATGCCTGTCAAAATTGTGCTTTTCTTGTTTCTTTGTGAAATCATGACACTTTTCATCTTTGTACCCCTTGGCTGCTTCCTGTCACGAAATCGCGATGCTTTTCATCTTCGTACCCCTTGGCTGCTTCCTGTCATGAAATCACGACGCTTTTCATCTTTGTACCACTTGGCTGCTTTCTGTCATGAAATCGTGACATCTTTAGTGCCTTGCCCTGTTTGATTGGTTTGACCGCGATTTTGTGACATGTCGCGATTTCGTGACAATTTTCCATTCTGTCTTTCTCTCTCTTCTATGACCCGCGATTTCACAACATGTCGTGATATCGCGACATTTTCTCTTCATGATGCATTTTGCTGCTCTTGGCCACGAAAACGCGACATGTCACGATATCACAATAATTTTCCATTTCTAGCCGCGATGGAGCGACATGTCATGAAATCGCGACAATTTTCCATTTCTAGCCGTGACGGAGCAACATGTCGCGAAATCGTGACAACTTTTCATTTTTGGCCGCGACGGAGCAACATGTCGCGATATCATGACAACTTTTCATTTTCGGCCGCGACGGAGCAACATGTCGCGATATCACGACAACTTTTATTTCCCACCATGTTTCCCCTTTTCTTTTGGGAGCAACATGTCGCGATATCGCGACAACTTTTCATTTTCGGTCGCGACGGAGCAACATGTCGCGATATCGCGACAACTTTTCATTTTTGGTCGCGACGGAGCAACATGTCGCGATATCGCGACACTTTCTTTTTCTTGCTATATTTTGCTCTTCCTTTGATTTTTTAGCATCTGGGCCACTGCGGCCTTCTTTGAAAGCATGCAAAAAAGGTGGGTCCCCAATTTTGGGGTGTGTTGTGGATCAGCCACAACAAATGGTGACTCTACTTGTCAAATGCTCCTGAGCATTTTGGTGAGAACCCAACCTGAAATATAGAAGCTTAGATACAAGCGTCAGCACATAAAGGATAAACTAATACCGATAGATCAAAAATACATGAAACATCAGAATCATTAAGTATCAGCTCGGTGTGTGCAATGTGTTTTCATTCCCTATCGCTTGAACTTGATCAACATTCCATTGTCAGTTTCACTTATGATTTGTATGCAAGGCTATGAATAATTTGTGCAGGATTTGATGCATGATGAAGATGCTAAAGATATGACAACCTGCATTGCAAAGGCTCAAACCTTCTAATATCATGTACAAACAATTAAAGCTATCAAACCCTCTTAGGACCAAATATATGTCTACTAAATTATTTATTAGATCCCAAAGTTGGTTATGTGTCACTACCATCTTGAACCCATGTGCAAGTGTAAGTGAAATCAGAACTTTGGGGAATAGGATTCCCAACCTAAGCGAGATGGGAATTTAACCTTATCCTTACTATTCTGATTTAGAGTTCATTACCTCATCTTAAACAAAATGATTTAACCTGTTATGGATGAAATGGTCAGGCTAGTCTATCCATATGAGCAATCGGTGGTCTTGCTTTTAGACAAGACATGTTGCCACGCATGAGCATACTTAACCCCATAATCCCTGGTTTGGCTTCATTCATTCTTTTTCTTTTATTTCTTGGACCTTTGGGATGACTACCCATCCTTGCTAGGGACATGTAGTACGATCCTTCCAATCCAATATTAAGACAAAATGGGAAATATTAGTTAATTTTATTACTTGGACCTTTGGGATGACTACCCATCCTTTGCAGAGGACATGTAGTACTATCCTTCCAATCCAAGCTTTATGATGAAGTGGGAAAAATGGAAGCTTTGGGGAATCGGATTCTCAACCTAAGCGAGATGAGAATTATGTCCTATCCTTACTACTCCATGTAGGTCAAATCAGAGCTTTGGGGAGTTGGATCCTCAACCTAAGTTCGATGAGGATTTAACCCTATCCTTACTACTCTGGTTTTAGGCTTTAAGATTTTATGGGAGTGGTAAAAACCACTTTTTCAAGGATTATGTTGCATGATAGGACAAACATGAAATATTCTTTTCACCTCACCTTTTCATCCAAGTATGGTTTTGACCATTTTGCTCAAGATTCTTTTAATGTGCATGGAATGTGCTTGGTTCAAGATAGTTCGGACATCAGTTCCCAACCTTAGGATTTTTTTATGTTTTATGTTATAGAATAACCCTAAGAGGATTCGACACCTTCTCAATGATTGCACATGAAATGAAAATGTAACTTGAGATGACATGTATATATGCCATGTGGAATGTGACATGAGATGTGAATGCACCGCTTCTTTTGGAATATATCATCTACTTTACCATAATGTGCAAAACCGACAACTTCATGCATCACAAGATTCAAACGATATCATTTAAATGTTTGTGTTACTTGTGGAGCTTTCTACAACACAATTCCAATGTTTCATATTCTCCTGATTTTAGGCATAAGTTGACATCTCAAAACCAATTTATTTATTTTTTTTTTCATAAACAAACCAAAAATGTCCAAAGGACCAACACACAACTTAAATCCAAATCCAAATAGCAATCCCAAAATGAAACTTGAAAACACAAACCCAAAACCAAAAACCAAAATCTATATACAAATGTACACTATAATACAAGATGATGCAAAGCTTGGACTATCACTTTCCTGGATCCCAAACATGATTAGAACATTTTAACAAAAATATAACATGATATGCATGCCAAATGTTGTGGGAATCCAACAAAAACAAGACAAGACCAAACAATGCAACCCACTTCAACTTTCCTCTCTCACCCCACCAATTAAATTTAGTTCCATTAGTATTCCCATAGGTGAGCTTCAAATTTTCAAATTGATTAGACAATGATTGATATTCAATTTTATCTTGTCTATTCTCTAAAACTTCCATTTCAAAACTCAATCTTTGATTTAGAATTAGGCTATCTTCTTCCAATATGCAATTTTGTAAGTAGGAGCCTATTTCTACAAATTTTAAAGCCAAATTATTTTCCAAATTTGTAGGCCAATCAAATTTGTGTAACAATTTGCAAGCATCTAGGATATTTACTAAATTAGGATCATTAACAGTTTTTACCCTAGATTCGATTAGCAATTGTTGATGAATTTGATTTAACAATTCAAGTGCATCAACTTCTTTTCCATTCATTAAAACAATGTTATTAAAGGTGTGATTAAAAATTATACCTTGTTTTTCATTTACCTTTAATGACATTTCACCATAAACATTATTTAAATTCAAAATATGGTCATCCTTTTCAATCCTCAAACATTCTTGGTCAAAGTGTATGTCCCATGACTCATCTTGATGATCCTTCATTTGAGTTGCTTCCAATTGATCAATCTCTTTGTCATTTGGTTCCAATTCTTTGTTCACTATCCATGGTATCTCTTCATTTGAATCCTCCAAATCATCATGCAAACTTGCATCCGCACCTTCAATGAATTTATATTCAACATGATCGAATTTTGTCACCTTTTCAAATCTTGTGAATATGAGATCTTCGTATGATGTAGAAGGTTCAACATCCTCGCATATCAAGTGAAATATGAGTTTCATCTATAGGGATGTGAGAAAAGAATGCATTATCATATCTCCCCCAACCATTGTGAAAATCGTCATCCAGATCTATGAGATGAAACTCCATGGTATTTGTGACATGATCTTTTGATTCATTCATCAATTCATTTTCTTCTTTGTCCTTGGTAATAGAATCATTATAATCTTCCAAAATTTGATGAGATTTGAAACCCTCTTCCAAAACATCCTCAAATTGTATAGGAGTTGTAATATCTTCCTTCAAGTAGGCGATTATGTTGTCCTGTATATCAATTGGCACACAAGTTTCATTAGTAGTTTTGGATTGAGTGTAGTCTTCCCACTTCTTCCAAGCATCATAATAATCCTCTTTCAAAATCAAGTGGTGACGTTCAACTACTTCTTCAACATCTTCCATTTCATCAATGTGTTTCTCATCAAATTCATCTTCACCTTCCTTAGATGATTCAATTATTTCCAAAAGTGGGTCGTTTCTTGAATTCAAATTTGTAAGGCTATCATCGTCCAAATTAGTAACCCATGATTCAATTTTATCATAATTTGGAGGGTGAAGAATTTCTTGATTGTTAATTTTACACATCTCATCAATAGTATCTTCCAAGAACAAGTGGTGAAATTCTATCATATCTTCAAATTTATTTATTGATTTTCTTTCCATTTCACTTTCAACCACTTCATTCAATTCTATGGTGGGTTCCATCCTATCACATATATCAAACATTGTTGAATTTAGAACCCCTTCATCCGGATAATCGTGTATCTCTATGAATGAGATCATTTCTGCATAATCCTCACTAGCGGATGTTGGCTTAGCCATTTGCACCTCCTCGTGGACTACATCTAAGGTGGTTGTAAAATTTGGATATTCAAATTCATCCCCTTGATCATTTACCTTAGATATCATTGGAGTGGAGGGTGCTATATTTGATGGTTGGTGTAGGTTGGCATCAAAAGAACAATCTCTCATATGAACATGTTGTGCCTTTTCTTCTTCAAGACCTTGTCGTTCTATCTCTTCCAAGATCTCATGGATTTTCTCTAGAGACAAACCACTCATTTTTTTCTCAATGTGTGAAGCAAGTGTGGGGTGTATGGCTCCTAGGTATACTTCCATGGCTTCCTCTTCTAATGTGTTAAAATTTTCCCACATTTGGGAGTGCAACTCATGAAATCTTCCATTGAATTGACTCAAGGATTCATTAGGCTCTTTACATATGGAGGTAAACTGATTTTTCAAGATTTCTAAGTCAACCTGATTACCAAAATGATAAAGATAGGCTGCTTCTAGTTGTATCCAAGAAGTCCTAACCTCCATGGGTAGTTGGCTATACCAAAAGAATGGCTTATCATCCAAAATGTATGCAAATAACTTACAAGCCACCTCCTCATAGAAAATCTGGAATTGACACAATGTATTCTTGTAGACATGCAGTCTTTGCAAGTATTCTAGTGGCACCTCTTGATTAAAACACCGTAAAAAATCCAATAACATTTTAGGAATATGATAGGGTATCACATGTATAGACAAACCCTTATAATGATCCTCCATTGTAGATACCATTCTTTCTCTTAGAGATGCTATTTGAGCTCTTAGGGATACCATTTGCTCCTCAAGTGTTGCCATTGGTGAAACTTAAAATGTATTTTTAGAACCAAATCTGTTGAATACTCAACCTGCAATGTATAAAAAATCAAGTTAGCATCAACTAAGAGATGTATTCATTAAAATCAAATGAAAAGTAATTGCATGAAAACAACACTTTGTTAGTCAAAACCAAAATTTTCAAAATTAAATCAAATCACATTGTTTCGTATGAACAATCAGAAAAATATACAACATACCTGAATTGCTTAAAATAGAATAAAGTAAACCAATTCAGGCCGTCCTTTTAACAATCTATCGAGTGTTAGAGGAGTAAAGATAACAATTAACAGGGCATGAAATATTCAAAATTTAAATCCCTGTAGCACTTAAATCACCATGAAATAAACTAGTTCAGGCCCTCCTTTTAACGCCAATCTGTTGAGTGGTGTTAGAGGAGGCCGAAGATGCTAATCAAATGGACTTGAAATATTTAGCAATGTAAAGCTCTTAAACAATTATAAACCTATAGCATCTAAAATCATGATAAAATAAACCTTTTCATGCCCTCCTTCTAGCACCAATCTGTTGAGTGGTGTTAGAAGGCTAAAGATAACAATCAGTAGGGCATGAAATATACAAAAATTTTAAATTTCACTAAAATAAACCCATCCGACCCTCCTTCTAGCGCAAATCTATTTTGAGTGGTGTTAGAAGGCTAAAGATAACAATCAATAGGGCATGAAATATACAAAAATTTTAAATCTCACTAAAATAAACCCATCCGAGCCCTCCTTCTAGCGCCAATCTGTTGAGTGGTATTTTCACCCGATTGTGAAAACACACTCTCCGATAGGATTTGGGTTCTAAATCCTCTCTTGCAAAGAAATTTAATAAACAATTTCTCCAAGGTTCCGCTATGTTAGCATTTTACATCTGTGTATTAATAATCTCAAATGAAGATATTCGATTAAAATGCTTGGAACACCTTAGTGGTTGCAAGTAACTAAAAACAAGGGGCAATGTTGGTTTATTTTACTTGTGAAACTTTAATGATTGTTCTTTGAACCCTAATAAAGCAAATATGATTTGATCTCTATATGACCAAGTTGTAATTTCAAAATGGAAACTGATGAAATGCCTTGAAACATAACCCCTTCAATGAAATTGGAATTTTATGAAGGGAATATCATCATCTGCTCATGAATGAAAAACAAAACTGTAAAATGAAATTCTGGCCTAGAAATGGAAATTTTCTATTTTTTGACTTTGAGATTTTTTAGTTTTTTATTTTTTTATTTTATTTTAATGCTTGTAAATAAAATAAAGTGCAGAAAAAAATGAAAATAAAATGCAAAAGTAAAATGAAATGCATTCAGGGTGATGCAATCCTATTCTGACAAAACCGAAGCTAATGAGGTTTCCATGCATGCAACCTAACTTATTGAACCTGCAAAACATGCACAATCCAGATAAGTTAAGTGCTGGTCTCTGGGGGTTTTAACCGTGATTTCAGATTTAGACATTCGCATGAAGCAACCAAGAGAACTTGCATTAAACTTCACCTATAAGCCTAGAAATCTAAAAAGGGGAAAGATAAACATTTAATCCTGCATGCAGAAAACAACTCCTTCTTTCTTGCCAATGAGGTGCAACTCTCTGAATTTTCTGTATTAAAAATTGGTCATTTTACAATAACAGAATCTCTAGTTTTCTCAAAACCAAAAAAAGGGGAAGAAAAACACTCCTAAGCATGCCCAGAATGGCTTCTCGCCTTCGGCATTGCAACTCTGCTCGCAGCGGTTTTTGACCCTCGTACCAATCTATGCTTCTGATTTTATACTTTTTGGCAATGCTCTCTGTTTCGCTCGTGACGCTTCGTTTCATTTCCCAATTGCATCGCTTCGTCTTCCATGCCTCTTCGTTGTCTTTGACTTTCTGTTCTACGTCGAAACGTTTAATATTTTCTGTGAACTGTAACGCCTCTGTAACCCTTACACCTTTATGCCATGTGTTCCACACTTTTCTGCATGTTTCGTAACTGCCCCCTGTAAATCGTGACCAAAAATAGCATGTCGCGATATCGTGATGTTTTTATGTATGCAGCTTAGCTTTTCTTCTTTCACCGCGAAAATGAGACATGTCGCGATATCGCGACATTTTCCTGTCAGCAACCTTGTTTGTCATCATGCATCGCAAAAATGAGACATGTCACGAAATCGTGACATTTTTCTATCAGCAGCCGAGCAAATGCAACTTGTAGCGAAATCACGATGTTTTTCTCTTTCGGGTTGTGCAGATGCTACCTGTCGTGAAATCGTGACGTTTTTCTCTTTTGGGTTGTGCAGATGCTACCTATCGTGAAATCGTGACGTTTTCTCTTTCCATACCACTTGGCTACTTTTTGTCACGAAATCGCGACGCTTTTCATCTTTGTACCCCTTGGCTGCTTCCTGTCATGAAATCGCGATGCTTTTCATCTTCGTACCCCTTGGCTGCTTCCTGTCACGAAATCGCGATGCTTTTCATCTTTGTACCACTTGGCTACTTTCTACTGCTTCCTATCGTGAAATCGTGACATCTTTAGTGCCTTGCCCTGTTTGACTGGTTTGACCACGATTTTGTGACATGTCATGATTTTGCCACAATTTTCCATTCTTTCTCTCTCTTCTATGACCCGTGATTTCACAACACGTCGTGATATCGCGACATTTTCTCTTCATGATGCATTCTCCCCGCTCTTGGCCCGGAAAGAGTGTCAATAGTTGCGATATCGTTGACAATTTTCCATTTCTAGCCGCGAGGGAGCAACATGTCATGAAATCGTGAAAACTTTTCATTTTCGGCCACGACGGAGCAACATGTCGCAATATCGTGACAACTTTTCATTTTTGGCCGCGACGGAGCAACATGTCGCGATATCGTGACAACTTTTCATTTTCGGCCATGACGGAGCAACATTGTCGCGATATCATGACAACTTTTCATTTTTGGTCGTGACGGAGCAACATGTCGCGATATCGCGACAACTTTTCATTTCTGGTCGCGACAGGAGCAACATGTCGCGATATCGCGACACTTTCTTTTTCTTGCTATATTTTGCTCTTCCTTTGATTTTTTAGCATCTGGGCCACTGTGGTCTTCTTTGAAAGCATGCAAAAAAGGTGGGTCCCCAATTTTGGGGTGTGTTGTGGATCAGCCACAACAGAACCCAAGTTTCCAAATTTATTTTTAATCAAATTATTTGTAGGTTCGAAATTCTTGCAAATATCATCTCGAATAATGGAACTTGTTTCAAAAATAAATATGTCAAAAAATTATGTCCAAAATATAAAATTCAACATCGTTGGTCCACTCCCTATTATCCTCAGTGTAATGGCCAAGCATAAGCATCTAATAAAACATTAATTAAAATCCTCAAAATACTGGTCAATAAATCTGGCCGAGATTGGCACATTCAATTATATCCTGCTTTTTGGGCTTATCGAACTAGCGTTCGTACCCCCACGGGCACTTCACCTTTTGTTTTGGTTTATGGCACTAAAGCAGATTTTCCCTTTGTATTAGAAGTTCCTTATTTGGATCTACTATTCAATATTCTGAAGTAGGAGATGAATATCGTGCTGGTAGATTTAGTTAGCTGGAACTCCTAGATGAGAAGCGCATCAATGCTTTGGAACATCTTTGAGCCTACTAGAACAAGCTTAAACGAGCATACCTCAAGAAATTTCATCATCGATCCTTTGAGATCGACGACCTTGTCTTAAAAGAAAATCAAAAAAATACTAATGCAACTAAAGATCTTAAAGGTAAATTCGAGCCCAACTGGCTTGGACCATATATTATCAATGCCAAATTCAGCTCGGAAGCATACATATTAACTACCTTAGATGGTAAATATCTTAAATAACCTATGAACATTATGCATCTTAAACGCTATTATGCATAAATCTGGTCATTTCATTATTGTATAAATTGTTATTTTGCATATTGTTTCATTTTAGTAATTCATATAAAAATTTCAAAAGAATAACAGTAATATTATTTATTCTTTCAATTCATAAATTAAAAGCAAAATATAACAAACATCTAAATCATCAAAACCTTCAAAAACATTTTCTCTTTTTGCACCTGTCAATTCTTGAAGTATTGCAGTCATATTTTTAATTATTTTGGATAAATTAGCATTTATTTGGAATCCCACACTTTCACACTCACATGAATAAATATCTTGATTTTATTTGGTATGATTATTAATATCTCTTATATCAAAGTCCACAGTTGAATTAAATAAAGTTTTGAGCATAGAGAATTGATCTTGTTATTTACTTGAACCAAGTATTTCTCTTCACATTAAAATGATTTCATTGCAAATTCACAACGATGCTACATAGTAGACGTGGTTTCTTGAGCGAAAAGTTTCCCTGCTATCCTATCATGCACATGGTCTAGAATATTTGAGAATTGACAAAAGGACAAGATCACCCCTGCCCAAAATAAAAATCCCTTGCTCTATAGCCAATCTGAGTAAGTATCCCTACTATAAGAAGAAAAAGAAAAGTCAAAGAAAATTAGAAAAAGAAAAAATATCATTTTGTACCATCGTAGCAATATTTTAGCATTATCTGAGATGGTTTCTCAAGATATTTATATTAGTGGTATTATTTCTACATAAAATTGTTGATTTTGAAAATGTCACGAGCGGGAACGGGAGCGGGAGCGTCTGTGGACGATGGCGATGGCGATGACGGGAATGGTGGGTCGACGAAGATTGCTGGTCTGGCAGCTTTGTCCTCGGGCCCTACAGCTGGTGTTGGGCCTACTGCAGGCCCACTCAGCTTTTGTCATGGTGAAGACCCTAACGGCGTAGTGAAAATGGCATCTGGTAACGGTAGGGTTTCAACCTCCTCTCCCTCCAAAGCGTGACCTTGGTCTTTGTCCTTTGCGGATAAAGTCAGGTCCTCGACTGGAGCTTTCTCTTTTCAAACTCCTTTGCCTTTCTCTATTTCGGGCACTGAAGTTTCATTTCCAAGCGAGGCTATGGAGCCACTAATCTTTCAAGAGTCCCTCTCTCTGGTTGGGAAATTTGTCGGTGCCCGACCCGATATGGAAACTATCCGCAAATGGGCCCTTTCCAAATGGAGGTTGTCTGGAAGCATGGAGCTCGTGGCCTTTCCTAGGGGGTTCTTTATGATAAGGCTAAACAATGCCCTCGACACCCAACGCATTCTCACTGGTGGACCTTGGTTTTTTGGTCGTCGAAGTTTGTTTCTACGGAGATGGGGGGAAGATTTCGACCCTAAAACTCAGTCTATCAACATCGCTCCGATTTGGATCAAACTCCATGGGCTTCCCCCATAGTTTTTCTATAATGATGCTCTCAAAGGCATCACTCAACCGATTGGAGATTTAGTTGCCATCGACCCTACTACCAGAGCAAGAACCAGAATGACCTATGCTCGTGTCTGTGTCATGGCTAATCTGGATTCGGTTCTGCCTACCTGCATCGGCATCAACGTCGAAAGCTTCAGAAGGCGTCAAGGAGTTGAGTACGAGAATAAGCCCGCTTTTTGTTTGGAGTGCAACACTCAGGGTCACTTGGCTTCTCAATGCCCTTCCCGAAAAAAGATATTCCCAGTGATTCTGGCAGGAAGAAGGATTCCCAGATTCCCAACGTTCAGAAAAAGGCTCCTGGCAGGGGCCGTGGCCGTTCTGTAGGCCCCCCTAAAACATCTTCTCCCAACAACGTAAGTGCTCTGCCTTCTCGTACCAATCATTTTGCTCCTCTAAATAATCTTCCAACTAATGAGGACATCTCCGATGACCTTCCCATAGATCCAATCATCTCATCCACACCCACTGCGATTCAGTCTCCCTTGTCCAAGGGTAAGGCTGCAATGACCTCCCCGAACTCACCCTCGGATTCTGGTCCCTCTCACCTTCCTCTTCCCTTCCCACCCCTTCCCCCGACTCAAAACCGTCCTCTTACCCTCTCCCCTGAGTCTGTTGCCCTGCGCCAGTCTCCCCGCTCTCCATCCCCCCATAGGCCTGTTCCTGGGACCAACACCACCGTCATTCTTCAATCTTCCAACCCTCTGAAATCTCCCATTTCTGCCCCCAAAGCTGATGTCAACAAAGAGCAGAGAAGGGGAAGACCGTCCAATGCAGAAAAGCTTGCCAAAGCTGCTGAGCTTGAAGCGGCTGATGGATCTGTGCCTACCTCCTTGGGCCCTACTTTCGAACAACCCATTCATCAAGATTTGGATGAGGTTAGACCTAAACTTACTCCGTCTCAAGGGAGAGGCAGAGGTCGCAAAGCAAATCCCAAGTCAAATCGATGAAGTTTGTCTCCTGGAATGTCAGAGGCCTCAACGGAACTGCCAAACAGAGGACTATCAAGTCGGTGAGAAAAAACCTAAAACCAAATATCATGTTTCTTCAAGAATCTAAACTGGATGAGAACAACAGCAATCAAGTTTGCAAGCTAATCTGGGAAAATAGCAATTTCGCCTCTTGCCCCTCCTCAGGGGCCTCCGGGGGTCTCCTTTGTTTGTGGGATCCGACAACTATTGAGGGGAGAGTCCTTTCAGTCTCTGACAGAACCATCAACATTTTGTTCACTAACAAAGTCACCAACCTTCAATGGATTGCCACCAATGTCTATGGACCAAACAGTCCTGTCAACAGAAGATTGTTGTGGGATAACATTACCGCAATGCGCAACAACTTTCCTGACTTTCCTTGGATGCTCTGTGGTGACTTCAATACTCCCCTTCACCTGTTTGACAAGCAAGGAGGCAATCCGATCACTAGCCGTTGCATTGAAGATTTCAGCGATTTTGTCAACCTCAATGAGCTTATGGACTTACCGCTCCAAGGATCCAACTATACATGGAGCAACAGACGAGCGGGCATTCATCACATCCAAATTTGGCTTGATAGATTTCTCTTGTCCAAAGAACTCATTCCTATTTTTGGCGATGCCAGGCTGCATAGCCACCCAAAAATTGGATCTGATCACAACCCTATAATTATGGATTGTTCTCGACCCCAGAAAACCTTTAAAACCCCTTTCAGGTTTGAAAATATGTGGCTCACTCATCCAGATTTAGGTCGGTGTATTCGACAATGGTGGCAGCAAAACCTTTGTCCAAACCCTCTCTTGAATCTGTTCCTCAAACTCAAAGCGAGTCAAACTCAAGCTGAAATGCTGGAACAGGGAGGTTTTCGGCAACCTTTTTAGTGAAAAAAAGCTTCTGTTGGATGAGCTCAAAAGGGTGGAAAATCTGATTCAGGAAGGGGATCAGAGGGTTGAAACTTTCATGGAAGAAAAATGCCTCCTTTCAAACCTTCACAATGTTTTGGCTAAGGAAGAGTCCTACTGGAGACAAAAATCCAGAAGCCTCTGGCTCAAAGAAGGAGACACCAACACGAAGTTTTTCCATGCTTCCACCTTGCGCCACAGAGGTTCAAATAAAATCTCAGAGTTGACCAAGGCTGATGGTACCATTGTCTCTGATATCCATGCCATCAGACAGAAGGCTGTGCACCACTTCCAGGAAATCTTAGGTCCAAGTGTTGACTGCCACCCCCGCACAACAAGTTCTCTGCTTCAGAACATTCCAATGTTGGTGTCTAACGATGATAATGAGAAACTGCTCCAATCCTACACTGAAGAGGAGATCAAAGATGCTCTGTTTGCAATGGAACCTGACAAGGCTCCTGGTCCTGATGGCTTTCCACCCCAATTTTTTCAACACTTTTGGGATATCGTGGGCCCTGATGTTGTTGCTACGGTTAAATTCTTCCAGAGAGCCAAAAATATGCCGAGAGAAGCCAATTCCACCTTCATTGTTTTAATTCCCAAGTCTAATGAGCGTGCTTCCCTCTCCGACTTCAGACCTATAAGTCTCTGTAGTGTCATCTACAAACTTATCACCAAAGTTATGGCAAACAGGCTGAAAGACATCCTTCCCTCCATCATCGACCAGTGCCAAGGCAGCTCGGTCAAAGGCAGATTCATTGTTGATGGAGTGATAACCATCCACGAGTTGGCTCATTCGGCATATAAAAACAAAAAACCTAGTATGTTCCTTAAGCTTGACATGAACAAGGCTTTTGATCGGGTTTCATGGAAATTCCTGTTCGAGGTCCTTGAGAAGTTTGGGTTTCACAAAGAATGGGTTAAGATGGTTCGAGAATGTATCTCTACTGCTTGGTTCTCTGTTCTTATCAATGGTTCACCTGCTGGCTTCTTTCCAAGTTTTAAAGGCATTCGCCAAGGGGACCCCCTGTCACCCTTCCTCTTCATCATTTTGGCCGAAACTCTTGGAAGAACCCTTACTGCTGCCTGCAATAGTGGACTCGTCTCTGGGATCAAACCTGCCTCAACTACCAAGGCCATTTCCCATCAACAGTTTGTGGATGATACTATTCTTTCCTCTCATGCTTCTGTCCCCGAAGCAAAAATCATTAAGAGCATCCTTGACTCTTATGAAGAGGCGGCTGGCCAAAAAGTCAATTACCGCAAAAGCAAGCTATACTTCCTCAATACTCCCATCCATAGGCAAAACAGGATAGCTGAGATCCTTGGGTGTATCATTGGGAGCCTTCCAACTACTTATCTCGGATTACCGCTTTTCCATGGCAAATCGGTCTCGGCTATGTGGAACCCTGTTCTAGATCGTCTCAACAAGAAACTTGCAGGCTGGAAAAGTTCAATGCTCAGTCAGGTAGCCAAAGCCACTCTGGTCCAGGCTTGCCTGCAAAGTATTCCTATTTTTTTCTTGTCTATCTTCAAAGCTCCAGCTTCCATCTGCCAAAGAATTGAGCAAATTCAACGTAGATTCCTTTGGGCGGGAAACGAAAACAAGAACAAATTTTCCCTTGTTGCCTGGGACAAGGTTTGTTCCAAGAAAAAGGATGGAGGTCTTGGCTTCAGGGGACATCAAGCGGATGAACATGGCTCTCATTGCCAAGCAGTCCTGGAGACTTACCATCAACGAAAAAGCCACCTGGATTGACATCATCAAAGCTAAGTACCTTCATCAGGTTCCCTTTCTTGGAGAGCACAACCTTCCTAGCGGATCTCATTTACTGGAATGGTGTCACTAAAACAAGGAAGATCATCATGGAAGGTTTAAGGTGGTGTCTTGGAAATGGATTGACCATTCATTTCTGGGATGACCCTTGGATCCGTGACAAACCTCTCAGTCAAGATCCTCATCTTGCTATGCTCAAGCCGGTGACCGAAGCTACCATTGGAGATAAGGTGTGTCATTTCATTAACCCAGGTATTACAAGACCCGAATGGAAACAACTGGATCTGAATGGGCCTAGACATATCACCGAGGTGCTTAGGCGGCTTCAAAACTTACTGAGGAGCTGCATAATCCCCAGCTCTCACAAAGAAGACTCCATGGTTTGGAACCTTGAAGATTCTGGGTAGTTCACTGTTAAATCTGCCTACTACAGCCAAGAAGCTCCCAGTGATGGCCGTGACTCCTCTAATCTGGTCTGGGTTCCCAAGATCATTCCCAAGGTCAAATTCTTCTGCTGGTTGGCCATCCAAAATAGAATCCTCACCACTAACAATCTGATAAACAGAGGGCTTCTCATCCCCAATTGGTGCATCCTGTGTAAAAATGCCTGTGAGTCTACTGAGCATGTTTTTCTGGATTGTCCCTTCTCCCTTGCAGTGCTCAACCAGGTTTTCAACACTTTCGCCATCTCCGTAGCCCTCCCTCATTCCATTCCCCTCCTTTTTCAATAGTGGCCCCGACCTTTCAAAAGCAGTCAACTCAAATTCATGTGGCAAGCTTGCCTCCACATTTTCCTGTGGCAGATTTGGCTTGAGAGAAATGCCAAAATTTTTCAAAACCTTGTCAAGGATAAGAAGATTGTTGTTGCCAAAATCTTGGCCCTTGCTACGGAGAATGCCTCTCTCGTCTCATCGTCCAAACCCCCCCCTCCTGGACTTGAATTGGATCTAGCAAATCATTTCAATCTTCTCAATTTTTTTGCAACACCCCGCACTTATGTTGACAGGTCTGTTATCAAGTGGGTCTTACCTCCTTCTGGGTGGCACAAGCTTAACTTCGATGGCGCAGCCAAAGGCAACCCTGGAGCGGCTGGCGGAGGTGGAATTCTCAGAAATCATAGAGGAGAAATAATTTTGGCCTTTGCTCAGAACTTAGGAATTCAGTCTAACAATATGGCCGAGGCTCGGGCCTTGTTCCAAAGCTTGATTCTCTTGGAAGGCTTGACTATCAATAAACTCATCATAGAAGGAGACTCATTGCATTGCATCAACTGGCTCAAAGGAACCTCTGTGCCTCCCTGGGCCCTTGTTTCCATCTTCGATGAATGCAAGACACTAATTGGTGTTTATCCAGAATTAATCATTCAACATCAATACCGGGAAGGAAACAAAGCTATGGACTGGCTTGCTAATAAGGGAGTTGATGCAACAGACATTCAGGTTTGGAGAGATTCCTTCCCAATCGGCCTAAGGGACGTTTCTTCAAGTTCCAATGTTTGCACAATGTGAGTGGGTTACTGATCTTCGGGTTTTTTGGCTGCGTTTTGGCATCTTGGAGCGTTTTTGCATCATTTTTCTAAGTTGGTTGCAAAATCTCAGCTTGCCGCGTTATCACGAACTTTCCTTTTTGCTCAGGCCGCGAGGTTGCTTCTTGTCGTGATATCGCGACACCTTTCTCTTCCTCTGGTGCGGTCTTCCAACTTGTCGCGATATCGCGACACTTTTTCTCTCCGGGTGCTTTTTTGCAAACTTGTCGCGATATCGCGACACTTTTTCCCTTCGGGTGCCTTTTCGCAAACTTGTCGCGATATCGCGACACTTTTGGCCTTCAGGCGCGGTCTTGCTTTTTGTCACGATTTCGCGACACCTTTTCTCTCTCCAACGGCGGTCTTCCATTCGGTCACGATATCACGACAAGTTTTCTCTCCAATGGCGGTCTTCCATTATGTCGCGATATCGCGACACTTTTTCTCTCCGGGTGCCTTTGCGCAAACTTGTCGCGATATCGCGACATTTTTTCTCTCCAAAGGCGGTCTTCATTTTTGTCGCGATATCGCGACGCTTTTTCTCTCTCCAATGGCGGTCTTCCATTCGGTCGCGATATCGTGACAAGTTTTCTCTCCAACGGCGGTCTTCCATTCTGTCGCGATATCGCGACACTTTTTCTCTCCGGGTGCCTTTGCGCAAACTTGTCGCGATATCGCGACATTTTTTCTCTCCAAAGGCGGTCTTCATTTTTGTCGCGATATCGCGACACTTTTCTCTCTCCAACGGCGGTCTTCCAATCTGTCGCGATATCGCGACCTTTTTTCTCTCCAACGGCGGACTTCCATTTTGTCGCGATATCGCGACATTTTTTCTCTCCAACGGCGGTCTTCCTTTTTGTCGCGATTTCGCGACACTTTTTCTTCTTGGCAACAGGCTTCCACTTTCGTCGCGATTTCGGGGCTCATTTTCTATTTCGGCTGCGGTCTTCATTCTTGTCGCGATTTCGCGACACCTTTTCTCTTCGGCAGCGTTCTCACTTCTTGTAGCGATTTCGTGACTCCTTTTTCTTGTCGCGATTTCGCGACTCTTCTTCTCGACCGGCTCCAACCCTGCAACTTGTCGCGATATCGCGACACTTTGCAACATGTCGCGATATCGCGACTTCTTCCCTTCTTCGGCTCCGATGGCGCTTCTTGTCGCGATTTCGTGACTTCTTTTCTTTCTTTGGCTTCAACGGCGCTTCTTGTCGCGATTTCGCGACATCACCATTTTGGTCGCGATTTCGCGACACCTTCCCTAGTGTGGAGGTTTGCCAGCTTTCTATTCCTTTCTTCTTGGACCACCTCGGTCGATATGGATTTATTGTAATCTCTCTTGTACAAGGTTCAGGGACCTTTCAAAACCCTTTCTACCAATCAAAAAAAATATTTTAGCATTATCTTAGTTCCAAGCAAAAATACAAAAAAAAAAAAAAGAGAAAGAGAAAAGAAAAAGCAAAATATAATAAATCCCTTTCCCTACCCCTTGAAAAGAAAAGAAGGGTGAATGAGCTTGAATCCCTGGAATTCTCAATTATTCGAAAATCGTGAGGTAAGCCCCATAACAGGTGGTTTGTGGCCAACCCACTTGGCCTTGGGTAACTCCTACTGTGGTGATATGTCTGTCACATTAGTGACCTTCTTTTGTACAAACCTATGTCTGCTTATGGATTAGCTAGCTCCTGATGACCTGACTTACATAGTAGTTTGGTACGGTTACATGCATATAAATCATGGTCAAAGAACACTTATTTGGTTAATTCAAATTACTTGTATCAAATTATCTTGCTCAAAATTGGTAAATGAACAATACAATTGCACACACATTTGTATTTGAGAGATTTTGTATCATTATGATAAATCAAGATCGACAATGAACTCACATATGCACATGAGGGTTCCTTATAAATCTATATTTTGTCTTTGAGATAATTTAAAATATTTATGCAAATATTTTGGAATAATTTCATCTTCTTATTTGAGAAACATCTGCTTAGCGTAAAAACAATTAAATACATTTTTTTTTCAAAATCCAAATTTTCTTTCAAAACATGTTCAAAAATCTAGCAATAAAGTCACGTTTATATATACTTTCAACTTCCGCAACGATGGTATAGTTCCTAAAAACCTAAACTAGAATTTTATGCCTAGCGCAAGTCCTCATCTTATATATTTTTTGTTTATCTCAAAATCAAAAAATCAATTATGCAATAAACTTATTTTTGGATTTCGCGATGATGGTATAAGTCTACACCTATAATTCTATGCCTAGCGCAAACCATTGTTCTAATTTTATTTCCCCTTTATTTAATTCATAAAAACATATGGCTTACATCATTATGTTACACAATTGTGCTTTAAAAAGAATGAACACCTTTTTCTATTTTATTTCATTATGTCAACATTCAATTTTGCAACGATGGTATAATTCCTAAGGAATTGTTCAAAATTTTATCACACTTAGGAATTTTATGCCTAAAAAAAATCATATTTTTTATATATTTCATGCATAATATTTTCATGAAAATCTGAAAACAAATCATCACCATCATAATTTTTCATCATCACAACACAAAGTCTTAAGACAGTCTCTTAAGCACTCTTTTACTTTTAGCAATATTTCTATACTGGGATTAGCTTGACGACCTAGTGAGCGGTAACTCAATGAAATGATCATATAACAATGACAATGTCCTTTGAAATTATTGTTAGAAGTCCCTTTATTTTTCATCAAATCATACCACAACAACCAATTTGTTTACAACAGATTATTTCATTTAAATTTTATAGCATGACATAAAATTATACTATTTCCAACGACATAATTACATGAATATACAATAAAAAATTAAAAATTTAAAGCATCATAAAACATATGGACAAGTCATATCACAAAAATATCATATATATATATATATATATATATATCAAAATTATGTACATCATATCAAAACCGGATTGGTATGCCACAATATATACCCTGGCATACTCAATCCTCTCAAATATATAGTCTATAGTCAAAAGTAGCTAGTCTCAAGAAGCCCTTGAGCTCTCAGCCTCATCTCCTCTCCTACCTTGGTGTGGAGGAGGTGGTCCCATCGAGGTCCGTGCTGTATCACGGGTCCTCGACATCGATCATGAGGATATCCTTGGGATTGGATCTGCAATGCTAGCTGGCAGTGGTATCCTTTGTCCCTATGGAACCACGTGATAGTACAATCCCTAGTAGAATGCAGTCTGAGCAATAGCCCATGCCAGATCTTGAGTGCTCACCCCTCTACTCTGAGCCCTGAGTTGTGTAGCCTCATCCTACAATGTTTACACCTAAGCCTAGAGGCGGGCATTCTTAGCCTGAAGAACTGCCATCTCGCTGCTCTCCCCCACCTCAACATCCTTGCACTTATCGAGCAATGATGGCCTATCCCTCTGATGAGAATGGAGTCCCTCCTCCCTCCTCTCTGGCTACTATGATCCCTTCAGAGCCTGTGGCACTCTCTGGTATATCTCCTGAGGAGGCCATCGGTGATCCCTCCCTCCGTGACTCCTCACTATATCGATGGCAGCCTGGTTTTGCCTCCCCATCTGTCACACCATAGCATGCATCAAACCCTATTCCCTTGTCATCCGAGGAGATCGTATCTATCTATGACCTTAGCATAATTCTCATACATCGGTTGAATGGGGGTATCGTCAGCATCCTAAATCTAGAATCGCTACATATCTAGAGCCCCACTCAGTGTAGTATTATCCCAAACAGTTTGGAAGTATTCATAGTCTATGAGAGAAGGGATCCCCTGATGTAGACCAAAATGCCTCAAAAATTGGTCATAGCAGTGGAGCTCTACCTCTCCCTGCTTCATCCTTAGCCAGAAGACTCGCCTGATGCGAGCCAACTCTTGTTCGTCCTCTCCCCACCTTGGATGCTCTCTCCATGGCCTCCATGTGATCTGGTCAGGGATGAGGTCATCTAGAAACCTATGGGACATCGATAGATCTATCCACCGCTGTGACCCTCTCTAGAGCCACTAATAGAAAACTTGTTGTCTCTCCCAGTCAACCCCTATCAGTGGAAACTCTAGTGGCCTCTACATTGCAATATGCTCCCAACACCAAACCTATAGCAGCGATGTCAGTACCAGACATCGACCTCCCTTGTATATGACCCCGTACAGGATCCTATACAAGCGACATAGTACAAAACTACCCCAAGAAAACCTATAGCCGTGGTCTCTCATATCATAGACCACATCTGAGAGTAGCCACAGTAACCTGAATCTACTTTGATGGCATAGCAGTAGGCCACCCACTACCCCTACCAAAACTTGAGTCAATCAAGATGCCTTAGGTATCTGCCTCAATGTCTCGATGTTCACTCTGCACTTCTCTAGGGCGAAGCTAGGGTCTCCACACAGTCGTATCATGGAATGGCCCTAATTGGTCATAGGATTCATGAACCACCCATGTATGGGGATCCTCAAGATCCTCCATACATCCTCTAGATTGAGAGCCATATCCCCTGTCGATAACCGAAAGTAGGATGACCTCGGATACCACCTCTCTGCTAGGGCTGTTAGTAGCCCCATGTCTGTAGGTATTTGTGGTATCTCTGCCACATGTTGTAGCCCAACCTCCAATAGTCATTCTCACTCTACCTGGTCGAGTGCAACTACATTGTCTCTGAGCCCCCCGTATTTCCACTCTTGACTTTTTAGTAATCCCCTCTGCAAAATAAACAATAAAAAAACAAAAATCATTAATAGATAATCATTAAAATAAGTTAAATCAATTTCATATTATAAAAAAATGATGATATCGTCCATTATTGGATGATATCGTACTAAATTAGGTCAAATCATCCTTGGTAGGACGAAATCGTCTCCTATTTCTCAACTTGGGGATTGCCCCTTGTTGGACAGGATCGCCCCTATTTCATCAATTTTGCCCCTAGACAAAATTGGCGATCTAGGGACGATTTCGATGAAATTGGGATGATTTCATCCCGACGTCGTCGACGGCCTAAAAATGGCTGCGATACCCCAAAAATAGTCAAAATTCAAATTAAAAATCACACAAATCAAATTAAAAACATAATATGTCAAGTTTAGATCCCTACCCGCAACCCGCGTCGGACCTCTATCGATCTATGTGCTATTTCCACCATTTTTCCTATAGATCTCTAATGCAACAAAAGTGAACAGTAACAATGAATTAGGGTTTTACCCTATTTTTTGTAATTTTATTCAAAAAACAACTTTTTTTAATTTTTTTTTTGCTTTTTCACACTTTTACCACAAACGTTTGATTTGGGTAAAAACTCAAATGGGGCACCATAGTAAGCAGTTGTACTATTTGACCTAGAATCATCATCTAAAAAATGGAATAAATTTTTACTTTCTCGTAAATCGGGAAGAACTCATCTTTAACGCATTTTCTTCGAAAAATTCGCTAAAGAGGGGGCAAAATGTAGCACCCTAAAATTGGCATAGTTAAACCCTTAGTAAAAAGATAAAAATTTGAATTTTAACCCCAAAACCGCCCGTTAACCGCTCCCCCATTTTTCATGCCATTTTTAGGAGTTGTTTTGACCATTGGACGATATTGTCGTCGATCAGAAAAAATCATCCCAGATCGGATGAATTCGTCTAGAACAGAACGTCCAGATGATTTCACCCCAAAACCAAATTTTCATAATTAGATTTTGTTTCAACAACCTATCCAACTTCGGTAGAAGCGTGTTTGCACAGTTGGATATTCCTTCATTGGAGATCTCCCAGATTGGGATGATCCCAAACCTCCTAACCTCCTCCTAATCCTATATAAACTAGGATTTTCTCAGTTTATCCCCCTGGCTCTCCTCTGGCTCTCCTCTGGCTCTCCCTTGGCTCTCCTCCTAACTCTCTCCCTGATTGATTTTCCTTGCCATTTAGCTTTGTTGTGTTAATACGTCCTATCTACCATTGTTTGCACTCGTAGTTTTAAGTTTTCATTACAGGTTTTCACTGTGCTTCAGCTGGAGGAATTTTGGATCATCGCAGGTGATCCCACACAATTTTGGACGATCCTGTCATAGATCGGTGATGATCTCGTATTATTGAAGGTGATCTCGATTGCAGTTCAGATTGGGGGCAATCATAGCCCTGAGTTTGCATTTCTCATATTTCTTCCTTATTTTATTATGCATTAGCTTGATTATTTTTCATTCTACATCCTGGAGTTCACCTCATTTAGCATAAATGCATGATAAAGTTAAAATAAGTTATTAAAACAATGCATTTCCTTTAATATGCTATCTAGAGTTATCAGTTAAGCATTTATACTGTCATTTTTATCATTCTGCATTATTCTTGCAGTCACATTTTCAGTTTTTGGTATTTGTTTCTATGATTACAGGTTTCTAATGAATTCATCTGATGAATTCATCAAATCAACGATGATCTTGTCTGATCTCAGATGATCACCTATGATATGGGATGATTTTGTATAATTGTAGATGATCTTGTCATATTCGGGACGATCTGGACTCCTACAAGCTTTAGAATCTTCATCATACATTCAAAATCAGGTGCATTCTTTCTCATTTAACATATTCCTAGTATTTAGGATTTATTCATGCTTTCTGTATTCATATAAATTGTCATTTTCATATAGAATAGCTTAGATTCATTTTGGCCAACCTAGGAATATGAATGATTGAGTATAAAATGAACACATAAAACCCATTCTCAACCTAGGCATGGAAACTACCACTCAAAGTTTCCTGGTGAACCCCACCATCCATCGCAAATTCACCCTTATACCCCTATCTTGAGAGGCACGAACTTCAAATGGCCTCTCATTCTGAGGTATTATCCCATCCTTCTCGCATCCCCCTTATGGGAATGGATCCTATAGCCTGAAGGTAAGAGAGCAAAACATTTGGATCAGTACACCACCTGATCTTCATCTACTATTTGGCAAGCCATAATTTTTGCTAATGCTATAGACTTCATTAGACCTTGGAATAGGGCTTTTCCTCTCACTAACTTGGTTGGATATATGTCTACATCATATTCTTGAATTTTTGTAATCTAACCAGCCCTTTTATCTCCTAGTTCACCCTGTAGGATAAAACTTCTTACATCTGGATGAACCACATATATCAGGGTCTTACTCTGTACCAAGTACTTCCTGAACTTCTTTAGTGACTTCATCATAGAAAACACTTGTCTTTCAATAAATTTATATTTAACCTGGTAATCATGGAGTGTCTGGCTCCAAAAGAACGCTCTTCACCTTGATCATCATTTTGAGTAAGCACTAAGGCATAACTTTCTTCAGCTCCATATGCATAAGGATAAAATATTTACTAAAGTCTAGATTTACCAGTACTGGGGCTATTGCAATGGATTGCTTGATAATTTGAAAAGCTTATTTTCTGACTTCAGTCCATTTGAACTCAACATTCTTCTTGAGTAGCTCAAATATAGGCCTTACTTTTTGTGCAAAATCAGAAATGAATTTCCTAACAAAATTGATTTGGTCTAGAAAAGACTGTAAGGTCTTCTTATTTGTAGGTAAATGGATGGCAATAATAGATTTGATTCTATATGGATATATGGCCATACCTTCTTTTGATACCACATGACCTAGTATCTTTCCTTCATGAACAACAAAGAATGACTTCTTAAGATTGAGTGAAATACCAAATTCTCTGCATTTCTAAAAACCTTGCTCTAGATGTGATAGGTGGTCTTTATTATCATGGGAAAACACAGTCGTATCATCTAAATAAATTATAATGACTTTGTTTATTAGTGCACCAAAAGCATAATCTATGGCTCTTTGAAATGTGGCTCCTGTATTGGACAGCCCAAAAGGCATTCTCTGTTAATAAAATGTGCACCATTTTGTGGTGAATACGGTTTTATACTGATCTTCATATTTTACCCAAATCTAGTTGTATCTAGAGTAACCATACAGTAATTAAAACCTCTCTGTCCCTGCCACTACCTGCATAATCTGATCAATCTATGGAGGGGGTGGTGATCTTTAAGGGATGCTTGGTTAAGATTTTTGAAATCTACACACAAGCGTATATCACCATTATTTTTTCTTATGGGTACCAAGTTAGCTACCCAGGTAGAATGTTTTATTGGGTATATGATCTTGACCTTTAATAAATTTAAGATCTCCTCTCTCATGATGGCCTTGATATGTGGATTCATAGGCCTTTTCTTCTTCCTAAAAGGATTTGCATTAGGCTCCATCTTGATAGTATGTTGGATAACCTTTTTGTCATATACCTTAAGATCTCTGTATGACCAAGCCACAATATCTTGATATTTTAGACATAAAGCTTTGATATATTTAGCTTCTTCTAGTGAACATTTGATTCCAATATTGAGCTTCTTTTCAATACCAACTTCAACTTATTTATAGATTTTTCATTGACTTTCATGACTTGGGTCCTTTTTCTATCCTCATTATAAAATAGGCTCTCAAGGGTGACCAACCCTCTAGGGATGTGATTGTTGTTTAGTTGGATAATGTCTTGTTGGTAAATTTCTTCTGAATCTTCTTCTTGGATAGTGGAGAGACATGCTTCTATTACTAGAAAGTCATTTATTTATTCATCATTCTCAAAGACCTTCTAGAAAATTTGCTTGTCTGGTATTGCAGGTATGAAAATCATTTTGATTCCCTTGGATTTCTTGATTCCATAGTCTATATAAGGGTTGAAGGTAGCTCCCTTTGTTTCTAATGAATCTACCAGAGTATTCTTTTCTTTGGGAACAAAATTTAAATTTAGGGTATCAAAATATTCCATCAGATCCCATACCCTATTTTTGTAAGCTTTTAGGTAATGGTGCTTACTATTGCACCTGTTTCTTACTTTATGGACTATTAAATTAGAATCACCATATATGTTAAAAATCTTAATGCCCATGCATTCTTCTTGAATCAATCTAAGACACAAGGCCTCATATTCTACAACATTATTGGTACATGTCTGTAGGCAAAATCATTTATTTATTTTGATTGGGACTATAAAACTACACCAGCTCCTGCACCATTTCTACATTTAGCACCATCAAATTGCATGATTCGTGTCTCTTTCTCTCTCAGATATTGATTGGATATAGCAAGGATTTTATTTTATGATTCGGTAGAGATGCTATATGTCCCATACCAGTTCCAAAATAACTGTAATCCTCTTTGAAAGGTAACTCATGCTTGATATCCAACTCCTCAATATTTTCCACTAGCTCAAATTCTTCAAGGGGATTAAGATTACATGTCTTTTTCAATCATTTAAATGTGATAAGCTACTATTTTTTTAGGAATTAACATGCTAGAATAATCCATGTACATACATCCACCTAGTTTTTTAGTAAACTCCCTTGAAAGGCATAATCCAAAGTAGGGTTCTAGATCAACCACAACTATTTCTTGTACTATTGTCACCTCAGGGGCTCTGTTTAGCCTCATAAAAACATATTTTATGACTCCAACTATCTTAACAGGGATCCCATACAATTGTAATACTCCAAGACAAGATCGGGTATACTCCATACCCATATCTTCACATACTGCTTTAGGCATAATTATAGTTGATGCTTCTGAATATATCATACAATTGTATATTGCCCAACCTTCCATTCTTAGGGATATATAGAAAGGAGGAGGCTTATTTTTTAAAATTTCAGGTGACATTTATTTCTTTTATGATGGCATACTAAGGATGATGGTGGCCTGCTTATCTTGTGGGTACTTGTTGAGGGAATATTTAAGTAGATCAATCTGGCCAGGAATGAATAGAGTGTTATATAGGCTGGATTTTGATGGGATCCTTTTCATGTCTTCAATAATATTATACTTAGATTTGGGGAGGGTAGGTCTTTCAAGCCTTCTTTCTGGCTCACCATATTTCCTTTTATATTTTTGAGTGGCTTTTATTATCTACATTTTGGTAATGGAGGGGAATCTAAGTCTTTATTAAGCCTCATATTTAGATTTTATTGGGTCTCTTTTAGTTTTCTTATCCCACCTCTTAGGAAAACTATATTTTTTCTCTTTTACCTTAGCTTGGGGAATCGATAAAGTATCACTATTTTGAGGAAGATGATCTATTATTTTTTGGGAAGAGACTTGGAATTGCCCCATATTTTAGGGATCCACGTGCAAGGATTTCTTTCCAGACCTTGTCATAACAACAATTGGGATTTTTTCATCTAGTTCCTTCCCAATAATGATTTGGTCAGACTAGCATAATATATTAACTCTTCCCTTTTGATTCCTTTCAGCTTGATCCTTAGCTTGTTGAACATGGTGTTAGTACATCACACAATATTGTGAGTCATGGGGATCATTGCATACTAAACACCAAATATTTACAAGAGTAGTATCTGAAGAACATTTTGGCTCCTCATATGCTGCATTCACTCTGACTCCAGTATTTTTACGAGGACCAGGTCTCTAATATTTGTTTACATATGGAAATCTCGTTTGTTATGACCTTTCTTGGTCTCTCTTTTCCATAGAATTAGTTCTATTACTTAGAGTTTTTAGAGTATTTTGTATATCAAGGATAGCAAAAAACTCCTGAGATGGTTGAGAAGGAAGGGGAGGAAAAGGAGCTATAGAGGATGTCATATTTGGTTTATGGATTGCATTCATTTGTGGAGATAAGGATGATAAAGAAAGGGGATCCATGTAAGAGGGGTTTGCATATTGAATTTGGCTATTAGTGGTTTTTGAGTTGTAAGGCAACACAGTTTTGGGGGATAGTCTTCCCACATTAATTAGGATATTTTTGGCATGAACTGTTGCATTATAAACTTGGGGGAAGGCTTCTACTCTAGATTGTTGTGTCTACAAGCATAGCTCTGATCCAACGTCTCTAATGTAATATATATAGGCCAAACATACAACTGGTCTAGTTATGGGGGGTATTCTCTTCCATGTTCTGCTAAATATCAAATTAAAATATGAGACAATTTCCTGCTAAGACTTCTACATGGATGTAAACTGGTTAAGCAGGGAGAAAGGATCAATAGATTCATTGAATTCTTCTATAAATGGCTTAGCTAATGCTTTTAATGAAGTGATAGTGTTATATTCCAGAGTTCTAAACCAATATAATATCTTTCCTCTAAAGGATAGGGCTAGAATTATTACAATAATATCCTTCTATTTTATGTTGTGAATTACTGCCAGATTCAAAATATCCTAATAGTGCTCATAATTTATCTTCCTAGATCGATCATAAGTGGGGATAGCCTTGGATACAGCCTGGGAAATGGTATTCATTTGAGCAAATCTTAGGGGACCAGCTGTATTCTAGCTGGGGTATTTTTGTAATGGCTGATTAGGAGCCACATTTTATGCCATATTTCTAGTTGTAGGTCCTATTGAAGGGCATGTTGGATTAACTACAGGATTTTACTCAGGAAGCTCTTCTTCTAAGAAGAAATCTTGATTTAAATTTTGGGCAATAGAAGACCCTCTATAAGGTAATTGACAATAGAAATAGGAGTTAGGGTTATTCCTTTTGAAATATCTGGTATACATGAAAGGACACTGGTCTACAAGGATAAATATTTTTTTGGGTTTAAGGACCAGGGAGTCACTAGGTGAACTTGCTCTTCTCTGCTTTATAATGTTAAGAAAATTCACCAAATCTTGATTCCTTCAAGTTGATATAATAATAACTCATATGATGGGTTTCGTTTTCCTTGTGAACTAGTCCTATCGGGCATGCCAAAAACTATTGGACACTGAATTACATCAAGTTTTACTCAATATTATGACTGTCTATCTTCCTAATTTTTGTCCAAGCTTACACTCAATAGCTACAGCTCAGCACTCAACATTGGATGGTCCAAAATAATTTTTTTGATCTAACCTCCAAAGTAGGCTAGTTCCTTGTCAACTTAAATAGGGTGTTGACACAATTATGCTCACTTAGGGTTTTAGATATTAGGGTAAGAAAAGGTTAAGGTTAGAAAGATGTGAATAATAGTGGATGGATAGGCTAACATCATTGCACTACAATAAAAAGCTCCAAAAAATAAATTAAGGACACATTATTCAGATCGATATTATCTTAAGTTAAATGTATTTTCATTCATTAACGAACAACAAAGAAATATTGTAGATAGCAATTTTAGTATCCAAATAATGATAATCCAAATAATATAATTCACCAATTTCTAGATTTTATAGAAATGCACTCCCTAATAGTAAATATCAAACTCATAAATAGATTTCAATTACCCATAACAGCTAGTAATCCATTAATTTTGCACAAACTAACCATTCAAGTATTCACAAAAATGCAACTAAAGAGTTCAAACCTCTTATATCAAATATGAAGACACAATATTTGATGTGAAGATCAATGTAATGCTTCTTTTATTAGTCCTTGTAAATATTTATAGTAGCACAAACAAACACACTAGAGCTGACCCTTTAAAAATGAGGGTTCGACATCTTCTTATAGATTTTACAAAATTAAAATAACAAGGAACATTACAAAGATTAAAATTTGATAGCTCAACAGAGATATCTTGATGGCTTTCTCTTACTGGTTCATCCTTCAAGAAACCCACTACAATTAGACCACCATGGTAGCTCAAAGCCTCTGCAACTTATTTTTTGTTTGTCACTGACCAGAGTTTTGGCCATTGGAGATTGTGTGGTCATCGTCGATCCTTCTTGGGAGCCTTTTGCCATCGTCAATCTATAACCATGTCTAGTCCTATATTATTGAAACCCTCGATGCTTCAGCTTCCTCCTCCAACTGACTATTACAACTTTGGTGAAGAAATAACTTTATATTCTTTAGATTTCTTGGAAAAATCTCCACCGTCAATTGCCCCCATTGTATGGCTATGATTAAACCTATATCATCTTGGTATAATGATGAGGGAGAACTCAACATCATTTTGATTTTAAAAATTGATGATGTCATCCTTAATACTTTAGAAACTATAGGACGCCAATTCGGCCTGAAGTGCTTTGGAAGTTAATCAGGATTGAATCTGCCCTTCATCCTTTATTTCTCTTCTTTGTCATGAAGCATTCACCATTTCGCACAAAAAGTTGATGATGTCATATCTCTTTTGAAAATTTCATGGATTCCATTTCGGACCCAAAAAAGTACCTTGGCTAGAGAACACCATTCTGGGCCTTATGACAATGCAGAATAGTTCTTCCTCCAATCTGCACTAACTTTAGAGTACATTTCCACTTGTCATTTTGGTAGAGAATTAATCAAAAATATCTTTTGTCAAGAATTTTCTTCTTCTATACTTAGCTTTCCACCTTCTGTCACTATTCCAGGCAAAAATATTTTGTGCATTCTTTGAAATTGGGGCTTCCAACACTTAGTCACTCATAAGGTATTCAAAATATCAAGTAGACACCAATTTGCACTTATTTTCTACTAACGTCATTCTTCTCTAAAAATTTTAGCAGATTCAGAATGCATCACCAGTCCATAGCAAAGAACAAAGTAAAACCTAGAAAAATCGCTCCAAGTGCTATGATTCACCAAGTTTTGGTTGGAATCGTAGTCTTTCTTGCGGATCCACTCTGAAATATATTGCAAAGTGTACGGATTAAAAATTTCATGACTTGGAAAAATTTTCAAAATATTTCCTAAGTATGTGGCCATTTTGGGCCTACAGTTATCTCGCTCATCCACATATGTGAATGGTTCAAAGATGATGAGAATTGACAAAAGGACAAGTTCTTCCTTACCCAAATCCCTTGCCTCACATCGGGGCAAGTATCCAAAACAAAACACTAAACAATGATTATTATCATTTCATAATATGCAAAAGAAACAGTGGTTTTTACCATTATAAAAAGCAAAAATAAACAATGGTTCTCACCACTACCAAAATCCCTTGCTCAATAAATAAAAATGAGCAACTCGCTTGAAAAATACAAATTTAAAAGAAAATAAGGGAGTCTTGAACTTGAATCCCTGGAATTTTCAATATTAGAGAACTATAAGGTGATACTCATTATAGGTTTGGTGGATATCCTAACTAGCAATGGTGGTATCCTTACACATGATGATATTTCTGTCACATAACCAATTTGCTTGTGTCTAGACCAATTTTTTCATGTGGATGAACTAGATTTTTGTAGCCTATATTACCTAGTGGTCTAATATATCTAAGTACAAAAATTAGGATAATGAGACTCATAGGATGATCTCTAGTACAAATGGGCTACATCAATCCTATTTGGCACTAGGATAACTTTATGCGTTATCATAGTAATGAACTCACATGCACACACAGGGATGTTGGTTATCTTGGTTATCTTAGTAGATGTATACTTTGTTAAAAAGTCTTGCATAGTTATTATACAACTTTTTATTAGGTAACTAGAGTGTTTGAGTCTCCTAAAAACTACCAAACATATCATATCACATTACATTATTCATTCCATTTTACATCATGCTATCACATGTTTTTCAAGTTACAAAATCCATTACACAATGTCATAATAACATAAACTAATACTAATACATTTTGTATAGTGTATGGTGTTAGCATATGCTATGTCAAATAGTCATCATAAATTCATCATACAAAATTAAATCAAATCATCCATTTCATTATGCATCTACATTGCATATCATATCATTGCATTATCACATCATATTAAAAATACATGCATTCATGATAGGCATTCATCAAAAGCATCATAAAGCATAACATAGCATACATATCATAAAGCAATAAAATATTACATGATGATCAAAGAAAAATTATATATATATATATATATATATATATATATATATATATAGTACAAAGTTAAAAGCTACATCATTAGTCCATAAGCTGCCCGTAGGCTACAATAAACGTGGGTCCTCAGACCTCACACTCCAAAAAACAAAAAATCCAAAAAGAACTATCAAAGTCTCCAAGCCATGGTCATGCAGGACCAGCACCATGACTCTCTCCTCTACCCTCAGTAGGGGTCCACCATGAGCTCCCAAATATGCTCCCCCAAGACCTATCCAACCTCCATGTAGAACTAGGAGACCTCATCCATGTAGACGACTATCCTGTATCGCTCCTCTGACTCTACTGTGATCCAATGGCCAATTCTTGATCTGGTATGTACCCCTTAAGGTGCACTATCTCATCCTCCATAATTTTAGTATATGTCCTATCATATTAGCACTGAGTCTGGTAGGTCTACACTAGACCTAGGGACAGTCCCAAAAAATGGCTAAAATAAGGTCAATTTGATCCCTAAAATATCCCTAAAACAGCCCTAAAAATCATAAAAAAAGCATAAAATGGTAATTTAAAGCATTTAAATTACAAATAAAAGATAATATTCATACATTACACTACTATTAGGGTTCCTTAACCATGATTTAGTGTGTGTTATGAAAAATACAAAAGAAATCATGATTTCACAATAAAATAGAGAAGAGGAGGAAATGTGTCCCATACCCTTTTTGCACCGGCTCCACTGCCTATCACATACTATGTCTAGATCATGTTGTTGGATAGATATTTTGGTAGCACTTCACTTCAATAAATCACCCACCTAACTCTCACCTCTCCAATTCCTAAAAGCAGAATGCAAAAATGAACTCATTTGCCTCATTTTGGGCTTAAATAGCAACCAAAATAGTCTGACTGCTCCTAGGTGCTATGATCACATAATTGGCTGATAATCCCATCCTGGGGTGGTTATAAAATATTTACTCATCCTCCCCTAGGACAATCACCAAAAAAATTCACTAAAACAACTTAAAATCATCAAAAAAAGGGTAAAAAACCCACCAAAAACAAGGTAAAAATGGTAAAAAATTAGCAGCGATCAAGATTGAATCAAAAGTACTTATGGATGATTTAGAAGTCTAAATAAGGCCTCTATGGCTGGAAAAATCCATGGGAATGAATTTTTTAGTCTTTTTCCTCCACGATTGATCATCAAAAAATAAAAATCCTAGCAAAACAGGTATATATTACAATGGGTACAACATAGAGATATCCCCATTCAGTTATATGTGTCAACCAACTCATAAATTTATCATTGGTAATGCCCTCATATAATAATTTCTTGAGTGGGTAGTCATAATAAACATTTCATAAATCAAATCAACACTAAAACACTCAAAAGTGCAATTTTCATACATTCAAAAGAATCTTTGCCAAAGATAAAATTTCAAGCCCATGTTGGGGCAAAAAATCAGCATAAGCAACAAAAAAATGGATTGACCTCATTGAAGCCTCAATAATTTACCCATGTAAATTCTTACAAGAATACAAGGCACCAAGACCTAGTATACCCTAAGCCCACAAAACTATCGCTACATTGCGACTGAAAGGTATACCCAAAAATTAAACCTTCAACTATGTTAAAAGCAAGGATTCCAAGAATGTATGATCTTTCCACATTGGAGGCATCTAAATTTGTTTAGGTTAATGAATAAACTCAATCATTTAATTATTTAGTCATCTATTTTTTCTCAGCACTTTGTTGCACATAGCGAATCCCAAAAAGGGGCGTATATAGACACTAAAATCATGCAATTCAGATAATACTGCTAATGCACCACTTGCACCACTCTTATCGTCATAATATGGTTCCATTTGGAAATCCTCTAGGGTAACATAAGGCTCCAAAAAACTTTTGGGAAGTTTTGGATCATATCTTAATGACCGTCCCACCCTCGTATGGTCACAGAAAGTGACAGTCCCACCCATAAATGGTCATCCAAAATAGTTCCTAGGTGGGACGATCCCCAAATAGACCTTGAAAAAGTCAAAGGGCATGAGAAATGGCAATAAATTCCTACCATTTCCATGCCCAATCATCCAAAATTTATTTGGAGGTTGTCATTGAAATCAGAGACTCCAAATTGGAGGCCCCAAATGGGTAACCTCTTCCACCAATGCATGGCAAGGGATTTGACAAGTGGCGGCACATGCCTTGCATGCCAAAACTTGTCCCTTTGTCTCGTGTGCCTTATTTGGGATATAAATTGAGGTGTGCTCACCCAATTCAAAGAGAGAAGAGTTGAAGCATAGACCATGAAGTGCTGCCCAATTCTATCCTTGCTTTTGCTTTGCATTTTACCTAGTATTTTCCTTGAAACCCTCTTCATTCGAAGGCGCTTTTAGGGGCATTCCAAAATATGCCCACTCCATTCCAAAACCTATAAAATTGGAGATCAAATTTACCACATTTTTTGACACAATATTTAGGAGAGTTCCAAACCAGATCCCCTTGGAATTGGTGACAAATTCCACTCAGTTTGGTAATCATCCCACCCTAGGATAGTTAACAGTGGTACTTGCACATGCCAGGTAAAGTCACAACATAGTTAGGAATTTTGGTGAATTTCCACCATATATCATTTATAAATATTTATATTAGCCTTACATTCAATTTTGGTCAAGTTTTGAGTAGTTTTGATAGGTCAATTAAGAGTTTGGTGATTACAGGTTTAGTTGTCCCTGCCAGGGATGACCACTATTTCTGCTCATAATTTCCTTTCAATTCATGCTTAGATATTTCCAAAACCATCTTAATAATTTCATATTATAATTTCATATTATAATTTCAAGTCATTTGGAAGTGTTTTTATTTATTACAAATAAGTTTTAGTATTTCTAAATGCATATTTTCTATCTTTTCCTTGTTATAAATCATCAAATGCATATGCTTTTAATCTATTTCAATATCTTATGTGTAGGTGCAGGTATTCTAGGCATGATGGAGGAGCTAAGAGGCACATCAAGATAGGCCCAATATTAGCTCTCAATTGTGGGTTGTGAGAAGAACATTGGAACACACCATCAAGCTCATGGAGGGATTTGATCCCTTTGTAAAATTGTAAATTGAGATGTATCAAATTATGAAGCCCTCAAGGGGATGTATTGTAATCTTATTGAATATTATGGATTAATAAAATACAAGGATAAAACCCCCCTTTTTACCTCAAATAATCCATATTTTACAATAGATTAGAAATTTACATCTTTATGCACATTTCCCTTTGAATGCTTGTTTAAATCTGCTTTTACATTTCAATAATTAACCCTCAATGCATGTCATTTTTCGTGCTTCTTCACATAGTTTATTTAGTTTCTAGTGTATATATACCTTTATTTATGCATCATTAGTTTTCCCTAGTTTATATTTACTATTTTATCATATTTTCACAGTTCATGAGCATTGTAATAGATGTCTTTTGCTTCCATTTGTGCTATTTCATGCTTTCTTTATGCTTTCATAATGTTTCTTGTAGGTTTATGTAATAAGCCTCATATCAAGATGCCTCATATACTTTTAAGTTTCTTGTTGTTTTCTTGCATGTAGGTAACAAATATATTTGAGAATAAGCCGCATTCAAGACATTCCCTCTGAATATTGGAGAAGGATGCATCTAGTAAGCCCTCACACAAATTGGTGTCGAAGTGAAGACTCTTTGAGTGCATCTATCCATATTTATGGGCATCAACTATTGTAAAAATTGTATCAATTTGAGTGACTCCCTAAGAGGGAGCTATTGTAACCAAGATTTATCATTTTGAATAAAAGGGTAATCCCATTTTCTTGGATATATTTTATTTGTGCAAATGGTTACTTGATTTCTGCTTATTAGATTGTTACATTCTTGCAATTGTTTATATGCATGGTTTTCACCTTTATATAGAAGGTTCCTCAAGGGGTGGTAACAGCCATTTTAGATTGATATTTTGGTGCTATCTTGATTTGGTTGTAGCTTGAGAATCCCTCCATTAATTACAACATCTAAAATCCTATAGTGAAGTCAACTATCATGTCTATGTTTGACAAAGAGAAATTATCCTTTGGATAAGCATTGATTATGTCCCTAAATTTGATGTAAATTTGAATGGATCCTTCCTTCTTGGCAATAGGAATAATGTTGGATATCCAATCCAAATAATCTATGGCCTTTATGAAGCCAACATATAGGATTTTTTTCAATTTATCTTTTACTAAAAGAGTGACTCTTGGGTGTATCTTTATAAATTTTTATTTAATGGTTTGGCATCCAGATGCATTACCAAATAATGTACCACTAGTGAAGGGTTGAGTCATAGCATCTCATTGTATCCCCAAGTGAATAATTCAAAGAATTCCTTCAATAAATTTGTGTACTCTATTCGTTCTTCTTGGAACTAAACTTTTCCAAGCTTGATAAGGTAAGAGTACTTGTCTATTCCTATGTTGAATTTTATAGTTTATTTGATTAAGGCTTGTCATTCATCCTCAAAATGAAGAGGGGCATCTATTATCCCTAATTATTTAATTTTTTGTAGATCCATATATGTTTGTCCTACGTTAGGAAGCTAAGCTCAGTCTAGCTTGAATATTTTTTTAAGATATTCTTCTATATGATGATCATTCATAGAATCTTCAAGATGTTCTTCAGTTGCTACTGATTCTGGATGAACCAATTCTAGCATATTGATTCTCCCAAATCAAATAGTTTTACAAGGTGTTTGGTTAAGGAGTGATCAAAGTTTCTCTTCATCCTCATCACCCCATTGGGAACCATGTATTGACTCTGGGTAATCATTTTTATCATCTTCTTCTAATATAGTAGAAGGTTCATTTTTTTGGGGGATGAATCTGATCCCACATCGTGTTGGCCAAGGCTTGGATTCTAGGGGTTCTTTAATACCCTATTCAAAATGACCTAGATTTTTTCCTTGGTAACCCATGTTGAAAAGCATTTGTTTAGCTATGGAAAATGAAGGTGACATATAGAACATGGCATATGTTCATTCTTTAGGCATGAAGTTATGTCCTTGGATATTTTCATCAAGGGAAGTTTCCCCATGAATGAAAGTACAAGATACTATTTGGATTTTAACTCCTTTTCTATTGGGAATTCCTATCCCATGAGGAGATAGTAATATGCTTACTAGTTTTGTAAAAGGATATGATTTTCAATGAATTAAGTTGACATGTTCATTGGAAGAGGATGATTGGGAAGTATCCTCTAAGTTTATGAGAGGTTCCTCTAATATTTTCTTTCCTTTATCTACTTTTCATTGATTGATTGACTTAGATGATTGTATAGAAGGGTAGAGATTGATCTCTTATAGGTCAATAGAGTTTCACATAGCAAAATATTTTGGATCTCCAATAACATGGATGATCCTCCATTGATACTCGTATTTGAGATATTGATGTAAGGTGGAAGGCATTGCCCTCATAGCATGTATCCAAGGTCTTCCAAGGAGCACTTTATATGTTACGTCACATGATATGATATAGAAGAGGGTGTTTAGGATGTGAGGCCCTGCTTTGATAAGTAGAGTTATTGTACCAGTTACTTCTTGTTATTTTTTTAAAATCCCTAATGATGAGGTATGACTTTAGCAAGTCATTTTTTGTTAAGTTAAATTTTTTTAATAATTTAGCATTGCATACGTTCAAGGCTAATCTGTTGTCTACTAAGACTCTCTTGATATATTTATCACCTATTTGAGTTATGATGTAAAGAGTGGAATCCCTTGATATGGTTTTGAGAGGAGTATATTTCTCATGAAATGCTAGGATAACATTTTTCACTCCAGCTAGTCCAACCATGTTAGAGATATCATTTGGATATATATCTTGAGGGACTTCTTGATCGTTTAAGAGTTCAAAAATATTTTCCTATGAGTGGGTGATATTTTTAGAAATTCTAGGAGAGAGATATTTGTGGGTACCTCCTCCAATTATTGGTGAATATTGAAGGTATGCAAAGTATTTTGAGAAGGTGTGAGTACCAAAGGTGATTTATTAGGAACATTGATTTTTGCTCTCGGGATGACCAATAGAGGTTGGTTTGAAGATTGATTCTTTGCTTGTTACCTATTTATGGCAAGGGAAGATCTATATAAATGAATAATGCCTACAAAGTTGGATGATTTTTGATCATGTGTTGGTAAGGGGTCTTGAAATATCCCCATAACTTTGTTGGGGTTTTCCATTTTATTGAATTTTACTTTTCCTTCTTCAATGAGATCTTGAATAATTTTCTTTAAAGTTCTACATTTGTTGGTAGTGTGTCCTTCCATTCGATGAAATTCATAATATTTATCTTATCTATACCAAAAATGGGCTCCCTTGGATAGATCCCAAGGTCTAACAGGTGAAATTTCTATTACTTTAGTGTCAAGGAGCATTTTTAGCATAGATGTTTTACCTTATCCGGTATTTGTGTATTGCCTTTTAGGTTTATCTTCTCTTTAGATAATCAAATTTTGGAAATTATTATGAGTAGTATTTACATTATTATTTTTCGAAGAGTCGGTTACACTATCTCCTATGACATATTTGCTTTTGTATTGCCCCTTATTAGGGGGTTTTTCATCTTCCTTCTTGTTATAGTTGAGTTGCCCTCATCTTATGAGGACAACTTCTACTTTTTTAGCCATGTCCATGGCTTCTTTGAAGGAGGTTAGATTCATCATTTCCAAAGGGTAATGTTCATGGAGGTTTTGTATGAAAATATGTAAGAGTTATTTAGAAACAAATGTATTGGATTTTTCCTACTAAAACTCTCCATTTGGCTTAGAAATATGAAAATTTTTTATTCTTATATTATTTAAGTTGATAAATGTCATCTATGGTGACCTTATCATCTATGTAGATTGAAAATTGCTTAACGAAGGCTTCCATAATATTTTTTAACTTTTTTATGGAGTGGCAAGGTATTTGAAAATACCATTCTAAGGCTAAACCGCTAAGGCTTTTAGAGAATAGCCTAAGGATAAGTTTTTCATCATGATTGATGTCACTACAAGTTATTTGCAATAGCCTTATATTATTAATGGGATCTTGTTTTCCTTTGTACATTTGAAATTTGGGAGTTTCAAAGTCATTAAAAAATGGATGGTTAAGGACGGTTGGATCTAATGGATCATTGTAGAACTTTTTAAAAGAGTACTTTAACTTAGATTATCATTGGACAAAGGCAATTTGATGCTCAAGTTATTCAAACTTGACAAACCTCTTTTCTAAGGCTAAGATTTTAGCGTTGATATCTTGGATGTCATTTTATGAAGGGTTTTATGGTGTAGGTAATGTTAATGGTTGTGTAAGTGGTTGAGCAAAAGTTTATGACATAAAATAAATGTTAATGAGAGTGTCATGAGTGAAGAAAGGATTGGTAGTATTGATTGTATAATTAGTTGAGAATGGGTTTCTCATAGTGAGGATCCCATGGATGTGGTTGGAGGTGTTGTAGAATCAATAGGTTGAGCCATATTGTTGAGTGGTATTTTCACCCGATTGTGAAAACACACTCTCCGATAGGATTTGGGTTCTAAATCCTCTGCTTGCAAAGAAATTAAACAAGTAACTTCTCCAAGGTTCCTGTTATGTTAGCATTTTGCATCTATGTATTAATGATCTCAAATGAAGATATTCATTTAAAATGCTTGGAACACCTTAGTGGTTGCAAGTAACTTAAAACAAGGGGCACTGTGGTTTATTTTACTGTGAAAATTTAGTGATTGTTCATTGAACCCGAATAAAGCAAATATGATTTGATCTTTATATGACCATGCTGTAACTTCAAAATGAAATTTGATGAAATGCCATAAATGATGGAATTATTTATGGATTTTGAAGTTTTTTAATTTTTTATTTTATTTTAATGCTTGAAAAATAAAGTTGGAACTTCTGAAAAATAAAGTGCAGCAAAAAGAAAATAAAATGCAAAAGAAAAGAAATTAAAATTGCATTCAGTTTGATGCTATCCCGTCCTGGCAAAACCGAAGATGTGAGGTTTCCATGCATGCAACCTAACCTATGGGACCTGCAAACACGCACAATCCTGATAAGCTAAGTGCTTGATTCAAAGGGTTTTGAAATAAAATTCAAATTTCGAACATTCGCCTAATGCAACCCACAAAAGTGGCATTTAACATTATCTATAAATCCGAAATCTGAAAAATGAAAGAATAAACATTAAATCTATAGCATGCACAGAAGATCTCCTTCTTTCTTGCCCACAAGATGCAAATTTTTGAACACTCCTGCATTAAAAATAAATCATGTTACAATAGCAGAATCTGCTGGTTTCTCCAAACCCAGTCTATGGAAGGAAAACAGCCTCAAAGCAGGCCCAGAATGACCCTCTGGCCTTTAGCACTGCAACTCTGCTCGTAGCGGTTTCTGACCCCCGTATCAGTCCGTGCCTCTGATTTTATACTTCTGATGCGGCTCTCTGTTTCGCCTTATGACGCTTCGTTTCACCTCCCATAGGATTCGTTTCACCTTCCTTTTCGTTGCTTTTGAATTTATGTTCGATGTCGAAACGTTCGATATTTTCTATTGACATGTAACGCTTCTGTAACCCTTACACATGTACGCCACGTGTTTCGCACTTTTTTGCATGTTCTGTAACGGCCCCATGTAAATCGTGACGACATTTTTATGCATGCAGCTTTGCTCCTTTACTTTCACTGCGAAATGGCGACATGTCACGATATCGCGACATTTTCCTGCTACCCTTGCCAATGCAACCTGTCGTGAAATCATGACGTTTTTCTGTTTTGAGCTGTGAGCTTCTTGTCGTGAAATCGCAATGTTTTTCATCTCCGTACGCCTTGGCTGCAACCTGTCATGAAATCGTGACATTTTTCATTTGGTGCTATCTTACGGCTTTTTTTCGCGAAATCATGACGCTTTTTCATTCGTACACTTTGCCTTTCATCGTGAAATCGCGATGCTTTTTATTTGGCCCTTTGCTTCTGTCGCGATATCGTGACGTTTTTCGCTTCATGCTCCTTTGTTGCTTTTTGTCATGAAATCGCTACGCTTTTTTCATGCCCGTTTGTTGCTTTGTGCGAATGTCACGATTTTGCTACATGCTTTTCGTTGCCCGTTTGACTGTCTTGACCATGATTTTGTGACATGTCACGATTTCATGACAATTTTCCATTCTGTCTTTCTCTCTCCTCTCTGGACCGTGACGGAGCAACATGTCGCGATTTCGTGACACTTTTCATTTTGGAAAATGTGCATTTTTACATGTCGGATTTCGAACACTTTTCATTTTGGTGACGGAGCAACATGTCACGATTTCGTGACACTTTTCATTTTGGACGATGGAGCAACATGTCACGATTTCGTGACACTTTTTCATTTTCGGCCACGATGGAGCAACATGTCGCGATTTCGCGACACTTTTTCATTCTTGTGCAATTTTGCCTTTTTCTTGATTTTTAGCATCTGGGTCATTGAGATCTTCTTTGAAAGCATGCAAAAAATGTGGGTCCCCAATTTTGGGGTGTGTTGTGGATCAGCCACAACAAATGGTGACTCTGCTGTCAAATGCTCTTGAGCATTTTGTGAGAACCCAACCTGGAAGTATACAAACTTGGAAACCAGCATTAGCACATAAGAAATATAAACAAATGCCCATAGATCAAAAATACATGAATCATCAGAATCATTAAGTATCAGCTCGGTGTGTGCAATGTGTTTCATTCCCTATCGTTTGAAATTGATCAACATTCCATCGTCGAGTTTTACATGAATGCATATGTGAGATTGTGAATGATTTGTGTAACCTAATAAATATGCTAAGAGATTTTGCTTTTATAAAAGGCATAGTCTTTCTTCTAGTATCATACACAAACATTCAAGATTATCAAACCCTCTTAGGATCAACTATATGTATAATGAATTGCTTTATTAGATCCCAAAGTTGGTTATGAGTCCCTACTATCTTGAACCCATGTGTAAGTGAAAGTGAAATCAGAGCTTTGGGAAATCAGACTCCCAACCTAATCGAGATGGGAGTTTAACCCTATTCTTACTACTCTGATTTGGAATTCATTACCTCACTTTGAGCAAAATAATTTAACCAATTATGGAAGAAATGGTCATGCTAGTCTAACCCTTTGAACAATCAGTGGTCTTGTTTTTTAGACAAGACATGTTGCCATGCATGGGCATACTTAACCCCATAATCCAAGACTTACCTTCATTTCTTTGGACCTTGGGGATGACTACCCATCCTTTGCAGAGGACAAGTAGTACGATCCTTCCAATCCAATATAAATATGAGATGGGAAAAATTAATTTTTTACTTCTTGGACCTTGGGGATGACTACCCATCCTTGCTAGGGACATGTAGTACGATCCTTCCAATCCAAGCTTTAGATAAAAATGGAGAATATTAATTTTATTGCTTAGACCTTGGGGATGACTACCCATCCTTTGCAGAGGACAAGTAGTACGATCCTTCCAATCCAAGATTTATCATGAAATGAGACATAGGAGCTTTGGGGAATCAGATTCTCAACCTAAGCGAGATGAGAATTTATGCCCTATCCTTACTACTCCATGTAGGTCAAATCAAAGCTTTGGGGAGTTGGATCCTCAACCTAAGTTCGATGAGGATTTAGCCCTATCCTTACTACTCTGATTTTAGGCTTTAAGCTTTATGGAAGTGGTCAAAACCACTGTTTTAAGGATCATGTTGCATAATAGGATAGACATGAAATACTTCTTTCGCCCAACCTTTTCTTCCAAGCAAGGTTTTGATCATTTTGCTCAAGATCCTTTTTAATGTGTATAAAATGTGCTTGGTTCTAGATATCTCAAGACTCAGTTCCCAACCTTAGGATTTTCTTCTTATTTATGTGATAGCATAACCTTAAGAGGATTTGACACACTTTAATGATTTGTATTTGAAATGCATTTGCAACTAAGATGGCATGTATGTGCAAAGTGAGATGTAATATGAATGCATTGTCTTTTGAAATGCGAGATGAAATATTGCCATATAAAACTGACTACTTCATGCATCACAAGTTTCAAACGATATTATTAAATTGTTTGTATTTCTTGTGGAGCTTTCTACCACATAATTCCAATGTTCCATATTTCCCCGATCTAGAACATAAGTTAGCATCTCAAGGCAACTTTTTCATCATTTTTTTTTTTATATAGACAAACAAAACATGTCAAATAAACACACAACTTTAAATTAAAACTTATTCAATCCAAAACCAAACTGCAATCCCAAAAATGAAAATTTGAAAACACAAACCAAAAACCAAAAAACCAAAATCTATATACAAATGTACACTATAATACAAGATGATGCAAAGCTTGGATTATCACTTTCCTGGATCCCAAACATGATTAGAACATTTCAACAAAAATATAACATGATATGCATGCCAAATGTTGTGGGAATCCCACAAAAACAAGACTAGACCAAACAATGCAACAAATTTCCACTTGCCATGCTCACCATACCAATTTGATTTAGTTCCAATAATACTCCCATAGGTGAGCATCAAATTACTAAAATGATTAGACAATAAATGATTTTCAATTTTATCATGTCTATTCTTTAAAATGTAAACTTCATAATTCCCTCCTTGATTTAGAATTAGGCTATCCTTTTCAAATATGCAATTTTGTAAGTAGTAGCCTATTTCTACAAATTTCAAAGCCAAATCATTTTCCAAATTTGTAGGCCAATCAAATTTGTGTAACAATTTACAAGCATCTAGGATATTTACTAAATTAGGATCATTAAAAGTTTTTATCCTAGATTCAATTAGTAATTGTTGATGAATTTGGTTTAACAATTCAAGTGCATCAACTTCTTTTCCATTCATTAAAACAATGTTATTAAAGGTGTGATTAAAAATTATACCTTGTTTTTCATTTACCTTTAATGACATTTCACCATAAAAATTATTTAAATTCAAAATATGGTCATCCTTTTCAATCCTCAAACATTCTTGGTCAAAGTGTATGTCCCATGACTCATCTTGATGATCCTTCATTTGAGTTGCTTCCAATTGATCAATCTCTTTGTCATTTGGTTCCAATTCTTTGTTCACTATCCATGGTATCTCTTCATTTGAATCCTCCAAATCATCATGCAAACTTGCATCCACACCTTCAATGAATTTATATTCAACATGATCAAATTTTGTCACCTTTTCAAATCTTGTGAATATGAGATCTTCGTATGATGTAGAAGGTTCAACATCCTGCATATCAAGTGAAATATGAGTTTCATTTATAGGGATGTGAGAAAAGAATGCATTATCATATCTCCCCCAACCATTGTAAAAATTGTCATCCAAATCCATGGGATGAAACTCCATGATATTTGTGACATGATCTTTTGATTCATTCATAAATTCTTTTTCTTCTTTGTCCTTGGTAATAGGATCATTATAATCTTCCAAAATTTGATGAGATTTGAAACCCTCTTCCAAAACATCCTCAAATTGTACAGGAGTTGTAAAGTCTTCCTTTGAGTAGGCGATTATGTTGTCCTGTATATCAATTGGCACACAAGTTTCATTAGTAGTTTTGGAATGAGTGAAGTCTTCCCACTTCTTCCAAGCATCATAATAATCATCTTTCAAAATCAAGTGGTGACGTTCAACTACTTCTTCAACATCTTCCAATTCATCAATGTGTTTCTCATCAAATTCATCTTCACCTTCCTTAGATGGTTCAATTATTTCCAAAAGTGGGTTATTTCTTGAATTCAAATTTATAAGGCTATCATCGTCCAAATTAGTAACCCATGATTCAATTTTATCATAATTTGGAGGGTGAAGAATTTCTTGATCTTTAATTTTACACATCTCATCAATAGTATCTTCCAAGAACAAGTGGTGAAACTCTATCATGTCTTCAAATTCATTTATTGATTTTCTTTCCATTTCACTTTCAACCACTTCATTCAATTCTATGGTGGGTTCCATCCTATCACATATATCAAACATTGTTGAATTTAGAACCCCTTCATCTAGATAATCGTGTATCTCTATGAATGAGATCATTTCTGCATAATCCTCACTAGTGGATGTTGGCTTATCAATTTGCACCTCCTCTTGGACTACATCTAAGGTGGTTGTAAGATTTGGATATTCAAATTCATCCCCTTGATCATTCACCTTAGGTATCATTGGAGTGGAGGGTGCTATGTTTGATGGTTGGTGTAGGTTGGCATCAAAAGAACAATCTCTCATGTGAACATGTTGTGCCTTTTCTTCTTCAAGACCTTGTCGTTCTATCTCTTCTAAGACCTCATGGATTTTCTCTAGGGACAAACCACTCGGGTTTTCCTCAATGAGTGAAGCAAGTGTGGGGTGTATGGCTCCTAGGTATACTTCCATGGCTTCCTCTTCTAATGTGTTAAAATTTTCCCACATTTGGGAGTGCAACTCACGAAATCTTCCATTGAATTGACTCAAGGATTCATTAGGCTCTTTACATATGGAGGTAAACTGATTTTTCAAGATTTCTAAGTCAACTTGATTACCAAAATGATAAAGATAGGCTGCTTCTAGTTGTATCCAAGAAGTCCTAACCTCCATGGGTAGTTGGCTGTACCAAAAGAATGGTTTATCATCCAAAATGTATGCAAATAACTTACAAGCCACCTCCTCATAGAAAATCTGGAATTTACATAATGTATCCTTGTAGACATGCAGTTTTTGCAAGTATCCTAGTGGCACCTCTTGATTAAAACACCGTAAAAAATCCAATAACATTGTAGGAATTTGATAGGGTACCACAGGTATAGATAAACCCTTATAATGATCCTCTATCATTGATACCATTCTCTCTCTTAGAGACACTATTTCAGCTCTCAGGGATACCATTTGCTCCTCAAGTGTTGCCATTAGTGAAACTTAAAATGTAATTTTAGAACCAAATCTGTTGAATATTCAACTTGCAATGTAAAAAAAAATCAAGTTAGCATCAACTAAGAGATGTACTTATTAAAATCAAATGTCAAGTAATTGCATGAGACCAAAATTTTCAAAATTAAATCAAATCACATATTTCTGTATGAACAATCAGAAAAGTGTTAGAATAATATACAACATACCTGAATTGCTTAAAATAGAATAAGTAAATAAATTCAAGCCGTCCTTTTACAATCTTGAGTGTTAGAGGACTAAAGCATAAAAAATTTAAATTTAAATAACACTAAAATAAACCCGTTCGGCCCTCCTAGCACCAATCTGTTGAGTGGTGTTAGAGGAGGGCGAAGATGCTAATCAAATGGACTTGAAATATTTAGCAATGTAAAGCTCTTAAACAATTATAAACCCGTAGCATCTAAAATCATGATAAAATAAACCCTTTCAGGCCCTCCTTCTAGCGCCAATCTGTTGAGTGGTATTTTCACCCGATTGTGAAAACACACTCTCCGATAGGATTTGGGTTCTAAATCCTCTGCTTGCAAAGAAATTAAACAAGTAACTTCTCCAAGGTTCCTGTTATGTTAGCATTTTGCATCTGTGTATTAATGATCTCAAATGAAGATATTCATTTAAAATGCTTGGAACACCTTAGTGGTTGCAAGTAACTGAAAACAAGGGGCACTGTGGTTTATTTTACTGTGAAACTTTAGTGATTGTTCATTGAACCCGAATAAAGCAAATATGATTTGATCTTTATATGACCATGTTGTAACTTCAAAATGAAATTTGATGAAATGCCATAAATGATGGAATTATTTATGGATTTTGAAGTTTTTTAATTTTTTATTTTATTTTAATGCTTGAAAAATAAAGTTGGAACTTCTGAAAAATAAAGTGCAGCAAAAAGAAAATAAAATGCAAAAGAAAAGAAATTAAAATTGCATTCAGTTTGATGCTATCCCGTCCTGGCAAAACCGAAGATGTGAGGTTTCCATGCATGCAACCTAACCTATTGGACCTGCAAACACGCACAATCTCGATAAGCTAAGTGCTGATTCAAAGGGTTTTGAAATAAAATTCAAATTTTGAACATTCGCCTAATGCAACCCACAAAAGTGGCATTTAACATTATCTATAAATCCAAAATCTGAAAAATGAAAGAATAAACATTAAATCTATAGCATGCACAGAAGATCTCCTTCTTTCTTGCCCACAAGATGCAAATTTTTGAACACTTCTGCATTAAAAATAAATCATGTTACAATAGCAGAATCTGCTGGTTTCCCCAAACCCAGTCTATGGAAGGAAAATAGCCTCAAAGCAGGCCCAGAATGACCCTCTAGCCTTTAGCACTGCAACTCTGCTCGTAGCGGTTTTCAAACCCTGTATCAATCCGTGCTTCATCTTTATACTTTGCTGATCTCTGTTTCTTCCTTCCTTCTTTTCATTCCCCCTTTTCGTTGCTTTGAATTCATGTTCGAGATCGAAATGTTCGATATTTTCTGTTGACATGTAACGCTTCGTACCTTACACATGTACGCCACGTGTTTCACCTTTTTGCCATGTTCTATAATGGCCCCATGTAAATCGTGACCAAAAATAGCATGTAATTTTTATGCATGCAGCTTTGCTCCTTTACTTTCATCGTCGAAAACGTGACATGTCGCGATATCGTGACATTTTCTTGCCAGTAGCCTTGCCAATGCAACCTGTCGCGAAATCATGACGTTTTTTCTGTTTCGAGCTATGAGGTTGCTTCTTGTCGTGAAATCGTGACATTTTTCATCTCCGTACGCCTCGGCTTCTGTCATGAAATCGTGACGTTTTTCACTTGGAGCTATCTTGCGGCTTTCGTCGTGAAATCATGACGCTTTTCATTCGTACTACTTTGCAGACTTTCGTCATGAAATCGCGACGCTTTTTATTTGGGCCCCTTTGTTGTTTCTTGTCGCGATATCGCGACGTTTTTCTGCTTCGTGCCCCTTTGCTGCTTTTTGTTGTGAAATCGCTATGCTTTTCTTCGTGCCCGTTTGACTGTGTGAAGATTTTGTGACATGTCACGATTTCGCTACGCTTTTCTGCTTCGTGCCCGTTTGACTGTCTTGACCGTGATTTTGTGACATGTCATGATTTCGCTACACTTTTCCATTCTATCTTTCTCTCTCCTCTCTAGACCGTGACGGAGCAACATGTCATGATTTTGTGACACTTTTCATTTTTCGCGACGGAGCAACATGTCGCGATTTCGCGACACTTTTTCATTTTCGGCACGACGGAGCAACATGTCACGATTTCGCGACACTTTTTCATTTTTGGCCGCGACGGAGCAACATGTCACGATTTCGTGACACTTTTTCATTTTCGGCCGCGACGGAGCAACATGTCACGATTTCGCGACACTTTTTCATTCTTGTGCAATTTTGCCTTTTTCTTGATTTTTAGCATCTGGGTCACTGAGATCTTCTTTGAAAGCATGCAAAAAATGTGGGTCCCCAATTTTGGGGTGTGTTGTGGATCAGCCACAACACATATCAACATTAAGACTTGCCAAGTTGTTTTAAGTTTCATTGATTTTAATTGTAGTTGATTTATCATTAGAATATTCAACATTATCATGCATTGTAGTAGATTCTTTTTCTGATTGCTCTCTAAGTTCATCTCTAAGGACATAAAAAAAATATCCTTATTTCTTTTTATGTATTCATTGACGTGGTCTATAGTTTGGAAATAAAAAATTTCAATAATTAGTCCATGTTCCCTAGGTGCTTATTGCAACTAAGGGTTTACTTCTTGTTGAATTTTTTCATGAGAAGATCCCTCATGAGATATATAAGGTACACCCTTATTTTAGGTTTTGTAAGGATGTTGAGACATGGTTTGAAATTTAGAGTTAAAAAAAAGGGTTTAATTTATTAGAGTTTTGTTTCCAGAGTACTTATAGCAAAGAAGAGAATGTTTTTGATATCCTTATGTCACCTTGATAAAGAGCCCTCCTTATTACTCCTACTAATCCACCATGATATAATTTCCCAATAAGATTTCTACCCTAAGGTTTGTACTTCGATTTACTCAAGGGGTTGTTATCCTTCCCCAGTAGGATTAGCAATTGGTTATGTTCTTGTATCTTAATTTAATGTGATGTAAGCTAAACAAGCAAATTATATGATCTTGTTTAAGTTTAAAAAAAAATTATCTTATTTAAGGCAAAATAAGTGTTCACATTAGGTTCACCAAATATGTAGATGGTGGGAAAACTTTGTGTTCTTTTTCCCTTAAGTCTAATTTAATGTCAAGTGTGCATGGGGGAAATTCACTAGAATATTTGTTTCCCCACTTGAGAGTCTCTTTCCAAAGGATATCCTGAGTATACAAATACCCTCAACACAACTAGACCCCTACTCAATGCTTTTTCCTATGGTTGTATGAAATTTTATGTTGCAATTGTTTAGTTCATGTAGCACCCTAAAATTGGCGCAGTTAAACCTTAGTAAAAAGATAAAAATTTGAATTTTAACCCCAAACTGCCCGTTAACCACCCGTTACCCGCTCCCCTTGTTTTTCGTGCCATTTTTAGGATTTGTTTTGACCGTTGGACGATATCGTCGTCGATCAGACGAAATCGTCCCAGATCTGACGAATTCATCTGGAACAGAACGTCCAGACGATTTCGTCCCAAAACTAATTTTCATAATTAGCTTCTGTTTCAACAACTTCTCTAACTTGGGCAGAAAGCGTGTCTGCATGGTTAGAGTCTCCCCCATTGGAGATCTCCCAAATTGGGATGATCTCCAACCTCCTAACCTCTCCCTAATCCTATATAAACTGGGATTTTCTCAGTTTATCCCCCTGGCTGATTGATTTCCCTACAACTTTAGTTTCTTGTGCATTAGAACACCTTCGTACCATCGTTTGCATTGTGTATTTCAAGTTTTCTTGCAGGAATTTTACTATTTTTCAGTCGGAGCAAGCTCGGATCGTCGCTGGCGATTCCAGACGATTTCGGACGATCTTGTCGTAGATCGGCGATGATCTCGTACGATTGGAGGCGATCTCGACTGCAGTCCAGATTGGGGGCAATCAGAGCCCGGAGTTTGCATTTCTTTATCTTCTCTCTTCATTTCTTTATGCATTAACTTAGTTTATTCTATTTCTGCATCCTGGAGTTCACCTCATTTAGCATAGATGCATGATAAAGTTAAAATAAATTATTAAATTAATGCATTTCCTTTAATTGTTATCTGGATCTATCATTTAGGCAAGTTTACTGTTATTTCTATCATTTCCCCTTGCTTTTGCAGTTGTATTTTTGGTCTTTGGTATCTGTTTCTATGATTGCAGGTTTTTGACGAATTCGTCAGATCGACGATGATCTCGTCTGATCTCAGATGACCGACTGTGATCTGAGATGATTCTATGCAATTGCAGATGATTATGTAAGATTTGAGATGATCTGGACTTCTACAAACCTCAGAATCTTCATCAGACATCCGAAATCAGGTACATTCTATCTTATTTAGCACACTTTCTGTGTTTAGCACTTATTCATGTTTTTTGTATCCATATAAATCAGCATTGGCATATAGAATAGCTTAGATTCATCTTGGCCAAACCTAGGAATTGAATGATTAAAGTACAAAATGAACACATCAAACCCATTCTCAACCTAGGCATGGAAACTGCCACTCAAAAGTTTCCTGGTGAACCCACCATCCATCAAAAATTCACCCTTATACCCCCTCCCCGAGAGGCGTGACCTTCAAAGGGCCTCTCAGTCCGAGGTATTGTCCCATCCTTCTCGCATCCCCCTTTCGGGCATGGATCCTATAGCCTGAAGGTAAGGATGCAAAAAATTTGGAGCGATACATTTTGGTGAACCCGACGTGAAAACTAAAACCTTTTGAAAACAATCCAAAATAAAAAAATAAAAATAAATGCATTTAGAATCATCAGACAAACAATTAAAGTTGCATATCATATTTAGATGGTAGATTATAATAAAAGATGAGTTGTCACCATTAATGTTGAAAATCAATTAGCAGCCATAGAGATTACTTCTGTACTTAGAGTACCTCAAACAAATAGGGTTCAACCTTTGTGGGACGAACTTGATAGGAGATTGGGTATCATTGAATCCAGATCTACCGAACTTAGGCAAATTAAGAGGTTTGTCCTAGATAGAATCTTGGATCCTGATCAGGTGACTTTGTACCATGAACTTCAGAGAGCTTGCCATAGGTGGTTAGCCGATAGAAGAGCACTTGTGTCTTCGAGTTGTACACCTTTGAGGAATACCTCGATAATGCAGTTGTAGTACATAAATTTCTATCTCGTATAGAGGATCAAGAGGTCGTTCTTACGGATAGAAAAATATGGAATAGAGTTCCTAGAGCTGTGTTATATCGAGAATATTGCCATGAACTTTATTTCTATAGGTCAGAGTCTGAGACAGATAATATCACCATAGCACATTTTGTCAAATTCTTGAAAAACCATTTCCAATTTGAAGAGGAGCATTTCATGACTCCTGATGAACTTGATCCTATTAATGATATCCATAAACTATTTATAGAAAACTAAGCCATTCTTTTATTATTATTATTATTTCTTGCATTTAGTATGTTGTTTGTTGTCTTTATAATATTATCATAAAAACAAAAAACATAAAATCACAAAAACAAAACAAAAATATAACAAAAATTAAAACGTTTTCTTTTAAGTATTATAGTAGGTATATAATTAAAATATATACCTCCCAAACTTGTCATGAATATATATATATATATATATATATATATATATATATATATATATATATTTGCTAAAATCTAAGTTTAAGCATAATGACTAGACTTAGGAATGGAAAACAGACTGAAGTAGAAGAAGATTGGTTAGGAAAACTAATAAATAAACCAAGATGTCCTTCCTGAAGACCCAATTCAGGAAGAAGGAACCCTAGACCAACAAGAAGAAGAGTTTGCTGAAGGAAATGAACAAAGAGAAACTGTTAGAGAGGAAGGATCCTCATCCCCTAAAATGTCTCTGGAAGGAGCTGTTACTTTCGAGAACATGGAACATTTCTGGAAGTTCCTCAATACTAATATTGGCGCTCTTAATAGAGCAGTCCATATGGACAAGGATCAAATTAGTGACACTCAAGCAACCCTAGAAGAAATATATCACACACGCACTAATCCCTTGTCCTTCGTTGATCAAGAAAGTGATCAAGCTGGACCATCCAATTTGGATATGGCCGCTATAATCCAGAACATGCAACAACAACAGGTTACCCAACCACCTAGAGTGCCTGTTACCAAGCCTAGAGTTATTCCCACACAAAAGAAACCTTCATTCACTGCTCTATTTTGCCAAGTTATTGATCAACATACCTCAAATCAACAAAAGCCCAAAACAAAACCAAACACCAATTTCCAACAATCTGGGATACAACATAATGCTACTACAAATCTTCTTCATAATACTCTCCCTACCAACCATTTGCATAATAGCAATATAGCATCTAATCCTTACGTCACGCCATCATACGCTCATAAATCCCATACTCGGTACCACCGAACCAATATGGTGGACAAACTAGTAATCTGGAAGCCATGGTGAAACAGTTAGTCTCCCGCATGGACCAGATAGATCCCTACCATCCCTCGTACAATTATCGAGAGATGTGTAGTCAGCCTCTAGATCCTATAGTTGTAGCACAACCATATCCTAAACACTTTCCTATGCCTGTCCTACCTATATACAAAGGAACCGAAGATCCCATAGAGCATCTTCGTATGTTTAGGATAGCATGTCATGATATATCACATGATGACTTGTTATTACTAAAAATGTTCCCAAAAAGTTTAGGAGGAATGGCATTAGAGTGGTATTATCAACTACCCACTCATTCTTTGAGGAATTTCAAAGAAACAGTCGAGTCTTTTGTTCATCAATTTAGTGCCTACATCGAAAGGCATGTAACCATTAAATATTTGTACAACTTAAAACAAGACAAAGATGAATGTTTTGCTGATTTCCTAGCTCGATGGAGATAGTTGATAGGAAAATTACACTTTGTGTTACCTTATCGAGAAATGTTGGATATCTTTATCAATAATTTACAAGAACAACTATCCTATGAGTTATCAACTGCTACCTTGACCACCTTCGATCAAGCTATAGACTTAGCTCGAAGAGTGGAAGATGCTCTCATTAGGAGAGGACAGCTTAAAAAGAAAGATGATGAGAAAACATCCAGAAATCAATATAAAAATAAACAAGTTGTGGGTGATGGAGTCATTGATAGTAGAAATATTGCTAATGTTAATGCTATGAAAACAACGGAGAAGTTTATATTGAAACCTCTTGATAAACCACCTCAAGAATTTACTAGGTTAAATCAACCTCTATCAACCATTCTCCCACAATTATTAGCATGAGGTTTGATCCAATTACCAAATATCCGGGAACCTGATCCAACTATACCCGGATACAGAGCTGATTTACACTGTGATTTCCATAGAGGACCTGGACACGCTACCAACTCTTGTAAAATATTAAAACATAAAATACAAGACTTAATTGATAATAATGAGATGGAGGTGCAAGCCTTTCAACCTAAACAAAATCCTCCTAATAATGCTCAAAAGAACATCCCCCAAAATCAGAATCAGAATGCCAATCAATCATTGGACATATTTCAACATCCTTTACCAAAGCATGGTAAAGAAGTGGCTAATCAAATTGAACATCATAATGTTCCCCCTCCTACCCGATATGTAGGGACTATTAGTGGGCATTCACCTACTCATGATTTGGAAATATTTGACACAACTTTATCCATGGTTACGACCAGACCTCTATATAACATTCAGACACCTGATCTTAGTGATGTAGAATATGAGACTGAAAGTGACATGGAAATCACCTCAAATCAATCGAATAGCTCTGAAGATGAATCAGATCCTATTCAACCTATCACAAGTTCTATGGTTCTAGAAGAACCATTTCCAAGAAGAGTCACTACTCGACCATCGTCTCACCAATTACTTTCTAATGAACAAGCCATAAATGCTAGACCAAGACCCATTCATCATCCACAAAATAATATTGTAGGTACCATCGGAGTTGTTACTCGACAACAGGCTCAAAATTCTCAACAAGATCAAACTCAGAATGATGGATCAGCTCCATTTGTTTTGAAAGTTCCTAATAAAGGGAATCATGCGCCTAATGTTCAACCTAAACCTCCTTATAATATTAATGAACAATTATCAAATACTACAACTAGAATTTCCCTTTTGGACCTTTTAAGATCTTCTCCTACACATAGGGATGAATTAATGCTCACATTAAGCCAAATGATGGTACCACAAAATATTCAACCTGAAGCCATGGCCAATACTATCATAACTCGAGAAGTCGATTGTATTGACTTTCGGGATAGAGATATACCGCAACATAGTTTACATAAGGATAACCCCTTATATATTACTGCCCTAATTGGAGATGTAGCAGTTAAACGAGTCTTGATTGATAATGGTTCATCTTTAAACATTTGCACTTTTGACTTCTACCAAAGATTTGGGTTTAGAAGTGATGAAATGAAAAGAACTGATATGATCATAAAAGCCTTCAATGACGAAACACAAGAAACGTGTGGAGTTATTACTATCCCATTGCAAGTTGGTCCAAGAACCTTAGACATGACCATGTTTATTGTACATTGCCCTGCATCGTACAATATACTCTTGGGTCACCCTTGGATCAATGCGATGCGAGCTGTTCCCTCAACTTTACATCAATGTGTTAAATTCAAATTTAAAAATCAGTTGGTTACCATTCATGGTGATCCTAGACCCTTTGATATGTGTGCTTTGGCAGAACCTATTGGAGTTCAATTTTGCCCTGCTTTATCATCCACACATCCTAATTCTCATTATCCGTCTAAACATGTGAAACACACACCCATAACATCATCTACTTTTTCTCCATCAACTCCACCTCTACATATAGTTCAACCATCTTCCGAACAAACCACATTAGGACCTCAAAAAGATCCTAAACCCACAACCAATGCTTCTTGTTTTACTCCTATAACTTCCATACCTATAGAATCATCCATCGACATCTCTACAACATCTACATCCACCAAAGGCATAATTTCTGCATCCCAAGATGTAGGAAATGTTCCTTCTACCTCTTATGCTCTTACTGACGAGCTCTTACCCGATTTATCTAAAATTCTTATATCAGAGCAAACGAACGTTGCTATGCAAGATTCCCTTATTTTAAATAATTTGCCACCCTCTCCTCGTACCTTGGGCCTCCCACAACCTATGGGAAGTATTTACCAAGTCGGGAGTTGCGCTTTTATTTATAAGGGATATGACTGGGGTAGAATACCTAGAAACATCAAGACACATTATGATGGATATGCTCGATGTTATTTTACTAATGAGTATATTAAAGCTAAGCCTATAATGCTTAAATTGGGATATAAAGGGAAAGGTTTGGGACCTTTCCAGAATGGTATGAAAGAACCTTTTGAGGTAGAACCATGGCCTACCCGATGTGGTGTGGGCCTATTTCCTAGTAAAGGTCAGCCCTTCCCATTTGAGGATGATGACCATCTCATATGTTACCAAGATTATTTGGATAAACGTGATGCTTTGCGTCTAATAAATAAGCCATTTACATGTAATATGCTATCTATAGCCTACCCTGAGATGATCGTCGAATCCGACGATGAGTTGGAGGGAGACATCTTCCATGATGTCTCCATTGAGGAACTATTACATCATGAATTTTATTTCGATGGATCTATACCTAGTATAGCCCAGCTTGAGGCCACGACTCCTCAAGATGAATTATCCAAGCTAACCTCGGAAGAATTACAAGAATTGGGCGTTTCACCCGCCCCACCTAATTTTGAGAGAGATCTACACATGGAAGTAGAAAATGTCATAAAAATTAACATTGGAACCAAAGATAATCCTCACATAATCAACATTGGATCAGAATTGAGTCAAGAAAAATAAGATAAATACATTGCATTTCTTAAAGAATATGAAGATGTCTTTGCTTGGACATATGAAGATATGCCAGGATTAGACCCTTCCGTAGTTATGCATCACCTAGTAGTCCATCCGGATGCTAAACCTGTTAAACAGAAACTTAGAAAAATGCATCCTAAAGTGGCCTTACTAGTCAAAGGGGAATTAGAAAAACTCCTGAAGGTTATTTTTATACAAGCCATTGATTATGCTGAATGGATCTCGAATGTAGTTCCAGTAACTAAGAAAGAAGCTACCAAAGTTAGGGTTTGCACAGACTTTAGAGATATTAATGTTGCATGCCCTAAAGATGATTTTCCTCTTCCCAACATGGATCAGATCATTGATTTTACTTCTGGGAGTGGAATGATATCCTTAATGGATGGATTTTCTGGTTATAATCAGATCAGGATAGCTCCTGAAGATCAAGCTAAAACAACCTTTATTACCCCTTGGGGGACCTTTTGTTGGAAAGTGATGCCATTCGGTTTGAAGAATGCAGGTGCAACATATCAACGAGCCATGACTTATATCTTTCATGATATGATGCATGATATTCTACATGATTATGTAGATGATATTATAGCTCGTTCCATCAAAGAAGATGATCATTTAGATGACTTGAGAAAAGTATTTGATCGGTTAAGGGAATATCTTATCCGACTAAATCCAACCAAATGTATATTCGAAGTTAAGTCCGACAAATTATTAGGGGTTATAGTTTCTTTACGTGGCATTGAAATTGACCCTCTCAAGATCATGGCTATCACTGATATGCCCGCACCCACAAATATATCTGAATTACGAAGTCTACAAGGTAAGCTTCAAGCTATTCGTCGCTTCATCGATAAGTTGGCGGACAAAACAGGACCCTTTCTTAAGCTTCTTAAGAAAGATGTCTCTTTTCATTGGGACGACGAATGTCGGGAAGCATTTGAACTCCTCAAACAATATCTCCTTAACCCACCTGTGCTTTCACCACCTAGATCTGATCGCCCATTTATCTTGTATATTTTTGCTTCAGATCTTGCCTTAGGAGCTATGTTAGCTCAACTTGACGATGAGAAGAAAGAACGTGCTAATTATTACATTAGCCAAACCTTAATCAGTTATGAAACCCGCTACACAGCATTAGAGAAACTATGTCTAGCAATCATATTTTCTACACAAAAACTATGCCATTATATGCTCAGTCAAAAAACGTATGTTATTGCCAAATTCGATCCTTTGCGGTATCTCATGAGTCGACCGTACTTATCTGGTCGCACAACAAAGTGGGTTCTTGCGCTAAGCGAGTTTGAACTCACGTTTATAGGACAAAAGTCTATTAAGGGTCAAATCATAGCAGATCAATTAGTTGCTGCACCCTTAGAGTCTACCCATCCCCTCATCATTGAGTTTCCTGATGAATGCCTTAAAATAGAGGCAGACCATCCAGAGCAATGGTCCCTATACTTTGATGGAGCCCGATGCATGAGTGGGGCTGGTGCGGGTATTATTTTAATATCTCCATAGAAACATCTTATACCTCTGTCCTTTAAATTAATGTTTGCTTGTACTAATAACACTGCTGAATATGAGGCTCTAATCCTTGGATTACGAGCTGCCTTGGCACTGAAAATTAAAAATTTATTAGTTTTCGATGATTCTCAACTTGTCATAAATCAAATCAATGATGTTTATCAAACCGAGAGATGATAAATTACGTCCATATAAAGCATATGTCTTACAATTATTATCTCTATTTGATCAAGTTACCTTGGAAGCTATTCCTCGAACTAGCAACCGTGCGGCTGACGCTATGGCTGCAGTTGCATCTCTTTTGCCCTTGGAGTTAGATGACGAATATGCTACCATCATTATTCATCGACTCCAGGAACCCGCTTCAAATAAATCATGCTTAGAACCTTTGGATGTGTTTCTAATCAACGAAACTACTCCTGAACCTTGGTACACTGATATATTTAATTTTCTTCAAAATGGGACCTTCCCTGAAGGTTGTAATAACAACCAACACCGGTTATTACGTAGATGAGCAAGTCGCTTCATAATTATTGGCAATACGTTGTATAGGAGATCTTTTGAAGGCATCCTATTGAGATGTTTGAATCTAGAAGAATCTAGATCAGCTTTGAGTGAAGCCCACGATGGATCTTGTGGGGGACACTTTAGTGGTAGCGCCATTGCTAAGAAGCTCCTTAGGATAGGATATTTTTGGCCTACCATGGAGAATGATGCACATGATTATGTGCGCCATTACGACAAGTGCCAAAAACATGCTGACCTTGTCCATGCGCCTGCACAAGAACTGCAGGCTATTTCATCTCCTTGGCCCTTTTCAAAATGGGGCTTAGACATCATTGGAAAAATCAACCCTGTGTCATCTGATGGACACAAATTTATCATAACCACCATCGAGTATTTCACGAAGTGGGTTGAAGCTATGCCCTTAGCTTCTTGCACTGGAACCCAAGTTTCCAAATTTATTTTTAATCAAATTATTTGTAGGTTCAAAATTCTTGCAAATCTCATCTCAGATAATGGAACTTGTTTCAAAAATAAAGATGTCAAAAAATTATGTCAAAAATATAAAATTCAACATCGTTGGTCCACTCCCTATTATCCTCAGGGTAATGGCCAAGCAGAAGCATCTAATAAAACATTAATCAAAATCCTCAAAATACTGGTCAATAAATCTGGTCGAGATTGGCACATTCAACTATATCCTGCTTTGTGGGCTTATCGAACTAGCGTTCGCACTCCCACGGGCACTTCACCTTTTGTTTTGGTTTATGGCACTGAAGCTGTTTTTCCCTTTGAATTAGAAGTTCCTTCTTTGGCTCTACTACTTCAAGATACTGAAGTAGGAGATGAATATCATGTTGGCAGATTTAGTCAATTGGAACTCCTAGATGAGAAGCGCATCAATGCTTTGGAACATCTTCGAGCCTACCAAAACAAGCTCAAGCGAGCATACCTCAAGAAAGTTCATCATCGATCCTTTGAGATCGGTGACCTTGTCTTGAAAGAAAATCAAAAAAATACTAATGCAACTAAAGATCTTAAAGGTAAATTCGAGCCCAACTGGCTTGGACCGTATATCATCACTGCTAAATTTGGATCGGGAGCATACCGATTAGCTACCTTAGATGGTAAAGATCTTAAAGAACCTATGAACATTATGCATCTTAAACGCTATTATGCATAAAATCTGGTCATTTCATCATTGTATATATTGTTATTTTGCATATTGTTTCATTTTCGTCATCCATATAAAAATTTCAAACAACAGTAATAGTATTTATTCTTTCCATTCATAAATTAAAATCAAAATATAAAAACTTCAAAATCATCAAAATCTTCAAAAACATCTTTTATTTTCGTACTTGTCAATTCTTGAAGTATTGCAGTTATATTTTCAATTATTTTGGATAAATTAGCATTTATTTGGAATCCCGCACTTTCACACTCACATGAATAAATATCTTGATTTTATTTGGTATGATTATTAATCTCTCTTATATCAAAGTCCACATTTGAATTAAATAAAGTTTTGAGCATAGAGAACTGATCTTGTTATTTACTTGAACCAAGCATATCTTTTCACATTAAAATGATTTCATTGCAAATTCGATATGATGCTACATAGTAGAAATGGTTTCTTGAGCGAAAAGTTTCCCCTGCTATCCTATCATGCACATGGTCTAGAATCTTTGAGAATTGACAAAAGGACAAGCTCACCCCTACCCAGAATAAAAATCCCTTGCTCTACAGCCAATCCGAGCAAGTATCCCTAGTATAGGAAGAAAAAGAAAAAGAAAATTCAAAGAAAATGAGAAAAAGAAAAATATTATTTTGTACCATCACAACAATATTTCAGCATTATCTCAGTTCCAAGCAAAAATACAAAAAAAAAAGAAAAAGAGAAAAGCAAAAGCAAAAAGCAATAAAATCCCTTTCCCTACCCCTTGAAAAGAAAAGAAGGGTGAATGAGCTTGAATCCCTGGAATTCTCAATTATTCGAAAACTGTGAGGTAAGCCCCATAACAGGTGGTTTGTGCCCAACCCGCTTGGCCTTGGGTAATCCCTAGCGTGGTGATATGTCTGTCACATTAGCGACCTTCTTTTGTACAGACCTATGTCTGCTTATGGATCAGCTAGCTCTTGATGACCCGACTTACATAGTAGTCTGGTACGGTTACATGCATATAAATCATGGTCAACGAACACTCATTTGGTTAATTCAAATTACTTGTATCAAATTATCTTGCTCAAAATTGGTAAATGAACAATACAATTGCACACACATTTGTATTTGAGAGATTTTTGTATCATTATGATAAATCAAGATCGGCAATGAACTCACATTTGCACATGAGGGTTCCTTATAAATCTACATTTTGTCTTTGAGATAATTTAAAATATTTCTGCAAATCTTTTTGGAATAATTTCATCTTCTTATTTAAGAACATTTGTTTAGTATAAAAACAATTACATACATTTTTTTCAAAAATCCAAAATTTCTTTCAAAAACATGGGAGTTCAAAAACCTAGTAAATAAAGTCACGTTTATATATTATATATTTTCTATTTATCTCAAAATCAAAAATCAATCATGCAATAAAACTAAAATATCAATTTCCTTTTTTGGATTTCGCGATGATGGTATAAGTCTATACCTATAATTCTATGCCTAGCGCAAACCATTGTTCTAATTTTATTTTCCCATTCATTTTAATTCATAAAAACATATGGCTTACATCATTATGTTACACAATTGTGCTTTAAAAGGAACGCAAATTTTTCTATTTCATTTCATTATGTCAACATTCAATTTTGCAACCATGGTATAATTTCTAAGGAATTGTTCAAAATTTTATCACACTTAGGAATTTATGCCTAGCAAAAATCATATTTCTTTTAATATCTCATGCATAATATTTTTATGAAAATCTGAAAACAAATCATCACCATCATCATTTTTTATCATCACAACACAAAGTCTTAAGACAGTCTCTTAAGCACTCTTTTACTTTTAGCAATATTTCTATACTGGGATTAGCTTGACGACCTAGCGAGCGGTGACTCCATGAAATGGTCTATAACAGCGACAATGTCCTTTGAAATTATTGTTAGAAGTCCCTTTATTTTTCATCAAATCACACCACCAAAACAACCAATTTGTTTACATCAGATTATTTCATTTAAATTTTATGGCATGACATAAAATTATAATTTATTTCAAACGACATAATTACATGAATAATCAATCAAACAAATCCAAAATTAAAGCATCATACAACATATACACAAGTCATATCATCAAAAAGACCATATATATATATCAATAAATTATGTACATCATCTCAAAACTGGATTGGTATGCCACAATCTATACCCTGGCATACTCAATCCTCTCAAAAATATATCCAATCTAGTCTATGGCAGCTAGCCTCGAGAAGCCCTCGAGCTCTCAGCCTCATCTCCTCTCCCACCCTGAGGTGGAGGAGGTGGTCCCATAGAGGTTCGTGCTGTGTCTCGGGTCCTCATCGTCGATCGTGAGGAAGTCCTCGATGATCCCACCCTGATCGGCTCTGCAATGCCGACTGGCAGCTGTAACCTCTGGCCCTCTAGAACCAGTTGGTAGTATACTCCCTGATAGAATGTGGTCTAAGCCATAGACCATGCTAACTCCTACATGCTCGCCCCTCCGCTCTGAGCCCTGAGCCATGTAGCCTCATCCTGTAATGTCTGCACCTAAGCTCGAAGGTGGGCAACCTCAGCCCGAAGAGCCATCGTCTCGCTGCTCTCCCCTACCTCGACACCCTTGCCCTTATCGAGCGATGGTGGCCTCTCCCCCTGCTGAGAAGGGAATCCCTCCTCCCTCCTCCCTATCTACTGTGGTCTCTATGGAGCCTATGGCATCCTCTAGCATCTCTCCTATGGAGACCATCATTGCTCTCTCCCTTCGTGACCCCCCTGCCTCAATAGCACCTGGCAACCTCCCCATCCATCGCACAATCGTGTGCATCGGACCCTATGCCCTCGTCATCCGAGGAGGGTGGATGCCTACGTACTAAGCATCATATCCATCAGTAACCCCAGTGTCATCCCCATCCACTAGCTGGATGGGGGCATCATCCATGTCCTGGCTCTAGAATCATTGCATATCTGGAGCCCCGCTCAGTGTAGTACTATCTCGAATAGTTTGAGAGTACTCATAGTCCCTGAGAGATGGGATCCCCTACTATAGACCGAACTATCATAGAACTCGATCGTAGCGGTGGAGCTCTACCTCTCCCCACTCCATCCTCAGCTAATAGACTCGCCTGATGTGAGCCAACTCCTACCCATCCTCTCCCCACCCTGGATGCTCTCTCCATGGCCTCTAGGTGATCTAGTCTGGGATGAGGTCATCTAGCAACCTTCGTGACATCGATAGATCTATCCACCACTGTGACCCTCTCTGGAGCCACCAATAGAAAACTTGGGGTCTCTCTCGGTCAACCCCTATTAGTGGGAGTCCTATCGGCCTCCGCATCATGATGTGCTCCCAGCACCATACCTGTAGTAGTGATGTCAAAACTAGACATCGACCTCCCTTGTATACGACCCCATGCAGGATCCTATACAAGTGGCATAGTACAAAGCTGCCCCATGCAAATCTATACCCGTGGTCTCTCATGTCGTAGACCACATCTGAAAGGAGCCATGGTAATCTGCACCCACTCTGGTGGCATAGCAGTAAGCCACCCACTATCCCTACCAAAACTTGAGTCAACCTAGATGCCCTAGGCATCTGCCTCAGAGACTCGATGTTCACTCCGCCCTTCTCCAGGGTGAAGCTCGGGTCTCCGCATAGCCTCATCATAGCCTGGCCCTGATTGGCCATAGGAGTCATAAACTGTCCTTGTATGGGGATCCTCAAGATCCTCCATACGTCCTCTAGTGTGGGAGCCATCTCCCTTATCGATAACCAAAAGTAGGATGACCCTGGATACCATCTCTCTGCTAGGGCTATCAGTAGCCCCATGTCTGTCGATATTTGTGGCATCTCTACCACATGTTGTAGTCCGACCTGTGCTAGTCGGTCTCGCTCTGCCTGGTCGAGCATGGCCACATCATCCCTCAGCCCCCGTATTTCCACTCTTTAGTAATCAATCCCCCCTGCAAAATAAACAATAAAACAATAAAATTCATTAATAAAACAATTATTAAAATCAATTAAATGCAATTCAAACAAGCTTAATTTCATAAAAATGATGATATCGTCCACCATTGGATGATATCATCCTAAATTGGGTAAAATCATCCTTTGTAGGATGAAATCATCTCCGATTTCTCAACTTGGGGATCACCCCTTGTTGGACGGGATCGCCCCTAGTTCATCGATTTCGCCCTCAGACGAAATCGACGATCTAGGGATGATTTCGATGAAATGGGGACGATTTCGTCCCGACGTCGTCGACGGCCTAAAAATGGCCGCGATGCCCCAAAATAGTCAAAATTTAAATCAAAAATTACACAAATCAAATTACAAACATAATTCACTAGGTTTAGATCCTTACCCATAGCCCGCATCGGACCTCTATTGATCTGTGCGTTGTCTCGACCATTTTGTCTGCAGAGCTCTAAAAATAGTGAAAAATGAACAGTAAAAATGAATTAGGGTTTTACCCTATTTTTCTTAATTTTATTTAAAAACAACAACATTTTTAATTTTGCTTTTCCGTGCTTTTACCTCAAACGTTCGATTTGGGTAAAAACACGGAGGGGGCACCATAGTAAATAGTCATACGATTCGACCTAGAATCATCGTCTAAAAAATTGAGTAAATTTTTGCTTTCTCGTAAAATGGGAAGAACTCGTCTTTAACGCATTTTCTTCAGAAAATTTTCTAAAGAGGGGGAAAAATGTAGCACCCTAAAATTGGCATAGTTAAACCCTTAGTAAAAAGATAAAAATTTGAATTTTAACTCCAAACCACCCGTTACCCGCTCCCCTTGTTTTTCGTGCCATTTTTAGGATTTGTTTTGACCATTGGACGATATCGTCGCCGATCAGACGAAATCATCCCAGATCTGACGAATTCATCTGGAACAGAACGTCTAGACGATTTCGTCCCAAAACTAATTTTCATAATTAGCTTCTGTTTCAACAACTTCTCTAACTTGGGCAGAAAGCGTGTCTACGCGGTTAGAGTCTCCCCCATTGGAGATCTCCCAAATTGGGATGATCTCCAACCTCCTAACCTCTCCCTAATCCTATATAAACTAGGATTTTCTCAGTTTATCCCCCTGAACCCCTGGTTGACTGATTTCCCTACAACTTTAGTTTCTTGTGCATTAGAACACCTTCGTACCATCGTTTGCATTGTGTATTTCAAGTTTTCTTGCAGGAATTTTACTATTTTTCAGTCGAAGCAAGCTCGGATCGTCGCTGGCGATTCCAGACGATTTCGGACGATCCTGTCGCAGATCGGCGATGATCTCGTACGATTGGAGGTGATCTCGACTGCAGTCCAGATTGGGGGCAATCAGAGCCCGAAGTTTGCATTTCTTTATCTTCTCTCTTCATTTCTTTATGAATTAACTTAGTTTATTCTATTTTTGCATCCTGGAGTTCACCTCATTTAGCATAGATGCATGATAAAGTTAAACTAAATTATTAAATTAATGCATTTCCTTTAATTGTTATCTGGATTTATCATTTAGTCAAGTTTACTATTATTTCTACCATTTCCCCTTGCTTTTGCAGTTGTATTTTTGGTTTTTGGTATCTATTTTTGTGATTGCAGGTTTCTGACGAATTCGTCTGATGAATTCATCAGATCGACGACGATCTCGTCTGATCTCAGATGACCGACTGTGATCTGAGATGATTCTATGCAATTGCAGATGATTATGTAAGATTTGAGATGATCTGGACTTCTACAAACCTCAGAATCTTCATCAGACATCCGGAATCAGGTACATTCTATCTTATTTAGCACACTTTCTATGTTTAGCACTTATTCATGTTTTTTGTATCCATATAAATCAGCATTGGCATATAGAATAGCTTAGATTCATCTTGGCCAAACCTAGGAATTGAATGATTAAAGTACAAAATGAACACATCAAACCCATTCTCAACCTAGGCATGGAAACTGCCACTCAAAAGTTTCCTGGTGAACCCACCATCCATCGAAAATTCACCCTTATACCCCCTCCCCGAGAGGCGCGACCTTCAAAGGGCCTCTCAGTCCGAGGTATTGTCCCATCCTTCTCGCATCCCCCTTCCGGGTGCAGATCCTATAGCCTGAAGGTAAGGATGCAAAAAATTTGGAGCGATACAGTTGGTGTTTTATAGATTTATTAAAGAAAACACCTAAGGTTTTGGATCTTTATTTATCCTTATATTTTTCAAGCCTTAATGGTTATTTAAACCTAAATCATGAATGATCACCTAAATGTGAATTAAGCTTATATCACATAAAATGCATGAAAACAATAGCTGCTTTTAAGATTTGATGAATTATCTAAAGAGGTCTTTTTATTTTGAGGTAAATAAGAAGGAATGCAAAAAAAAAAAGCTAGCCTAAATGCGACTAGGTGACTTTTTATTATTTACCTAAGTCCTTGAAAATGAAGGAGAAGGTATAATTTTACCTAAGATTCCTTAATTGACTAGTTTTTAAGTTTTTTGTAAGGAAATCAAAATGTTTTTTAAAGAGATTGCACAATTTTGTAAATGATTAGGATTTCTAGTTAGGATCCCTTAATTTACCAAAACAAATGTAATTTCTAATACAAAACAATAGAAAATGGGAACAAAACATAGAGGAAATGAAATTGTAGAGCTAAGGAAGGGCCAAGTAGATAAATTACCTCTCGTGGAGCCTATTTGCCAAATTTACAATTGAAAGTGCTAAATTCACCATTGCGACCAAATTTACCACTAGGGTGGTGAATTTGGTAAATCTGGACAAAAACAAAAACAAATAGGGTTTCTAATTAAAGGGGTATGTCTAAGGGTTGGATAGGGAAAAAACGTGTCTAAACAACTGATCAAACCTCTTTTTGATAAAAAAATGATTATGCTTACCTCTTGGTGTGGAATTTGACCTATTTCCAAATTTACCACTAACTTTTCCAAATTTACCACTCGCAAATTTGGTCTGAGTGGCAAATTTAGTTATGAATTTTTTTAGGTTGTCAAATTCACCACTAACAGTGCAAGGTGGTGAATTTGGCCCTAGGGCAGGTTTTAAGAGTTTTAGAGCTCGATTTGGGTTGAATTCGACTATGTTTTGGGCTGAAACTTAAAGGGAAGGATCCTATCAATATTTGCTAGGTCTACAACTAATATAAACAGAGATCTAATCCCCCAAAACAAAGAATTTAAAGACTATTTGTAAAATGATAAAAATTCCAGGTATGATTGAAATTCCAAATTTACAAAGATGCAAAGGGGGTGAGAGTAAATATTATGCTATTAGGAATGATTTCAAGTAAATAATTTTACTTTTATTAAGATTAAATTAGTACTTAAATGATGAATTTAAATGAAAATATAGAGAAATATAAATGATTTCTAAAGCATATAAAAGCTACAATAGTAAATAAAAGGATAGGGGATTTTAATGGAAAGATACTTGAAGCTTGGCTAAGGGAGTGAGATATCAAGGCAATAATAGCCTTGTATCATGAAAACCTTACCTTGAAGGATGAAGGAACACTTGCTATGTAGTTATATTGTAAAGTCACATACAATGCATGGAAGGAGAAATTGGAAAGTTTATGACTATGCCTAATTATATGCTTCAAAATGAAAGTAGTATGAAAACTAAAAGAGCATGGAGGAAAAAAAAGGATTAGTATGTTATCTACATAAGGAATAAGAATGTAAGTAAGAGGGTAGCAAGCATTATAATATAAAATATGTTAAAAAATGCAATAAAGCCCTGCAAAATAGAGGATTATGACCAAAATATGATAGTAAAATGAATGGAAACATAAGTAAATATGTAAAATATGTATTATAAATGAAATGGATATGCTATTATTGAATAAAATGCTACCAAAACACTATTAGAATTCTTCAAGAACAATATTAGAGGCTGCCAAAAACAATGTTAAAGTTTTCCAAAAACAAGGATTAGAAACCTACAAGAGAAATTAGAGCATAGAAAATAATACTAAAGAAATATGGCAATTTAGAAAGGCTACAACCTATAGGAAAAAATTCAATGAATATAAGGTGGTAGGAGAGAAGAAAGGAGCTATAAAAGCTCTCTTTATTACCTCCAATGGTGACCTTCTTTCTCCATAGTCCTCCTTGCCTTGCTTGGCTTGCTCTCAATGCTCACAAATTGCTCTCAAATGCTTGAGGGAAGCTTAGAAATAGAATATGCTATGAAAGAGAGGATTCTATAAATATTTTTCAAGCTTTGCTATAGTGGAAATTCTTGTTGAATTCTTACCCCATGGTCTCCTTAAATAGAATTTGGAAGGGGACTTGGAGGGAGAAAGGATAAGACCAAATTCAAACAAATGCATTTGAGACCTTTTTGGAGCATGTAGAATCAATGGCAGAGGTTATAGGAGATCAATTTTTACCTCTCTGGTTAGTGTGGAAGATTACAGGCTATTTTTGTCAAATTCACCACTATCGACCAAATTTTCCATTGGTGAATTTGGTGACCCGGGTGGTGTTGTAGTCTAGTTTGTCATATAGCTCAAACTAGAATTGTGATTATCACATCTTAATATTTGAAGGTAAGAACCCACTGATCATAGCCTAGAATAAATATTGGAAGAATCAAACTACTTTGATTCAACCTCTAGAGAAGGCTAGTTCTTTGTCAAATTAATGAGTGTTGACCCTATTTAGCTCAAATGTTGAAAGATTAGGGATAGAAATGGTATGGTTGGAAGTATATGGATGTAATATGGATGGGTGAAGCTAAAAACATAGACATCCACATAGTATTTTTAATAAATTTATTTTAGAAATAACTTCAAGGATTAAAAATATTCAAAAACTATGTAATTACACTATTAAATGGCTTTTGCATGTTCACAAAATTATTCCAAATATCTAGAAATATTGATTATCCAATTTCAGCAGAATAAGATCAATTCCTTGATTTAACATAAATAGAATTCTCAAAGAACATGTGTGTAAAAACAATTACCTCAATCTACTCTAAGTAAGCTTTTCAAGTTAATAGAATAGACTTACCATAGCAGTAAGATGAGACAACCTCTAAGAATCAAGTCCATCATTCAATTCAAGCACAAATTTGAGGTAAACATCCCTTGTAATGCTTCATTCATCAATTTGCAAAAATTTGCATAGTGGTGCAAGCAAACACTCTATATCTAACCTTTTGGAAGGATTTTGTTGCCCTTATTTAAAATTTTTACAATAGTCATTTTACTCTTAAGCATTACAAAGAATTTTGATTTTTTTCATCCCTTTAACTGCCTTGCTGTCCACATTGCCTGTCAGCTATGCTCTTTTTGATCTTGTTGCAATAGTCCTATGATTGATCTCATTATCACCATCTATGGTTCTTGGAATCTATTATTTTTCACTGATCTTACAACTGATTCTAGTTTAGTAGGATGTTTTGGAAGGTTTTAGATTGTAACTGCTTTTATTCGTAACCTTTCCTCACACTTTTTCAAATTTGCACTGTAGATACATGATGGACGAGAAAACATGGTTTTGCACCCTTCTTTTATCTATCTCTTTTTTGGCACTTCTTTATTTTTAGTTTTTTTAACATTTTCTTGTTTGCATAGCTAATGCAAATATGGATGAGAAGCATGGCTTGAACATCTTCATTTTTAGCACTTCTTAGTTTTACCCCCTTTTTAGCACTTTTTCTCTGTGCGCTAGATACAAAGGAAGATGAGAAGCGTAGTCTTTTTGCCTTCTATGATTTAACCTATTTTTAGGACTTTCTCATTTTCAATCCTTTACAACATTTTTCTACTTGTAGATGTCCTTCACTTTTGCATGATGAATACAAAGAAAGCAAAGAAACATGGCCTTGCCAAACTTCTCACTTTTAGGTTGATATCAACGCTTCTCAGTTTTGGGATATTTTTAGTGCTTTTGTGTTTATTCTATTGTAAATTTTGAGTAAATGTGTTTTCATTGATGTCAAGAGACAATTTTAGTGATGTCATAATTCAGTACAAAGAATTGGCAAAAGGAGGGTTAAAATACTTATATATTAAGCCCAAGAGATTTGGTTTAAAGCTTCACATGATTGGTCAAAATATTGGCAAAATATCCTGAAGGAAGGAGATACCTAGGCTCAAAGGAAATAATATTATAATATTAAAGGTGTTCAAATAAATTCTAAGGTTGGAAAAGGAAAATACCTAGGCCCGAGGGAAATAATATTATAATGTTTCTTATAATATTAAGAGTTATAAGAGTTTAAGTTAAGCCTAAGGTTAATTAATTATAATATTGATATTATAATTAATAATATAAATTAATTTAATTAAACCCTAAAGTTAGGATTGGGCACAAAATATTTTGTTTTAATATTTTCCTTCGACGTCGAGCAAAAAATAAGATATGGTATTTATACCATATGGTTTGGATGCAATAAAGCAAGTCTCCAAAAATTACATTGCGCATGGGAAGGGCTAAGAAATATTTTGAGCAATTTTTATGAGCAAAGAAAAGGTTTTAATTTTTATAAGGGTAAAGCAGATGGTGAATGAATAAAGGGGAGTGAGGGTTTACTCCCATCACCATCCGCTCGGATGGTCTAGTGGCAAGGCCTGGCACATAGGTTGTTGGCAAGACAAAGGTCCCACATTCAATTCTCGATGGCAGCAAAGGTTAAAGGTTTTTGGTGTTTTGTTTTTGGCATCGACGAGAAAGATAAGAAGTGGAAGATGCTTATTTGGTTTTGTGAGGATACGTAGCCTATGTGGCTACCAAATCTATAGCTAAGGCACTTTGCAAGCAAGTGAATGTGAGTTCGAATTGCTTGGGGTGCTTTGTGGAGTCTAAGGCATGCAAAAATTAATTTTTTCTTGTGGTTAAGATATGAATAAATAATTTTTATTTTTTCCAAGTGTTAATTAATGTTTGGAGTTTATAAGGGTTTCCAAGGATCTTTTTTGGAATAATTTGGAATTAATTTTGGATTGAAAGTTGGATAGGATAAGGTGTATTCAAGGAATTTTTAAATGTAATTTGAAATTTATTTTGAGGGTTGAAATTTGATTAAAATATCTTATTGAGTTGGAGTTAAAAGGAGTTATAGGAAGATTGCCATTACAATTATTTTTGTGAGTGAATGATTCATTGATTGAAGATTGATTTTTAAGGAAGAATTAATAAGGTGCATTTGTTATTTATCATTTTATGTGTATTACTTGAATGGTGAAATATTTTTTGGGATAAATATTTCTATGGAGATTTTGAGATAGGCTATTGCTATCTAACCTAGAGTTGGAAAAAGGTTTTGGTTGTGAGTAAAACAGGTTTTGAAGACATATCTCCATAAAAACAAAAGGTATGGGCACATATTCCTTATGATTGAAATATTGTTGGATTGAATGTTGTAAAATGTAAAGGTGGAGTGAAAAGGATTGTTTGATAAGCATTGTTGGAAATATTTGAGTGAGTTTTCATATGCATGATTGGTGAATTATTAAGAGAATATTTGATTTAGAGATTGAGGATTATTTGAGTTAGGGTTTGAGACCCAAATTGTACATTTTGGTTAGAAGTGGAGTGAAAAACTTGATTAGGGTTTGTGAGAAATTTGTGTTTAATTGATTGAATGAAATTTTTGAGCATTGGTTTTGAGTGATATTGAAAGTGAATGTGCAAACATTAGAAATAAGATTTGTGAAAGTGACAGACTTAATGACTGAGTAGAACATATTGAGTTTTTGATAGAGTACATAATTCTCTATATGTTCCAAAGGTTAAACAAATTTTGAATAGAATATGTCTAAACTACTTCAAGTTAAAGGTATTACTTTGAAGATTAGAAAAATCAATTGATAGCATTGTGTGCAAGATTTGAGATTGATTGATCATATCTTGTGAGTTATTTTTGAGCATGTGTTTGGATAGTTTTGAGTAAGATTTCGTTAAAATCTTAAGGATAGTTTCGAGTAAGCTTTTATGAAAGCTTAAGAATAGATTTGAGATATGTCTTTGTGAAGACTTATAGGCAGATTTGAGGTAAGTCTTAGTGAAGACTTGAGAGAAGATTTGAGGTAAGTATTAATGGATACTTGAGAGCAGATTTAAAGTAAGTCTTAGTGAAGACTTGTGAGCAGAGTTTATTGAGTGATTTGTTCAAGATTTGTGTTAAGGCTTGGGGTATATCTGAGTAGAGTTGATTTGTGATTGGTTCAAGATTTGTATTAATGCTTGATGACAAATTTGAGGATAGATTTTGGTGTAGATTTGAGAGTAAACTTGTACTAGATATGAGATAGAGTTAGAACAGATTTGTACTAGATCAAGGATAGTATTTGGTACAGATTTGAGATAGAGTTGAGAGAAATATTTGGAGGTGATAGAGCAGAGAATAGTAATCTCTAGTGGATAGAAATCCATTTGCTAGGGCAATGGGGATAGAGGTATTTTGAGTGAGGACAAAGGTCTTCTATGGATAAATATCCACAAGCCAGTGTAGTGGGGATAATATTCTTCTAGAAGATCATCAGCCAAAGCAGAGGAGAAAGAGTTCTCTTGTGGATAAATATCCATAAACCATAGCAAGGGAAAATATTTCTCCTATGGAATGTGATCCATAGAGAAGTTGGGAAGATAGAGTTCTTCTGTGGAGAGAGATCCACAAACCAATTGAGGGGATAAAGTTCTCTTGGGTCAAGTTTCTCGAATTAGAGAAAAGGAGAAAGAGTTCTCTTGTGGAAAGAGATCCACAAATAAAAGCATTATGGGATTGGTGTCTCCTTTGGATAGAGGTCCATAAACATTATAATAGGGAAGTTATTCCCAAGATATTTGTTGAGAAAAATTAGTAGAAATATTTTATCTATGGAGTAGCCCACATTGGGTGAACCTTGTTAAATTGGTGTATTTATTGTGTGATGATTTGTGCATTAATTTGATTACTACTATTGATATTACCATTGATTATATTGGATAATATTGTTTGGGAAAGAAAAATAAAATTTGGTCTTATAATGTTTACCCCCCTTCTCAGTATAAGCTTGTGTTCTTCATATTCTTCATACTTAGTCAAATTTTACAAAATTTTGGCTTAAGTATGGATGTAGCCAATTTTTTGACATACATTATGGCACCTCTCGGGGAATTTTGCTTGGAAAGTTACAGAACTCAGAGAGCCTTATCCTTGAATGCATAACTTCTTTTGAGAATGCATGAATACCTCCTTACTGAACCTTAGGGAAGGTAAAATATACCAGACATGATAGCTATAATATTTGGGAGAAAATAGGATAGAGTGATACTCAAAATATAATAGTGATATGTAGAGGTTTGAGGGGCTACAAAATGAACCTCATAATACATATGAAAAACAAAAGAAAGGATAGGAGAGGGACAAAACAAGGATCAGGAAGATATAGTTGACGCAGGAGGGAAATAAGGAAGAAATTGAAAAGTAAACTTATATAGAAGAGGCAGAAACAGGAATACAAAAATGTTGAGGAGTGGGAAAGGAAGGAAAGAAATCAAGAGAATTGGAGGTACAAAAATTGATAAAATTATGCATGATACTGTACCTCCATATGTATACTCCATCGAGGTGAAAATTGCATATGTATATTCCATCGAGGTGCAGAGGAGCTTCCAAGGTAGATGGATTGCCATGATATGGATATTTTTCTGGCTTTTCCTCATTTCCCTCTATTTCGAGCATGACCAAAAAGCAACTCCTTCCACCATGTATCCTTATTTCTACCACTTCCTATTCGCATTCTGAGACCCATATTTCTTATGATAGCTTCAAATCTTACTTTCCAAGTGATAACCTTCTTTTATACTTAATTTGAAGGTGGTTGCTCTTGTCAACTGATGCCATGCTATCATGTTTCAAGGATTTTCTGTGGGATTTCTGATGTGTTTGGATCAAAACTGATCTTTCCCTGAGTCCTTCATGCATACTCCCTTTGTTATCTATGTAGCTTGATTCTACATGGGGAATGACGTATTTCATTTGATGCCATCCCTACCCATTTCATATTTTCTCAAAGTTGCTTACTTTTATCTTAAGCTCATTTTAGTTTCGTCCATTGGGCAACAGAGTCAATAAAATTCCTCTCAAACTTGTACCCATGCTTTCACTACACAAGGCTCACCTCCTACCGAGGAACTATCCTACTCTATTCATTATAATCATATCTCACTCTTTATTTACCTATCGACTATGTACACAAAATTTGGCATAGTAGAGCCCATGCCCAACTAGAAATTTTTTTATAAATCATCCCCTGAATCTGCAATGTCCTAACCATATGACCCTAAATCTATGCTTCTCTTTGTACCCCTGATCAGATATTTCCTAGAATTTCTTTGTATAAGATGCAAATTTTGTATCATTATTTATGTAATGAACGAGCATCATTGGTGATGAATATTCAGCCTTAGAAGTCTGACACAACAAATCTTAGTAAGATTTTTGAGTCATCATACCTTTTTGTAGATATTTATGTATATGTAAATCTAGATACCTTAAGTCTAGATATGGCATGTTTATTTGATTGCTTATGTGAAATGCAAAATGGGGATCATACGTCGATCCTTGATGTGGATACGTCATCATATTACACTGTTCATAATGCCCAGAATGACATGGTACCAAATTCCCTCTAAATGGAATTCCTACCGTTGATTTACCATAATTACTGACTTCTAGAGGCATGTAGGACTGATTCTACTCATATATTTCTATTATGAAGGGATGGAGATCTTTGTGAAATATTTTAAACTTACCCTTTTCTCCAATTATTTTAATCAGTTGTTTCCCATCCTTGAGGTGAAATCCTGATTTGTTGAAGTCATACCTGGAGAGGTAGATGCCGAAAAAGGGAGGAACATCTGTCACAATTATATTATGCACTATTATCAGGTCAGGTTTCCCATATAACATTATCACAAAGTGCCTCAAAATTCCTACGACCTTGACACTCTTTCCTTTAAATTTAAGCCATTGGGCTTGTACCTTTTCCATAGTTAAATTCAAAGTTTCATAGATAGTCAAGGGTATTATTGATACTTCAACATCTGGTTTGATTATACAATTGTGTAAAATACCCCCTTCTATAAAAATAGATAGATAACCTATCCCCTTTTCATCCCTTTGGGGACTCAAGGTTCTATTTTTTAACAATGGGGTACTTTCCTCAATCTTGAAAGAAGCGTTAACCAAATTGATTTATGGTCTTACTAGAAAATCTTCCCCTAAACTTTGTTTAGATTGCAAAGGAGGTTCAAGTAAATTTTGAAATCGTTCCACCTTTTCTCTTCTTTCCTCTAGAGTTAGAGTTGGGAAATATAAATCTCTGCAAGCTCTTGATATTTCTTGTCTCTGAACAACTACTAGTGAAATATTTTCTCGAACCTTCATCTGTCTTTTGATCATGACCTCGTCTTGAACATAGGGAGTTTGAGGATTGTCAATTTTATTCACCCAATGGTTGATACCCTGATCTTGGTATGAATTTTCTGCTTGTTCTTTAGGTCGTAGGATTTCTTTTTTAATAGTACTAATTCTTTTCATTCATGTTTGAGTCAGGTTATGTTTAATTTTATCATCATCATAATTTTGGGATTCTGCCTTGTTTGGAAAATCTAGCTTCTAGTATCTATTTTACCCAATGATATATTATTCCCTTGAATCGGACTTTGGCTCCATTAGGTAATAATTTCTATAGTGATCGGGAATGCAATCATCTTTTCTTTTTAGGTGTGAAATCATGCTCGCCTCTTCATCAAATCCATTACTGAGGGTAGAAAAAATATTTCTAGGTGGAAGCTTGCCTACCGTGATTAATATATTTTTGGCTCTGATAGCTTCTTTGAAAATCTGAGGAAACCTCTTTTCTCTAGATTGTTGGACCAGGATACTCAGATCAGGATAGAGGGTATGGATGTAATAGAGATATGCTTGTGATTGGGAAGGTTGGTATTCTTGGGGAATCCTCTCCCATGTCCTTTTGAAATGGATATTAAACTTGGGTAGACTTTCTTGGAGATCTCTTCTCACAAATGAAAACTGAGTGAGCAATAAAAAGGGATCTCCAGGATCATCGAATTCATCAATGAAAGCTTTAGATAATTCTGCCCAACTACTGATACTTCTATTTTCTAAGGATTTATACCATAATAGTACCTTCCCTTTAAAATATAAAATCAATAGTCTAATCATAATATCTTCTTCCACAACATTGTAAACTAAGGACAACCATGCTATATCTTGGTAATGCTCTTTAGCTGATTTTTCTTTTCCTTCATAGTTAGGTAGATTATTCAAAGTGATCTTCGAGATCTTATGTAGAATAGAAATATTTAGTGGTCTTGTATCATACCACGATGGATAATATTGATCGACCATTGAACTCAGAATGTGGTAATTAATTGCTAAGGGATAAATGAAAACCTATGATGACTCCCAAGTTTTCTCCCCAACAGAGTCACCATGTTTTAGTCATCTCACCACCTATCATATGATCTTTTATTGAATTCTAAATCACAACTATTGTATGATTTTAAAGGCAATTGGTTGCTAAACCGGGCCCTTTTTAGCAGAGTCACCAGGTAGATCTGAATTTCTTGAAAAACTAGGGGTCACCACTTCCCTGATCTTCTAATTTTCTGTGGATGAGGTCCCACCGAGCATGCCAAAAACTATTGTAGTCTAGTTTTTCATCTAGCTCACACTAGAACTATGATTATTATCTCTTGAGATTTGAAGGTGAGCACCCACTGATCACAGCCCAGACTAAACATTGGAAGAATCAAATTACTTTGATTCAACCTCTAGAGAAGGCTGGTATACCTTGTCAACTTAATGAGTGTTGACTCTATTTAGCTCAAATGTTGAAAGCTTAGGGATAGAAATGGTAGGGTTGGAAGTATATGGATGTAATATGGATGGGTGAAGCTAACAACATAGACATCCACACAGTATCCCTAAAAAATTGATTTCAGAAACAGCTTAAGGGATTAACAACATTTAGAAATTATGTGGTTACACTATTAAATGGCTTTTGCATGTTCACAGAATTATTCCAAATATCTAGAAATATTGATTATCCAATTTTAGTAGAATAATATCAATACCCTGATTTAACAAAAATAGAATTCTCAAAGAACATGTGTGCAGAAACAATTACCTCAATCTACTCTAAGTCAGCTTTTCAAATTAACAAAATAGACTAACCATAGCAGTAAGATGAGACAACTTCTAAGAATCAAGTCCACCATTCAATACAGGCACAAATTCGAGGTAAACATCCCTTGTAATGCTTCATTCATCAATTTGCAGAAATTTACATAGTGGTGCAAGCAAACACTCTAGAGTCGACCTTTTGAAGGAGGTTGTTGCCCTTATTTATAGGTTTTACAATAGTCATTTTACTCTTAAGAATTACAAGGAATTTTGATTCTCTCTTGATCTCTTTAACCACCTTGATGTCTGCCAGCTACACCCTTTTGATCTTGTTGCAACGGTCCTCTGGTTGAGCTCATCATCATCGTTGATGGTTCTTGAAATCTATCCCTCTCCACTGATCTTACAACTGATTCTGGTTCAACATGATGTTTTAGAAGGTTCTGGACTGCAACTACTTTGATTCAGATTCTCAGATATTAGCTTCAACTTTTCTCCACTTTCTGGATTACGCATGTAAAAGTTCATCAAAAACCCTCAAGGGAGGTGGGAGTTCAATTTATACCATATATTTAACCATAAGATGACTATAGCACTGCTTATCATTTGCACAATAGTAATCGAGGGAGGAAGAGAATCATGGTTCTTATTCTTAGTCATCCTTTTCTACAATTTCTTTTTTAGCTTCGAAAATATGATTTTATAAGCTTCAAAATTTGAAAAATTTCCAAATTTACCACTAGCCAAATTTTCCACTAGCAAATTTGGTAGGAGTGATGAATTTTGTCAGAACTGATTCTGAATGTTAGGAGTCAATTTTTGCAGTTTTACCAAATTCACCACTCAACTTGCCAAATTCACCACTAGCAAATTTTGTTAGAGTGGAAAATTTGGTAAAGGTGAAGGATGATTACCAAAATGACTATAAGTGGTAAAATTGAGGTTTTGTAGTATTTGTGATCAGTTTTGGGAAGTTATGGGATGTTTACGACTAGTTTTAGAAGATTTTTCTTGGCGTGTCAAAATTGGGTGTCTACATAGATGTTTCTAATAATTCAAACTCAATGAATTACATAAATAGATGAGATACCATAAATTCTCCTAAATACCCTATTCTAATTGAAACATTGATGTATATTAATTCCAAATATTCCAATTCCAAATGCATATCCACTGGGTCAGTGAGAAAAGATTCTAGTTGCTCCTACATAAGATATTTTCCCTACATTTTTCTCTTATGTTTCCTCCACATCAAAAGTTGTATTGGACTGGATGTTGGTGATACTACCTCTTCCTTCCCATGAGATAATGGCTACGGCTACAACCATCGTGTAGGTGCCTACAACTCCGAATTAGAATCTAAGTATAGCTACCATTACCTCTTTATTTGATGGTAGACTTATTCCTCTGATGAAGTCTCTCTCTCTTCAACCAAGGGAGGTTTCAATTTCCTTGTAGTCTTATTCTATCATTATTTCTTTGGTGTCACTTTCTATATTGGCATGAACTCCACCCATCATAGTATATAATGTTGATCCTACGATAGATAATAAGGTGGTGTTAGCCCAAAAAATATAATGCTAGCTTAGGAAACTGCATCCAACATTACAACTATTGCATGGAATGTCATGACAAAGGTATTCTTTATCCTTTGTAATAGCCTTTGAATCCTCTAAGCTAATTATTTACCCTAATCATATTGTACTCCTTGGGTGATGCCTTCAATGCACTGTGCCATCCATATTGGCATCTCGAAAGATCATAATTCTCTTGATAGTCGAGACATGAAAACATTCATTGCACACATGAGGTCCTTGGATTTTAGCATAATTTTCTTGATTCCTCTTCCTCTAGGACAAAAATCCTTAGTATCTAACATGGACTTAATATTTTTGAGCTCAGTGATTAACCTATGGGTCTCAATGGCATCCATGATTTTTTGTTTGATGGGAAGCACTTCCTTTGGCGACCTAAATGTTCTTTAAAAATTAGCAACTGAGAATTCCACCTTGATATGATGATTTCCAACTTACACATAGGTTCTATTTTTATTGGTCTTATATGATTTTATAATCTATAACAAGTATTTATTATATAATACCTTGTCCTATAGTGGAATCTACACTAACACACTCATTTTTGCTTTAGTTAGTGCTACTTTCAATATATTCTTATCCTCAGTCTCACTCCACCACTTCTAACATAATTCTCCTACCAGCTATGTAAAATTCATATCCTTGATATCCCCCTACCATCCATATTCACTTGGTAGGTTTTTTTACTCATCTAGGGTAACTTCCCTATGCACCTCGCTATGAATATCCCTATGGTGTGCTCTACATGGTTCTATCTCCTTCTCATGAAATTGCACTTATTATTAGCTTTTGAAGCTACATATAATGGAAGGTAGCAATCACAAGATGTAGAATAATAAGAAATAAAGTAAATCTATGAGATGATTGAAATATGCTATAAATAGAAATGACAAAAAATATTACAATAGTAGTTATGGAGGAAATGGACACTCCATGATATAAGCTACTACTCCATGAATGAGCTCTGAGATTATAGCTCACACACACTACACTACTACCTATCTACCATACACTGACTTCAATACACTAACTTTGATATCTATCTTCTACATCTATGGCCTTTATATAGGAAGATAAGTTCCTTGGCCAACACTCTACCTATTTGTACAAGCGGACACCTTGCACATTATAGCTTGCACATTGACACTTGTGTATTTATTAAATTGCATTAAGTAACTAGATAAATTCCCCTAAAGTAACCTAATGTCCTAAGTATGTACCAAGGAAGGTACATTTACATGATCCAAATAATGTAATATACTCTATTTCTAACACCCCCCTGTATTATGATATTTGTGTATTGAAGACTTTAGTCTTCAAAATGGATATTTTTCCATATGATGGCTTTTAATTGGATCTTCTTCTTGGAAATGATCTTTGGCTTCTTTAGGTTTATCATTGCTATCTTCTATCCATCCACCTTCATTGGTCTCCTTGCACATATCTTTGTTTAGTTATGAATGTTTATGGCTAAGTATATCATGGTGCACTTGTCCTCTTATCTTGTTGATTTTTATTCTTCTATGCTTGGCTCTATGATGTACTGGTTCTTCATTTTCATCAATATGTTTCTTTGGAAATATGTTAGTATCATTTTGAAACATCATAATATCTTGTGAGATTTCCATTGAATCCAGGATGTATGTATTTCCATGGATTGATCCTATTGCTTTAATTTTACCTTGATTCATGATGAGACATGTATTTAATCCATCCATATATCCAAATTTCATCATATAATTATCTTCTACCAACTTGCTTACTGAAATGAGATTGAATGTTAATCCAGGAGCATACAATATTTTTTGCAGTAGAAGATTTGGAAATGATTTGCTAGGTGTTACACATCCATATCCATGTATAGGATAAGTTTGGCTATCTGCAATTCTTAGTTTGTAGCCATTGGTATCTTCAAGATAGTCAAACCATTGTAAATTTCTTGTCATATGATGACTAGCTCCTAAGTCAATGTACCACATATTTTCATGTTTTATAGACTGGTTTCTATTGGAGAAAATTCCACATTCATTATATGACATTCTTGAAGAAATGAGATAGGATTTTCTTATGACTCCCTATTAGGATATATGATATTTGATAGAATTATATAAGCTTGATTTGATAAAACCTATATTAATTCATTATTTTTTTAGGCTTCCTTATGTCTCCCTTGTAATGAGAATGAGTACTCTTAAGGATTTTTAGGTTTTATAGATAACTTATATATTGCTAATGGATTTGCAACTTAATAAACAATAGATTACGATATTACCAAGTTTTGTAGAATGCCTTATGACTCCCTAGTATGTTTTGGACAAGATATAAAGTGATTTTGTAAGTTATAGTTCAATATTGGTTGATTTTGTAAAGTTTTATAAATGATAAAATCAAATTCTATTGTCCTTATTGCTCCTATTAAACTAAGAACTTTTATTGTATTTAAAGAGGTTTTAATTTTGGATATTTTATCTCGATTTGAGAAGATTTGAGACAAGTAAATATTATAATTTCCAACCTTTAAATGTTTTTGAAATAGGTAGAAATAGAAATTTGATCCATTAATACAAAATATAAATGTACTAAACAAAAATATTGTATTTCATTAATATTGAAAGATATGTGTTACAATAGGGACATGATGCCCTTTAGCCATTTCTTCTAATAATGTTGCAACAAGTTTGATGTCATCTTTAATCGTCCCTCAATGTAGGTGGGCTTCTTTGTATGTGGGCCACCACGGGGTTGTAGTTATTTGATGGTGTTCTTCTTCTTTAGATCTACCAAATAACCTATGAAGAACCTGCAAAATGGGGTTAGTGTTATGGGGGGCTTGTCTTAGTCAGGAACCATGTTTAAAAAGACAAAATGACTATAAAAATGCATTAAAATTTGAAATAAAAGGGGCAAAAGCTGATAAAATGGTAAAACAGAGCTTACCTCTCAAATTTGAGGTGATTTGGGACCTATAGACCCAATTCACCACCTGAGGGCCAAACTGAGATCGAATTCATGGTGTGGGGGGTGAATTCAGTTGTGAGGTTCCTTTTGCAAAATCCCTTCGGTGGATCGATTCCTAGGCAACTGGGGTGCCTTTGTATGCTGTGGAAATTTGACTATCTGCTTCAAGAACTAATTGTACAATATTCATTTTCCATTTTTGTAGAGTTTCTATGCTTTTTGGAATAGGGAGAGAGAGTTAATTAGGGGTTTAGGACCCACTATTTATAGGAAATGGCAAGGTGTAGGGGGGAGAGTTAAAGAAACAAACCCTAGGATGAGTTCTAACCAGGATTAGGAGATCTTAAGTCAAATTAGGGTTTGATTAGGGTTTCTTAGGAAAATATCTTAGCTAACCCTAATTACACACATGTGGGAGAATGAAATTAGTGTTAATTAAGGATTAAGAGTTATTTTAATAAATTTTGTCCTAAAAAGGTGAATTAAGTGAAGTTAACATTAAATTAGATTTTAGGAATTGACTTGGTAATTTTTTTTATCAACTAACACCCCATGGGGACCTCAATTGATTACAAATAGTTTGTCAAAGAATATCCCAATGTGTGGGATGTGATTTTGAAGGCTTAAAAGGGTTTAGGACCTAAAATCCAATGAAGTGGTATATGGAAGTCTACACGATGCTATGATAATCTATGGTGATCTATGCATGACTACACATGACTACAGTCATCTATGCATGACTACATTAATCTACACATGTCTAGGAGGATCTACAATAGTCTACACTAGTCTAAAATAGCCTATAGGTACTTAGGATGGCCTATGCAAACCTACAAGTGTCTGAAAAGATCTACAAGTACGTAGGTATAACAATGTACAACTTTTGGGTGTCTACATTTTACCCTTTTTGTACTATACTATGTGGAGCACAGTTTAATACAAAAATGTGAAGGGTTTGTGCAGAAGGAAAAGGGATAGAAGGGGAATGGAATCCAATAAAAGGTATGTAGCCACTCGAAGCATGACCATACAACATTAACTGGGGATCCAGGGAAGAGAAGGGAAAGAATGGAATCTAATGAATGCCTTAAACTAGAGGCTGATCATTCAGAGCAATGGTCCTTATACTTTGACAGAGCCCTATGCATGAGTGGGGTTGGTGAAGGTATTATTTTAATATCTCTGTAGAAACATCTTATACCTTTGTCCTTTAAATTAACGTTTGCTTGTACTAATAACACTGCTGAATATGAGGCTCTAATCCTTGGATTACGAGCTACCTTGGCACTAAAAATTAAAAATCTATTAGTTTTCGGTGATTCTCAACTTGTCATAAATCAAATTAATGATTTTTATCAGACCAGAGATGATAAATTACATCCATATAAAGCATATGTCTTACAATTAATATCTTTATTTGATCAAGTTACCTTGGAAGCTATTTCTAGAACTAGCAACCGTGTGGTTGACGCTATGGCTACAGCTGCATCTCTTTTGCCCTTGGAGTTAGATGACGAATATGCTACCATCATTATTCGTTGACTCCAGGAACTTACTTCAAATAAATCATGCTTAGAACCTTTGGATGTGTTTCTAATCAACAAAACTACTCTTGAACCTTGGTACACTGATATATTTAATTTTCTTCAAAATGGGACCTTCCCTGAAGGTTGTAATAGCAACCAACACCGGTTATTACGTAGACGAGCAAGTCGCTTTGTAATTATTGGCAATACATTGTATAGGATATCTTTTAAAGGCATCCTATTGAGATGTTTGAATTTAGACGAATCTAGATCAGCTTTGAGTGAAGCCCATGATGGATCTTGTGGGGGACACTTCAATGGTAGCACCATTGCTAAGAAGCTCCTTAGGATAGGATATTTTTGGCCCACCATGGAGAATGATGCACATGATTACGTGCACCATTGCAACAAGTGCTAGAAACACGCTGACCTTGTCCATGCCCCCACACAAGAACTGTAGGCTATTTCATCTCCTTGGACCTTTTCAAAATGGGGCTTAGACATCATTGGAAAAATCAATCTTGCATCATCTGATGGACACAAATTCATCATAACTGCCATCGAGTATTTTACAAAGTGGGTTGAAGCTATGCCCTTAGCTTCCTGCACTAGAACCCAAGTTTCCAAATTTATCTTTAATCAAATTATTTGTAGGTTCGGAATTCTTGCAAATCTCATCTCGGATAATAGAACTTGTTTTAAAATTAAAGATGTCAAGAAATTATGTCAAAAATATAAAATTCAATATCGTTGGTCCACTCCCTATTATCCTCAGGGTAATGGCCAAGCAGAAGCATCTAATAAAACATTAATTAAAATCCTCAAAAGATTGGTCAATAAATTTTGCTAATATTGGCACATTCAACTATATCCTGCTTTGTGGGCTTATCGAACTAGCGTCTGCACTCCCACGGGCACTTCACCTTTTGTTTTGGTTTATGGCGCTGAAGCAGTTTTTCCCTTTGAATTAGAAGTTCCTTCTTTGGCTCTGCTACTTCAAGATACTGAAGTAGGAGATGAATATCATGCTAGCAGATTTAGTCAGTTGGAACTCCTAGATGAGAAGTGCATCAATGCTTTGGAACATCTTCGAGCCTACCAGAACAAGCTTAAGAGAGCATACCTCAAGAAAGTTCATCATCGATCCTTTGAGATCGGTGACCTTGTCTTGAAAGAAAATCAAAAAAATACTAATGCAACAAAAGATCTTAAATGTAAATTTGAGCCCAACTGGCTTGGACCATATATGATCACTACTAAATTTGAATCGGGGGCATACCGATTAGATACCTTATATGGTAAAGATCTTAAATAACCTATGAACATTATGCATCTTAAATGCTATTATGCATAAAATATGCTCATTTCATCATTGTATATATTGTTATTTTGCATATTCTTTCATTTTAGTCATTCATATAAAAAATTTCAAAAAACAATCACATTGTGTATCTTCTCAATTCATCAATCAAAATCAAAATATAAAAACATCAAAATCTTCAAAAACATCTTTTATTTTCGTACCTATCAATTCTTGAAGTATTGCAGTTATATTTTCAGTTATTTTGGATAAATTAGCATTTATTTGGAATCTTGCACTTTTACACTCACATGCATAAATATCTTGATTTTATTTGGTATGATTATTAATCTCTCTTATATCAAAGTCCACAGTTGAATTAAATAAATTTTTGAGCATAGAGAACTGATCTTGTTATTTACTTGAACCAAGCATATCTTTTCACATTAAAATGATTTCATTGCAAATTCGATATGATGCTACATAGTAGAAATGGTTTCTTGAGCGAAAAGTTTCCCTTGTTATCCTATCATGCACATCATATAGAATCTTTGAGAATTGACAAAATGACAAGCTCACCCCTGCCCAGAATAAAAATCCCTTGCTCTACAGCCAATCCGAGCAAGTATCCCTAGTATAGGAAGAAAAAAGAAAAGTCAAAGAAAATGAGAAAAAGAAAATTATTATTTTGTACCATCATAGCAATATTTCAGCATTATCTCAGTTCCAAGCAAAAATACAAAAAAAAAAAAAAAGAGAAAGAGAAAAGAAAAAGCAAACAGCAATAAAATCCCTTTTCCCTACCCTTTGAAAAGAAAAGAAGGGTGAATGAGCTTGAATCCCTGGAATTTTCAATTATTCAAAAATTGTGAGGTAAGCCCCATAACAGGCGGTTTGTGCCCAACCCGCTTGGCCTTGGGTAATTCCTAGCGTGGTGATATGTCTGTCACATCAGCAACCTTATTTTGTATAGACCTATCTCGGATTATGGATTAGCTAGCTCTTGATGACCCGACTTACATAGTAGTCTGGTATGGTTACATGCATATAAATCATGGTCAACGAACACTTATTTGGTTAATTCAAATTACTTGTATCAAATTATCTTGCTCAAAATTGGTGAATGAACAATACAAGTGCACACACATTTATATTTGAGAGATTTTTGTATCATTATGATAGATCAATATCGGCAATGAACTCACATCTGCACATGGGATTCCTTATAAATCTACATTTTGTCATTGAGATAATCTAAAATATTTATGCAAATATTTTGGAAAAATTTCATCTTCTTATTTAAAAAGAACATTTTTTTAGTATAAAAACAATTACATACATTGTTTTCAAAAAATCCAACATTTATTTCAAACAACATATTCACAATCTAGCAATAAAGTCACGTTTATATATTTTTTCTATTTATCTCAAAATAAAAAATCAATTATGTAATAAAATTACTTTTTTTGGATTTCATGATGATGGTATAAGTCTATACCTGTAATTCTATGCCTAGCGCAAACCATTGTTTTAATTTTATTTCCCATTCATTATTATTTATAAAAACATATGGCTTATATCATTATATTACACAATTGTGCTTTAAAAAGAACGAACACTTTTTCTATTCCATTTCATTATGTCAACATTCCATTTTTGCAACCATGGTATAATTCCTAAGGAATTGTTCAAAACTTTATCACACTTAGGGATTTTATGCCTAGAAAAAATCATATTTTTAATATTTCATGCATAATATTTTTATAAAAATCTGAAAATAAATCATCACCATCATCATTTTTCATCATCACAACCCCAAGTCTTAAGACAGTCTCTTAAGCACTCTTTTACTTTTAGCAATATTTCTATACTGGGATTAGCTTGACGACCTAGTGAGCGGCAACTCCATGAAATGGTCTATAACAGCGATAATGTCCTTTGAAATTATTGTTAGAATTCCCTTTATTTTTCATCAAATCACACCACAAAACAAACAATTTGTTTACATCAGATTATTTCATTTAAATTTTACAGCATGACATAAAATTATACTATTTCCAAATGACATAATTACATGAATAATCAATCAAAAATTCTAAAATTGAAGCATCATCAAACATATGGACAAGTCATATCACAAAAGAGATCATATATATATATATATATATCAAAATATTTGTACATCATATCACAACTGGATTGGTATGCCATAATCTATACCCTGGCATACTCAATCCTCTCAAAAAATATACAATCTACAGTCTATAGCAGCTAGTCTCAAGAATCCCTCGAGCTCTCTACCTCATCTCCTCTCTCGCCCTGAGGTGGCAGAGGTGGTCCCATAGAGGTCTGTGTTGTCTCTCGGGTCCTCGTCGTCAATCGTGAGGATGTTCTCGATGATCCCATCCTGATCGGCTCCATAATGCCGATTGGAAGCTGTATCCTCTAGCCCTCTGGAACCAGCTAGAATTATACTCTCTGATATAACACGGTTTGAGCAATAGACCATGCCAACTCTTGCATGCTTGCCCCTCCACTCCGTGCCCTGAGTCGTGTAGCCTCATCTTGCAAAGTTTACACCTAAGCTCGTAGGTAGGCATTCTTAGCCCAGAGAGTCGCCATCTCATTGCTCTCCCCCACCTCAACACCCTTGCCCTTATCGAGTAATGGTGGCATCTCCCCCTGCTAAGAAGGGAAACCCTCCTTGCTCCTCCCTATCTGTTGTGGTCTCTATAAAGCCTGTGGCATCCTTTGGTGTCTCTCCTACGGAGATCATCATTGCTCTCTCCCTCCATGACCTCGCGTTGCCTTAATGGCAGCCTGGCACTGCCCCCCCATCCATCGCACAATAGCATGTATCATACCCTATGCCCTCATCATACGATGAGGGTGGATGCTTGTGTACCAGGCATCATACCTGTCTGTGACCCCTACGTCGTCCCCATCCACTGGCTAAATGGGGGCATCGTCCATATCCTAACTCTAGAATCGCTACATATCTAGAGCCCCACTCAGTGTAGTACTATCCTGGATAGTCGAGGAGTATTCATAGTCCCTGAGAGATGGGATCCCCTACTGTAGACCGAACTACCACAAAAGTCGATCGTAGTGGTGGATCTCTACCTCTCCCTGCTCCATCCTCAACCAGCAAACTCGCCTGATGCAAGCTAACTCCTGTCCATCCTCTCCCCACCCTAGATGCTCTCTCCATGACCTCCATGTGATCTTGTCAAGAATGAGGTCGTTTAGTAACCTCTATGACATCGATAGATCTATCCACTGCTATGACCCTCTCTAGAGCCACCAATAGAAAACCTAGTGTCTCTCCCGATCAACCCCTATCAGTGGGAGTCCTATCGGCCTTTGCACTGTGATGTGCTTCCAACACCATACTTGTAGTAGCGATGTCAAAACCAGACATCGACCTCCCTTGTATACAACCCCATGTAGGATCCTATACAACCGACATAATACAAAGCTACCCCATGCAAATATATACCCGTGGTCTCTCATGTCGTAGACCACATCTGAGAGTAGCCAGGGTAACATGGATTTGCTCTAGTGGCATAGTAGCAATCCACCTACTACCTCTACCAAAACCTAAGTCAATCGATATGCCCCAAGCATCTATCGTAATGTCTCAATGTTCACCCTGTCCTTCTCCAGGGCGAAGCTAGGATCTTCGCATAAGCGCATCATGGCATGGCCCTGATTGGCCGTAGGAGTCATAAACTGCCCTTGTATGGGTATCCTTAAGATCCTCCATATGTCCTCTAGAGTGGGATCCATATCCCCTATCGATAACCAAAAATAGGATGACCCTGAATACCATCTCTCTGTAAGGGCTGTCAGTAGCCCCATGTCTATCGATATTTGTGGCATCTTTGCCACATGCTGTAGTCTGACCTATGCCGGTTGGTCTTGCTCTGCCTGATTGAGCATGGCCACGTCACCCCTCAGCCCCCCATATTTCTATTCCCAACTCTTTAGTAATCCCCTCTGCAAAATAAACAATCAAACAACAAAAATCATTAATAGATAATCATCAAAATCAATTTCATCTTATAACAAAAAAAAACAATGATGTTATCGTCCACCATTGGATGATATCGTCCTAAATTGGGTCAAAATTTCCTTGGTAGGTCGAAATCGTCTTTGATTTCGTAACTTGGGGATCGTCCCTTGTTGTACGGGATCACCCCTATTCCATCAATTTCACCCCCAAACGAAATCGACGATCTAGGGACAATTTTGACGAAATTGGGACGATTTCGATGAAATTGGGACGATTTCATCCCGACGTCGTCGACGGCCTAAAAACGGCCATGATGCCCCAAAATAGTCAAAATTTAAATCAAAAATTACACAAATAAAATTAAAAACATAATTCACTAGGTTTAGATCCTTACTCGCAACCCACGTCGGACCTCTATTGATTTGTGCGCTGTTTCGACCATTTTGCCTGCAAAGCTCTAAAAATAGTGAAAATGAACAGTAAAAATGAATTAGGGTTTTACCCTATTTTTCTTAATTTTATTTAAAAAAACAACATTTTTTTTTTAATTTTTTGCTTTTTCGCACTTTTACCTCAAACGTTCGATTTGGGTAAAAACACGGAGGGGGCACCATTGTAAGCAGTTGTATGATTCGACCAAGAATCGTCGTCTAAAAAATTGAGTAAATTTTTGCTTTCTTGTAAAATGGGAATAACTTGTCTTTAACGCATTTTCTTCAAAAAATTCGCTAAAGAGGGGGCAAAATGTAGCACCCTAAAATTGGCGTAGTTAAACCCTTAGTAAAAAGATAAAAATTTGAATTTTAACCCCAAAACCGCTCGTTAACCGCCTGTTACCTGCTCCCCTCATTTTTTGTACCATTTTTGGGATTTGTTTTGACCATTGGATGATACCGTCGACGATCATATGAAATCATCCCAGATCTGACGAATTCATATGGAATAGAACGTCTAGACGATTTCGTCCCAAAACTAAATTTTCATAATTAGCTTTTGTTTCAATAGCTTCTCTAACTTGGGTAGAAAGCATGTCTATGCAGTTAGAGTCTCCCCTATTGGAGATCTCCCAAATTGGGGTGATCTCCAACCTCCTAACCTCTCCCTAAATCCTATATAAACTTAGGATTTTTCTTGACTTCCCCCTGGTTGATTTTCCCTGCAACTTTAGTTTCTCGTGCATTAGAACACTTTCGCACCATTGTTTGCATTGTGTATTTCAAGTTTTTCTTGCAGGAATTTTACTTTTTTTTAGCTGGAGCAAGCTCGGATCGTCTCTGGTGATTCTAGACGATTTCGGATGATCCTGTCGTAGATCGGCGATTATCTCGTACGATTGGAGGCGATCTCGACTGTAGTCCATATTGGGGGCAATCAGAGCCCGAATTTTGCATTTTTTTATCTTCTCTCTTCATTTCCTTATGCATTAACTTAGTTTATTCTATTTTTGCATTCTGGAGTTCACCTCATTTAGCATAGATGCATGATAAAGTTAAAATAAATTATTAAATTAATACATTTCCTTTAATTTTTATCTAGATTTATCATTTAGGTAGGTTTACTGTTATTTCTATCATTTCCCCTTGCTTTTACAGTTGCATTTTTGGTCTTTGGTATCTGTTTCTGTGATTGTAGGTTTCTGACGAATTCGTCAGGTCGACGATGATCTCGTCTAATCTTAGATGACCAACTATGATCTGAGATAATTATATGCAATTGCAGATGATCATGTAAGATTTAAGATGATCTGGACTTCTACAAACCTTAGAATCTTCATCAGACATCCGAAATCGGGTACATTATGTCTTATTTAGCACACTTTATGTGTTTAGCACTTATTCATTCTTTCTATATCATATAAATCATCATTGGCATATATAATAGCTTAGATTCATCTTGGCCAAACCTAGGAATTGAATGATTGAATATAAAAATGAACACATCAAACCCATTCTCAACCTAGGCATGGAAACTGCCACTCAAAATTTCTTGGTGAACCCCACCATCCGTCAAAAATTCACACTGATACCCCTCCCCCAATAGGCGTGACCTTCATAATGCCTCTCAGTCCGAGGTATCACCTCATCCTTCTTGCATCCCCCTTCCGGGCACGGATCCTTTACCCTGAAGGTAAGGGCACAAAAAATTTGGGTCGATACAAAGAGACTTACAAGGTCAACTGACCAATTGGTTCATAATAATAAAAATACTTTATTTTATTTAATAAATGCACGATTAAAATAGTTCTCCTTTTCCTTCACGTGCAACCTCCTCCTTAGCCTCTTGGTCAACCTGGTCAATGTTGACTTAATATCCAATGCAAGTGCTTCCAATGTGTGGGAGTAAGGCACCTATTTGAGTAAGGCACCAGCTTGGCACCTACTTGAGTAAGGCTCCAGACTAAGGTTTCTCCCCATGTATGGGAGTAAGGCACTGGAGTAAGGCACCTACTCCAAATACCTTAAACCCAATTAAGCGAAAGCATGCCAGGTCCATTTGGGATGTAGACTGGGAAAACACTAGATTAGTACCAAAACCTGCATTCATACACAGTTTCTACTAAAAACACCCGTTAAGCATAATACCAGATTTTCTATCAATTATATGCATAAGTTAAATAAAAATATATCTCTAATGCTAATTAAACTAGTGATGATGCCCCTTAACAGTGTATATAAAATGAGCATTTATGTTGCTCATCACCATGTATACTCCACAACTCCCATAGGCTCTTAATCCACACCTTACCCATCCATTCCCCATCTACTTTTGTCCACTTCTTTCCTAATGTATCTCTCAATGTTCATACACGATGTTGCGTCTCAATCTTCCTCACATGTATTCATCCCAATACATCAAAAGAATTGCTTTTCAGTTTTGTATATAAATAAATTCATCATCACTCTTACATTCAAAAATTCATCACATCTACCCATTATGCATTATACATCACACAATTTCAAAAAAAAAATTGGTTCGCACCTCGGCATGCAAACCAAGTTCATACCCTACCATGTGAACCCTGCTAGGAGGGTACTTTTGGATACCCATTAGGCCCTTTCATGTCAAATTTTTCCTTAACATGCAAAAATAATACATTCACGATATAGAACACAAAGTACAACCCTACATGCAAACATTTCAAGGTATACAGTTACAAAACACATCACCACATCACAAAATAGCAAACACATCACATTTTTGGCTACCCATTTTGGCTTTTCATTATCAAAATTTCTTCAAATTTCAAAAACAATACATCCTTCATGCCACATAATAAAGTCAACCTCATACACATATATCTCATGGCATGCTTCCACATGACTTTCTAAAACACTACAAAAGGTTAAACAAATAACATTTTTTGATACCCATTTTGGTCTTTCATGGTGAAAGTTCAAACAGATTCCAAAAATAGTACACCATTCATGCCACATGACAAAGTCAAACTCATAAGCACATGCCTCATGGCACATATTTACTACATTTATCAACACAACACAAAACAACAAACAACCTACTTTTTTGGATACCCATTTTGGCCTTTCATAGTGAAAATCCATTCAAATTTCAAAAAATAGTATGTTTTTCATGCAACAAAACATAGTCAACTCCCATACACACACCATGCGTCATATCGGTCAAACATTACAGTTTCACAGTCAAAATAATACATAACCACTACGGACACACATCTGGATGTTTTAACACTTTGTGCACACATTTCAACCAAACATAACATGCATCCATTCATTCATACTCAAACGTGCTTCATACTTTTCAACATTTTATGTAAATCAAAGAGTTACAGTTATGTACACTTATTGGTGGTGTACCACTCCCACCACTTGCCCTAGCATGTCTCTCTACTATCTCTCTGCACCAGAAGTGCTTTGCTTCACAACTTCACTCTCTCTCCTCTCCTCCAATGATCGCACATCATAAATAGTTGTCACACATGCTAAAAGAGGTTTTATACTCCCAAATTGCCTAGTTCACACCCCACCGTGCAAACCTAGTTCATATCATGCCATGTGAACCAATCCTAAGAACTTCATTTTCACATTTTTTCCACTTTCTTAGATTTCTCTCTCATTCCATCTTTATTTTCCACAGTTTTCAACCTTTTGTCACCATTGTTCTCTATCAATCAACTCATCACCATATTTCATCCATTTCATTGCCAATTCCTCGCTTGAGGGGGTATTCATACACACATCTGCTTTGCACGCGATCAAACAATCAAACATCCAAATCATGCATATCACATCTATCTATGAAAAAAATTGTTGAATATTATCTCAACATAAATTCAATCACAATCAAAAATTTTCTAGATCATGAGAGCCACGCGGGAAAATGTATATGTCTTGATGTTATTCATGATAGTGGCCCTAACCACACTCTGAATTTGACACCTAATATGTTTGGACACATCTTGATTTTATTTTGTATATCGACTCTAACCACATACTAAATGTTATGCCTAATCTATACTTACCACTCAACTCAAAAGATTTGATAAAATTCATCACACGCTCATCAATCAATCAGAAGCAAAAATTTGAATAAGAATTTGTTCTATTCGTAATTGGACCACCTTGCATTGGTCACAAAAACAAGTAGTCTTAAGTTTTCCTCACAAGCAACCAATACGATATTGCAAAATATTGTACTACATTGGCAAATCACCTGTCTCACCATAATGTTTCATTCACAACCACCCAAATTCATTCACCCATACATTCTTCATCCTTCCAACCACATCATCACCTTCTTCTATCATATTTTTGTACTAGAATGTGTCTTACACAGCATAGTACAAAAAGGAATAAATGTAGACACCCAAAAGTCGCATATGATCACTCGTAGTTACTTGTAGGTTTTCATAGACACTTTTAGGCTTGCATACACCATCATAGGCCATCATATCCATGCATAGGCCATTTTAGGCCATCGTAGGCCATCGTAGGCCATCATAGGCCATCGTAGATCATCATAGACCATCATAAGTAATCGTAGTCATCTGCAGGTCCTAAAACCTACAAAAACTACACAAAATGCACCCAAAACACCTCCTATTCATGAAAGGGTTAGCTAAAAGACCCTTTAGGCCACCTAAGACCTTTTCTACACCTAATTAGGGCCCCCATGGTACCATTCCCTCTAAAAATCCTAATTATGCTAATTACAATTCTAAATTGAAAGTGACTTTTCACTTAAGTGCACTTTATTACCTAAATAGGTTTAATTAGGGTTTAAATCCAAATTAGTCCTAATCCTATCCTCATACATGTGTGCACCCATTTAGTTAGGATGTTTTCTAGGATACATGACCTAACCTCCATCTAACCTAGGGATTAGCTAATCAAGGTTAACCCTAATCCTAGCTCACACATGTGTGCACCTAGGATATTTCCTTTAGGGCACATGAAGGAATGACTAAGCACTCCACTTCATCACCCTAACCTTACTAGGGTAGAATCTAACCTAGATTTTAGGACATCTAACTCCCCCCTTAACCTTGGTCAACTCTATAAATAGAGGGCCATTTCCTTCATTATTCTCTCTCTCACTCTTTTGGCTAACATACCAAAACTTTGCTGAAATTATCTTAGAATCCCTTCTACTATTTATGCATCTGACAAACATCAACAAGAAACTCTTGGATCACATCTGAATAGAAAATTCTCATAAACATTCAACAATAGTTCAATTTGCACCCTGTCATGCAAACCCGAGCTTCAATTCACACCTTTCCATGCGAACTAGACCTACAACAACCTTGCAACTCCAAATTAGGTAAGTATACTTTGATTATGGTTTTTATAGTATTCTTTCCAATTGCATTTTCATATCATTTTGTCTGTATAAACACAAGTTCTGATCTATGACAGGTCCCAAAATGCACTAACATAATTTTATAGGTTTATATAGATCTCTGCATCACTCCCAAACATCCAACTAGTGGCACATATACACAAAAGCCCACTTGCATTGAGGGCATCAAAGAGCATCAGCAAGTTCCTCTATATTTAGATTGAAAGAAAAATAAAAATCTATCTCAAGAGAGACTGTGTTGTAACATTCTTTTGAAATAAATAGTAAAGGACACTTTGCATATTTCCATTAGATTTGGAATTGATGTACCACTTTTTGCATGTTACAGGTTTTACTAATGTCTAATTTAATTTTTATCAAATTTTACCCAAATGTACATTTTACCTTGTACATTTGCAACCTTGTACATTTTACTCATACTTGTACATTTTGACACTTGTACATTTTAATAAAAATGAGCAAAACTGTGCAAATCCATAATTCATTTCTTCTTATGTAGGTGGATTTGTTGTATACATCTTCCCTCCCCTTTAAATCAGTCAGTGTCCTCGTCGATTCAGTTTTCTTGCTCTTGGAAGATAACCCTTGGTGGTACTCATCAAGCTGCATACACAAAGCCTAACGCTCATCCTTCAATCAAGTTGTGTATTGACTGACTTCTAGGGCTTTCAACCCATACTCATTGGATTTCTCTTCTATAGTAACCATAAGTGTAGCTAACTTATTTTCACACTCGAATGCTTCCTTACACAATTTCTCTATCAACATGGCTTTTGTTTTGGCCGATACGGATAATTCCTCTATTATAAAACTAAATAGTGTGAAAGGAAGAATCACTTTTATATTGAATCGCATTTGATTGTAAGGTAGGAACCCACAATAAATTTAATTAATATATTTGTTTGATGATGCCTTATTACCATATTTGGATTGCATTTAAATACCTATTCTAATAGTTGTAAGAGTGAAGGGTTGTGACCCTTTGAATATAATTAATAAATAAATATAAGTATTAGGACATGTTAGGAGGGTCCTAACATGCCACCCCCCTTAAAGGAGCTTTGTCCTCAAAGCTGGAAATTTGGAAATTGTTGCTGGATATCTTGAAGATTTTCCCACGTCGCGTCTTCTAAAGGTAGACCTTTCCAATGGATTAAAACTTCCATGATATCACGAGTACGAAGGTGACGAGAGAGGTGATCCAAGATAGCTTCTGGTTTGACTAGAAGTACTCCATCCTCAAAAAATTTAGGGAGAGTGGTTTGTGTCATGATATGGGCTCCAACTACGAGCTTAAGGCAAGATACATGAAATACGGGGTGAAGTTTGGAAGAGGGAGGAAGCTCAAGTTTGTAAGCAATGGTCCCAATACATTGGAGAACTTTATACAACCCGTAAAATTTGGGTGCTAACTTCTAAGAACCTTTTTGTTTAAGAGAGGATTGACGGTAAGGTTGGAGATGTAAGAAAACCATATCACCCTCGTGGAAACTACGTTCACTTCTATGTTGATCGACTTGCTGCTTCATGCGATGTTGGGTGGTGTGTAGGTTCTCTTTTAGGATCCATAGTATGTCATCTTGATTAGCAAGTTCCATTTCCATCGCATGGACTTTTGTAGTCCCTGGAATATAGGAAGTGAGGGATGGTGGTGTTTGACCATATAGTGCTTCATAAGGAGTCATTTTGATGGACGTATGGTATGAAGTGTTACACCACAATTCCGCTAGTGAAAGCCACTTTACCCAATGGAGTGGTTGAGTAGAAACAAAACATCGAAGGTATGTTTCCAAGCATTTATTTATAACTTCTTTTTGGCCATCAGTTTGAGGATGGTAAGCGGAGCTCATACGAAGTTGAGTACCTTGTAATTTGAACAATTCCTTCCAAAAGGTGCTAGTGAAAGTTGGGTCATGGTCACTAACAATTGTGGAGGGCATACTATGTAATTTAAATATGTTATCTAGGAATAGGTGGGCTATAGTGTTAGTGGTATAAGGATGAGCCACGAGACAAAAATGGGCATATTTAGATAAACGATCAATAAAGTCCATAGAAATATCTGCCCATGTTTTGGTGGGTATAGGAAGAGGTTGAAGTAATCCTAGAATAACGAGGGTCTCCCCCTTTTGTCTTTGGCAAACTTCACATTCTTTTACAAAGTTTTTGATGTAATTTTTCATTCCTACCCAATAGAAGGAGGTAGTGGCTCTTTTATAGGTTTTTAAGAACCCTGAGTGGCTTGCAGTGGGTGAGGTATGTAACTCATGAAGAAGTTTTTCATGATAAGTTGAATTGGGGGTGAGGACCATCATCCCTTTTTATCTTAATATATTGTCCTTCTAAGTGTATGGAGGTTTGCTACTAGGATTATATTGAAGTTGTTGAATTAAGGCGTGGATAGTAGGATCATTTATCCATTCTTCATGCACCTCATCTACCCATTTATAAATAAGGGAGGAAATAGCATGGACTTGAGGCATATCTTCAAATTTTCTAGAAAGTGCATCGGCTGCCATGTTGTCCTTTCCTTTTTTATATGTAATTTCATAATCATAGCCAAGAAGTTTAGTAAACCATTTTTGTTGTTTCGGGGTATTAGTCCTTTGTTCCAAAAAATACTTCAAGCTATGATGGTCAGTGCGTATAATGAAATGTTGGCCAATAAGGTAAGGCCTCCAATGTTGAATAGCATGGACAATCACCAACATCTCTTTTTCATATGTAGAGCGAGCTAAATTCTTAGGAGAAAATGCTTTGCTTATAAAATCTAGAGGCCTTTCATCCTGGATGAGTACGGCTCCCATTCCTATTCCTGAAGAATCAATTTCAATGACGAACGGTTTAGAAAATTTGGGCATGGCTAGAACAGGGGTGGTACACATTATAGTTTTCAAGGTGATAAAGGCCTCATCCACTTTAGATGACCATTTGAAAGCATTTTTCTTAAGTAATGTTGTTAGAGGAGCAGCGATTTTACCATAATTTTGGACAAATTTTCTATAATATCCCGTTAGTCCAAGAAACCCACGTAGACCTTTTAAGGTTTTTGGAATAGGCCAATTTTTCACCTCCTCGATTTTGGAAGGATCTACCATAACTCCTTCCTTTTAGACAATATGCCTTAAGTTTTTAATTTCTTGTTTTCCAAAGGAACACTTTGATCTTTTTGCATAAATTTGATTTTCCTTCAATATTTGGAACGCTTGTCTAACATGGTCCAAATGTTCTTCCCATGTTTTACTATAAATCAAAATTTCATCAAAGAAAACTAATATAAATTTACGAAGGAAAGGGTGAAATACCTTATTCATTAGACTTTGAAAGGTAGAAGGAGCATTGGTCAGGCCAAATGGCATCACCAAGAATTCATAGTGCCCTTCGTGAGTGAGAAAGGTCATCTTAGGAATATCCTTTTCGTTGAATCGTATTTGGTGGTAGCCTGACCGTAAGTCTAACTTGGAAAAATAAGTTACCCCATGGAGTTCATCTATGACCGGAATGGGGAAATTTATCTTTGATGGTCATTTTATTAAGCGCTCGAAAATCGACACATAAACACCACGACCCATCCTTTTTTCTAACTAAAATAATTGGAGAAGAAGTAAGGGCTTTTGCTAGGTCTAATGACTCCTGCCTTAAGAAGATCTTGTACTAATTTCTCTATTTCGGTCTTTTGGAGGTATGGATAAAAATAAGGTCTAATATTAGGAGGTTGATGCCCTAGAAGTAGTGGAATAGTGTGATCATGACTTCGTTGTGAAGGTAGTCCTTTTGGTTCATTGAATACCACCTTATGGTGGTCTAAAATATTTTGTAACTCTGGTGTCTCATCTTCTTTGTGACTAGGTTGAATTGAAAATAATTGGGCGACCATTCCTTTGTTTCCTTTTCGGATAATTTTCTCCATTCTATGCTAGCTGACGATTTGGGAAGGTCCTAATTTCAGGCCTTTGATAATATAAGTTTGGTTCTTTGCTGTGAACTTCATTGATAGTTCATAAAATTCCCATTGGACTACACCCAAGGTTCGTAACCATTGTATGCCTAGTACAATGTCGCACCCACCTAAGGGTAGGACGTACATGTCACCTTTCATGTTATAAGCCCCCATAGTTATTTTTATATTTTTGCATTTTCCTTTGCATGCAATTTTTCCATCGTTTCCAATCATCACTTTGAAGTTATTGCAAGGGTATATAAAACAATTTGCTTCTTTAGCCACCTTTGGATCGATAAAATTATGTGTGCTACCAAAATCTAGGAGCACGATAAGGTTTTGTATCTTAAAATACCCTTTAACTCGCATTGTTTGAGGGGCAAAAAATCCGGTAAGGGCGTTGAAGGAAACCTTTGGTGCATTTTCTTCATCACTTTCAAGTGTGTTGGATAATACCTCTACTTCGAGTTTAGGTTCCTCTTCAATAGAATTCCCTTCCTCTGTGGCATCTAGAATATATAATTTTCGTGAGGCACATTTATGATTTCTATCAAATTTCTCATCGCAATGGTAGCAAAGACCCTTAGCTTGTCTTTCCTTCATTTCCTCGAAACTCAGATGCTTAATTGGTAGAGCGGGGTTAATTTTGGGGGATGTGTAGGAGTTTTGGGTTCTTCCATTTTGCATTGGTTTGGGGTTGGTATAAGCGTTTGATGGTTTCCCCTAGGTTGGTTTTGTGAACCGATTTCGTGCCTTGATTTTTCTTCCACTAATTTTGCCAAGCCGATGGTCTCTAACATGTTTGTAGGGTTATACATTTGCACCTCAATTCAAATTTCTTCTTTTAATCCACTGACAAAACATTCTTGAAAGAAGGTAGCATCTAATCCGGATGTTCGATTAGCTAGCCTTTCAAATTTTGCTTGGTATTCGCTTATCGAAGTGGTTTGGCATAATTTAGTGAGGGCCCCTATAAAGCTTTGAAACTTGCTAGGGCCGAATCGCACTAATAGATTTTGTGTAAAGGTTGACCACGTCGGAGTGCCGTTAGTTTTTTCGAACCATTGGTACCATTGGATGGCATCGTTTTCCAAGTGGAAGGAGGCAATATGCACTTTTTGCATTTCTGGAATTTGATTTAGTGAGAAATATTGCTCTGCTTGGTAGATCCAGTTTGTAGGGTCTCCGCATTCAAATTTTTGGAAGTCTAATTTGGTCGTCCATGGTAGAATGGAAGTTTGTGGACCTCCTAATATTGCTCGGTTTGATGACCCATTGTTGGTTGAATTTGCATGTGTTGTTGCCTGATTTTGACTGATAGCATCAAGTTTAACATCCATTGCAAATATTTTCTCGAAAAGTTCTCTTGTGTTACGTGCATTCTCCTCTCTTTCCTGTTTAACTTCTTCGATGAGCCTTTCATGTTTCTCATGGATGGAATCCAGTGATCGTCATCCTTCAGCCATTATGGTTGGTGTAGGTAATGATCAATATGACTTGGTACCAGGTGAGCAAAAAAAAAAAATTGTTTGACAACTTTATAAGTTGTTTTAGAAACTTTTACAAAAGTTATCAAAAATTTGGTGGGCAATGCCCTATCAACTTTTTATTTGGTGCCTGAGAGCACACGATGGTTGTTAGGCGAGAAACACGATAGCAGCCAGGACTGACAGAGCACGAAACATGACAGCAATTGGGCCTAACAGAGCACGAAACACGATAGCAAGCGAGTCTGGCAGAGCACAAAACATGATAGCATGACATCAGGTGAGTCTGATAGAGCATAAAATATGATAGCATAAATTCATGTTATTCCTTGTGCACTTTGGTGCTTATAAAGTGCTACAAAGTTGTAGCACAACGAATGTGGGACTTTAGTCCCTAAAAAAAAATTAATTTTCTTCCTTTGCATTTCGGACGTCGAAACCACTGACGCTGCGTTGAAAATTTTAGACTTCTCCAAAACAACCACAGGTCACCACGTGAAAGGTTGAGCAATTAGGGTTTAAGACAAACCTAATTTGTACCTTAGGAGAAGGTTTAATTATCTATGAATATTGTGACATGAATCAGTGAAGCCTGAATGTTGTCTACATCCTTGCGAATGCCTATGTCTGAATCTTAAGTTTGATTTTGGTGAGACTGTAACAGACTCATTGTAATGGCGAATGTATTCTGATGGCGAAAGAAGGGCACCTATCTCAACTCCAGCAATGTGCTCTATTTTATTTCACTGGAATTCTCTTCACGACATCGTCGATGAATATTTCAGTCATATGGAAACTTCTCTACTTTCGATTTTATTTTCCACGATCCCCAGGGAAGTGAGAGTGATAAAACATAATGGACTGGGCTGGAATGTGCGGTGGTAAAAAAATGATGGTGAATTGGCTCCTTGATCTAGCTCTGATCCAAATGTTATAAAACTAAATAGTGCGAAAGGAAGAATCACTTTTATATTGAATCACCTTTGATTGTAAGGTAGGAACCCACAATAGATTTAATTAATATATTTATTCGATGATGCCTTATTACCATATTTGGATTGCATTTAAATACCTATTCTAATAGTTTTAAGAGTGAAGGGTTGTGACCCTTTGAATATAATTAATAAATAAATATAAGTATTAGGACATGTTAGGAGGGTCCTAACATCCTCATTCTTATCTGTGATAACTTGTATATTCTATTGAATGTTAGCTTCATAAGCTACCATAAGCTCATCCTTAGCTGTAATCCAAGTCTTATGGTCCATGATGATCTCATTGTACCACTTGGTATCCTTTTCTATCTCCTAAATATTACGGTTCTTCTCCTATATTTGTTCTTCTATTATCTTCAACTAATTTGCTTGGTTGACTAATTGCTCCTTTTGTACTTCCAGCTAAGCTTCCAACTGCTTCGAGTGCTCTTTCACTTGATGGATTAAAAGTTGTTTGTCCTCCTCCTATGATAATAGCTTATCCTCGTAAGCCTGCTTGATGTTATCCCACTCTATTTCCACCTTCAATATTTCCTCGATCATTGTTTTGTTGCATACCAATTCTTCCTCCATCGTAACCATATCCTTTCGAGTAGCCTCCACTTCTTCCCGCTATTCTTCCTTGGCTTGATAAACTTGTTCAAGACCCAGGTTGAGCCACTTCATTTAGTATATCATGAAATTCAATTTCCTCATGATGAAGGCCAATTTTGAAGGTACTCTTTGAAATTATGTACCCATTGTATTCAACGGCCAAGTCTGAAATGTTACCTTATCCAAGTATACGCAAGGAAATACATGGTAATTGGTCTTCTCTCCCTCCAATAAATCTTGTCTTTTGAGCATCATGGTTACCTCTCCCCTAGGTTACAACCATGGGTGTTGTGCATAAATGTGTACTATATGCCTTGTACGATCATCATTGCACACCCACGCCACAATCTTTTCCAAATTAATGAAGGTTTTCTCCCTCCACTATTTTAACTTTTTAATACCACCAATACAAAACTATAGCTTGGCACTAGAAAACATTTCACTGGCCTATCAAAATAAATGCTTCACTTGTTCATCAGTATTTTCACCCTCATCCTCCAAAATACCAAAGCATGGTACTTCAACTAAAAATATTGTACAAAGATCTATAGTATTATCTTATGGTGGGGTATGTTCTTCCTCTTCTTCTTCCTATGGATTTGAACTTCCTCCCACTTCCTTGATTGCACTGGCTACTTTCTCTTCTTGTAGTAGAATATGTACTATTACCTTGCATGTCTCTCCTTCCTTAGGTGATCTAATCTCTTCAACATTGATGGTCTCCTATAGAGACTGTTGCTCTATCCCTGGTGCTTGGACTTCCTCTTGTGTATTAGGTAAGTCCTCCTATTGTATTTTTTCCAACCTTTCCTCCTGTGGGTTTGATTGCACTCTCTTTAGGGCTACAAATATTTGGTTAATAATAAATTATTCCTATGGTGGTTGCATACTTGTTTGATCCTATTGGTTATTACCACCTCTCATCACAATATTTATCTTCTTTGTTCCCTTGTGCTCCTCAAAAGGGACTTCCACCATTGCTTTTGCTTTTGAATCTGGTGGTGCCATTGTCTTTCCAATCAAATATCTAGATGAATCCAAAAAATTAAAATCGATTGCTAGGAGCAATGTCGAAGATCCCATTTCCCTTCCTACTTCTCCCAAATCTAGTATATTGAAATTTAGTAAATCCAACCCTTCTAAGTCTAAGTACCCTTCCTCTAGAACTAGTTTGGATTGCTCTTTCTGGATGGGATTCTTCTATTTCTCCCATTACCTACATGTTTGAATTCTTATAGGACTGGTTTGTTGTTCTACCCTCTCCTCCTCTTCAAAAGATATAGACTGCTCTCACAAATTTTGGACCTATGCCTACTATTCCAAGTTAGGTTCCAACTATTATCTTCTCTTCCTCCTTGGATGAACATATTCATCATATGAAATCTTAGCCTCATCCTACATCAGAGGTATTAGCTGCTTTGTGCTCTTCTTGGCCTTCAATTTCTTCAAATTTACCTTCGGTAGGGGCACAGGCTTTTCCCATCATAGTATGGTAGGTTGGTCTGATGATAATTTCCATGGTTGGGTTCTACAAGGAAAGGGAATACCCATTCTAGATATTTTTTCTAATAGAAGTGCAATGGTATGAAAGGTCATTGTGAATGTCTTCCTCCTAATTATTAGTAACTGCTGCATCCATTCCTTTAAATAGGTTCCCCAATTGTACTTCACACCATTATAAACACCTTCCATATATTGTGCCATCTAGATTGGTATTTTTGAAGCTCATGATTCTCCAGATAGATGGGCCATGGAAACATTCATTGCACATGCCAATTCATTAGTCTTCAACTAGCTCTATTTAATTCCATGATTTCCAACACCAAAAATCTTGGCTACCATAGGTGACTTCATAGATGTGAGTGTTGTAATCAACCTATGAGCCTCTATTAGACTATCTTCTTCAAAATTGGATCTCCATACCTGGGCAATCTGAATGTCCATTTAAATTCCTCTGCAAAAATCTCCACTTTGACATACCTATTACCCACTCTCACAATAGTGTGATTCTTACAGCAAGTATTCATTAAAGAATTATTGATCTTGCGATGGGATCTGCGCTATAGTATTCACTCTGACCTTGCTCAATGTATGCTTTAGTGGATGATTAGCATCATTATTTTCCCACCATTTCTTGCAAAATTCTATTTTTGGCTGCCCAAAAGTGATATCCTTGATATCCACTTGCTCCTCCTTTGTTTCACTAGGTAGTTCTTCCTGTTCCTCTAGAGTCTTCTCTCGATGAACTTCACTATGAAGTTCCCTTATGTGTGCCCTAGGTGGCTCCATATCCTCCCTTATATATTTCAATGATGCACCTCCTCTACCACCACACCAATATCTTTGACCACTCCATGGCCTGCATCCTCTCCCTCTCTAAGACTACCACACGTCCTGTATGACTGAAATTAGTGTCCTTGGTCTTGAATGGGGTAAACTGAGGGAGATAATTTGGGTCATGATTCTCTCTAGTGTAGTGGTCCTAGTGATCTTTATACCCTATTTGCTTCAATGTGATCAGAATGAAATCATTGGAACTCTTGTCAAGATCTCATGCTTCTGCCATCATTGAGTGGAAACCTCGTTCACACACTTTTTGGTCAATTTGGTAATTCATGACAACTCTGCACAAAATCACTCCAAAATATGTATGGTTGCTTACAAAACATATAGGGGCCATCAAAAATCATACAGGATCTTAGTAGATCGTACATGTATGTTTTAAAATTTTACAACCCTGCCCAAATTGTACAACTCCAATTCAAATTGTTCCACTACACCTGAATCCCTACCATTGTAAAAAATTATACAATATCAATCTAAAATCATAAAAGCTATTCCCAAATTATACAAGGGTGCCTCCCTTCCATAAAACCTCATCAGAATTTGTATAACTAAAAAAAAAGTTGTACAATCTCTTCAAAAATGCACAAATCAGATCTTCAAAAACCTAGAAATCATACCATCTGCTTTGAAATCATACCATAACACCTCCAAATCATACATATAGTCCTAAAAAAATTTACTTGTCTAAAAACCCTTATTTTTGTCAAACTAGTATGATTTCTATGAAACCCATTTGAGGAAATTGTTCAATCTTCCCTTTTGGTGCAATTATAGTGCAATTTATGTAATTTATCCTTCATTCGACGTAATATTCCTCCAAAACAAAATTATCTAGTAGTATGGTGGTGTTTTATGACTATCTTTACTTAATTTTTCATACATATAGAGTAAAAAAATTGTTATTGTGCTTTTATGGTTGAGTTTATGTACTAGGGTTTATCGTTTTGCCTCCTTACAATTTTTGCACTTCCCTATTTTTGGAAAAATCAAACCCTAGATCTAATTTTTCTGCAATAAGGGTTTCCTTGGATGCCTTCATCTTGCAAACCTTTATTTTTAAAATAGCTTTTCTCCATCTGTAACATGATTTTTGATAAATCACCTTTTTTTGGAGTAAAAACCTTGCTTTTTCCCAATCTGGTTTGCTTTTTCGAAAACAAAAATTCTTGTGGTGTAGATTTAAAATGGGTCACAAAAATTGTAGCAAAGTGGTGAATTTAAAATACCCATGTGGAATAAAATTATTTGGTTGCACCCTTTTTGCTCTCAAATTCTTCAAATTTTAGTTTCATGTGTACGATTTGTCCAAAAAAGCTTGTATGGCAGCTAATTTTATCTAATTTTAAAATATTGGCATCTTAATGCATTAAATTCTACCACCTTAGCCTCATTTGCATGTCATTTTGTCCTCTTGTATGGATGATACTTTTTGTCCTTGTGCATGTGATTTTATCTTTTTCTTATTTTTGTCCTTTTCTTTGCCTTTTTATTTTATTTTTATTTTCTTTTATTTTCTCATAAGGAGCCACCATTTTTGGTGTTCAATCCACTTTTGAAAAACCTACTGGTATCACTTGTTAGGCTCATTTTCCTTCCTTCCATTCCATAGGTCCACTACAATTGGCATTACCTCAATTTGCAGCTCACACCACCTTGTCACCTTAAACATAATCAAGATGACCAACACCCATTACCACATGTGATAGGGTCAAGGAGGCAGGATCTCCCTTGTAGTTTCAAGGGAAAGTTTCCCTTGTGGGTTCAAGGGGTAGTTCCCTTCACGTTTTCCTTATCATGAGATTTCATTTTTCAATAGCTCATATGACAAAACTATGAAAACCATCACTGTCAAAGTCAAATTTTTCTCTTCATCCACTTTGGTGGTCTCTACTCACCCCACTTAAATAGCTCACCGTTGACTTAATTTGACCTTGTATTAACCACTAATGGAACACCTTGTATAGTTTTGATTTGTACAATTTCATATTATATGATTTCACACTGTATGATTTCATATTGTATGATTTCACACTATACAATTTCATCTTGTATGATTTCACACTATACGATTTTATCTTGTACAATTTGTATTTGTACGATTTGACTTGTAATCATACAATCTCTACCAATTGTATGATTTCACTTACTACTTGTACAATTTGTACAAATTGTATGATCACACCAATCAATTGTATTATTTGTACCAACTATACAGTTTCACCCAACAATTGTGCAGTTTCCTCTTGTAAAATCATACAATCCTAGTCTTCCTTGGATAATTTTGATTGTATAATGGGTTGTTCAATTTTGGAAACATATTCCATAAAAAAATCTTCCATCTCAACATCTTCCATGATAACATCTTCCATAACAACATCTTTCAATTGTACAATTGATTGTTCCATTTGAACAACATCCTCCAATTATACAATTGGTCTACCCTCAATATCATACAATATTCTACCTCTTTTATTTCTATGAGGAGTGTCACAAACTACATCACTAGTGACAACCTTCCTCTTTACACCCATGAAGGATGGGCATATTTGTTTCCCAACCTTCATAGCTATACTAGCCATTGTTGGTGGTTATTCGCTTTACTTGATGAAGTATCTCCTGGAATCCTTGACTAATTCCACCTTGTAGGTGACTCACTTTGTTGATCCTCATCAAAATTGTCTACTTGAGGAATCTTATACTCACCAAATATTCATCTACCAATATCCTATGCATATTCGCTTTATGATCTCCTTCATTGGTGTGTAGGTTGTGGCCTTGGTATTTCCTCCTACGACCTCATGTGATGTTGCTTTGGTGCCTAACTTCCACCCACTACAATCCTTTGCAGACTATCTACCACTTTCTTAGGTGTTACCATCCACTCACCTCAATCTCTCATAGTTTCCTCGTTAACATCTTTACTTTCTTATGATTGTTCTATCACTGGTTCATGTGTATTGTGTTTAGTGTAGACACCTAAAACACGTCGTGTTTAGGAGAACTACTCACATGGGCACATTCATAGATCATGTGACTAAACCTTGGAACCTTCCAAGTGCCAAAAGTGGTTTTCACCACTCATCTGGGGTAGTCTTAGCCCATCCAAGCCTGGCCGCTATGAACCAGAGTGGCTGAATCTTGGCCATTGAAGCTCAGAGCGGCCAATCCCTAGCCACTGTAGATGACAACGACTAGACCCTAAAATGCAATTTGCCATCAAACCAACCTAATATTGGGTGGAAGTGGTAGTTTGCATGCAATAAGGCCGAGCAGGGACAACTTTGCATTCCTCCTCACAACCAGTCTACATGAGAGACTCAAGTCTAGATTTAGACATCAGTTAACTGGCCCTCAAGGGTAGACAAAGACTCAAATGCTCATGCTAACAAATAGTTTGTATGCAGGATTCAGTCCTAGGGTTTTTAGACCTAAACCTAGGACCTCAACACAATATAAGGTGCAAACCTAAGAGCACCAAGGGGACCTTCTTTTATCATTTTGGAGGGAGAGACCGAGGAGAGATTTTTGAGACTTGAAGAGCTTTTCTTGCAGCGAAGCCCTATCGGATCGGAGAGCAAATTGGAGCACCTTTTAGGAGCAACGAAGTGCTAGCCGACTGAGGGGTTATCATCTATAGGATATTCAATACATCGGATAAAAATGATAATCATTTCAACATCAACAACAAGCCTAGATCCATAGCCTTGGAGCAATAGAGATAGGTTTTCATCTTAGCGGCCACTATCTCGGACAGTGGCCTACAGGCCTAGTCTAGGGTTCTTAGCATTAGTTTCCTTTCATTTAGCTTATTACATGTTTTCATGCCATTAGCATAGATCTGATTTCCCTCATTCATTTGCATTCATAGCATTAGTTTCTATTGTCATTGAGCATATTTCTGTTTATCATTAGGGTTATCGCTAACAACCTCATCCGGGGAGGCAATCTCGGATAGCTGAGCGTTTGCTATTGTTTTCATGCTTGCAGGACTATAGGTTCATTGGATAGGTTATCAACATATGAAAGCAAGAGGATCCCTCTAGGAACTAGACCTAGAGAAGGAGGCATCTGTAAGCCCTCATACAGTTCCATGTGCATCACCGGGAAGCCTACGAGAGCGCATCTCCCCTTGCAAGGGGATATCATACATCTGCTGCCCTATTTTGTAAAATCTGTATCAAATGAAGGGAATCCCTTAGAGGGATCTATATGTAACCAAACTTGAGAAAAAGCAATAAAAAGCATTATCTATTCATTTCTTCGTATTTTGGTTGTATCTTTCATTTAATGCATGATTAAGTAAATAATATTCGCAAATAGAGTAGTGGATGGTGCACCGCTTCCCCGGGGTCACTACAGATGGCGATCACGGTGGGACCCCTACCAAGTTTTTATTTTCTACCAGATTACTAACTCGAGTTTTTGTGTGCAGGTTTAGCCGCTCTGGTCTACAACGGCCCATAGTCTTAGCCGCTCCTGCTAACAATGACCAGAAATCAGCCACTCTGGTCAACAGCGGTCGAAACTGGAGTGTAGCAGAGGATAAAATATTGGTTCTCTGAGCTGGATTAGAGGTTGGTACAATTTTTTGATGTTTTTTGATTGTCATTCTGCTTCTGTTTTCCTAAAATAATGAAAATTAAGACACATTTCGATTTGGAAACTAAGGAATGGAAAGGAAAGAACTTGCATCTTGCGCATCTTAGGGTTTTTTTAGATTTCCACTAGGCATTGCTAGGAACAATGGCTTATGCTTGTAAAGTCCACCCTAGAATCCAGCGTGCTAGAAATTATGTGTTGGTTTGCTTGCTTTGAGGCCCTGCTAGAGGCCATATTTGCACAAAATAGAGTGCATCCATGAAACTCATACTAGTTATGCATCTTTCTAAAAAGTGAAACGTCATTTATATCAGGCATATAGGAAAGAGTCATTGCTGTTGTATGATGCATTTTACTTTATGCAAACTTAAAATGAACCCCACACATGCACACATATTTTAAACATTGGGGAGTTGGATTTCATCACCAACCCTCAATTCAGTCCGGTGACGTTGGCATTCATCTCCTTCCACCGGCTTGCCCCCTAGATCTTTCTAGAATGGAATAAGGAACTTCTTTATAGTGGTACTAAGTTACTCATGTTCAAACTATCTCCCACTATTGGAACAATCATTGGTTCAGAGTGGAAGAGCTAGGCGAACCCCCCACTGGGACTTCAATGGTGTACCCTAGTTTCTTTTGAGAAAATCATGTTTGGCATGGGTGTTCTTGATTCCCACTATGGATGAGTCTCCTCATTCTAAATCCAAAACAAGAGTAAGAAAACAAGAACAACAACACATCAAAATGCACTAAATAGTTTAGGGCACACATAAATTGGTAATCAAGATAAACACTTGCTTGATAATTGTTTGGCTATCTCTAATTGCAACACAAAAGATTAATTCACAAACACAATGGTCAAAACCATAAGTAAACATCCTCGGTCCAATATCGAGGTAGAATCTGAAACAACACACACCCATAGATGAAGTCATAGTACTCATAAGATCATGGGATGCAGTTCCATGAGCCTAAGGGGTGATAACTCAACTCTTGGGGGTTCTCCTCGAGAAACCCCAGTTAGGGAGACACATCATGGAAGAAAATCACCTAAACACAATGAGGCTTCAAGACCTCCTTCATCATGGAGACATGAGGAGCCCTCAAGGCCCTCTTCTCACCACATAGAAACTTCTCAAAGACATGAGGAGGCTTCAAGAGCTTCCTCCCCACATGGACATAAAAGGGGTTCTAGACCCAACTATTCACATAGGGATGACGAGGTTTCCCCACCTCCATCCTCATGGAGAAAAGGTGGGGCCACAAAGCCTTCATCACCAAAAAGACACACAAGAGTCACAACATCTCAAACTTCACATGAGACACTGAGAATAGGTCTACCCACTGAAGGGCAAGAAACTAGAGCTACATCCAGTCATAGACATCAAATAGAAGATACTCTCCACACAAGAGGAAGGGTTCCAATAGATTATGACCTCATTGGAGTAAATGGCACCCCATGGGATCAGCCATGGAAAACAAGATAATTAGATGAGTTGGATCGGTTTCATTCAAGGCCAACTCCCAGAACCATAGCCATAGAAAATTTTGCATCTAGAAGTTCACAAAGTGTTACTTCTAAATGCACCACCCAACCTGGGGAAGCTTCAAAGTGACCCCATAGTACACATACAGAGTCTGATCATAGAGGCACTTATCAACACACTGAACAAGTTACATTAGCTAGCAAGAGCAAAGAAACAACGGAAACCCCTTCGAGGAATCTACAGATCAGAACCACAAGAACAGAATCAGACAAACATGAATCTTCTTTAATAGCGCAATATGACCACATGCGATGGTTAGAAAATACATTACACAAAGAGCGAGAGCTAGTGGAAGCTCTCGAGCATGACAAACAAAGAGAAAGGCTCTTGCACCAACATGAGTAATGTTTAAGAGAACAAGCTGAGCAACTAGCTCGTATCAATTTACAAGCAAATGGTGATGATCACCAAAGAGATAAACATACTGACTCACCAAGAGAAGGGTGCACTAGGCAAGAAGACAGCCCACAATGAAACCACCACTCAAATCATGAACAAAATCAAACTGGTGGGGAAAGGGTAAACATGATAGATCAGGATCAAATACATCTTGAATCCCCTCATAGGAGGGAAGAGAATAGAACAAGTCAAGTGGATAAAGGGTTACCTCCATTACCACCATGAGTAGGCCTACAAGAAGAGGAACTCCTCACCTCAAAGGCATTCTAGGCACTCACTAAAAATATGAAGTCCTTTGAGAAGCAAGATACAGCTGGGAACCAACCAACATTGAGTAAAATACACAACCAACCATTATGCCCATCAGTTCCTAGCCCTGCATATCCTAAGCACTTTGAGATGCCTAGGTTAGAAAAATTCAAGGGTGAAGAGGATGCACAAGAGCATGTTACCAATTTCATCAATGCATGTTTTCATCTTGAAGACAACGATGCTCTTATGCTAAGAACTTTCATTATGACATTTTTGGGGGCTGCCACCCAATGGTTCAACCAACTTCCCAAGCACAACATATCCACTTTTGAACAACTAGTAAATGCTTTCCTAAAATATTTCTCCTTTGGTGCTAAGAATAAGGTGAACCTTTCAGACCTGGCCAACTTAAAACATTATGATGATGAGCCAATAATGGAGTATGGGGATAGATGGAGAAAATTCATGGTAAAGTTATCATTCTCCATCCCCACAGAAGAGATTATCCACATGTTCACCAAGAGTTGTTCTAAACACATTTCCCTCTTGCTACAACTTCAACAATATCCTTCATTTGAGGAAGCCTTGGCATAGGCCAAACTCATTGAGGACATAAAAGTAGATGAGGGAACCATCAAGCTCCAAAACAAGGAGTGGAACAAAAATGGCAAGAATGACAAATACAAGCAGAAGTAGGCAAACCTTGCTCCAGTTAATCAAGTAGTATTAGCTGCACCTAAAGATGGGGCTGCACAACAACCCCAAAATTATCAAGCACAACCCCCACCAGCCAATTATGATCAAAAGAACAATCAAGGGTGAAACAGAGAATGCAAGCCACCTCACTATTTTACACCTCTGTAGAGTCAATGCAATCAATTTTCAACCAGTTGAGCGAGGCTAGGAAGATCAGATTTCTTGATGTACCTCTTTTAGATCCCAACCATCCTAAGCCAAAAGGATATAGGGAAGATCAATTTTGCCCTTATCATAGAATATCGGGGCATGAAATTGAAGTTTGCATTGGTTTCAAGAACTAGGTGCAAAATATGATTGAAGTAGGAGAACTTAAAGTTGACAACCCATTGGCTCCCGATAATAGAGATATGGGCATATACAAAAACCCACTGCCAAACCATGAGGTCCCTAGAGGGCAAGGTGCCCAAGTCAATCAGGTCTGAATCGATACACCTACCCATGGATGCATTGGGATGGTTGAAATTATCAACATAGCAACCAGGAGTAGATGATATGGTCAACCACAACCTCCTACGGCTCCCATTAATGTCCCAGCTGCACCTAGGTAGAGGTAGGGGTAAAACAACCTTCCAGGTCCACCAACCCGACCTATGGTAACTATTCGGAGTAGACTAGAACAAAACTTACAAATGACTCCGACCAAGCTATCTATCTATGAGCTCATACAATAGTCCCCAAAGCACAGGGAGACTTTGATGGAGATTTTGAGATCAATTGAGCTCCAACCACAAGATTTGAATGCATTCACTCATTTTGTGGGACAAGTACAACAATGCCAAGAACTTGTAATTCAATTTTATGATCATGAGATTAAGATAGTACCTACTGCCTTACTAGACCCTCTACTGCACATTGTTGCATCAGTAAATGATTTACCTTTTAAGCGGGTCTTGATCGATACAGGTTCATCAATCAACATCATCACAACAACAGCAATAGGGCACCTTAAGATCCCCAAATCCAATATCATTCCAGGAGCCTACACGTTAAGAGCTTTCAATGATGCTTTATGCTCTACTATGGGAATGATAGTCCTACCCATTAAGGTGGGGCATAAGACCATCCCTATGATGTGTCATGTCTTGGAAGGGGCCATGCAATACAACATCCTCCTAGGACACCCCTGGATAAGAGATATGAAGTGTGTGCCTTCGATTTTACACCAATGTGTCAAGTATGTGCATGATGACAAAGTCTATGTAGTTTTGGCTGATGAAGAGCCATTCAAATATGTCCATCAGGTGGATCTTCTAGGAGATTTTGTGATTCCTTCCACCCACCTGTATGTAGGACCTTCATCTCCAACTATGCAACTAGATGACAGAGACAAAGGGGTATGAAAAGACCCATCCACATCGGCACCTCCTCTTGCACCCAAAACAACTGACGCTTCTAAGAGACCATCAATGTCTAAACCTAAAGATAATCAGAAGCTAAAGGTACCCTTAATCAAGGAAGAAAATCCCAAGGAATTGCTAACTATAGCCATTGCAAAAATCCCAAGTCCCATGGAAGAAGAAGATCTCCAGGATCAAGTCGAGGAAATACTAGAACCCACTTCGCCAGTGTCATCTGTAGGGTCATCCACATCACATGCGATAATACACTTGGCAAGTACAGGGATAGGAGAGTACCTTGTGTAGAACATAACATTCACACCCATCATTGAGTCTACACAAGACATGGGATGACCAAAAGACCTAAGACCACCAGTGGGAATAATGGTTCCACTTGGAATCCCTCCCAACTAGACCAACTTTATCTATGTTGGCCTGGACTACACCCATAAGTCTTTGAATATAGAAGAGGACAATGATGAACTATTCATTGTTAATGTTCATTACCTCTCTAATCCTGAGTTTTCCCTAAGCTACTTTGAATATTGCCATTGGCATGGTTACGGTCTGGGTATATATGAGCAGGGGCATAGGCGGCCATGCGAGCCACAGTACCAACTTCCCACTGACAATTTTGGGTTAGGTTACCACATCATAGGTCAAGATGACTCTCTAGAAGTATCCTTGGATAGATTAAGCTTGGGGTTAGGAGAAGATATCAATTTTATTCCTTATCACCCACCAAGTACAAGACATCTGATCAACAGACAAGTGGTCATGGTAAACATACCACCACTAGAGATTTATCATCCAAACTTCTCAATTGATGCCACCCCTATAGGTTGCATCTTGTGGGATGAAGAGTGAGAAGAAAATGGATATGTGGCAAGTAATGATGAAATACATGTAAGCTTAGCCTATCATGGGCCTTGCTATTTATAGAGCCTTACTTGGTCCAACCACAATGAGAGTGGATACATATCAGATGAAAGTGGCTATGAGTCAGAGGACTCAATAGAAAGAGCCTACCTAGGGCCAAGGTAGTGGCCCCATAGCTTGGGGCAAGAAACTAATGCAAATGGCATCTTCATAAGTGATGAAGAATATGAGGATGAAATAGAGATGGCCTACTTGGAGCCAAGACACGTGCCCCTTGTCTTAGGGCCACATACCAATGCTAATGGTTTTTGGATAAGTGATGATGACTTTGAAGATGAGACTGAGATGGCTTATATTGGGCCTCACCATTTGTGACAAGTCAACATGCTGGTAGAAAGAGAAGTGGCACTTCGTGCCATAGACCCTGGCTTGTAGTTTTTGGGAAGACCTATCGACTTAGATGCCATTTACCATGCAATCAATCCCCCTCTACCTACGTTCAGAGAGCTCTTGGAACCCAATGATCCTATTATCCGGCCTACTCATGGGCCAGATCCAAATATTCCTTTTCCTCCAGAGCCTCATCATGAGTATGGAGGGAAAACCTATGAGATAAGATTTCACCCATGTGGTCCTGGAGATTTCATTCCATCCATCAATACAATCTCCATTGATTTGACCACTCCACTTCATAACCCAGTAGATCCTACCAAACCATTGTATCTTGATATAGATGCTATTGATTGGGATCATGCTGATTCACCTATAGATCCTGAGGATATTTTCCCTAATGAAGAGGTGTTACAACCATTTCATTTTGCATCAGGCTGTGCATATGATGTATTCCATGCTGGTTTGGATCCTGAGTCAGTAGGTCCTATAAATCCCATCGATGACATTCATTTGATACCCACACCTCACCAGTTGGAGGATGGGTCACATATGGCTATAGAAGTGACTTTCGAGGTGGACATTAGTGATGATCCTACTCAACCAAAGAAATTCAAGTTTGGAGAAAGTCTATCTCCAGAGGAACAAGCCATCATAATTCCTCTCCTCAAGGAGAGGCTAAATATTTTTGCTTGGACTTACAAAGACATGCCAGGGCTTGATCCAAAGTTAGTTGTACACAACCTTTCATTGGATCCCATGAAGAAGCCAATCAAGAAAAAGTTGAGGAAAATGCATCCAACCATCGCTTTGATGGTGAAGAATGAGTTACAAAAGTTGTTGGATGTGGTTTTCATAGTTCCTATTGACTATCCTGAATGGGTCTCAAACATGGTGCCCATGGGAAAGCCTGATGGAAGAGTCCATATTTGCATAGACTTTAGAGACTTGAATAGGGCAACTCCAAAGGATTCATTCTCATTGCCAAACATAGATGCTCTTGTTGATGCCACTGTAGGCCATGAGATGCTCTCCCTAATGGATGGGTTTTTTGGATACAATCAAATCTGAATCAAACTCGAAGACCAGCATAAGACCACTTTCATTACTCCATGGGGGACATTCTATTACAAGGTAATGCCATTTGGCCTAAATAATGTTGGTGCCACATATCAATGGGCCATGACATACATCTTTCATGACTATATGCACAAAATATTAGAGGACTACATTGATGACTTGCTGGCCAAGTCCTTAGTGCGACAAGAGCACATTGAAATCCTTGAAAAAGTCTTCGATCACCTCATTGAGCACAACATCAGATTGAACCCTAAGAAGTGCATGTTTGGTGTGACTTCTGGTAAGCTCTTGGGTTTCATCATTTCTAAGAGAGGCATTGAAGTCGATCCTACAAAGGTAAAGGCTATATTGGAAATGGCCACCCCTACCAACATTAGGGAGTTAAGAAGCCTACAAGGCAAGGTAGCATCCATAAAATGATTCATTGCTCAATTATCAGATAAATGTTGACCCATGAATCGGCTGCTATGCAAAGGAGTCCTTTTTCATTGGGATGAAGAGTGCCAACAAGCCTTTGTAGAGATCAAAACTTACCTGGCAACACCACCAGTATTGGCTCCACCAAGGCCAGACGTACCATTTTTACTATACATATCGGCTACTAATTTTTCTTTGGGCACCATGTTGGCCCAAAAGAATGCACAAGATAAAGAGCAAGTCGTATATTACATCAGTCGCACCTTGGTGAGTTATGAGCTAGGGTATGCGTATGTAGAAAAGTTGTGTTTGGTAGTGGTCTTTGCAACCAGAAAGTTGTGACACTACATGTTGAGCCATACGACCTACGTTATATCAAAACAAAATCCTTTGCAGTACATGATGAACAAGACCTATCATAATACACGTACTACAAAATGGATCATGCTATTGATAGAATTTGACCTAGAATTCATAAGCCAAAATTCCATCAAGGGACAAGTCATAGTTGATCAATTAGTAGAGGCACCTCTTCAGGATAGCAAGCCTCTCACCATAGAATTGCTCGATGATGCAGTATTTGCATTATCAGATCCACCGAACCCAAATAACCTGAGAAAGAAAGAGACATGACATTATTCTTTGATGGTTCAAAGTGTGAACAAGGGGGTGGAGCAGGGATTGTCTTTATCACACTACAAGGTGCTCCATTGCCCTTATCATTCAAACTAGACTTCCCTTGCACAAACAATAACATAGAGTATGAGGCCCTGATCTTAGGACTCCAAATAACCATCACAATGGGCATTAAAATATTGAATATCTTTGGTGACTCCTTGCTCATAGTAAATCAAGTCAAAGGATTGTTCCAATGCAGGTGCCCACTCCTAAAAGCTTACAAGGAGCTTGTTGACACTTACCTAGCCCGACTAGAATGGTATGACATCGAGGCAATCCCTCATATGTCAAATAGATTTGTAGACACCATGGCATCTTTGGGATCCTTAATCCCTCAGAATCCATCTACTAATTTCACAACCATTCATGTTAAGGTGCTCGTGCACTCAACGATACAACGTGAGGCTATTGACAATCAAGAATCAATCAACATGATCAATATTGAACCAAATCAGGAGTGGTCCTTCAGAGCTAGAGAGTTCTTACAGATGGCACCTTGGGGGTCTTTGATCTCCCAAGGTCCTATGGAGTGTGGTGCAACCATTCACCATAGGGTTGTCTCTCAATCTGTATTCATGAGTTTCGAGAAGCAGGAGGAACATGCCATATTTTCTATAGAAATTATGGCTTATCAAGATTGGCTTTCCCAAGTACAGGATTTCCTAAAGCTTGGAATGGTACCACAAGGCCTATCGCATGTTGAAAGATGAACATTTAAATAGAAGGCAACAAGGTACATCTTTTTGGGAGAGATTATTTATAGGTGAGGTTATGATGGAATGCTCCTTCATTGTCTTGAGCCGTAGGAAGCATCTTGGGCAATTTTGTAGGCTCATGATGGTACGTGTGGTGGTCACTTCAGTGGCATGGCCATCATTAAGCACATCTTGAGAATGGGTTACTATTGGCCCACTATGGAAAAATACTATTGCGAGTATGTCAAGAAATGCATTAAATGCTAGCATCACGCAAACCTCACACATTTGCCATCACAAGCCTTGCAACCCATCCAGGTAGCATGGCCCTTCTCATAGTGGGGACTAGACTTAGTTGGGAAGATCTCACCCCCATCCTCAGGCCGACACATGTTCATCATAATGACCATTGAGTATTTCACCAAATGGGTCGAAGCGATCCCCTTGACATCGACAACTGGACCAAGGATTACGGAGTTTATACTCCACAATATCATAAGTCATTTTGGGGTCCCTTCAAAAATAATATCGGATAATGGGCCATATTTCAAGAACAAAAATGTGCATGCTTTGATGAACAAATACCATATTCAGCACATTTTTTCAACACCCTATTATCCACAAGCAAATGGGCAAGTAGAAGCCTCAAACAAAACAATAGTCTCCATCTTGAGGAAGACGGTGAAAGATAATCATAAGGATTGGCATCTACAATTGCCTCTTGCATTATGGGCATACAGGACTAGTGTGTGGATGCCCATTGGGGCAACACCATTTTCACTTGTATATGGCACTGAGGCCATCATGCCCCTAGAGTTGGAAATTCCAACCCTACGCATAGCATTACAGGACTTCATAGATGATGACACCACGCGGCAAGCCCACCTTGATCAATTAATGCTTCTTGATGAACGTCGATTCAATGCCTTGGAGCATCTCTACATTTATCAGGATCACCTTGCATGAGCCTACAATAGTAAAGTCCACTTAAGAGAATTCAAAGTTGGAGATCTTGTGCTCAAAGAAAACCAACAAAACTCAAATCTGTCATCGCACCTATGAGATAAATTTATGGTAAATTGGATAGGTCCATACATAATCTCAAAAAGGGTTGGGCCTAGAGCATATCACCTCACATCATTGGATGGTGTTGAAGAGCCTGAGCCTCTCAATATCATCCATTTGAAGGAATTCTATACATAAAATACAAAAACATTCAAATATACATAAAATACAAAAACATTCAAATATGTCATAAAATTACAAACAAATCATAAAAACATAAAATATTCAAAAAAAAAATGCTCCAAGGGTATCTTCATGCTGCTTGGTCAAATTCAATCAAAATGCTCCAAGGGTATCTTCATGTCGCTTGGTCAAAATCAATCAAAATGCTCCAAGGGTATCTTCATGTCGCTTGGTCAAATTCAATCAAAATGCTCCAAGGGTATCTTCATGCCGCTTGGTCAAAATCAATCAAAATGCTCCAAGGGTATCTTCATGTCGCTTGGTCACCTCAATAAAAAATGCTCCAAGGGTATCCTCATGCCATTTGGTCAACCCCTAAAAGCCCCAAAGGCACAATAAGCCCTTTGGTCAAGAAATAATCAAAAGCACAAAAACAATACAAAATAATCAAAAACACAAAAACAATGCAAAATAATCAAAAATACAAAAACATTTGCATCTTACATTTGCATCCACATAGCTGCATTACATTCATATCCATTGCATTTGCACATGTTATGATCACAATCTTGCAAATGATGCCATAGTTTGTATCACAACCACAAATACTCAAATCCATCTTCATCCATTCATCCATGTGTGTAACTGTGTTTTTCAACACAACCATTCTTGTTGCTATAAAGAATAGGATAAGGTTTTCTGGTCATTCAACCATATCTAGTGGTCTTATCAGCTTTTGTGGAAAGCCATATTGATTAGTAGAGGGTAAGGTCTAGTGGTGATAGTGCCTAGCATACTTCAGAATCCCATCACTAATTAAAAACAATAAAATCCTAGTTGGTACAAGGGAAAGATAAAAGCTGCAAAAGTGGTCTAGGTTACCTTAAGCAAAAAGGGTCTTCCTTGCTTATCCCCCTGTGCAACCGGTTCAAAGGTGCTGAGAATTGGCAAAAGGACAAGTTCCACCCTACCTAGTTAAATCCCTTGCTTTCATTAAAATAAGCAAAAATCCTAGAGTCAAGCAAAATTCAAAATCAAAACAAACAAGTGATTATCATCACTACATAAATCCCTTGCTCAAAAGAAACACAAAAATTCAAAATTCAAAAAAATCAATAAAAAATAAATAGTGATTTTCATCACTAAGCATGAGCAAGTATCCCAAATGAAATGAAGAAAATAAGGGAATGGAGCTTGAATCCCTGGAATTCTCAGCATTGTACAAAATCGGAAGGTGATCCCCATTACAGGTTTGGTGTACAACCATGCTTGGCAATGGTGATACCCTTACGCATGATGATATGTCTATCACAATAGCATCTTGCATTTGTGTAGACCAATGTTTGCATGTGGATGAGCTAGCTTTGGGTAACCCAATACTGCCTAGTGGTATAGTCCAACTAAGTCCAACATAGGATCAGATGAACACTTGAGGATCCCCGATCTTAGCAATGGGCTGAAAGAATCCTGCCTGACATCGGAGGAAATGCTTGAGTTCTATCTAAATATATTCATTTGCACACATAGGGATAATGAATATCTAGGTCCATGATGAAAGCCTTGCTTTTCAAAAGTCTTGTATGGTCAGTACGCAGCTGTTGATAGGGTAGCTAGAGTGTTTGAGTCTCAGGAAAAGCCTCAAAACTTCCTACATAGCAACAAATCATATCATCAATCGCATCATCAATTTTCTTTATGAGGTTTTGTGAATTAAAGGGTATTAACAAAGTAGGCTAGATATCGGATGGATGTCAGAAATGATATTTAGATGACCATTGACTATTTTGTATCTTTTAAATTACAGAAGCTTATCAAGAAACTACACACATTCCATGCCATTACATTTCACATATGGATGCTTAAATAATTAGTTCTTGTGATAAGAATGATTGTTTACATTCATAACTAATATACTTTCTGTGGTGTCACCCATTAGATCGTTAAAATCATATCATATGCATTCCTTATGTTTTAAGTGATTAAAGCATATAGGTTCATTTACATTAGATCAAAAACCATGTAGATAATGCATTTCACACATTGCATTTGCCACATCATAACATAAGTCGAATGCATACAACTAAAAGCAAAATTAAACATGCATTTAACAAATAACATTGCATCCATAAATACATAGATCATCAATCATTCATCTACACCTAAAATCAGATCATTACATCCACATGCATTGCATCATAAAGCAATAGTCAAAGGAGATATCCATATGCATCACATCATATAGCCATAATCAAAGCACATGAAACCCCATAAACATCCATATATGCATACATCATAATCCATCTATGCACACAATCATAAATCCATCACTAAGTCAACTCATGATACATCACATCATGACACGATAATCAAATCATATAAGCATCTACATAAGCATCCATTCAAATATCCACATCATCATAAATATTACCTATCATCTAACACATACATCAACTCATCATAATGCCATCATCACATCACATAAATAAAACAAAAACATAAGCAATAAATGACACACATAATGAATCATAATGCAAATATCTCATATAAATGTGTGTCTCAAATACATGGATGTACAAAAATACCCATGGGCTACAGTCATATAGGTCAGCTGACCTCAAAAATAAAATTCAAAGTGCATCATGAATCAAACTGGGCTTGCACCCCCTATAGCACCACCCCCTATGGTGGGATCCCTAGGAGAGTGATGTGAGCTAGATCCTGTTGGTCTCTCTGTATGAGTCTGGATCCTCTACCTAGGCTGAATGGAAGACTACCCTGATGTGGAGCACCCACTAACCTGTGATCCACCTACACCTACCCTCTCCCTAGGAGTGGCTCCTAGCCTCCTAATCTACATCGAGAGAGCGAAAATGTAGGCTACATCATCAAAAATCTTCACCTCATACTCATCTAGAAAACCTTGCATCTGCCTAGTCTCTACCCCTAGATCTACCTCTGTAGGAACTTGTGGTGTAGGAGGATCAACAAAAATCTACATCCTAGTAGCACCTCCCCCGATAGCAGCCTGTAATACCTATATCTATACTATGAGCTATGCTATAGTGGCATCTCATTGTGCTATAGTGGCATCACATTGTTGTACCTAGATCTTGGCCGACTAGAGCTCAACCTCTACCTCATGCAGCTGTGCCCTAAGAGGAGAATCTCTCTCCTCGAGATCCAACTCCTCCTCCTCCTCCTTAAGAGCCTCCTGCTCCTCTATTGCCACCTACTCTATCGGTTGGCCCCATCCCTCAGTCCTAGCTCGGACTCTATGCCCTACTAGATCTATGCCTCCATCATCGCCATCATCCTCATGGCCTAGACTACCATCACCATGCCACATCCGATCCCCCCACCACTATGCAAAGGCCTCTATGACTCCCCCATCGACACCTACATCAATTTTTGGGGTATCCTCCTCATCAGTAAGCTCTGTAATCCATGGTGAGGGAAGGTCTCTCTCTGTTGTAATGTGCCTGTATAGGATTGGGACAAATGGCACATCCTACTATAATCCGTACTGATGAAGGATATGAGAGTAGAAGAAATACTCTCTGATGTTGACCTTGTGGCCAATGATCCATCGCTCATGCTACGTCCTAGTTATAAATCTGGTTGGATCATCCCATGTTGGGCAGTCATGATATGGGTACCATATGATATCTCGGGCCTATAACCTAGTGAAAGTAGCAATGTAATGGGGGAGCTTCCCCGTATGAGGATGGCTCTTGCGCTCCTCATGCTCTCGAGCCCATCTGGTAGCATAACACTACATCGAATCATCTATATCTATAATCTCTATAGGGAGCCCTCTAGGATGATCTACATGGATATGCTCCCATCCCCATATCTATAGGAGCAAGCTGCATGTGATGCTGACATGACCTCATCGATGGATGTGATACAACTCATCATAGCACTATGCTAGTAAAGACCTCCCCCATGCATAGATGATAGGCTCCTCACTATCCACCAAATCTTGAACCATCGTGAGGAGGTTCCATGGGAACCTCAAGCCTGAGCAGTCTAGGATAAGAATGTTGTTGACGACCATCAACAACATCGCATGCCTCTTAGAGAAGACCCTCTCCCTGTACCATCGTAGAATAGATACACCACTAGATTTGTTGTCCTGGAAGGTAGCCATAGCATGCCTCCCGAACACCCTAGCAAATACTGCCTCACGGTCATTAGTGGTCGAAGAGACGATGGCCACTCCATCAAAAGGAATCCAAAAAATCCTATATACGTCCTCCGATGTGATAGTCATCTCATCGGTAGGAAGGTGGAAGGTATTAGTCCGAGGATCCCATCGGTGAGCCAAGGCCATGAGGTAGGCCTGATCCAACATAATCTGGGGAAGCCTGGTCACATACTGTAATCCATGGGCATTAAACCATGCCCAGTCTGCATCATCCATACGAGGTAGGAGGTCAAGCAAGAGCTTCGGGTCTCGAGCCCGAGCAGTAAGAATCTAAGGACAAGAATCAAGGTATAACTATAGTGCATCTAAGGCATAAAATGCAATAAAACATGGAAAATAATGCAAATAATGATAGACTATCCTAAGTCTCAGTGAAAAGAGAAATAAATACACCTAATCATGCAACAAATTTTAGAAAAGCAACTCAAAATTTTTTAAAAAATAAAAAAAATATCCTAAGGTTTTCTGGCCGCTCTCGTCTACAATGACCAGGAATCGACCACTGAGGTTGGCAGTGACTAGGCTCCAACGGTCAGATTTTTGACCATTGGGATTTGAACCGGTCACTGCCATCAATAGTGACCAAGTCGCGAGCTGAAATGGCCACTTTGAGTGGTAGTGGCCGATAGGCAACATGACAAACATGTACGCCCTAGGCCAAAAATACCAAAAAAATTGAAAAAACCAAAAATGGGGACAAGCCCACCAAATTAAAACCTAAACTAGGCCTATCTACGGGTTCGGTTCATTGCCAGCAAGTTTAGTGAGGTTCATTTACCGGTTACTTAGTGAGGTTCATTTTTACTAAAAAATAAGCAAGGTTAGGGTTTTGAAGCATACCCGAGAAGCTCCGGCTCCTCCACTCATGGATGCCTCGCCTTGCGCAACCATAATCCTCGATGAAAAATGCTCCAAGTTGCAAACTATCACTTTCTCTCTAGAGCTCTAAAAAGTGAATCGCCAGTTGGAAGAATGAAAAGTCAAAACCCTAGGCTGCTTTTATATTTCCCAAGTTATGCCTCGGCCATTGCTATCATCAATGGCCCACACTTCTTGGCCGTTGAGGTCGAGAGCGGCCACAAACAAGCATTTGGGGGTCGCTGGATCTGACAACGGCCAGAAGCACAAGCAAAAGTAGAGAAATTCCTCCCATGAGGAATAACAAAAAAATCAAATAACCACATTTTGATGGTTCATAATCATCATAATGATCAAAATAACAAAAAAATCACATAAAAACAAAAATCTCAAGTAAGCCTCGTATCCAGTTACTTACTCTATCAACTCGGCGGTTGCAGAGATTTGCACTCCATGCAATTCGGTGAGATGAGTGGGCTACCATAGGGCTACTTGGGGTAAATCATTCATTTTGGAATTATGATGTGCCACCTCCATCCCGAAGAAGACCAAGATGGTTGGACTGCTCCACGGGTGCAATGGAATCATCCTAATTCCCTTATGACATAAGAACACTGAGCCAAGTGATTCAACACAAAGCCTAAATAGAATCGTCCATCCTAACTCCCTAAGAAGGCTATTTATGGTCGGACCGCTCCCCGGGATAGGGATGAATGACCATCATAAATAGTTGGAATCACACTTGGATGGGGGTTTGCCCATTAAAAGAACAAGCACTAGAAAGGAACCAAATTAGTCATATTGGTCAAGCGACTTGTCACTTCATTCATTGCCCTTCCCTCATCAATTCGTTGTGTGAGGGGGTAGTTAGCTCTTCAAATAATCATAATCAAAGTCAACCAAAGATCACTCAATCATATCAAAATTGTGTTCATCCTACGAATCATTGCAGACAACTATTACAAAATTTCCCCTGTTTGCTGGGTTCATAAGCAAAATATGACATTTTTAGTTTGTAGCTCTCCTCCGATCGGATCTCATTGTAGTGACATAAGCTACCCGATTGTGTTTGAGGAATGAGTGCAAGTGAATATGTACAAGCCCTATGCTAAGTTAAAGCCTTCCAATACGTTGAAGCAATGATTCAAGGGTGCACGTCGTCTTGCATGATTGGGCCATCCAACATTGATCAGACCAATGATCATCATACACCCTACAAACATAGCAGTCTACATTTTTGCTCAGTGCTATGTTTTTCCCACACAGCGCATCCCAAAAAGGGGCATCTGTAGACACCTAAAACACGTCGTGTTTAGGAGAACTACTCACATGGGCACATTCATAGATCATGTGACTAAACCTTGGAACCTTCCAAGTGCCAAAAGTGGTTTTCACCACTCATCTAGGGTAGTCTTAGCCCATCCAAGCCTGGCCGCTATGAACTAGAGTGGTTGAATCTTGGCCACTGAAGCTCAGAGCGGCCAATCCCTAGCCGCTGTAGATGACAGCGGCTAGACCCTAAAATGCAATTTGCCATCAAACCAACCTAATCTCGGGTGGAAGTGGTAGTCTGCATGCAATAAGGCCGAGCAGGGACAACTTTGCATTCCTCCTCACAGCCAGTCTACATGAGAGACTCAAGTCTGGATTTAGACATCAGTTAACTAGCCCTCAAGGGTAGACAAAGACTCAAATGCTCATGCTAACAAATAGTTTGTATGCAGGATTCAGTCTTAGGGTTTTTAGACCTAAACCTAGGACCTCAACACAATATAAGGTGCAAACCTAAGAGCACCAAGGGGACCTTCTTTTATCATTTTGGAGGGAGAGACCGAGGAGAGATTTTTGAGACTTGAAGAAGCCTTTTTGAATTGGAGAGAAAATTGAAGCACCTTTGCTCTCAGGGTAGTCTTCCATACGACCTAGGCAGAGGACTCAGACTCATATAGAGAGACCAGAGAGACCTCAGACTGATATAAGATTCTCCACATCAGGGTAGTCTTCCATCTGGCCTAGGCAAAGGACTCGAACTCATACGGAGAGACTAGCAAGATCTAGCTCACATCACTCTCCCAAGGATCCCACCATAGGGGATAGTACTACAGGGAGCGCAGGCCCAGTTTGATTCATGATACACTTTGACTTTTATTTTTGAGGTCAACTGACCTATATGATTGTAGCCCACAGGGAATTTTTGTACATCCATGTATTTGATACACACATTTATATGAGATCTTTGCATTATGATTCATTATGTGTGTCATTTATTGCTTATGTTTTTGTTTTATTTATGCGATGTGATGATGGTGTTATGATGTAATGATGTATGTGTTAGATGATAGGTGATATTTATGATAATGCAGATGTTTAGATGGATGCTTATGTAAATTATTTTATGATCTAATTATTGTGACATGATGTGATGTATCATGAGTTGACTTAAAGATGGATTTATGATTGTATGCATAGGCGGCTTATGATGTATTCATATATGGATGCCTATATGGTTTCATGTGCTTTGATTATCGCTATATGATGTGATGCATGTGCATATCTCCTTTGATTATTGCTTCATGATGCAACGCATGTGGATGTAATAATGTGATTTTAGGTGTAGATGAATGATTGATGATCTATGTATATGGATGCAACGTTATTTGTTAAATGCATGTTTAATTTTGCTTTTAGTTGTATGCATTTGACTCATGTTATGATGTGGCAAATGCAATGTGTGAAATGCATTATCTACATGGTTTTTGATCTAATATAAATGAACCTATATGCTTTAATCACTTAAAACATAAGGAATGCATATGATATGATTTTAATGATCTAATGGGCGACACCACAGAAATTATATTAGTTATAAATGTAAACAATCATTCTTATCACAAGAACTAATTGTTTAAGCATCCTTATGTAAAATGTAATGGCATGGAATGTGTATAGTTTTTTTATAAGCTTATGTAATTTAAAAGATACAAAATAGTCAGTTGCCATATAAATATCATTTTTGACATCCATCCGGTATCTAACCTACTTTTTTAATACCCTTTAATTCACAAAACCTCATAAATAAAATTGATGATGATATGATTTGTTATTATGTAAGAAGTTTTGAGGCTTTTCCTAAGACTCAAATACTCTAGCTACCCTATCAACAGTTGTGTACTAACCATGCAAGACTTTTGAAAATCAAGGCTTTCATCATGGACCTAGATATTCATTATCCCTGTGTGTGCAAATGAATATATTTATATAGAACTCAAGCATTTCCTCCGATGTCAGGCAAGATTCTTTCAGCCCATTGCTAAGATCGGGGATCCTCAAGTGTTCATCTGATCCTATGTTGGACTTAGTTGGACTATACCACTAGGCAGTATTGGATTGCCCAAAGATAGCTCATCCACATGCAAACATTGGTCTACACAAATGCAATATGCTATTGTGATAGACATATCATCATGCGTAAGGGTACCACCATTGCCAGGCATGGTTGTACACCAAACTTGTAATGGGGATCACCTTTCAATTTTGTACAATGTTAAGAATTCTAGGGATTCAAGCTCCATTCCCTTATTTTCTTCATTTTATTTGGGATACTTGCTCGTGCTTAGTGATGAAAATCACTGTTTATTTTTTATTGATTTTTTTGAATTTTGAATTTTGAATTTTTGTGTTTCTTTTGAGCAAGGGATCTATGTAGTGATGATAATCACTTTTTTATTTTGCTTTTGACTTTTGCTTGATTTTGGAATTTTTGCTTGTTTTGGTAAAAGTGAGGGATTTAACTAGGTAGGGCGAAACTTGTCCTTTTGCCAATTCTTAGCACCTTTGAACCGGTCGCACAAGGGGATAAGCAAGGAAGACCCTTTTTGCTTAAGGTAACCTAGACCACTTTTGCAACTTTTGTCTTTCCCTTGTACCAACTAGGATTTTATTGTTTTTAATTAGTGATAGGATCCTGAATATCTAAGGCATTATCACAACTAAAATTTACCCTCTACTAATCAATATGGATTTCCACAAAATCTTATAATACCACTAGATATGGTTGAATGACCGAAAAACCTTAACCTATTCTTTATAGCAACAAGAATGGTTGTGTCAACAAACACAGTTACACACATGGATGAATGGATGAATATGGATTTGAGTATTTGTGGTTGTGATACAAACTATGGCATCATTTGTAATATTGTGATCATAAAATATGCAAATACAATGGATATGAATGTAATACAGCTATGTGGATGCAAATGTTTTTGTATTTTTGATTATATTACATTGTTTTTATGCTTTTGATTATTTTGTATTATTTTTGTGCTTTTGATTATTTCTTGACCAAAGGGCTTATTGTACCTTTGGGGCATTTAGGGGTTGACCAAATGGCATGAGGATACCCTTGGAGCATTTTTTATTGAGGTGACCAAGCGGCATGAAGATACCCTTGGAGCATTTTGATTGATTTTTACCAAGCGATTGGGATACCCTTGGAGCATTTTGATTGAATTTGACCAAGCGGCGTGAAGATACCCTTGGAGCATTTTTTATTTATTTTGACCAAGCGGTTGGGATACCCTTGGAGAATTTTTATTTAATATGACCAAGTGGCATGAAGATACCCTTGGAGCATTTTTTTTTAATCTTTTATGTTTTTACGATTTGTTTGTAATTTTATGACATATTTGAATGTTTTTGTATTTTATGTATATTTGAATGTTTTTATATTTTATGTATATGTAGCACCCTAAAATTGGCGTAGTTAAACCCTTAGTAAAAAGATAAAAATTTGAATTTTAACCTCGAAACCGCTCGTTAACCGCTCCCCCCATTTTTCGCGCCATTTTTAGGAGTTGTTTTGACCGTTGGACGATATCATCGTCGATCAGACGAAATCATCCCAGATCGAACGAATTCGTCTGGAACAGAACGTCCAGACGATTTCATCCCAAAACTAAATTTTCATAATTAGCTTTTGTTTCAATAGCCTCTCCAACTTGGGCAGAAGCATGTCTACGTAGTTGGAGATTCCTCCGTTGGAGATCTCCCAGATTGGGATGATCCCCAACCTCCTAACCTCCCCCTAATCCTATATAAACTGGGATTTTCTCAGTTTATCCCCCTGGCTCTTCTCTTGACTCTCTCCCTGGTTGATTTTCCCTGCCATTTAGCTTTGTTGTGTTAAGACGTCCTATCTACCATTGTTTGCACTCGTAGTTTTAAGTTTTCATTGCAGGTTTTCACTGTGCTTCAGCTGGAGGAAGCTCGGATCGTCGCAAGCGATTCCACATGATTTCGGATGATCCTATCATAGATCGGCGATGATCTCGTACGATTGGAGGTGATCTCGACTATAGTTTATATTGGGGGAAATCAGAGCCCTGAGTTTGCATTTCTCATCTTCCTTCCTTATTTTATTATGCATTAGCTTGATTTATTTTCATTCTGCATCCTGGAGTTCACCTCATTTAGCATAAATGCATGATAAAGTTAAAATAAGTTATTAAAACAATGCATTTCCTTTAATATGCTATCTAGATTTATCAGTTAAGCATTTATACTCTCATTTCTATCATTTTGCATTATTCTTGCAGTTGCATTTTTGGTTTTTGGTGTCTGTTTTTGTGATTGCAGGTTTTTAACGAATTCGTCAGATCGACGATGATCTTGTCTGATTTTAGATGATCGCCTATGATCTGGGATGATTATGTACAATTGCAGATGATCCTGTCATATTCGGGATGATCTGGACTCCTACAAGCTTCAGAATCTTCATCAGACATCCGAAATCAGGTGCATTCTTTCTCATTTAACATATTCCTTGTATTTAGGATTCATTCATGCTTTCTGTATTCATATAAATCGGCATTTTCATATAGAATAGCTTAGATTCATTTTGGCCAACCTAGGAATATGAATGATTGAGTATAAAATGAACACATCAAACCCATTCTCAACCTAGGCATGGAAACTGCCACTCAAAGTTTCCTGGTGAACCCCACCATCCGTCAAAAATTCACCCTTATACCCCTCCCCCGAGAGGCGCGACCTTCAAAGGGCCTCTCAGTCCGAGGTATTGTCCCATCCTTCTCGCATCCCCCTTTCGGGCACGGATCCTTTAGCCTGAAGGTAAGGGCGCAAAAAATTTGGGTCAGTACATTTTGGTGAACCCGACGTGAATAACATAGGCATCTTTCTGATTCAAAAATATAAAAAAAAAATAAATATATATATATATATATATATATGTATACAAGAAAAAAAAACAACAAAATCATCATTTCAAGTTTGTATGTTTTAGATTCAATTCTAAATAGTAGATACTAAATATTACTTTTAGAAGTACTAAAGAAACCATGAGTTTTTACTCAAATCAATATGAGCCCATCAGTAATGTTGGAAGAATTCAGCCAAATACATTTGTTGATTATGACCAACCTCATCCCTATTCAACATCACCTCCATCACACTTTTCTCATTTTTCATCCTTAACCCAACAGGACAATCCCTTTTCCAATCCTCTTCATAACGATATTATCTATTCTCCCATATATCCATATTATGTCTATCAATCCACATACAATCCTCCTCCACCCTTTCAATATTCTTCTTTCAATACAACACATCCATTTCAACAAGAAAATACTTATTCTTCCAATCCTACCATGCACTCACATCATACTTCACAATCTTCCTATCATCATTCTACCCATAATAAAGAAAAAAGAGGTAAGAAACCATTAGGTCCTTTTATGACTGAATTCCTAAGGCAATTATCAAAAACCTCTCGAAAACCTTCATCACGTAAATTTACTAAGCTCAATCAACCAATGGATATAATTCTCAAGCATTTACTTGATACAAATAGGATTGAACTCCCTTCCATAAGACAACTTGATACCACAACAGATTGGTTTAAACCTGAGCTACATTGTGAATATCATAGAGTAGATGGACATATGACACAAAAATGTAAAGATTTAAGATGTGCAATTCAAGATTTGATTGATGAGGGTCTTTTTAATATAAAGGAATTACAATCTACAACTGATTATAAATCTCCAGTAAACAATCAAACTCCTACACAACAAATACCAATAATCAATCAAGACATGGGGATCTCCCAAGAACCCCTATTCAATTATCAACAATAGGAAACCAATCAAATATTGCATGTTAATGTGTCCCATCATGATGATATTACTAATATTGTAACATAAACTACAAATGAGCAACCTCAAGTTCAATCAACTCAATCTGATATTCAAGATATGGATTCCTCATTTGACCAACCTTCAAAACTATCTTTGGCTCTAGAGAATGATCCAAAATGGAATGTAAGCATAGAAAGCTCATCTTTAGAATCAAAATCTCAATCTGAAATCCACTTTGATAGCCAACAACAAGTGATTAATCCTCAAGCAAAGATATCCCTTTTAGAAGTATTACAAAGTTCTCATAAGGAAACTTTGTTCAAGATACCTAGCCAACAATTTGTTCCTCATGATATTTTCCCTAAGAACATAATTAATGGTGTAAGCCCTCTTGAGGTTAACCATATTTCATTCTATGATGAGGAGATTCCTTCCTCTACTCCACAAGAAGACTCCTATCTTTACATTACAGGATCTAGTAAAGAAACACCTGTTAAAACTATCATGGTAGATAATGGCTCCTCTCTTAATTTATGCACTTATCAATTATTCCAAAAACTCAAATTAAAGGAAGAAGATCTTAATGAATCAAATGTTATTATAAAATATTTTAACAATGAAATTCAAGAAGCTCAAGGTACTATAATTCTTCCCCTTAATATTGGATCCAAGATCCTGGATACTTTGTTTTATGTAGCATATTGCCCTTCACCTTACAACCTACTTCTCGAAGTCCTTGGATTCATACGATGAGGGTTGTCCCTTCCACTCTTCACCAATGTTTGAAGTTTGAACTTGCAAATAAAATTGTTACCATACATGGTGACCCAACACCATTTGAAGAATATTTAACGGTTGAAACATCAAGTTCTATACATTCTCCATTGTCACAATTACCTTCTATCCATCACTTTTCTTCATCCATATATGATCATCCTTGTTTACCAAATAACACCCATGCATATCTTTCACATATGCTCCCTCCATCTTATCAAGACTTGGAAGATAGTGATAAGAATGAAGAACCTTCTTATCCTTCTGACATTTTATTTTGTAACATGATCAATTTTACACATATAAAAGTCAAATATTTTGCTACATTATTCTACATTATAACAAAGCTTTTGTTATCGCTACCTTTTATTCATCACCTTTTGTTCTTACCTTCACCACAACCAAATTATCCTTCAAAACCTCCTTTGATTTTGAAGCAACCTTAGACATGCTATACTCAAATAACCTTGTATAGTGTATATAGATCATCTTGTATATACCACCAATTCCATCATCTAAAATTTAAAAAATAAAAAATAAAAAAACAGTAATATTATGTATTCTCTCAATTCATAAAAATCAAAATCAAAATATAAAAAAATCAAAATCTTCAAAAACATATTTTCTATTTTTGCACCTGTCAATTCTTGAAGTATTGCAGTCATATTTTCAATTATTTTGGATAAATTAGCATTTATTTGGAATCCCGCACTTTCACACTCACATGAATAAATATCTTGATTTTATTTGGTATGATTATTAATCTCTCTTATATCAAAGTCCACAGTTGAATTAAATAAAGTTTTGAGCATAGAGAATTGATCTTGTTATTTACTTGAACCAAGTATATCTTTTCACATTAAAATGATTTCATTGCAAATTCAATATGATGCTACATAGTAGAAGTGGTTTCTTGAGCGAAAAGTTTCCCCTGCTATCCTATCATGCACATGGTCTAGAATCTTTGAGAATTGACAAAAGGACAAGCTCACCCCTGCCCAGAATAAAAATCCCTTGCTCTACAGCCAATCCGAGCAAGTATCCCTAGTATAGGAAGAAAAAGAAAAGTCAAAGAAAATGAGAAAAAGAAAAATATCATTTTGTACCATCGCAACAATATTTCAGCATTATCTCAGTTCCAAGCAAAAATACAAAAAAAAGAAAAAGAAGAGAAAGAGAAAAGAAAAAGCAAAATGCAATAAAATCCCTTTCCCTACCCCTTGAAAAGAAAAGAAGGGTGAATGAGCTTGAATCCCTGGAATTCTCAATTATTCGAAAACCGTGAGGTAAGCCCCATAACAAGTGGTTTGTGCCCAACCCGCTTGGCCTTGGGTAACTCCTAGCATGGTGATATGTCTGTCACATTAGCGACCTTCTTTTGTACGGACCTATGTCCGCTTATGGATCAGCTAGCTCTTGATGACCCGACTTACATAGTAGTCCCGAGTACGGTTACATGCATATAAATCATGGTCAACGAACACTTATTTGGTTAATTCAAATTACTTGTATCAAATTATCTTGCTCAAAATTGGTAAATGAACAATACAATTGCACACACATTTGTATTTGAGAGATTTTGTATCATTATGATAAATCAAGATCGGCAATGAACTCACATATGCACATGAGGGTTCCTTATAAATCTACATTTTGTCTTTGAGATAATTTAAAATATTTATGCAAATATTTTGGAATAATTTCATCTTCTTATTTGAGAACATCTGTTTAGTATAAAAACAATTACATACATTTTTTTCCAAAAATCCAAAATTTCTTTCAAAACATACAATAAAGTCACGTTTATATATACTTTCGACTTCCGCAATGATGGTATAGTTCCTAAAACCTAAACTGGAATTTTATGCCTAGCGCAAGTCCTCATCTTATATATTTTCTGTTTATCTCAAAATCAAAAATCAATTATGCAATAAAATTATTTTTGGATTTCGCGATGATGGTATAAGTCTATACCTATAATTCTATGCCTAGCGCAAACCATTGTTCTAATTTTATTTCCCATTCATTTAATTCATAAAAACATATGGCTTACATCATTATGTTACACAATTGTGCTTTAAAAAGAACGAACACCTTTTTCTATTTCATTTCATTATGTCAACATTCAATTTTGCAACGATGGTATAATTCCTAAGGAATTGTTCAAAATTTTATCACACTTAGGAATTTTATGCCTAACAAAAATCATATTTTTAATATTTCATGCATAATATTTTCATGAAAATCTGAAAACAAATCATCACCATCATCATTTTTCATCATCACAACACAAAGTCTTAAGACAGTCTCTTAAGCACTCTTTTACTTTTAGCAATATTTCTATACTGGGATTAGCTTGACGACCTAGCGAGTGGCGACTCCATGAAATGGTCATATAACAACGACAATGTCCTTTGAAATTATTGTTAGAAGTCCCTTTATTTTTCATCAAATCATACCACAACAACCAATTTGTTTACATCAGATTATTTCATTTAAATTTTATAGACATGACATAAAATTATACTATTTCCAATGACATAATTACATGAATAATCAATCAACAATTCAAAATTTAAAGCATCATAAAACATATGGACAAGTCATATCACAAAAAGAATATATATATATATATATATATATATATCAAAAATATATGTACATCATATCAAAAGGATTGGTATGCCACAATCTATACCATATAATAAAAAAAAAAACTAGTGAACAGCAATGAATTAGGGTTTTACCCTATTTTTTAATTTTATTTAAAAACAACTTTTTTTAAATTTTACATTTTCGCGCTTTTACCTCAAACGTTCGATTTGGGTAAAAACACGGAGGGGGCACCATAGCAAGCAGTCGTACGATTCGACCTAGAATCGTCGTCTAAAAAATGGAATAAATTTTTGCTTTCTCGTAAAGCGTGAAGAACTCGTCTTTAACGCATTTTCTTCGAAAATTCGCTAAAGAGGGGGCAAAATGTAGCACCCTAAAATTGGCGCAGTTAAACCCTTAGTAAAAAGATAAAAATTTGAATTTTAACCCCGAAACCGCCCATTAACCACTCCCCCCATTTTTCGTGCCATTTTTAGGAGTTGTTTTGACCGTTGGACGATATCGTCGTCGATCAGACGAAATCATCCCAGATCGAACGAATTCATCTGGAACAGAACGTCCAGATGATTTCGTCCCAAAACCAAATTTTCATAATTAGCTTCTGTTTCAACAACCTCTCCAACTTGGGCAGAAGCGTGTCTGCATAGTTGGAGATTCCTCCATTGGAGATCTCCTAGATTGGGATGATCCCCAACCTCCTAACCTCCCCCTAATCCTATATAAACTAGGATTTTCTTAGTTTATCCCCCTGGATCTCCTCCTGACTCTCTCCCTAGTTGATTTTCCCTGCCATTTAGCTTTGTTGTGTTAAGACGTCCTATCTACCATTGTTTGCACTCGTAGTTTTAAGTTTTCATTGCAGGTTTTCACTGTGCTTCAGCTGGAGGAAGCTCGGATCATCGCAAGCGATTCCACATGATTTTGGATGATCTTGTCATAGATCGGCGATGATCTCGTACGATTGGAGGCGATCTCGACTACAGTTCATATTGGGGGCAATCAGAGCCCTGAGTTTGCATTTCTCATCTTCCTTCCTTATTTTATTATGCATTAGCTTGATTTATTTTCATTCTACATCCTGGAGTTCACCTCATTTAGCATAAATGCATGATAAAGTTAAAATAAGTTATTAAAACAATGCATTTCCTTTAATCTGCTATCTAGATTTATCAGTTAAGCATTTATACTCTCATTTCTATCATTTTGCATTATTCTTGCAGTTGCATTTTCAGTTTTTGGTGTCTATTTCTGTGATTGCAGGTTTCTAATGAATTCGTCAGATCGACGATGATCTTGTCTGATTTCAGATGATCGCCTGTGATCTGGGATGATTCTGTACAATTGCAGATGATCCTGTCATATTCGGGATGATCTGGACTCCTACAAGCTTCAGAATCTTCATCAGACATCCGAAATCAGGTGCATTCTTTCTCATTTAACATATTCCTTGTATTTAGGATTCATTCATGCTTTTTGTATTCATATAAATCGGCATTTTCATATAGAATAGCTTAGATTCATTTTGGCCAACCTAGGAATATGAATGATTGAGTATAAAATGAACACATCAAACCCATTCTCAACCTAGGCATGGAAACTGCCACTCAAAGTTTCCTGGTGAACCCCACCATCCATCAAAAATTCACCCTTATACCCCTCCCCCGAGAGGCACGACCTTCAAAGGGCCTCTCAATCCGAGGTATTGTCCCATCCTTCTCGCATCCCCCTTCCGGGCATGGATCCTTTAGCCTGAAGGTAAGGGCACAAAAAATTTGGGTCAGTAGAGTATAGAATTCCTTCAAATTGATGATATTTAGAGGCTCGGGATCTTCAAAACCATCCAATGATGTGAGGTGATATGCTCTAGGCCCAACCCTTTTCGAGATTATGTATGGACCTATCCAATTTATCGTAAATTTATCTCGTAGATGCAACGGAAGATTTGAGTTTTGCTTATTTTCTTTGAGAACAAGATCTCCAACTTTGAATTCTCTTAAGTGGACTTTATTATTGTAGGCTCATGCAAGGTGATACTGATAAACACAGAGATTCTCCAAGGCATTGACTCGACATTCATCAAGAAGAGCTAATATATCAAGGTGGTCTTGTTGCGCGGTGTCATCATTTATGAAGTCTTGTAATGCTATGTGCAGGGTTGGAATTTCTAATTCTAAGGGTATGATGGCCTCAGTTTCACATATAAGTGAAAATGGTGTTGCCCAAGTGGGCATCCGCACACTAGTCCTATATACCCATAATGCAAGAGGTAATTATAGATGCCAGTCCTTATGATTATCTTTCACTCTCTTCCTCAAGATGGAGACTATTGTTTTGTTTGAGGCTTCTGCTTGCCCATTTTCTTGTGGATAATATGGTGTTGAAAATTTGTGTTGAATATGGTATTTTTTTGTCAAAGCAAGCATATTTTTATTTTTTAAAGATGGCCCATTATCTGATATTAATTTCTTAGGGACTCCAAAATGACTTATGATATTGTGGAGTATAAACTCCATAATCCTTGGTCCAGTTATTGATGTCAAGGGGATCGCTTCGACCCATTTGGTGAAATACTTAGTGGTCATTATGATGAACGTGTGTCAACCTAAATATGGGAGTGAAATCTTCCCAACTAACTCTAGTCCCCACTATGAGAAGGGCCATGCTACCTGGATGGGTTGCAAGGCTTATGATGGCAAATGTGTGAGGTTTACGTGATGCTAGTGTTTAGCGCATTTCTTGACATACTCGCAACAGTATTTTTGCATAGTGGGCCAATAGTAACCCATTCTCAAGATGTGCTTAATGATGGTCATGCCACTGAAGTGACCACCACACGTACCATCATGAGTCTACAAAATTGCCCAAGATGCTTCCTGCGACTCAAGACAATGAAGGAGCATTCCATCATAACCTCGCCTATAAATATTCTCCCAAAAATTTGTACCTTGTTGCCTTCTATTTAAGTTTTCATCTTTCAACATGCGATAGGCCTTGCAGTACCATTCCAAGATTCAGGAAATCTCATATTTGGGAAGTCAATCCTGATAAGCCACAGTATCTATATAAAATACGATATATTCCTACTACTTCCTTGAATTCATGAATACATATTGAGAGACAACCCTATGGTGAATGGTTGCACCACAGTCCGCAGGACCTTGAGAGATGAGAGACCCCAAAGGAGTCATCTGTAATAACTCTCTAACTCTGAAGGACCACTCCTGATTTGGTTCAATATTGATCAAGCTTATTGATTCTTGATTGTCAATAGCCTCACGTTGTATCACTGAGTGCATGAGCACCTTAACATGAATGGTTGTGAAATCAATAGACGGATTCTAAGGGATTAAGGATCCTAAATATGCCATGGTGTTTGCAAATATATTTTACGTACAAGGGATTTCCTCAATGTCATACCATTCCAATCAGGCTAGGTAAGTGTCAACAAGCTCCTTGTAAGCTTTAAGGAGTGGGAACCTGCATTGGAACAATCATTTGACTTGATTTACTATGAGCAAGGAGTCACCAAAGATTCTCAATCTTTTAATGCCCATTATGATGGTTGTTTGGATTCCCAATATTAGGACCTCATACTCTATGTTATTATTTGTGCAAGGAAAGTCTAGTTTGAATGATAAGGGAAATGGAGCACCCTATGGTGTGATAAAGACAATCCCTGCTCTGCCCCCTTGTTCACAGTTTGAACCATCGAAGAATAATTTCATGTCTCTTTATTTCTCATATTCTTTTAGTTCTATAGGATCTAATAATGTAAAGACTGCATCATCAGGCAATTCTATGGTGAGAGGCATACTATATTGAAGAGGTGTCTCTGCTAATTGATCTACTATGACTTGTCCATTGATGGAATTTTGGCTTATGAACTCTAGATCAAACTATGTCAATAGCATGATCCACTTTGTAGTACATCTATTGTGATAGATCTTGTTCATAATGTACTGCAAAGGATTTTGTTTTGATATAACGTAGGTCGTATGGCTCAACATGTAGTGTCACAACTTTCTGGTTGCAAATACCACTACCAAACATAACTTTTCTACATACACATACCCTAGCTCATAACTCACCAAGGTGTGACTGATGTAATATAGGGATTGCTCTTTATCTTGTGTATTCTTTTGGGCCAACATGGTGCCCAAAGTGAAATCAGTAGCCAATATGTATAGTAAAAATGGTACGTCTAGCCTTGGTGGAGCTAATACTAGCAGTGTTGCCAGGTAAGTTTTGATCTTTGCAAAGGCTTGTTGGCACTCTTCGTCCCAATGAAAAAGGACTCCTTTGTGTAGAAGCCAATTTATGGGTCGACATTTATCTGATAATCAAGCAATGAATCGTTTGATGGGTGCTACCTTGCCTTGTAGGCTTCTCAACTCCCTAATGTTGGTAGGGGCATCCATTTCCAATATACCCTTTACCTTTGTAGGATCAACTTTAATGCCTCTCTTATAAATTATGAATCCCAAGAGCTTACTAGAAGTTATGCCAAACATGCACTTCTTATGTTTCAACCTGACGTTGTTCTCAATGAGACGATCAAATACTTTTTCAAGGATTTCAGCGTGCTCTTACCGCAATAAGGACTTGGCCATCAAGTCATCAATGTAGTCCTCTAATATTTTGTGCATATAATCATGAAAGATGTATGTCATGGCCCACTGATATGTGGCACCAGTATTCTTTAGGCTAAATGGCATCACCTTGTAACAGAATATCCCCCATAGAGTAATGAAAGTGGTCTTATGCTGATCTTCAGGTTTGATTCTAATTTCATTGTATCCAAAAAACCGATCCATTAGGGAGAGCATCTCATGTCCTGTAGTGGCATCAAAAATCACATCTATGTTTGGTAACAAGAACAAATCCTTTGGAGTTGCCCTATTCAAGTCCCTGAAGTCTGTGCAAATACAGACTCCTCCGTCAAGCTTTCCCATGGGTGCCATGTTCGAGACCCATTCAGTATAGTCAATAGGAACTATGAAAACCACATCCAAACACTTTTGTAGCTCATTATTCACCATCAAAGCGATGGTTGGATGCATTTTCCTTAGCTTTTGCTTGATTGGATTCTTCATGGGATCCAATGAAAGGTTGTGTACAACTAACTTTAGATCAAGCCCTAGCATGTCTTTGTAATTCCAAGAAAAATGATTTATCCTCTCCTTGAGGAGAGGAATTATGATGGTTTGTTCCTCTAGAGATAGACTTTCTTCAAACTTGAATTTCTTTGGTTGAGTAGGATAATCGCTAATGTCCACCTAGAAAGTCGTTTTTATAGCCATATGTGACCCATCCTCCAACTAGTGAGGTGTGGGTATTAAATGAATGTCATCAACGGGATTTACAGGACCTACTGAAAGCCAAATGTGGAGTGACGACGTACCAGATTATGATGCAAACGAAATTGATATAAGGTGCAGATGCTAAGTCCTACGAATGCGATGAACAAATGCATGTAGGAAATAAAGCAAAAATGAAACGAGATGTAAGCAAAAAAAAGTGGGGCCTCTTTTATTAATGTTGCTTTCAATCCGGTTACAATACGTCTCCCCCTCTAGGGCTCAGAACGTTTGATACAGTTCGTTACATCAACGGATGGTACGCTTCCAGTGTCTTCCGCATGCCCACATTCGAAATGGGCGGGCCAAACATTGCCACCGCTTGTGTCCATGTGTTCATCATTCCTTGCTGCCCCTCCGGTGTTCCTGGTAGTGAGATCCTACGCATAGAGAAACAACAAATAGTTAATAGCATATGCGGATATTAGGAAAACATGCAATCCCCAAAGCCTCCGGCTGGTTAATGTAAAAAAGAATGAAACGATGGTCAAAACATGTCATAATGAACCCAAAATTTGATAGAAGCATCAAGACATCATCAGGGACCCATTGCAAAAAGAACAATCAGGAAATCATGCATGGATTTCTAATCGCTCCGGGGTGGGACGATTAGGACTGTCACAAAACGTGCAAGAGCGACCTTGCAAATGTCCTGCCCAGAGGCCTCCAAAACTCCTGCAAACTTGGGGTTAGGCTAAAAGGGGCATTTTGGGATGACCCAGAAGGTCAGATTTTGCAGATTCTACCCAGATTGTCCTGTATCCGAAGGCGCTCCCTGTATGTTAGTAAACGCATAAAATGATAAAAACAAGGTCAAATCAAGTCAGAATAACATGAAACTTGAACAACAACATAAGTACATGAAATATGACAGAATGCAAAAATAATAGTAAAGAAATCCTTTACATATTTCTAATCACTCCGGGGTGGGACGATTAGGACTACAGCAGTGCGGGGGGCGCCCGGGGGCAGGACGCCCACCGTTTGGGGCTTAGTTTTGGCACCAATCCAAGTGGGATGGGTCCAAAACCTCCTAGGGGGTTGTGTCAACGAGTTTGGTGTGGGATTGTGGCCGATTTCTTGGGTTTTGGGTCGGATTGCATTCCTAGTGTTCACCCGATAACCTCTCTTCCAAAAGAGAAATTAGGGATGTAGGAAGCACAAAGGGGAATGGGGGTACAATTTGGCAGCACTCCATTGCTCCAAATGCTCCAGCTCTATTCTTTTTTGGGGTGAGGAGGCTCACCATTTTATAGACCTGAGGGTCTCCTTTGAATGCGCATGCGAGGGCGCCACTTGGCTCACCATGCCTTTCTTGGGGAGAGAAGATTCCTCCCTGATTTAGGGCCTCCATGATCAAGGCATGCTTGACTGAAGTCCCTCTCTCTGATTTGAAACCGTTCCTCGCAATTGCATGCCTTGAAGGTGAAGTTGAGTGGTGGATCTAGGATGCCATTTGTCAAGGCTTGACTTTTTTCCAGTCAAACCTGCTATTCGCCCCACCCTGGAGCGATTGTTGCTAATCGTCCCGGGGTGGGGCGAATAGGATTCTAATCGTCCCAGGGTGGGACGAATAGGGAGCAAAGTGCTTAAAAGGTGCCAAATTGACCTCTGACCTTCCAAAACTGATTTGGGAGTGGTTAGGACCACTGTTTAACCTCTGGAGGCTGCCCTAGGGGGTATGTATGCCAATTCGGTCAGTGCTTGTAGTCACATAATCGGATTGGTGTTGTTTTGGTGTCTATAGATGCCCCTTTTTGGGATGCGTTGTGTGTGGCGCAGTGCTGAGCAAAAATAGATGACCAAAGCACTTAATGATTAGGGTTTCTTAGTAACCTAACCAACTTTTGATGCCCCAAGTATGGAAAGGGCACGCATTCTTGAATCCTTGCTTCTGACGAGCTAAGGAGCTTAACTCAAGTGTAACCTTTTTTAGTGAGGTGTACTTGATCTTGGACATTGTTCAGTCATGAATAGGCAAAGGGCGCAACCTTTTGTCTGAGGAACCTTGTCTTCATGCTTCCAGAATGCCAAGTGTTTGTTCAGCTTGTGATTATTGCTTGTTTGCTGCCCCAAGCAGGAGCGTGATTGTCTTTGTCAATGATTCTTTGAATGCATGCCATTTCCTTGATTGGGTGTGTATTTGTTGATTTGGTGACTAAGTGTGACTACCCCCTCAAGCGACGAATCGATGAGGGAATGACCAAAATGAGAAAAGCGATGAGTCGCTTGACCCAAGATGACGTTTGTAAGGGTGCCTTCAGTTGTTTTCCGTTGAATGCTTATGCAGTTTTCCAACAATCGGACCTATTTTTGGTGGGTTTTGACCCTTTTTTTGATGCCTATTGGGGTAGAAATTATCAAAAATCCTCCTTCCCATGGAGCGGTCCAGCTATGCTAGCCTTCTTAGGGAGTAGGATAGTGAATATTTGTGACCCCGATGATGGTTTTTCATGCCATGAATGTCAGGTGCAAAGGCACCTTTGTTCGGCATATTTATTGCTATTTTTGGTGCATTTTTTGGATGCAATTTTTGTTGCTTTATTTCTTGCTCTGTAATCGTCCCAGGGTGGGATGAATACCAATTTTGTAATCATCCCAGGGTGGAACGATTATAGGCCTAATAGCCTATAAAAGGACCAAAACTAGGTTTTGGGCTCATTTGCAACATTTTTTTCTTGGTGATTTGGAGCAGTGAGGAGGAGGAGTGCGAGTTTGCGTAGCGGAGCGCTATCAAAATTTCATGGACATCATGAGTGCGAGAACTGGATCTTCGAGTGGAGGAGCCGAGGCGAGACCGGTATGATGTTCCTTCTCCCTTCTTGTTATTTGTTTTTGTTTTATATGAAGTTAAAAACTTGCATATAATTGTTTTTATTTTGCGTTAATACTAAGGTTGAAACCTTAGTATTAATTTTTTTGTTTTTGTTTTTGTTCATATTAAGGTTGAAACCCTAGGATGATTGTGTTTTTGTTTTGTTTTTTGTTCACACTAAGGTTGAAACCCTAGGATGATTTTTTTTTTGTTTTTGTTTTTTTGTTCATACTAAGGTTGAAACCCTAGGATGATTTTTTTGTTTGTTTTGTTTTTTGTTTTTGTACGATTATTTTTATGTCATTGTTGTACATTTGTTTTGAATGTTTTTTGTATTTTTTGTACTTTTTTGTACTTTTTTTTTTTGTACTTTGTTTTTCTTTTGTACAGTTTTATTGTATTGTTTTTGTTGATATTAAGTATGTACTTAATATCGTTTGTTTTTTTATTTTTTTAGGTTGTGAAGAGTCGGTACCGCTAGTCGACTATTTTCTCTGATGCCCGGGAGGCCTTGACAGTTGGGGATTGGGAGTGGCTTGATGCCCTTGGGCTCAAGCAGGTGACGCGTTTGGAGCCTGTGGTGGGGGATCGAGCATATTTGACTGCCCTGATCAATCTGTGGGATCCCCGCACCAATACTTTTCATCTTCCAATAGGGGAGATGATTGTGACTCTAGAGGATGTGTATCGGATTTTGTGGATTTCGATAGATGGGCTTCCTATCCGGATGACCCATCGGGACCAGTGGATAGTAGTACTGACATGGTGTTTTGGTCGGGCGAGGGATATGGGGGTGGAGAGGGTTGTGGAGAGGGTTGAGGCTGACTGCCAGATAGGCGGTATTCTGGTGCGGTGGTGGCTGGAGAAGGGCGTATTGGGGGTGAGGCATGCTTTACTCATGGCCCTCATTTCCAATATGCTACTTTCAGACTATTCAGTGCGAGGTTCCCTTGGAACCTGCTAGAGTTGGTTTTCACTTTGGTGGAGTGTCCGACATCAGCTCCACTTATTATGAGGTGGGGTCAGACATTGTTGGCACAGTTGTATGACGAGTTGTACGAGGTCCACTATCGAAGGTGGAAGGGGATCGGGTGCAGCTATCTTTTGCAGTGTTGGGGGTGGCAGCACATAGCTGTGGAGCGGCCACAGGGTTTGCCTTGGACCACCCGAGGTGAGATGGTGGATCGGGAGATTGGGTATGCCAATCTATGGCGGTGATCAGAGGAGCATGGACAGAGTCGATGGTGGGCAGGTGACGTAGGTCACTATACTGATGCCTTCTCTCGTCTAATGCTAGGGTAGGTGTTTTGGTGACCGTATCGGGACTGTCCAACCTGGCCTGAGGTTGGAGAGTGGCTCGGTGGGTGCGTAGGGGTAGGTGGTTGATTGGGCATCATGGGATAGAGTAGGAGTACTTCCCGTATGTTTGGGTGATGTGGTAGTTTGGGGTGCACCAGGGATTTCCTGGTGATCCCTTGATCTATCGATGTTATGGGGATGAGAGGACCCTAGTCTGGCCTATCATTGAGCCATTGGGCGAGGGGTCTGATGCAGTTATTGATGTACCCAACATGGACGATGTTGGGGTAACTATAGAGTATGACCGATGGTGGACTATGCGGTGATGGCGGGGTGAGGGGCCTTGGGAGGCATGGATACGATAGCAACGGAGGTGGGGGTGCAGAGGCATCGGTGGAGGGTTGGGGGCTCCGCTTGATGATGCAGACATGGTGGAGGTCGATGACTTCACTGGTGATGGAGATGATGTAGGGGTTTCAGAGCAGCCGGATGTACAGGATGTCCCAGAGTAGTGGGTGTCGGAGCAGCAGGTCGTCTCGGAGGTGCCCATGCCTCAAGCTATCTCAAGGGATGTGGAGGCTGGGTTTCATGCTGAGATAGCATGATTGGAGGATCTCTTATGGAGATGGGATGAGGAGCATAGAGATGTATTGTAGGAGAGGGATCTCCTACGAGCTCAGTTGGCACAGCGGGACAACGCATTGGCTGTGTATCATCGATGAGATGTGGAGTGGGGGCGGTATCGGGTAGAGTTAGAGACAGAGGTTGTCCACCTTGGTGGATAGTTACCTGAGCTCGATGGAGGTGGTTCATCACACCGTACGAGAGGCAGTGAGACTGAGCAGTCTGCATCCTCTCATCGCAGGCAGCTGGATGAGGGTAGCGTTGGTGGGCAGGGTGCGCGGCTGGCAGCAGCCACCCTGAGAGGTCCCATAGGACCCATACTACTGGGGGTAGTTCCAGTCGCACCGATCCTACGTGATCATGGTGGCCGACTCCCTAGGCTTTGGGGATTTTGAATTTTTGGTTTTTTGTGAGGTCAGAGGACCTTCTTATTGTAGCTTGAGGGCATTTTGACTCGATATATATACATGACTCATTTTTGGTTTGATGATATGCTTGTCATGGTTTATTGTTTTTTTATGCACGTTTATTTATGTTGATGTATGCATATGCTATTATGACTACGGATGATGTTAGCTATATGATATAGATGTATGCATATGGAATGGATGGAATGATTTGTTGGTATACAGGCGATGGCACCATAGACTGTACAGGATTTACTGGCTTTCTGTACTATGTGATTGCTTTATGGAATAACTTTGCATTTGTAATTTTTGTTTTGTATTTTTTGATGGTGATGTAAGTAATGAAATGTACAACAATTGTTTTAGAATGTAGTTAAGGTTTTTCTGAGACTCGGATGCTTTAACTAACTAGTCAAGACTGTACATTATCTTACAAGACTTTCGAACAAGGTACGAATTAGACTTGAGTTTGACCAAGTTATTTCACATCCCTGTGTGTGCGATTGAGTTCGTTGATGTGGTATTCATAAGGATACCGCTAGTGCCAGGTAGGCTGTCCACCAAACTTGTATTGAGGATCACCTAATTAGCTCCACTAACTCCTTTGTTGTATTTAGTAAGATTAATCTACGGTGCAATCTAGGATACCATAAGCTAGCTCATCCACATGCAAACATTGATCTACATATGCCCAAGAGCTAATGTGATAGATATATCGTCATGCGTTTAGGATTCCACCATTGCCAGGTAGGCTATCCACCAAACCAGTAATGAGGATCACCTAAATGAACTTTTGAATGCTTGAGAGTTCCAGGGATTCAAGTTTGACTCCCTTCTTTTCTTCAATTTGATTGGGATACTTGCTCTCATATATAGTGATAAAAATCATTGTTTATTTTTCTTTTGTTTTTGAGCAAGGGATTTGAATTTTGGTGATGGGGATCACTATTTCTTATGCTTTTTGATGTGTGCACTTTGAGGGGTTTGATTTCAAACTTTGGAGTTTGTACTTTGAATTTTGCAATTTTTTGATGTTTGCAATCTTTTGAGAATTTGGGATTTTGATAGTGGTGAGAACCACTATTTATTTTGGGGAATTGGGTAGGGAAGATGCTTGTCCTTTTGTCAATTCTCAGCATTCTTGGACCATTCGCACAGGGGGATGAGCAAGATAACATTTCACCTATGGTACCCTAGACTGCTTTGTAGGTTTCATCTTTCGTTCACACAACTTGGGAATTTTTATGTGTTTTAAGCTTGTGTTGGGATGCTATGTAACAAGGCGTGATCCAAGTAAAACTCTACCTTGTAAAAATTGGTCTGACTTTGTACAACATTTGACTAGAAATCTAAAGATAGTTGAATGATGAAACCCTAAAGACATTAGAAGACAACTGACTATGATATGGCAAAAATGCGAAGGGCGTTATTCTTGATGGATCTTTTACAAAATGGATTGAATTTGGAAAATGATGGAATTGTCGAGTAATTACAGTCTATGGTGCTTTTGACATGTATGACCAACAAATATGCAATGTATGTATGCGATGCCTAATGCAGTTTTTTTTTCTTTTTGTGTTTTGATTTTTAAGATTATGCATGAAAGTGAGATGCAATTTTTTTGTTATTTTTGATTATCTGTTGTTTTTGAATATTTGTTATGGTGGTTAAACCGAATGGGTGTGGACCAAGTGATTCTTATGGATCCTTGGAGGTTTTGACCAAAGGGATTATAGATACCTTTGGGGCATTTTGGGTGACCAAGCGATTGTGGGAACCCTTGGAGCTTTTGGTTTGACCAAAGGGATTATGGATACCTTTGGGGCATTTTGGGTGACCAAGCGATTGTGGGAATCCTTGGAGCTTTTGGTTTGACCAAAGGGATTATGGATACCTTTGGGGCATTTTTAGGGGTTGACCAAGCGATTGTGGGAATCCTTGGAGCTTTTGGTTTGACCAAAGGGATTATGGATACCTTTGGGGCATTTTTGGTTGTGACCAAGAAATTATTGAAGAACCTTGGGCTTTTGGTTTGACCAAAGGGATTATGGATACCTTTGGGGCATTTGGGTGACCAAGCGATTGTGGGAATCCTTGGAGCTTTTGGTTTGACCAAAGGGATTATGGATACCTTTGGGGCATTTTGGTTGACCAAGCGATTGCTAGAATCCTTGGAGCTTTTGGGGTGGGCTATGGCTCTCTAAATGTTGAATGGCCTCAAATGACTGATGTTCAAGGGTTCTAGTTCCTTGATTCCTTCAAGAGAGGCGAGCCGGTATGTTCCAGGTCCTATTTTACTATCGATTACATAAGGACCTAACCAATTTGCCATGAACTTGTCCCTTAAATGGGGTGGCAAGTTAGAATTTTGTTGGTTCTCTTTTAAGACCAGGTCACCAACCTGAAAGTCCCTCGGGTGAACTTTCATGTTGTATGCTTTCTTAAGTCGCTCTTGATAGATACGTAAATGCTCGAGAGCATTGACGCGTCGTTCATCGAGTAACGTAAGCTGGTCTAACCGGGCCTACCGTGCAGTGTCATCATCGATGAACTCTTGCATTGATATGCGTAGGGAGGGTATTTCCAACTCGAGAGGCATGACTGCCTCGGAGCCATACACTAGCGAAAATGGAGTTGCCCCAGTGGGCGTCCGAATGCTAGTGCGATAAGCCCATAGGGCAAGTGGTATTTGGATGTGCCAATCCTTATGATTATCTATGACCATATTTTTAAGGATGGCAACTAGCATTTTGTTTGACGCCTCTGCTTGCCCATTTGCCTACGGATAATAGGGTGTCAAAAAACTATGCTAAATTTTGTACTTTGTTGTCAAAGCACGCACATCTTTGTTCTTAAATGACGTCCCATTATCCGAGATGATCTTGGATGGAATACCAAAATGACATATGATGTTATGTAAAATGAACTCCACAATGCGGGGCCTAGTCGTAGAGGTAAGCGAAATTGCTTCCACCCACTTAGTGAAGTACTCTGTGGCCGTTATGATAAACGTGTGATGACCTGATGACATAGGGGAGATCTTTTCGATGAGATCTAAGCCCCACTACAAAAATGGCCAAGCCGATTGGATCGGCTGCAAGGCTTGAGAAGGTACGTGTGTCAAGTTAGCATGGTGTTGACACTTCATGCACTTCCACACATATGCACAACAATCTCGCTCTAAAGATGGCCAATAATAGCCCATGCGAAGAATGCGCTTGGTGATGGCCATACCACTGAAGTGGCCACCGCATGTACCATCGTGCGCTTGGGTGATCACCCAAGTGGACTCCTGCTGGTCCAAGCAATGGAGGAGGATCCCTTCGTAGCTTCGATGGTACAAAATGTCTCCTAGCAAGACATGTTTTGCCACTTTCTATTTGAATGATATTTTTATGGCGTGCGACAATCCAAGTGGGAGGCTACCTAACTTGAGATAGTCTCTTATGGGTGTGTACCAATCCTGCTGATCAGAAACCTCGATGGTATGAATGGTCGATCCCTCTTGAAGTTCATCCCTAGCAAAAGCTGAGCGGGAAAGAACTTGTAGAAATAGCGTTGTGTTGCTATTAAGAGGGGTTGGGGAGAACAAAGACCCCCAGTTGGCATGATTCAGACTATCATGGATTCGAGAGAACCTATCCTGAGATGGTTCAATCTGGATCAGGTGGATTCTTGGCGTTATGTCAGAGCTTGCATGCTCCATCATGGATTGCGATAATGTTTTGACTTGAATGGTTGTCATTTCACCAGAAGGGTCTTGCGGGATTAGTGACCCCAAGGAGGCCATAGTGTCCGCAAAATGATTCGATGATCGAGGGAGTGCCTCGATGTCGTACCATTCAAGATTTGCCAAGAATTTATCCACAAGGGCTTTGTAGGCCTGTAGAACTGGGCATTTGCATTGGAATACCCCTTTCACTTGGTTGACAATTAACAGTGAATCACCAAAGATATTCAAGCATTTGATGTTCATGGTGATGGTTGTCTGAAGACCTATGAGCAAGGCTTCGTATTCAGCATTGTTATTGGTGCACGAGAAATCAAGTTTAAATGATAAAGGCATTGGAGCCCCTTGCGGTGTGAAAAACATGATTCTCGTGCCACCCCCTTGCTCACATTTAGAACCATCAAAAAATAAGGTTATGTCGGCCTGTGACTCAGGCTCATCAAAATCTGGCGATTCTGAGACATGGAAGACCCCATCATCGGGTAGCTCTATGGTCAAAGGCTGATCGTCTTCGAGAGGAGCCTCTGCTAGTTGATCGATGATGACTTGACCTTTGATGGACTTTTGTCCAATGAATTCGATGTCAAACTCCATCAACAACATGATCCATTTCACCGTGCGACTACTATGATAAGTATGACTCATCATGTACCACAATGGATTCTCCTTAGACACAACATACGTCGTATTGCTCAGCATGTAATGGCATAGCTTTTTGGTGGCAAATACCACCGCCAAGCATAGCTTCTCAACGTATGCATAGTTAAGTTCATAACTGACCAGGGTGCGGCTAAGATAATAATTAGCCTATTCTTTATGTAATTCATTTTTTTGGGCTAGCATGGCGCCCAGTGCCACCTCAGTAGCTGAGATGTATAAGTAGAATGACACTCCTGGTCTAGGTGGTGCCAATACTAGTGGCAAAGCCAAGTATTGTTTGATGTCATCGAAGGCTGACTGGCACTCGTCATCCCAATGAAATGCTACCCCCTTGTGTAATAATTTATTCATGGGTCGGCACTTGTCAGATAACTACGCTATGAAGCGCTTGATCGACGCGACCTTACCCTGCAAGCTTCTGAGCTGCTTGATGGTGGTTGGGGGAAGCATTTCAAGGATTGCCTTGACTTTATTTGGATCTACCTCGATGCCTCATTTTGAGACTATGAAACCCAAGAGTTTTCTAGATGTGATGCCAAATACGCACTTCTTGGGGTTTAGCCTAACCTTGTGTTCGATGAGGCGATCAAGGATCTTGCGTAAGTCATCGAGATGATTTTGGTACAAAAGAGATTTGGCCAACAAATCATCCATATAATCTTCCAAAGTTTTATGCATGTGATCATGGAAGATGTATGTCATAGCACGTTGGTAAGTGGCACCAACATTTTTAAGGCCAAAGGGCATGACCTTATAACAAAATGTCCCCCAAGGCATCGTGAACACCATTTTTAGTTGATCATCGAGATTGATACGAATCTGGTTGTATCCCGAGAAACCATCCATGAGGGAAAGCATTTCATGGCCTATTGTAGCATCTACCAATGCGTCGATGCTAGGCAAGGGGAAATCATCCTTGGGACTCGCTTTGTTTAAATCTTGAAAATTGGTGCATATGCGAATCCTCCCGTCAGGCTTTTTGATGGGTACCATGTTGGACAGCCATGGTGGGTAATCCACGCAGATGACAAACTATGCATCCAACAACTTTTGTAGCTCATATTTGACCATTAAGGCCACTGTTGGGTGCATCTTACGTAGCTTTTGCTTGACTGGCTTGACTGTCGGATCAAGTGTTAGATTATGCGTGACTAGCTATGGGTCTAGCCCCGACATGTCTTTGTAGGACCATGCAAAAACCTCCTTCTTCTCTTTGAGAAGGGCAATGTAATCGGCTTGCTCTTCGGGGGATAGACTTACCCCCAACTTGATGACTTGCGGATTCATTGGATCAGAACCGATGTCTACGTCAATCGTCTCTTCGATCGACATGTGGGATCCGTCCTCCAACCGGTGTGGAGTTGGGATCAGGTGGATATCATTCGCTGAATTTAGATCTACGTTGGGAACGTCGGGTTCCTCTTCAACATGGAAGATATCCTGAGTCTGTCCTGGGGTGAAATGAAACATCTCACCGCAAGGCCAGTACTCTGATGGGGATGGTGGTGAGTCAGCGCGATCCCAGTCTATGGCATCTAGGTCTAGATACAATGGTCATGTTGGATCGGTTGGATTGTGGATGGGGGTGGTTAAATCAATGGAGATCATGTTGATGGAATGAATTTGGTCTCCATTACTGCGTGGGTGTTGATTCGGACATTCTTGGTGATCCTTGTGCCTCGGATCTGGCTCTATGGGTACTGGCACAAAAGGATCGGCCCTATGTGTGGATAGAAGGATAGGGTCTGCCCTTGGCACTGGTGGCCCTATAGGGTCTCTAGGTGGGAGGTGCTCTCTGTATGCCCAAAGTGGTGGATGAAGCACTTGGTTTAACTGTACTTGGTTTAAATGCCACCTATGCCTTGGTCCCATATTCAGATGTTCAAACATACCATCGATGTCTATGGGGTATTCCTGTTGCCTCATATGGTTGAGATATGCCATCTCAGTCTCATCCTCATAGTCGCTATCGGAGATCCATAGGCCTTCATTGGCTCCGACAACTATGTGCCCCTCTGGCTGGTATAGCCTCCCACTAGGCATTTCTTGATCACTTGGCCTTATGGCCGGCATGGGAGGCTCGTTTTGTTCGAGCATGTTGATTTGGTCCCTTCTGGGTTGTTCCGCTCTCTACGGGAGGGCTGGATTCTCTGGAGGTGGCAATTGCCCGATTGGAACATTAAAGGGGAACATTGCCACGAAGTCCTCCTGATAATCGTCGATGGGCGTCACCTGCGAGTGATTGCTATCAGACTCAAATGGGTCCCAAGGTGCTACCTCATAATCCGACTCATCTTTCGAAGAGCTCCCTTGATTTTGTTCATATCCTTCTTGGAGGTTACTTCTTGAACTTTCCCCTTTCTCGATCAAAGGGGAGGGGCTGTTGAGGTCAACAAGGTTTGTTGTTAACAATGGGAAATAATTCCCCAATGTGTATGTAGTGTTGGGATTGGCATATGGATCTTGTGCCAACCCATCCCTATTGCCTAGACCTAAGCCTTGCATGGTTTCTACCAAGATGTCGAGGGGCAAAGGGTGGTTGAACCCTACTCCTGATTTATCATATGGCATCTGGTATCTTGGTTGACAAAGAGTGCGCATTCCTTGTTCGTATCTACCCAATCCATATCCATGCCAATTACATTGGTCTAGGTATTTCAAGGTGAAGTCTGGGTTGGATAGATAATCAACATTCTTAGCAAATGGCTCTTCATCCTCTTCCTCTTGTAGGTAGGGTTCCAGGCCATTCTCGAGGCCCCCATATACAAAGTTGGTCTGATTTGGTGGGTAGCCTAAAGGGATGATAGTGCCGATGGGGAGGCGAGGTCTCCCCATGTCTTGCATGGATTCGAGTGTGGGTGTTGCCACAATGTTCTACACTAGGTACTCCCCAGGCCCGTATTGGCCATTTCAATGGTAATCATCGATGGTTGAGGGGGAGGGAATGGGAGTTCTCCCTGAGTCCACTCCATGTTGGGTGAATCAGGTGTCTCGACTTCCATTCGGCTGGGCACCTCCTCGGTAGAGATGGTTGAGACTAATGGTGGTGCCTCCTCTAGGGGCTTCTTCCCATTGTCCTTCGGTGTGGCCACCATAGGTGGCATTGTTGGTGAAGGGACAGATGATGAAGATGGGCCAGGTCGGTTACTTGAGGGACTCAACAGTGGGGATGTAGGCAGAATCAGACCCTGAGTGGACGGATTCAATTGAAAGTCCAAATGTGTCGATGGGAGGGTCGATTGTGGCATCAACTGCACCACATTGCAAAACTTAAAGGGCTCTAAGTCTACTGGGACTACATGTACTTGCCCTTCGTATGTGTATTTGAGGCATTGATGGGCTATCGAAGGGACACACTTCATGTCCCTGATCCAAGGCCGGCCTAGCAAGATATTGTAGGCCATCTCACCCTCAAGGATGTGACACAATGTAGGAATGGTCTTTTGTCCTACTTGGATGGGCAGGACAATTGTGCCAACCGTCGAGCATAACGCGTCGTTGAATGCTCGAAGAGTGTAAGTGGATGCCACAATGTGGGATGCTGGCAACTTAAGATGTTTTAATGTCGTTATCATGATTATGTTGTTGGATGAGCCAGTGTCCACCAACACCCTCTTGAATGGAATCTCATTGACCCACGCGATGACGTGCAGGGGTGGATCCACCATATCACCAGTCACCAATTTTAGTTCGTCTTCCCTGAAGGTTATGACTGGTTCTGTGCATTGTCTCACATGTCCCACAAAGTTGTTGAAAGAATTAGGTTCATGGGGCTGTAGCTCAATGGCTTTGAGTATCTCCATCAGAGCCTCCCGATGGGGCGGTGATTGTTGGATGAGCTCATAAATGGAGAGCCTAGCCGACGTGGTCCTTAAACTTTGAGTAAGCTTAGTCCAAATCATGGCCATTGGTCTAGGTGGGGGAGGTTGCGTAGGGCGTTGTGGAGGTTGTGACGTTGATGGAACATCTCCTGTAGCTGCAATGGGTGCAGCCGTGTTTGGGTATCTTTTGTTTCATGTCACGATGCTTATCATCCCCACGTATCCTTGCATGGGGTAGTTTTGTGTTACCTCATTCACTTGTAAAGTCTTTGCCTGCGCGTCATGGGCAGGTAGGGGGTCTTTGAAGACTTCCATCTGTTGGTTGCTCAGCGCTACGAGATTATCCACCATGAGCATTTTGTTGTCTATCAAGTCTTGCACCAAGTTTTTGAATTTCCAACAAGTGAAGATGTCATGTCCTTTCTATCGATGGAATCTACAATATAAATCTTCCCTATAGCCCTTGGGTTTTGGCATGTTGGGGTCTATGGGTCGACTTTTCGACAAGTTTATCAGGTTTTCCATGAACAAGCGGTCAAACAAGGAGTCTCTAGACTCCGTGAATTGTGTGAATTGTCGCTTAGGGTGACGCTGCTGATTTTGCTCTTGTTTGTGGTTTTCCTTTTCATAGTTAGCAAGAGGAACTGCCTGATAATTAGCCTTTGGGGGCTATGTCATTTGTGCAGGTGGTGGTACAGTTATGGCAACTTGATTGACCATGATGGGTTTCGGTTGCGTGGGCCTAGTTTTGGCATTTTTGGTCCACTCTTTCTTGCACGGCTTGGCAATCTCACCGTCTTGAATTTTGATCTCCTCAATTATCTTGGCTTGCACCAGGGCTTCTTCTAGGGTGGCATATTGTTGCAGCTACAATAGCATGGAGATCGACCTTATGCAACTCTTTGAAAACATCTGAGTCATGTCGGCCATGGGAGGGAGGTAAGGTAGCTTTGAAAGCAATGTCCTCCATCGATTCCCATAAGTGGCTATGGTCTCATCATCATACTGCTTAAGGCTAGCTAGGTCACTTAAGGATGCCTTCTTCTTGGTGTTGAAGGCAAAATGTTCAAGGAACGCATCCACTAGCTGGTCTAGATTGTTGATGCTATGCTTCGACAATTGGGTAAACCAATCCGAGGCAGGGCCTACGAACGTGGTTATAAACGTTCTCAGAAGCAATGCATCATTGTCCTGAATGCCAAAGCATTGACTCAGGAACCTTGTTACGTGCTCTTGGGCATCCTCATCCCCTCTAAAAATTGCCAATTGAGGCATTTTGAAGTGGTCGGGGTATGGGGGTGCCGAAACTGAAGGATGCACAGGGTGACTACGGAGTTGGCGTAAGGTGGGCTTTTGGGGCCCTGAAGTCTTAGTCTCCATAGACTCTAAGCGCTCTAGCAAGTGCTTTGTATGCATCAGAGGATTTGATTTCCTCTTCTTTGGTTTGTTCCCATTGTGAATTGCGAGGAACTTGAGGCCTATGGAGGGGTAGCCGGGTAGCGCCCCCTGCCTTGGTAGGGCATTTCAGCCCTCTCTTCTTCTCACTCAAATTCCTCATAGGCTTCTTGAGGAGTTTCTGGGCGTGACCTATAAACATGGATGGGTGCCCGAGGAAGGCGCCCATCATTGGTTCTAGGGGTGGCCTCCCGCTCAGGTCTCGGAGGTCTTGGAGGCAACACTTGATAAGGTCGTGGAGACCTGTCCCGCACTAAGGGGTTGTGCCTCTCATAAATTTTTGTCCTATGCATGCGAGGGGTTGGAATCCTCTCATGCATAGTGTTCTAGAGCAACTCATCTATCTGGCACTGAATGCGCTCTTTGTTAAGATGATACAGTTGCTCTAACTACTGCTGATCTTGCCTAAGCTACATGATTTGCGCTTGGCGGGTGGCATGTTTGGCAAATGCCAAGTCAATTTGTTCTATCGTCCTATGTCTAGGAGGCCTAGATGCCTCCCCTACATATCTATCTCGGTCATGGTGATCCGAGATCTCTATGGGTCACTTTCCTCTATCGAGGTTAGCAGCATTCACCCGAGGCTCTGGCCTCAATAGGTGATCTTGATAATTAGCAGGTGCGGAGGCGCATTGCTCCCACGTGGTGTATTGCTCTTGAGGAATATACTAGTTTTCCTCGTGCTCCCTTTCGTACATGTGAAAGGGACGGGCGGAGTTGGCTCACCCTGTCTGAAGAGCCTTGCACTCTAGATTTGGCCTATTAGTTCTAATAGTAATGAGGGGTGGAGGAGGAATGATATAATCATGTGGTCCCTCCTTATGAACCCTATGCTGCTCTAGCACTTCATCGCGTAGTGGCCACTCATAATGAGTGTCTAAGGGAGCCTTCCCATGTGTGTACTCCTCCTGAGAGGGTCTGTGTTGAACGGGAGTGCCCCTCAAAGGGGTGCCTCTATAGTCCTTTTCTGTAGTGGCATAGTGTGGACTACGTTGTGGGTCAGGCTGCCAAGGTGGTATAACCAAGTCCTTGGGGCTATAACGGAGGTGACTTGTGCCTCCTTGTACACTTTTCATAACTTCTGCCCATGATTGGGCTTGGCTACGGGTATACACCATGGTGGTGGTCTTTCTAGAAAGATATGTATATTTTTATCTCCTTTATAAAATTTTTATGCTATACCAAACAAAAGGGGACCACACAAGCAAAGAAATGATTATCTCGTTTACAGATTAAATGTGTGCCCTAGATCTGGTCTAATGTGTTTGATTTTTGTTATGTGAATCTCGTAAAGGAAACTTTGTTATACATGCAAAATGAGGGCTCTTGTATCTCCAAAATGGTCGCCCCTTCAATATACCATTGCCAGGCCGTTATACCGAACCTCTCAATATACCCGCCCTTACGTGAGGGAAACTATTGGTACGCGAGAGCAAAACAATACATGGAACATAGGCGGTACGGAAGGGGGATCACTCTATTTTTGACACCTACCATAGAAGACTTATCCTCATGCATGGGGAATCACCCCCATTACACTTGGTCAGCTTTCATCAGGATTTACGTCTAGCAACAGTCACGATCAGGGTAAATGTATGCAAAATCCAAGCCAAGGTGGTGATGAAATCCACCGTTGGTCTTGATCAAGTGTTGGGGTATTAAGACCAACTCCTTGATGTTAATTTTATTAGGTGGTGTGTGTGTGGTTCCTTTTAATCATGTAAAGAAAGAAAACATATAGCAAAAGATGATTTTCACTAATGCAATGCTTTAAAGTACGTTTTATCTTTCAAAAACAATTAGTAACAAAAAGGAAATCACAAAACCTACCTAGAACTGACACCTATGATGAGGACTTGCCATTGGTGCAAGTATCATGCAAGCAAACTAGAGAAGAATGCATTCCTAATCAAGTTCCTTCCATTTAATTTACTCTATGTTTTTTTTTTATTTTTTTTTTATTGCAAGAAAGCAAAGAAAATAGAAATTTGCAGAAACAGAAAATAGAAAAACATAGAGGATGTTCAGAAAACCTACCTCTTCTCTGTCCAAACCAGATGCCTCTGAGTTTCTGCTCAAAAAATGCATAGAGCTCTAATCATCCTGGGGTGGGATGAATAGTAGGTCTGTATTCATCATAGGGTGGGATGAATACGTATTCGTCCCAGGGTGGCATGAATTCTAGGTCTGTATTCGTCATAGGGTGGCACGAGTAGCAGTCCAGCGCCCGAATGAGTAACACCTACAAAGAATCCACAAAATTTGGATCAAAAACTTGATCTTAATAGTAGGGGATAGGGTCCCACCATGATCACCACTGAAATCTGAATGCGGAGTGATGACGTACCATATTATGATGCAAACAAAATTGATATAAGGTATAGATGCTAAGTCCTACGAATGCGATGAACAAATGCATGTAGGAAATAAAGCAGAAAGAAATGAGATGTAAGAAAAAAAAGTGGGGCCTCTTTTATTAATGTTTCTTTCAATCTAGTTACAATACGTCTCCCCCTCTAGGGCTCAGAACATTTGATACAGTTCGTTACATCAATGGATGGTACGCTTCCAGTGTCTTTCGCATGCCCACATTCGAAATGGGTGGGCCAAACATTGTCACCGCTTGCATCCATGTGTTCATCATTCCTTGCTGCCCCTCTGGTGTTCCTGGTAGTGAGATCCTATGCACAGAGAAATAGCAAATAGTTAATAGCATATGCGGATATTAGGAAAACATGCAATCCCCAAAGCCTCCGGCTAGTTAATGTAAAAAAGAATGAAATGATGGTCAAAACATGTCATAATGAACCCAAATTTTGATAGAAGCATCAAGACATCATCAGGGACCCATTGCAAAAATAATAGTTAGGAAATCATGCATGGATTTCTAATCGCTCCGGGTGGGACGATTAGGACTGTCACAAAATGTGCAAGAGCGACCTTGCAAATGTCCTACCCAGAGGCCTCCAAAACTCCTGCAAACTTGGGGTTAGGCTAAAAGGGAATTTTGGGATGACCCAGAAGGTCATATTTGGCATATTCTACCCAGATTGTCCTGTATCCGAAGGCGCTCCCTGTATGTTAGTAAACGCATAAAATGATAAAAACATGGTCAAATCAAGTCAGAATAACATGAAACTTGAACAACAGCATAAGTACATGAAATATGACAGAATGCAAAAATAATAGTAGAGAAATCCTTCACATATTTCTAATCACTCCGGGGTGGGACGATTAGGACTACAGTAGTGCGGGGGGCGCCCGAGGGCAGGACGCCCACCGTTTGGGGCTTAGTTTTGGCACCAATCCAAGTGGGATGGGTCCAAAACCTCCTAGGGGTTGTGTCAATGAATTTGGTGTGGGATTGTGGCTGATTTCTTGGGTTTTGGGTCTAGATTGCGTTCCTAGTGTTCACCCGATAACCTCTCTTCCAAAAGAGAAATTAGGGATGTAGGAAGCACAAAGGGGAATGGGGGTACAATTTGGCAGCACTCCATTGCTCCAAATGCTCCAGCTCTATTTTTTTTGGGGTGAGGAGGCTCACCCTTTTATAGACCTCAGGGTCTCCTTTGAATGCGCATGCGAGGGCGCCACTTGGCTCACCATGCCTTTCTTGGGGGAGAGAAGATTCCTCCCTGATTTAGGGCCTCCATGATCAAGGCATGCTTGACTGAAGTCCCTCTCTCTGATTTGAAACCGTTCCTCACAATTGCATGCCTTGAAGGTGAAGTTGAGTGGCGGATCTGGGTTGCCATTTGTCAAGGCTTGACTTTTTGCCAGTCAAACCTGCTACTCGTCCCACCCTGGAGCGATTGCTGCTAATCATCCCGGGGTGGGGCGAATAGGATTCTAATCATCCCAGGGTGGGACGAATAGGGAGCAAAGTGCTTAAAAGGTGCCAAATTGACCTCTGACCTTCCAAAACTGATTTGGGAGTGGTTAGGACCACTGTTTAACCTCTGGAGGCTGCCCTAGGGGGTATGTATGCCAATTCGGTCAGTGCTTGTAGTCACATAATCGGATTGGTGTTGTTTTGGTGTCTACACCTACTGACTTAGGATTTAAACTAGCATGGAATACGTCATATGCACAGCCTAATGCAAAATGAAATGGTTGTAACACCTCTTCATTAGGGAAAATATCCTTAGGCTCTACATGCAAATCAATGTGATCCCAATCAATAGCATCTATATCAAGATACAATGGTTTGGTAGGATTTGTTGGGTTATGAAGTGGAGTGGTCAAATAAATGGAGATTGTGTTTATGGATGGAATGAAATCTCTAGGACCACATGGGTGAAATCTTATCTCAGAGGTTTTCCCTCCATACTCGCGATGAGGCTCTAGAGGAAAAGGAATCTTTGGGTCTAGCCCATGAGTAGGCCGGATAATAGGAGCATTGGGTTCCAAGAGCTCCATGAACGTAGGTAGAGAGGGATTGATTACATGGTAAATGGCATTTAAGTTGATAGGTCTTCCCAAAAACTGCAAGCCAAGGTCTATGGCACGAAGTACCGCTTCTCTTTCTACCAGCATGTTGAGTTACCATAAATGGTGAGGCCCAATATAATTCATCTCAGTCTCATATTCAAAATCATCATCACTTATCCAAAAACCATTACCATTGGTATGTGGCCCTAAGACAAGGGGTACGTGTCTTAGCTCTAAGTAGGCCATATCTATTTCATCCTCATATTCTTCGTCACTTATGAAGATGCCATTTTCGTTAGTTTCTTGCCCCAATATATGGGGCCACTGCCTTGGACCTAGGTAGGCTCTTTTGTTGAGTCCTCTGACTCATAGCCACTTTAATTTGATATTAACCTGCTCTCATTGTGGCTATACTAGACAAGGATTTGTAAATAGCGAGGCCCATGATAGGCTAAGCTTGTCTATGGTTCATCATCGCTTGTCACATATCCATTTTCTTCTCACTCTTCATCCTACAAGATGCAACCTGTAGGGGTGGCGTCAATTGTGAAGTTTGGATGATAAATCTCTAGTGGTGGTATGTTTACCATGGCCACTTATCTTTTGATCAGATGTCTTGTGGGGTGATAAGGAATAAAATCAATATCTTCTCCTAATCCCAAGATTAATCTATCCAAGGATGTTGCTAGAGAGTCATCTTGACCTTTGATATAGTAGCCTAACCCAAAATTGTCAGTGAGAAGTTGGTACTACGGCTTGCATGGCCGCTACGCCCCTGCTCATATATACCTAGACCGTAACCATTCCAATGGTAATGTTCAAAGTAACTTAGGGCAAACTCAGGATTAAAGAGGTAATGAACATTAAAAGTGAATAGTTCATCATTGTCCTCTTCTATTTCCAAAGACTTATGGGTGTAGTCTAGGCCAGCATAGATAAATTTGGTCTAGTTGGGAGGGATTCCAAGTAGAACCACTATTCCCACCAGTGGTCTTAGGTCTTTTGGTCACATCCCATGTCTTGTGCAGACTCAATGATGGGTGTGCAGGTTATGTTTTGCACAAGGTGCTCTCCTATCCTTGTCCTTTCCAAGTGTATTATGACATGTGATGTGGATGACCCTACAGACGACACTGGCGAAGCGGGTTCTATTATTTCCTTGGCTTGATCCTAGAGATATTTTTCTTCCATGGTACTTGGGATTTTTGCAATGGCTATAGTTAGCAATTCCTTGGGATTTTCTTTCTCAATTAAGGGTGCCTTTAGCCTTTGATTGTCTTTAGGTTTATATGTTGATGGTCTCTTAGAAGCATCAGTTATTTTGGGTGCAATAGGAGGTGTCGATGTGGATGGGTCTTTTCGTACCCCTTTGTCTTGGTCATCTAGATGCGTGGTTGGAGATGAGGGTCCCACATATAGGTGGGTGGAAGGAATCATAAAATATCCTAGAATATCCACCTGATGGACATATTTGAATGGCTCTTCATCAGCCATAACTACATAGACTTTGTCATCGTGCACATACTTGACACATTGGTGTAAAATTGAAGGCACACACTTCATATCTCTTATCCAAGGATGTCCTAGGAGGATGTTGTATTGCATAGCCCCTTCCAAGACATGACATATCACAAGGATGGTCTTATGCCCCACCTTAATGGGTAGGACTATAGTTCCCACAGTAGAGCATAAAGCATCATTGAAAGCTCTTAATGTGTAGGCTCCTAGAATGATATTGTATTTGGGGATCTTAAGGTTACCTATTGCTATTGTTGTGATGATGTTGATTGATGAACGTGTATCGATCAAGACTCGCTTAAAATGCAGATCATTGAATGATGCAAAAATGTGCAATGGAGGGTCTGGTAATGTAGTAGGCCAAACATAGATGCACTTTTCTTGTTGCTCCTCTCCTTCTGTGTTGATCAACATTGTATCCAACCTCTCAATGTTTGCTTTAATACTTGTTCTATCAATGGTTCATGTGTATTGTGTTTAGCACTGTTCACATTCTCTCTTTGATAAATTCTCATGCTTATTCTAACTAGGATATCCTCTTTATGATCCCATCTCCTATGCCTTTGCAAACTTGTGTCTGTCATTCACCTCTAATTTGTGCACTCACAATTTATCACTTTGTAAAATCTTCTTGACTACAATAATTTTAATTTGTTTTAACAAAATTCCAAAGTTTGATAAGACAATAGTGCTAAATGTAGAGCTAGGTTGTAGAGGAGGAGGTGATTTAGAAGTTCTAGAAATTATTACCAAGGTCTCAAACCCAACTTGCCCAAATAGTGAAGCTTGTACGGTTTGCCTTGTGCACTATGTCTATTTGCCAAACAGCTTGTACGATCACCAAATCATACAATTGTACAATCCAAATCATAAAAAACTACACATTGTATGATTTTTTACTTGATAAATCCACTATAATAGGTTTTACAAGTCAAATTGATCAGTTTTGTAATCGATTTTCCCAAACTAGCATGTATTCCTTATTTGGCAAAATTTGTATTGCAGCTTTATTACCAAATCAGGTAACGATCGTTTTGTACGATTTGGTACCCTTGCTACAAATATTACTCAAATCTATCAACCTACACAATAATTCCTTCCAAGATAAGTTTTGGGATGTTTCTTTATGACAATTCCTCACTTTCTTCCTAACATGCAAACCCTAATTCACTAGCAATGAATTGTAATCATCAAGAGCAATTCCAAAAATTGTAAAACTATCTATAAACATCTTTGTACAGCTTTAATTCATCATGCAATAAATTCCTATCATCACACCAAGTCTGTAGGATGACCATAATCATTCACAATGCAATTCCATCCAATTAACATGACAAGTTATGCATCCAAACATTAATTACACAACCTGCAACAACCAGAATGTACAATGGAATTCACAAGGGCAAGGAAATAAAGAGAATTGTTGTCATATTCATATTATGAGTATTCCTATACAATATAGCCATTTTCATTTCTCACAACCATAAACAAATATCAACAATGAACAATATGCAACTCTACCATAAACAATCAATACTCCATGAATGAATGAACAACTTCAACTATGAACGAACAACCTAAAAAATTGAATGGGGGGCTATATAATGCATGCCCAAACCATTCCAAAGTAGTTTATAATACATCGCATTACTTACAACTACCATCCTGAATAACTCAAAAATACTTCATTACAAGGTTTTACGAATGCTTTTGTGCTACATTCTAAGGTATTCTATAGAATTAATGTGCTTTTTCTCTAAGATCTCTATCTATTGTAGGTAACCTAGATAGTATTCATTTCCTATTAAATAATCTTGCAATAAGATCCTTAGAGAAGGTTTTTTTTAATTGAAGGGAAAATTTTCTTCTGTACCGTAGACTAGGGTGTAAGGTGTTGCTCCCGTGGGAGTACGTACACTAGTGCAGTATACCCACTAGATGGGAAAAAATTATAAGTGCCAATATCAACCATTTTTTTTACTAGTTTCTTGAGGATTTTTATCTATTTCTTGTTTGATGATTTATTTTATCCATTTCCTTGTGGTTAATATGGTGTTGTAGACACCTAAAATGCGTCATGTGTAGGGGACTACTCATATGGGGCATGCTAACAAACCATATGAATGATCTTGGATAGCTCCAAGGCAAAAGCAGTGGTTCTAACCACTCAATTTGGGCATTTTGGCCTATCTAGCCTTAGCCGCTTGTGTCACCCATGGCTAGGATTCTTAGCCACTTGTGTCACCCATAGCTAGCATTCTGGCCACGTTTAAGACCCATGGCTAGCCCTGTAACAAACTTGGGTGACCAGAGCCGAGTAAAACCAGTTGCAATGGCCATTTGTGATGGTTTCAAAAGTGGTTCGGGCTTGGAAGCATCCAGAAGCTTCCTCCCAACTACCAAATCTTGTTCTTGGCTTCTCCATGAAGCTAGAGCAAGGATTTTGGGAGTCTACTTAAGACCCCAATTTTAGAGAGCAACCATCTAGAGAATTGTTCAATTGCATGTAGTGGAGCCCTATCGGATTGGAGAGCAATTTCATATCCCCTTGAGGAGTAACGAAGTGTTGTCCAATTGACCAATGACAATTGTGCATGCAACAATGGAGATCTCAAGAGCTTGAGGAGAAAGCTTGACAATTGACATACTTCCATTGCCAATTCCATTGAATTCAACCGCCAATCTATTTCAGAACACCGAGGCGACCCTTGATCATCAATTCCTTGGAGGATTTGAGAGTTTTTGGCCCTGATTTCGAGAGAAAGGACACTTTCACCTTAGCTACGGCTATCAGCCATGGCTAACAGTGCTAACCACTTTAAGCACCCATGGCTAGGGTTTGATGCTCTCTTTCCTCCATTTTAGCAGTAGATTTCCATTTTCAGTCATGCAATTAGCTTAATCTAGCATAGATTAACATTTTAGCAGACATTTGACCGGTTCAATTTAGGATTTAGAGGTAGATTTATTCTCATTTCCTTGCAATTATTAATCTAGACTAGTTTCATGCTTTTCAAGTTTTCTAATGGATAATTAGGATGTTTCTTAGCTAGATTCATGCTTCTTTACATGCTTTATGACAAGTTTATCCTTTCTTGCATAGATGGATGGTTTTATATGCTTTCTTGATTTTATGTCATTCATTATGCAAGATTCCTCCAAAAGCCTCATCAAGAGAGGCCTCCTTTGCTTTTAATATTTCTTGTTGTTTCTTGAATGCAGGATTAATAGGGTCATGCCATTCAAGGCAACAAATACCTCTAATCATGGAGAAGAAGGTCATCGACACCTTGGAGCAGTTCGTGTCATTCTAAAAGGCCTACGGATTACACCTACCCTTGCGAGGGATTTTCCTATTATTGTAACATTGTATCACATTGGGTATCCCTAAGAGGGATGGATTTGTAATCTTGAATTGATGGAAATTTAATAAAAGAGACCCTTCTTTATGGTTTATTTCAATTTTGTCAATTCTTGTATGCTTTATGTGATTTATCATTGTTACTAGATTAGGGTGTATGCTTTTTAGGATCGTACAGAAGGCGATCATGATAGAAACCCCAAAAAAATTGCTATCACTAACATTTTTTTCTCTGTGTTTTTGTTGTAGGTGCTAACCATGGTTGACAACTATGGTTAATAGTTGTCGCTGCAGCTGACACCCGTGGGCAATAGTCACAGTCGTGCCTGATAGACACGATCAGCAGAGAATGAAAAAAAGCAGACATCAGACACCATCAGTAGACTTAGACCTAAGGTAGGGTCATTTTTTCCTCTCTGTCTTTTTTTGTCTGTGTTTTTATAGAAAAATGCAATAGATGGATGCTAATTAGAAAACATAGCAAAAAGTAAAATGGCAAAATCCTAGATGCTTTTTTAGTTTTCTACTAGTCGTTGCTAGGAATAGCGGATCTCTGATTGCAATCCGCCCTAGTCTCCAATGGTCTAGGCCATTGTTTTTATTTTGCATGTATGAGGCCCAATCAGTGGCCATTTTCATCATAGATAGTTGCATTCTCTGAATATCATCTAGTGTAATATTGCATTCTCTTAAAGTGAAATGTTCTTTTTCAAAGCATGTAGGAAAATCATGTGAATGTTGTTTTATGCATTTTTATTTTATGCAAATTAAAAAGAACCACACACACCATGTTTCACATTAAACGCTAGTGAGTTGGAAGTCACATCCAACCACTAGTAGGGTTTCAACGACGGTGGAGGTGATTTCCATCCGTTGGCCCAACTCCCACGTACCTTATGTTCTAGACCAATACCGGATCCGAGAACCTTTCGTAGCCTAGAAAATTTGCATATACTCCTCTTCGAAGGGTATGACGTTGACTGGGTGAAAATGGGTGAGGATCTGGGAGGACCTGTGCTCCCTGACCGTGTGTGGACTTCATTACCACACATTATAGGTTGGATTACGTGGCCTGGAGTTCATCGCCAGGTTGTCGAGCTACGAGTATACAGGTGAAAGCCTTAAACTATTGAGCATTACATCAACAATTTCAAACATGATGAGAGTAGTTTAAGTTTTCAACAAATCTCAAAACACACTAAACCAGTTTTAGGACACACATCTAATCCTTAAAAGAGATAATCATATTGTCTACTTTGTGTGTTTCATTATTATTAGGGAAATCAACATAAGATCCTTGATCTAGGGCCAAACCCTAACCCTAATAATAATAATTTTTTTATTCTGCATCCAACGGTTCGAGAATCATGTAAATCGGAGCTATAACAAAAAAGTTATTTTGGTTTTATGATTACTCTATTTTTGAAGCCAAAAATTGGGAAAAACTGCACTAAAACGGTCATAAAATGGTCTAGACAACTCCAAAAATTGCCAAATTTGTTTTGTTGTCTTAGTTTAGCCCTTGTGCACCTCTCACAGAAATTTTGGGTCCTAACTCTTCATGGTTCAAAATTTCCCAAAAATTCCTAAAAGTGGTCATTTCCCCATGAGCCCTGGTTGGCCAAATATTCCAAAAATACTAAATTTTGACCCGAAAATCATATTTTTGAGTTATAGCTCATTGTGATCAGCTCATCGCACTGATCATTTTGATATATAACACTTACAACTTTTTTTGAAAGTCAAAATTCATAAGGTCATGGTCAATGCACGAGGCCATCCCCGATCTAAGACTGAGGTTGCACCCAATGCACCACAGGGTCTGGATCACCCTAGAGGTAGCACACCTACCCAAAACATACCTGAATGCACTTTAGGTAGTCTCAGAGGAGACAACACCACTCATAGTGGATCTCATCAAGGAACCCCGCTCAGGAGAATTAACAACAGATCTTCTCGTGACCTAAACGAGAATACCTCCAGACCTACCACATCTCATTACACTGAGAGTTCAAATCAGTCCAATGAAGGGTGAGATAGAGGTAAGACAACCATTCGTATGCCTATTATAATGCCAAACCCTTCCGAACATGGAGGATGTCATTTGTCTTACCATAGTGTTGGCGAGGAAGGTACTCCTCTTGCCCAACCTTGGAAGTCCCATCACCTTGACTTCTTAGATCAAGGTGCTGGAAGATCCCACCATGGGATGTTTGAGCATGGGAGCATATGTCATGATCGTACCCCTCATGGATTTTTTGGATCTGCTAAAGAGTACATCATGGATGAAGGAACTATCACGCAGTTGCATCCTATCCGTACCCATAGTGAGTGTTCCCAGTGAACACGCGGCACCCCTACAACATCCTTGCATGAGGATTGCACCCCAAGGGAAGAACATAATATCAGTGCAATCTTGACTCATCGAGGAAAAAGAGTTGCCAACCTTGTTGCATAGTTTGAAGCAAACAAGAACCCTCACAAGGAGTTGCAGAGTCCTAGACCTAGCACAACAAATCGATCAAATCGATCACATAGGTCAGATGCAAGCCAGAGAGAACAAATGCTCCAAGACCAATTGGAGGATTTGCGTATTGAGCATGAGTGTTTAGAAAATCTAGAATGAGAAAGTGCAAAACAATAGTGGTTGCACCTACAATGGTTATATGAACACCGCTTAGAAGAGCAATGCCTCCTTGATTTAAAGGAGCAAGAAAAGTGATCAAATAGATTGGCTCGATCTGAATTACCTCCTCATAGTGAGTACAGGCAACAACACAATGAGAGACATGCTACTTCACACCTTGAGCTACATAATAGGAGAGTAGATGATTATGTTTGCCATACTTCTCAACATGCTTCTCAACCATGAGAGCGTTTAGTGCCAAACAGGCATGAGCACAGGTAGTATGAAAGATCAGAGTCAGATGACCAGGATCAACAATATCCTGAACCATCTTCTGTAGACGTGGTCGATGAATACAATCGACCACCTCGTACTCAAAGGAACTTACCTCCGCTTGCACCCCGAAGATCCCTTCGGGAGGAAGAGATCATCTCTTCTCAAGCCTACAAGGTGCTTATCGAGAGAGTCAAATCTCTCGAGAAACAAGATGTGGCTGGTCAAAAGCCCACTTTAAGCAAGATACACAATCAACCATTGTGTCCATCAGTGCCAAGCCCTGCTTATCCTAAGCATTTTGAAATGCCTAAATGGGATAAGTTTAAAGGTGATGAAGATGCGCAAGAGCATATAACAGGCTTCATGAATGCATGTTTCCAGCTACAACATGATGATGCCTTGATGTTAAGAACTTTCGTTATGACCCTCTCAGGTGCAGCTGCTGAATGGTTTAATCAATTACCTAGGCACAACATCACCAACTTCGAATAGTTGGTGGATGCTTTCCTTGAGCGCTTCTCATTTGGCACCAAAAAGAAAGCTAATCTATCTGACTTGGCCAATCTATGTCAAAATGATGATGAGCCAGTCATGGATTATGGGGATAGGTGGCAAAAATTAATAGCAGAGTTACCATTCTCTATTCCCACTACTGAACTTACCCGAATGTTTACCAAAATTTGTGCCAAGCACATATCATTGTTGCTCCAGTTGCAACAATATACAACATTCGAAGAGGCTTTGGCACAAGCCAAGGTCATTGAAGATATCAAGCTAGAGGAAGGAGACCTAAAGCTCCATAGCGAGAAAGAATGGAACAAGAGCACGCGATATCAACCACAGTAGGTTGAGCCTGCGCATGTCAACCAGATCATGTTAAACATTCCAAAAGAAGCATAGAGCCAACAACAAGAGAACTATCAAGCTCAACCTCCTCCTACGCATCACAACCAGTGCAATAAGAATCAAGGCAAGGACAAACAGAGATGTCCACCTCATAAATATATGCCATTACCTGAATATTTGGCATCAATTTTCAATCACCTTTGCGAGGCTAAGGCCCTAATATTGCCTGAAGTACGCACCTTGGATCCTAATCACCTCAAACCTAAAGGGTATAGAGAAGATCTCTATTGTGTTTATCATCAGCAAAATGGCCATGATATCCAGGATTGTGTTGCATTCAAGAATGTAGTGCAGAATATGTTGGATAAGAACAAATTGCAAATAGATAGCCCTTTAGCTATCGATAATCAAAACATCAACATATTCAAAAACCCTCAACACAACCATGAGGTCAACAACAATCAAGTTGAGCACATCAATGAAGTGCACATAGCCCCACCTGATGAGGGTTTTATCGGTATGATCAATATTACAACACAAAGTAAGAGATGCCTTGATCAGCCCAACATACCAAAAAATTCAACTAAAGTTGATAATCTATCATGGTCCACACCAATAGTGAATTTAATTCACTCACCAAAGGACCCTGTGATTACCTTTCATAGATAGGAGATTAAGCCAATCTCTAAGGATGAACCCGATCCTCCGCTACATATCATAGCGAGCATCAATCAGATCCCGTACAAGAGAGTCTTGATTGACATCGGGTCATCTATCAACATCATCATGGCTGTAGCTTTGAAGCATTTAAATTTGTCACCTTCGCACATTAAGGACTCAACATTCACATTGAGAGCCTTCAATGATGCCACATCCCCAACAATCGATACAATAGTCCTACCTATACAGGTTGGGATAAAGACAATTCCTACGTTGTGCCATATCCTGGGGGGTGAGAGGTAGTATAACATATTTCTAGGTAGACCATGGATGAGGGATATGGAATGCGTGCCTTCCATAGTGCACCAAAACCTAAAATTCATACACCAAGGACAAGTGTATGTGGTCCCCCATGATCCGGAGCCATTCAAATATTACAAGAAAGTTGATGAGCTACAAGAAACTCTAGTGGCATGCGAGCCTCAAAATATTCATTCGAATAAAATCATCAAACATGCAACTAGGGCTTGCATCAAGAAATCGCTACCTTCTCCCATCACCAAAAATCATGGTATCATATTACCTGATGAGGAGAAGAAAACATCAGTTAGCATGACTGATGCAGAAGCACCTCGACTAGTTGATGATTTACTTACAACTGATCTAAAAGCTAAAGCACCTTCTCACGAGTTCGTGGGAATGGTCAACATTCAGATAGAGGATCGAGGGATTCTAAAGCAGATAGAACAAGAGATGGGGCAATCAGATGTTGCTTCCACATTGAAAGGGCCAGAACCTTTGAAATTAGTCACTCTTGACTCATTTCTCATGGTGCCTCTTCAAGAGAAAGAATGGGTGCCTTCCCCACATCAAACTGGGGGTACTCAGGCTTACACAGTTCAACACTACAAAGTGAAACAAAAATATGAACTGAGTCAGAAACATGAGCATGTGGATGCCACTATCAAAGTGGACCATCAAGAAGCATCCACATCAACCCAAATAAAGGAAATAAGTGATTTACAATTACCTAATGGATCTCTAGCATCCACTTTTTCATTTCCTTCAATAGACAAAGGTATTTCGAGTCAATCATTGGAAATACACATGAATTCCTTGTCAGTCTTGCAAGCCATTCTCAGTCGTTTAGATAAAATGGAACATCGAATGGATGAGCAAGATAAGGCATTGCATGTTATCATGAACCAGCTTGAAAACCTAGGATTACAAAGGCAACCCACATCTGAGGCTGACTCATCTCCTATGCAAGCACAGGAAAAACCTCAGCAAGAGCAAGAGCCAATTCGGCCAACTCAACCATTGGGTCCTCATGACAAACCAATGTGGGTTAAGCACCCAAAACAATCATAGCACATTTGGACTCCTTTAAATGAGTCTATGTCTGACATCTTTCAAAAGTTGCAAGAGGCTAAGGTCATCACCTTACCTGACATCAAACCTGTAGATCCAAATCGAGTCAAACCTAAGGGTTACAGGGAGGATCATTATTGTCTCTATCATAGAATAGAGGGCCATGGCATTTGCGATTGTTATGGATTCAAGCATGTGGTTCAAAACCTCATAGATAGTGGGGTTTATCCCATAGATGGTTCACCCATAGTGTTTCAACCTACTAAAGTAGAGACCTCATCTTCTCATGTGCAACCCCAAAGTCATCAATCACCTCATAGGCCCACCAAGCCACCTCAACGAGTATTTGCATTTCAAATGACTACTGCAACTTTATTTCAAAAATTGTACGAGGCAAGTGCATTTGTATTGCCCGAGGTCAAATGAAGGAAGCCCAAACATGGGTCCTATTGATGGAAGCTTCTTTTGTATATTATCACCGTATACAAGGGCATGACATTTATGGGTGCTATTCATTTAGGAAAATGGTTCAAAACTTGGTAGAACGAAATGAGATCCGTGAATACGGTTCTCTTGTTCACCCCCACCAAGACATATGCACTCCACTGAGGTCCATGCCTCAATTGGGAGAGTTGATTTCTGTCACTCTTCCTAAGCAAGTTGATTACATTTTAGTAGATAACATGCACATTGGGGGTCTTCAAGGTAGCATACCTTCCCCACCATCCATGCCAAATTCAATGAGGTAAAGTGAGGATCCTAGAGGTAGCACACCTCCTTCACTTTCATTGAGGGGCACACACATTAGGGGTACCTAAGGTAGCGTATCCTCCATAAAAGCCAGTCAAAGTTCTGAAGCCCTTTGGTCATTCCCAAAAGAAAGCTCCAAAGGATTTGTAAAAACCTTGGTCAATCCCAAAAGGCTCCAAGGGTTTCTTCAAAACCGCTTGGTCAATCCCCAAAAGGGCTCAATGTAAGTTGGTCAAATCAAAATAGTAAAAATAAAAAATATTAAAATCCATAAAAAAAATTGGAAAAATATCAAAAATCAAAAACATTACATTTCATTTGCATCATTGCATTTCATTTGCATCATGCATTGCATTATCCACATGCATTTCATCTTTGCATTGCATTAGGCATATTCATCCGTCGCACTTGCATTAGAATAAATTGTGTTTACAATCTTACAAATGACACCACGTTTGTGTTTCAATCATGCATCTATGCACTATATTTTTCATCCATTTATCACCCTTGTGAGTAATTGTGTTTTTCAACACAACCCATCTTGTTGCTATGAAGAATATACTAGGGTTTTTTGGTCATTCAACCATACCTAGAGGTCTTCTCAAGAGTTGATAGAAAGCTTGCTTTGCTTTTGTAGTTGAGGTCTAGTTAGTATAGCCCTTAGCATATCATAATCCTATCACTAATCAATAAATTAAACAATCCTAATAAGGACTAGGGGAAGATGAAAGCTACGAAGCAGGACCAGGTATCTTGAGGTGAAAATATTTATTCTTGCTTATCCCCCTATGCGGATGGTATGGGAAATGTTGGCAATTGGCAAAAGGACAAGTTTATTCCCTACCTAGAATCCCTTGCTTACGTTAAAATGAGCAATATCCTAGAGTGATATCCCAGATCAATCCTCCATATTGATACCCTAGATCGATATCATAGATCGACATCCCAAATTGATATCCCATATTGATATCATAAGATCGATATCCTAGATCGATATCCTAGAAATAGTTCCCCAAAGTAAAATCCCCAAAGAAAGTTTTTGAAGCAAATTATCAAATGTAAATCCCAAAAAGTCAAGTCAAATGAAGACAAAATTGTACAAAGAAAATCAAATCAGTATCAAATCCCTTGCTCAAGAAAAAAGAGAAAGTACAAAATAAACAGTGATTATTAGGCTATAGTACAAAAATAAATAATGATTTTTATCACTTTATATGAGCAAGTATCCCAAAAAATTGAAGAAAAGAAGGGAGTGAACTTGAATCCCTGGAATTATTAGCACTATTGTACCTTACGCATGATGATATGTCTGATACATTAGCATTTTGCTTGTGTGCAGACCAATGTTTGAATGTGGAAGAGCTAGCTTCAGGTGTCTTGTATCGCCTAGTGGTCTAGTCCAACTAAAATCTAAACCTAGGATTGGATAAGACATTTGTGGACCCCCAATCTTAGCAATGGGCTGAAAGAATCCCGCCTGACATCGGGGTATGCTTATGCCTTATCTTAATATACTCATTTGCACACACAGGGATAATGAATAGTTAGGGCCTATCCTAGCGAAAGCCTTATGTTTCAGAAGTCTAGTATGGTTAGTATACAACTTTTGATAAGTCAACTAGGGTGTTTGAGTCTCATGGAAAACCTCAAAAATTCCCAAATAGCAACAAACAATTTTCAATGCAATCATCAAAACATCAATTTCTTTTATGAGAGTTTGTTTATTAGAATTATTTGTAATATATGTTAGATACCGGATGGATGTCAGAAATGATATTTAAATGACCACTGACTATGTTATCCATATTCTTTTAATTTACAAAAGCTTATGAATAGAAACCATATATAATTGCATCTCACATATGGGTGTACTATCTTTCATAAAAAGAAAAAGCAACTACAATCCATGATTGTTATACATTCGATGGTGTCATCCATTAGATTTTCAAACTCATATTGCATTCATACATTATGTTTTAAGTGATTAAAGCATACATGTCCATTTCATAAACACATTCTCAAAGAAACAAAGAAAAGTATGCAGTACATACATGGCATAGATTATGTCATAACAACATAAATTAAATGCATACAAGTGAAGCAAAGTATACATGCATTTAGCATCAAAATATTGCATTCATATACAGTCATCATAAGTAGTATACCTACACATGTATATCATTGCATTCTAAAATCATACAACCATCATCTAGCTAGTGCATGTCATCCATACATCACATCATATAGCATCAAATCAATATAAGCATTGCATCCACGTGCATCTCAAAAATGTAAAAATAACAAAAAAATCAAATAACTCAAAAGCCAAATGTGCCTCGTACCTAGTTATTTACCCTATACACTTGGTGGTTGCAGTGACTTGCGCTCCATGCAATCCGGAAAGATGAGTAAATTACCATAAGGACATTTGGGGTAAATTCATCATCGTGGAATTGCTATGCTTCATTTCAATCCCTAAGAAGGCCTTGATGGTTGGACTGCTCCATGGGAATGAGATATTCATGTCAATTCTTCTATGATATTTTTAGCAGATCATCGATAATATGATTCAACACATGCCTAATTAGAATTGCTTTCATTTCAATTCCCTAAGAAGGCCTTCATGGTTGGACCGCTCCATGGGATAGAAATAGGCAATTACTATTAATAGTTGCAATCATAGCTGATTAGGCCTTGCCAAGTATTCAAATGCTAAATCTTAATTTGTTCAAATCTTTCATAGTGGTCAAGCGACCTCGTCACTTCATTTAATTGTCATTACCCTCATCGACTCGTCGCTTGAGGGGGTAGTCATAATATCATAATCATAATCAAATTCAATAGAAGATCCCTTGATCGTAGATCCCTTGATCTTGTCAAAATTGTGTTCGTCTTACGAATCATTGCCAACAATTATCATAAGCTTACCCTTTGTTGGGGCAAAAAGCAAAAATGATGAGTTAAGCCTTTGTCACTCCGTCTATCGGTCCTATCCGATTATACCCAGAAATGCCAAAGCACCAAATGTAAGCCTTCCATCTAGTTGGAAGCAAATGTAAGCCTTCCATCCAGTTGGAAGTAAATTTAAGCCTTTCACCCAGTTGAAAGCAATGATTCTAGGATGCGCATCCTTTTGCAGGACCTAGGGCATCTAATGTTGATCAGACTAATGATCATCATGCAACCTACGACATCATTTTAGGAGGTCTATTTTTGCTCACGCGTTGTGCAAATTCACAACGCATCTCAAAAGGGGCATCTGTAGACACCTAAAACATGTCATGTGTAGGGGACTACTCATATGGGACATGCTAACAAACCATATGAATGATCTTGGATAGCTCCAAGGCAAAAGCAGTGGTTCTAACCACTCAATTTGGGCATTTTGGCCTATCTAGCCTTAGCCTCTTGTGTCACCCATGGCTAGGATTCTTAGCCGCTTGTGTCACCCGTGGCTAGCATTCTGGCCATGTTTAAGACCCGTGGCTAGCCCTGTAACAAACTCGGGTGACCAGAGCTGAGTAAAACTAGTTGCAATGACCATTTGCGATGGTTTCAAAAGCGGTTCGGGCTTGGAAGCATCCAAAAGCTTCCTCCCAACTGCCAAATCTTGTTCTTGGCTTCTCCATGAAGCTAGAGCAAGGATTTTGGGAGTCTACTTAAGACCCCAATTTTAGAGAGCAACCATCTAGAGAATTGTTCAATTGCATGCAGCGGAGCCCTGTCGGATTGGAGAGCAATTTCATATCCCCTTGAGGAGTAACGAAGTGTTGTCCAATTGACCAATGACAACTATGCATGCATCAATGGAGATCTCAAGAGCTTGAGGAGCAAGCTTGACAATTGATATACTTCCATTGCCAATTCCAGTGAATTCAACCACCAATCTATTTCAGAACATTGAGGCGACCCTTGATCATCAATTCCTTGGAGGATTTGAGAGTTTTTGGCCTTGATTTCAAGAGAAAGGACACTTTCACCTTAGCTATGGCTATCAGCCATGGCTAATAGTGCTAACTACGCCTCAGACCCATGGCTAGGGTTTGATGCTCTCTTTCCTCCATTTTAGCAGTAGATTTCCATTTTCAGTCATGCAATTAGCTTAATCTAGCATAGATTTAACATTTTAGCAGACATTTGACCGGTTAATTCTAGGATTTAGAGGTAGATTTGCTTCCATTTCCTTGCATTTATCAATTTAGACTAGTTTTTTTATTATTTCATGCATTTTCAAGTTTTCTAATGGTTAATTAGGATGTTTCTTAGCTAGATTCATGCTTCTTTACATGCTTTATGACAATTTTATCATTTCTTGCATAGATTGATAGTTTTACATGCTTTCTTGATTTTATGTCATTCATTATGCAAGATTCCTCTAAAAGCCTCATCAAGAGAGGCTCCCTTGTTACTTTTAATATGCTTCTTGTTGTTTCTTGAATGCAGGGTCAACAGGGTCTTGACATTCAAGGCAACAAATACCTCTAATCATGGAGAAGAAGGTCATCGACACCTTGGAGCAGTTCGTGTCATTCTAAAAGGCCTACGGATTACACCTACCCTTGCGAGGGATTTTCCTATTATTGTAACATTGTATCACATTGGGTATCCCTAAGAGGGACAAATTTGTAATCTTGAATTGATGGAAATTTAATAAAAGAGACCCTTCTTTATGGTTTATTTCAATTTTGTCAATTCTTGTATGCTTTATGTGATTTATCATTGTTACTAGATTAGGGTGTATGCTTTTTAGGATCATACGGGTTTTGACCATTTTTATTGGTTTTTGTATTTAGTGCATAATTTGGCAACTTTTTTATTTTTGAAATGAGTTTCATTGCAGTGATTAAGGTATAATGTATTCCATAATAGTTGATTATTTGGTTAAGGATGAATTTGGATACTTGAATTCATATTGCAGTGGATAGGGGAATTGCCTTGATGCACTTAGTGAAATATTCTATGGCAGTGATAATGAATTTGTGTCCATCGAATGATTGAGGGTTGATTTTACCTATGATGTCTAATATCCAAGAGAAGAAAGGCCAAGGCTATGCAATTGGTTGTAATTCTTGTTAGTTTTTGAGGATGTATATTAAAGAAAATGTAACCACAAGATGTAAAATAAGAAAGCTATGATAACTATATGATAATGGCACTATAATATGTAGGAAAACTACATGATAAACTTATGCAATAACTCAGTACTATACCATTAATAAAAGCTCACAAAATAGTACAATGCAATATAATGGAGGACTTGAACACTCCAAAATTTTCAATGAAGAACTACATTGTACCTACTCACTACTTTCTATCTTGACATCATTCCACTCACTCTCAATGGCCTATCTATAGGAATATATATTCCTTGGCCTTTACTCTACCCATGACTCTTCATATACCTATTCTATGACTCATGTACATGTGGACTACATGCACATTTACATCATTGCATATTCTAATACTTGTGCATTTATTATATTGTGTGAAGTAACTACTTAAACCTTAATCTAAGATAAACTCCTAATCTAGAAATATACCCAAGGTGGTACATTAACATGTACCAAATAATGTAATATACTCTAACAATTATTGAGATGGACTATGGATAAGATTTTCATATCGTTGACATTTATCACACTTCCTATACTATTATGCTTTTGATATTTAATTTCAACGTGGTCTTAAGGCCTACGATTAATTATTCATATTGTGTTGTGTTGTTGGTGCATGAGAAGTAGAGTTTAAAATATAATGGTATGAGTTATTGTTTCAGAGTGACTAAGATAATTCCTACCCCTACGCCTTTAGCGCACCTAGCTCCATCAAAGTATAAGATCTAGGTTTTGGGTTCTTGAGCTTCTATTGAAAGGATTTGTTTTATCAGGGAAGGATATGTCTATGGGGTGCTTTGATTCTAAATGGGTTGTAATGAGTTGATAATTTATAACTTGCCCTTTTAGTGAATTTTGATTAAAGAATTCTAGACCAAACTCACTAAGGGTTATGACCCATTTTTTTGTCCTTCTTGATAGGTAAGTTTTTGACATAAGATAACTCAATGGATCTACCCTTATTAAGACATAGATATTTTGGCTAAGAATATAATGTCTTCATTTGTGAGATTAGAAGACAATGACTAAGCATAACTTCTCTAATGGTGTGTAGCGAGTTTCATGGCTCTTTGATATGTTGCTCCTACATTTTTAAGGTCATGGCTCTTTGATATGTTGCTCCTCCATTCTTAAGGTCATATGGCATGACTTGATAGCAAAAGGTTCCCTAGGGGGGTAGTGAAGGCTATTTTGGATTGATCTTCTAGTGCAATTTTTATTTTATTATATCTTGAGAATCCATCCATTAAAGATAACATCTCAGGTCCTACAGTGAAGTCTACTATCATGTATATGTTTGGTGAAGGGAAATCATTTTTTGGGTAAGTATTTTTTATCTCTTTGAAGTCTATGCAAATTCAAATGGATCCTTCCTTCTTAGTGGTAAGAACAATGTTGGAGATCCAATATAAGTAATATATGGCTTTTATGAAGCCAATGTCTAGGAGTTTTTGTAGTTTATCTTTTACCAAAAAAGTAACTTTCAGATGTATTTTTCTTATTTTTTGTTTCACAAGTTTGGTGTTTGGGCATACTACCAAATTATGGACTCCTAACGAGGGGTCACGACTTGGCATATCATCATATATCCAAGCAAAAATATCATGAAATTATTTTAATAGGTTTGTGTATTCTATTTGTTCTTCCTGAGTTATGACCTTTCCAAGATTAATAAGGTAAGTATTTTGATCTATTTCAATATTTATATCTATTGTTTCTTTGACTAAGGCTTGCAAATCATCCTCAAAGTGAGGAGGGTAAGTTAGTACCCCTAACTCTTTAAATTATTGTAGATATAGAAATGTTTGTTCTGATTTGAGAAGTTTGGTGGATTTTAAATTGAAATTTTTCTTAAGGTATTCTTCCATAGGGTAGTTGTCAAGAGATTCATCAATGTTTTCTTCTATTGAGGTTGTAAAAATTTCTAACATGATAATTCTACCAAATTGTATGGTTGTGTGGGGTGTTTGGTTAAGAAGTGACCATAGTTTTTCTTCATCTTCATTACCCCATTGAGAGCCATGTAGTAATTTAGGATAGTTATCCTCATAACCTTCTTCTAATAAAGGTGAGGGTTCATTTTTTCCAGGGATGAATCTAATTCCACATCGTCATGGCTAGGGTTCATCTTATAGGGGTTCCTTGATGACCTATTCATAATGACCTAGGTCTTTACCTTGGTATCCCATGTTGATTATAATTTTCTTAGCTATAGAGAATGAGGGTGGCATATAACACACGATGTATGTTCACTCATTTGGCATGAAGTTACACCCTTGAATATTTTCATCAAAGGTGGTTTCCCCATAGATGAAAGCACAAGTCCCTATTTGAAATTTTAGTTCTTTCCTATTTGGCATGGATATATTACGAGGAGATAAGAACATACTTACTAATTCTATTAAGGGATCTATTTTTTATAGATTAAATTGACTTGATCAATGAAATAAGATGATTGGGGATCATCCCTTAGATTTATGAGGGGTTCTTCTAGTATTTCTTTCTCTTTGTCTATTTTGGATTGATTCGGTGGTAATGCTTTTTGTATGGAGGGACAAATGTTAATCCTTTGGATGTCAATAGAGTTTCATAAGGTAAAGTGCTCTGGATCTTCAAGGATGTGGATAATCCTCCATTGATATTCATATTTGAGATATTGATGTAAGGGGGAAGACACTGCTTTTATGATATGTATCCAAGGTCTTCCAAGGAGCATGTTGTATGTTACATCACATGATAACACATAGAAGAGAGTGTTTAATATATGACCCTACTTTTATGGGTAGGGTAATAGTGTTTGTTACTTCTCTTTCTTTATTGTGAAAGGCTCTAATGATAAGGTCTGATTTTTATAAATTGTTTATGCCTGAGTAAAAAATTTGTAAAAATTTGACATTACATACATTTAAGGCTAAACTCCTATATAATAAGACTCTTTTAATATGTTTATCGCCTATTTGAGCTATGATGTAAAGAGGCGAGTCTCTTGATATTATTTCAAGAGGGCTATTTGTCTCATGAAATGCTAGGATAGCATTTTTTATCCTAGGGAATCCAACTATATTGGTAATATCATTCGAGGATATGTCTTAAGGGACTTCTTGCTCACTTAAAATTTTTAGCAATATTTCCTTATGAGCGGGTGATGTTTTTAACAATTCTAGAAGAGAGATTTTAGCGGGTACCTCATATAATTATTGACGGATATCAAAGGAATGTAAGGTATTTTGAGGAGGTGTGAGAACCAAGGGTGAATTATTAGGAAAATTGACTTTAGCATTTCTTGGGATGATTAAAGGAGGTTGATCCAAGGATTTATTCTTTACTTGTTGCCTAGTCACAATGTAGGATGATTTTGACAAGTGTATAGTGCCTACAAAGTTGGCAAACTTTTGAGTATGTGTCGGTAAGGGATTTTGGAATATCCGTAGATTTTTATTAGGAGTGTCTTGTTGATTGAATACTATTTTTTATTCTTCTATGATGTCTTGGATAATTTTCTTTAAAGTCATGCATTTGTTTGTGGTGTCCTTCCATATGGTGATATTCACAATGCTCATCATGTTTATACCAATTTGGTAATTTGTTGATTGTATCCCAAGGTGTAATAGGTGGGAGTTCCACCATCTTATAATTAAGGAGTATCTTTAACATGATGGATTGACTTTATTCAATGTTTGTGTATTGTCTCTTGGCTTTATCTTGTCTTTGGACAACTAACTTTTGAGGAGCATTTTGAGTTGTGTTTATATTATTATTTTGATGGGAATCTGTTACACTATCACCTACAACATGTTTGTTTTTGTATTGTCCCTTTTTAGAGGGTTTTTCCTCCTCTTTCTTGTTATAGTTGAGTTGTCCCCATCTTATGAGGATGGCTTCTACTATTTTGGTCATGTCAAAAACTTATTCAAAAGAGGTTATGGTTGTCATTTATAAGGGGTACGATAGTTTTTCATGAAGGTTTCTTATGAAAATAAGTAAGAGTTCCTTAGGAGGAGGAATATATTGAAGTCTTCCCACTGCCCCTCTATTTGGCTAAGAAATATAAGAATCATTTGGTCTTATATTGTTTAATATGGCATAGGTCATCTATGGTAACCTTGTCTTCTATATAGATTTAGAATTGTTCAACAAAGGCTTCCATAAGTTCCTTGAACTTCTTGATGAAATGATGAGGTATTTCGAAGTACCATTCTAAGGCTAAATCACTAAGGTTTTTAGGTAATAACCTAAGGAGAAGCTTTTCATCATGATTAATGTCACTACATGCTATTTGAAATAACCTTAGATGGTTAATAAGGTCTTGCTTTCCATTGTACATTTGAGACTTAGGAGTCTTAAAATCATTTAGAAAGGGGTAACTAAATATTGGGGGATCTAAAGGATCATTATAGAATTTTTCAAAATAATACTTTAGCTAGGATGTCCCTTGAAGAGAGGCAATTTGATGCTCAAGATCTTCAAACTTGGAGTCCCTCTTTTCAAGTTCTGGATCTTAGTGTTAATATCTTGATGGTCATTGGATGGAGGATTAGGTGGGGTAAGTAAGGTTATAAGGGGTTGTGTAAAATGTTGGGTGAACTCTTGAGATATAAAAGTTATATTCTTGAAAGTTGAAGTGTTTTTATTAGATGTCATAGTTGGAGGGGTTTGGTTAAGCCCTAAGTTATGAGTTAGAAAAGAGTTTGTAGAATTTGGGTTTGGGATAGACATTGTGTCATTAGGAGGTTATGAAAATGGGTTACCCATAGTAGATGTCCCTATGGATATGGTTGGAGGTGTTGTGTAATCGATGGGTTATGTCGTAGCCACATTAATACTAGCCAAGTTATTTTTATTTTCATTGATTTGAGCCATAATTGATTGATCATTAGAATGTTCAAGATTATCATGAACTATAGTTGATTATTTTTCACCTAGTTCTCTAAGTTCATCCCTAAGGACATCTAGAAATATTATTTTGTTTACTCTAGTGCAATCCCTAACATGGTCTATGGATTTGAAAGAAATTTGTTCAAAAAATCATTCTTGTTCCCTAGACACATGGTTTGACAAAGGATTGACCTCTTGATCATTGCAATCATGCGTAAAAACCTCATAAGATAAGGAAGTTAAAACCTTACTTCGGGGATTATAAGGGTGTTGAGACATGGTTTGAAAGTTTTTGTGTTGAAGAAGATAGGTGGAGATATATTTATTCGAGATTTTTTCCTAGATTACTTATAGTAAAGAAGAGAAGATGTTTTGAAATCCTTGTTACCTTGAAAAACATCCCTTTCTATAACTCCTACTAGTCCACTCTAATATACCAGCTAAATAAGATTGCTCCCCTAATATTTGTATGTCGATTTGCTTAAGGGGTCATTATCCTTACCCTAATAGGACTAAAAATTGGTTATGTTCTTGTTATCTTGGTTTAATGTTATGTAAGCTATTCAAACAAAATTATGTGATATTGTTTAAGTTTAACAATATTTTTTTCTATTTGAGAAAAAAGGAGTGTTCACATCGGTTTCACCAAGATGTAGGCATGAGAATTTTCTACCCAACCATGCCAAGAACATGCAAGAAGACTCATTGGAATCTCTGCTTCCCCACTTGAGGGTATCTTTCCAAAGGAGACCACGAAGATATGAATATCCTTTACACAATTAGATGCCTACTCAATGTAGTTTTTCAAGGTATAAATATTGATGTAAATGCTTGTGTATCAATGTTATATATATTTATTCAAGAAAACACCTAAGGTTTGGATCACTAAATATTGACTATTTTTCAATCCTTAAAATGTGTAAACTAAAAATGAACAACACCAATACAAAACAAAGGTATAAAAGCACAATAACACCATGGAATGTACAAAATGAATCATCTTTATTGATATTGACAGATCTCCGAGTTATAAAATGAATGTGCCCCAATATGGGGTTACAAATACTTTTGATACAATTATTATAGATAATAGGGTTTTGAAACCCTAGTTCAATGAATATCTAGTGTCTTCTTGTTCATCCTTGATCCAAACAAGTGTGCGGGTGGGCTTGTGTATCCCTACGGGACCACCCTAGCTGCAATAGCTTCTAGAAACATGATTCTTGCACCTACAAATAGAAAACAACATAAAGGAGTTAATAGTACCTATGAGGGATCCACTGTGTGAGGACCTCTGAAAGATAAAACCTATAAACCCTAGATGTTGTAAAATAGAACTATGAACAAAAATGTAAGAATATAAAATAATGCAATGAATATTTTACCTTGTTAATACTGATTTATGCTCCTATCTCTATGTTTGAGAGTCATGTAGATGCTCGAAAGCATCTGAGGGATTAGAGACTGTAAATTTTATATAGGGAATGCCTAGAGGCATTTGGTGATAGTTGTGAATGCCCATTAGTATTTCAAAAATTCTTAGCAGCATTCTATGAACTTTGGGCAGTGTTCAAGGGTGGATAGGGATGAAGCAGAACCAGATCTAGTTCATGAGGGTTTGACGATGATGAAAATGAGATGGGCAATGGTGATGATGAGGGATGAATATGATAGCAAAATGGCTAGGGAAATCTCAAGAATCTAAACTTTTTGAGAATTTTTGTGGACCTTCTAATACCTTGATTTGTTTAAATGACTCATATTTTATAATCTACCCTTGAACATGTTAGGGTTTTGACGATACAAAATGGGTGGCCAAGATTAAAACATGAGGAAGGGTGGAGATTAAGCTTGGACAAGTGACATGGATTGAGATGGATGGATGGTTGAGATTAATTCATGGCATATGGCTAGGATTTATTCACATAAATACATATATATTTATTATATATATAAATATAAAAAATTAATATTTATGTTATATTAAATAAATGCATACATATATATATAAATAATGGATGATTGTGATTGGAGGCTAGGAATGGATGACAAGTGGCTAGATTTTGATGTCTATGGATGCTCCTTTTTGTATTGCATTGCGTGAAACACAATGTGGTGCAATTTGGCATGATGAAGCATCTTTCTTTCCTTGGAATGCAAAGAGGATCTTGAAGATAAAGAATTTGTTGGTGTAGCTTACCCCCTCAATTTGTGAATGAGTAAAAAATGAGTCTTACGATCCAATTGATATAATTTGTGGGGAATGATATGGGTGAATGGTGTAAATGCAAGTGTATGATGTAAATGTGAATGATATGAATGATGTAAATGCGGATGATATGAATTATGTAAAGTGATGTCATTTTTGCCCCAATGTTGAAAAGGGATTTTTGCCAAGTTTAGATGCCATGATCATGTAATATATATCCCACTATGGGAAATAAAAATAAAATTTGGTTACCCCAAGTTTGGGGTGATTCCATGTTGTTGAAGAAAGTACCTTTTGGCATCATTGAAATGCAAAGATAAAAATGCAAAAAAACAATAGTCTGTCCTTGAGGCCACTCATGACTACAAATAATTCCTAAATAGAATTCCTAAATGGTTTCTCAATCACTTTAACCAGACTGTATCCTTAGAGATTGGTGGAATTTCAAGGGAAATGATGAAAGTTATCCATGTTGGGAAACCCATGGAAAAGGGCATCAATGACAGTTATTGTACAAATTGGTCTTGGCATAGTCTTACTCAAAAGATGAGGGACCAAAAGTGATTTTGTTTTCAAACAAGGTGATATTGGATGATGAATATGGCCAAGTGTCCTTATGGTTATTTACCCATCTTATCGAATTGCATGGATAACCAATCCCTACAATTGCCAAGGAGATATAATATACCATTAAATACGAGGTTCGCTTGAAATTTGTAGGTGAATTTGGAAAAATGCAAATGGAATTATTGATAGATGATAATGGTATTGAAATGAAGATGTGATGATGAAAAATTTATTGATGATTGGATTGCATGATTTTGTGAAATTTTGCATTGTTTTGGAGCGTTTTGTAAAAGCAATTTTGGATAATTTTATGACTTTTTAGTCGTAAACAAAATTTAATTGCCTAAATCAATCCATGTTATTACAATAGGGGATGAAATGATGTGACGAATGATTAGAATTATGAATATGGTTTTTTTGTGAAAATTCAAACCGTTTTAATGAGTTTTGAAGCTTGTAAGGTGATTTTACGACTTTTGATCGCAAGCAAAAATTAAGCACCCAAATCGATTTTTGGTTTGACAAAATATGATATGATGATGGAATGAATGCATTGATGCAATGCGGAGTAATTTTTTTAGAGGTAAGCCATATTTTGGAGCTTTTTGATCTTTTTGCAAATTTTTGAAGCCAAACGTCAACTAGTGTTCACATCTTGTGTAGATGTCGACAATCATTTGCCACTCTGTAGATGTTGGTCGGTATTTCAACGCACTTGTGAATGCCCATGGGTGTTTTAGCATGCTAAAAATATTTATAAATAGTTTGCAGAGGTAAAATCAGATTTATTCTTGCATTCACAATTTTTAGAAACTACGTCTGAAGGAGAGTGAGTGAGTGGAGAAGTGAGGTGAAGTGAAGGCTATGGCAATGGAGGGTGCGGATGCAACAGTAAGAGTAGAGATGTAGGTGGCTAAGATAGCCCTTAGAACTCTTGTTTGGAATTATATAAAATAAAAAATTGTTTTTTTTTGTTTTTATGCAATGAATGTGGCATTAATGTGTTTGCATTGTACATGTGTTGTGCTACAATTGAGGATCTTGGAAGCTCGACATTGGTTCTTGCATCTCATACTAGGAGTGAGAAAGGTGTTTTGAGATGAGCATTGGAAGTGGTTGGAGGTTGTGGAGCTATCTGGGACAGCTCGGATTGATGTGGTGAGGGTAGATGAGGGGTATCTTTCTACCTTGGCATAGATATGGGATCCATATAGGGGGGCATTTTAGCTCCCTATTGGTGAGGCAATAGTGACACTTGAGGATGTTTACTGCATTCTCAGAGTGCTAGTGGAGGGGTTACGTATTGAGGTTGGACATGACAAGGAGCATGAGATGAGCCAGATCTTTGGAGATTGATGGTAGAATGTGAGTGTGAAGGATGGAGGGATCGGGTACTTGGCGATGTGATGAGGCTTAGAAATACCTCATTGTTACACTATGGTTGACATATAAAACTGCCATATTATTAAATATGACAAAGTTAAATTACCAAATAGTTTATTAGAATATATTATTTGTTAATTTTTTGCATGATTTTATGTTTGGAGCATTATACCAATGTTTTGACTATTTTTAGTATTTTATGTACTATTTCAGTTGATTAAGTAGCAAATAAAACATGTATTTCAATTAGCCAAATGTTGTATGTTGAGTAAAGGAGGCCCTAGGATGTTTTGTCATTGTTGTCAACATAGTCTAGGTATACATGTAAAAGGTAAAAAATGAGTATCATGTCAATTATGGTGTCATACTATAGTAAAATTACATTTTGATGGCATGAACAGATTCCTCTCATCAAGAACTACAGCTTTGCTTTTTAAAGCAAGTCAATCCGAGCTATATATAAAAAATTTATGAAGGTTTTATCATTATGGAGCTTACTCAATGTTCATGCCTTAGTCTTTTCTAGCGCTGTTAACAGGTGCAAATTTGCATTAAAGGTAACATTGGCGGATCTACTAGGAATGATACAAAGTGATTTAAGGTACCAAATTCATACCAATGGTCTTCATAGTAGAGAGAACACATGACCTAAATTTTAAGGCATATGGACAAGTAATATGGAAGTTATGGGGCCTACAAAATGATAGTTTCACACTTTGTGATAGCTAGAAATTCTAGTGAAAAAATTGTGTTAGAGGCCAACTTTACAATGATGTTGTGAGCGATTACTAAAGATTTAAGAGCTAAAAATCGAACCAAATGTATTTCATACAACCAAGAACATGTGGATACAATTTGGTATACATTGGAGTTATGAGGCACAAGTTATGAGCACTCCAAAATGGTAGTTGGGCATGTTTTGACAACTGGAAATAACAGGTGATAATCCATACAAATTCCAGCCACTTGTCACTATGAAGGAAGGCATGGAATTTGTCAACTAAATATGAGGAAAACACTTAGAAACAGTTGATGGAGGATAGGAATGACTCTTTCTCCACCTGACAGCACTTCCATGTGGTTCAAATAGGAGCAACAAGTCAAAAAGGCTAAAATGCAAGAAATCTAGAAAATGCAGGACACAGTCATACAAATTCTAGCCAACTGTCAATGAATGGCATGGATTGGAATTTTTCACAATTGGCATGCAAAATTGATTGGGATCATCTCCTAAGGAATAGGGAATACTTCCTATCCAGTAAAAACTACTTTTTTGTCCATTTTTATCGCATATGAGCATAAATTTTTTGCACTGCCAAATATTCTGGAGTAGCTCCAAAATGAGCAGAGAAAGGACCATTTTTGGTCAAAATGATAAACAAAACACCCAAAAAGGTGGAAAATGGTGAGATGAGGATGGATACAGGTGTATGAGGAGTTTTATGACCCCTTCTAATGTATTTTCACTAATGGATGATGCACAATAAGGAAAATGGAGATGTTGTAGCAGAACAGTTTCTTGTATTTTAGGAAGATAGCTTTAGAACAGTTGTTGAATCCCTAAAAAACAACAAAATGGATTACCATATGTAATAGATTAGTATAAATAATAATCTCCCATGTTGTTTGAGCATATAAACATTTCCATAGAAGGATAGGGATAAAATAGTTATTTCAGCTATAACATAACAACAATTCAGTAGGATTTTTCCTACATTGTTGCCATGTTTCATATTCAATAAAAGTGTAGTTTCTTCATTCATTTATTTTTTTGAGTTAATGTGTGATCATTAGGTAGTTAAGAAGCAATCTCTTTACCTTATTCTGGATTAGAGAGTAAGGGTCACTTCTAGGCCTAGGAGAAGTACCAACTATTGATAAGTTTTTCTGTGAACTTTTGTTGCAGCAGATTAGCAGAAAACTTGGCAGTTTTCATTTCTTGTTTACTAACTGTGTTTATTGTAGGTGCATGTGATGTTTGTGGTTTGGAGTAGATATGTGTGCATGTCAGCTGACCAAATAGCTTAAGTTTGGAATTTACAGCATTTTGTGGTTTTCCCCCTATTTTTCAGCAGTTGTTCCCAACTTCTTAGCATGTTCAGATTTGATTATTAGCTTGTGAATGTTTCATTTTTGTAATATTTCATTTTTGTCATTTCAATTCTGCAAATGTAATTAGATTTCATTTTTTGCAAACTTTATCATTTCTGTAAAAGTAATTAGGATTCAATTTTAGTTCATGCTAGTAAATTCGTTTCATAGGATTAGAAGTGACACCAAAACCCCCAAGCTAACTTGTCCTACCAATAAAAGCATATTTTCTAAATGAGTTGATTGTCAAGCTGCCTATATCTACTTTCGTATATAGCCTTGGACACCACCCTGGATTGACAAATATTAAGGATTAAATGATGTTATTAACGACACTCATCATGATGTATGCTAAGGAGTTGGAGGAATTGCCCATCTTGGTCATATTCTTGTTGGCCAACATAGTGGCACCTAACAACACTGATTATCGATTCCCATGGAACATGATCAGGCTAGTGTATGATATGATCGATGAGCCTCAGGTGTACACATGGGAACCTACTTTGTTGGCTCAACTATACTTAGAGTTGTACAAGGTGAGGAGATAGGGGTAGAAGTGGTTGGGGTACAATGTACTACTGCAGTGTTGGAACTGAGAGCACTTCAGTGTGACTCAACTTGTGGGCCTTCCCAATGAGGCATGGGATGGGGAGCAGCCCTATGCTTTGATATGGTGGATAGTTGAGGAGGTGTAGTTGAGTCATCCTAGTTGGAATATCTAGGAGTAAAAATATCTATGGGAAGGGCTAACACCTGATAAAGTGTATTGGAGACCATGGTGAGGTGCCAGTTGGACTAGTGATAGAGAGCAGCTATGGAGAGTTTGATAGGCTAGATGGGTGGTTGGGTAACATAGGAGTGAGGTGGAGCTAATCCAGTTCTCATGAGTGCTATGATATTTTGGGCTATGGTAGGGGATACCTGAGGTGCTAGTGCTTTACAAGCATCATCAGGATGAGATGGATCTACATTGTGTTGAGGCATGGTAGATGACCTATGAGGATGATGGGATGGATCTCCATGATGTGGATGATGTAGGGACTACTACTAAGTATGATGTATGGTTCACTACACAACCACCATGGGTAACCAATTAGGTGATGGATGAGGATGGTGGGGATGATGATGAGACAAAGGCTAAGGCAGAGGAAATGGATGAGGATTCCATATGTTAGAGACATCATCGATATAGCAGTCGAGAGAGACAGGTGAGAGATGTATTAGATCAACATCTAGATATTAGGGGCGATGGTGGTGGTATGGATGATATGGAGGAGGTTATTAAGAGATCTCCAAGTCATATTGAGGAGGAGTGGATGAGGCTCGATCAGATGGTGGTGGATCAAAATGCAAAGACAGTGGCTCAAGATGTAGAGATAGCTTTATTATGGATGGAGCTAAAGGTACGAATGACTATAGGTGGAGGTGAGGATAAGATTGTGAGGCTCTCCAGGTAAAGTTGGCATAGAGAGATCATTGTTAGAGGTGTGATGTACTATGACTTCAGTCTTGAGATGGATACATAAAATATTTAGAGGATCTATTGATGTAGCACCACATTGGGTTGCCATATTGACCCTCCTCCATATCTGGGTCTGTTAGACATAGTGAGTCTAGGCATAGTGGATCTAGGTCTAGGGCTCCTTCAGGACCATAGGAGTCCTCTTATAGGATTTAGCTAGTGCTTAGATGCACTTTTTGTATATGATCCTTGGCACTCCATTGTATATAGCCTTCAGGCATTCATTGTATATGCGATATATATATATACATGGCTTTTGCTTTTATGTTATGCTTTTGTGTAAATGCTTTAATGTGAATGCATGTGTATATATGTGATGGATGATAATGTAATGATAATGTGTATGAATGCAAATGAATTAATGCACTAATAATCATTCATAGTTTAGATTTTACTTGACCATGTATAACATTGTTGTTTAATCAGGGGCACCATAATGGTGGCATATGAAATGGAAGACTCATGTAATGATATGGATGTTAATATGGAAAACTAACATGGATGTTGATTTGGAAAACTGATTTGGATATTGATATGGAAAAATAATTGTTTTGTGGAGACTCGGACATACTAGTGATAGCAAACAACCTCACTAAATGTTGTCTAATTTCTCTAAGACCAAATATTTGTGCAATGCATTTATTTACCAAATCATGAGAATGGTAATGACTTGAGGTAATAAAGACCAAATGTGTGTGCAAGTGAGTTCATTAACCCATCTTGAGTAAATTGAGATGAAACCTGTCATGGAGAAGACCAAGAAGCTAGTTTGTCCTTATGTGCAGTCATAGGTCTCTTTAAGAGAGATGTGTCACCACGCATGAGCGTACTCCACTGCCAGTCAAGCATCTATAGCCCAAGTGGAGATTAGCTCCATAGTCCAAGAATTTTATCTCTAAGCTTTGGGGATTTGAACTACCTAACCGTATGACTGGAAATGTAGTTCTATCCTTACAACTTGAGGATCTATGGTGTGTGATGTGTAAAATATTTAGAGCTTTGGGGAATCGTATTCTCAACCGAAGTGTGATGAGAATTTTACCCTATCCTTACTACTCTTTCTTTTATTTAAAAATAATTGTGATAGTGGTGAAAACAACTATTTTTAATTTTTGGACTATGTGCATAATGGGACAAGCAAGGAATACCCTTTTCAATTCGAGGTTCAATCCAATTATGGTGTTATCCCTCTTTTACACAAGATATTTTTAAGATGTGTGATTGTGTTTGGTTCAAGAGTGTTAGAGTCAATTCCTAGAACTCAATATTTTCTTAGTGAAAATGTTTCTTGGTCCTAAAGAAAACTTGACATGTATTGGAGGTTTTTAGAAACACTAGGAGTGGTTGAGTGGTCCAAAATACCTAGGGATTAAGAAAATGTGGTTTGCAAATGACAAATTGACTTTATGGCATGGTGCAATGAAATGGATGATGATGATTTGAAGGTGCCCCTGATGAAGGTAACATGACTATATTGGATCAATTATTATCTAAACTAAATAAATGACCTCTAATATGGTGAATGGAATGTGTGAAAGTGGTAGTGTATGCAATGAATGAAATGCAATTTGTGAAATATGATGTGTGCAATGCAATGTGTAAAATGTAATATGTGAAATACAAAGTTGTGTTTGTGTATTAGACATGTATATATACATTATATATAAATCACATTAAGCATAAAATGCTTTCAAGTGGATTATGTTAAGTGGTTTGAGCTCTTCAACTCCCTTTAAACTGGCAATCCCATAAGTTTCTTTACCCACTTTTTGAGTGATAATGTATGGACCTAGCCAGTTAGCCATGAATTTATCATGAAGATGCGGTAATGCATTGGTGTTTTATTGATTCTCTTTAAGAACAAGATCTCCTACTTCAAATTCATGTAAATGAAATTTGGCATTGTAAGCACACTTTAGGTGGTCCTTATAAACTCGTAAATGCTCTAGAGTATTGACCTGCCTTTCATCAAGAAGTGTGAGTTGGTAAAAATGTGCTTGTCTAGCAGTATCATCATCTATGAATTCTTACAATAAAATTCGCAATGAGGGGATCTCAAGCTCAAGAGGCATAATTGGTTTGGCTCTATAGACAAATAAAAATGGTCTTGCCCTAGTAGGCATATGGATGCTTGTTCGATAAGCCCACAATGCCAAAGGGATTTGAGTATGCCAATCTCGATGATTATCTTTGACTAATTTCTTGATAATAGCAATTAATGTCTTGTTGGTAGCCTCAACTTGTCCATTTTCTTGTGGGTAATAAGAAGTTGAGAAACTTTGTTGGATATTATATTTATTGCAAAGTGCTTGGACATCCTTATTTTTTAAAGACTTGTTATTTTCAGAGATGATTTTCAACAAAATACCAAAACGATAGATGATATGATGAAGTATAAACTCCATAATTCGAGGTCCTGTCGTATTGGTTAGAGGAATTACCTCAAACCACTTTGTGAAGTATTCAGTGGTTGTGATGATGAATGTATGTTATCTCGAGGAAGGAGGTGAGATTTTTCCAATCAAATCAAAATCCCATTGTCAAAATAGCCAAAGGCTTTGAATAGTTTGTAATTCTTGTGATGGCACATGAGTTAAATTAGCATGTTGTTGATATTTCTAACAATGCTTGATGTAAGCGCAACAATCACATTCCATGGTGGGTCAATAGTAACCCATGCGTAAATGCACTTTGCAATGTCCATTACACTAAAATGACCACCATAAGTACCATCATGAGCTTCAGATATGGCTCTTTGTGCCTTTGTAGGCTTGAGACAATGAATGAGGATTCCATCATAACCATGTTTATACAACACATCCTTCGAGAGAGTAAAACAAGTTACGTTTTGCTTGAAAGTGCATTTAGTAGTTCGTGATATGTTTGATGGGAGTGTTACAAACTTGAGGAAGGCTATTATTTGGTTGGACCAAGGCTCATACAACTCTGAATAGATAAAGCAAACATCATTCTCATCCTTAGATTTAGTGCAAACAATTGCAGATTTAGAGATCATTGTGATAATGAGTGGTTGTACCTCTCCTACGAAGTTCTTTGGAATCAATGATCCTAGAGAGGACATTACATCTACAAATATATTAGTCAAACATGGTAAACTATTGATTTCATACCAATCAAATTTAGCGAGCAATGTCATTGCTACTTTATGGTAGAGCTTTATGGTTGGTTATTTGCATTGGTATTCTTCATTTATTTTTCGAACTACAAGTTGGGAGTCACCAAATATCTTGATATGCTTTATACCCATAGTTATGGTTGTTTGAAGACCTAATATTAAGGTTTCATACTCTGCATTATTATTTGTGCATTGGTAGTCAAGTTTGAAGTATAGGGAGATAGGTACCCACTATGGTGTATGAAACACGACTCCAACACATTGATCTTTTTCGCACTTAGAACAGTCAAAGAATAGTCTGATATCAATATCTTCCTCTTGAATGACATCTTCTTCATTTTCAATGACAGTGAATACCGAATCATCTGGGAGCTCAATAATCAAGGGTTGATCACTAGGAAGTGGAGCTTCTATAAGCTAATCAACTATGACCTAATATTTAATGGATTCTTGGCTGAACAACTCAAGATCAAATTCAATGAGAAGCATTATCCATTTTGCGATGCGGATGTTATTGTAAGTGTGATACATCATGTAACATAGAGGATTTTCATGAGCTATGACATATATGGTGTGACTAAGCATGTAATGTCTAAGTTTCTTAGTGGTAAAAACCACTGCTAAGCACAATTTTTCCATGTAAGAATATCTAATTTCATGGCTTACCATTATTCAACTAATGTAGTAGACAGTTTGCTCAATTGTTTTAATTCTTTTGTGTAAGCATTATCCCTAATGCAAAGTCCATTGCTGAAACATAAAAAATGGAAGGGGACCCTCGGACGAGGAGGAGTTAGAACTGGTGGAGAAGCCAAGTATTTCTTGATGTCATCAAAAGATTTTTGGCACTCATTTGTCCATGAAAATGTCACCCATTTTGTAGTAGGTGATTGAATGGCCCCCATTTTTAGAAATTTACGCAATGAAACGATGGATCGATTGGATATTTTCTTTAAAACTATGTAATTCTTTTAATTTTATTGGAGGAGGCATCTCCATTATGGCCTTGACTTTGTTTGGGTTCACCTTAATACCTATTTTGGAGATAATGAATCCTAGTAGTTTGCTTGAGGTGACACCAAAGACACACTTTTTGGGGTTCAACCTTACATTATGCTCTAGAAGTCAATCAAAGACTTTTTCCAAGACACCAATGTGCTCTTGTCGAGTTTTAGATTTTGCCAAGAGATCATCCACATAATCTTCAATGATCTTATGTATGTAATCATGGAAGATGTATGTCATGGCACGTTGATAAGTGGCACCTACGTTTTTGAGGCCAAAGGGCATCACCTTGTAACAAAAATTCCCCCAAGGTGTAGTGAATGTTGTTTTGTGTTGGTCATCAGGATTGATGTCTAGCTTGAATAGCTAAATCATTTAATTTATTAATCCAGGTCTTAATCAATTTAAATAATAGATATCTAGTATAGATATTCCATGACATTAACCAACTTACTTAGTTTGATTTCTTAAGATCATGTTAGAGGAAAATGAAATATTTAAATGTAATTATTTTTAGTATGAAATTAACCTAATTAATGTGGAGCCACGTGTAACTAATGATGCTTTGACTATTTTACTTTTGAAATAAATAATGCATTCTAATTAATATTAATTATATTTTATACTAACTAATCCTATTTTGTTGCAGGAGCAAGAGAGTAGGGACTGGTCTAATGGAAGTGGGCCCTGCATTCTAAAAGGTCAGTATATTTCTCTTCTCTACGCTAATTTATCTCAGTAACTACTATATCATTTAACCTATTCTAACATCTAACTATTCATTGATGCAAGAATTTAAAGATTCTATAGAAGAAAATAAATCATTGTGAAAAACAAAATAACATTGCAAAAGATATGGAAAGAAAATACTATTTTATTGCTGAAATTCAATCATGTACATTGTTGGAAATTGTAATCTTCCTCAAAATACTACGAGAGAATTCTTCAACTTCTTGTTTCGAGGACCTTTTCAAAGGCCTCTTTACTATAATTTATACAATTATTCTCAATGAAGTCTTCGTAATGTTCTTTGTCTCTTTCTAACTAACAAATCTAAATCCTAACCTACATACTAACAACTTTTCTAAACAAATACAATTTCATAACAAGATGGGACTTGGACTAATCAACGCAAGCCCACGTACTAATGATTTTTTCTAAACAAATACAATTTCTCAACAAATGGAACTTGGACTAATCAATGCAAGCCCAAGTGGCAACCACTTTAACAACTATTTAATTTAAGAAATAATAATAACCTATTTGTCCTATTCTCAAGGAAAGAGAATATAAGTTGGCAGAATAATTTAACAACTTTGATCCTTTCCAACTTTAAAAAATTTATTTAATAATAATCAAAATGCCAAATATGTATTTTCCAACGTAGTCAAATGGTTGACTGTGTATAATATGTTCCTGCTGAATGTGACATGGTAACAAGGTTTGGTCAACTTTAACTTGCTCTTTCCATAGCACCTTTCAATAGATGCTTTTTCGTAGCACCATTTCTGTAGCACATGTCCAAATATCATGTAAGTGTGTCATACATTCAACCAATCTAAGTATGCCTACATCTTGGTTCATCAACCACGACATCTACCCAGCTTCATACACATATCTGCCTAACAACACAACATCTTGCATGCAATTTGTGTAAAATATATGCATAAATTATTTTTATAATAATTAATCATTTTGATGCATAAATAATGATATTAAGGTGAAATAGTAATTAAAAACCATTCATATCCATTTATTTATAAGAAATATATAAGTAAACTATAACACTTTAACACTCATCAATTGATTCAAATCTGGTTGTATCCTAAAAAATCATCCATTAGAGAAAGCATTTCATGGCCAACACAAGTGTCGACAAGAGTATCGATGTTTGGTAGAGGAAATTCATCCTTAGGACACGCTTTGTTAAGGTCTCGAAAGTCAGTGCAAATGTGTATCGCCCCGTTAGGCTTACGAATGGGTACCATGTTTGAAAGCCACTCAGGATAGTCAATGGGTACAATGAAACCCACATCTAAAAGCTTTTGAAGCTCTTCTTTGACCATGAGGGCAATGGTAGGATGCATCTTTCTCAATTTTTGTTTGATCGACTTAGCATCAAGGTGCAAGGTGAGATTATGGACAACCAAATTAGGGTCAAGACCAGGCATGTCTTTGTAGGACCATGCAAAAATGCCCTTCTTCTTCTTGAGGAGAGCAATTAATTACTCTTGTTCATCTATGGATAAAATTTTTCCAAGTTTGATGATTTGAGGATTGTCTACATCTAAACTAAGGTTCACATCAATGGTATCTTCAATGGACATATGAGAACCTTCCTCAAGCTGATGGGGCATTGGGATCAAATGAATGTCATCTATGATGTTATCAAACTCTTCTGACTCAACCTCTTCTATGTCTTCCTGGAAAACCTCAGGATCTAAAGGTGAAGGTGAAGGCGAAGGTGGAGGCGATGGAGGAATGTAGTTGGTTGAAGCCCTTAACAATTCCTTGAAAAGGATGAATTCGAAAAAGGATGGAGGTGAGGAAATCTGGTCCATATCAATAAGGCTCATGTCAATTGGAATTGGCTTTGCCAAATTATATGGATTACGAAGTGGGGTGAATAAGTCAACAGGATTCATGTTAACTTAAAGGGGAAATTGGTGGTTGGCAATATGGAGGATGGATGGATCCTATCTGCTAGAACCGATGCAAGAACTCTGGGAACCTGAACAACAACGAGCAACACAAATAAATGCAATAGGCAAAAATCCATGCACATGCAATGCAATGATGTTTTTTTTTGATTTTTTGTGTTTTTTATTTTTTTGAATTATGTACATATATTACAAAATTGGTCGGTGAGGTGGATCAATGAAGTGGAGGTGGTGGTTCATCGGTTGGTTCAACTCGCTCTTGTGGAAGAAGCAAGTGAAATATGGGTTGATGGATGGGGAACATTCTGAGGTAATACTCATCCTGTTCGGTGAATGGAATGATGGGTGTCGATTCCTCATCAGATTCATTAGAAGCTATCGACATAACATCATATTCTTCATAGATTTCCTCCTCAAAGTCATCGGTGTGATGGGTTTCTTCTTCTAAATTCAAATGGATATTTTGAAAAGCTTATTCAAAAGAAGAGGTGGAAGAATGAGAGTGATAGCCTAAACCTGAATGGTCATGCGCTCCTCGATATGAGGTATCAATGATTTCATGCATTCCCTGTTCATGTCATCCTAGGCCATATCCTTGCCAATTGACTCAATGAAAGTATCAGGATGGAAAACCCGACATGTGTTGTATGTTGGCAAGAGTTGGTTGTTTGGGTTCATCTTGGGAAGATGGATTGGACGATGAATCAATCCCCCCATACACAAAATTGATGTTATTAGGCATTGAACCCATGTTGTACACCGCTCCTATGGATAAGGGTGGGTCACGTGGGTGACCGTAATCCCTAGCAGTTTGGATGCTAAGTGGTGTAATAGTGATGTCTTGGACCACGTATTCACCAATGCTAGGACTAGTGAGGTGGACCACAACTTGGGATGATGTGGAGGTGGATGTGGAGGTGGATGGCATCTCACAATCCATTAATTCAACTTGTGAGACATCAGTTGATGTGGATGAAGGTGGATTTGGTTGAGGTGTTTGATGAATGGGTGATGATGTGGAGGGAATAATGATGGGAGATGTTGATGTTGATGATGTGGATAATGTGGATTGGGCTTGACTACATGTACATGTAGTCGATGGTGATGAGGATGGGGGCATGGAGGTGGAAGCTTGAGGTGGGGTAGTGATGGGGAGCTCCTCAGGAATAGGAACTTTGGATGAAGAGGTGGATGGTGTGGTGGATGATGTGGTTGATGGAGTCAAGAAAAGATGAGTGGATGGAAGAGTGGATTCATAAGGATTTGAGATGAAATTGCAGTACTTAAATGGTTTGATGTCCATTGGTATGCAATGAACCTATCCCTCATGTACATATTTGAGATATTGATGGAGTATAGAGGGGACACATCTCATTTCCCTCATCCAAGGATGTCCAAGGAGTACATTGTATGCCATGGATCCTTCCAAGATGTGGAACATTGTGTGCAATATTTTTACCCCCACTTCGATGGGTAAAATAATAGTGCCAACTATGGAACAGAGAGCATCATTGAATGCTTTCAAGGTGAAGGTGGATTTGGTGATATGAGATGGTGGAAGATTAAGATGTTGAAGAGTGGAGGTGGTGATGATGTTGATGGAGGAGTCAGTATCAATCAAAACTCATTTGAATGGCTTCCTATCAATTTGAGCCATGATGTGTAATGGAGGGTCCACCGATTCTGATGATATTGGTTTGATTTCAAAATCATAGAATGTGATGGAAGGCTCCATACATGTTTGGATGCTCCCCATAAAATTGCTGAAGGCATTAGCATCCTGAGATTGGAGTTCAATGGATTTTAGAATCTCCATTAATGCCTCACGGTGTGGGGGAGATTGTTGTATTAGCTCATAAATGGATAGTTTAGCTGAAGCCATTTTAAGGCTAGTGGTTAGCCGGCTACTCAGAGAGATGATTGGCCTTTGTGGATGATTGGGAGGATGAGTGGGTGGAGATGGATGACTTGGAATATGAATTGGTTGGGAAGAATTGGTGGAGAACTGAATGGGTGATGATGAAATGGTAGGTTGAGGAGACACACTTGCTTGAGGTGCTATGGGAGGTTGAACAGTCTATTGTTGTGCATTTTGTTGATTGGTGCGTTGTTGACCTTGGGTGACTACATGAACAACACCCACAAAACCTTGGTATTGTTGCACATGGTTGACTTGATTAGGAGGAGTCTTGATGTTTGACCCTCCTGTTGTTTGTTGCACCTCCTCATGATGAGGAAGTGGTGTTTGATAGATGCCAAGGTTCTGATTTTGTTGAGCTAAGGGACTATCAACCTTGATGGCCCCTAAGTCAATTAGGTCTTGCACTATATCTTTGAATGTGAAGCAATCATTAATGTCATGCCCATTCTATCGATGATAAGGGTAAAACAAATATTCCCTATAGCTTTTGCTATGCTTGGTAGGATCATCTAGTTTAACCTCAGGTAAGGCAAGTTGATTTGTGTCATACAACCTATGAAATATGGAAGCATATGATTCGGATAAAGGTGTGTAATGATGGGTTTGTCGAACAGATTATCGATGTTGGTGATTATCCACAGTTGGTACTATATTTTAAATTTGTTGTGGTGGGGGAACCACTTGATATGCAATTTGTTGTGGTTGTTGTTGCATTGGTTGTTGTTGTTGAGCCACTACCAGCTGGCTCATGACCACTTGATTCACTTGATTTGCTTGATTGGCCTGATTTGGCTTAGATTGGCCAAAATAACTTCCTTTGGATTGGCCCTTATTCTACCATTCTTTCTTTTTAGGCTTTAGCACACCTTCTTGGATTTTGATCTCCTCAATTATGCTAGCTTGGGCAAGAGCTTCTTCGAATGAGTTGTATTGTTGCAATTGTAATAACCAGGAGATGGGTTTTAAGCAAATCTTGGTGAACAATCGAGTTAACTCTTCCATTGGTAGGGAGAATGGTAGTTTGGTGATAACAACCCTCCAATGGTTGCCAAAATCATAGACTGACTCATCATCAAATTGCTTAAGATTGTATAAGTCAGACAATGTGATTTTATTTCAAACATTGAGGGAGAATCTCTCGAGGAATTGGTTCACCAACTATTCAAAAGTATAAATACTATGATGAGGTAGATGGTTATACCACTCCATGACATCTCCCCCAATGTCTGAGGAAATATTTTGAGCATTAAAGCATCTTGAGTTTGAATTTTAAAGCATGAGTGAATGAATGTGCTTACATGCTCTCTAGGGTCCTCAGTCCCTTTAAATTTATCAAATTTTGGCACTGTAAAATCTGTCAGATATGGTGGTGATGGTACCAAAAAGTGAATGGGTTGATTGATGAGTTGTCTTAAAGTAGGCTTCTGGTTCATCATACCAGGAGTGTGTTGTATCAAGCTATCAATCTATTGTTGCAATGCCTGAATTCTAGGATCTTCCCTAGGTATGTGGAAGCCCTGAATTACTTGATGATTGTGTGGAGATGAAGTGGTGAAATGTTGGGGTGTGATGAGATTTTGATGGTTTGATGGATTGGATTGCATTTGATGATGTTGGGCTTGATGATGGAATGATTGTGGATGATGGAATGGAGATGAGGTTTGAGGACTATGAATGGGTTGACTTGTGGGAATGGAATGGGTGTGGATTAATGGAGGTGTGGGAATGGAAACCATAGAAGATTGTGATACCCATGATGGATTTGGGGTGAAGAAGGTAGGCTAGGTTGGAATATATTGGGACTTAATATCTACCACCTGTACTTGTTGTTGGGAATAAGACTGAGCACCTTGTTGAGCCATAAGCAATTTGTTGAGATGTTGCCATGCTTGTTGTATGGCAATCTCTGAGGTAGATGGTGTAGATGTGGTGGAAATGGATGAAGTGGGTGGAGGATAGGTTGCAATAAGGATTGCAATTGAATGGGAGATATTGGATGTAGTGGAAGCTAGAATTTGTGAAGCAACATTGACATGTACTTCATACAATGGATTGCCATAGGTGGTGGTATAGGAATATGGAATGGAAGTGCTTTGGGTACATGACTATTGTGGAAGAGACCAGTGATGGGAAGGTGCAGATGATACCTCAAAAAGAGGGTTGGTATACACCTGGGTGAAACTAGAGGGCTATGAATGGGCAAGTTCCTACTGAGAAGAAGGATCATGCCTAGGTGGGTTATTGATTTTCTCTAGAACATGGTTAGTGGATCTTAGAAAAGCTCCAACTTTAGCCATATCTATGGATATGATGTTAGGATTGGTGGGAGATGATGGCTCAATTTTTGGAATGGAGGTATTGATGGCTCTGTGCAACACATCAACATTTGAGGTATACACAGCATGTGAGGGTCCCGTAGATAAACCATAATAACTTATTTGTATCACACTTATAGGATTAACCATAGAAGTGGTAGGGAAAGATGTGGAACACTCCATGGATGAAGTGGCTTGGCTAATGGAGGTTTGACTCAAAATATTTGCTTGGCTTCGAGTTGAAACCATAAGCTAATGAGTCAGATGGGGGTGGTGAGTGTGTGGAATGTGCAAAAAATATGTAATGAAAATCACACAGAATCAAACAAGCAATTCAATCCTATGTTTTTGCAATATTTTTTTTTATGTGGGGTTTGTGTGTTGTAGATGTGCTAAACTAAACTATTATGCAAGGTGGATTCTAAGGCTGGATGGCAAATGAGAACCTTTCTGGTGATGAAATCCAAAAATATTGCTCATGGGGGACTATGGTTTCTATGGGGTGAGATGATGGATGGAGATGAAGCCCACCATCACCAATCTCGAACAATGGTTGGTGATGAAATCCAACTCACTGTTGTTTAATGTGTGACGTGCAAAGTGTGTGATTCATTTTAAGATTTATGTTTTCTATAGTGTTCACTCAATGTTAAAAACACCCTATTTCACTTGTCTAAGCTAGAAGCCAAGAACATTAACACTAAGCTCCTCAAAAGAACTTAGGGGTACACCACTTAAGACCCACCCTGAATCATCAAGTGATTCCAATAATGGAGGGTTCACCCAGTTCTTTCACCCTGAATCATCAAGTGATTCCAATAACGAGAGTATACTCAGGTGTTATGATCTTGTTCCAAATTAGAAAAGTAAAAATGGAAGCTTTCAACCCTACTATGCAACTATTTATGCTTTTGTAATTTCAAATGCAAACAACATACATAATAGTAAATAAAACACCATAAAACAATATAAATCTGAATCAAATGTGAACTACGACGAATGCATCAATGCAACTCTACCCTATATGCAATCTATATGAAGGATGTAAATGCCTAAAATGAAAATAAAAATGCAACTACTTTAAACAGAAAATGAATGATTTTCTTTTTGTTAGTTTCACTATTAAAAAGCAGGAAAATGAAAACAAAATAGAGTTAGGGTTTGAACCAGGCTTACCAGGAAGCCTACGTATTTCTTCCCCACTCTGCTAAATGCCACCTAGAGTCTCCTGAACGATGTGAGACATCTCCTAGACTCTATCGGGCATCCCTCGAATGCTGCATGGCATCCGTGCAACCTCTGATCAAACTCTACAACTCCCAAAAACCCTCAGTTTTTCATGATTTTTGCACGATCAAACTTCTGGAACCTACAAGATAGAAACAAAAATAGAAATTAGTGACAAGATAAATCAAAATGAAGAACCCTTTGGGGGTCCCACCGTGATCGCCATTTTGTAAACAAAAAATGAACAACACCAATACAAAGATAAAGGTACAAAAGCACAATAACACCATGGAATGCACAAAATGAATAATATTTATTGATATAGGTAGATCTCCAAGTTGTACAATGAATGTGCCCCAATATGGGGTTACAAATGCTTTTGATACAATGATTATAGATAATAGGGTTTTGAAACCCTAGTTCAATGAACAACTGGTGTCTTCTAGTTCGTCCTTGATCCAAACAAGTGTGCGGGTGGGCTTGTGTATCCCTACGGGACCACCCTAGCTGCAATAGCTTCTAAAAATGTGATTCCTGCACCTGCAAATAGAAAACAACATAAAAGAGTTAATAGCACCTATGAGGGCTCCACTGTGTGAGGCCCTCTGAAAGATAAAACCTATAAACCCTAGATGTAAAATGGAACTATAAACAAAAATGCAAGAATATAAAATAATGCAATGAATATTTTACCTTGTCAATGTTGATCTCTGCTCCTGTGTCTATGTTTGATAGTCACGTGGATGCTCAAAAGCATCCGAGGGCTTACAGACTGCAAATATGCTATAAGAAATACCCAGAGGCATTCGATGATGGTTGTGAACACCTAGCAGCGTTCCAAAAATGCTCAACAATGTTCTACGAACTTTGGGTGGCGTTCGAGGGTTGAGGGAAGTGAAGTAGAACCAGATCTGGTTTGTGAGGGTTTGAAAACGGTGGAAATGGGATGGGCGATGGCGGCAGTGAGGGACGAAGATGATAGCAAAATGGCTAGGGCAATCTCAAGAATCTAAACTTTCTGAGAATTTTCATGGACCTTCTAAGGCCTTGATTCATCAAAATGACTCATCTTTTATAATCTGCCCTTGAACATGTTAGGGTTTCGATGACACAAAATGAGCGATCGAGATTAAAACATGAGGAAGGGTGGAGATTAAGCTTGGGCAAGTGACATGGATTGAGATGGATGGATGGCTGAGATTAAGTCATGGTGGATGGCTAGGATTTATTCATATAAATACATATATATTTATTAAATATATATAAATATAAATATAAAATATTAATATTTATGTATATATTAAATAAATACATATATATAAATATAATTATAAAATATTAATATTTATGTATATATTAAATAAATACATACATATATATATATATATATATATATATATATATATATATATATATATATATATATATATATATAATGGACGACTATGATTGGAGGCTACGAATGGATGACAAGTGGCTAGATTTTGGTGTCTACAAAAAGTTATTTAAACTTAAGGCTAAGATCACATAAAATGCATGCTAAGCTTATATCACACAAATACAAGAAAACAAGAACTAACCTATATGCTTTTTGTTTTGATGATGAGCTAAGGAGATATTTTCTTTTCAAGGCAAACAAGGGATAATGCAAGAAGATAAGCTAGCCTATGATGTAGTTATATGATTTTGATTTCTTTCCTAGATGCTTATAAAAGAAATGATTTGAACTTAGTTTTAGATTCCTTAACTCTCAAAATGAAATGTGATTTGAAAGAAATTTCCCTAACTTAAGGTTCCTTAATTGACCAAAATAAATGTGTTTTGTGAAAGGGGTTAATGCTAAGCTAGGATTCCTTGATTTCAAAAATGAAATGTGACTTATGGGCAGAATGCAGTGGCATACAAAAGCAAAAAACAAATAATATGAAATAACAGGGTTTAAGGTGATGCCAAGTGGTAGAATTACCTCTTTTGATGTCTGTTACAAAATACCACTAAGTACAAAAATACCACTAGAATTTTTATCATAAACTATGAAGCTGAATATGCAAGAAAAACAAGAAAAATATTTGTCTTATTTGGAGGATCTAAGTGTTGGGAAGATGAAAAACAAAAAAAAATATTTGTTTGATTTGGAGGATCTGTCTAAGTGTTGGGAAGATGAATTTCTTGTCTTGGTAGTTGATCAAGTCCCATTGTTAATGAAAAATTTGAGTATTCTTGCCTCTTGGGAGTGGAAATTGGTCCTATACAAAAATGGTAGTTGGTTACAAAAATTGCATTGATATTTTTGTCACTCTGTTTCCAGAGAGAAAAATGTCGGTGACTACAAGGAGTGGTGTTTTTATCATAAAATAAGACTGATGAGGTTTCAAGGTTGATTATAGATGGATTTTTGGTCAATTTAGCTATGCAATGGAAGGATATGATTACTATGGAGGTTTACTAGGTCTAAGACTCACAAATTTGGAGATTAGACCACTAAATCATGTGAATTTACAATCTAATCAAGTGTGTATGCAATGGGAGTGAACAGTCTTGAAGAGGATTAAAAACTTAACAAATAGGAAATGTAAAAGAGTGCAATATGTAAGCAATGATATTAGGAATGACTTAAAATAACTAATTCAACTTTGATCAAAGTAAATTAGTGATAAATGATGAGAAGGTAATGCAAATGCTTAGTAATGTAAAATGTTAAGATATTAAAATCTATAGTAGAAAAGAAGATAGGAGAGGGGAATGTAATGGGGATGCTTGAATTCTACTAGTGATGGGATTACAAGGCAATAATGGCCTTGCATCCACAACACAATAGCTTGGAAATTGAAAGAGCAAATATGTATGACTAAAAATGTAAAATATCATGCAATGTATGAGAAATGAGAGTGCTAGAAGAGATTTAACACTAAATTTATGCCTGCAAATGGAAGAAATGTGAGATTAGATGAGCATGGAAGGAAAGAAAAGCACTAGTATGTTGCAAATATAAAATAATATAACTATACAAAAATATGGTAGCAAGTGAGGCAAATGTAGTGAATAAGTGCACTAAAACCTTGTAAAAAGGAAATTTATGGTAAAAAATATGGACAACAAGTTGAAACAATCCAAAATGAACCTACAAGAAGATGTTAGAGGCTAAAATGGATATGATATACATGAATAAAAGTTACAAAGATAATGTTAGAGGTTGCAAATGAATATAAAAGCCTGCACAAAGGGATTAGAAACATGAAAATGTAGAAACACAAATGGAGTAGAGTATTCAAGATATCAAGGCTACTATCTAGAAGACAAAACGTAGAATGAAGCAAATAAAAATGGAGATAAGGGAGGTGCTAGGAGATCTATCACCTAGCAATAGTATTTCCTTACCTCCATGATGAGCTCCTTGCCCCAAAATATTCCTTGCCTTGCTTGGCTTGCCTCCAAGGAAAAATATTCGCAAAATACTTAAAGGAGAAGAATGTAAAAGGAAAGAAAAAGCTATAAGAATGTTGGCAAAGTGTAGTTAGCATGATTTTTTTGATGAATGCCTTTCCACAAGGGCTACCTAAATAGAATTTAGAGGAGGGATTGAGAGGGAGAATTAGTTACAAAAAAATCAAAAAATTTAGGTTTGGTTTATTATTGGAGCATGTGGGCTTAGAGTAGGGAGTGGGATGAATGAATCTGCGTGCCCTTGGCTTGTGCTAAGAGATTCTAGATATTTTTATAAAAACACCAATTGGTGACAAAAATGCCACTATTGTTTTTGTTATGAATTGGATTTTTTGACCAATGGTCAATTTGACTTGCCAAGATTTTACTTTTGAAGACTTTACAAAAATACCAATTGATTACAAAAACACCAGTGGCATTTTTGTCAAAGGTTAAAAATGATGCCAAAATTTTTTGGGTTTGGGCTGACTTTATGTTTATTGATGCTGGATGACTTGTTCAATATCATTTGCTTGTTTGGTGTGTCAAAATTGGGTGTCTACACATAGAATGGTGAAGGCCATTATCAAATTCAAAGCTTTTAGTTTTGACCATGGATAAGCCAAAAAAAATCAATAGAGCATCCTCAAAAATGAAGGGAATGTAGCACAACATATTACATTTTATTTGGGGATCGTATTTATCCTTGAGTGCCTATCCAAAACCAATGTACTTGCAACAAGAATATACAAGCAAGGATAAGATAACATGATTAATGGTTGTAATTTTTTTATTTTTCAATATAACTAGGAAGATATATTTAGCATTCCTTGATAGCCTATGTTGAACATGTGTACAAAGTGAAAGCTTGATAAATTACATACACCTCTTATTTTCATTGTCATCCTCATTGTACACAATTCTCTTTCCCCTTACTCTTACACTTATTGGGATACATCCCATACTCTTAGTATTAATCCTACTGCTACACCTCCTTGGTACATATCTTATACTACATCCTCTCTATTACATTGAGAAGAGGTCAAATATGATGTATTTCAATTTTATTTCCCATATGTTGGTGAGAATAATGACTATGATTCTCCTCTTGATTGACATAGTTGTTGATGGTGCAAATACTAATTTGCTAACTAAGTTTGATCCTCCAAAGAATGTTGATGTCAACAAGTGGACAATAACGTCTTTACATTTATGGTCTTTCAAAGAGTGAGATGGTCATTTGGTAACTCCACATTTAAATTCAATAAAGTCAACCTGGTGGAATTCCTAGAGTTGTTAAGACTTATATGTCATACACTCTCCTTCAATTTCAGCCAAGCAGTGTTAACTCTCCTCACACACATCCATGTGGAAGAAAACTCATGCATGTGATGGATGAGTTGCTCACTATGGTATTTGTGAGCACATCAACAGGGTATTCAAATAGAAATTGTACAAGGATGACATGTTTGTCTTCCTTAATTCTCTAGTGCACAAGCAAATCAATCTTGATAAGTTCAAATATTCTCTCTCTCTCTCTCTCTCTATGCATTCGATAACATGAATCTAGGAATTGTCTCACTTTTGTACTTTTCAACTCTAAGATCTCTTACCTTATTTTCCCCAAGTATTTTTAAAATCTTTAGCAATGCCTTGTCCAAGATCAAGAGCACATTTTAATAAGATATCATAAACAATCATCCAACATTGCCACTACCTACATTTTGAATAATGATCTCCCTATTTTATAGGCATTGTCAGTAAAAGAAAAAAATATAAAACTAGATAACATCTATAGTAGCAAGTTAATTCAAACATAATGGTATAGGTGTATATATGGTTTTCATGAGTAGAAAATCATAAATATTATTATTTTGTTAGCCAATAACATAGAATAATAAATCTTAAGGTTATTGCATTTTCATCTTGATATTTCTATTTCTCTCCACAATAATGTTTGGATAGGTACATATTTAAGTAATTCTTTACATAGATGGTAAGATGATGGTAATAAAATAAAAATTGCTTAAATATTTACATTTTAATGGTGAGTCAAATTTTTAGCATCGAGTCCTCAAAATAGTCAATGACTCCTCAAGAATTAGTCATGAAGCAAAGTTTTACATGCAAAAGCCTAAGGTAAATTCCTTTCATTTTAACCTTATTTGATGAATGCTTCAAAAGTTGGTGGAGTATTTTTATTTAGATTAGAATAAAGAAGAGACACAATATTATGTTTACCAATAAAAATTTCATTACTTATGGTCTCACTTCTCTAGTATGAAATATCATATATTCATCATACCTTGTACCATTCTCTTGCAATTGATATTTTGGTTGGTAATTTTTACAAACAATGCAACCTCCATGACTTTGATATATGAATATGCCATACTATTTTGGAATTCTAGACAAGGTTGTGATCTCCTTGGCTTTAAGGCGGAGTGCAATCTGAATATGAATGACCATATTCCACATCCACAAAGATAACTACATAATACTTAACACACCCTTCATCCATAAAAAGAGAATTACAATTGCCAACAAGATGAATTTCTAACATTAAAACATAGACCCAAATGTCTATAAGGATCTTCATAATACTCTTTGCATTTAATGGTTAAATTCCAATATGATATTACTTTAAGACTACAAAACAACGACCCTTAAACATTTATTGCCTTAGACTGTAAAGGGTTTGGAAATTCTTGTTGGCTTTTTAAGCCTTATTTATTTTTATAATATGGACAAAGAGGTTTTGAAATGTTCCCCAAACCTTTTACAAAGGTGGATCAACCAACTAGATGGATACAAGGAATATAGAGATCAACGTAGCAAACTAAAAAGGATCTACAAAACAAATAAACAATAAAGCTACATGATAGCCGAGTAGGACAAACCCAAACTAAAACCAATAACACACTAGGGCTTTTACTATCAACAACTAGAATCCCAAAAAAGATATCATGTCTCACGCAAGAGACTATACCTATCGAAAAAACATAGTCAAGCAGAAACCCCTAGAAAGAACATCCAACAACAACTATTTGTGGCACGCATTCTTCCATAATTCAAATTTGAAATTCAACCACTGTTTAGGTACAGACTCTTACATTCAACAAATTTTCCCAGAGGATCCCTATTGTTTTTAAGCCTTATACTACCACAAAATATCACAGGTTATCTTAACAATATTCCACAGGGTTAAGTATAAAATAACCACAATAATAAAGGTCTAATATAATATTATAATGAGTAGAATAATATGAAAAAATTAATATGTATATCAAGGCTTATATAATAAAGAAAATGACATTCATTTATATGCTAGAATATAAATGTAAATAGCCTGAATCATTCATGTACTATGCATGAAGAAAAACTTACAATATTAATTGTTCAAAATGTATACAAGTTTTATTACTCCTCTTTTTACAATCAAACAATAAGATATATAAATATGATTTGATATATCCTATGGAATATTGTCTCCATAATATAGCCATAGTGATATGACTCTTCAAGTACTAGACTATTGCTCTCCATATGCCAAGTCTCATGACTCTTGGCTTATCTACTTGCCACTTGCATACTTGATGGACACTTGACTCTACAACACTTGCACACCTTTACATGACTCTTACACTTCTACTTGCACTCATAATCTAGGATACTTGTGCACATATTTACATTACATATTTGTTCTCATACATACAAGACACTTGTGCACATTTACTCAACTTACACTTGCACTCTAAATTACACTTGTGCATTTCTTGGATATTGACACTTGTGCATTTCATGAACATTTACACTTACATAAAAAGGGAACTATAAATCACACTCTAAACTATAGACTTAATCCTAATCTATTATTTACAAATGTACCATGAAGATACATTAACATGTACCAAATAATATTTTTTATCAACAATTGTAATTGAGCCTACCAATTTGACGTTCCATTAAGGAATATCCACTTTCAATTCTTAAAAAGCCTAAAATAGTTCCTAAAAACAACTTACAACTTTTACAAAAAGGATTCCAAGTAGAATACCCATCTATAGGCACCATCATAAAACTCTTGATTTTTACGTTTTTATATAAAAATCAAATAGAACAACTACTACTAGCTATATATAATCTTGAAAGTAAACCCTTATTTTTTTTCCTAAAAAAAAAGTCGTAATTTTATATTAAATAAATATGAAATTACATTCTTCATATGTCTCTTTAGAATTTCTTCAAAATTTCAATAGTGACCTAAAAATCGGGTCATTTATATATTATAATTAGCTATCTCTATCATGCTAAGTTCTATCCTTAGGGACCTTCCCATTTCATCAAACAATATCCTTTAAATCACTAACTTCTCAGTTTTTTTGAAAAAATTGCTTTATTTATGCTTGCTTTAACTAGAGTGTATTAATCCCCCAGATAGATATTTGGACTAGCTACGGTGCATTGCCCTCATTGAATTTCTGTACTAAGCACATACTTGGATTAATCTGAAGTGCCTCCTTTGAGAGTTCATTTGCTTCTCTATTTAGTTCTCAATAAATATGCCAAAAAGTAAAAGTAAAATGAATTATGATTATTTAAAATATGTTAAAAGAATGTGAAAATATCCAAGGTTCAAGTCCTCTTGATACTTGATAATGCCCCTTATGGTCTTTAGGTTTATGTGTACTTAACATCTAAAAAAAGTATGATTTAAGTGAGATGTGTGCATGTTATAAAAAATAATGATTTGAATTAAATAACCAATAATAATAAAATATGAAAAATTATTGTGTAAAAGTTTTAATTAATTATTTAAACTATGTCAAAAAGATGTGTTAAGATAAAAAAAAAAAATGTGTTAAGATTATTTAAATTGTGTTAAAAGTGATAGATTTGAATCAAATAACATTAACTCAGTTATCAAATGACTTAAAAAAACAAATTATCTATTGACATTAGCTCAACGTGTTAGATTCCTCAGTATTTCAAGAAGGAAATCCATGTTCAAATCTTGTCGAACAAATGGATAATATCCAAGCTTTGTTGTAATAACAGATAATATCCAAGCTTTGTTGTAATACCACTGTGTTGTGTTAATATAATATAAGTGAGACCCATTTCAATTTTATATAACCTATTGAAAAAAAAATTAACTCAATTAATTAAATTCTTCGATTTTAAAAAAAAACATAATTTTTTTTTAGAAGAACACATATAAACATTAAAATATTACCCAATAATAATTAAATAATAATCAAATTATTATAATAATATAAGATGGATAAAAACTATTTCATTTCCAACAATATATATAAGGCAATCGTTAATAAAAGTCTACCACCAACCTTTATATTCATAGAAAAACACCTATCCAAATAATAATTTTTTTTTGTCCATAAGGAACCCTCTCTAGGTAATAGATCTCTTTCCTCCCAATAAAATAATAACAATGGTTTTACAACTAAAGACTTATATAGACAATAATAATTCCGCCTGAACTAAAATTAATTGTAACGTCCGTTCTAATTTACAAAACACTCGAATTGGAAAGATTTCATTGTGTCCGTACAATAGGAGCATAAGTCATAAAGCGATTTGATGATTATCTATGTATAAATATTAAAATTAAAAAAAAAAAAATCTATGTGCAAACTTTAGAAACATGTTTGTTGGTAGCACACTAAGTACACGGAAGTGTGTTAATAACAATCTCGAATCATTGTCCCAAGCGTTAGGTGGATTGGTAAGTGCTAGTCTGGTTGGGCATTTAGGTTCAAACTTTGGTGGTGCGAGTTAGCAAAGATAGTAGTCTATTCTGAATCCTCTAGTGCGCGTCAGATCGACGACGATGGTACGGACCCTCGAACTGAATCCTCTAGTGCGCGTCAGATCGACGACGATGGTACGGACCCTCGAACGTTCTACGGCCCCCATCTCACAACAAATTAACAATAACTAGACGGATAGGTTTGTTGTGCGCAATCCTTGTGGTTTGAACCCTGTGCTAGCCAGTTACTAAAAATAATGGCTGTACCAACTCTCCTGTGTAACAAAAAAAAAAAGGAAAAACAACCTCAAATCATCAATGGTTTGTTTTATACTGGGTCAACAACAATGAGGTGGCTTAGAGGTTATAAGAGTTTCTTTCACAGGATTAAGAACAACGAAGTGGCCTAAGAGTTATAAGGGTCTTTCACAGTGTGGCTTAGAGGTTGTAGGGCGTCTCTCACAATGGGTCACAACAACCAGGTGGCCTATAAAGGTTATAAGGGGTCTCACACTATATCAACAACAACCAAATGACCTAAAAATTATAAAGACAATCCCTAAATTTAAACCTCAATACCCATTTTTTATGTATTAAAAAATAACCTTTTATTTCAAAATTTAGAGGGGCTAGATTTAAAGTTAAGCCACTTGCATTAACGCCATCCTACGAAATGACCTAAGAATTATAAAGACAATCCCTAGATTTAAACCTCAATACCCATTTTTTATGTATTAAAAAATAACCTTTTATTTCAAAATTTAGAGGGGCTAGATTTAAAGTTAAGCCACTTGCATTAACGCCATCCTACGGGTATCCTACGGTGTGTGTTTGATGATAAACAGCTCATGTGACCTGGTTCTTCATGTTTGGAGGCTTTGGAGTTGAGGATGACGGCCAGGGTTTTCGAGAAGCTCATGTGACCTGGGCATTGGTATTCGTGTGTGAGAGAGATATGCAGCCAAAAACCAGCACAAGGTGCATCGATACTTTCGCAAGAACATTAAGTTAACATGTGCTGACATGTCCACTGATTCGACCAAATCATCATCATTGCCGTCAACTGACGGAAATCCGTAACCGTTCAAGTACACAGCAAAGTTGACGGACGAGCCTCTGCCGGGGGTTACACGGTAACATGGGGCGCCGGCACTCGCCAATCCGCCCAATGTCCACCGACTCAAGGCAAATGAAGGATAAAGAAAAAGGTAAATAAGTAAAGAAATGCGACATTTTTACTTAAAGACTCAGGCAAATTAAGGGTAAAGAAAAGGTAAATAAGTAAAGAAATGCAACATTTTTACTTAAATCTGGTATTAGGGATAACTAAGCAAAGCCATCTCGCCTTTATATGCTCTGCCTTTCTCAACTATCATTCCTGTAGCTTTCTCTCTTCCCTCTTGTTGCTCTGCCCTCTTATCTCTCTCTTTGTAGTTCTTCTAAATCTTTTGAATTCTTGACGGCTATGGCTGAATTCTTCCGCCGCAGTATTTTTTCTTTTAGAGATCAGATGAATCTTTATTGCACTTGAAAAGTTAGTAAAGTAAAGAAGTTTCAGAGCACTTCGACGGCGAAGGCCTCGCTGTGTCGGAGGATCGGTTGGTGATCGGAAAGTTTGAAAATGCCTGGGGTGTCATCGGAGGAGCGAGGGATGCTGACGCTGGAATCATATGTGCCTGTTACTTTCTTCAATGGCAACGCTACTGTCAATGGGGAGATTATGCCGGCCTTCGAAGTTTCGAGTCCAAAGTTTATGGTCGGAGAAGACGTTAATTTTGTAAACAGCCGGCGGTTTTTGGCAAAGAGCCTCTCATTCGGTGCAAATCCGACGTCAAATACCGACGAGTGGCATGATAAAGAGGAGGCCTTTGTGTCTTCTTGTTCGCCTGTGCCGGCATTGGTGGGATCGCCGTTTATGCAGAGCGATGCTCTGTCAGCGCTGCATAAATTTCTGCCCTCAAATAATGAAGATGAGACTGCCCTGCCTGGGGCTGACGCGTATTCCTGCGACGAATTCAGAATGTATGAGTTTAAAGTCCGGAGATGTATGAGGGGAAGAAGCCACGACTGGACGGAGTGCCCCTTTGCTCATCCGGGAGAGAAGGCGAGAAGGCGGGATCCCCGTCGGTTCCATTACTCGGGAACAGCCTGCCCTGACTTCAGGAAGGGGAGTTGTAGGCGCGGCGACGCCTGCGAATTTGCCCACGGGGTCTTTGAATGTTGGCTTCACCCGGCCCGTTACCGCACCCAGCCTTGCAAAGACGGCCGTAATTGCCGTCGCAGGGTCTGTTTCTTCGCTCACACTCCTCTTCAGCTCCGTCTCGTTCCCGCACCAGCTTCCCCCAGGAGCGCAAAGAGCCCTGCTTCTTCCTACGACGGGTCCCCGCTACGACAAGCGTTTTCTGCGGTCGCTTCCTTCGACGGGGCACTCTCCTGGGATGGCGCGGTTTCCAATTCCATGGGGTATTTGGAAGGGGTGTCCTCTCCTCGCGGTGGGGGTGGGGCTTTTTGTATATCGAATCTGAGCCAGAACCAGAGCCAGAGCCAGAGCCATGTTCAAGTGCAAATGTCGTCACCTACCTCGACGCTCGTTGGGCAAACCCAGTCTCCTCCGTCGCTGTCGCCACCGCTGTCGCCGGCCGGTTCGCCGCCACTCTCCCCTTCGAATTGGCCTCTTGTCGCTGGGGTTTGGAACGCGTCTCCTGCTTTTAGCAAGGCCTTGAATCAGATTTCTCCCGCTATTGCGATGTCCAATATGGATTCCTCTTCTGCTTCATCTTCCCAACTCCACCCGTCATTTGCCCTGCAAAGTGCCCGTCGGCATCCCTCCATAACAATTCCGTTAAATGACGGACAGGGGGGACTTCCAAGCCCCGGTAGAGTGTCGAACGACGCTTCTTGTCCCGCCTCCTCCTACTCTCCGATATCCACCAACCAAATGGCGGATCTGGTAACCTCCCTCCAGCATTTGGAGTTGAAAAACGGAAGCGGCGGCATTTCCTCTGGCAATCATTGGCTGCATCAGATGGGTGGCGTATCTGTTCATAGTGGCTCCCCCCGAGGTTCGAACCTGCGACATTGCTCGTACAGCCTCCCCTGTACTCCGACGAAGTCAAGATGGGGGAACAAGTTGGAGGAATGGGATTGTTCTGAAGAGCCAATGCAAAGGGTGGAGTCCGGCCGAGACCTCCGCGCAAAGATTTATGGGAAGCTGAGCCGCGAGAATCTCGACAGTAACGCTGAGGCTTCTCCTGATCTGGGGTGGGTTAATGAGCTTGTAAAGTAGTAAACTAGATCACATTCTGTGTAGTGTTAAGAAGTGATTAATATTGTGTATAGTCATTAAGGGGTGCTGGGGGGTGGTAGGGTTTGACCCTTTAATTAATTGTTCATATTTTTGCAATTTTTTGTGACTACTTATGCTGTAAAGGAAGCAGGGAGTGGGTTTGGGTTGGGGTGGTGGGTGGGGAGGGTTATTTGTGTTTTTTTTTTTTTTTTTCTGTTTTGGGGTAAGATTTTCACAATTTCTATACAGGAGTTCAAGCGACTCTTCTTTTCGGCATGCATGATGAAGATTTTGTTTGTTGGTAATGGGGGATTCGCTCCGCAGCCAGTAAAGAAAATATTATTTTGTTTGCAAGATTGCTGCAAATTCAGCATAATTTTGTTTTGAGATTCATCCTCAGGAGGAATTGTATAAGACCGATTCATCTTCAGATCGGAGCAGAGCAGAGCATACTTTCTATGGAAAAAGAGCTCAGCAGGAAGTCGGAAGACACGACTACCACATGGAGTATATTTTGCACATTTGCCAGTCAGGTATATAAATAGACTGATATATATAATAGGAGATCCATATTAATATCACAACAACAAAACTGCTATCGACCGTTGGGAGCGGTCACTGTTGTTTTGTAAGCTTTTATTTTATTTTTGCCTTTATAACTCCTCTGTATAAACAAATCAGGAGGAATCCATTTCTTTATTTTCCTGGAACAAGAAGAATGTACAGGAATACCAGGTTTATAATTGTCGCCAGCACTGCTGCTGCTTTTGTATATATTTTATCTCTCTGATCTGGACGCTAAGTCAAATTTGTAAATCCGAGTTATCATTGTAATGCATTTGATATTTTATCCACATTCTCTCTCTGTCTCTCTCTGATTCATGAGATGAAAGTGGCGTCACTGAAAAAAATAATTAACCCGAGGGATTCTTAACTCTTTTTTTTTTTGGTGGGTGGCGGCACCTAAATGATTTTTTTTTTTTTTAACTCACTGCGGTAAAAATGAATCCTTGGGGGGGGGCCAGGACGACGAGTCAATGGCGTGCAAGCGCGGGAAGCGGGTCATTGGGTGGTGAGAGCATTGATTTCATTAGCAGGGTAGCGTAATTCGAAGGTTACAGGTTTTGGGGGAGAGTAGGTAAATCGTGAATGCGATTGCGATTATTACCTCGGGCGGAAAAACTGGGCTGTGCTATTGTCGTTGAGTGGAATTTTTCCCGCCGGTAAATAGTAAAAGTTGATGGAGACGCGACACCCCCACTGTGCTGACAGATGCTTTAAAAACTTACGCCTAGTCCCATGTGCCCTCATTTAGCAGATTCTTTTATTTGTCTCCATTTTAGCAAGCTTTTTAGATTGGTTAGCTGAAATGTCTATATAAAAGCAGCGCCAGATACTGTTTGGGGTTTTTGTGCTACATGGAGAGGGTTTGGGGTTTGTGCTACATGTAGGGTTTGTGTCGTAAGGGTTCGACTTTGAGAGCTCATAATATTGCCAAAAATAATCTAAGGGACTTTTTTTTTTCGTCTGACACGCCTTTTATGCTGTGAATATGGATCATCTTTGAAATTTTCTCATTTTTTCTGACACGCCTTACGCTCCTGAACTTGGATACTTGTTGAAATTTTGTTTATAATTAAACCTTTGGCATCTTTGAAATTTTGTTTAAAAATAAGCTTTTTTTAATATTCAGATGCAACTTGTTTGAAAAATAATTCGAGATTTACCTAGAAGTAGAAGCCCCCGGCCCTTTTCTTTCTTGTTAGTGGATATTTCAGTAAAGAGATTTTTATTTAAAAAAAATTGAATTGAAATAATATTATAAGCAAAGACATCCGCCCGCTTTAACCTGTTACTTTCATTGTTTATTTATTATCCTAAAAATTATTTTAGTTTATCATCGCAAAAATGCATTTTAGGTTAGGAAGTGGAGAAAATAGTTAGCGGTAAATAGTGGGAATCTTGGGATTTGTTTTTTAAATTACCTGATTTGAAAAGGTAAAGAAATAATAAATTAGCTTCCACGCTAAGGAACAAAGGAACTAAAAGTGGGTGAAGATACCGGTGATAATGAAAGAAATATAAGTGGGTGAAGATAAGAATGATAATGAAAGAAATATAAGTGGATGAAGTTACCAATGACAAAGTAAACGAGGATGGGTAAGGAAGGTAAGGTTTCAACTCCATGGTCTTTCTTTTAATTCTCAGTGGTCTTTCTTTTAATTTTGGTGATGCCATGAGGGCCTAAGGGCCTGCCTAGTCAGTAAGGATTGAGCCAGGTTATCTAATCTAATATTATATCTTTATATGTAGGTGATATGATATCATTTCTTTGGAGTTCAAAGGTGATTTAATCATATAAGCATTGAATTATCATTTATATCTATATACAAATGATATGATATTATATAAAAACTGAAATATAAATAATATGATATTATATTAAAATGGGATTTAAATCCCGGAAGCGAAATTATAGTGGGATTTAAAAGCTGTGAAACGAAATGTTTACATGTTTGTAAGAAGCACAAGTTCATCTCTTTTCGACTTATCATTTGACTGACTTATGAAGAAGACCTTCCCCTTACAAATTTAAAAAATCCGATTGCTATAAAATCATTTATTCATTCTAAAAAATTAGAAAACTATTAGCTATAGTAAAAATTGATCAAAACGTTTAAATCATAGAAGACATTTGACAAATTCATAAGAAAAGTAATATGCTCCATGTCACCATTCATCTACTTCGATTCCAACCAAAGGTTTCGATTTCAAATGTATGATTTTCACTTTACACATTTACTTATTCTTTCCCACTTGCAACTTTAAAATCTTTAAATTATTTTCCTTTATTCGGTGTGCTCTAGCTTTCAACATGTTTCTTATTCCATGCCTTTTGTCATGTCTCCCATGTGACCATCTTTTAACCTATTTTTAAAAAATATTATTTTTTCGAAAGTAACTTAATTTTATGTGATCATTTATTAAATTATTTTTTAAAAATATTTTTTTTGAAAGTAACTAAATTTTATTAAAAAAAATAAAAATTCACATTAAAAAAAGTGAGTAGTATGAAAGCACACCCTAAAGCCTATACAAGAAACTAAATCAAGGTTTACTGAACACCCAAAACAAATCATAAATAGAGCTGTCGTGTACATTGCATAAAAAATTGAAAATAAACTAGAGCAAAAAAATCCTAAATTGTAAAACTTTGGATAGATCGAATGCATAGAATGGTTGGATGCCAAAATAGATCACAAAGAGAGTTGTTGCTTACATTGCCAAAAAAAAAAATTGAAAAAAAAACTAGAGCAAAAAAGTTCTAAATTGTAAAACTTTGGAGAGATCTAACACATAGAATGGTTGGTTTCGTCAAGTGCCCATGTAAGTAAATCTTTTCAAGTAAACTTAAATACTAGCTGCTTTACTGAGACTTCATCGTCTTGCTTTTGTTCAAGCAATGCCAACATCCCAAAGTTGTTGAAACTGTTGGTTTAGGCACTCGCTCACAAGGTTTGGATAGGTGAAATCGTCTTGCTTTTGTTCAAGCAATGCCAACATCCCAAAGTTGTTGAAACTGTTGGGTTTGGCACTCGCTCACAAGGTTTGGATAGGTGAAACCGTTTTTCAGGTAGATTGTCTCCGTATTCTTTTCTTTATTCTCATCTTCTATCTCCATCTTCTTTTCCATGATTATTTTATTAAATATTTTAATTTTTTTTATAAAAATATTATTAAATTAAACACCATTATTTAACTTTGATACATTGTATAATACCATTGTGTATTAGTTGAAATGTAATATTAATAGACCTTTGAAAATAATGTAAAATCCACCTTCAAAGAGTTCCAAGAAAAAAACAAATGTTACTCTTTGATTAGAGGATCTCTCCCTTTCTAAAGTTTGTAGATAAAGGTAAGAGTTAAGGGTAAAGTTTATATATAAAAGGTAAGAGTTTTGGAAATTGATGGAAAGCTTCAAGATAAATTGGATATATATATAGATTGTATGTTTTTTCTTTTTTAAAGTTTGTAGATAGAAGGTAAGGGTTAGGGTAAGGTATGTATATAAGAGGTAAGAGTTTTGGTAAGAGTTAGGGTAAAGTTTGTAAATAAAGGGTAAGAGTTTTGGAAATTGATGGAAAGCTTCTAAGATAAATTGGATATATATATAGATTGTATATTTTTTCTTTTTTAAAGTTTGTAGATAGAAGGTAAGGGTTAGGGTAAGGTACGTATATAAAAGTAAGAGTTTTAGAAATTGTTTCCAATCTCACGGGTGTGCCCATGCATAGCCAGTAGTCTGTTCCGAATCCTCTACGTGTTGCGCCCGCCTGACGATGGTGGTCCGTTCCCTGCATGTCCGGTGGTCCCCATCTCCTACCGCGTGTTACCATCAACGAGATAGATGAAGAACACAAACTTATACTGAGATGGGGGTGAACAGTATAAGACCACTTTTTACTTTTCTTTCCAAATCAATATTATGCAATGTATGGATAACGATATCAACAATAGTAATCAAATCAATGCACAAATCACCACACACAATAGAGACACCACAATTTACGTGGTTCACCCAATGTGGGCTACTCCACGGAGAAAATATTTCACTAAAATTTTCTCAATCAATCTCTTGGGAATCCTTTCCCTATGACAATGTTTATGGACCTCTGTCCAAAGGAGATACCAATCCACTAAATCAAGTTTGTGGATCTCTATCCACAGGAGAACTCTACTCTGGCTGGTGATCCTCTAGAAGACTACTGCCTCCACTACACTGGCTTGTGGATCTCTGTCCACTGAAGACTCTTGTCCCCACTCAGAAGACTTGTCCTCACTACCCTGGCTTATGGATATCTATCCATTGGAGACTACTGTCCTCTCTACTCTGTCACCTCTAAAGCTCTGTCTTAAATTTGTACTAAACACAGTCCTTTGGTCTAGCACAAATCTACTCAATCTCTATCTCTGGTCTGACACAAATCTATCCTCAAATCTACACCAAACTCTGTCCTCAAATCTTGCTCAACAAGTCCACACAGAACTTGCTTAAATCTGCTCAACAAGTCCACACAAAACTTGCTCAAATATGCTCAAAAAGTCCACACAGAACTTGTCCAATCTGCTCAACAAGTCCACACAAAACTTGCTCAAATATGCTCAACAAGTCCACACATAACTTGCTCAAATATGCTCAACAAGTCCATACAAAACTTGTCCAATATGCTCAACAAGTCCACATAGAACTCGCTCAAATCTGCTCAACAAGTGCACACAGAACTTGTCCAATCTGCTGTACAAGTCCTCATAAAACTTGCTCAAATCTACTCAACAAGTCCACACAGAACTTGCTCAAATCTGCTCAACAAGTCCACACAAAACTTGTCTAATCTTCTCAAAAAGTCTACACAAAACTTGCTCAAATCTGCTCAATAAGTCCACACAAAACTTGTCCAATCTGCTCTACAAGTCCTCTCTAGAACTTGTTCAAATCTGCTCAATAAGTCCTCTCAAGAACTTATCCAAATATGTATTGTAACCTTCCACAAAAGCTCACACAAAAATCAGTCCACAAATCTCCTCAAAGACTTGCCTCAAATTTGCTCAACAAGTTCACACAGAACTTGTCCAATCTCATAGAAACATAAATAGAATTGTTAGAGACTCAATATGTTATATACTAATCACAATGCTCAATTACTTTCTCAACTCAAATCAGAATATAGAATAGTTTGTTTTATGGAACTTGAACAATCACTTCACACTCCCACTTGACTAGGTTCAATCAAATCTACTCAACCAATCACTCAATGAAATAATCCTCTCTCAAACCCTAGTCCAAGCTTATAAACACCAACTCAAAATGTTTTCAACAATGCTCAACAACAAATCTCACATAACAATGATACTCATGTTCTTTTCAAACTCTAGTTCAAGTTCTTTGCTCAACAACTAACTTCAACAACAATGCTTATAAAACAACTCTCACATAACAATGATACTCATGTTCTTTGCAAACCCTAGTTCAAGTTCTTCACTCAATAACTCACTTCAACAACAATGCTTATAAACCAACTCTCTCATAACAATGATACTCATGCCCTAGTTCAAGTTCTTCACTCAATAACTCACTTCAACAACAATGCTTATCAAACAAGGTTTAACAACAATTCTTTATTCCAGAAAACCTTGAAGCATTAACTCAACACACTCAATAGGAAAACCCTAATCAAGTCCTTTTCACTCCAAACTTATTTTTCAGAAAACCAATCAATCAATTCAACTATGGAAGAATGTGCTTATACCTTTTTCTTGATGATGAAAGGATCTCATAAATCTGTCACAACCACAAACACTTCTATGCCAAACTCAAGGAGGTTAAAAGATAAATCCTTCTCACAATGTAATGCAAAAACTCAATTGCATCTTATCACTCCAACTATAAAAACAACCATCATCATACATAAAATAATTTTCCAATAACACCTTATAATCTCCCAACTAAAATAAATTTATCATCCACCAAAAATTAACTCAAAACCTATTTAATTAAATTTAATGGCAAGAAATATTTTGACATAAATTAAATTAACTTTCCTTATAACTCCGACAACATGAACCAAGCAAACAACCTTTCACATACCCTTATAACTCCAAATAATACTTTAAGAAAAAAATTCGACAAACAAATTTTCTTTTAATCAAAAATACCTTTGCCACTTATGTGATTTGAACTTCCAATCACTACCTCCTCATGCACCCTAGCCGCGAGCTTGCCCACTGCGTGTGCTAGACACACGTTTGAAACCTTAAGAGCACTTCGTGCTTTTTCTCCTAAGTCTGGTGCTCAAAACGAGCGCGTGCCAAAAAACCTTTCCCCTTGGCACTCAAGACAAACGCTCCAACTCCATGCAAATCGATCGTGGACTCTTCCACTCCTAACACTCTCGCAAAACGCGTGCTACCAATGGACCACTCCGTCCAATGTGGTTCAGACCTTACACTCTCCCTTTTTGTCTTCTTCCTGGCGCTAAAAGACAAACAAACTCTTTGTCTTCTTCCTCAACGATCAACGATTGCACGAATTACTTTTAGCTTGGTCACATGAAAATCAAATCGAAGAGGGGTAAGTTTGAATGCCCCTTTGGCATATTATTTATACACGAATTCACCATATGTCTTAGACGTCGGTGCTCCATAATATTCAATGACGTCGATGCTTCTTACAACCTTTATAATTTATAAATTATTTAAATTCTAAAAGAATTTAAATTTTATAAATTGTATTTATAGACCTTTGAATTTAATAAAAATTAAAGCCTTCTTTAGGTAAAATTTAAACCTTCATTTGCTCTTCAATAATTTGATGAAAATTATTCTGCCACCATGATTTTTAATAAAAACCTTAATTTTACCATTATGATGTTTAATGAAACCTTTATATCCTCATAATGGTTTTAATAAAAACCTTTTAATTTGCCACCATGGTTTTAACAAAAACCCTTATAAAACAATATTTTGACTACTTTTCTTCAACTCTTTGCATTTCTCCTGGCTTCAATGATGGTGTACTCCATGGTGTTAATGAAAACTTCATGTGTTCTCTTGACATCAATGACAACTTCTCACCTTGATATCAATGATAACTACATGAGCTCAAAATGTCCAACAACGGATGGGTTTGTTGGATGCAGTCGTTGATGGTTGGAACCCTGCCTTGGCAGTTACTACAAATTGTGATTGTATCCAATTCACCTATGTACAAAAAAAAAAGAAAGAGTTTTAGAAATTGAAGGAAAGCTTGAAAAGTTTAATGTAAATTGGTAAAGGTTATTTTTGTATCATGTTTTGTTATGAACATTGTTGGAATGAAAGAAGTAAGCACTAAAAAATTATAGCATAGACAAATTAATTAAAAGGATAAACTTTAAATCTATTAAGAAGTTGAATATGAAATTGTAGATTTGTGTTGATTAAGAAAGAAGATGAGTGGAAATTAAATATAATAAAATAACTTTAAGGTTTTATTTGTAATTATGCCTTAATTATATTACATTTATTATGCTATGGATTTAAATAAAAGTTTGGGGTAATTAACAAATATTGATTATGAAGATTGAAATATTGAATATATATATGGACGATGAACGTAAAGCTAGTTTTCTAGGAAATGGGTTTGACAGGGTGAAATATTTGCAACCTTGACCATCCTAAGGTTTTGTAGGGATTTTGACTACTACTTTCATTAGGATTAAAACTATTATGAAAAATATTCTTACTTGTGGTATGATTACTCATGGCTATAGAGCATACATTATTAGTTCTCTCCTCTTTGGAAAGAAGGATGAGAAGTATGATGATGTCATATTGAATAAGAGGTAATGATCTATGTGGCATCATAATAGAGATCCATACCCATATAAAACCCTACAAATGGAGCAAATGGTTGGATAAGAAGCGAAAAATAATGGGGGCCTGATGATTGATTTGGAAATAGTGACTATCCTTTGTAGGGATATTTATTGAACACTTGCATCCTAAAGGTATTAAAGTTTTGAATATAGTCTTTAGCTAAGGTAAAATTGTTTCTGTTATTTATAAGTTATTATACATAAAAAATTAGCCCAAAATTTGATGTGGTTAATGCCAAATAGACATTATATATCTAGTTTTTTTTAAAACAACTTGAGCTTACACAATGTTTATTGAAATGAAATAAAGTAGAATTTGGAATACAATGAAAGTAGTGTTAGCATAAATTTACAATATTCATACATTCAATTTAGGAACTACGAGGTGGATGATTAATTGCTTGGTCTCTCCCTTATCTTTTCCATTTCCATATCTCTTGCATGGGTCATCTATATCTATCCCATGTTAATGTTCATCTAATTTTCATCTTTAATGGTTAGAATTATTCCTAGCAAGCCTTCATCCCCTCTTTGGATGGCATCATCTTTATCATGCATGCATGCTGTGGCCATGGTGTGATCTTGTCAATAAGCAAGTGAATAAGACATTGCCTTTAGTTGTTTAACCAAATGGAGGGGTGACCAAGATCCCCTACAAGCCTTAGGATGGAATAAAGTTACAGATCATATTGAGACCCTTTATGTAATAATATGTGGACATGTAAATTTCCACTATAGGATCTCAAATCCTTGGGCATAACCTTCTCAATCAAACTTATGCACATAGTTTTTAAGGGGTTTGGTAGGGTTTATTTGACCTATTACTTATTGTGTCCCATCGTACAATGTTGAATACACATGACTCCTCTACCCACCCTTATAAAGGATAACATCTCATGACAATAGCCATTAGTACCTATCACTTTATAATAAAGGGACTTTAGCCAGACACCAAGTCAACTACTAAAATGAGGCCCAAATATCCTTGCTAAAATTGAAGAGAAAGCTTATTTAACCAAATACTAAGGCTCACCATTACTAAAACAACACCACCAAACTAAGTAGACATTCACAATAGTAACAAACATAATAAAAATATCGTTAAATGGATTCTTTTAAATTTATTCTTGCATTAAACAAAAAGATATATATCCATAAAATATGTAAAATATTCTAAATCACCCTACATAGACAATAGTAAGGAGTAATATAACTTGGTTTCAACAATACAACTTTAATATTATCTTTACATATAAGAATCATACACAACAATGACAACAACTAGCAAATGCACACTTGTTTATCCACAATAGGAACAACCCATAGTGGGATAAGAGACCTACCTTGAATGATTCCAAATTTGGTAGTTTTCTACAATTGTCTCTTTTCTCCTCTCATAATTATTTTCATTCCTTAGTTTGTATAATGACACTTCCCTAATTTTTTTAAGGTTATATACAAACATTTCATAATCAAGAGAGGGCTATCCATTGATATTGTGGCATGCCCATCTTTTTGACTCCTTCCACCTTTAAAGGAACAAATTTTAATACCCTTTATTTGAGAAATTAATTTGAATTTAAAATTATTTTTGAAAAATTTCCACTAATCAAATTATATTTTAATAATGTAATGAACTCCATACTTGGGTTAGTCAAAAATAACATGAATGTTTTGATATTAAGTTATATTTATCATAAAGGATAGAAATTAAATTAATTACCACTTATATATACTATTTAATTTAACAACATGTGAATGTCCCATAGGTCGTGAAGTGCGAAGGATTAGGGTTTTATCTTGGAAAAAACATCTCATCTTTTAGGAGCCATATCTTCATGAAGAGTTATTCGATTTAGCTAATTCTTGGACCAACTTGTGTAATATTTGAATAGATTTAAAATGAATGGTCATATGCAAAAATATAAGTAATATTGAGGGAGATATGATCCTATGAAGTCAACCATTCAGAACAAGGGCAATGAATTTTTTTAGCTGCGAAAAATGAAATTGCAAATATTTGTCAGCTAGGGTTAGAACGATGGGAAGAGCAATGAAGGGCTAGGAATTTAGCAAGGCAAGACATTCTATCTAGACAAAGAATTTTTTAGCTAATTTTTTTCCCTTTCTTTATCTTAGAAATTATGCATGAAAAATTTATAAAGTTTTTATCAAATATTATATTTGCTATAGGACATTTAGATAAATTTCAATAGATTTTGAGTTTTAGTTTCCTTTTCATGGATAAATTTATAGTTAAATCCTTAGAATCATCTCTAGTGGTAGAGGTTAGTGAGCGCACCTTAGAGAGATCCTCGTTGCTCCAAGATAGGGCAGTTTTTGGTAAATTTAATGGGTATTGGCCAAGGGTTTCAGCCTTGAGAAAATGGATTGATAGGAGTTGGAAGTCTCCAAGAGTGATTCTATCATTTATTCCCAAAGGTTTCTTCCTATCCATTTTTTTTCTAGGGAAGAAAGAGAAAGAATTCTAAAAGGAGGTCCTTGGTTTATGGGAAGAGCAAGACTCTTCCTTACCCGCTGGTATGAAGGCTTTTCACCTAAAAATGTAGCTAGTAACAGTATGGGTTAGGATGGTTGGGTTTCCCATTGAATTTTGGGAAATAGATACCTTCAAGGTAATAGGAAACACTCTAGGAGAATTCCTTGAGATTTTAGATACGACAAAAGATGGATTTTTGGCTATTTAAGCTTGAATATTGGTCATGATTGATATAAGTAAAGCTTTACTAAAAATCAATCATTCTTAAGTATGGGTATAATATGTGGATCCAAACTATAGATTATGAAAACATATCTTTTAGATGTAGAATATGTCATGAGGTGGGGCATATTGAGAGATCATGCCCTAAGAAGAGCCCAACATAATAATTTGTAGAAAATCGTAAGAGAAAATTACAAATGGTTATGGATGAAGATGGTTTTCAACTTCCAAAAAATAGATCTAGAAAAATAGAATAAAATAAATAGTGGAGACCAATAAGGAAGGATATTGGAAGAAATACCAATTCTTTTTAGGATTTAGCCTATGAAGAAAAAGTAGATCAAAACTTAGAAGACACAGTACAACAAATTCAACATATTAAATTCAACATATTAACAAGGAATCGTCTATTCAGAATGATCCTAATTTAAGGAAGAACATTTTTTATGAACCTAAGGAATGTGTCTCATCAGATTTTGAAGAATCTCTTGAAGTACCATGCATCATTCAAGAGAAAATAATGGGTAAATAAAATACAGTTTTAGAAGTTAATACCTCTACCATTAATAAGGAAATACCAAACAATGAGCAAGATAAGTCAAAAGCTTCTACAATAGAGCTAGGAGAGGATAAATATGATGAAAACAAAATTGTCAAAGAATATTGAGGAATAGAATAATAAGACCTACTCTTGATATAGGTAATGCAAAAAGAGAAAAACCCTTAAATTATCAAGCACAATCTAGGGAAGAAAGAGAAAACAAAGAGAAAGGAACACAAACTAAGTTGGTTTAACTCTTTAGCAAACAAAAAAATGATAGTGGTAATACATAGGAGGGTCCAAAAGCTCCTAATAGGACATGATTATCCTCTCATGAAATATAAGGGGTGCTAATGCCCCCTCAAATCATAGGTGTATTAGGGACCTATGTTTAAGTAATAAACCTGATATTCTCAGTATCCTAGGAAACTAAAATGACAAAAGAAGTTTCAAAAACTATGAAAGCAATATGAGCAAGATGTGAATGGGATGCTATGGATTTTGAAGGAGTGGTTGGGGGAATTCTAACTTGTTGAAATCCTTCTAGAACATTTTGTGTAACCATTCATAAAACTAGGCATTGGATAACCTCTTCAGTCACTTGCTAATTTGTAGATATTCATTTCATCCTTATCAATGTCTATGGATCTACAACTCAGTCAGGTAGATCAGAATTTTAAAGTGGGATTGAAGCCTTTATGAGAAGTAAATGCCAAGAAACCCGATTCATGATCATTGGAGATTTAAATGCCATAACCAAGTTGGATGAAAAATTTGAGGGAATTAGTAAATTGACCCAAAGTATGAAATATTTCTTAGCTTTTATTTAAAACAATAATCTATGGGAAGTTGAGTTTGAAGAAGACAACTATACTTGGACCAACAACAAGAGAGGCCAAAACCTAATAGAAAAAAAATTAGACAGATGCATTCTCTCAAATCATTTGTTAGATGAAAGAACTTATGCTAAAATTATTACCTTAACAAGGATTGGTTCAGATCACTAGCCAATAAGAGTTAAAATAGTGGTCAGTGAATTAAAAAAAAGACCATATTTTAAATACGAGCAAATGTGGGAAGACCATCCTCAATTTGTTGATATGATAGCTCAAATGTGGAATTATTTAGGTTATGATGGGTTGTATGCTATTCCAAACCAAATTAAAGCTATGACATAAAGATTAAAATAATGGAACAAGAACACATTTGAAAATATTTTTGAGAAAAAAGAACTAAAAGATAAACTTTCGAAATTCCAAAAAGGTGTTGATAATAATCCAAGCTTAGAGGAAAGAGAGTTGCTTAGTGAATAAGATGAAAGGATCCCAAGGAGGATTTGTGAAATGAAGATAAATTATGGATGGGATAATAGTAGCTCATGAAGTTATACATTCAACAACTACAAGAAAAGAGAAAGAAATGATCTTAATACTCGATATGAGTAAAGCCTATGATAGGGTTAAATGGGATTATATGTATATAAGCTTGTGTCTCTAAATTTTTTTATTAAGTGTTGGTCAATGGGTTAGTGACAAAATATTTTAAATTCAAGAGAGGCCTTAGACAAGGAGATCCTCTATCTCTTTATTTGTTCATTATTATAGCAAAAGTTTTGAGTAGGAACTTAAATAAGGCTTACAAATATGGGCTTATAAATGGACTTAAGGTTAGTAATAACATCGATAACATCACCCATAAATAGTTTGTAGATGATACAACCATTTTTGGAAGGGTAAGGATAAATGAGGCTAGAGCTTTGAATAACTTTTTAAAAGAGTACAAAAGAGCTTCAGGGCAAAAAGTTAATAGGACTAAATCCAAAATTTACTTCCTTAACACTCCTGCTAATATCAAAGCAAGCATTTGCAGGTTGCTTCAAATGGAAGAGGTAAATTTACCAACAAATTATCTTGGGATACCTTTATTTAAGGGGAGAATGAGGATAGATATATGGAATCCAGTTATTAGTAAATTTCAGAATAAACTTCTGAAGCAGGACTATAATCAACAGAACACAAACAAGCTTCCCAAAATAGATAAAATTGCCAAAACAGTGTCAGAGCTCTTCTATTACTTTTATGAGAATGAGGATACCAAAACCAAACCCCTTTTTACAATTTTGAAATACCTTGTTTCCCATTTTTCTGCCTAAAACAATCCATTTAAAATTTGAATTTTGGGGGCAAACTTCCCGGGGTCATAACTCCTCGCTCGTTGCTTGGATTGACTATTAGTGCACCTTTTCGGAAAGCTCTCAAAAATACCTACAACAATGTAATGTCCTAAGGGATATTATACCTAATTTTCACCCCTATATGAGGCCTCTAAGGCCTTCAAAATTCACCTGCAAGTTTTAGTAGCAGGATTTTCACCATTTTGGTAGGGTTTTTACCATAAAACTTACATATCTCCCAAACCGCTTAGGATATTGGGGTGATTATTTCACCATTGGGTCTATTTCTCCATACTCTAAACAACTAAACAAAATTTATAATAAAATAAAATAAATACAAATTTGGATGATGCAAGATCACTCTTACACTGCTAGATGCTCCTGCATTAACTTCCAGTTTGGAAAGATAGATGGTTATCATTAGCAGGAAGAGTGCAATTAATTAAGTCAGTCTTACAAACCATTTCAAAATATTATATATAATTGTAATATATGCCAAAATAAGTTGAAAAAAGTTTAATATTTATTATGTGATCCTTTTTATGGTCAGGTTTACATTATAAAAGGCAATTTCCTTTGGTGAAATGGAGCAAGTTGTGTGATGATGAAACTAGGGGGGGTATTGGTTTAAGAGTTCTTACAGATGCAAACTTAGCTCTTAGGGGAAAATTTATTTGGAGATTGTACAAAGAGAGTCAAATACAATGGGCATAAATTCTTCTAAGTATATTGATCCCAATGACCCAAGTTTAATATTTACTACATTCTCTCTACCAAATGGTTCTACTCTTTGAAATGGTTTAAAAAAATCTATTGATCTTATGATTAAAGGTTTAATATGGGTGGTGGGAACCGAAGAAAAAAATTCTATTTGGATGGATACTTGGTGTGATAAAAAACCACTAAATTTAGATCTAATTTTGAAACCTTGGATGAGATTACTTCAAGATAAATATGGTGATAGAGTTTCAAGTATTTTATACAAGGATCGACAAGGAAGATACAAATGAAAAGAATATTTTTTTACAAGTATTCAAGACATCGATGCTAAGAGGAAATTGAGTAGAAATATAACAACTACGATTATTTTGAGGGGAGCCAAGAATAAATTGATTTGGGAGTTGAATAGCTCAGGAGAATACATAATAAGAAGTGGATATAATGTTCAATATCAACAAAATAGTAATATCACTAGAATATGGAGAGATATTTGGGATAGCCCAAGCATTCCTAAAGTTACAATTTTTGTTTTGCTAGTAGGTCATAGAAGAAATTTATCCTAGGATAACCTTATGAAGAGGGGTTTTCGTATCCCCTCTCAATGTGTTTTATGTAATAAGGAAGAGGAGAGTATATACCATCTCTTGGGACATTGCTCAATAGTTTAGAATATATGGCAATGAATTCTTAATATGTTCGATAAATATATGGTGATGAATAGAAAAATTGAATATTGGTTAAAGCAATGGCAGAGCACTTATAAAAGTGAGGCTTTACAAACAATATGGGATATATCAAAAGATATAATACTTTGGACTATATGGCTAGAAAGGAATAGAATAATATTTAAAGGAAAGGAAAGCAATTTAAAGGTAATGAAAAAGAAGATATACTTAGCCATAGAGGAGTCTAAACCAACCCTATCAACTCACCCAATCCTTAATTTGGAAGCAGAGAGCCTTGATAGATGGAGTCAAGTCATTAAATGGAATTATGATGTTGGGTACAAGAGAAGAAAAAATAAGGCAAATAATATAAAGTGGAAACCACCAGATGTGGAGTGGGTTAAATTGAATTTTGATGGAGCATCTAAAGGAAATCCATGACCAACAGGAGGAGGAGGAATAATTAGAAATAATAGATGAGATATTTTATCTCATTATGCTTTTAATAGTGGATTTAAGATAAGCTTAGGCAGCCTTAGAAGGGTTAAAATATGTAAACAAATAAAATAGAATAGAGTACGTATGGAAGGTGATTCTCTCAGTAATTTATGTAATTTTGAGGAAAGCAAAGGCTCCATGGAACATACAAGAGATAATTGTGGAAATTCAATATCTTGCTAAAGAGTTTGAAGAAATCAGGTTAACATCCAAACATGCTCTTATAACAATGTTCTAGTAGCACTTGTAGGCCCAAAATGACCACATCCTTAGAAAGCATTGAAAATTTTATTCTAAGGCATGAAATCTCCATTCTACACATTTCCTAGTGTATTTTGAAGCAGATCTGCAATGAGAGTTCCAAAATTCTACTCAACACTTGGTGTATCTTCACCTTAAACTTATTGTATTTTGAAGCGAATTCTAGATGAGTCCAATTTCGTAAATTTTTTTGGTGATGATGATATCAGCGTAAAAATAAGTGCAGAATGATGATCATGGTTAGTTTTTGCATGCTCCAAGTGGCTAAGTGTTGATGAGTTCTCATTCCACTGAGTTTCAAGAGTAATTGGGTGCGAAATGGTGACTTAAAGTTAGAAGACACTACGAAGAGTGCAAAATGGTGATAAAGAGTATTTTACACCAAATTCGAAGTGAAATGGTGATAAAGGCTATTTTACACTACAAAGGATATGAAATGATGATGAAGTCTTATTTGCACTAGCTTCGATGCAAATTGGTGATTCCACATTTTGACCAAGGTGATGATGACATCAACATATTCTTTTGTGCGAATTGTGGTTTGTTTGAAGCCAAAGAAGAGAAAAGAAAAGTTAGTGAGCGGATTGATAATGGAATGCATTCCACTTGCTCTTTAGTGCATTTTATGCCAAAATTCGATTTCGTAGAATCAAGGCCACAAAATATGATGTTAGAAATTAAAAAGTGTATAATGGTGCTTTTGTCTTTCCCCACCAATTTGTAGAGTATTTTTGAAGTTTTAATCGCAACCGTTCATGATGAAGATTGACGATCGAGAGTTTGCTAACACTGTTGTAGTATTTAAAAGTGAATTCTTGCTGAAATAGAGAGCAGTCAGTTGAAAGGCAGGAAGAAAAAGTGTCAAAGGGTTTTCAAGAATGATAACCAAAAGCAGTTTCAAATCTATGGCAGAGTAAGTTTCCAAGAATGATTGACAAATCAGATGTGGTCTCCAATGGTCTAAATTCCAACTGCCATCAAAAAACCAACAAGTTGTAGAGAGCCAAGCTGCCATGGCGGATTACTTGCAGTGGATTTCATGAACTTCTTCAACCAGTAAGATAATGCCAACAAAACTCTCTACTGAGTTGTAAATTTATAATTTTTGTAATGTCTCCTTAATATTCTTTCATTTTTACAAACTATAAATAGAGGTTGAACCCTTGTTTTTAAGGATCGACTCTAGTGCATTTGCTTGCCCTACTGTAAATATTCTTGTGAGCTAATGGAAGGAGCATTACTCTAATTTTTGACTCAAAATTTGTCATCTTCATCATCTTTGTGCAAGAGATTCGAAGCTCTGAGCTACATTTCTGTTAATACTTTAGCGGTTAGTTCATTCCAACTTATTGGATTACTAGTTGTGAGAGTAATTGAAATATGTTCATGGTTAGATCTGTATTGTTAGGAAGTTTAATTTATTAAATCTAACTATAGGTATATTCTGCTAATTTGGATTATCAATATTATATGTTGAAATTACTTTCTACAATATATCTCTATTTATGATTTAATATATGAAGATTTAATGGGTTTAAATGCTGTTAATCTTGAGTGATGGGACACTAGAAATAGTTTGTGGGAGATTTTTTCTGTAGTTGCCTATGCTATTAGCCTATTCAGCCACTATTTTTCATAATATATCTAACCCTAAACCTTATCTCAAAACCTTATTTGAGCTTTAATTGTGTCAACACCATTTTAAGTTGACAAGGAACCAACCTACTCTAGAGGTTGTATTGAAGTTGCCTATGGTCCATCCAATGTTGAGTATCGAGTTGTGACTATCAAGTGCATGCATGGATAGAAAATTGGAAGATAGACAGTCGCAATGTCAAGTAAAACTTGATGTCAATTCAGTGCCCAATAGTTTTTGGCACATTCAGTGGGACCAGTTCACAAAGAACACGAAAACCCATCATATGAGTTATTTTGTTTTATATCTACCAAAAGGAATCAAGATTTGGTGTATTGTCTTGACCTTGCTAAGTGGAGAATAGAAAATTCACCTAGTGACTCCTTGGCATTTAAACCCAAAAAATAATTATCCCTTTAGACCATAGTTCTTTCATGTATACCAGGTCATTCAAAAGAAATAACCTTGATTATTTTTTCTATTATGAGTTACCTTATAGAGAGTCCACTGTTATAAGGAATTTAAACCAAGATTTGCATTCAAAAGAAGATCCTCCTGAGAAAAAACCCATAGTTAATCCAAGAGCCCCTCCAATAGGACCTACACCTGGAAATATGGCAAGAAATGTAGCCCCAAATCAGGGTAATGTACCCCCAAATCAGCCTTTACAAAATTATCCCAGCTAGAACACAATTGGTCTCCTCAGATTGGCCCAATGCATGACATTCCTCAAGTTGTTTCTAAGGCTATTCCTACTTATGATGGATTTGGAAAGACTGCATATGAGCACTGCTAGGATATTTTGAATCTGGTAGAAATCCATAATATAAAGAATGAGGATGTTATTGTGAGAATCCTAAAGGAAATATTTTACATTGGTTTAGGACTCTTGAGGATAACACCATCTGTGAAGCAAAAATATGACACTAAAGCATATATAAAAATAAATAACTCATAATGAACAATAAATTGCACAGAAGATGATTTTATTCAATAAATGGGGGGGTAGCTGATAAAATCCTTTATTACAATTGATATGTTTGAAGAACACAAGCTTATACAATTGATCATTTGTTCCACCAAGTGCATCTTAAAAATAATCATCACTGAAACTATATCCATCCCTCGTGCAATAATTTGCATTATCCACATAGTAGCTTCTCTTTTGCCTTTGGAAGGACTTATCCCCTTGTCTGTTTTATCCATCCCTGCTTTTCTTTTGGTACCTACATTTTTTAGATTCCCTATACCTGTGATCTTGGTTTTCTTCATCATTGTTATTCTTTGGCTCTTTGCATTCTGTTGCAAAATATCCATACTTGCCATAATTAAAGCACTTAGTACATCTCATATCTATTGGTTTTTTGGAACCTCTATCTCTTCTACCATAGTTAGCTTCTTCATCACTAGAAGATTCATTGCTTGATTCTATCTTCTTACCCTTTTTCTTACTTTCCATGTTGAATGCAGCTTCTTTTGGAGGAATAGGATCTTTTGTTTTTATTTCAAAATTTGTAAGCATACTAAGCAAAACATTTCTTGTTAGATTATCACTATCAATTGATGTTTCTATGGCAAAAACCTTTTCACTATACCTTTTTGGAAGAGTTCTCAAGATCTTGTCGCAAGCATCAAATTCATCAACCTTCATTCCAAGACCTTTCATCTCATGTATAAGTTCATCAACCTTGTTGAGATAGCCACAAATGCTTTCATAATCCCTCATTCTTAGATTCTCAAATTCTCCCTTGAGATTTTTGATCTTATATTTCCTGACACTTTTATCTCCTTCATATATGGTATGCAATAGTTCCCACATTTATTTTGTTTTTGTACATTCCATAACCTTCATAGATTTTGATCTACATAGTCCTCTTATAATTGCATTCATAGCTATTGAATTTGCATGCATGAGAAGCTTACCTTCCTTATCTATAGGAGGATTGACTCTTGAATCATATACAAATTCCACTGCATCCCAAACTTCATTGCCAAGTGCCATCAGGTGAAATCTCATCAACACACACCAATACAGGAAGTCACTTTCATCAAATATTGGTACTGCATTATTGAAGACCTCATTCTTTTGATCCTTTTGATCCATTGTGTTCTTAGACCACTTTTACTTTAATATGTCAAACTCTTCTGAAGGAACCCGCTCTGATACCAATTGAAGAACACAAGCTTATACTGAGAGTGGGGGTGAACAGTATAAGACCACTTTTTATTTTTCTTCTCAAATCAATATTATGCAGTGTATAGATAGCAGTATCAATAACAGTAATTAAAGCAATGCACAAAACACTATACATAATAGAGACACATATTTTAACGTGGTTCACCCAATGTGGGTTACCTCCACAGAGAAAATATTTCTTCTAAATATTTCTCAAATAATATCTTAGGAATATTTACCAAATTACAATGTTTATGGACATCTATCCAAAGGAGATGCTAACCCCCTAATATCAAGTTTGTGGATCTCTTCCATAGGAGAACTCTTTCTCCTTCTGCTCTAGCTAGTGATATTCTAGAAGACTCTGTCTCTATGTTGCACTAACTGGTGGATCTCTTTCCACTTGAAGACTCCTCACTCATATTTGTCTTCAATTATCCTGGCTGCTGGATCTCTATCCACTGAGACTCTGTCCTCTATACTCTGTCACCTCCAAAGCTCTGTCTCAATACTGTACCAAACACAGTCTAGTCAGTCTAGCATAGTTATGCTCAATCTCTTGTACTAAACATAATATAGTCGATCTAGTACAATTTTTCTCAATAGGTTCACTCAAAACCTGCTCAATAGGTCCACATATAACCTACTCAAATCTGCTCAATAGGTCCACATAGAACCTACTCAAATCTGCTCAATAGGTCCACACAAAACCTACTAAAATCTGCTAAATAGGTCCACACAAAACCTACTCAAATATGCTCAATAGGTCCACACAGAACCTGCTCAAATATTCTCAACAGGTCCACACAAAAATTGCTCAAATCTGCTCAATAGGTCCACACAGAACCTACTCAAATCTGCTCAACGAGTCCACACATAACCTGCTCAAATATGCTCAATAGGTCCACACAGAACCTGTCCAAATTTGCTCAATAAATCCTCTCTAGGACTTGCTCAAATCTACATAGTAAGCTTTCACAAAAGCTTAACTCAAATCAGTCCACAAGCCTTCTCAAAGAATTGTCTTAAATCACATAGAATCATAAAGAGAATTGTTAGAGACTCAATATGTTCTAAGCTCAATGTTCAATCAATATCTCAATTCAATATCATAGAAGCATAAAGAGAATTTTTAGAGACTCAATATGTTCTATACTCAAATCCTAATCTCAACTCAAATCAATATCATAGAAGCATAAAGAGAATTGTTAGAGAATCTATATGTTCTATACTTAAATCCCAATCTCAACTCAATAGAAGCATAAAGAGAATTGTTAGAGACTCTATATGTTCTATACTCAAATCCCAATATCAACTCAATAGAAGCATAAAGAGAATTGTTAGAGACTCAATATGTTCTATTCTTAAATCTCAATCTCAACTCAAATTAGAATATGAAATAGTTTATTTCTAGGAACTTGAACAACCACATGCATCCACTTGACTATGCTTAAATCAACTCAACTCAACCAATCACCTCAAGGAACAATCCTTTCTCACAAACCCTAGTCCAAGCATGTATTTAATCAACTCAAAATGTTTCCAACAATGCTCAATCACAAATATCACATAACAATTATACTCATGTTATTTTCTAACTCAAGTTCAAGTTCATTTCACAATCAATGGGCTTCAACAACAATGCTTCTAAAATAAGGTTTAATTACAACTCACAAACCAGAAAACCTTGAAGCATTAAACCAACAACTCTCAAAAATGAAAACCACAATCAATCATTTTCTCTCCAAATATATTTTAGAAATCAACCACAATAAAAAATCAATAGGAGAATGTGCCCATACCTTTTTGATGCTAAGGAGTTGTCCACAAAATCAGCCACACTTAAACACAACTTTCCTTTCCAATCTCAATAAGGGTTAGTGGACTTCAAATAATCACAATATAAAGCATAACTCAATTTACACCCTTTTTACTCCAACTAAATAAACACATCCACAAAAGTCCCTTTTAATAAAACCCTTATCAAAATAACAATCAATAAGCCTTTCAAAAATACTTTAAAACAACTCCTTATTTCTCCTAAATTCAATTCTTAATAACCATCAAATAAATCATTAAACCCCTCAAGTTTTGCAATAATCAATATAGCCCAAATAACAAAGCTTAATTAAAAATTTAATTTCCACTAACCACCTTATAACTCCAACATTAGGGCTAAATAAAATTAAATTAATGCAAAATATAATTACCTCCTCAAGGGGATTCAAACCCCCGACTTGCCCACACTACAAGCGTCTTAGCCATAGCTAAGATTCCACATGAGTTAGCTACTTGTTGTAAAGGGAAATGCACAACGTGCCTTATACCCATCTCCACCTTTCACAAAACTAAAGGTGCCGAAGCGCTTCTCTCATGCTTTCCAAAAAATGTAGTCAAGGGGATTCGATCCTCGGTGTTTTCGCCTGCCCAGTGTTGCAAGTGTGAAGAGGGTTATAGTTTAAGTGGCCCAGAAATATCTAGATTTTTGGCTTTAGTGTGAAAGCAATTGAAAATTATCGACAACATTGTATGTCGGCAAGATTTTTGTTTTTAACTCCCCTCTCCTATATTCTCTCCTTCTCTTTCATTCCTCTTATTCCTCCCTTCCTCCCTATTTTCTCATCCCTTATCCCTCCTCCCTAACTCCCTTATCCCTACACGTAGCCCTTTATTTCTTCCCTATAAATACATGTATGTATTTCATGTTCAATTAATTGAAGGGAGTTGTTTAAAATTTGTTTTATTTGTTGTTTTGGCCCTCTAACTGACACTGGTATTAGAGCTACGCCAGGAGGGCATGAAAGCCGAGGTGGCAAGCTAGGAGCTGGAAGTGGATGCTGACTGGTGGTACGAATTTTGAGACGCAGACATGGGAGAACATGGTGATGATTGGGCATAGACTGGGCATGAATCTTGAGGTGACACATGGACAACATGTGGACGATTGACATGGAGGGCCCGTAGCTCAAGGAGCTGAGCTAGCAATAGAGCTGGCAGGTTGACGTGGCGACGGAATGAGCAGCTGACGTGGCGGCGGTGAGGTGGCATGGACGCCACATGGCAAGTGACGGTTGGACTACAGGTTTCATTGGAAAAAGGCTATGTTGCATGATTTCCTAAAGGCAATCAGTTGTTAAGGGGAGCCTTTGCACTATTATACACCTCCCACACCCATCTCCCACTGCATGTGGGATAAAAGGAGGTACATTTTTTTTTTTAAAACATTTTCGTGTCGCACTTTAATTTTCCCTTGTTTGCTCTTAACTCCCGTCTGAGCGCATAGCGTAGTTGGCAAAGGGTGTTGAGTAGTTTGGCGAAGGTCTCGGGTTCGAAACCCGTCGAGACGATTATAATTTTTTTTGGGGGTTTTAATATTTGTCAATCATAAATGGAGGCACTAGGAGTTTTGTTTCAAAGTCGCAGGGTAACGTAGTGGTTAAGGTGGTCAGTGGCATATAAGAGGTCATCGGTTCGAGCCTCTCCAAGCTCGAATACAAAGGTTTTCTTAAAAGTTTTTTTTTTTTTTTTTTTAATAAATTTAATAGTTTTTAAAGTTATATACTTTATTTTTTTTTTTTTATATATTTTTTTTTTTAAAAAATAATTAAGGATATAAAAAATTTTTAAATTTTTTATAAAGAATAAAAAAAAAAATTGAAAATAAAATTTGGTAAAAAGAAATGGAAAATGTTTTTTTTGAAAAAAATTTTGCACCCAAACATTGACATACTCAACTAAATTTTTTCCATGATGAGTAGATGATCCGGTCAACCGGATGTTACCACACCCTATGCTCTCTACTAAGGAGAGAATCAGCTGAGTCTTTTGATGAACGAGTCCGACGAGACGGAATACATACTATATTCAGTCAATTGTAGAATTTAGTGATAGCCCACTAGAGGAAGCCCGATTCAGGTTACGAGGTTGACTCAGAGGACAATATTTTTAGACAATGAGTGGAGGAGTCCGATTCAGTTGCAATTGAGCCTATGGAACAATCCAGTGAGAGCTATACCCCATGCTCTCCAGAGCCAAAGCCAGCAGAGCCTGAGCCAGCAGAGGCCGAGCCAGTAGTAGTTCCTAAAATCATCATTATCAGTGACGACGAGGATTCCATTGCAAAAATTTTGGGCCTCCAGTACTGGGCAATCCACAACAAGAGGAACGTGAAATCAGTGAGAGAATTAAAAATTCTAGATTTTATTTGAACTTGTAATTACTTTGCTTTGTAATTGCTATTTTTTAGTCAAATCAAAGTTTACTTTTAAGTAGTAGAAATGGCCTCAAACACAAGTCTCCCAATTCCAGAATTCAATGGTAGTGATTATGAATACTGGTCAATAAAGATGAAAACCTTATTGATAGGTAAAATTTTATGGGAAATAGTTGAAGAGGGTTACACAGAACCCTCTACTTCTGACTGGTCTGTTTTAAGTGCTACCGATAGAAAAGCCAAGAAAGAAGCCCAGAAAAATAATTCCTATGCCCTGTACCATTTACAAGCAGCCCTAGATAAAAGTATATTTCCTAGAATAGCATCTTGTGTAACAGCTCAAGATGCTTGGAAGGCTTTGAAGGAAATATTTCAAGGTAGTGATCAAGTGAAGCAGGTCAGGCTTCAAACTTTGAAAAGAGATTTTGAAAATCTCAGAATGCAGGAGAATGAGAAAGTAGGAGACTACTGCGTGTGAGTCAAAGTCATAGTAGATAAAATGATCACTCTAGGTGATGAGATTAAGCCTGAGGTTGTGGTGAAGAAAGTATTGCGAACACTTCTTCCTAAGTGGAATCATGTAGCAATCATTATTGAAGAATCAAAATATTTGACCACTCTTTCTTTTGATGCACTAATTGGTTCTCTCCTTTCACATGAAGAGAGATTGCAGGAATCTCCTTCCACCAGCCATGAAGGTGATGACAAAGCCTTCGCTTCACAAGAAGGAAAAGGCCAAGGTAGAGGTCGTGGTAGAGGTCAGCAAAGAGGAAGAGGTAGGAACAATCCACGAGGTGGAACCCCAAGTAGAGGAGGATCTTCAAACAGAGGTGGAGGTCAAAACAAAGGTGGTCAACAGAATAAAGGAAAGCATCCAGGCAGAGGAAAAGGAAGTGACAAGTCAAAGCAATTTTGCTACAATTGTGGCAAACCTGGCCACTTTGCTCGTGACTGCTGGTCAAAACCCTCACAAGGGAGCAGTAGCAGCCAGAGCAGTCAGTATGGAAATTTTGGAGAAGAGGAAGGGACCTCAAATCTCTTTCTCTCATATGGCCAGTCAGATCAGAACCTGAATGACACCTGGATTTTGGACACTGGGTGTTCAAATCATATGAGTGGCAAAGAAGAACTCTTTGCTACCCTGGATTCTTCCTACAAATCCAGCATCAAGTTAGGAGATGACAAGTCATTGGCGGTTGAAGGCATTGGAGCCTTGGAGGTTCCAACAAAAGAGGGCATCAAACAGGTGAATGATATCTATTACACACCTCATATCCAACACAATCTTCTTAGTGTTGGTCAAATGTTGGAGAAAAACTATAAGTTGCTATTTGATGAGGGTAAATGTATCATTTTTGATAAAAATGATAGTAATAGAGTCATTACACAAGTTCCAATGACTAAGAACAGGTTATTCCCTTTGAAATTTGGCCAGCCAGGAGGAGATCAATTGGCAAATATTGCTATTACAAATCCAAGTGTGTTGTGGCACTTGAGATACGGTCATCTGAATTCAGCCAGTTTGAAGATGTTAACTTCTCAAGCGATGGTGACCGGACTTCCTAAAGTTTAGGACAATAAGGAAGTATGTGAAGGGTGTGCCTTGGGCAAGCACGCTAGGACCAAATTTCCTCAAGGGCAAGCATGGCGGGCCAGTTATCCACTCCAACTAGTGCATTCAGACATATGTGGTCCAATGCAGACCAAAAGCATTGGTAACAATTCTTACTTTCTTCTTTTCATTGATGATTTTTCAAGAATGTGCTGGATATATTTTTTGAAGCATAAATATGAAGCATTTGACTGCTTCATATATTTTAAAACAAGAGTTGAAAAATAAAGTGGATATTTTGTTAAGTGTCTCAGGTCAGATAAAGGAGGAGAATACTCCTCAAATGAATTTTTGAATTTTTGTAAAGAACATGGAATAAAAAGGTAGTTCACTGCTGCCTATACTCCACAACAGAATGGTGTGGCTGAGAGAAAGAACCACACCATTGTAGAGATGGCAAGATATATGCTTCAAATGAAGCATTTGAGCAATATGTATTGGGCAGATGCAGCCAGGACCAGTGTGTATATTTTGAATAGGAGCCCTACTTCAAGTTTGAAAGGGAAAACTCCTTACCAAACATGGTATGGTAAGAAACCAAATGTCAAACATTTTAGAGTGTTTGGTTCACTGGATTATGCACACATTCTTGATGAGCAGAGGAAGAAGCTCGATCCTAAGAGTCAAGCATGCATTTTTGTAGGGTACTGTGAGACCACAAAAGCTTACAGACTCTACAATCCCAGGACTCAAAATATTGTACTTTCTAGGGATGTGATTTTTGATGAAGGGGGAGAGTGGGGTCATCCCCAAATATTTAGTGATGTTGAATCTCATGATGTCGGTTCTTCACAAATTCAACAGGTGCCACAGAAAGGCAAGAAGTCTCCTCCTCCAAGCCCAAGCAAATATTCTACATCCAGTTCATCATCTTCTTCACCAAGTCCTTCTCCACAAAGGTCAGTCAGTTCCTCACCAATGGATATTGATTCTCCATCCAGAGGTAAGAGAACTCTCTAGCATCATCCATCTTATCAGATGTTGGATAAATTTTTTTCAAGAAGATATACTAGAAGTCAAGCTAGTGAAATGAGTTCTATTTTGCAAAGACTTGAAAATATGCATTTGTATGGTGATGATGACTCCCAAGAACCTCGGGGAGATGTAGTTAACTATGCCTTGTTAACTAGTGCACAACTTGAACCTTCTAGTTATGAGAAGGCATGTACTCAAAAAATTTGGCAAGATGCCATGAAAGAGGAGATAACCTCTATAAAAAACAATGACACTTGGGAGTTGGTAAAGCTTCCTAAAGGCAAGAAATATGTTGGATGCAAATGGGTCTTCAAGACCAAATTCAATGCTGATGGAAGCATTGAAAGACACAAAGCAAGATTGGTAGCAAAAGGATTTACACAAAAGTATGGCATTGACTATGAGGAGACATTTGCTCCTGTAGCCAGACAGGAGACCATCAGAACAGTTCTTGCTTTAGCTACTCACAAGGGTTGGAAAATCCAACACATGGATGTTAAGAGTGCCTTTCTCAATGGGTACTTGACAGAGGAGGTGTATGTTGAGCAACCTCAAGGATTTCAAGAGCAAGGTAAGGAACACCTTGTTTATAGACTAAAAAAGGCACTCTATGGCCTCAAGCAGGCATCACGAGCTTGGTACTCTCGCATTGATGGGTACTTCAAAGATTTTGGGTTCACCAAAAGCAAAAATGAACCCACCCTTTACTACCTGAAGAAAGGTAATGACATCCTCATAGTCTGCTTATATGTGGATGATCTCATATTCATGGGTAGTAATGAAAAAATGAATATGGAGTTCAAACGCTCCATGATGAAGCAGTTTGAGATGAAAGATCTCGGCTTAATGCATTACTTCCTTGGAATGGAAGTCCATCAAAAAGATACAGGGATCTTCATCTGTCAACATAAGTATGCTCAGGACATGATCAAGAAGTTTGCTATGGAGCATTGCAAACTAGTTGCAACTCCAGTTGGACATGGGATCCAATTAAGCAAAGATGATGGAGCACCAAAAGTTGACGTGACCACTTTCAGGAGCATGGTTGGGAGTTTGATGTTTCTCGCCAACACCAGACCTGATATTCAATATGTTGTTTCTCTTGTCTCTTGATTTATGGCTAGCCCATCTGAGCTGCATTTGCAAGCAACTAAGAGAATTCTCAGATATGTGAAGGGTACATTGGATTTTGGAATCTAGTACCATAAATGTAACACTATCAAGATTGTAGGCTTCAGTGATAGTGATTGGGGCAGCAATATTGATGACATAAAATCAACTTTAGGGAACTGTTTTAGTCTGGGATCAGGACTAATAACATGGAGTTCAAAAAATAAACTGTGGTAGCTTTGTCTTCTACAGAAGCTGAGTATATAGCAGTCACATATGCTAGTACTCAGGCCCTTTGGTTAAGAAAAGTGCTGGAAGAGATTGGAGAGCAACAATGTGGTCCAAATAGGATTTACTATGACAACATCAGTGCCATTCAGTTGGCATATAATCCGATCCACCATAGCAGATCGAAACATTTTGATATGAAGTACCACTTCATCCAAGACATGGTGGAGCATGAAATTGTTGAGCTAAAATTTTGCTACACTTTGGAGAACATCGTAGATATCTTCACCAAAGCGATGGCTAAAGCTCAATTTATAAAGCTGAGAGACTATGTAGTCAGTCCTCTCAACTTTAAGGGGGAGAATGTTGCAAGTGTGAAGAGGGTTACAGTTTAAGTGGCCCAGAAATATCTAGATTTCTGGCTTTAGTGTGAAAGCAATTGAAAATTATCGGCAACATTGTATGTCGGCAAGATTTTTGTTTTTAACTCCCCTCTCCTATATTCTCTCCTTCTATTTCATTCCTCTTATTCCTCCTTTCCTCCCAATTTTCTTGCCCCTTATCCCTCCTCCCTAACTCCCTTATCCCTACACGTAGCCCTTTATTTCTTCCCTATAAATACATGTATGTATTTCATGTTCAATTAATTGAAGGAAGCTGTTTAAAATTTGTTTTATTTGTTGTTCTGGCCCTCTAAGCCAAGGACCACTTACCAATGCATCACGCTACCCATGATGTTTATTTCTTAGAACGCAGTCTGTGTTATTCAATGCCTCTCTTCTCAAGAATTTCACATGAGCTCATAAACGTTTCAATAGCCAACACTTTTATTGCACGAGCAAGGATGAAATAATAATCAATTGAATCCCCCTTTATATAGACCTTTAATCATATCGAAGCCATGTGCCCAAACCTATGACATGAGAAGCATCTCCCATTGAATCTTCCTTGCCTAGACCTCATTGGTATCCTATTCTAATTGTTGTTCCATATGTATCTTCTTTTCCCATTGTCCCTGTTGGACTCACTATAATCTGACTCATCCTTAGAAGTTTCACTTTCACTTACATTTGAGAATCCCTCTTCTAAAGTATCTTCTTCTGATGTTGTTTCTTATTCTTCAAGACTTGAAGTAGACTTTGCCTTTTCTTGTTTCTTTCCAAAACCTAGACCTGTTGAACATGATGTTCTTTGTTGTCCATGAATGAACTTATCCAAGTTCTTAGAGCTATTTGTGAAAATATTCATCTTGATCTCGGATTCCTATAAATATTTCTTTAGAGTAGCCACTTCTTGTGCTAACTTCTCACATTCCAAGATTTTTGCTTCTAAATTTTCTCTAAACTTACTTGCCTTGGCCTTTGACTTCTCTAAGTCCTCTATGAGCAATAATATTTCTTCATCACATTCTTGAAACTGACTTTCAATCTTAAAGTGTTGCTTTCTTACCTTCTTTGCTATGTCAAGAGCATAGATAAGTTCACATTTGAGATCATAACCATTCTCTATTGAGTAGTTCTCTATTTGTTTGCCTTTTTCCATATCATTTCTTTCTTTTGACTTGCTTTCTATAGGATCACTCAATTATTTATCTTCCAAAACCATTAGAAGATTCTCATTTGGACCCAATATTATGTGTTGATATTGATCCTCATTATCTTTGGATAAATGCCATTTTTCCCTCTTGATCTCATTGAGTACATAAAGATTTCTTTCTCTTATAGCACTTGCTACCAGTTTTCCAATTTTAGACTTTCTTACTTCACATCGATCTTGATGAAAGGTCACCATATGACCTTGATCACAAAGTTGACTAATACTCAAGAGATTGTGTTTCAAGCCTTCCACATATAGAACATTTTCAGCTTTTGCTTTCCAATTACCTATACTTAGAGTTCCTTTTCCATTGATTTTTACTGAACCATTGTCCCCAAAGTTTACTGACCCTCTATTTCCTTCTTTCAAAGTTATAAATTTTTCTTTTTCTCCTGTCATGTGTCTAGAGAACCCACTATCTAGAAACTATTTTTGTTCTTTATCTTGAACATGTAATTCTATTTGAACTAGCAAAGATTTTAGTTTTTCTTTTCATTTTTATTCTTTCCTAGTAGTTTGAGTTGTGGTATTTCTACTAGAATTAGGATTTTCTAGATTGCATCTTCTAGCTATATGCCTAAAGTTATTGCATTTATAGCACTCAACATCATCATCCATATATGATACAAGATAATCCATACTACTACTATCATAGTCTCTATTAATGCAATGCACAACTTTATGACCATATTTATTGCAAGAGAAACAATGCCCATGGAAGAAATTTTATAACATGTTTTGATGATGAATCAATCTGGTATTTTTTCCTTTATGATCTTATTTTCTAGAGATATGGTGGGGTACCTTATTTTTGCTTTATGTTTCTGCCTCTCGCTGACTTAATCTCTTGTTTATTTCAATTTTGCATTTTAACATAATAATTTTTGCTGCCACTCTCTCAAGTCCTACTTCTTTGGCTTCCAACATATCTCTTAATTGATGTTCAATTTCTCCTTTCATTCACTTCCATTTCAAGTTCTATTAGCCTTTGCAAAAGCTCAATTATTGCTGATTCAAAATATCAAATTTGTTCCCTTAGTTGTGCATTCTCTTCTTGAATTCTTTCAAGATCTTGGAGACACTTGGAGAGCACTTCTTCAAAGTATATACTTTCTTCACTACCTGAGCACATGTGTGATACTGATGGATCCATATCCATGTTGTTAAACTCTTTGTGGAGAGATCGACTTTAATACCAATTGAAGAACATGTGCTTATACTGAGAGGGGGGGTGAACTGTATAACATAAAACTTTTTCCCAAATAGAAGCATCAACATTAATGAAACCATAAACATCACAAAAAGCATAACACACACAAGAGACACCATTTTAACATGGTTCACCCAATATGGGATACCTCCACAGAGAAAATATTTTACTAAAACTTTCTCAATCAATCTCTTGGGAATCCTTCCCAAATTACAATGTTTATGGACTTCTATCCAAAGGAGATGCTCATACCCTAATATCAAGTTTGTGGATCTCTTCCATAGGATAACTATTTCCCCTTCTAATCTGGCTAGTGATATTCTAGAAGACTCTGTCTATATGTTTCACTGAATGGTGGATATCTCTCCACTTGAAGACTTCTCACTTAGATCTTGTCTTAAATTGTCATGGCTTCTGGATCTCTAGCCACTGAGACTCTGTCCTCTATACTCTGTCACCTCCAAAGCTCTGTCTCAATACTATACCAAACTCAGTTCAATCGGTCCAACATAGTTCTGCTCAATATATTACACTAAACATAGAATAGTTGGTCTAGTTAATTTTTTCTCAATAGGTTCTCTCAGAACCTGCTCAAATCTTCTCAACAGGTTCACACAAAAACCTTTCTAAATCTGCTCAACAGGTTCACTCAAAACCTATCTAAATCTGCTCAACAGGTTCATACAAAACTTGTCTAAACCTTCTCAAAAAATCCTCTCTAGGACTTGCTCAAATCTGCTCAATAAGTCCTCTCTTGGACTTGCTCAAATCTGCTCAAGTAAACTTTCACAAAATCTTAACTCAAAATAGTCCACAAGCCTTCTCAAAGACTTATCTCAAATTTGCTTAACAAGCTTACACAAAACTTGTTCAATCTCATAGAATCATAAAGAGAATTGTTAGAGACTCAATATGTTCTAATCTCAAAGTACAATCAATATCTCAATTCAATATCATAGAATCATAAATATAATTGTTAGAGACTCTATATATTCTATACTCAAATCCTAATCTCAACTCAATAGAAGCATAAAGAGAATTGTTAGAGACTCAATATGTCCTATTCTTCAATCTCAATCTCAACTCAAATCAGAATATAGAATAGTTTATTTCTAGAAACTTGAACAACCATTTCACACATCCACTTGACTAGGCTTAACCAACTCAACTCAACCAATCACATCAAGGAACAACCCTTTCTCACAAACCCTAGTTCAAGCATGTATCAACCAACTCAAAATGTTTCCAACAATGCTTTATCTCAAGTCTCACATAACAATGATACTCATGTTCTTTTCTAGATCATGTTCAAGTTCATTTCATCATCAATGGGCTTCAACAACAATGCTAATGAAAGAAGGTTTAATTACAACTCAAAAATCAGAAAACCTTGAAGCATTCAACCAACCATCTTCACAAAGAAAACTTCAATTAATCCTTTACACTCCAATGATATTTTAGAATTCAACCACCACAAACAATCAATAGGATAATGTGCCCATACCTTTTTGATGCCAATAAGTTGTTCACAAAATCTGCCACACTTAATCAAAACTTTCCTTTTCAATATTAATAAGGGTTAGTGGTATTTTGAATAATCACAATAAAAGCATAACTTAATTTACACCCTTTTTACTCCAACTTCATAAACATATCCACCAAAGTCTATTTTAATAAAAAATATTATTAAAAATAACCCACAATAAATCTCTCAATATCACTTTAACAACAACTCATTTTTTCTCCTAAAATCAATTCTCCATTTCCATAAAAATAAAACATAAATCAAATATTCTTTTGCAATAATAATCACAGCCCTAATGATAAAATTTAATTTCCATTAAATACCTTATAACTCCAAACTTTAGGGCTAATAAAAAATATTAAAGGCAAAGACGTAAATACCTCTTAAGGGGATTTGAACCCCTATCCATCACACACTGCGAGTGTCTTAGCCACGTCTAAGATTCCAACTGATCCAAAGCGCTCATTGGAAAAGCAAAGTCCAAAAGGGCCTTTAATCTTCCTCTACCTGTCGCAAAGGACAAAGCACCAAAGCGCTTCCCACACGTTGCCATCAAGGGGATTTGATCCCTGATATTTGTGCTACCCACAGTCTTAGCAAAATTAATATGCCAATATGCCACACCTCATACCATGTTTGAGATTTCCAAATCGCTGCACTTTCTTCACTACTTCCTTTAAAACATTTCGCATGAGCTCTTTCAAATTCCAAGGCAATTAACACACGAGAGCAAGGATAATTATTTGGTTTAATTGCCACCCCTTTATATAGTGTTTAATAACACTTTAAATACGTCGATGAAAATATTAAAATTGTATTTGCATGATGACGTTGACAAAAAAATTTCCATTTAAATTTTAAATAATTTAAATTTAAACCAAACATTAAAACTCAAATAACTCCATCACTGGGGCATATTTTTTGATGAAACAAAAACTCAATGTGGGTTTTAAGAAAAACCTAGATCAAATATGCTATCCATGGTTTTAAATAAAACCTTTTATTTTCCCTGCCTTGGTTTTCACAAAATCCCTTCATAGATCCTTTTGACATTTATTGCTCTATTGACATCAATGACAACATTTCAGCTTAGGGACTCAAAATGTCCAACAAAGATCTTTCCACTAGACTTAGGATTTTCTAGATTGCATCTTCTATCTATATGCGCAAATTTATTGTATTTGTAGCACTCAACATCATCATCCATATATGATACAAGAGAATACATACTACTACTATCATTGTCTCTATTAATGCAATGCATAACTTTATGACCATATTTATTGCAAGAGAAACAATGTCCATGGAAGAAATTTTGTAACCTATTTTATGAGGACTCAATCTGGTATTCTTTTCTTTGTGATATTTTTTTTGGAGATATTGTAGGGTACCTTCTTTTTGCTTTATGTTTCTACCTCTTGCTGAATTAATCTCTTGTTTATTTCAGTTCTACATTTTAACATAATAACTTTTGCTGCCACTCTCTCAAGTCCTACTTCTCTGGATTCCAACATATATCTTAATTGATGTTTAATTTCTATTATTTCTTTAACTTCCATTTCAATTTCTATTAGCCTTTGCAAAAGATCAATTATTGCTAATTCAAAATCTCAAATTTGTTCCCTTAGTTGTGCATTCTCTTCTTGAATCCTTTCAAGATCTTCGAGACACTTGGAGAGCACTTCTTCAAAGTATATACTTTCTTCACTCCTTGAGCATATGTATTATACTGATGTATCCATATCCAAGTTTTTAAACTCTTTGTGGAGAGACCGACTCTGATACCAATTGAAGAACATGTGCTTATATTGAGAGGGGGGTGAACAATATAACATAAAATTTTTTCCCAAATAGAAGCATCAACATTAATGAAACCATAAACATCACACAAAGCATCACACACATAAGAGACACCATTTTAACGTGGTTCACCCAATGTGGGCTACCTCCACAGAGAAAATATTTTACTAAAACTTTCTCAATCAATCTCTTGGGAATCCTTCCCAAATTTCAATGTTTATGGACTTCTATCCAAAGGAGATGGTCATCCCCTAATATCAAGTTCATGGATCTATTCCATATGAGAACTCTTTCCCCTTCTACTCTAGCTAGTTATATTCTATAAGACTCTGTCTCTATGCTACATTGACTGATGGATCTCTTTCCACTTTAAGACTTCTCACTTAGATCTTGTCTTCAATTTTCCTAGCTGCTAGATCTCTATCCACTGAGACTCTGTCCTCTATACTCTATTACCTCCAAAGCTCTGTCTCAATACTGTACCAAACATAGTTTAGTCGGTCTAGCATAGTTCTGCTCAATCTCTTGCACTAAACACAGTATAGTCGATCTAGTACAATTTTGCCCAATAGGTTCTCTCAGAACCTGCTCAAATCTGCTCAACAGGTTCACATAAAAACCTGTCTAAATATTCTCAATAGGTTCACACAAAATATATCTAAATCTAGTCAACATGTTCATACATAACCTATCTAAATATGCTCAACAAATACTCTCTAGGACTTGCTCAAATCTACTCAATAAGTCCTCTCTTGGACTTGCTCAAATATGCTCAATAATTCCTCTCTTGGACTTGCTCAAATCTGCTCAATAAGTCCTCTCTTGGACTTGCTCAAATATTCTCAATAAGTCCTCTCTTGGACTTGCTCAAATATACTCAATAAGTCCTCTCTTGGACTTGCTCAAATCTACTCAAGCAAGCTTTCACAAAAGCTTAACTCAAAATAGTCCACAAGCCTTCTCAAAGACTTGTCTCAAATATGCTTAACAAGCTTACACATAACTTGTTCAATCTCATAAAATCATAAAGAGAATTGTTAGAGAATCAATATGTTCTAAGCTCAAAGTACAATCAATATCTCAATTCAATCTCATAGAAGCATAAAGAGAATTGTTAGAGACTCTATATGTTCTATAATCAAATCCTAATCTCAACTCAATAGAAGCATAAAGAGAATTGTTAGAGACTCAATATGTCCTATTCTTCAATCTCAATATCAAATCAAATCAGAATATAGAATAGTTTATTTCTAGAAACTTGAACAACCATTTCACACATCCACTTGACTAAGATTAACCAACTCAACTCAACAAATCACATCAAGGAACAACCCTTTCTCACAAACCCTAGTTCAAGCATGTATCAACCAACTCAAAATATTTCCAACAATGCTTTATCTCAAGTATCACATAACAATGATACTCATGTTCTTTTCTAGATCATGTTCAAGTTCATTTCATCATCAATGGGCTTCAACAACAATGCTAATGAAACAAGGTTTAATTACAACTCACAAATTAGAAAACCTTGAAGCATTCAACCAACCATCTTCACAAAGAAAACTTCAATTAATCCTTTTCACTCCAATGATATTTCAGAAATCAACCACCACAAAAAATCAATAGGAGAATGTGCCCATACCTTTTTTATGCCAATAAGTTGTCAACAAAATCTTCCACACTTAATCGCAACTTTCCTTTTCAATATTAATAAGGGTTAGTGGTCTTTTGAATAATCACAATAAAAGCATAACTTAATTTACACCCTTTTTACTCCAAATTCATAAAAACATCCACCAAAGTCTATTTTAATAAAAACCATTATTAAAAATAACCCACAATAAATCTCTCAATATCACTTTAATAACAACTCCTTATTTCTCCTAAAATCAATTCTCCATTTCCATAAAAATAAAACGTAAATCAAATATGCTTTTGTAATAATAATCACAACCCTAATGATAAAATTTAATTTCCATTAAATACCTTATAACTCCAAAATTTAGGGCTAATAAAAATTATTAAAGGTAAAAAAATAAATACCTCTCAAGGATATTCGAACCCCCATTCGTCAAACATCGCTAGCATCTTAGCCGCGGCTAAGATTCCAACTGAGCCAAAGTGCTCATTGGAAAAGCAAAGGCTAAAAGGACCTTTAATATCCCTCCACCTGCTGCAAAGGACAAAGTGCCAAAGCGCTTCCCCCACATTGTCGTCAAGGGGATTCGATCCCTGATATTTATGCTTCCCATAGTCTTAGAAAAATTGATATGCCAATGTGCCACTCCTCATACCATGTTTGATATTTTCAAATTGCTACACTTTATTTGCTACTTCCTTTTCAACAATTCGCACAAGCTCTTTTGAATTCTAAGGCAATTAAAACATGAGAGTAAGGATAATTATTTGGTTTAATTGCCACCCCTTTATATAGTGTTTAATAACACTTTGAAGACGTCGACGGAAATATTAAAATCGTATTTGCATGATCGATAGGAAACTTTCCATTTAAATTTGAATTTAAATTTTAAATAATTAAAATTTAAACCAAACATTAAAACTCAAATAACTCCATCATCGGGGCACCTTTTTTGACGAAATGAAATATCAATGTGGGTTTTAAGAAAAATCCAGATCAAATCTGCTGTCCATGGTTTTAAATAAAACCTTTTATTTTCTCTGCCTTGATTTTCACAAAAACCCTTCATAGATCCTTTTGACATTTATTGCTCTATTGACATCAATGACAACATTTCAGCTTAGGGACTCAAAATGTCCAACAAAGATCTTTCCAATTCTTGAGTTTTGTATAATACTTTGTATCTACCCAATGTTTTAAATATAACTTTGATAGTATGCTTAGCTTTCTAAGTTTTCTTTGAGTTGAAACATTTTTGTCTCCCTAATATTTTAATGATAATTTCAATATAATGGTCAACTCCTATTCTTCAAGATAAGCATTTTATAAATGGAAAGCTAAATATAATTTTTGATGCAATTTCAATTTTTGATAAGGTTATATTTTCAAGACCTTTAGGTTGGATTCCTTGTCTCATTAATTTGAGTAAGAGACCAATTCCAATGTAGTTTTCCAACTGTTCAATAGCTCTATGTTTTATTTCTTGTATCTTTCAATTCTCAACAGTATAGTTTCTAAATTTCAATAATCTATATTGGTGTTGAACTCATTATATCTCCCTAATTAGAAATTTAGAAAATATGAATATTTACAAATATAATGTTTTAATTTCTATGTAGAATTCCTTTTCCTCCAAATTAAATTATTTGTAAATATTTCTTATGCTTGAATAAAGTAATTCCAAATGCTTTCCAATTAAATTTCTTACTTTAAAAGTCTTTCAAATACCTTCAATAAAACATCTAAGGTTTTAGTATAACAATACAATTACTTATACCTCCATTTATCTAGTTAATCTCAAGCATATTTATCTAATTAATATCAAGCGTAAAAGATTAACTAGGTTCAACCTTAGCATTAATGTTTCTTATTTCTCCTTTACCTTCATAAAATTACAAGATAAATTAAATAATTTCAAATACCTTCTTGATTATGGCGTACACTGTGTATGAGGTCTACTTCTCCTTGATTTATTTGCAACTTACACTTTGCACTCGAATTAAGGTGTTGTTTGCCTATCTATATTCAATGCAATATGATGCTTCTATTACAATATACAATGCTCTCCCTTTTTGGTGCCTTCTAAAATGTTGACTAACTTCCTCGTGCTACTAGTTTTTATCACCTTCAACTGTGCTTCGTTGTCTTCACTTGCATTACCTTCTTATTGCACGAATGGTTTGTGAGACTTGTCACTCATGCAAAGAAAATGTTTTGTCTTCCCTTGGAATTGTCTTCTATAGTATGACAGTTGATAGTGTAATTCTTCATCTCCTTGTCATTCCAAGTGGTGGTGATTCTCTTCTTTGTAACATTACTTCACTTCCCTTTTCTTGCTATTGTGCTGTATCTCTTCTACATGGAATTAATGCTCCTTCACTCCTCTTTACTTGGAAAGGTATTATCTCTTCTCTATGTGGTGCTATTATTTACTTTGTAACTCTCCTTCTATGTGGTGCTATCCTTTGTAAAGCTCCTTCTAAATGATGCTAAACTTTATAATGCTCCTTCATGCACTATTTCTTCTCTACATGGCTCCTTTGTTCTAATTTAGTTGATAAGCTCATCTATAATATTATTTTGCTCTTTCTCTTAACTTAATAACACTCGATGCTACACCTAACTTACTTTTCTATAAATGATATATCTACTTTATGTTGGTTGACATTCTTGGTTGGCGTTTTCAAAATGGTGCTATGTTTTCCAACCTCCAATGGCTGAATAACCTTGGCCCTTGTAATTGATGATTTTGTGATTTTGACCTTGCTATTTTATGTCTTTTTACTAACTCAATATGATTTATAGCTATTTTACGTAGCTCTAGGGAAACATAGGCTCATGCATTTCAATTTCTTGCTCCTTTGTACTTTCAGCTGTCACCCTTGCTTTCTTGAAATGATGGTTTTCCTCTTGAATGCGGTGGTGGCACCTCTCCTTTTTACTACTCCTCTAGTGGCTTCTCTTTACCAAGATGTGGTAATGGTGGTTTCTCTTCCATGATACCTTTTCCTCATTGGCTACTCTTCCACTATGAATCCTCCTTGGCTCAATGCTTGGTGGTTTCTTCTATGGTGACTCTAAGATTCTAATTCATGCCAAAACTTTTACCTTTTGGATAGTTTATTGTATCCAATATTTGCTATATAGTATTGGCTTATTTATTTTCCAATAGATAGTAAGGAGTTGATATTTTATTTTCCTTGTATTATATCTAACTTCTCCTTTCTTTTGTGCAAGTTTTAATCCCTTGCAATGTTGTTTTCTCTTAATTTGAAGACATAAAATTGAGACCTATCCTATTACTATTTTAAAACCTCAAATATGGTGTTTTTAAAGACTTAATAATAAGTTAAATAATGAAATTTTATTGCACCAATATTGCATACCTTTTGGTCTCCTTTTATAGCTAGATTTCTTGGTAATTTGATTCACCTATTTGCTGCCCCAAGATTATAATATTTGCAACTCCAATTCCTTATGCTTTTGCTACCCTAAAATTGTCTATCTTGCAACTATATATTACTTTTCAAGAAGCTTCAATTTTTTGAATACTTCTCCTTATCTTGTTTTCCAATAATGTATAGTTTTGTAGCTCTCCTTTCTACTTAATTTCTACCTCAAATTTATCACTTTTGCAACTCTAATTACTGCCCAAATTTCTACCCTATTGCTGTCCTAAACTCTGTAATTTTTAGCTTCTAATGTAGCCAATTCCTCCTTTGTTTTGCTATCCTTAAGTCTCTCAAATTATCTAGGAAACTCCAATTCATAGCTCTTTAACTTCTTCAATTTTTTGCTTAATATTACTTTCCAAAAACATTTAGGTTGATTTCCTAAATTCCTTCAATTTCTATTGTAAAAATCAACAATCTCCTTCTTGCAAATCATCCTTCAAATACTTTATGGCTGTATTTGAAACTCTTACATTTTTGGTCAATTCTAGATTATTTCTCCTCCTTAGCTCTTGTTGAATTCTAAATTCAAATGGCCTATTTAGTTGATCTATTTCTGAATCTAAATGTCTTAAGATATACAAAAAAACTTTCCAAAATTTGGCAAAATTCTTACTAAATATTTCTTCCTTTTGGGCTTGTTGTCAGATGGCAACAATTGTCCCAAAATTTTTCTTTTCAGGAGCTACTCCTTGTTGCAATATTCTTCCTTGATATTTATTCAAATATTCTCCAATGGCTACTTCATCAACTTTATAAATAGGGCTTCTTCTAGCCTCCTTCTTTATCCTTCCAAGTTTACTTGAGATCTCTTTTATTGGGTCTTCAAATTCTGTAGCTTCAAATATTCAATAGGATTTTTTCTTAATCCTCCTCTATTTTCAATATTCAATATTCTAGCTTCTAAATATGGAATTTCTCTAATGGGACCTCTTTCTTGGGTCTCCTCCTTCTAGAGCTACTTTCTTCTTTCTTCAATATGCAATTGAAAGTCTTCAATATTCTATGGGGATATCCTTATTGGGACTCCTTGATCTCCAATATTCAATAGGGTCTTCTTTCTTGGAAATCCTTAATCTTCAATGTCTATTTTTTTTGCAATAAAGAGTTAATCCTTGCACAAGGAAAACACATAGTCTTTTAGGCAATCGAATATGAAATTCTTCTCTATCCATTGTAGGAAGCTTCTCAACTTTTGAGAACTAATTTTTTGTAACAAAAACTTAGATAGTTGCAAGTAAATCTATGCAAATATCTAGATCTATTTAAGTCAATAAACATCATTAGTATCCTTTAATATAGTAAAAAGAGATCTACGCTGAGTCCTAATCTTCACAAGTTTTCTTGCAACTCAGTGGAAAAATCTAGCCAAATAGAAATTTCAAAATCTCTATAACTTCTAGAAATGAAATCTCCCTATATCCTCTCAATATCTCTTGTGGCTCTCTCTATATTTCATATCAATCTCCCTTGTGCTTTGATACCACTATTAACTTTTGATGCTATATATTTAAGGAAATGCAACCACAAGAACTAAAATGAGCATGCAATATTACATCTATGATAATAGAAATATACTAAGCATGTAAAACTAATGAGAAAATTTTAAAATAACTTGTAAAAATACCATTAATGTAATCTCATGAAAATAGGAACTTCATACAAAATGTGGAGATATCAATTACTCCATGCTTCATACAAGTTCTACATTGTATCTACTCTAGTCTGTCTTATGCTACTCTCTCCTCAATCACTCTATCAAAGGCCTATATATAAAGAGATATGTTTCTTGGCCTTTCACCTACCTGTGAATATTCATATTCCTATTCAATGACTCATGTACATGTGGACTACATGCACATTTACATCATCAAGTACTTTGTACATTCTAACACTTATGCATTTATTATATTGCATAAAGTAAATACTCAAGTACTAATACAATATACTCTCCTAATCTAAAGATGTACCCAATATGGTACATTAGCATGTACCAAATAATGTAATTTATTCCAATAATTACATAACAAAGTTTAACCTAAGTTGACGTAACAAGAGAGCTTAAGGTTAATTACAAGTTACAAAGAGAGTTTAACCATAACAAGGTTAACTGTAGCCCATGGGGATTACATGATAAAATATTATAAATAATTAATACATTGTACAATGAAATACCCTTAGGCGTATCCAATACATCACACAATATTGGCCTTGGCCATGAATAAGATTACAATTTCAACATCTCCCACAATATAAACTGAGAGATCAAGTATTAGAGATATTAGTAACAATAATATCATCCCCTTTACCCATACTAGATGCTCCAATGGACCTCTACATTTTGAGGTAGAATAATTTGGATCTCCGTCATCATCTAAAATATCCTACTTTAAAAATACTTCCTGCATAGGAGTATCCTTAGGCTGGACTTGTTGGCATTTTTGCCACACTAAAATAAATTTTAAAATTTTGTCTAAGTGTTCCATAAGTTTCATTTCGGGTATCTTTGGGTAAAAAATTCATTTCAGGCTTCACCTTGGTGAAGACCCATTTTTTGGCCCATGCCCTAGTGAAAGCCCCTTTTCATCCATGCCTTGGTGAATTCCACAAAATCACTTTTTTTCGGCAGTGAAATTCTAGTTCATGCTTTGCCTTGGCAAAATTCTAGCTCTAGCATTGCCTTGGTGAAATTATCGTTCACATCCTGCATTGGAAAAATTTCCTTTTTGCTCTTGCCTTGGCAAAATTCCTTTTTTGCTCACTATTCAGTGAAATTCCCTTTTTGCTCACTTTTCAATGAAATTCCTTTTTCACCCATGACTAGGTGAAAGTGCCTCCTTATATGCTATCTTGGAGAATCACCATATAGCGCATACCTTGGTACAATAATTTTTTCACCCATGTTGGAGCGAAAGTTCTATTTCATGCTATGTTATAGTGAAAGCACCATTTCGTGCTATGATGTAGCAGGTCACTATTTCTCTCACATCTTGGTGAAGGTACATTTCGAGTGATGCACGATGAAAGTCCATTTCAATAACACACCTTGGCAAAAGCTCTTTTTGGGATTCACCCCTATAAAATTAATCTACATCATTTCCTCCAAGATTAAATTGTTATCAAAGGTGCTTTAAGTAAAAATCATATTGGAGGGAATTTCAAGGCAAATGAATTCAATTTTTGGAGCACAAAGGGTTAAAGTTTTCAAAATTTTTGCTAATAAAGATTAGGTTCAATAGATAACTAGAAGATTACCCAAATTAAATATCGTCCACCCTTGAATCTGGTATGATACTACTATTTTTGAGGCACCACCATGAAGATGAATTTTATTGATGATTTTGGCTAGGTCCTAATATGCCATCTCCCAAAATTGCTCATTTCTTTTCAAGGTACCACCAGATTGGTTCATTGCTGCTACCGAGGAGAAAATTACAATTGACCAATTTGTAATTTCCCATAATTTTATTTAATGAACATTTAGTTTTGGAGAAGAAATACTCTATAAATACTAAGAAAATTGATAAAAAGGGATGGACATTTTGCTTGTAAAAATATTTTAGTTTAAATGTTTGATGTGATATAAAGACTAATTTATCCTTGAGTTCCCGATAATTTTGTGTATATTTATACTTTTTGCTCTGGGTTTCTATTGAATTTATATCATCATTGGTGGATTAAATTCTAAGTATGGATTCAATGAAGAATGAATTCTGGAATACCATTGGAAGTCATGCTTTATGATATGATTCGAGTTCAATTTCTATTTGGTATTTCTATTAAATGCTATTAGTTTAAATTGGGTTGTTAATCTTGTTGTTAGTTCATCCCTACATTATCTCTCTGGCTCACAGCCATATTTCCCATTTATTTCAATTATTTTCCATTTCTTTTTGTTAATTTCTTTTCCTAAACTTCATACCAGTATTAGAATAGCAAGGGAACCAACCCTCTCTGGATATTGGCCTGAAGAACATTTCTTTCCTTCAGAATTTCAATGTTGGCTGAGTCTAGGGCACACATATTTTATACTTAGGAATATTCTTGACCAACAATTTTTGACATGCTCGGTGGGACCCGAAAGTTCCACCTTAAGCAATATTAAGATTCGATGTTTATATTTTACTAATTGATTAGAATATTTGGTGATTTAGTTTTAGTTAGAAGCCTTTGAATGTGAATTTGGTGAAAGATTTACTTCATGATCATGATATTGAAGGCCAAAAATTCAAAAAATCATGTTGAGTTCTTTGAACTTGAAACCCAAGTTCTAAGAGAACATCCTAGATTAGTCACTCCGACTATCCCATCAATTGTAATATCTTCAAAAGTAGTGGGTGTGTTTTTTATTCCTTCAAGTCCCTCTAGCACTGCCACTAGATTTCCTCCTTGAGAAAATTCTCTGGTCCAAATGGCTCAAAATCCACCATGATAGTTTCCAACATGGAATCATTCTAGAGCTTTGAATTTATAAGCTTAGAAGCCAATCTTGCTAGCAACATTGAAGGCTTTTCCTACTTATGATGGTACAGGAAAAATAGCTTATGAACATGTTCAAGATGTGGCTTCTTTGGAAAATATTCATAGCATCACAAAAAAATATTTCATGGTCAGATTGCTAGTGCTCTATCTCATAGGGAAGTTGCTTTACTGGTATCGGTACTTACCACCTACCACTATTACCACATGGGACCAGTTGGCTGAGTTAATGATAAAAGGTTTCAATGAGAAAGCATATCATTTTTCTTTGTTGCATCAATTTACTAATATTAAGAGCCATCCACTAGAGAAAATCATTGACTTCAATGTTAGGTTCACTCAAACTTGGCAGAGAATTCCTGATGGTATTCGATCGACTCCTGAACAAGCTAAATTCTATTATATTTGAGCCTTCAATTTTGACATCAGCATGGCCTTCTGTCAATCCAACATTGATACATTTTTGGCTTTGTACTCCAAAGAACAAAAGGCTAAAGCTGATTTAATTTCTAATGGTAAGCTCCCACTGAATATGACAATGCCTATCTTCCCTAATCTCCCACAACATTTATATTCTAATACATATTCTTAGTCTTTACCAATGTCCTCCATGCACCCAGTTCCTTCATGGAATCCTAGTTCATCTCAATCCCTAAAATTTTCTATCCCGTAATTGCCTGCTTCTTCCATTCCGTAGTTGCCCGCTCCAGTTCCATTCCCAGAATTTCTATCTCCACTAGTAACACTACCATTACTAGCTCCTCCAACACCCTCAAATATCGATCCTCAAGTAAAGTTTATGTAAGATATGCAATCAATGCACTTAGTAATGAGAGTGATGACAAATGAAATCATAGCCATTAAGAAAAGGTAAGTTGAGAGAGATTTCCAGACTTAGAGATTTCAATCTCCACTAATCACCAGAGAGCAAGACTCTTTGAATAGCAAGATGCCTGAAAGGAATCCAATTGTATTGACAAATGAAGAAGTTGGCCCATCAGACAAAACATATTGGTGTTCTACCTACAATGATTTGAATGGCAAAGAAACTTGCATGGTTCATCTGAACTATGTGCAAACATTGGTAGAAAACTATTTCGATGGTCATATTAACATGATTAGAACAAGTTTTAGTTCTCATGAGAGCTAGAAAAAAGTTGATCACAGTGGAACCAATCAAGATGGAACCGTTGAAGGTACCTGTTGAGCTGAAGATGTAGAATTAAAAGAGATAAGCATAGATGAAGGTACCTAGATCAACATATAATTTGAAGAACCTATTATTTTAAAGAAATAATCTCTCAAACGAATTTTTCAACTTCACAAACACAAATTGAGATGAAGGAACATGCAAAAGAACACCTTAAATATCCATATTTGGCCAAGCGTCAGAGGGTGGAAGCCATGCAATAATATCAGAGCAAGTATGAGACTGCTAATGAAGGAAGGGAATCCAGTTCATCCACGTACAACATTGTTGAATAATTAAAGAAGACTCATGCCAAGGTTAGTCTCTATGATGCCTTGCAATTTCCTGAACTGGTTGATTTGTTGCAAGAATATTTAGCCTGTTAAAGATAAAAAGAAAAATCTCACTCATACTATGTTAGCTCATATGCTTACAACTTTGGCTACTAGAAAGAATAGATCTCCATGATTTTACTTGTCTCTCAATATGGAGGGTTGGATTATGCATAACTGCATGATTGAATCTAGTGCTGTGACAACTATCATGCCAAAAATGGTTTGTGAGATCATGGGTATGGAGTATACCAGGAGTAGCCTAAAATTTTTGTAGCTGTATGGAATCCCTTTGAAAATAGTGGGTGTTATTAAAGATATCCCAATTGTGTTACATAAAATACCTCAAATCACTATGATTTAGGAGGTGGTCGTTGTTGATTTGGAACCATACTTTAGTATGTGCCTCTCAAGAGAATTCACTGCCAAGATGGGAGGATACCTTTCTTTGGATTATTCCCATCTACAAATTCTATTCAAAGGGAAAAGAATTCAAATTTACAATGAAAAACCTTTCACATTTCATATAAGGAGGATCGAGGATGAAGAAAAACCCATGGATTTGGTTAAATTGATGACCGAAGAGATGAAAGAGTTAGATTTAATGGATGAAATTCACATAGAAGATGAATTATCCATGAATAAATTCAATGCAATGATTGAAACTAATATTTGTTGCTATGCCATTACCAATCCTAACAAGGTGGAAGTGAAGGTATCCAATGATGGAGATCTTGTCTCAGATAAGTTGTAAAAATTCTTCTTTGATGGTGCAAGATGTAAAAATGGTATTGGAACGGGGATTGTCCTCATCTCCCCTTATGGTAGACAAAAGACATATTCATATCGATTGATATGGAGCTGTATAAATAATGCTTTTGAGTATGAAGTAATATGCTTAGGTTTGAAGAAAGTAGAGAAACTTGGGATCAAAAACTCTAGATTTTTGGAGATTCAGAGCTAATTGTCAATCAAGTGACTAACAAGTGTGTCTTCAAACAATACTATTTGAAGGTATATCACAAAAAATTATGGGATATGCTTGAATTCTATGTGGTGCTAAGCATCCAAGCAATTTCATGGGAGAAAAATTAGTATGTCGATCTCTTGGCATCCATTGGTGCCAGGTTCTCCCCAACCGAACACATGATGCAAAAACCAAATACTATGAGACTTCTTTACAGGCATTCAGTTCTTGATAATAATATCCATTTGTAAGTATTTGAGAATGATGAGAAAATTGTGAACTTCTTGATAAATGAAGCTAGCAGTATTGAAGGGTGAATATTTGATGAAGAAGAAGCTGAGGGATTGATCCAGTTGAAAAATAATCAGATCACAAAAGGATTGATTTTGATAGAAAGTCTCTTTGATCAAAATTATAGAAAAATAAAGCATAAGGTCAAGGTGGATGAAAAAGAGTACAAAGAGTTGTAATTAGAACCTAAAAAATCAATCAAGGTTGGAACTGATTGCACACCTAAAGAATTCATGCAAATCAAGGAACTGTGCCAAGAATTTCTAGACATTGTCACCTGGAGTTATCATGATCTCAAAGGGTATGACAAAAATGCTATCCAACATACAATTGAACTGCAGGAAGGGGTAAAACCTTTCAAACAAAACTAGAGACCAGTCAATCCTAAAATTGAGACCCTGATGAAAGAAAAACTCTTGAAGATGCTCAAAGTGAAGATATTTTATCCTATCAAGCACTCTTCTTGGGTAGAAAATTTGGTCATCGTGTGGAAGAAGAATGGATATATTCACTTATGCATTGATTTATGAAATATTAATTAGGCCTCTCTAAAGGACCATTATCCTTTTCCACAGATATATCAGATCCTCCATGTGGTTGCAAGAGCGCAAATATTTTCCTTGCTAGACAAATTCTTTGGGCATAATCAAATCTGGGTCAAGTATGGAGATTAATACAAAATAGCATTCACCATAAAGTGGGAAACATTTAGTTACTAGTGAATGCATTTCGGCCTCTCAAATGTTGGAGCAACCTTTTAGAGAGCAATGGACATGGCTTTCGGTGAGTTATTGAACTGAATCATTTTGGAAATTTTGAGTATATTATTGTCATTGATGTCAAAGTATTAATGGCATAAGTTAATGATATTGGTTGTCATTTATATCAAGGAAAATAAAGGTTAAATAGTTTTACCATGGTGGCATTTGCAAAAGAAAAAGAAATAATGATTTATGGTGGCAAATATTTTATCCTAAGAAAAGGTCCAAAGGAAAAATTATAATATTAAAATTCTAGAGGATTAAAAATATTTATAATAATTAAAAAATCAAATCAAGCTCCAAATTTTTTTTTGAAAATTAAATGCACCAACATCAAGGACCATGTCAAATTTATTATATATAATGCTAAGCTAAGGTCAAGAAATTAATGAGAAAATGGATGCGCCTAAGTTTGTTCAATTCATGGTGGAGGAGAAGACAAGAAGACATTTTTACACATCGAGGCAGAGTGCGTAATAAGGAGAAGGATACCAAGATTTGGTTCCATCCAGGTAGGTATCCCAAATGGTAGAACCCATGGTGCTAGGGTGTGGCAGAAGAGAGGTCTCGAGTTTGAGACACAATGATAGCAAGGTGATAAAGTTTTATTTGGAAAACCTCTTGATTTGCGATGGAGTTTGGGTATAAAGGACAATAAGAAATTTTTTGTGCTATGTGGGTGGCTAGCCCATGTAGTGGCATAGCGGTGGCTAAGGCACTGGCCAATAGGTAGTGCAAGTTTAAATCATGATGGTAGGCAGTAGCAAGGGAATAATTTTTGGAAAATTATTTTGTGCCCAAGTCAAAGGTATGTGCCACACGCTTGTTTAGGGAGACATAAGGAGAAATAATGTTTGATTTTAATTTTTAATTAAAAGGGTTGAAAAGTGATGGTTTAATTTTTGAATAAAAATATGAAGTGGATTTCTTGTTAATGCTATAAGGTATGAGATAAAGTGATGCTTTAATGATATTTTTGGAAATTTGAAGTGCTTTAATTCATTTGTATCAAGAGGAAGGTATAAGGTGTAGATGAAAAATTTATATGTGTAATTTGTGGCTTTGTCAGATTGAACATTATTTTGCAGGATTAGGAATAATAAGGTTTAAAAGTGGCTTGATGATTTTATTGTATTTATTGCATTATGAAAAAGAGTTTTGAGAGTTTTTTTTGAGTTTTAATGCATCATATTTGAAAATAAAAAAGAGTGATTGAATATCAAATTCAGATTTCATTGAGCATTTTTGAAGGTGAAAATTCATGTGGATGTTTTGAGAAAGTATCTTGCAATCTAACCCTTGAAGTGGCATTAGAAAAATCAATTATTTGTGAGATAGGTTTTGAAGACATAACTACATAAGAGCATATTAAGAGGTATGAGCACATAATTCTTTGTTTAAGATGTTTGGTTGAGTAAGTATTTATAGAACATAAGGTGGAGATAAAAGGGTTGTTTGATAAGAATTATTGAAAATATTTGAGTTAGGGTTTGAGACCTACATTGTGCATCTTTGTTGAAAGAAATTGGAAGCACTTGTGTTAGGGTTTGTGAGAAAATTGTGCTTCATTGTTTGAATGAATGTGTGAAGCTTTTGAGCATTGGTTTTGAGTGATATTGAAAGTGAATGTGCAAGCATTAGAAATCAGATTTGTGAAGTGAGTGTGTGCATCAGGAGGTCAGGTGTCATGTGCTAGACTAGACCTACTTTTAAAGAGTAATAAATGTGAGACATGTGAAAGTGATAAAATTAATGATTGAGTAGAACGTATTGAGCTATTGGCAAGTGCATTTAATTCTCTATATGTTCCAAAGGTTAATTAATTCTAAGTATAATTTATCTGTGTGAAGAAAGATTTTTGAAAGAGATTTAAGTTGTGTTTTGTATGCAAGATTTGGAGTTATTTGAGGAGGTTTTATGAGTAGCATTGAAGGTAAATTTGAAATTTTTTTTTGAGAGGAATTGAAGGTAGATTTGAATAAGTCTTTTGAGAAGGCTTGAAGGTAGATTTGAACAAGTATTTTGAGAAGGCTTAAAGGTATATTTGAATAAATATTTTGAGAAGGCTTGAAGGTAGATTTGAGCAAGTCTTGTGAAGACTTGAAACAAAATTGAGAGCAGGTTTGATTGTTGATTTGTTCAAGATTTGTGTTAAGGCTTGGGGTAGATTTGAGATAGAATTAAGAGCAAATTTGTGAGTAGAGTTAGAGCAGATTTATGCTAGACTTGGGATAGAGTTTTGTGTAGATTTGTAAGAAGAGTTAGAGTAGATTTTTACTAGACTTGGGATAAAGTTTAGTGTAGATTTGTGAGCAAATTTAGAGAAAATTTGTGCTAGACTTGGGATAGAGTTTGGTGTATATTTGAGATAGAGTTGAGAGTAGGCTTTGGAGGTGACAGAGCAGAGAGGACAAATATCTCCAATGGATAGAGGTCCATCAACCAGAGTAGTGGGGACAGAGGTCTCCTATGGAGAGAGATCCACAAGCTAGAGCAATGGGGGTAGAAGTATTCTAGAAGTTTACTAGCCAAAGTAGAGGGGATAGAGTTGTCCAATGGATAGAGATCCATGAACCAAAATAAGGGGAAAGAGTTCTACTATGGTGTAAGATCTATGAAATAGTTGGGGAGATAGAGTTATTCTGTGGAGAGATATCTATAAACTATTTGAGGATATAGAGTTCTCTTGGATCAAGTTCCACAAACCAGAGCCAGGGTATAGAGTTCTCTTGTGGAGAGATATCCACAAACTAGAGCAAGGGGATAGAGTTCTCCTATGGAGAGAGATCCACAAATCAGAGGATAAGGGATTGGTGTCTCCTTTGAATAGAGGTCCATAAGCATTGTAATAGGGAATGGATTCCCAAGAGATTTGTTGAGAAAATTTATAAGAAATATTTTCTCTGTGGAGTAGCCCACATTAGGTGAATCCATTAAATTTATGTCTCTCTTGTGTGTGATAATTTATACATTGATTTGATTACTACTATTGATATTGCCATTGATAATATTGGATAATATTGTTTGAGAAAGAAAAGTAAAAGTTGATATTATATTGTTCATACCCCTCTTAGTATAATCCTGTGTTCATCAAATCATTATTATTTATTTGGATGATATGATAGTTTTCTCCCATAAAAGGGAAGAACATGGTTTACATTTATGTCAGGTATTTGAGAAGTGTTGAGAATTTAAAATATTCATCAACCTGAATAATTCCATCTTCATGGTAAAAGAAGGAAAGCTCCTAGACCATGTGATTTCTAAGAAAGGGTTAGTTTTTGACCCAGCTAGAGTTGAAGCTCTCTTAAATCTCCCATTATTGGCTAACAAGAAAAGTTTACAATATTTCTTAGACCAAATCAACTTCATTAGGAATTTTATTGCAAAATTTGCTCAAGTAGTGAAGCCAATGACTGAAATCCTAAAAAATAATGCCAAGTTCAAATGGATGAAGAAGAGAAAGGAAGCATTCAAAGAGATCAAGGAAAGGATTTCTCAGGATCTTGTTTTGGTGAATACTGATTATTCTAAGGATTTTATCCTTTATGCTATCGATGAGCAAGAAATTTATGTGGTTGTCCCTACACAGAAGGGAGAATATGGAAATGAATGACCTATTGCATTCTTGAGTCAAGTGATTCAATCGTATGAAGAAAAATATAACTTCATTGAGAAGCAAGTGTATACAATAATGAAATATCTAAAGAATTTTTGGCATTTTATTTCATAGTGTAGAGGGCGAAAACTACCCTACTATGTACTTTTCCAAAACAAAAGGCTAGATCCACAAGGAGAGAACTTGTTTTGAGGTGAACCACAGGGGTATGTTGTACTCCACACTCTGTGCTAGGGGGATGGGTTCACCAAGAATGGTTTAAGGACTCATTATAAGTCCTTAGGATATTCAAGAATGTTTGATGTATTCAGATTTTAAGAAAAACACCTAAGTTTGGTCTTTCTAGTTCTAAACTAGGAAGGATAAATGAAAATGCAAAAAAACAAAGTACAATAGCTAAAAGTAGAATGCAAGCATACAAGAGCTAGCCTAATATGATTCTTTATTTTGGATGCTCACTAACCTAGGGTTTATTCCAGAAAACCTTTAAAGAAAAAATGTACAAAATGAATGCATATAAATTATCCCTAGATGTAAACTAAATTATTTTCACTTTTAGATGCCTAAAAATTAATTTTTGGATCATATTAGAAAACTAACAAGCTAAATCAGAACACTTAGTTTTAATTGGTGGTTGATCCTAGCTTTTGATGTCTTTTGTCCAATGATTTTAGAAATACCTATTTCTACAAGATAATCTAAGAAACATTAAAAATAATGATCAACGTTAGGGGGTATACTTAGGACACTGTGCAATAGTCCTTAGAGACACAAAAATCAAGCCCCTTAGGTCCCTTAGATGACCTTTCAACACAAAATTAGAAATTGACCTTTGGAGAATTAATCATAAAATAGATATGCAAAAATGATAAAAACAAAAAAAAAATATGCTAGTATGCTTAGTATGCAGTAATAAAGCTAATCAAACTATCAGAAAGTAGAACTTGCCCCTATTGGGATCTGAATTGTCATCATGTTTTAGTCAATACTACAACTATCTATCTTCTAATTTTTTGGCCAAGCTTGCACTCGATAGTCACAACTCAAAACTCAATATTGGATGGACCAAAGATTACTTTAACCCAACCTCTAGAGTAGGTTGGTTCCTTGTCAACTTAATAGAATGTTGACTTAATTAAGCTCAATAAGGGTTTTGAGGAATAGGGTTAGAAAAATATTTAGGGTTAAGAAATTATGCATTAACGGAGGCTAGATAGGTCTAACAACATAGGCATACACAAGGAAAAACTTTGGCAAACTATTTCCAGTGTCCCACAATCAGGATTAGTAGCACCTAAAACCATGAAATCTTCATACAATAAAGTAGAATAGAGATATGTTTCAAGAAGTAGTTTCAATATCTAATATATTAAAAATATAATTTAGTAGAATAGATCAATAATCAAACTTTGCAAAAATAAAATTCTTTCCAACACAAATCTAACTATGAACAGATTTCAATTACCTTAACAACTAGTGATCCAATATAGATGGAATGAAATAATCATTACAGTATTGATAGAAATGCAATTCATAACTCGAACATCTTTATGAAAGATATCAAAGATAGCAAATCTTGAGTAAAAAATCCAAGTAATGCTCCTTCCATTAGTTTTCAAAAGATATTACATAGTAGGGCAAGTAAACACTCTAGATTCAACCCTAAAAATTGAGGGTTCGACCTCTATTTATAGTTTATAATGAAAGAAATTAGAGGAGATATTACAAGGATTTAGCATATGATAGATCAATAAAGAGCTATGCTGGCATCATTTCATTCACCTATAGAGTCTAAGAAATCCATTGGAAGTCATCCTCCATGGTAGCTTGACTCTGCAACTTGTTAGTTTAGCTATGGTAGTTAGACTCGAGGTCATTAGAAACTAGATATGAACCATTCTTCTTTCTTGAGAACTCCATTTTATCATAGATTTGCAACCGTTCTGGTTCTTGGTTATTGGTACCCTTGGAAACTTCACCTACCTTCTAAAACTAACTAGCCTTCCTCCACCAAGAATCCACCTTTGTATGCTCATGAAAATATCAGCAAAATATCCACCTCTGATGCACTCAGTGAATGGCTGCAATTAAAATTCAACAATGCTCTGTAGACCTATAATAGGACAAGTCATCAATCCACTCTAGAAAGAATGTTGATCTCAGTTTGGATGGCTTCGACCAGTATATTGGAGCTTATGTGAAAAATACACTAAGTTTTGAGTGAAATATAGCTCATCATAAATCCGCTTAACTAAGCCTTTAAATAGTTTATTTGCTTCTTGCATCTGCAACATAAGACATAAGTTGCAATATGCTCCTTAATTTTTGCTCCATAAACTTGGTTTGACTGCAGAAATGCCAATTCACTCAAAAAGTAATGAAAAATGATCTTTACACTATTTTTTTACCTTTACTTATTTTTGAGTGCTTTCAACCTTCTTACCAAGCGATATAGAGCTCATCACCATTCTGCTCTAAAATGAATGTGAAACTCAACATGTGATATTTCTCAACACTTAGTTGTTTGATTACGTGGAATGAAGTGATATTGCCAATATTCACTTTGAAATTTGCTGATGTCATCTCAACTTGGCTAGGTTGTAGATTGAAACTTGCATGCTAAGCCACTATCGAATACACTAAGTATCAGGCAAGGTGGAACACTTAGCTCATATTTAAAAAAAATATCAAGTGTTGAGTGGATTGGAGCATTCTTACATGGATCTGATCTGAAATACTCTATATCCTTAGTGGATTGGAGCTTTCTCATGCCTTACAATAAATTTTCAAAGTTTTCTAAGGATGTGGCCATTTTGGTACTACATTCTGGTGCCTCCCAGGTGGGTTTGCTTGCAAAGCCATCAAACTTAGAGTCTTATCCATTGGGTATTAGGAGTAAAAAAATTACAATCCTTCAAGCTATGCTTAATAGAATAACTTCCATATGATAATTACCCTCTGACAACTTTATGGAACATCCTAGAGGATAACTACTCACATGGAGATCATGCTGGAAATAAAATATATCTGTCGCTCCTTCAAAATTGCTCAAATGCTTAAGAAAAATAAAGCTATGCTCTCCTTTTCAATATTATTCAAAAAATGATATGAATGCCTTCACAAAAATTTTGTTCTTTGCATATATTTTACCTCATGCTTTTATTATTGCCTTCTAACAGTGTCAGATTAAAATAAAAATAAAAATACAACACTTCTACATGACTATAAAAATGTACAACACAAAAAACACTCTATGCTTGTGCCTCTTCAGGGTTTATAGTAACCCTATCTGGTTCTTCACCTTCCTAATGAGATTCTTATACAACATTATCCTATTGGTCTTACACATCCTCTTCTTCTTACATAGGTGAATCCTGCTCTTTATATTTTCACCAACACCATCACCAAACAACTAGACCATCAACTTTAGAGTTTGCAAGGCTTGTTTCTAGACTGCTTTAGAGGGGTTGGAATTCTCCTTAAGTTAGCTTGTGAATGTAATCCAAATCATAAGTGTATTCATAATTAGCAGTGTTTCCCTTATTTACCAAGTCTTCCATCAGGTCTTGGAGCCTGGTTAAATCAATTATAATTTATGAAACTTGATCCTGATCAATTGACTCTTCTAGGGCATCAATCTCAAATTCATCTTAGAGGCTCTTGACTACACTCTTTTTAATCTCTTCCTCTAATAACAAAGTTTTATTCTCCAAAAATAACCTTTTGAAGCCATTCAGAACCATATCTTGATTGATGTCCACTACATCTCGAATTATATTTTCCAATTTATCATCAAAAAACCAAGCCATTTGCAGCAATATATTCTTCTTTACTACAACTCTAGCAACTAATCTAGTAGTATTCCATTCTTTGTTGGGAATAGGTTTAGCAGTCTCACTGATCCTGCTATCTACCAGCTTATAGATATGCTCAAATAGAATCACCATGGGTTTTAGTTCTTGAGTGAAGCTATCTAGATCTTCTTGGGTATTCTTAAGTAGATGACTGGAATCATCCATGTAGTCAATGATGGGTTGTTGCTCTAACCATTTCTCTAAAACCTCAGACAATAATTATTTCCTTACTTTATTTAGCCCTTCTTTTGAGAAGCCTGAAGACTTGGAATTTTCAATTTGAAGCTAGTGCTTCAAGCTCTGCATCTCTTTAGTTTTTATTTATTTTTATTTTTTTTCTTGTCTACTTTATTTTTGAGCTTATTGGCCTCTTTGAATTTGTTCTACCAATTCTTTGCTTCACTTATGATAGCTTTCTCCATCTGTTTCTAGTTATTGATTGTATTCTCAATATTTTCTACTGTTCACTCCAACTTGTTGACCTTCTCTTTGTATATATCAACCTTGACATAGAAAGTGTCCAAATGGGCTTTAGCTATAACTAACTCATCTTTGGTAGGTAACTACTTAATGTCCTCTGTATACTATTCCAGACAATAGTCTTGAGTAGTCATTTTAGTTTTAGGCTTACTCACTAGAATAATAATGGATCTAGATGCTCTTTACCTTAAAATCGAGTCAACAGACATAGTGCTTCTCTTTATAGCCATCCTATTTGAAGGTTTGGACAAATTTTCTACCCAAAAATATTGAATTTTATGTGAATTTTCCTTCTTATTTTGCAAATTTGCCAATGTATGATAACTTATAGGAGGAGGAGAGGCTATAATATAGGGGAAAGCAGACTCAGCAGCTGACTGTGAAAGGGTGGTAGTGAATACAGTTGAGTCTGTAAATATTGCTACTGTTACAATGGGAAAAGTTATGGGAACTGAAATAAAACTTACGTAAGAGTGAGTGAGTGTGGTAGAGACAACTTGTGTCCCAGATGATAAAGGAGGTTGTAATGGCAAATATAGGATTACAAGAGATGATGGAGGATGTATTTTAAGTGACTTTAGATGATATTGATTAGCTTGGCCCTCTATATTTGATGGTGAAATAGGTGGTGAATTTTGAGGGGGAATGGAAAATTTTGTTTCAACCTCTTCTTTAGAAGGGGAGGGAGCTTTCTTTGGGGAAAGAGGAGGAGAAGAAAAAGAGGGAAAAGAAATCATACCTTCACCTACAGATGTAGGAATTTCTAGAACTACCTCTATACTCTATTTTTGTATTGGTTGCACCTCTTTTTCTACAACTGAGATAGGGGTATTCTCAATAATATTCCCCTTATCCATCTTCTATTTATTATAGACCTCATTTTTAGCTCTTTCAAGTGCTTTTTATGGCTTTTATTTTAAAAAATTGCAACACTGCTGGCTTATCATTCTATGTATCTTCCCTAGAAATTTCTTCCTACAATGTCTCTTCAAAGATAGGATTGAGATCCACTATAGTTGTAGTGGTGAAACTCACTGGTGCAAACATGAAGTTATTATCCTTCTCATTCCAATATATTTCCATTTTAGGGGGCCCTCCGCCTAGATATGGGTGCTTGGGCCTACTTACTATCTTGATGACTTCTATGATAGTGGCCATGTTATTAGAATAATGCATTCTAATCATTAATTGTGCCCCTTTAGGGAAATTCCCTAGTTGTTATATCGAGGGATCAAATGTTTTAAGAGCTTCAGTAGTAGTTAATGGAATATAAAATCATTCTCCTTGAGTTTCCTCTTGTGAAGATGGGGATGGAGAATCGAACCTTGGTTGTATCTTCTTATAAATCAACACTAAATTCTTTGGATAATTTTCCTTCCAAGTTATGATGTTCTTATCATATCTATCAAAAAAATCATTGTCGATTACTCATCCAAAGTTAGATTTCTTTGTGATGATTTCCACTCTCAATATCCACTAGTATACTATCCTAGCTTCATTCCATTTATTTTTACTATCAACTTCTATGATCGTAGACTCCTTCAACTGATGGCTTTAATTTTTATTTGAATCAAAATTGACTATCTGCTCGTAGAAGTATATCCATATTGGCAACATTCCAATATAAAGGAGCATTTTCCTTATTATTCCTGCCCTATTCAAAATGAGACCTTGAGGTTTTCTCAAATTTATGGGCGTTCTCTCCAGTAAGGGCAATGTTCCTCTTGTGGAATTTGTCATCTGGGTCATATCTCCACCTCTGAGGGAGGTAGAACATGCCTAATTTATCCAAATACTAGGTGATTTATTTATCCTAGTATTTTTTGGTGATAGTTATATCATTGATGCTACGGTAGGTCAAAAAATATTTCCTTTTATTTCCAAAGCCATAGTTCATATTGATAAAATACGCTTGCCTCAATTATTCTAGAGCCAATAATATGTTTGTTACAAAATGAGAAAGCATAAAAGGCTTACCAGTGAATCCATACAATCTAATATCTATGCCTTCTATAAGGACATACCAATCTCCTTATTTAGCACCCTATGTTATCAACAATTATCTGTCCAACAGTGGTAACCTAGGGTATTTCCCATACATTATAGTCAGTGTTGGCCCTAAAAATTCCATGTTAAATCTATAAAAAGATCCAGTGCTCCTCAAATGAGCAGTCCAATAGTATACGGGGATAGGGTCCCCCTGGTCATTCTTTTCTTTTACCAAAATCTAGGGCATAATATTCCTTATAGCAGCAAAGAACATTCAAACCGGTCTCGAACAATGCCAGAAAGAGGGTGCATCAAAATCCCTTTTCATCCTTACCAATTGTTCATATATTTTTTGGGTAACAAAAGTTGGCTAGTAAAAATAAATGGTCTTAATACCCTTTTTCTTCGATTCTAATTCATACAATTTCTCATTAGAAATGTAGTAAGTAGTGGCTTTTTGCCAATCTCTCACAAATTGGTCAGAATCCAAACCCTCCAAACAAGCTAGGATGAAATAAAGCTCTGGGTTAGCAAATTGGTCAATGGGGATTGGGGCATCAGACATATCAGCTTCCTCATTTATTCATATAAATTGAAAGCGAAGCCATATTTACACAACTTCCTTCTCATCAGAAGCCATTAATGAAGAATAAACCCTAGCTTGTTCTGCTATATCAAATTGTTTAAGTTCTAGGGGTGGGTTTACCTCTACGATAAACAAATTATGACAAGATTCTTTGGTAATGGTAAATAGTGTTATGCCATCGGGTGTTTTCACTGCCTTTTCCTTAGTGTCATAAAATTTAATGATTGCAAAAATTAACTCAGGGTAATGGTTCACAAAATTAGAGATGTAAGAAAATAAGAAGAATTTTATAGCAATGATACCTTGAGGTCAAATTGGTCTTTCTTCGAAGTACCTGAACTCTAAATTCCTCCTCAAGAAGGGTCTCCTCACTTAATTCATTACAATATCTACCAACCATCTTGTCTAATTTACATAGCCATTCAGCTCTACCTCTCTTCGCTCCATATCCTTTGTAGCTTTCTTAGAAGCCATTTTCATGAGAAATATTTAGACCATTTCTTTCTCTGGTGTTTGCAGATAATGCTTTGTTAGTATTTGCCTCTTTCTTCTTGGTAGGTGTTTCTCTCGATAATTGAATGAGATCTATGTTTTAGCACTTTTAAATGCCATTGCATGTACAACTTCCACCATTAATGTAGCCACTATGAGAACTATCCGTTTGCATGCTTTTCAAATTCAACTGATGCATCATGGCAACTTGGAGATGTTACATCACTCACTAATTGGATAAAGCACAAAATAATTCTCTGTACTTGCTTGTCGTATTTACTTCCTTTGTAGTAGTATGAGAAGCTTGCGAGGCAATTTTGCAAATATTTCTTTCTTTAGAAATGATGTGGTGCAAGATTTCATTTTCTCACTCAAAAATAGTCATGAACTTCGATGGATTGGAACACAGGCTGTGATCCACTGCCACTTTAGTCCTTTTAAGAATAGATTGGAACACATGTAACATTTCACTATCAGTTAGCTTATTTGAGAGTAGATTGGGACCATGTTGTATTTTGCTACCACTTATCTTATTTTGCAGCTGATCACTTTGTTTTTTGAAGCAAAATTTTCTTTCTTCCTCTTTTCTTGGAATTTTATTAAAAATAAACAACTTTGAAATAAAAATAAAAAAACTAGCTATGATGCAAAATATGTACATATTTTACAATGAGCTACATCTCAATCAAAATAGAGTTTAAGGTGAAAACTATTAATCGGAATTGGCTGTATGTTTCCTTCAATATCTTCAAGCTGGAAAATATTGGTTTCTTTAAATTTTGCTATTTTGAAAAGACCATACCAGAAGGAGTCAAAATTTTGATGGTGTCTTGATTTAGCTCTTTCAACTTTCCACTTGAGTACAAAATCTCCAACTTGGAATTTTTTGAACTTGGCTTTCTTATCAAACCATACCTTTATGTCAACTAAATACTTTTGAAAATCTTCATATGCCCGAGTTCTTTTCTCCTCTTACTAAGTATGTCAACCTTGTTTTCACTAGATTTTTCTTAGGTTCATCTTCTATGTTTATCACCTTGAGTGTTGGAATATCCAAATGAATAGGTAATATTGCCTCCTTGCCATATACTAAGGTATAAGGGGAGGTCTTGATGGAATTTTTGATAGTTATTCTATCTACCCATAGAGCTTGTTCCAGGAGTAGATGCCAACTTCTCTTGTTACCTTCTAATGACCTTCTAAAAAATCTTAGTAGGTTCTTGTTAGTTGATTCCACCAGTACATTTCCTTGGGGGTAGTAGTTTGAAGTACTCTTTATGGTAATACCATACTTGTTGGCAAAATTAATGTATCTGACTCCTATGAATGCTGGTCCATTGTCGCTCACCAAAGCTTCTGGAACACCAAACCTTGTAATAAAGCTTTCCATGAAATCTATCACCACTTCTTGGTCTGATATCTTTGTAGAAATGAATTCTACCTGAATTAGAGAAAAAATGGTGCACCTAATTAAGATAAACAATATGCATCTATCACTAATGTGTTATGAGCATCAAAACAGAAGCATGCAAGTAAAAGTGAAAGAGATACAAAATTGCAATAAATTAAATAAAAGGAAGATTCTTTCTATTAATTTTATGGTTAAAAACCATAGTTACATAGATGTACCCTTGAGGGCTCAAGATGGTGATACAATTGTTTACAAAATAATGGGTGCTCAAAGGATCAAGTCCTTTCAAAGAAGCTCGCGTGCACTTCCAATGTCTTTCCTTGTACCCATAATTGAGGTGGGTGAACCTATGATGCTGCAAATTTGTTCTCTAATATCATGCTCCTTACTTATACCCTGTAGGACTTGCACCTATACATAGGGAAATTATAATAATTAAAAAGCATGTGTGTATGATAAAAATATGCAATCCCCACAGGCACTAAAATACTAGAAAGCATATATGTGGAAAATATATATAAAAAACAACTCCAAAAAACTTGAAATTGTATAGGTATATAAAATATATGGTTTTGGAAAGATATCATTGAAAAAAAAACCAAAATTGCATCTGAGGGCATGGCGTAATTGCAGTGCACTTTTCCAACCTACAAAACCCAAAGTGAGCAATTTTTGAATCAAAACCCATCCAAATAAAATGAAACTTGGAAAATATGAATAAAATATGATTTTAAGAAAACCCATATGATCAGATTTGAAAATTTAGTAATAGTTTGATGTGCATCTCCAGATGGTTCTAGGAAGCTTGCAAGAGACCCTACAAAACACTAAAAATATGATATCTCACTCCAAATTGTATGAAATTTGGATAGGAGAATCATATGCTATCCTAGAACATGCCTAAAAAATAAAAGTAGAAACATATTACATAGATCTCTCCTTTTAGTTGGGTAGGATGACCATGATTGTCACAAAATAGGGACTATCCTGGGGTGGGACAACCACTAGTTCTACCCCTAATTTATCACCAATTCCTATTTGAATTGGTTAGGAAAATCCTCAGTGGTGTTATCATAAAATTTGGTGGTGAAATTCACCCATATGATCTAGTTTTATAAGCAAATTTCACCTCCTAGTTCACTCGTAAACCTCCTTCGCTAGGTAGAGATTTCAAGAGAAAATGACACAAAAAGGTGAGGGGAAGTCTTGGCAGCACTTCGTTGCTATGTTTCCAAAATTCCTCTCTATATATTATGTGGAAAACTGATCCAATTTATAGCCAAAGGAAGCAATTGGGCAAAAAGGCATGCAAGGGCATGCAGGGCAAGAGGCACCATTTGGCCAATAGGGTGGCATGCATTGGAGGGGGAAGAGAATCTCACTATTTGGCCTCTTACATGCAGTATCTCATAAGGATACTATATCCTCTAACCTTCATGCTTGGATAGGTAGTGCAAATGGTACTTTTTGGGTGCAATTTATCCATAGTTTGACTTTTTTGGGGTCAAAGCTCATGGTCATCCCACCCTAGTATGACCACACATGGCCGTCCTTGGGTGGGATGACCATGAACTATGGCCATCCTGGGGTGGGACGACCATGCCTATATACCCCAAAACTTCCCAAAAGTGGGGAAAAATATCCCAAAAGTGGTTAGGACCATTGTAAACCTCTGAGGGTTGCCCAAGGGGGCCATAAGGTGTCAATTAGACCTTGTCTTAGTCACCTAATCGGATTGACCAAATTTTAGTGTATTGTGTGCAGCTTAGTGCTAAGCAAAAATAGATGATTAAAATATTTAATAATTAGGGTTATTCAATAACCTAATCAAATTTATATGCCCCAATCATAGAAAGAACATATGTTCTTGAATCCTTGCTTCTGACGAGCTAAGAAACTTGCTTCAAGTACCACCTTGCATTTTAGGTTGACTTGACCTTGGACACTATTTCATTTCATAAGGAGGTAGGGCCTATTATCCTTGATGCTTCATAATGTCAAGCATTTTTTTAAGTAAAATTTTTGCTTTTTTGCTACCCCAAGTAGGGGCATGATTGTCTTTGTCAAAGATTCGTTGAACGAATACAATTTGCATGATTGAATGTGTGATTGTTGGTTGTGATTATGAATTTGTTAAGTATGAATACCCCCTCAAGAAACAAGTCAATAAGTGAATGACAAGTGATAAAAATTATGAGTTGCTTAACACATATGACTTTGTTGGGGTTTCCTCCGATTTTACTCATTGAAAGTGGAGCATTTGAGAGGATTTTGATGATTTTATTAATGCTACATGGAAGAAAGGAGCTGGAAAATTCATTCCCATGGGGAGGTCCAGAAAAAATGGCATTCTTAGGGTGTGAATTAATACTTTTCCTCTTATCCAAGAGTTATTGTATTCCTTGTGATCTGATGTAAAATTTGACCAGTTTTGGTCTGTTTTGGGTGAGTTTTGGACCCTTTTTGAGGCATTTGGAGCTGTTTTGATGCAATTTACCTGTGGATGTCATAGGGTGGGATGGCTAAAATTTTTGTGGCCATCCTAGGATGGGATGGCCAGATAATTAGCCACCTATATCACCCTGGGATTTTCATGGCCCTGAAAGGTTTATATAAGCCAAAAAGGAGGGACTTGGGCTCATTTGTGCATTTGGAACTTTGGAGCTTGAGAGGTGAGGAGGAGGGGTAAGATTATAAGTAGTGGAGCACTACTAAAATCATCCTATAGTCACCATGAGATAGTGTGTAGACTCATCAAGAGGCAGATCTAGTGCGAGATGGGTAAGAATTGTCTGTCTTGCTGCACTTTGTTAGTTTTAAAAGTTGAATTATTGCTTGTTTTTTCTTTTTAGCAGAGCACACTAAATCCTTGGTAAATGAACCTTATTAGGGATGCCCTATGATGTTTTAGGCTTGATTTTGTGTTTTTATGTAATTTTTCTTGCTTTTTAGGGCTTGATTTTGCCATTATTTGACTATTTTTGGTGGCTTGGAAGGGCCAATTTTGCTCAATTTAGGGGTCGTCCCTAGGTGGGATGGCCAGTCTGGGCTATTTAGGGGACATCCCAGGGTGGGATGGTCATAGATTTGGGGGCTGTCCTGGGGTGGGATGACCATAAATTGTCCTAAAAAAGGAACATTTTTTTAATATTTTTGAGTGTTTTTGAGGCATTTTGGAGCCTGTGAGTGACATGCTTGTCTCTACCAGGTCGTGAGGAGTCGGTGTCAAGTTCTAAACCTTGAAACCATGAGATATTTGTTGACTGATGCTGACTGGGAGTGGCTTGACGTTATTGGCCTTAATAAAGTGACACGATTAGAACCTATGTTGGGCAACTGTGCTTACTTGATGATACTTATTGATTTATGGGACCCGTGCACCAACACCTTCCACCTACCAAATGGAGAGATGATAGTGATGTTGGAGGATGTCTACTAGATATTGCACATTTTGATAGAGGTATGGGCTATTGTGTGCACTCACCATGATCGAAGAGAGGTAATTATGGAGAGGTAATTTGGTAGGGTTGTGGAGGAGGTGATAGATGACTGCTTTAGCGAAGGCATATTGGTGGTGCATTGGTATGAGGCTAGGGTATTGGGAATGAGGCACATCCTACTGATGACATTGATATCTAATATACTTCTAATAGACTCATCAAGTGCCAGGTTTCCTTGGAATCTTCTAGAGCTAGTGTTTACTCTGGTAGGGTGCATGGTGGAGAAACCACTAGTTATGGCATGGGGGATGATACTACTGGCATAGCTGTATGATGAGTTGTACGAGATCCAATCCCAAGGGTAGATGGCTTGGGGTGCATATTTGTACTATAGGTTTGGGGATGGGAGTATATAGTGATGGATAGACTACAAGGACTACCATGGACAACATGGGTGCAACTGGAAGACCGAGAGATCAGCTATGGGATCCTATGGTAGTAGGCTTAGGAGGTAGGACAAAGTCAATGGTGGGTGGGCAACATGGGTCATTATACTCAATACTTTTTAGGACTTAGAGCAATAAATGTGGTATAGAGACCCTACAAAGATTTCCCAGAATGGGCTGACACTGATGTGTAGCTTCACTGAGTGAGGTAAAGGATATGGTTGATTGGTCGACACGAGATAGAGTGGGAGTTATTTATTTATGCTTGGGTTATACGATATTTTGGGCTACGATAGGAGTTTATTGGTGTGCCAATGGTTTATGGACATCACATGAATGAGAGGACACTAAGATGACTGGTGGTAGAGGCAGTTGGATGGGATGTAGATCCTATAGTAGACATTCCATACTTAAATGATGCTAGGACTACAGAGGAGTACAATTCCTGGTGGGTGATGCACCATTGGTTGGGAGAGGGGTCACTAGGGGATGATGTAGTAGGGACCATATATGAGGTATAGTAGGATAGTCCTAAGGAGGACCAGGTCAAGGCAAGTGAGTGGTATGGGCATGGGCACATGGTATATGAGTAGGTAGAACTATTGGACTTAGGATATTAGGGTGAATTTGGGGATGATGATACTAGAGATCAAGGGGTGCAGGAACAACAGGTGGCACAAGGTGACATAGAGGCTGAGCTGTGGGTTGAGCTAATCAAGGTTAGATAGGAGAGTGATCTCCTTTGCACATAGTTACAATATGCATAGGCAAAGATAGTAGCTCAGTGAGCATAGGTACAAGGCACTCGGATATAGATAACAATGCTATAGGTACAGTTGTGATCTTGGAGCCCTACACAAGAGGGATCTAATAGTAAGGATGTGGCTAGGTTATAGGTGGAGGTGACATGAATTTATTTTGTAGTGGAGACCTACCAGGTGTGGTACCAACAGGGTAGACCTACATAGATGATATAGAGAATAAGGTGGTGCACCTTGGAGGGCACCTACCAGACGATTCAACTATGAGTGGATCACACAAGATTTAGGAGAGGGGGATAGGGAAATATTTAGCTAGGATATAGGCACCTGGATCTAGATGGTGGGATGACAGGGCAGGTGGTAGCAGTCATGGGAGTTCACATCAAACTTTGACTACAGGTGGGAGTGTGAGCCATAGAACCAATTTTGTGTGACCTGGGTGATTGAGGATCTTGTGACTATTTTTTTTATATTTTAGGATGTGTAGCAGTGTGCAGCCTGAGGACTCACTTTATTGTAGCCTATGAGCAGTATGATGTATATTTTTACCCTATACACACACATATATATATGAGCTTTTATGTGGTTTATCATCATGTGTTTATTACTTTATGAGATGTATGCAATGTGTTTATTTTCTTTATGATATTATGATGGATGTCTATCATGTATGCGTATGTTGTAATTTGATTTGATTTGATGATATGTGTATTTTTGTGGATGCATATTGATATGGATGATGTAGTGATCTAGATGATGAAATATATATACTATATGAGATACTATGTTAGCACCATAGACTGTATAGAATGCATCAATTCATGTGTAATATTTTCATGAGACTATATAATGGATTTGTGAATAATGTAAACTGACATAAATATGATAAAATGGGATGATTGATAGGATGTCATAAGATGTATTTTGAGGTTTTCATGAGACTCAAACACTCTAGTCAACTAGTCAAAATTATATACTAACCATGCAAGACTGGTTAAACTAGGTAAGTACCTAAATATCCTATGTTAGATATTTAGGTTAGTGTTATGGTTAGAACTCTCTACCTAGGTTAGTGGCTAGCATCACGCAACTCCCTCCCTATTCTATTGTTAGAGGGTATTTAGCACTATATCATTATAACTATTGGTTAGTATATTATTTAAGCATAGACTAAACCTTAGCAATTGTTAATTAATCTATTGATTATTTTGTGAACTTACCTTCGGACCTACATTGGTATCATTTGCCAAGGAGGATAATACAAGCTTTCGCTTGTTCCCCATAGACTCGAACTCCCACAGAGTAGCTAAGGTGCTCGATGCAAGGAGTCCCTCATAGAGTAGCCATGGCGCTCGACGTGGACTCTCCCTTATAGAGAAGCCATAATGCTCCTACTTTGGCCCGCACGGTCGACATTGACCAGGGCTCGTGTGTTGGCCTATCGACCTTGTCGATGTAGTCAATGTAGGACAAGGGTCCATGATACCCTAGATTGAACATGGTCAACATCCCAAAGCCATCAATCCTCGGCTCCCATTCTGGCCCAGGGCCCGCAGAGCCACGTAGGCCAAGCAGGCCACATGGCCCATTCATGGGAGATCAGCGAGGGTAGGAGTGCCCTCCCCTCCCTACAGACATAGACCCAGACCTCAGGATATGAGAGGGTAGGCGGCCCTCCAATTCCTAATTTACACATGGCACTTTTCTATGCCTAACCTACATGCATCTCGAGGGACACATGGATTAGACCCTGACACACACCCTGAGGTGTTGACTAGACTGGACTAGGATCAAACATGTGGTAGAAAGCCACTGGAAAACAACCGACATAGACTAGATCAATATAAGACACATGGCGGATAGCCACTAGATGATGCACGACGCTGATCGGGCATGACTCAACACATGGCACATTGCCACAGGACCAACCCGGACTGACTGACCTACCCCTGGTGCCACGTGGCAGTGTCCAAAATGGCAGGTGACTCTGGTCGATTGCCTAAAGGTAATTGACGTACAAGGGAAGGCCTCTGCATTAAAAACCACTCCTCATCCCACTACAGGATGCATGTGGGATAAAAGTCCAACGACTTTTCAAAAAAACTCCCACCGTCCACAGAGTTTAAGAGGCATATTGTGTGCCTCAATACCCATCGGGATATTTAGCCCAACCGGTTGATTTGGTCGAGCTAAGGCCCTAGGCGGGGAGTCCAAGGTTTGACTCCTGTCGGGTACAAAAGGAATTTTTTTTCCTTCGACGCCAAGGTACATTAATTTTTTTTTTTTGCATTAACATTAGAGTTTTTTTAGTATTTTTTTTTTTAATAATTTAAAATTTAAAAAAATAATATTTTATTTTATAAATCAATTTCTCTTTAATATTTAAGTTGATTTATTTAAAACAAATATATTTTTTAGTTTTTTATTATACATTAAAATGATTTATTAAACTTTTCTTAAATATTGCAAATTAAAATTAAAGAATTTTTTTTTTTTTTTACAACTTTGAAATTTAAAGGTGCTAGTATTTTCTCACCAAATGGAGATATGAGACATAGCAAGAGCACATTTTTTGTTGCAAATTAGACAACTCTTCTCAAACATTTTTAATTTAGCATACAATAAAGGATCACACTTGATTTTTTTTTTGCAAATTAGACAACAAGGTTCCTAAATTTTTTTGTAAGAATCAAAAGTTCAAAGAGTGCATTTGCTTTCTCCAAGGAGATATAATACATAAATTTGCACATCTATTTTTTTTTCTGCAAAATTGAGAAGACCTTGTAACCTTGAGTCCATAAAAACTAAGTCGTGTGTCGACTAGTTCTAGAAGCCTTTCAAACGTGGGTCGTGTGTCGAATTGTCTTGAAAGGAGTGCTCTAAATTCTACATTTTGTAAACATTAAGGGGGGATAGAATTCAATTTTTTTTTTTGATTCTATAGTTTGCAAAATTGTAACAAAAAATGGGGGATCTTTTAGAGTAAGAAAGGTGCATTCTCGATTTTACTCGACACCTCTTAAAAATTGCTTGTACTAGGTGCATTCTCAATTTTACTCGACACCTCTTAAAAATTGCTTGTACTAGGTGCATTTTCGATTGCATCCGACACCTAGAGTGATACAAATTTGGGTTGCTCTTATGTTTTGATTATTGCACTAACACCCATGTTTTTTGTGTGCAATTAAAAATTCAAATACAACATTAAAAGAAGCATTTCACAAAACCCAAACTTCACTCAAAAACCATGCTAAACTTTGCATAGGTTAAATCAAGTCATTTTTTTTACTCCCCATCAAAAGGTCAAAAATCCAAATCACCTTGATTCACTCTCTTTGTTTGGCTTAATATCCTCAAATTTGTCATCCTTCTTCAAGGGTGTTAAAGCAGGTGCCATTAAATATCCTAGAGGGCAAAATCAGAAGTTTTTAAACAAACCTAGCCCTGTTTCATTTGCTCTATTTTGTTTGGCTTAAAAATCCTCTAACTTTTCATACCTTGGTAAGGGTGTTAAGGTAGATGCCATTAAATATATTATAGAAGCAAATTGAAAACAACTTCCATATACTCTTTTGAAGGTATAGTGCAAGTGTAGCACCCTAAAATTGGCGCAGTTAAACCTTAGTAAAAAGATAAAAATTTGAATTTTAACCCAAAATCGCCCGTTAACCGCTTGTTACCTACTTTCCTTGTTTTTCGCATCATTTTTAGGATTTTTTTTTACCATTGGACGATATCATCTAAAATCAGACAAAATCATCCTAGATCTGATGAATTCATTTGGAACAGAATGTCTAGACAATTTCATCCCAAAACCGAATTTTCATAATTAGCTTCTGTTTCAACAACTTCTCTAACTTGGGAAGAAAGTGTGTCTACGTAGTTAGAGTCTCCCCCGTTGGAGATCTCCCAAATTGGGATGATCTCCAACCTCCTAACCTCTCCCTAATCCTATATAAACTAGGATTTTCTCAGTTTATCCCCTTGAACCCCCTAGCTGACTGATTTACCTAAAAATTTAGTTCCTTATGCATTAGAGCATCCTCGCATCATCGTTTGCATTCTGTATTTCAAGTTTTCTTGCAGGAATCTTACTGTTTTTTAGCTAGAGCAATCTTGGATCATCGTAGGCAATTCTAGATGATTTTAGACGATCCTGTCATAGATCAATGATGATCTCGTACGATTGGAGGTGATCTCGATTGTAGTCTAGATTTGGGGTAATTAGAGCATAGATTTTGTATTTTATTATCATTTCTCTGCATTTCTTTATGCATTATCTTAGTTTATTATATTTATGCATCCTAGAGTTCACCTCATTTAGTATAGATTGCATGATAAAGTCAAAATAATTTGTCAAATTGATGCATTTCCTTTTAATTGCTATCTGGATTTATCATTTAGGCAAGTTTACTATTATTTCTATCATCTCCCCTTGCTTTTGTAGTTGCATTTTTGGTATTTTGTATCTATTTCTGTGATTGCAGGTTTCTGACAAATTTGTCTGGCAAATTCGTTAGATCATCGATGATCCAGTCTAATCTCAGACGATCGAATATGATCTGAGATGATTCTATGCAATAACAGATGATTACATACGATTTGAGATGATTTGGACTTCTACAAAACTTAGAATCTTCATCAGACATCTAGAATCAGGTATGTTTTATTTTATTTAGCCTACTTTCTATGTTTAGCACTTATGCATGTTTTTTGTATTCATAAAAATCAGCATTGGCATATAGAATAGCTTAGATTCATCTTGGCAAAACCTAGCAATTGAATGATTAAAGCACAAAATGAACACATCAAACCTACTCTCAACCTAGGCATGGAAACTGCCACTCAAAAGTTTCTTGGTGAACCCACCATCCATCGAAAATTCACCCTTATACTCTTCCCTTGAGAGGCGGGACCTTCAAAGGGCCTCTCAGTCCGAGGTATTGTCCCATCCTTCTCGCATCCTCCTTTTGGGTGTGGATCCTATAGCTTGAAGGTAAGGATGCAAAAAATTTGGAGCGATACATTTTGGTGAACCCGACGTGAAAACTAAAAACATTTTGAAAACAATAAAAAAAATAAAACATAAATGCATTTAGAATCATTAGACAAACAAGTAAGATTGCATATCATATTTATATGGTAGATTATAATAAAAGGTGAACTGTCACCATTAATGTTGAGAAACAATTAGCAGCCATAGAGATTACTTCTTTGCTTAGATTATCTCAAACATATAGAGTCCCACCTTTATGGGATGAACTTAATAGGAGATTGAATCTTATTTCATTTAGATCAACAAAACTTAGGCAAATCAAGAGGTTTGTCCTAGATAGAATCCTGGATCCTGATCAAGTGACCTTATATCATGAGCTAGAGCTTGCCATAGGTGGTTAGAAGATAAAAGAGCCCTTGTGTCTTTCGAGTTGTACACCTTTGAGGAATACCTCGATAATGTAGTTGTAGTACATAAATTTTTGTCTCGTATAGAGGATCAAGAGGTCGTCCTTATGGATAGAAAGAGATGGAATAGAGTTACTAGAGCTGTGTTATATCGAGAGTATTACCATGAGATCTATTTTTACAAGTCAGAGTCAGAAGTAGATAACATCACCATAGCACACTTTGTCAAATTCTTGAAAAACTATTTCCAATTTGAAGAGGAGCATTTCATGAATCCTGATGAACTTGATCCCATCAATGACATCTATAAACTATTTATAGAAAAATAAGCCATTATTTTATTATTTATTGCATTTAGTGTGTTGTTTGTTGTCTTTATAATCATAAAAACATAAAAATAATAATAAAAACAAAAAAAATAAAACAAAAACATAACAAAAATCAAAACATTTTCTCTTAAGTATTATAGTAGGTATATAATTAAAATATATACCTCCCAAACATATTGTAAACAAATATATATAAATATATATTTGCTAAAATCTAAGTTTAAGCATAATGACTCGAATTAGGAATGGAAAACAGACTGAAGTAGAAGAATATTGGTTAGGAAAACCAATAAATAAACTAGATGTACTTCCTGAAGACCCAATTCAGGAGGAAGGAACACTAGACCAACAAGAAGAAGAGTTTGTTGAAGCAAATGAACAAAGAGAAATTGTTAGAGAGGAAGGATCCTCATCCCCTAAAATGACTTCGAAAGGAGATGTTACTTTTGAGAACATGGAAAATTTTTGGAAGTTCCTCAATACTAATATTGGCACTCTTAATCGAGTAATCCATATGGACAAGGACCAAATTAGTGACACTCAAGCAACCCTAGAAGAAATATATCACACACGCACTAATCCCTTGTCCTTTGTTGATCAAGAAAGTGATCAAGCTGGACCATCCAATTTGGATATGGCCGCTATAATCCAGAACATGCAACAACAAGTTACCCAACCACCTAGAGTGCCTGTTACCAAGCCTAGGTTTATTCCCACACAAAATAAACTGTCATTCACTACTCTATTTCGCCAAGTTATTGATCAACATACCTCAAATCAACAGAAGCCTAAAACCAAACAAAACACCAATTTACAACAATTTGGGATACAACATAATGCTACAAAAAATCTTCTTCATAACACTCTTCCTACCAACCATTTGCATTATAGCAATATAGCATCCAATCCTTACATCACACCATCACATGCTCAAATACCACCGAACCAACATGGTGGAAAAACTAGTAATCTGGAAGCCATGGTGAAACAGTTAGTCTCCCGCATGGACCAAATAGATCCCTACCGTCCCTCGTACAATTATCAAGAGATGTGTAGTCAGCCTCTAGATCCTATAGTTGTAGCTCAACCATATCCTAAGCACTTCCCTATGCTTGTCCTACCTATATACAAAGGAAACAAAGATCCCATAGAGCATCTTCGTATGTTTAGGATAGCCTGTCATGACATATCACATGATGACTTGTTATTACTAAATATGTTCTCAAAAATTTTAGGAGGAATGACATTAGAATGGTATTATCAACTACCCACTCATTATTTGAGGAATTTCGAAGAGACAGCTGAGTCTTTTGTGCATTAATTTAGTGCCTACATTGAAAGGCATGTAACCATTAAAGATTTGTACAACCTAAAACAAGACAAATATGAATGTTTTGCTGATTTCTTAGCTCGATGGAGACAGTTGATAGGAAAATTGCACTTTGTATTACCTTATCAGGAAATGCTAGATATCTTTATCAATAATTTGCAAGAACAACTATCCTATGAGTTATCAACTGCTACCTTGACCACCTTCGATCAGGCTATAGACTTAGCCCGAAGAGTGGAAGATGCTCTCATTAGGAGAGATCATCTTAAAAATAAATATGATGAGAAAACATCCAGAAATCAATATAAAATAAACAAGTTGTGGGTGATGGAGTCACCGATAGCAGAAACGTTGCCAATGTTAATACTGCGAAAACAACAAAGAAATTTATACTGAAACCTCCTGATAAACCACCTTGAGAATTTACTAGGTTAAATCAACCTCTATCAACCATTCTCCTATAATTACTAGCATGAGGTTTGATCCAATTACCAAATATTCGGGAACCTGATCCAACTATACCTGGATACAAAGTGGATTTACACTGTGATTTCCATAGAGGACCTGGACACACTACCAACTCTTGTAAAATATTAAAACATAAAATACAAGACCTAATTGATAAAAATGAGATGGAGGTGCAAGCCTTTCAACCTAAAAAAAATCCTCCTAATAAAGCTCGAAAGAATATTCCCCAAAATCAGAATCAAAATGCCAATAAATCATTGGACATATTTAAACATCCTTTACCAAAGCATGGTAAAGAAGTGGCTAGTAAAATTAAGCACCATAATGTTCCCCCTCCTACCTGATATGTAGGAACTATTAGTGGACAGTTACCTACTCATGATTTGGAAATATTTGACACAACTTTATCCATGGTTACGACTAGACCTCTATATAATACTCTGATACTTGATCTTAGTGATGTAGAATATGAGACTGAAAGTGACATGGACATTACCTCAAATAAATTGAATAGTTCTGAAGATGAATCAGATCCTATTCAACCTATCACAAGTTCTATGGTTCCAGAAGAACCATTTCCAAGAAGAGTCACTACTAGACCATCTTCTCACCAATTACTTTCTAATGAACAAGCCATAAATGCTATACCAAGACCTATTCATCATCTGCAAAATAATATTTTTGGTACCATTAGAGCTATTACTAGACAACAGACTCAAAATTCTTAATAATATCAAGCTCAGAATGATGGATCAGCTCCATTTGTTTTGAAAATTCCTAATAAAGGGAATCATGTGCCTAATGTTCAACCTAAACCTCCTTATAATATTAATGAACAATTATCAAATACTACAGCTAGAATTTCCCTTTTGGACCTTATAAGATCTTCTTCTACACATAGGGATGAATTAATGCTCACATTAATCCAAATGATGGTACCACAAAATATTCAAACTAAAGCCATGGCCAATACTATAATAACTCGCGAAGTCGATTATATTGACTTTCGGGATAGAGATATACCACAACATAGTTTACATAAGGATAACCCCTTATATATTATTGTCCTAATTGGAGATGTAGCAGTTAAATGAGTCTTGATTGATAATGGTTCATCTTTAAACATTTGCACTTTTGACTTCTACCAAAGATTTGGGTTTAGAAGTGACGAAATGAAAAGAACTGATATGATCATAAAAGCCTTCAATGACGAAACACAAGAAACGTGTGGAGTTATCACTATCCCATTGCAAGTTGGTCCAAGAACCTTAGACACAACCGTATTTATTGTACATTGCCCTACATCATACAATATAATTTTGGGTCACCTGTGGATCAACGCAATGTGAGCTATTCCCTCAACTTTACATCAATGTGTTAAATTCAAATTTAAAAATCAGTTGGTTACCATTCATGGTGATCCCAAACCCTTTGATATGTGTGTTTTGGTAGAACCTGTTGGAGTTCAATTTTGCCCTACTTTATCATCCACACATCCTAATTCTCATCAACCATCTAAACATGTGAAAAATACACCCATAACATCATCTACTTTTTCCCCACCAACTACATCTCTACATATAGTTCAATCGTCTTTCGAACAAACCACATTAGGACCTCAAAAAGATCCTAAACCCACAACCAATGCTTCTTGTTTTATGACCATTGGATGATATCATATAAAATCAGATGAAATCATCCCAGATCTGACGAATTCATCTGGAACAGAACGTCCAGATGATTTCATCCCAAAACCAAATTTTCATAATTAGCTTCTATTTCAACTTCTCTAACTTGGGTAGAAAGTGTGTCTGCACAGTTAGAGTCTCCCCCGTTGGAGATCTCCCAAATTGGGATGATCTCCAAGCTCCTAACCTCTCCCTAATCCTATATAAATTGGGATTTTCTTAGTTTATCCCCATGAACCCCCCTAGCTAGTTGATTTCCCTACAAATTTAGTTCCTTATGCATTAGAGCATCCTCACATCATCGTTTGCATTTTGTATTTCAAGTTTTCTTGTAGGAATCTTACTATTTTTTAGTTGGAGCAAGCTTGGATTGTCACAGGCGATTCCAGACAATTTCGGATGATCCTATCATAGATCGACGATGATCTCGTACGATTGGAGGTGATCTCGACTGTAGTACAAATTGGGGGCAATCAGAGCCCAAAGTTTGCATTTTCTTATCATTTCTCTGCATTTCTTTATGCATTATCTTAGTTTATTATATTTATGCATCCTAGAGTTCACCTCATTTAGTATAGATGCATGATAAAGTCAAAATAAATTGTCAAATTGATGCATTTCCTTTTAATTGCTATCTGGATTTATCATTTAGGCAAGTTTATTATTATTTCTATCATCTCCCCTTGCTTTTGCAGTTGCATTTTTGTTATTTTGTATATGTTTCTATGATTGCAGGTTTCTGACGAATCCATCTAGCAAATTCATTAGATCATCGATGATCCTGTCTGATATCAGATGACCAACTATGATCTGAGATGATTCTATGCAATAATAGACAATTACATATGATTTGAGATGATTTGAACTTCTACAAAACTCAGAATCTTCATCAAACATTCAGAATTAGGTATGTTCTATTTTATTTAGCCTAATTTCTATGTTTAGCACTTATGCATGTTTTCTATATTCATAAAAATCAGCATTGGCATATATAATAGCTTAGATTCATCTTGGCCAAACCTAGGAATTGAATGATTAAAGCACAAAATGGACACATCAAACCTACTCTCAACCTAGGCATGGAAACTGCAACTCAAAATTTTCCTGGTGAACCCACCATCCATCGAAAATTCACCCTTATACTCCTCCCTCGAGATGCGGGACCTTCAAAGGGCCTCTCAGTCCGAGGTATTGTCCCATCCTTATCGCATCCCCCTTCCAGGCATGGATCCTATAGCCTAAAGGTAAGGATGCAAAAAATTTGGAGCGATACAACAAGATATAACCATCTTAGTCCTATCAAATTTAAAACATAAACCATGGCCATGATACACAAGTATCTCACTGAGATCCAACTGCTCAAAGGTTCAAATTATTCATCTTGGAAGACTAAGATGAAAGTTATCTTAATTGTAGAGGATTTGTGGTCAATAGTGGATGGAAGTGTCACTAGACCTCAATCACCTGGATCAGATCAAAGAGAATTTGATAAAAAGGATAAAAAAATATCCTTAATGATATTGCTTGCTATTACTAATGATATCCAACCTCATATCAGTGAAGCTACGACTGGTAAGGCAGCATGGGATGCCTTAAATACCATATTTAAGGGAAAGAATCAATCAATGATTCTTAACCTTCAAACATAGCTTCACACTCTACATATGAAATCGGGAGAAACAATAGAGCTATTCCTCTGCAAAGTCATAGAATTGAAAACAAAACTGCAATCCTTAGGAGAGAAATTGGAAGACCAAGTCTTTGACCTCAATCATTTTGAGAGCTCTTCCTAACTCCTACTGAACGTTGATAACCTCACTACAAGTTTTTGTAAGGACAGTAACTTTTTTCGAGTTGGTAAACATGCTTCAAACAGAAGAAGCTAATCAACTCCAACGAGATGAGACATCCAACAATGATCTTTTCTCAAAAATACAAGGTGGTAAGAAAAAGTGGAATCAACAGAAAGGTTCTTCTTCTAATCAAGAAAAAGGTAAAACCATAGATATTCTGAAGAAGAAGCAATATTGTAAGATTTGCAACAAAGACACTCATGAAACCAAAAGATGTTGGTTTAAGAACAAATCGCCCAATGAACAAGGAAACAAAAAGGGCCAAGGCAAACCTAAGAACAAGAACAAATAGCAAAAGGGACACATTGCAGCTGAAGATCCTAGTTTAGATTTTGAGAGAGCACACAAAGTGCTCATGAAACATACAGATTCCTCCCACAAGGACTCTATGTGGTACATAGATTCAGGCACTAGTAAACATATGACTGGCGATAAATATTGGTTTGCAACATTTGAGGCTCAAGAAGGTAGACTGGTCACCATTGCTAATGATCAGACCTATCGAGTTTAGGGAGAAGGAAGTGTTTATGTCTCCCTTCCAGATGGAGAATGTAATATTCAAAATTTTTTTTATGTACTAGGATTGAAAAATAATCTCTTGTCAGTTCCAAAAATCTTGGACAATAACATGAATGTCAATTTTATAGTGGACAAAGAAAATAAATGTTGCTTTATCACTAATAAGGAAAAAAAGATAGCAACAGGTTCATACAAACATGGTTTGTTTGTCTTATATGCCATTACCTCTACCCATACTGCAATGGTAGTAACCACAAAGGAGGCCACTTCTCTTTGGCATAAGAGATTTGGGCATTTGAGTTCAGGATATTTACTAGAGTTGAGTAAATATCAAATGGTGAAGGGACTGCCTACTCTTTCATCTACTTTGTCCATGTGCTCTGATTGCTTGTTAGGAAAGCAACATAGAGTACCTTTTGAACCTAGCTATTTTTGAGCTAAGGTACATTTGGAGTTGGTTCACATAGATTTGTGTGGTCCCATGTCTACAAGTTGTGGAGGAAAATGGTATTTTCAATTGTTTGTCAACGATCACTCATAGAAACTGTGGGTCTTCTTCTTACAGTTGAAGTCTGAAGCATTTTCCTATTTTCAACAGTTCAAAACTCTTGTTGAGAAGGAATCAGGATGCTTTATTAAGACCCTCCATTCAGATCAAGGGGTGGAATACACATCAAAAGAAATTTTCTCATTTTTACAGAAACATGGGATAAAGAGACAGTTAACAATAACCTACACTTCTCAATCCAATGGGGTTGTTGAGAGAAGAAATTGGTCCATAATGGAAATGGTTCAATGTATGCTTAAGGGGGCCAACCTTGAGCAAACTTACTAGGCTGAAGTTGTTCAAATTGAAGTATATCTTCTGAATAGAGCTCCCACAAGGGCTCTTGAAGGTATGACTCCTCAGGAATCATGGAGTGGTATGAAACCCTCCATAACTCATCTAAGGGTATTTGGGTGTAAGGCATTTATGCATATACCTAAGGAAAAAAAAAAAAAATTAGATGAGAAGTCCCTACCTTGTATATTTCTTGGATATGATGAATTTTAAAAAGGTTGTCGGTTGATAGACCCATTTACCAAGAATATACATGTAAGTAGATATGTAGTGTTTTATGAAGCTTTCACACCCAACACTACATCAGTATATCTAGATGATGAGGAGGAACATCAACTTCCTTCTTCACAATAGAAAACCCACCTAAATGGTATACAAGCACAGTGAAATATTCTAAACTCACTTCCCCACTTGATCTTACTCTCAATCTTCCAAAGACAAGAAACATGACACATAAAGAAAATAATGAAGCATCCACTTTAGTTGATTATCTTTGTGCAGATTTTCAAGATCTTTCTATTGATAGAGAGTTACCAAGGGAAGATGAGATGGAAATAGATGAGGATAGGGTTTACTTATCAACATGTGATGAGAATGAACCTTCTATAGTTGATGAAGCACTTAGAATGCCTCAGTGGAAGGCAACTATGGATGCAGAATATAACTCCCTCATAAATAATAAAACATGGAAGCTAGTGGATTTGCCTAAAGGAAAGAAATCCATAGGCTGCAAATGGGTTTACAAAGTAAAATATAAGTTAGATGGCACAATAGATAAGCATAAAGCCCATCTTGTGGCAAAGGGCTATGCTCAAAAGGAAGGACTTGAATATGAGGAAACCTTTGCTCCTACAGCAAGGATGACCACCATTCAAGTTCTTTGTGCTATGGTAGCACAGTTCGGATGGAAATTACATTAGATGGATGTAAAAAGTGCCTTTCTTAATGGTGACTTAAAAGAAGTGTACATGACTCAACCTCTTGGATTTATAAAGGTAGGCCATGAGCAACATGTTTGCAAATTGGTCAAATCATTATACAAGCTAAAACAAGCCCCAAGAGCATGGTACATAAAAATGGATAGTCACCTACTACAACATGGATTTAAGAGAAGTCCATCTGACACAAATATCTATATCAAGAACACAGGTTTTGAGATAATGATTCTTGTGTTATATGTAGATGATCTGATCATCACTGGAAATTCAGAGAACTTGATTAATGCCATGAAATATGACTTGAAAGAGTCATTTGATATGATAGATCTAGGAATTCTCCACTACTTTCTTGGCCTTGAGATAGAATAGAAAAAGAATCATCTAAGGGTGACTCAGACAAAGTATGCCAAGAATTTAGTAGAAAAATATCGTATGACTGATTGTAAGCCCAAAGCAACACCGATGGAATCAGGGCTATAGTTATCATGATATGAAGACTCACCACAGGTAGATGGCACACTTTATAGACAGATGATTGGAAGCCTTATCTATCTGACTAATACTAGACCAGATATTACTTATGTTGTAAACTATCTCTCACGGTTCATGCAAGAACCAAAGGTCTCCCATTGGAAAGAAGCTAAGAGAGTCTTACACTACATTTAGGGTAGTGCCGATTATGGTCTAGAGTATAAGAAGAATAACTCATTCTTCTTACAAAGTTACACTGACTCTGATTATGCTGGATCCATAGATGACAGAAAATCAACCTCAGGCTATGTTTTTAATCTTGGATCTGGACCTGTCTCATGGCATAGTAAAAAGCAAGAGGTGGTTGCTTTATCTTCAACTGAGGTAGAATATCACACTGCACGTGGAGCTATGTGTAAAGTGATATGGCTAAGTCACATCTTGGCTACCATGGGCCTACCAAAGAAACTTCCCATTCACATGTTTTGCAACAACTCAGGTGTTTTGAACTTGGTCAATAATCCAGTGCATCATGAACGAACTAAGCATATTGATACAGATTGTCATTTCATTCATGATGAAGTTCCTAAGAATAGAATCAAGCTCCAACACATTCCCACCGATGAATAGGTTGTAGATATTTTTATAAAGGCACTTGGACGTGTCAAATTTCAACTATTTTGAAGTAAACTTTGTATATCAAAGTAATGTAATAAAGGGGGGATGTTAGGGTAAAATAAGGTAGTGTATTGCATTACACTACATGGGGTTATTACATTTACTTTTCTATGTAATTATGTAATTACCATGAGGTATTTTACTCATGGTTAAACTAGGTAAGTACCTAAATATCCTATGTTAGATATTCAGGTTAGTGTTATGGATAGAACTCTCTACCTAGTTTAGTGGTTAGCATCATGCAACTCCCTCCCTATTCTATTGTTAGAGGGTAGTTAGTGCTATATCCTCAGAACTATTGGTTAGTCTATTATTTAAGCATAGACTAAACCTTAGCAATTGTTAATTAATCTATTGATTATTTTGTGAACTTACCTTTGGACCTATAGTTTCATGTCATTTATCCTATGACATATTTAGTAGATCATCGATAAATTGATTCAACATAAATCTAATTGACATTGTATCATTTTGATTCCCTAATAAGGCTATTGTAAACTGATCGCTCCATGGGATAGAAATGTTCAATCACTATTAATAGTTGCAATCATAAGCTGAACTAAGCCTAGCCAAGTAATTAAATGCTAAATTCTAAGTTTGTTCAGATCATTCATAGTGGTCAAGCAACCTCATCGCTTCATTCAATTTTCATTACCCTCATCGACTCTTCACTTGAAGGGGTAGTCATACTTTCATAATCATAATAAAAATCGGTAGAAGATCCCTTGATCTTGTCAAAATTGCGTTCATCCTTACGAATAATTGTCAATGACTATCATAAGCTTACCCCTTTGCTTAGGGTAAATAGCATATATGACAATTTTTTTGTATCTCTCCTCCTTTTGGTTATATAGGCCTAACTCCTATTGTAGCACCAAAGCTACCCGAATGCCTAATGACGAGTGCAAACCCTTTCAAATTAAGCCTTCGATGAGTTGGAAGTAATGATTCAAGGATGCATGTCCTTTTTCAGGACTTGGGGCATCTAATGTTGATCAGATCAATGATCATCCTACAATATTTGACATCATTTTAGGTGGTGTATTTTTTCTCATGTGTTGTTCAATCTCCCAATGCATCATAAAAGGGGTATCTATAGACACCTAAAACATATCATGTTGATGGCGACTACTCATATAGGACATGCTACAAGACCATATGGAAGATCTTGGATAGAATCCAAGATAGAGTAGTGTTTTTAACCACTCAATTTGGGCTCCTTATCCTAATCATCTCAAATCGCTATTGAGACCTATGGTCTATAGTCTAAACCACTGCTGACACCCATGGTTCACAGTCTAGGCCATAGTTGTCACCCGTAGTTTAGAACTAAAGTTCAGTTGGCCTTCATCCGAGACAAATCGATTTGAATGACCATTTGTTCTAGAAGAAGATAGTTGAAGGATAGAATATTCCAGAGGCTTCCAATCCAATTGTCCCAACCACCTCTTCTTGATCTTGGCTTCTCCATGAAGCCACCCATAGCTCTTGGGTAATCCTATAAGTACCCCTTCAAATTAGGGCAAAATATATAGTGCATTGTGATAGAGAAGCCCTATCATATTTTAGACTCACCTGAGTGTACTGAGAGATATTTTTGTTTCCATTCATTTGCTAATTCATCAAGAATCATGTCAATTTGTTCCATGGATGCCCTAAGGATCTAGAATGCCAAGAAACACAAATTCAGGCAAACAGAGGCCCAACTGTACAATTCAATCACCAAACTAGTCAGAGGATATCAAGGCAACCCTTGACCATCAACTTGATGAGGATCAAGCCCATAGCCTTGGATTTGGAGGGTAAAACTACTTTGTTGCTCATCGTGGCTGACAGTCGCAATGTACAGTGCAAATCGCTCATTTGAGCCACGATTTGCAATTGGTGAAAGATCTCCTTACTGTTATTTTTGCATTGTATTTCACTAGGTTAGATTAAGCATCTTAGTGATTTATTTAGAATTTTAGAGACTCTGACTAATAGAATTAGGGTTTTCATTAAGTTTACTTCATTATGGCAAATATGACATAATTAGCTCATTTTCATGTTATCATGTTTCATTTCATGCAATCAATCCACTAGATAGATAGCTACCCTTTCCAGTTACATGTTTTAATTAATATTTTTAAGTATTGCATAGGCTTAACATGCTTTATTTGTTTTCTTGATTTTATTAGTGTTATGGCATATTTATGTTCATATTCCTTAAAGGGCCTCATCATGAGAGGTTTCCTATGCTTTTAATGCTTTTATATTATTTATTGACTGTAGGAAAGCAGATTCAAAGGATATTCAACCATCCAATTCCTTCCTCAACATGGAGAAGAGGGTCAACTCCACCCTAGAGCAGTTCGTGTCACCCCGAAGGGCCTAAAACTCTCATTTACCATTGAGAGGGAACATTGATTTTTTCTACTGTAATAATAGTATCAAAATGGTATCCCTAAGAGGGATGTAACTGTAACTTGAATTGGCCTCTTTATAATGGAATAAAAGTGTTTTTCTTCTTCCCATTTATTGTCAATTTTGCATGCATTCACTTTGTTTCTCTTATTTAATTTTACACAGTAGGAAGCATAGGTGTGAGTCCATTTTGATGGTCACAGTAATATATCACTTGCTCTTTATCTTGCACATTATTTTGGGCTAACATAGTTCCCAATGCAAAGTTAGTAGCTAATATATATAGCAAGAAAGGTACATCTAGTCTTGGTTGAGCTAGCACTAGCGACATTACCAAGTATTGCTTGATTTTAGTGAAGGCTAATTGATAGTCCTAATCCCAATTGAATGGGACCCCCTTATGTAGTAGTCAATTCATGGATCGATATTTGTCTAATAATTATTGATAAATCATTTTATGGATGCTACTTTGCCCTGTAGGCTTCTTAGCTCTTTGATATTTGTGGGAGGACACATTTTTAATATGGCCTTAACCTTCACTAGATAAACTTTGATCTCTCATTTTGAAATGATGAATCCTAAGAGCTTTCCTAAAGTTATGCCAAATGCATACTTCTTAGGATTCAACCTAACATTATGCTCTATTAGGCGATCAAAGACATTCCTCAGGACCTCTGCGTGCTTTGAATATAACAATGACTTTTCCAAAAAGTCATCGATATAATATTCCAGGATTTTGTGCATGTAGACATGAAAGATATATGTCATGGCTCATTGATACATGGCACCAACATTTTTAAGGTTGAATGGCATAAATTTATAACAAAATGTTTCCCATGGTGTTTTGAATGTAGTTTTGTGCTGGTATTTAACTTTAATTTGAATTTTATTTCAACCAAAAAACTATCCATAAGGGAGAGAATCCCATGACCTGTAGTTGCATCTACAAGAGCATCTATGTTGGGAAACAAGAATGAATACTTTGGTGTTGTATTTTGAGGTCTCTAAAATATGTGTAGATATAGATCCTTCCATAAAGTTTTCCTATGGGTACCACGTTTGATACCCATTTTGGATAGTCGATGGATATAATAAACTCTACATCCAATAGCTTTTGTAGCTCATATTTAACCATTAAAGCAACTGTCAAATGCATCTTCTTGATCTTCTGCTTGATAGGTCTTTTGGAGGGATCTAGTGAAAGGTTATGAGTAATTTTGGATCTAGTCTCGACATATACTTGTATGTCCAAGCAAAAATTTTAGATCTCTCTTTCATTAGCATGATGAGTTTGGTAAGCTCATCATAAGATAGACTCTCTCCAAATTTGACCTTCTTAGGATTAATAGGATCATTGTTGATATCCACATCGAATGTCTCATCTACTAACATGTGTGATCCCTCCTCAAGCTGGTGAGGTGTAGGAATCAAATGGATGTCATCAGCTAGGTTTAAAGGTCCCACATAAAAATTTCCCTTAGCATGATAAACATCATGTGCACATCCTAGTGCAAAATGAAAAGGTTGCAATATTTATTTGTTAGGAAAGAAATCTTCAGACTCTAGTTGTGAATCAGTGTGATCCCAATAAATAACATCTAGATTAAGACACAATGGTTTGGAGGGGTTAGTTGGATTGCAAAGTGGAGTGGGCAGATCAATGGATATCATATTGATGTAATGGATTAGATATCTAGAACCACGTGTGTGCAATTCTATGTTATCTATGTTGTTCGCATACCCGAGATGTAGCTCTAAGGGTATGGGGATATATGTATCTGGTCTGTTAATAGATTCAAAAGTGATATCGCTTGGCTCAAGGAGCTGCATGTATGTCAGTGGATCAAGGAATACTATATGATAAATCATATCCAAATTAGGTGGTCTCCCTTTGAGGTGCAGGCCAGGATAGACTCATTGATACATCTCATCGATGTTAACTGGATAATGACAATGGTATAAATAGTGAAGCCCAAAATAGGCTCTCTTAGTCTCATCCTCATCATCACTATTGTATATGATTCCTTTGCTCCGTATGACAGGAATTGGATTATTAGCAAGATGAGGCCCAAGGTAGGCCTTCTCTATTTCATCCTCATAGTCACTATCAACCATGAAGAATTCCTCATTCTCACCCATTTGCTCCATGGGTAAAAAATGACGTATATTTAGAGGGCCTAAGTAGGACATTTCAATTTCATCCTCATATCATTCATTGTTTGAGGATTTCTCATCATCATCAATTTTAGAATCACAATTTGGTCCATTGCTTTCGATAATTGACTCTGCTTGCACTTCCTCAGAAGCAACCTCTGTTTTAGTGTCTATTGTTATACCCAAATTTTGGATCTACATAACTATGTTGTTGGAAGCTTCACAACTTCCATTATCCAAGTTAGATCTTAGGATATCTCCTGGATTTACCTCTACCATGATGTTACCATGATAGATATCATGTGGATCAATAGAGACGTAGGTTACCAGCCTATTACCCCTTTGTATGTGAGAAGGGTTAGGGTGATAAGGATTCCAGTCCACATCATCCCCCAAACTAAGGTTCATGATCTAAAGATGCTGCTAAGAGCTCATCCTATCCTCTTATATGGTAGCCTAACCCAAACCTATCAGTTGGTAGCTGATACTATGGTTCGATGGGAACTCGGTGCCCTTCCTCAAAAAAGCGTAAGTCATAACCATGCCAATGGTAATGTTTAAAATAGTGCAAGGTGAATTTAGGGTTAGAAAAATAATGAATATTTGCCATGAATGGCTCATCATCATCCTCATATATGGGTGTGTGATTTGTCAATTGATCAAGCCCTCCATAAATTATTATTTTTTGGTTAGGTGGCACCCCCAGTGGAACTACTGTTCCCACAGGAATGTGATGGGCCTGATGTCAGCCTATATCCTGTGTAGTTTTGATAAATGGTGTGAACATCACATTATGCATAATATACTATGCTAATCTAGGGATAATAAAATGTATGGTCACCTATGGTGCATATGACCCTACTAAAGATGCAGGCGAGGCAGGTTAAGGTGCCTCCTCAACTTGATTTTGAGCATCCCCTTCATACATGGGACTAGGAACCTCAAAAACTACTACCTTGGGTGCTTGCTTTGGATATTTTTCACCCATCTACCTTAATCTTCTTATAATTCCTAAGCAATGTGGATGTCGTAGATTTAGTTGAAGTTGTTGTTGTGTGCTCTGATAATTGAGGTGTTGTCATGGAAGGTGATGCACACACTCCTTTTAACTTGCATTTTGGATGTTTGATTGGCGATGTCGGCTATATATCCAGATGCATTGAGGGGAGAATAAAATCCTTCAGTAAATTAGCTAAGTTCACATATTTAAATGGATCTTCATCAGAAGGTACCATGTGAACTTACCCCTCATGTATATATTTAATACATTGATGTAAGATTGAGGGAATGCAATGCATTTCTCTAATCCAAGGTCTTCCTAAGAGGATGTTATACTACATGGCATCTTCTATCACATGACACATCATAGGGATGGTATTTAGTCCAACCTAAATTAGAAGAACTATAGTACCTACCATTGAGCATAGTGCATCGTTAAATGCTCTCAAGGTGAAAGTAGAAGGTACAATATGTGATTTTGACAACTTTAGATGTGTTAGTGCCTTGGTTGTAATTATGTTGATTGATGACCATGTATCAATCAAAACCCATTTGAATAGTGTGTGATTAACACATGCAATTATATGTAGTGATGAGTCCACTTTGGCAGTGGAGACCATATTAATATTGTGATTATTGAATTGAATCACTGGTTCACTACACTATTTCACATATCCCATGAAGTTCGTAAATACTTTAGGGTCTTGGGACTAAACTTCAATCAATATTAGAATATCCATGAGCATCTACTTGTGCTTGAGAGACTACTAAATCAATTCATATATACAACTTCACTGGAGCTTTTTACAGGATTTGAACTAGCCTACTCCTAATGGTCACCATCGGTCTTATTGGTGGTCCTGGTATATTTTGATCTAGGATTTATTGAGGTGTAGTGTGGACCCTAATGGGATATGGAGGTGTATTTGGATGCTCATACCTCCATTTTCTTATGACAACATTGACCATGCTGACGAATACTTGAGTTGATGGTTCAACCCACACTTGATTCACATGACCAATATTGTTCCTCGGTCTCTCATGATTTGGTAAGGGGTTCTTGAAGATCCCCATATTCTAGTTGTCTAGATACTAAGGGTTTTCCATAGTTAGCTCACCTCTTTTGATCATATTTTGCACATGTTTAAAACTCCAACATCCTTCGATGTCGAGTCCCTTCATTCTATAGAAAGTGCAATACAAATCATCCCTATACCCTTTGGGTTGGACTGATTAGGGTCTATTAACTTGATCTCTGATAATTTTAGGGTCTTAGACTTGCATAGTTGATGGAATATTGATATCATCAATTTTGAAAGAGGTATGAACTAGCGAGGCAAGCACTGTTCTTTATTATTATCCTTCTTGTTATTATTGCACTGGTCATACAACGCAAGAGGAGGTTGGGTTTGATAATTTTATTGTTACCCCTTATCCCATTTTTGGAGGTTTAACACCACTTGGTTTACATGGGTCAGCTTGGACTATTTATTTTGGTGTTGGGTGTTCTTTTTTTTCCATTCCTTCTTGTTTCAAAGCTTCAAGTTACCCTCCTATAACTTGATGTCCTCTATTACCTTGTCTTGCACTAAGGCCTCCTAAAATGTTTGATACTATTACAACTGCAGTAGTAACGATATGTGCTTCACACAAATCTTTGTAAAAATTTGAGTTAATTCTATAATTAGAATGAAAAATGGCAATTTCATCATTATATTTCTCCATATTTTATCATAATCCATTGATCGGCTCATCATCATGTTACGTTAAAGTAGCTATATTGGATAATTTCACCTTCTTCTTAATGCCAATGGAGAAGCATTCAAGAAATGCATTAGCTAGCTATTTGAAGTTGGTTATGATATGCCTCTTAATTTGATTCAACTCTTGAGCCAGGCTTAAAAGGGTTGTAATGAAGGTTCTCAGCATCAAAGCATCATTACTTTTTATCTGAAAGCACATATTCATAAATCTCATAATGTGCTCCTGAGCATCCTCCTCTCCTTGAAACTTCTCTAGATTTGACATCTTGAAGTGCTCAAGATACACTAGAATGGGAACTGATGGGCATAAAGGCTTGTTATGAATCTTGTTCAAGGTTGGATTTTGATAAGTCATTCCTTGCTTATCTATAGCTTGAACCTTGTATTCCAAGGCCTTATAGGCCTTTGAAGATAGAATTTTCTCTTATCTAAGAGGTCTACAAGGAGCCTTTGTAGGTAAAATATTCTTCAATCGAGGTGGAGGACTAAGCTCATCCTCCACATCTACTAGGGATATATTAGTATATTTTTGTTCTTATTCATATCCTGTTACTTCTTTGTACTATGCACTCCCATGATGTATTAGTACAATTTTCAATATGCTCAGGGTGCAAATTAGGCTATGAAATAGCTCATCTATGAGTGCACTCTTTGTACTCACTATAAGGGGGTAGATTGGCATGAGCCAATCGATCCTCTCGCTCAGCATGCTCCTTATAATCAAGGATGCATTACTCACACATGTGTTTCTCAAAAATACGTTACCTTAGAAACCTATATCTTTGAGTATCATAGTTTTTGAGGTGCTCACACTCTACATGGATGTCTTTCAATTGGTCTTGGAAGATCTACTACCATTGTTCTAAAACTAGTTTGTGTGATTTATCTATAAGATCATCCGCATGTAGTCTCTGGTGTACTCATTTTGTCTGAGCAAGTTTATTGGTATGACCTCCAATAGACTTATTTCCCATGCTCTTGAGTTTGTCTATATAGACAAAATTCACATCTTGGTGTTGTCTGTACTCTATGCCCACATGGGTCGACAGGGCAATTATACTACGAGAATGCTTAGAGTATTCTCCTAGTTCTCGAATGGTCCTACATGTGTTCTCACTACAAGAACTCATAGAATGAGAGTGCACAACCAAGGGTTTATACCCAAGATGCCCTAAGACTGTATCTAGACCATCCAATTATCTAGTGCATCATAGCTCATATGGTGGCATACCATTGACTATAAACTTAGACATCTCAAAGGTGAACTTACCAAGTTTATTATTGTTTGGTGTCTATGTGGGCCTATGCTTTAAAGCAGCCCTCTCTTCCTACCATTGAATGGACAGATTTTCTACTTGTCTATTTTGAACTGATGGGGGTCTTGAGCCTCCCTTGGATTGAGTATGGATGGGCACTAACTTAGTTATAGTTTCTTCCTCAATGAAGTACTCTTCAATGGATCTAGTGGATACATGAGGTGTATGATCGTGATATATACTCTCATGCTCAAAGGGACCATGTTAGGATATTCCATACTCAGATCTATCTCACAAGGCATGTAGATTACCTCCTCTGGGTTGGGTATTTTTATGAGAATTCCCATGCATAGAGTTACCCCCTCTAATTCTCACCAAACATCATTTAAGAGGATCTTAGGATTGAGGTTTTGACGTGTTGTGTTGTGCATTGGGTGGAGCTTTGGCTTCAACCTTGGTTCTGCACTGAGATTGGCCTCTCTATGTTCTAACCATGATGTGGATTATCTCATATGTAGATTTTAAAGTACAAAAAGTAAAAAATTATGATTATATCTTTTAAATATTCTTTGTGAGCCCTAACTGGTTTGATATATTTTGAATTTTATTGAAAACTTAAACTACTCTCATCGTGTTTAAAATTGTTGATGTAATGCTCAATAGTTTAAGGGTTTTCACCTGTATGCTCACAACTCGACAACCAAAAATGAAAGTCATGGTCATGTAAACCCCTCAAAATGTGGAGATGAAATCCACACTTGGGAAGGGAGCACAAGTCCTACCGATACTCACCTAGAACCTTGTGCATAGTGATACACCCCTTCGAAGAGAAATGCATGCTATTTTGCATGGTTAGGATAGATCTTGGAGTCAATGTTGGCCAAGTAACAGGGTTTGAGGGAGTTGGGCCAACGGATGGAAATCACTACCACCGTCGTTGAACCCTACTAGTGGTTGGATATGACTTCCAACTCACTAGCATTTAAGTAGTGTGTGGTGTATGTTTGTTCATTTTAATTTTTTAATGAAAGTAAAAACGCAAAACCAAGCGCACAATGCTCTTTCCTAAATACCTAATGGTAAATATGTTTAATGTTCAAAAATATGCATCTACATTGTTTAGATGAAATTCAAAGAATGCATTTACATGATAAATTGGCCACTAATTGGGCCTCAAGAAAGCAAACTCTACAAACATAACCTAGACCACTGGAGACTAGGGTGGATTGCAATCAGAAGTCCACTATTCCTAGCAATGACTAGAAGAAAACCTAAGAGAATCTAAAATTTTACTTTTAATATTTCTCTATGTTTTCTATTTAAACCAACTTCATTTACTGCATTCAGTAAATAAAACATAGATAGACACAAGAAAACATAGGGAATTGTATTCTACCTGAGATCCAAGTCTGATGTAGATTCGGTTGTCTACTATTTTTCTATTCTCTTCTAGCCGCAGTTTTCAAGCATGGATGAGACTATTAACCATGGTTTCTAAGTATGGCTATGACTATTCACCATGGCTATTAACCATGGCTGAGACCTACAACAAAAAAACATTGCAAGTCAGTCAGTGATAATATAATTTGTGGGTTCTTGCCATGATCACCATCTGTATCATTATGAAAAGCATATACCTAAGATATCATACCAATTAAGTGTAAATTTAAAGCATTAAACCACAATAGCATGAATTTGACAATAAAGAATAATTTATTTGTATTAATGGAATGTAAATCGATTACATATACATCCCTCTTAGGGATACCCAAATTTATGATACAATTAATACAATATTGAAAACCCTCTAAATGAGGGGGTGGTATAATTCATAGACTCTTCAAAGATGTACATGAATTGCTTAAGGCCAAGGATAGCCTTCTTCTCCTTTGGTTGGAGGCATATGCTACCTTGAATTCCTTGAAAATGATTAGGTCCTATAAACCCTGCATTCAAGAAAAAACATGAAAGGGGTTAATAACAAAGTATACCTCTCTCGATGAGACTTTTAAGACACTTGCATAAATTTATAATAAAGAAGGCCTAAAAGCATGTAAATCTATGAAGATATGCAAGAAATCACAAAATTACTGTAAAGCATGTAAATAAAGCATGAAATATAAAAAATAAGCAATCCAATTAGCCATTAGAAACTTGAAATGCCTCAAATACATAAAAAAAATCTAGATAGAAAATGTAAGAAAAATAGAAAACAATCTACCTCTAATCCTAAATTTAACTATACAATTGCATAAAAGAAAATTAAGCTAAGTTAGATCTGCCTACAAACATGTTTGAAAGATAAAATCTATGGCTAAAATAGAGTAAATAAAATATCAAACCTTCACCATGGGTCTGATATGCAACTGACACTATTAGCCATAGTTGATAGCTACGACTGAGGTGAAAATAATATTCCTCTTGTAAAGAGGGCTCAGATCTTCAATTCCTTCCATTGAATAGATGTTCAATGGTTGCCTTTATGTCCTCTGATGGATTGGCGGTGTAAATTATCTGAATTGGCTATGGAAGAGGATTAATTGTGGATTATTTTCCTCCTTAGTCTCTTGAATCCTCCATAGCTTTTGATACAATCAATATTTCCAAATGGGTAGTAAGTTAACTCTCCTCAAAGGTTACAATTGAGTCAACAATTTGATAGAGCTTCACTATGATCAATTCAAAACTCTTCTAAACTTCTCCCAAATTTGGATATGATTCTTATAGGACTCCTAATTCCTAATCTTGGATTTCTTGGGAAGCCAAGATCGAGATCTAGGAGGTTGGATCAGTTGGGAGGAAAACTCTCGAAGCTTCCCTGCCTAAAACTATTTGAATCTTTGCTGCCCAGACTGTTGTAATCTAATTTGGCTTGGCTCAAGATTCAAAACAATTTCCATTCTAGTTGTGGATTTGAGGAATAGCTAGATCTATTAGCCAAGGGTTTCAGTAGTGTCTAAGGTTGAGTTAGCCAACTCTGCCCAAATTGAGTGGTTAAAACCACTGTTTCACCTTGGAGTTGTCCAAGATATTTTATATGGTCTATTACCATATTCCATATGAGTAGTCGCCTCGACATGACGTATTTTAGGTGTCTACACAAATATCTATCACAACTTGCATAGGGGAAAGACTAGTTGAGGAAATAGACTAAATATGAAAAAACTAGTTGTAAGATCAAGTAAAGTAGTTGCAAGAATTATAGCAAGGGAGAGATCAAAAAATCTCTAAGATCGAGAATGAGATAGTCAAGTTAAAAGGAGAAGCAACAACATATCAAGGGAAATCCTTTGAGATCAAGAGATTGAATTCCCTTTGGGACAACATCAAAGCTAAAGTAACAAGTGCCAAGAGATACTTTGATTTTATAGCCAACATAAAAAGTAGCCTCAGTCAAGTGGTTGGGATCATTAAAAAAGTTAAAGAGGAATTGGAAATAAATAAAATATGCTAGGAGGTAATCAATAAATTGAATTTTTTTATAGTATCATAGGCTTAATAGTTACGAGTAGATAGAAAGGACCTGGTCAAGAAGTTGAATAAAATCCCTAAAACCCAAAAATACCCAGAGGCATGCAAGGATGTGATAGCCTCTCTAGAATACCTAATATAAGAAATAGTAAAAGAAATTTAGAGACTTGTCATTGTTAGACTACTTGATATCTTTGATTATAAGAGAATAATACTCCGTGATGATATCCTTTATTTAATTATTGAATAGGAGAAGGTCAAGTATGAAGCTAGATATTCAAAGGAACAAGTCAACAAGCTAGAATCATTATTTTCTAAGATATAGAAAATATGATTCTAAAATTTGCTATGATTTTGAGACTCATTTATAAAAATTATTGTTCATTTCAAGACTTAAGTTCCAATATATATTGGAAGGATCAATACTTGACAAAATTCATAGCTTTATATTTGAAATAATTAATCCAACATTTCATCAACTCTTTTAATCTTCGAGGATTATTATATATGTGTGTATGAATTGAAAAATATTCCCAAATGGTATAAATAAAGGATAATGAAGAAGTAAATGATCTATTGTTTCTAGATCCATCATATATAAGGCACACCTAAAAGGCCTATGGTATCCTCTCTTTTGTAGACTCACTTATAAGAATCTTATTTTAGACTAATAGTAAAAGAAAAATTGAGGCCTTAAAGAGATCCTCAAGTGACTAGGAATTTTCCTAAGGGAAATATTTAAAAGTAGGAAGTTCCAATTTCCCAAAATATTTATATCACAAATTGGTTGAGTGTCCACCATTTTTTGATAGTTTTCACCTATTCATCCTTTTACAAAAAAATAGGCAAATAGAATCTTAAAGTAACCTTTGAATCTTATATGATATTTCTTTAAGGTCCTCTCCTTCAATGACATTGCTAACAAAAATCCATGATGAGTATAATGTTTGACAAACCTTTACAAGCTAAACATTCTTAGCCAAAAAATTATCACTTTAAAATAAAAATAAGAACATAAATCTTTAACCAAACTATTAGACTTGATTACGTTATTGGTTGTCATGTAAATTTAATAATTACATTTAGGAGGATGTTAATAATTTCATCCCATATGTGAGTGAATAGAAATCTCTCATGAAAGAGATTGAGAAGATGAAAAGTTTTGATGAAGGTGAAGCACCAGGGTTATGCATAAGGGGTCAGCCCCAAAATCTATTTATAAAATCAAGGCGAATTGTCTTGGAATCCTGGAAAAATTTGTAGAAGTATACATGGCGAATTGCATTTATTTATCTCCAAAAAATTTCAAACCGTGGCGAATTGCATTAATTTATCTCCAAAAAATTTCAAACCATGGTAAATTTTTCTGTGTTGGGGGCTATGAATATCGGTTTGCAAAATCTAAAAATGTACGACAAACTTAAAATACTTTAGGTCGACATGATGACCGATGGCATGCATGACGATCGGTTGAAGGTATGACGATCAATTGTAGGCATGACTATCGGTTGTAAGCATGACGATCGATTTGAATGAATGTCGATCGATTGTAGACATGATGATCGATTGCAGACATGACGATCGATGACATGCATGATGATCAAATGTAGGAATTCTGATTTTATGTAGGCATGATGATTGGTTGCAGACATGATGATTGGCTACAGATATGAGGATTGGTTGTAGACATGATGATCAGTTGTAGACATGATGATAAAATATAGGTGTGATGATCGGTTGCAGACATGACGATCGATTGCAGATATGATGACCTCTAACATGCATGACAATAAAATGTAGGAATGTCGATTGGATGCATGCATGACGACCAATTATAGAAAGGAAGATCGATTGCAGGCATGATGATCAGGTGTAGGCATATCGATCGGTTGTAGGAATTTTGATCAATTGTAGGAATGGAAATGGTTGCATGAATGATGATCGGTTGTAGGAATATCGATTGGGTGTAGATATGATGATCAATTATAGGAATGATCGATCGAATGTAGGTATGACGATCGGATGCAGGAATGTCGATCGGTTGCAAGTGTGTCGATGGGCTGCAATAGTGTCTAGTACCCAATCGGTAGCAATGGTGCATCTATACCACATGTCAACCATCCATGAAATGATTGCATGCAGAGGCCATGTGTCACCCATCCAAAAGTTGATTGCATGCAGAAAAGTCTATATAAAGGGATTAACAATCATTTTTTCACCTTTTCTATCATAGTTTTAACCATTTTCCTCCTATTTTAATGCATTCTTACCCCTTTTCCTCTCATTTTAATACATTCTTAACCCTCTTCCTCCACTTTTATCTTAGTTTTAACCTTTTACCTTAATTTTTAAGCCAATTTTAACCCTTTTCCTCCTGTTTGAACCCTTTTCTCTGTATCTTCTGATCCATACTCGTACACCCTATGGCATCCCCTATAACCCCTAGAATGTTTAAAGTAAATTATAAAAACTTGGTTTGCCCCCTGATTTCTAAAATTTTATCAACACTAGGTTACGACATGTCATGGGTCACAAACTCTGGTCTTCGGGGTCTAGTTTCAATGCCATAGTTTGACACAGACATAAAACTACTGGAGAAGATCATTGCAGGTTATAATATTGATTCGGGTAAGGTAAATCTTGTCATCGACAATAAAAACATCGTTCTTTCTTTCATAGCCAGAGATGTCACCAGATTGACAACATTGCCCCATGCTGGTGTTGAGCCTATCACTTCCAAATACCAATTAACTAATGATGACAAACTCTACTTGGAGACCAACTTCAATGTGCAGTCGAAATATTTTCAAGGTATAACTATTTTTTTATTTAATTGAATTTAAATTCTAGTCACTGGTGTACAATTACTGATTTTATTTTTTTGCAGTTACGTCCACCAAGTCCAAAAGGGGTTTGACCGTACCGACGATTGAAAATAAATTTCTTCGGGCATGTTACAAATTCTTCCTTGCCAGACTCATTCTACAAGGAAGGCCGATATAAATTCTGATGTGGGCCTTAGCGTATTTGGTCCGTTGTGTTGCACACCAAAAATTCGACTGGTCCACCTATGTCTCACATCGGATCAGATTGGAAATAGAGAACGTGAAAACCCACGCTTCACCCTCATCGATAGTTAGCACATGCAATTATATTATTGTTTTTTTTATGAATATTTTTATAATTTGTAGAACACTCTAGTACCAACATCTTGGCACTCAACCCTAGTCAATGTAGCCATGATAGAACAATAGGTTCAGGTAATTTTTTTGTTAATATTTAAGTAAATTTTTTATTTTTCCTATGTTTGTCTTTTTGTAATTTTGACATTTTATATCAAACATAGAAAATGGCATCCTCTTCCTCTTCAAAGTGGGATGCTACTATCAGAGGTTATAATCTAGAGGAATCAGGAGACTCTGAAACACCTACGGAGGAAACAACACCACCGCTAAGGAGAAGATCAACAAGGAAACATAGAAGATCTAGTTCTCCTGATCATCGACAACCTCCACCTACGGCTGCACGTCCACTACCAATGGGCGTAGTTGCACAAGAGGTTTCATCTTCGGGGAGTAAGTTTTAATTACTACCGAAACAAAATTTTTACTGTTTTTAATTAATTTTGTTTTTTTCAGATGTACAACATGCCCACATTCCATTTGCAGCAAAGCTATGCAAGATGTTTTTTCTTCTACTGGTAAGTGTTATAACAAATTTTGCAACCAATTTTCATAATTTAATTTTATAACTAGTTTTTATTTTCTACCTTCACAAATTTTATAACTAATTTTTATTTTTATGTTTTAAGTTCCCTTACAACAATTTCATCAACAAAATCAACAAATGCCCCCTCCTCCACCACGCCAAACTCAAATGCGAGGTCAATGCTTCCCAGTTGGAAAACACATTCTTCCATCTAGGCCATAGAGAGAAGCAACACAACAATTTTTAGAGAAAGAAGCTTCAAAGACTTTTTCAGGATTCGATCGTATTTCTCTTGCTAATTTTAATTTTAAGGATATATCGAAAGCTTCTGGTGTTGGGTTGGATGAGGTTCCACTTGATAAAGATTTCTTTTTGCAAGAGAACACACAAACTATTTTTCAAGTATCATAATTGCTTCAAGATAAAGGAAATGAAGGTGCAGAATGTTCAAGCAAATCTCCTCCTAGGGAAACAAACACCCGTCAGGCTCCTCCTCGACTAGAGGATGAAAGATTAAATATTTCAGAAAAATATTTGGTTTTTGATAATGTTGAATCTACAATTAAGGATTTACTACTTCCAGATATAATAAAAATGAAAAAATGGGAGTATCGGGCCAAGGTGTTGATAAAGGAAATTAATGCCCGATACAATAATTTTTCAAAAGAGAAAAAAATTGTTGTTGAAAATGAACCTGAAAATATGGAGGCTCTACTACAGCAAGTAAAATCTGGCATTGTGAAGGTGAATACATCTTACACAGATGAAATTTTAAAGTTTATGATGAACAGATTGGAGAACATAAATGGTGAGGCCCAAGCTTATTACAATGAATGGGCCAGTGATAAGAAAAAGGTTGTTGTTGTTGTAGCTACAAAGAATGTTGCTGAGGTTTGACTTAATCACTTTTGTGTTCAAAAATTTGTTGTTTTTTTTTTTTAAATGTAATTATCTTTTCATGTTGATTAACTATTTTTCCTTTTTGTAGGTAAAGTATGAAAATCTCAAGAAGCAGGTTCAAAACCTGCATGACTATCTCAGGATGGCAAAGGAGTTCTTAAACGCTTCCATGGCAATGAAAAAAGAGCACAAGAATTAGTTCGACAAAACAACATTTTGCGGAAAATCATTATCCACAATGGATTGGATCCTGATGTTCTGCTAAAGGAGAAGGGTAAAGAAGTTCAAGGACCAACATCTGAAGATGTTGGCAAAGAAGAAAACACCCTTCTCGATGGATTGGAAAATGTTGAGAAGATCCTTGTCAATTCTGGAGCAATTGATAGTATTGTTACCTAGCCCGAGAAAAGAGTCGTTGGAATGCAGAATGTGGAAATCGTGGAAGTAGTGGATGAGGAAAAAGGAGCTGAACATGGGAAAGATGAGGGAGGAGCCATTGCTATGGAGACTGTGGAAGTCATTGAGAAGGCAAAAGGAGTGGTGGAAGGGGGAAAAGATTCTGAAGTGAGAAATTGAATTTTAAAACTTGATATTTTGAAAGACAATTTTAAGACATTTCATATGTTTTCATTTGAAAACAAGATACTTGCTTTTATTATTTTACTATTACACTATTTACATTTATAATTGTGTGTTATTTTCATCTCTTAAGTATTATGGTGTTTCAAATATGCTTGAGTTTACGTAGAATATATGTATGCATAGGTATAGATTTACATGTTATTCAAAGTTATTCATGTTGTGATATAAAAATGAGTATTGTCTTGTGGATTCTGCTATGTTGTTTTTATATTTCAATTTTCAAATGAGTTTATGAAGGATATATCTATGCATGGGTTTAAATTTTTAGTTTATTCAAAGTCATTCTTGTTGTTGTATAGAAAAGTGTTTTGTCTTTTTTATTATGCTATATTGTTTTCATATTCAATGTTAGTTTACGATGGAGATATTTATGAAAGGGTTAAATTTCAATTTCCATATATTATGCTATGTTGTTTTTATATTTCAATTTTCAAATGAGTTTACGAATGATATATCTATGCATGTGTTTAAATTTCAGTTTATTCATATTCATTCTTGTTGTAGTATAAAAGTGAGTATTTTCATTTGTATTATGCTATATTGTTTTTATATTTCAAGTGAGTTTACGATGGATATATCTATGCATAGGTTTCAATTTTTAGTGCATTCATAGTCATTCTAGTTGTTGTATAAAAATGTGTATGGTCTTTTGTATTATGCTATATTGTTTTTATATTTCAAAGTGAGTTTACGAAGGATATATCTATGCATGGGTTTCAATTTTTAGTGCATTCATAGTTAGCATTATAGTTGTTGTATAAAAATGAATATGGTAATTTGTATTATGCTATATTGTTTTTATATTTCAAAGTGAGTTTACGATGGATATATCTATGAATGGGTTTAAATTTTCATTTTCCATATCTAGAGTAATATACTACATGCATTTTTCATACATATGTAGAGAAATTTTTACTAGTTATGTATGCATACAAGGTTTACTCAATGAAAAAGCATAAATCATAAAAAATCACTATATTTTGTCATATCATACAACTAATGATACTAATGATACATACAGACATACATTTAAATTCAAAGGAAAAATAACTATGTTTTGTCAACATATACAATTAGTTCAATAACATAGCATCATTACGTATACATGGTTTTCAAATTTTCAACTTACTCAAAGCTATAGCATAAATCATAAATTTTGAAAACATAGACAATCCATATCATTAAAAAGCAAACATGCATAATCATTGAAAATTGAATGATTATATGATTTTTTCAAATCACTAAAATTTTACAACAAATCAAATACGAAAAATCTTTGATAATATGAAATTTTTCAAATCATTGACATTTATAAATGATATCAAATACGGAAAATCATTGATAATATGAATTTATTCAAATCACTAAAATTTTACAAAATGATTTCAAATCTGAAAAATCATTGCAATTTTTACATTTCTGGAAGTTGATACAAAGCTTTATCGACTTCTCCAAAAGAACCGAGAATCATTTGTGAATTCTATGTTTCCATAATCTCATCATCACTCCAAGCTGAATATTTTTCATCATTATCAATAGTATTAGAGAGACCTCTTCTTTCTGCTAGGGACTTCCAATATGTCAACGCTCTGTCATAGGGAAACTTACCCACCTCGTACGATGACACATACATTCTCAAACAATTTTCCAAATTTTTGTCCAACCTATTATGAAATTTTGATTTAACAAAATATAATGCACTAAAAACCCTTTCATCTTCAACAGATCCTAAAATCATTGTCTGACATAATTCATATAAAATAAAGTATTCACTCATAGTTTCTTGTAAGACACTACTTCGATACAATTTTTGCCAAAAACGCGTGATTGAACCAGTCTCATGTGGATTTTTGAAATGTGCAATTTGATTATCCATTGTTATTCCAAAATTGGTTGATTGTTGTCTCAAAAGATCTTTGTTTAGAATACCATTGATTTCAATGCCATTTATTTCCACACTTTTAGAGAAATGTGTCATAAGATTACCCATATATTTTACAAACAACTCACTTCTACTACTATGGTCACCACAAGGATTCCAGAAGTTAGGATTAACAACAACCATGGCCTCAAGTGTCTCATCTCTCTTAAAATGATCTCTTATTTCACTTGTTAATGCATTTGCAATTCTTTTCAATTTATTCTTAGTGCTATCCAAAACCTCATCGAATCTGGAATGTGTAATGGGCACTTGTTCAACATCATCTGTTAGTGTATCTAATCACTTTTCAAAATGATATACAGGAATCAACTTTCCATGGATAGCAATACAAATATTATCATTGATGTTGAACTTTAAAAAGTTGTTCGGATCATTGACATTAACTAACGTATTCCAACTATCAAACTTGGGATCCTCAAAATGTTTTCTGGATAAATAAATCCTATCAATAATCATACATATTTGTTTTCTCATCCTCATGAAATCGACAATATAAATTGCCCTTTCCTGTGCAAGTTTAATCATAGAATTCATTTCTTGTAACATTGGTAGAATACCACATAATGTGAGAAGAGTTTCCAAGTCAGTCATACAAAAAAGCAAATATTTTGCCTTGTCAACATCCCTACGATGTGCATACATAAACCCAACCAAGGATTGATATTCTGAAAATACCCTTTTTGTAGGAAGAAACTAGTGAAATCCACCTGGTTTCCACATCTTTTAACATTTTTCTGCCTTCAATTACACCTAGAGAAAACTGTTGAAACTCTGCAAACCTTTTTGGACTGCATGAAAAGTATGAGTGTATTTCATGGATGAGTTCTTCCACTCTGGCTACATTATCAAAATTGCTCACAATTTTGTATGCAAGATTCATTCGATGAGCCATGCAATGAATAGGAATCACATATGGGGCAATGGATGTCTGAAGCCTAACACAAAGACCATTCCTTTGTCCTTGCATTGTAGCCGCACCATCAGCTCCAACACAAATTAACTTTGTGGCAATTTCCTTTTCATCCATTCTGGCAATATCCTTTAAACTGGTTACAACAACATTATAAATGTTTTCTGCATTACAATTTTCAATCATCTTATGTAGTGCTAGTAAATGAGGTTGTCTCAAATGATTTTTGAATGTGTAAACATGTATGCAAATCCAAGATGTGTTGTCAACAATTGTTACCTCATCAATGGAAAGTGAAATAAATTTGGCTTGTTTCACATTCTCTCTCAGGTCTTCCTTCTCAACCAGTGATAGATATTTTACCATTTCCCAACCACTTCGATCTGACCAATGTGAACTGGTAAGGTTTTGTACATCGGCTAGTTGAAGTATTTCCTTAAAATCAGCAAAATCAGACATGGGTCGACCTTTTTTTAGAATATTGTATACAATAGCAAACTGCAATTTCTTTGAGGCTAATACAGTCTTATTAATTTTTTGAAATTGTGCCTCGATTGTTCCACCCTTCTCAATGAGAGTTTGTTTTTGTTTCATTGCTTTTTCATATTCAAGTGCATATCTCACATGCACACATTCTGATGCATCCTTCCACCTATGAAATCTGTTAATTGTTCCATCACTTCGTATTTCTTTGATGTAAACTTTCCCACAATGTTTTTCTATTGTGTCTTTCTTATTTTGCAATAAATGATCCTTTCCCAGCTTCCATGTACAAATAATGCATTTACACACATTCAGTTTCTCATCTCGCTCAATAAAGGGGTATAACCTTGCCCATTCATTTTTAAAATCCCTTCCAATAGTCCATTCACTTATCTTTTGATGTTTAGATTTTTGACTACAAGATTCCCCAGAGGTCTGAATTTTAATTGTACTATCATTTTCTTGTTGATGTGTCTGAATTTAAAATCTCCTGAAGTGGTTGTTGAATGTCGTTATTAGGAAAATTATCATGTGGTCCCATCTCATCTGCTGGAATATCTTCGAGTGAACGCACATCAGGGTCGACAATGTTTACTGCATTCAATGTTTGGTGTTCTCTATCATTTTTTGAAGTAAAAAAGGCACTATTTTAAAGAATTAATAGAATACAGTTTTACAAAGCATTTAAAAAGAGGTAGATAAGCAGAAAACCATTTATCTATTAATAGAGAAAGGTTTTATATTTAAGAAGAATAAAAATATTAAAAATTTGATGGTAAAAGGTGTTTGTACCTGCAAGTTGTGTAGAATCTGTAGAGATTGATGCCTCATTGCATTTTGATATTTGTGTAAAATATTTTAGAATTATCTTTTTACAAGAATATTGGCCTCCCTTCTTTCCATATTCAGTAGGTGACATTGTATCTGTAAATAAAAACCTTCAGATGTTAGGAAATGTATATGAAATTGAAGGAAAATAGCAGACATCCCTCAAGATGAACCTATGTTGCCCTGTAGAATGACATCTAAAAGACAAGAAGCAGTCTAACAAGAAAATGCTCCTAACACACAACATGACATGGATACTTATTGACCACAGTTGTAGATAGTGCTTCTACACTGCCTATGAAACATACTCTAAGAGACAAGAAGTAGTCTCTGACAAGAGAAATGCTCCTGACACACAACTAGATGACATTGATAGTTGTCTACCATAGTTGCATATAGTTCACCTATAGTGCCTATGAAACTAAAGAAAAAGATATTTGGACAAAATAATAATGGAAGAAGAATACTCTACCAATTTTTAGTCATGAATCCTCTATAACCGATCGATTTAGGCTGATTAATGCATCTCTGCAACCTTGTGATAGACACTACTCTACAACCGATCGGCTTATGTTGATTGACACCTCTACAATCGATAGACTAATGTTGATCAACACTTCCCTACAATTGATAGACTAATGTCGATCGACACATCCCTACAATCGATAGACTAATGCAATGACACCTCTCAATCGATAGATAAATATTGATATCTCTACAATCGATAGAATTTGATGAACCTCTATAAGATCGATTTATCGATCGACACCTCTAATAATAGACTTAAATTGATCAATACCTCTGCAACTGATTGACACCTTTGTAATCGATTGGTACCTCTACAACTAATAGATGAATGTTGATCGACACCTCTATAATCGATAGACTAATATTGATAGACACATCCTTGTAATTGATAGTGTAATGTTGATTGACACCTCTATAATCGATAGACACTACTCTGAAATCGATCATCTTATCTCATAATCTAAATCATATATATCGATAGACATGTCTCTACAACTAATCATCTTATATCGATAGATAGTGCTCTACAATCGATCATCTTATGTCGATAGATATGGCTCTACAACCGATCGACCTATATCGATAGACACGACTCTGCAACCGATCATCTTATACCGATCGTCTTGCACCGATTGACACTCCTCTACAACCAATCGACTTATTTTGATAGACACTCCTCTACAACCTTGTCAAGTATTTCATTGTTTTAGAGCTATTTTTGAGTTAGAGTATTTTAGATGTATGTTTATCGGTACCCACTATAGTATATATACGGGTAGTATATGAGGCGATTTGGGTGGGAAAAAATAAAATCATTTATAATTTGAAGGCGAATTGGGTGGGAAAATCAAAATCATTTATAATTTGAGGTCGATGAATTAAAATAAAATTATTTTAATGATTATCAATGATGGGCGAATTTACCCCAAAAAAACTTCCACCCCGTAAATTTTGGGTGAATGGGCCCTAGTGAAAGGATCCAAAATTAGCCAATTTAAAATCTTGAAAATCCTAAATAGAGCCAATTTACGATATTTCGCGCTTATGCATAACCCTGTGAAGCACAAAGAGGAAGAACACCGAAGTGCCTCTTTAAACTAAGAGGCACCATTTTGTATAAAAATTATGGTTGTACATGTGTTTTAGTTGTCCAAATATATGGTGAAGAGATTATAAAATATTTTTATTATTATTGCATGTCTTCCCCCTAATTCCAACATATGGTATTAGAGCCATATCGATATTGTGTGAGGTTTCAAAAAGGGACAACCATCACAATATAACAATACACCCTACATTTGTTTGAGAAGAAGATAAGTTTTTTTATGTCTCTCTCTCATAGGTTCCAAGTGTTTTCTATTTAATTCCTTTGTTCCCTAGTAATGATTTTTACATGTAAACTTGAGATGCCTTGGTTAGTCTAAGCTCTAAAAAAGGTATAGTATTAACAATAGTGTTGTTGAGATGCCATTCTTAGTGTTCTTTGATATATCTCTCCAACATTCATTTACTTGGAATTCCAAATTCTATATGATATATCTCTCCATCATTCATTTACTTGGAATTCCAGATTCTATATGATATATCTCTCTAGCATTCATTTACCTAGAAGTTTTCATTTGTGTGTTTTTCATTCATTATATAATTATTCATTATAATAGAAAATCTTGGATTGCATAATCTTTGTGAATATTTTCTCAAATTTTGTTTATTTAAGTTCAATAAAATAAAGGAATATAACTAATTAATTTGCTTTTTGGGACATTATATCTTGACTTAACATAAAATTAGAGAGATAAATATCTTCTTATCAGAAGTAGCATTCAGAATCATCCACCTGAGATGTTTCTTCCAGTTGTCCACCTAAGACATTTCCCCTAGTTATTTGTTTGAGATATTTCCTCTAGTCATATTCTTGAGACATTTAAAGAGTATATATAATGTATGAACCAAGTATCATACCATTTATCCATATATCAAATTTCAAATTCTAATGTAGTTAAGAATAATTCCAAGTGAATGTTGAGCACTATTTACAAAAATAAGCCTATGTATAAGAGCATATTACTTACCTATCAACTTCAATGTTATCATATTTTTATGTTGGCTAGTGCATGAGGTTTAGGCACTTGAGGTTGCAAGATTAAAATTTTCATCCTATATTTTTAATGTAGTATTTTCTTAAAAAGTTCCTAAATAGGTAAACTAGAAATTTTGGTGATTTTATTTTTGTCATAAAGTGCATAGTGGGGTAGTTGGTGTGTGAAACAAAGTTTAATTTTTTTTTGAAGAGTAAATATTGGGTTTAGTTTCCTTTGGGTGCTTGTTTAAAAAAAGAGTTGAAAATTTATTTTAGGGAGAGATAAGTGAGATTTTAAATTTTAAATTTTTTGGAGGGAATTTAAAAATAAAAAGTGGGAAGTAGGTATTTAGAAAAATGAAATTGTTTACAAGAGGAGTAATATTTTTTTGTATAAAAAAAAAATGCATTTAGGGAGTTAAAAGATAAATAGGTGTATTTTATTTTTAGGGGGATAAATTTTTGAAAGAAAGCTGAAAGTTTTGAAGATTAAAAAAAAAAATCTATAGTTTGGAATGAATATTTTTGCAAGAAAAATAACATTTTTTTTAAAGGGTGCATTTTTTGTGGAAATAAACACCTTATCTTCTGAAACAAAATTGTATCAAAAATAACTTTGTATACAAAAAACAAAAATATGTGCTTTGCATAGTCATAGCATTTAGGATAAATAGTACCTTTGAGTTGTTTTTACTCGTAATGTTGTGTTAAGTTACTCCATCTAAATCCTAATATAGTTACCATAATTACATTTTTGCATCAACGAGAATCAACCCTATATATCATCGAGGATAAATAAGATGGTTTTTTGTGATATTTACTTTCACTCCATTTTTATCCCATTTGTTATTATCATTAGACATAAATCCTAAAATTGAGAAAATCCAAGTATATAGGGAAGTTACACCCATGTATGAGGATTTTTCTTTAAGAAGGTATCATTGATAGGAATGAATCCTTTTTAGTACTACCTTGGTCTCATGTAATGCTCTCTTTTATAGACCTTAAGTTCTCTCTCGTATATAGCCATGTATATCAATAGGATTAGCTTCTTCCACCTACTGATGGCTATATAGGAAGAGTGGGTATATCAAAAGGTTTAGTATATATAACTGGTGGTATATAGAAAAGGGGACCATTTTTGGGAGATGTAAGGAATCTTCACCATATCTACATCAAAAGATAATAAATATGGAGAGTTATAAAAACTTAGGTCTTGTTTGCAATAAATATTCAAAAAGGTTAGTGAAGGATAATTTGAAATTGTTGTGACAATATATATTGGTGCTATGAGAAGAATGTGCATGGCATTATTCACACTTGATATTCTTGAAGTGCAATATAGGAAGAAAATAGAAATAATTGAAATGTTGAAGGACAAGCCCATTATGAAAAATATTTATTGTGACATAAGGGATTTTCTTCAAATGGCATATATCAATTGTGATACTAAAGATTTGAGGTCCATAATGGTAGATGGTTGTTGTGATACATGTGATATTATCCAAAGGAAATATATAGCTTGTGATACAAGTGATTTGAATATTTTTCATGAGAGGAAATATGGTGTAGAAGATCCATAAAAAAATCTATATAATTTTAGTTGAAAGTGATAGTGATAGTTCAGAATGTGTTGAAGATCATTGTGATGATTATGTGTGGTAATTAAATGTTGTTGATGATAGTAACAAAGATCAAAGTAGTGATAAAATTATGTGTTAAAAAAATCATACAAAGAATTGGTTCAAAGGAAAGATATCAATTGTGATACTAATGATTTTAGGCCCATAATGGTATATGCTTGTTGTAATACATGTGTAGACACCTAAAATGTGTCATGTGTAGAGGAATACTCATATGGGCATGCTAAAAGACCATATGAAGGATATTGGACAACTCCAAGGTGAAGTAGTGGTTTTAACCACTCAAGTTAGGTAGTTTTGGCCTAATCAATCCTAACCGCAGTTGACACCCATGACTAACAAAGCTAGCTGCACCTCAGACCCATGACTAGCATTGAAACTATTTTGAATCTTGGGCCAAGCCAAATTTGGTTACAATTGATTGGGAAATGAAGTTCAAACAGTTTTGGATGGGGAAGCTTCAAGATTTTTCCTCCCAACTGATCCAACCTCCTAGATCTTGATCTTGGCTTCTATAGGAAGCCAATATTAGAGATTAGAAGTGCTATAAGACCCCCCTTCAAATTGGGGAGAGGTCTAGAATGATTTTGAATTAGAATGCAATGAAGCTCTACCAAAATAGATAGTGAAGTAAAAACCCCTTGATGAGATTCAAAGTTTTGGCCAATTATGGAGTGACAAGCATGAATTCATCAATGAAGCTTCCAAAGGACTAAGAAGCATCAATTGCAAATTCAAGCCAATCGAACGTGAATCTTATCAAATTCAACCACCAATCCATATTGGGACACAAAGGTGACCATTGAACATCAATTCAATAGAGAGAATCATAGATCTAGGTCCTAATTACAAGAAGAAGAAAATTTTAACCTCAGTTGCAGCTGCCAATCGTGGCTAATAGTGGAAGTTGCACCTCAGACCCTTGGTGAGGGTTTGATCCCTAATTTACTTTTTTAGCCATAGATTTCTCTTTTCAAGCATGTATTTAGGTGAATATGATTTATATTAACTTTCCTTTATACATTTGTATGGTTAAATTTAGGATTTAGAGGTATATTTGCTTCCATTTCCTTGCAATTATCAATTTAGACTAGTTTCTTGAAGTTTCATGCTTTTCAAGTTCTAATGGCTAATTAGGATGCATAATAGCTAGATTTCATGCTTTCTTTACATGCTTTATAGTAATTTGATGATTTCTTGCATATCTTCATAGATTTACATGCTTTCTTGCTTTCTTTATCATCAATTTATGCAATTGTGTCAAAAGCCTCATCAAGAGAGGTCTCCTTTGTCATTAACCCCTTTCATGTTGTTTCTTGAACACAAGGTTTACAGGACCTAATCATTTTCAAGGTATTCAAGGAAGGATATGCCTCCAATGAGAAGAAGGCTAACTTTGGCCTTAAGTAGTTCATGTCCATTCTGAAGAGTATATGGATTACACCACCCTCTCATTTAGAGGGTCTTCAAAATTATATCAATTGTATCAAGGATTTGGGTATCCCTAAGAGGGACATATTTGTAATCAATATTTGGTAAAGTTTTAATAAAAGAGACCTTACTTTATTGTTAAATTCATTGTTGTCCATATTTTGATGCTTTAATGCTTTATCTTAATTGATGCACTAGTTAGGTGTATGTTTTTTAGATTGGTATAGATGGAAATCATGGTGGTAACCCCACAAAATTCATAAGAATAGATGGATTTTTGAATGTTTCTTGTTGCTAGTGTCAACCACATTTGACATCCATGGTGAACAGTCTCAGTCGCGCTTGACAATCGTGGCTAGCAGCAAATCAGAAAAGAAGATAGGATGTGAAATTTCTCTCCATCAGATGAGGAATCTAGGTAATATTAATCCTCTGTGACTTTTACTTTCTACTTTATTTACTACATTAGATAATCACATGACCTATATAAACAATAGAAGGAGAAATTTCAATGCAAATGTCATGTTGTCTGTTAGTCGCAACTGATAGACACAGTTAGAACTGTTAGCTGCACCTATAAAACATGTCTAATTTCTTGGATCACGGCTCTATACTATTACTAGAACTGTTACCTTTAGTTCTATCATGCAGCTAATATTCAGAGTTTGTTTGTAGATATTTCCTGTTGTGGCCCAATCAGAGGCCAATTCTATCATTTTATCTACATTCTCTAAAGATCATTCAAATAAATTATATGCATCTTTTTGAATATTAAAACAATTTTATCATTAGGCATATAGGAAAGAGAATTATATGTAAAGTAGGGAAAAAATGGTGCACCTAATGAAGCTAAACAATATGTATCTATCGCTAATAAGTGATAAGCATCAAAATGGAAGCATTCAAATAAGCATAGAAAGATAACCAAAACACATGAAATGAAGTGAAATGAAGTTTTATTATATTATTTTCATTGATAAAAATCACAGTTACATAAATTTCCCCTTTGAGGGCTCTGTATTGATACAATTGTTACAAAATGGAGTGCCCAAAGGATCAAGTCCTCTCAATAGCTCACGTGCACTTCCAATGTTATTCCTCATACCCACAATTGAGGTGGGTGAACCTATGATGTTGTTGCTTTGTTCTTCACTATTCTGATATTGTATTCCTTCCTCCTACACTATAAGACCTACACCTTCACACAATGAAACTAGATTTTTCAAATAGCAAGTGCATAATGTGAAATATGCAAAAACCCCGCATGCATGAAAAGACTAGAAAATGTAAATTTACAATGCACCTATCTAAAACAACTCCAAATGATTCAAAATTGTAGAGGTATGTAAAATATATGGTTTTTGTAAGATTTAACCAAGAACATAACATAAATTGCATCCAATTACATGGCATTTCCGTAGTGTTCTTCTCAAACCTGCAAAACCCAAAATAAACAATTTCTAGGCCTAAACATATCCAAATCAAATGAAACTTGGAAATTATGCATAAAAAATGATTTTAAGAGAACCCATATTATCATATTTGCAAAATCAGTAATATTTTTATGTGCATCTTTAGATGGTCCCTGAAAGCCTACAAAACACTAAAATTACGATATCTCGCTCAATATAACTCCAAAATGCATGAAATTTAGACAGAAGACTCATATGCTACTCTAGAATATATAGTAAATAAATCATGCATAGATATGCCATTGTACCTTGAAAGGATGGTGGTGGCTGTCATAGAATGGAGACTATCCTTATTTTACCACCAATTCCTCTATGAATTGGTTAGGGACCTCTTCAATAGTGTTGTCATAAAATTTGGTGATGAAATTCACTCATATGATTCGATTTTGCAAATAAATTTTGCCTCCTATATCACTCACAAACCTCAATCGCTATGTCCCAAAACTCCTCTCTATGATTTGTGTGGAAAATAGATCCACTTTATACCAAAGGAGACCTTTGGGCAAATGGGAATGCAAGGGCATGCATGGCAAGAGGTGCCACTTGTCTAAAATTGAGCAAGCATTGGAGGAGGATGATAATCTCCTATTTTGACCTTCATTCTACAACATGTCATAAGGATTTTGTGCCATTTGACCTACATGTTGGAATAGGTGGGGAAAATTGCAGTTTTTGGGTGCCATTTATCCATATTTTGACTTTTTGGGGGTCAAAGTTCATGGTCGTCCCACCCAAGGACAACCACACATGGTCATCCCTAGGTGGGATGGCCATGGAATGTGGTCATCCCTTTGTGGGATGACCATGCCTAAATTCCCCAAAACTTCCCAAAAGTGGTTAATACCACTATTAAACCTCTAAGGTTTTCCCAAGGGGGCCACATGATGTCAATTACCCAATGCTTTTGATTTCCTAATCGTATTGACATGATTTTAGTGTCTATAGATACCCCTTTTTGAGATGCGTTGTGTGCAACATAGTACTGAGCAAAAATAGATAACTAAAATATTGAATGATTAGGGTTATTAAATAACCTAACCAAATTTAGATGCCCCAATCATGGAAAGAACATGCATTCTTGAATCCTTTCTTCTAACTCGATAAATACATTGGTCTTGGTTTCTCTTCAGCTTCCAGGTATGCTCAAGGGACTTATAACCCTAGGCATTAGAGAATACCAAGTATTTTGGTAACTTTTAAGGTGTACCAATAGGTAGGTTCATCTTTCCTATTATGTGCTTATTTGGAATATTTTCTTGTTTGCTATCCCAAGCAGGGGCATAATTATATTTGTCAAATATTCATTGGACAAATGTAATTTGCATGATTAAAAGTGTGATTATTGATTGTGATTATGAATTTGTTAAGTATGACTACCCCCTCAAGTGATGAGTCAATGAGGGAATGACCAGTGATAAAAGTGATGAGTTGCTTGACACATATGACTTTGTTAGGGTTTCCTCCGGTTTTACTCATTGAAAAATAGAGCATTTTTTAGAGGATTTTGGTGACTTTGTTGACGCTTCATGGATGAAAGGAGTAAAAAAATTAATTCCTATGGGGTGGTATAGACACAATGGCATTATTAGGGATTAAATTAAGGACTTTTCCATTTATCCATGAGCAATTTAGGTTCTTCTTGTTTGCCAATTGAATTTTGGCTAAATTTGAGCTATTTTTGGTGTGTTTTGGACCCTTTTTGGTGCATTTTAAGTGGTTTTGATGAGATTTTTGGTGGCCATAAATATGGTGGAATATTTTATGACTATAACATGGTGGTATGGCCAGAAAAATATCCACTCATCCCACCCAAGGATGATCAGGGCCCTAGGAGGGTTATTTAAGCCAAAAATAGGTCATTTGGGCTCATTTGTGCACTTGCAACTTTGTAGATTAAGAGGTGAGGAGGAGGAGAAGTATTATATGTAGTGGAGTACTACTGAAACCATCCTATAGTCACCATGATCTATCATGCAAACTCATCCAGCGATGGAGCCGATGTGAGATGGGTAAGAGTTGAATTTCTTACTACACTATGCTAGTTTAAAAGTAGAATTATTGCTTGTTTTAATTTTTGGTAGAGCACACTAAATAATTAGTAATTAAAGCTAATTAGGGATGCCCTAGAATTTTGTATACTTTTTTTTGTGTTTTTATTCAATTTTATTGATTTTTAGGGCTTTTTGATTTCTTAATTTTGCTATTTTTGGTGGCCTGAAAGGCCCATTTTAGCCCAATTTAGGGGTCGTCCCTAGGTGAGATGACCAACTAGGGTTGTTTAGTGGTCATACCTAGGTGGTATGGTCATATATTTTTGGGCCATCCCTGGGTGGAATGATCGCAAACTGACCTAAAAAATGACCATTTTTGGTATTTTTTTAGTATTTTTTTGTCATTTTAAAGCCTGTTTTATGCTTGTTATTGACTGACTTATCTCTTCCAGGTGGTTAAGAGTTAGTATCAATTTTTTTCTCTATTTTATACCATGATAGAATTATTAACTAAGGTATACTAGGAATGGCTTGATGCCATTAGCCTCAAGCATGTGAGGCGGTTAGAGCCCATGGTGGGTGACTGTGCCTACTTGACTATGCTTATTGAATTATGGGATCAATGTACCAACACCTTTCACATACCAATAGAGGATATGAAAATGAAACTGGAGGACATCTATTGTATACTACACATTCTGATAGAGGGGTGATTGATCGAGTCTACTCATTGATACTGGAGGGACGCAGTGATGGAGAGGTACTTTGGTAGGGCAACAGAGGTGATCGATGACTATTTTAATGGATGCATACTGGTGGGGTATTGGTATGAGGCTAGGGTATTGGGTGTGAGGTATATTTTTTTAATGATGTTGATCTTGAATATGCTACTCCCAGACTCATCAGGTGTGAGGTTTCCCTGGAACCTTCTAGAGTTAGTGTTTACTCTGGTAGGGTGCACTATGGAGCAACCACTGGTGATGGCATGGGGGATGATGTTATTGGCACAAATATATGAAGATCTATAAGATATATGATCTCAAGGGTATAAGGGATTGAGATATATCTTTCTATTACATGTTTAGGGATGGCAACATATAGCAATGGATAGGCTGTAGGGATTACCATGGATGACACGGGTACAACTAGCAGACTGAGAGATTGGATATGGGATCCTATGGTAGTAGGCCTGGGAGGTAGGGCAAATTCATCACCTCATCAGTGATATGGATCATTATACCCAATATTTTTTAGGACTTATAGTATCTGATGTGTTCTAGGTATCGTACAAGGATTACCCAACATGGGCTGATGTTGAGATGAAGCTCCCCCCAGTGAGGCGAGGTAGATGGTTGGTTGGCTAACATGGGATGGAGTGGGAGTATTTTCCTTATTCTTAGGTTATATAATATTTTGGGCTATGATAGGGGTTTCCCAGTGAGCCAGTGGTCTACCGATGTTACATGGATGAGAGAACATTAAGGTGGCCGATAGTGGAGGTGGTAGGAGGGGAGGCAGATCCTGTAGTGGATATTCTAGACTTTGATGATGCCAAGACTACAAAGGAGTATGACTCCTGGTGGTGATGTACCAGTGGTGGGGTGAGGGACCATTATGGGTATATGTGGTTGAAGCAATAGTAGAGGCTCAATAGGCCACTCTTGGGGAGGGCCATGGGGAGGCAGGAAACCTTCATGGATTTTATCACATGGTAGATGAGCAGGTAGACATCCTAGACTTAGGATATCAAGGTGAATTTAAGGATGATGATATTGGGCATCAAGGGGTGTACGTACAATAGGTCACATGGGATGATACTAATATAAAGTTTTAGGAGGAGTTGATCAGGATCAGGCATGAGAGAGATCTCCTTAAAACACAGGTTTATCATGGTAAAAGGGCTATCTAGGAGCATACAATACATATACTATTTCCTTCTCACAACTAGAGAATTTCCCCTTTATTTTAATAAGTCATTCACAATTGTTAAGGGTAGCATATTTTTGTTCATTAGACTCTTACCAAACCTCTAATGCATGATATTTAAAATTACAATAGAAATTCCCATTCATTTAAAGACAAACATAGCTTCATTAACTACTTATAGCAAATGCATGATCAAGGGATAAAGATATACGCCACTCACATATGATACATCATATATTCTAGGAAACCCTTACGAGAAAAACCCAACTTCAAAATATCCTTTTTATTACATAAATTAAGTTATTTCCAATACAACTATAAAAAGGAATCCTATAATTCCTTTTCCAAACAATAATAGAACTACATAAGAATCCCATAATTCTTATACCCCCAAAAACATGAATAGCTACATTAATTCATATTTATACAAAGGTAATGAGGGAACCCATGTTAGAAATAGATTATATTACATCATTTGGGTCATGTAAATGTACCTTCTTAGATACATACTCAGGACATTAGATTACTTTAGGGGGAAGTTATCTAGTAACTTCATGCAATGTAATAGATTCACAAGTATCAATGTGCAATTTGTATGTGTGCAAGGTGTCCCTTACACAACTAGGTAGAGTGTTGGCCAAGGAACCTATCTTCCTATATAAAAATGACCTCATTGTAACAAGTAGGATATATAGAGAAGCTTAGAGCCCATTTGTAGGTAGTAGCATAGTGTTATGTAGATCACCATATATTGGTTATGAATGCAATGTAGTCCAGTAGATTTGCTCATGGGATATCCATTTCCTCCATAGCTATATTGTATTCATTTTTGTCATTTCTATTTATAGCATATTTTAGTCATCTCATAGATTTAATTTCTTGCATATTATTTTGCATCTTGTGAATGCTATCTCCCATTACACACTGCATCAAAATCTAATAGTGGCATCAAATCCATGGTAGATCTAGCCACAATATATCAATAGTAAAACCACCATTATCATTGAGCTTGAGTTTTTTTATCAACTTGATGCGCTGCTAGACAAGCCACTATAAAAAACTCTTAGAAGAGTCTAGGTTATAAAATTAGGAAGAGCAACAAGTGAGGAATGAAATAAATCTCAGTTCCAAAAATACTGAGATTGCTTTTGGCTAGAGTATTTCCATAGAGTTGTAGGAAAACTCATGAAGACTAAGACTCAATATTCAATCCACTAGATGTACAAATCAACTAGTTAAGATCATTCAGGATATCTAGAATTTGTTAACTATCACCCAAACTTTGTTTTGTTGTATAAAATTAATTCTTAGATGATTGGGACTCCTCATACAATAGAAATCTAGGAGACTTTAACATCATTACCTGAAGGTTTGTGTGCCTTCATAATACAAATATTAGTTACTTATGTAAGAAAAGAATACAATGAAAGAATAATTCTAGAGAAGAGTCATGATGAAGTTAGGAGACTGGAGATCTCCATTGCTAGATTGAGAACTTCATAGAAGAATAAAATCCCATAGAAACCTTGATCCAAAAGAAAATTCCATAGGAGCCTTGATCCAGAAGAAAAGGCCATAGAAACCTTGATCCTAAAGAAAATACCATAGAAGACTTGATACTAAAGAAAATACCACAAAAACCTTAATATTGAAGAAAAGTCCACAGAAGCCTTGATACTAAAGAAAATTCTATAGATTCCTTAATACTAAAAAAAGAGCCACAAAAGTCTTAATCCTTAAGAAGACTCCAGAAGGGAGTATCTAATTTAGAAGAAGATTAAGATTTTAGTACTAATACTTTGTTGCAAGGAAAGGAGATTCAATGAGTTGGGAAACTTCCTACAAGAAAGTTAGGAAGAGTATCTTATTTAGAATCAATCAAGCACATAAAAAATTTAAGGTAAAGAGATCAGGAGAAGATCTCATTGAAGCACTTCTAGTATTGGAAGAAGGACTAGGAAAGTCCTACTCGAATCCAGAAGCAGTAGAATCAAATATCCAGAAGAAGATCTCACCACTAAAAATTCTAGGAGTAGAAGGTTGAATAAAATATCTCAAGGAATACTAGAAGAAGCTATAAAATCAAGACCTTGGGGAGGTCTCAATGAGCATCCAGTAAAAGGCTTGGAGAGCCTTACTAAAGAAATAATCAAAGAACTCATTGGAAAAATTCACTACAGAAGATAGTGAAATATTTGGGACAATTATCACCATTTGACAACAAGCCCAAAAGAAGAAGAATTTGGAAAGGAGTGCAAATCTTAGAAGACCTCAATGCATTTATAATTTTAAGAAGAAGATCCTGCTTGAAGGTAAAATTTGACAAGAAGACTTGAAGGTAGGAGAAGCCTACCAAATGCAAGATATTTGAAGATTACCTTTCACAAAAAGAAGGCATTTCTTTAGAGATAAAGACTTATTCATATCTACAACAAAAAAGGAGGAGACTACAAGAGGATAAAAAACCACCAAATCCTAGGATCGTGAAAGAAATTTTGAGACCATATTTTGGTGAATAAGGAGATATTTAGGACAACCTAAAAAGAGCTACAAGATCTTACTCAAGGTAGCAACTTGGTGATCTTAGATACCAATATCCTCTACAAGATCTACATCCTCTATAAAAGCTACAAAAGCTTTTAGAAAAAGATAAGCAACTATTGGTGCAAGTAGATTTATTAACTGAATTATTTATCAGATTCATTGGAGTAACTTATTTGGATTAAAGTTGCAAGAAGGAAAATTGGATTACAACCTTCAAAAGTGCAAAAAGAGAAAAGTTTCTTTTAAGGTTCATTTGCACATTAGTTAGGAGTTGATTAGATTTCAAAACTACATCTATCAACTACCTATCATCTATTTTGGAAAAGAAAAAGAAGACTAAGTCCTACAATATATATATATATATATATATATATATATATATATATATATATATATATATATATATATATATATATATATATATATATATATATATATATATATATATATATATATATATATTTTTAACATGGTGGAATTGGTAGCCGCCATGAATCCGAGCAAGTTGTTCAGCTTTTTATGGCTACCACCTAAAATATTAACTATAGTAAAATTGCAGAATAATAATTGAAGGTTCATTTCAAATTATTCTTGATTAGTTGCAGTAAATTTATTAAGTGCATTATTTTGAGAGTTGATTGGAGTGATAAGGTGAAATTTTTAGTGCATTAAAAGTGAAATATTATTAGATTCATTTGCATTATTCTATTTCTCTCAAAAATATTATTGTTTGTTTTCTTGAAAAGAGCACAAAATCAAAATTTGATAAAGTGTCTAAAGAAACTATTAGTGCACAAAAATATGCAACACATAGTGGCCAAGTGAAGCCACAAAAATAGATTAGAATCCTCCAAAAATTGGAGAAGAATACAACTAACCAAAATTATAAATAGAAGCTTCAAATATTTAGACTTGGTGAGTTTCAAATCCAAAGCATTACAGTGTTAGTTGCAAGGAGAAAAGTGTATAAAAATGCATCAAATAAGGAGATTCTATCAACTTCTATATAAGCTTAGATTTTTCATCAAAGTATCCAAGGAAAAATAGGAAGGTGTCTAATCAAAGAGACATCCTCAAAAAAATTACATTACATTCAAAAATCTATCACAAAACTAGAAAATAAGACCTGCAAAAGGGAGTGCAAGAAGGGGTGCAATAAGGCATATTATTTACAAATATTGTTACACAGTATTGCACTTTTGTAATTCATTCTATGTAGGAAATAGGGCATATTTGAAGGTGCTATAAAGGTACAACATTCTCAAGAAGAGCACATCCGAATACCAACATTTGAAAGCATTCACGTTTAGCACTTTGCAGTCTTTGCACATAGGACTAAATTGCAACATGGAAGCAAGGTGGAAGAGCCTTTAATACTCTGGTCAAAGGAAGTCAAAGGTAGAGATTAAAGGCACCATAGTTGAAGCATTAAATCCAAGCTTTCCATTGGAGGGAATGGTTAAAGAAAAGACACTCACATTGTAGCCATCTCACATCCAAAAATATCGCATATTCGAATATTGCAAGGTGAGATTTATTCCCTACTTTAATGTGCTTTCATTTAAGGGAGTTATAAGGTTGATAATCCAAGGTTAAACGTAGAAGAAATTATAAGGATTTCTACTAGAAATTAATTTTTAAATATTTTCAAATATTATTGTGTTCTAATTTTCTATATTTGGGAGCCATAAGGGTTACAACACCAAATTAAGATATTAAATATTAGAAATACTAAAATCAAATCATAAGGGATATTAAAAGAGGTTATTAAGGTTTTTTTTAAGGTTGGATATTTATAATGTTATTGTCTCAAAATTTCTCAAAAGGGACAAAAGAAATCCAACATTAAAACCTCTTCAAAATTGAAAATTTCTTAGTTCAATAGGAGTAATAAGGTGTTGGAAAAGTTGATTTTTGATTTACAAAAATTTACAAAATCAACCAGAAATTTAACTACATTTTACAAAAGCACTATATACATATTATATCTTATCCAAAACATACTAGGGAGTCATAAGGTATTCTATAAAACTTGGTAATATCAGCATTTATCAAAGATTATCAAGTTGCAAATCCATTGGGAAGATATAAGATTTCTACAAAACCTAAAATTCCATTAGGTGTATATATTTTCATTATTAGGGAGACATAAGGAAGTCTACAAAACCTAAGGATTTATAAAATTCTCATCAAAACAACATTATATATTTTTAATTAGGATTTCATAGACATTGAGTAGGGAGCTATAATATAGACTTATCTATCCAAAAGAATTCAGGTAATACAAATGAATACTATCATGCTAAGCAACACTCTTAGAAGTGGAACAAGAAAAATACCAACATGGATTAAAAACTTGATGGATTACAATGATGAAAAGGGAAAAGAAAAGGAAGAACCAATACAATACAAAATAAGTTTTGAAATTAACAGCTATGTAAAGAAAGATTCATCTAGTGAGTCTGATGACAACTATACCAAAGGAGACCCAAAATTGGAAAATATTGATCAACAAGATTTTATATAAAAAAGGAAAATATGGAATAGCTTAAATTGTGCACATATGGTTAGAAGGTCTTATAAAGGAGATGGAAAAACATGATATTCCTAAAATAGACTACAAAACTATCATATCATCTCTACTATGCACCTATTGTAATCAATATGGTCATGAAAATTCCAATTGTTGGAGCTTCCATCCATGCAAATATTATAATAGAACAAAATCACTCATCTTTCTCTTGTCATTTCAAATATAGGTACTATAAGGACTATGAAAGAATATTACTACAAGGAATAAACTGTTATATTTAGGAACTTATTTTAGATGGATGTATTAACATTGAGATCAAGGTTGATACCTATGAAGGACAGAGAAATAGGTCTTACATAGGTACAAAATAAAGGAGAAGAATCTATTCAGATCCACTAAAGACATGAGAGAAATGGTCCATCAAATATGCTTGACATAAAGGAACAAAGAATTGGAAAAGATGAGAGGTCATGACATGAGACTAAAGTAAAAGAAAAAGAACTAGATCAATACTGCTCACAAGAAGAAGAAGATAATGAACCTGAATAAGTCAAAGATCATCCAATGGAAGAAGATCCGCTTTGAAGACTAAAGTCTTCAATACCCAAATAATGTAATATGGGGGGTGTTAGAAATAGATTATATTACATCAATTGGTTCATGTAAATGTACCTTCCTATGTACATACTTAGGATTTTTGATTACTTTAGGGGGAATTTATCTAGTTACTTAATGCAATGTAATAAATTCACAAGTGTCAATGTGCAAGTTTTATATGTGTAAGGTGTCCCTTGCACAACTAGGTAGAGTGTTGGCCAAGGAACCTATCTTCTTATATAAAAAGGGCCTCATTATAACAAGTAGGATATATTGAGAAGCTTAGAGCACATTCATAGGTAGTAGCATAGTACTGTGTAGATCACAATATATTGGTGATGGGTGTAGTGTAGTCCAGTAGCTTTGTTCATAGAGTGCCCATTTCCTCCATAATTACATTGTATTCATTTTTGTCATTTATATTTATAGCATATATCAATCATCTCAAAGATGTACTTTCTTTCATATTATTATGCATCTTGTGAATGTTATCTCCCATTGCACACTGCATCAAAATCTAAAAATCGCATAATTCCCTTGAATGAATTCCACAATAATTCTTCTAAGGAATTTCTTCCTACCAACATCATTATAGGAATATTATTCTAAATAACTAGTGTATCCATTTACTATGAAATACCATACCACAAGAATTAGGGAGAGAGAATTCCATAAACGTCTTGAAAGAATCCCATTGTTTCTTCCAATAAGATACAAATGTGATCATATATACATTTTTTATACAAAATAAATTATGAAATCCTTTATACATTTCAAACCTAATTCAACCCATAAGGATACTTATTATATTTTAAACATAAAATATATGCATTCCAATCCTAAAATTTGGAGATATAAGCTTATCAATCCTAATCATTCATAGAAAAATATAATCTTAGCTTTCATTTGTATAAATCAAATTCTTTTTCTTTAAGATTCATCAAAAGGATTTTTTACCATTTAATCAAGCTAAAGTCTACCTTCCACTTAATTAAAAAAAAGAAGGTTTCTTGCAAATGAAAGCATACCATTCTTATAATTATCAAAACCCTTTCCTATTCTTCTAACCAAAAGGTTATTCAACTAAAATATGAGCACCAGAAATGTTCATATTTTGTACATATCATCTTGATCATTATGTGGCTGTACAATAAGGATTGCATACTTTTATAAATGATTATATAGATATTTGATGAAATTATGTGTGTTATCTAATTTATGTGTTTTCAGTGTATTTTTGTGGAATTGCAATTGATTTAGTTAGATTTGGATTATTCAAGGTCTCTTTATGGACCTAGCACTTTGTTTCTTTCGAGTTCAATGCAGAAAATATAGGCACCTTCCTCTTCCAGGAAGGTGCCAAATGGGAGTAGGCGCCTTCCTCTTCCAGGAGGTGCCAAGGAAAGACAAGCACCTTCCTCTCCCAGGAAGGTTCCAATAGAAGGTCAGTGCCTTTCTCTTCCAGGAAGGCACCAAAGGAGAAGCAGCACCTTCCTCCCATAAGGAATGTAGCGACAGGAAGGCACCACTAGAAGGCAAGCGCCTTCCTCCTATAAGGAAGGCGCCACTAGAAGGCAAGCACCTTCCTCCCATAAGGAAGGTGCCGACAGGAAGGCGCCAATAGAAGATAAGTGCCTTCCTCTTCCAAGAAGGCACCCATGAAAATAAGGTACCTTCCACATGGAGAAGGTTCCCGATATACTCAAGAACCTTCCGCATAGGGAACGCACCCTTGTTCTTTGCCCGTTGACTAGAAAAGCACGACGTGGACAAAAGTAACTGGTGCAGTTCCAACTCTATGTCAAGTAGAGCTAAATTGGGGATCGTACAAACATATGAGAACATCCTACCAATTCCAAGCAAAGCACAACCTAATCAGTGAACATGCCATCGATAGAACCAAATGCCAGCTTTAGTATACATCAATTACATTTACCAAAATGTCTTAGTTTAGTCTGGGATGAATCGACTGTTACAACTTCTTTTGTAATAGAAGTTCTATGGGTGTGCTATATAAACACATATAGACCTATCTAAAGATATATAGAAAATATATAGAAATAGAGAGATAGAAATAAGATATACAGAGAGAGGAGATATAATATTTTTGTAATACTTTAATAATTGGAATATAGTTCTAAGAGTTCTAAGTGCGTGTTTAGCTGGGAGGAAGCTACTGGAGCCTGGGCCCACTCCAAGCCAGTATTTCTTTCCCTAATTTTCTTGTATTCTTTTCTAGATTAGTTTACTATTTTATAAGATTTTTTATCGCATCAATATTTCTAGTATTTACTGTAGGTTCATTTTTAGGAATGTGTGGACATTTTCTTTCTATAGATTTAATCGTTTGTTTACGTAAATTATTGAGGAGTGTGTGAATTATTAACAACCATTTGAAACACCCCCCAATAGTAGAACTAGTAGACTCATATCAAGTGGTATTGTAAGAAATCTTATTCAGACCCTTCGCAAGTTTACAAAGCTCCCTGGGTTGATAAATTAAATGCATAGGCATGTGACAAAAGTAGGAAAAAGTTAACCTTGTTTGGCCTGCAACACTAAATTCTACCTTCAACTTAATAAAATAGAAGGTTTTCTTGCAAATGAAAGCATACCATTCTTATAATTATCAAAACCCTTTCCTATTCTTCTAACCAAAAGGTTATTCAACTAAAAGCCTTCAATTACCATTAAATAAAATGCCCAAATAATTACATTTAATATATCCTTTCAAAAAACCAAGGTTTTATAGAAATAAAAATCAAAATACCTTTTTAAATTCATAATCAACTAAGGCATAATATTTTACACCAAAAGGGTTGGTATTATTTAATATCAACAACCTAGATAGTTTAGAGTCAAACGACATAGACAATGAGTCAAAAACCAACCACACAATTAACCACATAAGAGGGTGCATGGGCTTTCACCAAGAACAAGCAGCTCCACATGGACACCAATGAGTGCCTCCAATTAGCATTGAGGGAAGCCCACGTGGGAGCTACCCTAACCATGAGGAGTGATCAAATAACAATGGGATTAACTCCCCTTTTGTGGCATGCTAGCACATCCCATAGGAGGAATGTGGGAATATAATAGAGTTGCACATTAAATAAAACAACCACATGGTAGCCTATGAGAGATTTAAAAAATAGACAACAAGGTTTATACCATGTTTCAGAGGGATAGAGTAATAAATGGGCATACAAGCCAATTTTATAGTGCCAAAAACTAGCACTAGGTTGGCCCCCTAAGGGAAGTGATCCTGACCACTAGCTGGTGGTTGATACAACATGGAGGCATGGCACCTTATAAGGTGCTCTTGGGTCCCTGTCCTATCTCATGTGGGATAAATTTAGGAAAATGCCTAAGCAGCCCTTTCCCTATCATGCCTTTCAAGTGTGAAGGTGCTACGTGCATCGGTGGTGCAATGCCAAGGATTTTAATTAACCTAAGTTCTACTTTAGATTAAAATATAACGTGGAAATGATGATGGTGAATCTCCACAATTTGGTAGCCTACATAGGGTGAAATATAAATGCATGGGAAAGAAAAAAATCTTCAAAATAGAACATCGACCCACTAAAAGAGGTGATAGACCCAAGGAGTAAAATTATAGTTTTAGGAAGTTAAGAAAAATAGCTAAAATGGCAAAAATGAATAGCATAGGAAAAGAGAATATGCATAGGGACATCACACCAATAGGGTGCATATGGGAGGATTTCCACTGGTTTTAATAGCTTAAAATTTTTAAAGAATGTCATAGGCTCCCACCTTAACTTGGAGTACAAGTGAAACAATCGCCTTAGATATGATGTTGACAATGTGACTCAGGAAAAAAATGCCAAAGAAAAGATATAGAGGGGGAAGTGATAGAAAAAGAGTCTTATATGGTTCAAGATAAATAAAACCCAATGATGAACATTACCCTACATTGTAAGAATTAGTGAGAAGAAGAACAAAAGAACATTAACCTGTTATTCATCCCAATCTCTTCTCTGCAAACTAGCTTGGGTGTTCCTTTCCTTCCTCCATCCAAGATTGAAACCCCCTCTCCCTGACTCCCCTCTCAAGATGTTCTACCCTTTTTTCTTTCCTACCACCTTCTTACCATATGTCAAACCCAAGAAGGTTATTGTCCATTTATTTATCCTCCCCAAGTTGGCAGAGGGATGCATACTTCTCCTTAAGGTCTTCCACCTTCCTTAGACCTGACATGGGAATTATTGCTTCATTTTCCTTTTTTTTTTTGGATCTCCAATCCCCTTTTTCTATGTTTTATATCATTATCCATTTCTAAAGTCAGTAGGGGAGGTTTTACTTTATAATAATAAAACTCATGCTCATTTAACAAAAGGTTATTCCCCTTTTTATTTATTTTTTATTAATAACTTTTAAATAAACAAGCTATTATATTATCACAACAAAATTCAACTAAATATAATATAAAATTTCTTTAATTAATTAATTAAATTAAAAAAAATCATATTTCCCCAAAATAGAGCATTAAAAATCCATGTGTAAAGCTTTGAAAACCACACATCTAAAGCTATTACAACATGATAAGGAATTTAAAGCATATAATATATGTAATAATTTGACAAAATGAAATAACAAGAAGGAATTCTCTCTTTTATTTATTACATGAATATTTGATTACAAATTCATCCCTCTTAGGGATACCAAATCTTGATACAATGTTACAAATGCAAGTGACCCCAAAATGGAGGAAGATGTGCTTCACAAGGTCTTCATGACTCCACGACTTTGTTTATATGAGGGATTACTTAGCCACCTCTGTATATTTAGATTAATAAACTGGATCTTGATGATCCTTTTCTCTATGATGCCCTGATATCTACACATAAATAACTTCAAGAAATATTAATAACATATGAGGCCTCTCGAAATGAGGCTTGTGTCTTTGTTAATGCAAATCGTAAAGCCAAGCATAAATGTGTGTAAAGATGCATAAATATGCCTAAAATATTGATAAGAAATCATAAACTAATACTTGAAACATACAAAGGAGCCTAACGATGCATGTAAACTTGCAAATGAAGCATAAATAACCTAATGTATGAAAGCATGTAAAGGAAAGAAAAGATGCCTATGAAAATGATAATAAAACTTAGTAAATATGACTAATACATGCTAGATAAAGCTAAATATATGCTAAAAATAGGAAATATATGGCTAAATCAAGGAAAACAACATGTCAAACCCTGTCCACTATCACTCATAGCAATTGGCTCTACTAGTCACTGTCAATGTCAATAGCTAAGCCTGTCCATAAGGAAGGTGTTTTACCTCTTAAATATGGCTTGATGATGCTCAATTTCCTCAATAAATTGATGGTCAAGGGTTACCTATGTCTCAAACATGGATTTGGTGGTGGATTGTTGTAAATTTATAATGAATTGGTGGGAGAAAGTAGATTTATTCTTCAATACTATGGAAGCTCCATGAAAGTATGCACAATTATCATTTTCCAATTGGACAACATTTCATTACTCCTCAAGGGTTAAAAAATGGCTCTCCAATCTGGTAGGGCTTCGTTGTAGTCAATTCATGATTCAATCAGATTTTATCTTCAATTTTGGGAGGCATCTTATAGACTTCCCAAATCCTAATCTTGGCTTCTCAAGGAAGCCAAGATCAAGAATCTACTGGCCTAAGTAGTTAGGAAGAATCCTCTAGAAGCTTTGCAACTCAAACCACTCAAGAACCATTGCAAATTTATCCATTGTAATTGATTTTTATCAACTCGGGGAGCCTAAGTTGGTTACAGGGCTAGCTGCTCTTGCTTAGCATGGCTAGGGGCATGGCTACATTTAGCCACTATCAAAAGTTATGGCTAGAATTTAGCTACTTTGATCTTTAGTGGCTAGGATCTCAGATGTTGTTAACATTAGCGACTAAGGTTGCATAGGTCTAGGATGCCCTAAATGAGTGATTAGAATCACTGCTTAGTCTTGGAAAGTTCTAAGCTCATTCATATGGTCTGCAAAGGTGCCCATATGAGTAGTCTCATAAACATAACATGTTTTAGGTATCTATAGATGACCCTTTTAGGATGTTTTGTGTGGAAAATATGACACTAAACAAAAATAGACCACCTAAATCCATATTATAGGTTAATTGATGCTACTTGATTTGGTCAAAGTTAGATACCCCAATAATATAAAGGATGTGCATATCAAAATCATTGCTTCCAATGGGATGAAAGTATTAGCTTTGAGTAAAGCTTTGGATGTGATCTACATGAAATCAAAATGAATTGTTCAAATGACAATGATAAAAAAATAGATTGCCAAATATTTAGTTCATTATGTATGCTTTTTCCCTAGTAGAAGGGTAAGCTTGTGATAGTTGTTAGCAATTGAAGAAGTGAAATTCACGATATCGCCTTAAGGGCACTCTATTGCAATGGAAAAGTAGTATAAAGCATTCAAAGGAAAGATGACATAAGCATGTAATCTACTGAAATGAAGCAACATAGATAATAATAAATAATAAATTTCTCCTTCTATTCATTCATATATAGCTTCAAATACAGATTACAAGATATCCCCTTGAGGGCTTTACAAATTTGATACATTTCCATTACAATCTTCAAAGGATCTAGTCCCTTGGAAGGGGGCCTTTAAGGCGATAAATAATAGTTGTGAAACTTCGCTTCCCACACTCGAGAGCTATTATTGGGCACTATGCCTCTTTAGCTCCTCCTCTTGCCTAGAATTCCTATTCCTGAAGACAAGGGATTGAAAGGGGGTTAATAGCACCTGTGTTATAGAAGAAAGCCATAAAACCATGAAAAAGGAGCATATTCTACAACATTAAAAAGTGATCTACATGCATGAAAACTGATCTACATTAAGCATAAACATATTTTAAGCTAATATAAATGCAAATAAGGAGATTTGGAAGCAATATCAAAGGTGAAACAATGCAAAAATAGTGACCATTCCTGGGTGAGCTAGATAAACCTGCAATATTGGGGACCTCAAATCCTGCATCAAAACTCCTCCAAATTACCTCAAATTTGGACCAGAGGTTCCTCTAGACATTCCTAAGGGGTCTATGGAGGAATTTATCTAAAATTACAATCTATTTTGTGACCATCCCTAGGTGTGACACCCACAGACTGCTAACCATCCCCAGGTGGGGCGGTCACAAAATTGCCTTAGTTTTGTCACCTATGCCTATGGAATTTGGTCCAAAACTTGGGTAGGGGTGTTGTCGATATATGGGGCCAAAGAATACTTCAATTTGGCTAGTTTGGAATTGATGGATCGAGCCTATTGCCCCTAAAATCACCTTCGAATGAAGAGGGTTTCAAGGCTAAGGAAAGGGCGAGTTTTGGTTTGCAAATAGTGAGGGTTGATTTGTGCAGCACTTCATTGCTTAAATCATCAATTCTCCTTTGAAATTGGGTGTTTGCACCTCCTTTTATAGCCCAAAAGGGCATCTAGGGAAAAATGGCATGTTTGGCCATGCGAGGCAGGTGCCGCCATGTGTCCTAATCTTGTCATGGATTGGGGAGGGAAGGTTGCCCCTTTGGGGCTCCCAATCTACTATCTTACTATCCATTTGTAGGTCCCCAATCAATTTGGGGTGATTGGATGCATTAATGGTAGTATTTGATTACCATTTAGTGCATCCTTTGACTTTTTCAAGGGTCTACTTGGGGGCCATCCCACCCAGGGATGGTTATGGATGGCCATCCCTGGGTGGGATGGTCACCAACTGTGACCATCCCTTGGTGGGACGGTCACTAGTAGGAGCCCCAAAACTGCCCTAAACTGCTAGGAACCCTCCAAACTGAGTTTTGGAGCCTTTTGGAAGCCTTTTTCTAGCCTAGAGGGGTGCCCAATAGGGCCATATGTTGTCGATAAGAGGGCATATGTGATGCACTGATAGTCTTATCTGATTTACATGATTTAGGTGTCTATAGATGCCCCATTTTTGGGATGCACTATGTGAAACAAAGCGTTGAGCAAAAATAGATCACTAAATCATCGAATGATCAAGGTTGTTCATTAACCTAATCAAATTTGGATGCCTCCATTATGGAAAGAGCATACATTCTTAGAATCCTTTCTATTGACATAGTCGAAGGATCGATTTTAGGTATACCTTTCAGCCGTGCTGTAATGACAGTCTTATGGGGCTTAGGGCATACTAGGTCTTGGTGCCTTGTATTCTTGTAAACCTTTACATGGGTCAATTCCCAAGGTTTCAAGGAGGTCAAGCCTATTTAATTTGCTTCTTATGCTAATTCTTTGCCCCAACATGGGCTTGAAAATTTATCTTTAGCCAAGATTCTTTTGAATGCATGGAATTTACACTTCTGAGTGTTTAAATGTTGATTCAATTTTTGAATTCATTATTATGACTACCCCCTCAAGTGATGAGTCTATGAGGGCATGAAAAATGCTAAAGTGATGAGTCACTTGACACATATGACTTAATTGGGGTAACTCTCTGTTTTGCCCATGGTACTAAATACCTATTTGGAGGTGATTTTTGACTATTTTGATGAATAGTTTTGGAAGCAAAAGGCCAAATATCTCATTCCCGTGGAGTGGTCCAGCCATGGAGGCCTTCTTGGGGACTAAAATAGAGTCTTATTATGCATCCAAAATTATTATAGGTTCAGTCTTGATCCCTCCAATTTTCTTGCCCATTCTGCCTTGTTTTTGGTGGGTTTTTGGCCCATTTTTTGAGTTTTTTGATGTTTTTAGTGCAATTTTCTTGTGGCCATCCTTGGGGGATGAGGACAGAATTAATGACCATCCCAAGGTGGGACAGCCAGCCAACAGTGTGCTCATCCCACCCAGGGGCGGTCGGCTTCTTTTAGAGCTATAAAAGGCCAAAAAGGGCCATTTGAGCTCATTTGTGCATGCTACTTGGAGAAGTTGGAGAGGAGAGAGGTAGGAGAGGGAGTTATGAAGTGGAGTGCTATAAAAATCTCAACCTACAACATGAGCCAACCAATGCATCAGGCGGTGGAGCCGGTGCGAAACGGGTATGGATTACATGCTTTCTCTGCCCTATTTTATTATGTTTTTGCAATTTCTGCTATAATTTCATGACTACAGCCATAAAAATGGTTAAGAAACCCTAGGAGGACTAAAATGTATGAAATTGAACTTTTATTTATGTTTTATTTGCAAAAAATTAGAAGTAAATACCAATTTTTTGTGTTTTTTAGGGTTTTTAGGGCATTTTTAGGGGTCAAATTGACCCTATTTTACCCCTTTTTGGGGACCATCCCTGTAAGGGATGGTCATGGTGGCCATCCCTAGGTGGGATGGCTACCAAATTGGGGGCCGTCCCTAGGTGAGACAGCCAAAAAATGGGCCAAAAAGGGCCCATTTCTATGCATTTTTTTGGTGTTTTTATAGCAAAATTTTGCATTTTTAGGGCATTTTTGACACCCTAATTTGCATGAGCAGATAGTTAGGAGTCAGTACAGAGTATCGAGTCTCTTTCAGGTCATTAGAGACCATTTGAATACTATATACTAGCATTGGCTCGATGCCATCGGTCTGAAGCAAGTTACGTGGTTAGATCCCATGGTGGGAGACCGCGCCTATCTGACTACTTTGATAGACCTATGGGACCCTCGTACTAATACTTTCCATTTAGCTATGGGGGAGATGATAGTGACACTAGAGGATGTATATCAGATACTATGTATTTTGATAGAGGCTCGATAGTATCTTCTTCGATAGAGCGATGAGAGGTCATAGTGCGGAGGTACTTCAGGTGGGAGGATGTATTGATTGATCTTCTCAGTGGAGGGATTCTAGTGGCAAGATGGTATCGAGATGGTGTGCTTGGAATTAGGCACACTTTGTTGATGACCTTGATCAGCAACATGTTGCTACCCGACTCTTTAGGAGCTAGGTTCCCATGGAACCTAATAGAGCTAGTTTTTACTCTAGTGGATTGCATAGAGGATGAGCCCATAGTTATGGCTTGGGGTCCTACTTTATTGGCATAGCTATATGATGAGTTGTATGAGATCTACTCTCATGGGTGGAAGGGCTTGGGTTGTAGCTTCCTACTATAGGCTTGGGCTTGGTAGCATATTGTAGTGGAGAGACCATGGGGACTACCATGGACCTCTCGAGTAGAGCTACCAGATAGGGAGATTGGCTATGGGGAGCTATGGAAGAGGTCATGTGAGTTAGGGCATAGTTGATGATATGTTAGGGAGGTAGAGCACTATGCAGAGGCTTTTGCATGGCTTAGGGTGGTAGACATTGAGTGGAGACCCTATAGGGATTGTCCTGACTAGGAGGAGGCTGAGACACATCTATGCCGAGTTTGGTGAGGTAGATGGTTGATAGGGTGACATGGCATAGAGTGAGAGTACTTCCCTTATGATCATGTGCTATGATAGTTTGGGCTACGCCAGGGATTACCTAGGGAGTCGATGGTCTACCATCATCATGGGGATGAGAGGACTCTAGCATGGCCTATGGTAGAGGACTTGGGAGATGAGTCAGATCTTGAGGTGGCAGTTTTTGATTTAGATGATGTAGGCACTATAGAGGAGTATGATGCATGGTGGGTCATACGATAGTGGTGAGGGGAGGGACCACTAGGAGGGGATGCAGCTACTAGGGTAGTGGATGCAGCTAGGGGTGCTCTAGATGAGGAGGGTTTTGGTGAGTCTCCAGATGATGAGGAGGTAGACATAGGTGAGTGAGCTATGCATCAGCATGTGTCAGTGGATAGGGTGGAGCTGATAGATGTATAGGATCTAGTGGGCTTTGATGAGGGAGACTTGGGGGATCAGGGTATGCAGGCATAACTAGCAGCATGAGATGCTATGATTGTGGAGCTATAGAGTGATCAGGAATTACTATAGGTATAGGTGTAGAGTGCATAGGTTGATATGGAGAGGTAGGTAGTAGTGATAGCTACACTTTAGGCATAGGTTGGTGGATAGGGCCCTAGCCATGGGGAGTCCAATAGTGGTGATCTAGCTAGGATGTAGGAGGAGATAGCACATCTCCAGGGTTTGGTGGTGACCTATCAGACTAGGTGTCGAGAGGAGTGCACCTATATGGATATGATGGAGGATGAGATAATGCACTGTAAGGGGTACATACTAGATCGGGCATTAGCCATTGGATCACAGCGTAGCTAGGGGAGTGAGATGGGACACTCATCTACTCGGATGAGGGCTCCGAGCTCTTCTTAGAGGATGGAGGTATCTGGAGGTAGTAGATCAGGGGGTAGCAGGTCTGGGAGCTCATGATGGACTCATACTGAGAGCAGAGGAGAGAGTCGAGGTATCGGTCCTATGTGACCATGGTCAACAGACTCTGATGGTTCTTTTTGGACTTTTTGGGTTGCGAAGTCGGATGACTCACTTTTATTGTAGCCTATGGGTAGTTTATGGACTATGATGTAGCTTTTGGCTTTTACATATAGATATATATATGTATGACTTTGCTTTTATCATTATGTCATATTTTACTACTTTATGATATGAATGCAATGCTTATATTTGCTTTATGATGTTATGATGGATATCTAACATGGATGCATGTATTTATCCTATGATGTGATTTGATGATATGTAGATGTGGATGCTTTATTTATATGCTTTTGTAAATTAAAATATATGCATAAAATAGTCAGTGGCCATCTAAATATTATTGCTAATATTTAACCGGTATCTATCCTAGCTCATGAACATCACTTAATGAACAAAAGTGTAAATGTGTATGATTGGAAGTAATGATTGATTAGATTTAATTTTGTATGATGGATTTGTGATGACTATTTTGATGCATTATATGCTAGCACCATAGACTATACAAAATGTATCTTTATTATTTTCATGTTATTATAACACTTTATTTAATGGATTTTGTAATTTTGACAAACATGTGACAACATGATGTAAAATGAAATGGATAATGTAATGTGATATGATATTATTTGATAGTTTTGAAGAGACTCAAACACTCTAGTTACCTAATCAAAAGTCATATACTAACTATACAAGATCTTTTGACAAAGTATGCACCTATTAAGATAACCAAGATAATCAATATCCCTATGTGTGCATGTGAGTTCATTACCATGATAACACATAAGATTACCCTAGTGCAAATGGGATTCATTCAGCCCATCGACACTAGAGATCATTCTACGAGTCTCATTATCCTGAGTTTTGTACTTAGTTGGATTAGACTACTTATGTAATCTAGGTTACAACAAGCTAGCTCATCCACATTCAAACATTGGTCTATACCTAAGCAAGTTGCTTAAGTGATAGACATATCATCATGCGGGAGGCTACCACCATTGACAAGTAGGCTATCCACCAAACCTGTAATGAGGATCACCTTATGGTTCTCTAATGCTGAGAATTCTAGGGATTCAAGTTCAAGACTCCCTTATTTTCTTTTAACTTTGAATTTCTCAAGGGAGTTGCTCATTTTTATTTTTTGAGCAAGGGATTTTAGTAGTGGTGAGAACCACTATTTTTTTCTTTTTCTAGTGATAATAATCACTGTTTCTTTTTGCATATTTTGAAGTGATAATAATCACTATTTGATTTTTCTCTTTGGGATACTTGCCCCAGTGTAGGGCAAGGGATTTATGGGTAAGGAGGAACTTGTCCTTTTGTCAATTCTCAGCATATTTGAACCATTCACATAGGGGGATGAGCAAGATAACCTTTTCACTTGAAAGTAACCTAGACTACTTTATAGTTTTCATCTTTCCTTGTGCTAGACTTGGATTTATTAATGTGAAAATGTGTTGGGATTTTGATGTATACCAAGAATTATCTAAGTAGGATTCTACCTTCTAAATATCATGATAGCTTTCTACAAAATTTGAGAAGACAACTAGATATGGTTGAGTGACCGAAAACTTTAACTATGTTTTACTAACAATGGCTAAGTGATGGGAAATAGACATATAATATGGAAAGTGTAAATGTAAATGGTATATGTAATATAAATATGTGGTAATATTGACTCATAATAACAATGATTTTAATAGATGCCTAGTGTATAGACCTAGTGCTAGACATGTATGATCAATTTGGAATGATGCATAATGCAATGATGAGTATGCCTAATGCAATTTATATGAAGTGCAATGAAGCAATATTTTTGTATTTTGATGATTTTAATGATGTTTTTGAAATTTTTGATATATATGTATATACATGTTGACCAATGGGCTTAATGAATGCCATTGGGGCTTTTGGGTGACCAAAGGGCTTATAGATGCCTTTGGAGCATTTTGGGATGACCTAGGCAATTGTAGACTGCCTAGGAATATTTTAGTTTGACCTAGATGGTTATAGACTACCTAGGGATGTTTTATGGGGACCAAAGGGCTTATAGATGCCTTTGGGGCTTTTTGGATTGACCTAGATGATTGTAGATAGTCTAGGAGTATTTTTATTTGACCTAGATGGTCAGCTAGGAGAATTTTGGGTGACCTAGATGGTCATTATAAAGGTCGACTACCTAGGGGTATTTGGTATGTGACCAAAGGGCTTATAGATGCCTTTGGAGCCTTTTAAGGGTTGACCTAGATGATCATAGATAGTCTAGGGGGTTTTTTATTTGACCTAGATGGTCATTGACCGCTAGGAGCATTTTGGGTGACCTAGATGGTCATGACACTTAGGAAGTGTCATAGACTACCTAGGGGTATTTTATTGGTGTGACAAAAGGGCTTATAGATGCCTTTGGAGATTTTAAGGTTGACCTAGATGATCGTAGATAGTCTAGGAGATTTTTATTTGACCTAGATGGTCATTGACCGCTAGGAGCATTTTGGGTGACCTAGATGGTCAGTGATACTTAGAAAGTGTCTACGACTACCTAGGGGCATTTTTGTGACCAAAGGGCTTATAGATGCCTTTGGAAGATTTTAAGGTTGACCTATATGATATGTGGGTAGTCTTGTAGCTTTTTGACCTAGAAGGCACCGCCTGGTTTTTTTATTAGGAGTTTGGGTGACCTAGATCACTTAGAAAGTGTCTACGACTACCTAGGGGTATTTGGTTGTGACCAAAGGGCTTATAGATGCCTTTGGAGATTTTAAGGTTGACCTAGATGATCGTAGATAGTCTAGGAGGATTTTTTATTTGACCTAGATGGTCAAAGAACGCGCTAGGAGCATTTTGGGGTGACCTAGATGGTCAATGACACTTAGAAAGTGTCATATGACTACCTAGGGGTATTTGGTTGTGACCAAAGGGCTTATAGATGCCTTTGGAGCTTTTAAGGTTGACCTAGATGATCGTAGATAGTCTAGGGGATTTTTTATTTGACCTAGATGGTCAAAGACCGCTAGGAGCATTTAGGGTGACCTAGATGGTCAGTGACACTTAGAAAGTGTCTATGACTGCCTAGGGGTATTTTGATGGTGCTCTAAGCATGAAATGGTCGCAAATGACTTATATTCATGGGTTCAGGCTCTTCACTTCCTTCGATGGATGCTAAGTGATAAGTTCTAGGTCCAATCTGGCTTGTAATGATGAATGGACCTAACCAGTTGGTTGCAAATTTGTCTCACAAATTGGAGGGAAAATTTGAGTTTTGTTGGTTCTCTTTTAGAACTAAATCACCTACTTGAAAGTCTCTTTGATGTACTTTCAAGTTGTAAGCTCTCTTAAGATGTTCTTGATAAACACGTAGATGCTCGAGGGCATTTACACGTCATTCATCAAGTAACGTTAACTGATCTAAATGAGCTTGCCTAGTTGTATCATCATCGATGAATTCTTGCATGGAAATGCATAGTGATGGAATCTCTAACTCCAGAGGCATGATGGCTTCAGCACCATACACTAGTGAAAATGGAGTTGCCCTAGTGGGTGTCCGAATGCTAGTGCGATAAGCCCAAAGGGCAAGAGGTAATTGATTATGCCAATATTTATGATTTTCCTTGATGGTTTTCTTCAAGATGGCTACTACTATCTTATTTGATGCCTCTGCTTGCCCATTGGCTTGTGGATAATAGGGCATGGAAAAGCTATGCTTTATGTTATACTTTGTTGTTAATGCATGCACATCCTTATTTTTAAAGGGTGTTCCATTATCCGATATTATTTTGGATGGAATACCAAAATGACATATGATATTATGTAGCATGAACTCCGCAATGCGAGGTCCAGTCATTGTGGTAAGGGGAATTGCTTCCACCCATTTTGTGAAGTACTCGGTTGCCATTATGATAAACGTGTGATGGCCTGATGAGGTAGGTGAGATTTTCCCAATTAAATCAAACCCCCATTGTGCAAATGGCCAGACCGATTGAATCGGTTGTAAGGCCTGTGAAGGTACATGTGTCAAATTTGCATGATGTTGACACTTCACGCACTTCTTAACATAAGCACAACAATATTGCTCTAAAGTTGGCCAATAATAGCCCATGCGAAGAATGCACTTAGCGATGGCCATGCCGCTAAAGTGGCCACCACATGTACCATCGTGTGCTTGGGTGATGGCCCAAGTTGACTCTTGTGAGTCTAAGCAATGAAGGAGGATACCTTCATAACTCCGATGATACATTATGTCTCCTAATAAGACATATTTTGCCACCTTTTGTTTGAATGCTCGCTTTGCGGCATGCGACAATCTAGGTGGAATATTACCCAGCTTAAGATAATATTTAATCTGGATGGCCCAATATTGCTTTGAAGAAGCCTCAATATTATGAATCATGCTATCCTTTTGATGTTTGTCTCGTGTGAATGTTGATTGAGAGTGAACTTGGAGATATAGCATTGTGCTAGTATCAAAAGGATTATGAGGGAACAAAGCCCCCTAGTTAGCGTTATTCAAATATTGGTGTAGTTGAGAGAACCTTTCATGGGAAGGCTCAATCTGAATCATGTGAACAACTGGTATAGCATTATGCTCTTCACGCTCAGTCATAGATTGCACTAGCATTTTTACTTGGATAGTTGTGATATCATCTGAAGGGTCATGCGGGATTAGCGACCCTAAGGAAGCCATTGTATCCACAAAATGATTAGATGAGCGAGGGAGTGCCTCTATATCATACCATTCAAATTTGACCAGGAGTTTGTCCACTAGGGCTTTGTAGGCTTGCAAGATGGGACATCTACACTGGAAAATCCCTTTAACCTGATTTACTATGAGCAAGGAATCACCAAAAATGTTTAACTTTGTTATTTTCATGGTGATTATCATTTGAAGTCCTATGATGAGAGCTTCATACTCGACATTGTTGTTAGTACAAGGAAAATCGAGTTTAAATGAAAGAGGTATGGGAGCCCCTTGCGGTGTGAAAAACATGATACCTGCACCACCACCTTGCTCGCATTTAGAACCATCGAAGAATAGAGTTATGTCCACCTATGACTCAGGCTCGGTAGAATCAGGTGATTCTGAGATATGAAATACTCCATCATCGGGAAGTTCTATATTTAGAGGTTGATCATCCTGTAGAGGAGCCTCTGCTAGTTGATCGGCTATGACCTATCCTTTGATAGATTTTTGTCCAATGAACTCTAGGTCAAATTCCATCAACAACATTATCCATTTCATCGTGCGACTATTATGATATGTTCTACTCATCATGTAGCGCAATGGATTTTATTTAGATACGACATACATGGTATGATTGAGCATATAATGGCATAGATTTTTGGTGGCAAAGACCACTGCTAAGCATAGCTTCTCAATGTATGCATATCTAATTTCATAGCTGACCAGTGTGTGGCTAATGTAATAGGTAGCCTATTCTTTGTGGAATTCATTCTTTTGGGACAACATGGTGCCCAAAGCTAACTCAATAGCTGAGATGTATAAATAGAATGACACTCCTGGTCATGGTGGAGCCAATACAGTGGTGAAGCCAAGTATTGTTTAATTTCATCAAAGGTATTTTGACATTCTTCATCCCAATGAAATGAGACCCCCTTGTGTAGCAACCTATTCATGGGTCGACACTTATCCGATAATTGCGCTATAAAGCATTTTATGGATGCGACCTTTCCTTGCAAACTACGTAGTTGCTTAATGGTTGTGGGGGGAGGCATTTCTAATATTACCTTGACCTTGTTTGGATCTACCTCTATGCCTCGCTTGGAGACTATGAATCCCAAAATTTTACCAGATGTGACACCAAAGACACACTTTTTGGGATTAAGCCTAACATTGTGCTCTATGAGGTGATCTAGGATCTTACATAATACATCGATATGCTCATGACGTAATAAATATTTTACCAATAAATCATCCATGTAATCTTCCAAAATCTTATGCATATAGTCATGGAAGATATATGTCATGGCTCGTTGGTAGGTGGCACCAACGTTCTTAAGGCCAAAAGGCATGACCTTATAACAGAATGTCCCCCAAGGCATTGTGAATGCCATTTTGATTTGGTCTTCTGGATTAATATGAATCTGATTATATCCAGAGAAACCATCCATAAGGGATAGCATTTCATGTCCTATTGTGGCATCTACCAATGCATCAATGCTAGGTAAGGGAAATTCATCCTTAGGACTCGCTTTGTTAAGATCTCTAAAGTCGGTGCAAATGTGAATCCTCCCATCAGGCTTCTTGATGGGAACCATGTTTGAAACCCATGGTGGATAATCTACTGAGATGATGAATTCAGCATCCAACAACTTTTGTAATTCATCTTTCACCATTAAGGCTACTGTTGGGTGCATTTTACACAACTTTTGCTTGACTGGTTTGATCTTTGGGTCTAATGTAAGATTATGCATGACTAGATTTGGGTCTAGTCTTGGCATATCTTTATATGACCAAGAAAAAGCTTTCATCCTTTCTTTTAGCACTCTTGTGAAATCATCTCTTTCAACTAGGGATAGACCTTCCCCTAGTTTGATAATGCGAGGATTATCGGGATCTGTACCGATATCCTTATCAATTGTTGGCTCAATTGACATATGAGACCCATCTTCCAACTGATGTGGAGTGGGAATCAAATGAATGTCATCAACGAGGTTTGCTTCTTCCATAGGAAATTCAGGATCAACCTCGGCTTGAAAAACATCTTGAGTAGTTCTTGGAGAAAATTTAAATGGTTGTAACATTTCCTCACAAGGCCAATACTCTAAGGGTGATGGAGAAGAATCTCCCTGATCAAATTCAATTACCTCAATGTCGAGATGCAAAGACTTTAATGGGTTATTCAGATCTATCAATGGTGTAGTTAAATCTATGGAAATCATGTTGATGGATACATGATCTCCTACTCTAGGGCGAGTGGGTCTAGAGACCTGATGTTGTCTCATGACTCATGGGTGTGGCTCTGGTGGAAGTGGAATAAATGGCGGTGGCCTATGCGGAAGAGGGTGAGCCTGCTCTTCATGAGGCAATAGCTGGCATCAGATGGGTCCTTGGATGGGGAATAACATACGAAGATAATATTCATCCTCATCATCCAAAGGGAACATACGCTCGTATTCATCATCTGAGCTAGGGCAGTTAATGGGTGTGATGCCATAATCATCTTCATCATCACTCATCCATTCATGAGGAGGACCTTGGTCTTGTTCCTCACTATCAGATTGCAAGGTGTGTGAGCTCTCCCCCACTTCATGGGGTTGGGCGACATCACTAGAAAGACCTTGATCTATCATTTCTATGGGGAAATGATCTCCCAAGGAATGAACATGATTCAGATTAGCATATGGGTCATGGGTGAGCTTATCCTGATAACCTAGGCATAGGTGTTCGAGACTCTCGATGAGGACATCCAATGGTACTAGTTTATTGTGTCCCAACCCAGATCTATCATACGAAAGTTGATATTGGGGTTGACATGGAACATGATTACCCTACTCATATAGGCCAAGACCAAACCCATGCCAATTACAATGATCTAAGTACCACAATGCATAGTCTAGATTCGACAAATAGTTTACATCCTCAGAAAAGGGTTCATCATCATCTTCCTTCTAAGGAATGGGTAGAGATCCATACTCTAAACCTCCATATATGAAATTCATTTTATTAGGAGGTAGACCAAGAGGTACAATGCTACCTATGGGAAGATGAGGTCTCCCCATATCTTGCACTGTCTCTAGTGATGGAACTATCATGACATTTCTCACTAGATATTCTCCTATCCCTGTACTAGACATCTGGACTATGACCTAGGATGGTGAAGATGGATGAGATGGAATGGAGGTTTGAGGTGATTCAGTGTTCACCTCTAGAGGTAATTCCTCATTAATGACACAAGGAACCTCCTCCATGGATATGGTGGAAACTAATGGTGGGCTCTCATCAATAGGCCTCTTCGACATGTTCCTCGATGGAGGGTTTGATGATGTCGAAGCCTTCTCTGAAGGTGGTGATGATGAGGATGGAGTGGATGATGATGAAGGTGGTGGAATGGGTAGACTCTGAATAGGTGTATTCAATCAAAAGTCTATGTGAGTCAAAGGTAATGTCGACTCTAGCATCTGCTGCAACATGTTGCAGTATTTGAAGGGCTCTAGATCGGTAGACACTATATGCACTTGCCCTTCATGAGTGTATTTAAGACATTGATGTACAATGGAGGGGACACACTTCATATCCCGTATCCAAGGTCTACCTAGAAAAATGTTATAGGCCATCTCACCTTCTAGCACATGGCACAACATCGATATAGTCTTTTGCCCCACTTGAATGGGTAAAACTATGGTACCGATAGTAGAGCATATTATGTCATTGAAAGCGTGAAGAGTGTAAGTTGATGCCACAACATGAGATGCTAGCAATTTAAGGTGCTTTAGTGCTTTAGTTGTTATGATATTACTTGAGGAACCAGTGTCTATGAGCACTCTCTTGTATGGTATCTCATTTATACATGCAATGATGTGTAAAGGAGGATCTACCATGTCGTTAGCTATTTCCTTAAGCTCATGCTCATGAAATTGTATGACTGGTTCCTTGCACTATTGCACATGACCCACAAAATCTATGAAGGAGTTGGACTCTTATGGTTGCAACTCTATTGATTTTAGAATGTCCATCAAGGCATCCCGATGTGGAGGTGATTTTTGGATCAACTCATAGATGGACAATCATGTTGATGTGGTCCTCAAGCTTTGTGCAAGCTTGCTCTTAATTGTCACTGTTGGCCTAGAAGGAAGGCCCTGTACTATAGGTGGTGTAGTTTATGACGTAGTTGGAACATCATTCAAAGCTGTAGGCTATGCAACTTGACTTGGATATCTCTTGTTCCTGGTCACAATACTCACCATCCCAACATACCCTTGCATAGGGTGTTGTTGCTTCACCTCATTCATCGGTTTAGCAGGCATTGCCTGTACCTCATGAGTTGGTAAAGGGTCTTTGTATATACCCATTTGTTGATTGGTAGGAGCTAATGGAGCATCCACTTGAAGCTCATTCCTCTCAATCATGTCTTGTACTACATGTTTAAAACCATAGCATGATTGTAAATCATGGCCACCTTGTCGATGAAATTTACAATATTGATCCTCTCGATGTCCCATAGGCTTGGGTTTGCCTATTTTTGGATCGTTGGGTTTAATATCTGGTAAATTAACCATATTTGCAGCCCATAATTGATTAAAAATAGAATCCATGGATTCAATGATGGGAGTAAATTGTCGTTGAGGGTGACGTTGTTGTTTTGTCCCTGGTTCATTGTACCATTATTGTTATAACTCGTAGGAGGAGGTTGGGCCTGATAGTTCACCTTTTGGGGAGGCATAACTTGAGGAGGTGCAGGGACATTTATGGCCACTTGATTGACCATAGCTGGCTTTGTAGGTGTTGAGCTATTCTTAGGATTCTTTGTCCACTCCTTATGAGGTTTTGTTATTTCTCCCTCTTGGATTTTTATTTCCTCTATGTTTCTAGCCTATGCTAGAGCTTCTTCCAAGGTAGGGTATTGTTGTAATTGCAATGTCAAAGAGATGGGTTTCAAGCAACTCTTTGAAAACAAATGAGTTAATTCAGTCACTGGAAATAGATAGGGTAGCTTAGCCAAAAGCGTTCACCACCTATTTCCATAGTCAGTAATCGACTCATCCTCAGTTTGTTTCATCCCCGTGAGGTCGGTTAATGTCACCTTCCTTTTGGTGTTGAAGGTGAAACATTCCAAAAATGCATCAGCGAATTGTTCAAATGTGTAGATGCTATGTTTTGGAAGTTGGTTGAACCACTCAATGGCTAGACCAGAGAGGGTACTCAAGAAAGTTCTTAGGAGCAATGCATCATTGTCCTGTATGTTGAAGCACAAATTTAGAAATCTAGTGACGTGCTCTTGAGCATCTTCTTCACCCTTGAATCTATCAAATTTGGGCATTTTGAAATGCTCAGGATAGATCGAGGAAGGAATGGATGGATGTAATGGTTGGTTCTTTAGCTGATGCAAGGTAGGCTTTTGAAGCCCATTGCCAGTTGTCTTACCTTCTATAGTTTCTAAGCATGCAAGCAAATCTTGATACACATCTGAGGATTTGATCTCCTCTTCCTTATTTTGAACTCGTAGAGGTGGATGAGGAATATTAAGCCTAGGTTGGGGTGGTTGATTGACATCAACCATGCCTCCATAAGGTGCTTCTACATAATCCTCATTCTATTCCAAATCATCGTAAGCCCCATAAGGTGTTTCAGGTATGGGCCTACAAGGAGGAACAAATGCCTATTGAAGGTGATCTATGTTTGGCCTATCATATGCATTCTGTTTAGGCCTATGAGGTCTAGGAGGCAACATAGGATTAGGTCTAGGAGACCTATCTTGTTGGAAATTTGGTTGCCTCGGGTGAGCCTCTTGTCTACGCGTGCTTGGAGTTACAGCTCCATGACGCAAAGTTTCTTGAATTTGTCATTCAAGATTTTCTTTCTCTACTTGTTGCCACTGCTCTAAGAGATCTAGGTGATGTTTATCCGACCTAAGTCGATTAAACTCAGCCTGGCGGTCAACATATCTCTAGACCAAATTATTAATTTGATCAATTGTATTAGGTCTAAGTGCCTTAGCACTATTGCCTTGTTGTCTATCATGTTTAGGAGGATCTATGAGATCAATTACATGCTTCCCTCGATCGAGGGTAGTCACATTGACTTGAGGTTCTCTCCTAAACAAGTCTTTCTGAGAGACTACTGGCGTAGAGGCACAATGTGCTTGCATTGACACATTTTCATGAGGATAATCTGGATGTTCCTTAGGTCTTCCCTCATAAAAAAGGTAAGGTAAGGTAGAATAAGGTCACCTAATTTGATGAGTATCATACTCATCATGATTTTGATACCTTGGAGTAGGGTGACTTGAAATCTTGAGATGATCATTCAACCCTACTCGAGGTGTGAGCTCTTGCTCCTGTGTATGAATAGGAGTAGAGGATCGAGTAGGCACGTGAATGCATGGTATTGCTCTATGTGGAGGCGCCTCATTGTATGGTGACTCTTCTCGAAAGAAGGTATTTGTAGCATATGAATTAGGGAGATATTTTCCCAAACTAGGACTATGACCTATAGGGGTACCCTATGAAGGAGTCCCTTGTAAGCTAGACCTTCTAGTTGACTCTCTAGGAGTAACCATCCACTCATCTATCGGTCTACGACTAGGGAGAGTAGTTGATTTCTAGGGAGGAATGATCCTATCCCTAGGCTCAACATGAGGATGTTCTATATCCTCTTCTCTATTACCCATAGCTTCTACCCCTAATGGGCTTGGCTATGGGTACGTACCATAGCTATGTACTCTAACTACTATGTGTTTATCTTCTTTACAATTTCTATGAATTTGAAACAAACAAACAATAGAGACAAACAAGCATAGAAGTGATTATCTCATTTTAAATATTTTAAATGTGAATCCTAAATTGTTTGTTGTGTTTCAATGATGTGTTGCTTTGTAAAGAAAATACTTTTCTCATGTTTGATATTTAATTGGATGATATACTCAAAGTTTAAAGGATTTCACCTATATACTCTCAAGTTAAATATGGTGATGAAATCCATATCCCGATCAGGTAGCATAGGTACTACCAATCCTCACCCAACACCCCGTGCATAGTGATACACCCCTTCAAAGAGGAATGCATGCTATTTTGCATGGTTAGGATAGATCTTGGAGTCGGTATTGGCCAGTTATCTTGGGTCCCGATGATACTCTTTCAAGCTAGCCAATCAAGTGGTAATTACATCCACTACTACCATTGATGTTAAAATAACTCATGGTGTGTGTGGTTCCTTTTAAATATTTGAAAGAAAACAAAATAGCACTCAATGATTATTCACTAAATGCATGAAGGTGCATTTTTCTTTCAGAAATATTAGTAGCATAAAAGGAAAGCCAAAAAATGCAAAGCCTATATGACCTTAACCTTCTTGGGTAAGGTTCCAACAAGCAAACCAGAAAAAAGTAGTGACTTCTACTATATTTTCCTTCTATTTTTCTGAGCTAATTAATGCACAATTTTGGAGAGAAATAATCTAACCTTTCTATGCATAGAATAAGCAAGAAAAACATGAAATTTAGCAATTTTTAATAGTAAAAGTTCAAATTGATAGTGCAAAGGGGTATAAAATGAACCTTTAAAGTTGTTTTTTCTACAAATTTTTGTAGAAACCCTCTAGTTTTGTGGCCATCCCTATCAGGGATGGTGGTATATTGGGGGCCATCCCACCCAGTGCCATCTAGCTGGCCATCTCACCCAGTGCCACCTAGCAGCAAAGGGGTCATTTCTGATCAGAACGGTCAGTACCTGCAACAAATAAAACCAGAAATGGAGGTCCAAATTAGCACAATCCAATGGGATATTGAAATAAAATTAGATACCATGATCACCACTAAAGAAGTGAAATTCATGATATCGCCTTAAGGGCATTTACTTGTAATGTATATTAGTCATAAAGCATTAAAAAGGAAATATGTCACAAGCATGTAATCTACTAAAATGAAACAACATAAGTAATAATAAATAATGAATTTATCTCTCTATTCATTCATAAGTAGCTTCAAAACTAGATTACAAGATATCCCCTTGAGGGCTTTACAAATTTGATACATTTCCATTACAATGTTCAAGGGATCTAGTCCCTTGGAAGGGGCCTTTAAGGCGATAAATAATTATGTTGTGAATCTCCTTCCCACACTCGAGAGCTATTGTTGGGCTGATAATATTATGCCTCCTTAGCTCCTCCTCTTGCCTAGAATTCCTGTTCCTAAAGACAAGGGATTGAAATGGGATTAAAAGCATTTGTGTTATAGAATAAAGCCATTAAACCATGAAAAAGGAGCATATTCTACAACATTAAAAAGTGATCTACATGCATGAAAACTGATCTACATTAAGCATAAACATATTTTAAGCTAATATAAATACAAATAAGGAAATTTGGAAGCAAGATCAAAGGTGAAACAATGCAGAAATAGTGACCATTCCTGGGTGAGCCAGATAAACCTACAATCTTGGGGACCTCAAATCCTACATCAAAACTCCTCCAAATTACCTCAAATTTGGACCAGAGGTTCCTCTAGACATTCCTAAGGGGTCTATGGAGGAATTTATCTAAAATTATAATCTATTTTGTGACCATCCCTAGGTGTGACACCTACAGACTGCTAACCATCCCTAGGTGGGATGGTTACAAAACTGCCTTAGTTTTGTCACCTATGGCTATGGAAATTGGTCCAAAACTTGGGTAGGGGTGTTGTCGATATATGGGGCCAAAGAATACTTCAATTTGGCTGGTTTTGGATTGGTGGATCGAGCCTATTGCCCCTAAAATCACCTTCGAATGAAGAGGGTTTCAAGGCTAGGGAAAGGTGAGTTTTGGTTTGCAAATGGTGAGGGTTGATTTGTGCAGCACTTCATTGCATAAATCTTCAAAGTCTCCTTCTGAAATTGGGTGTTTGGACCTCCTTTTATAGCCCAAAAGGGCATCTAGGGAAAAATGACATCTTTTGCCATGCGAGGCAGGTGGCGCCATGTGTCCTAATCTTGTCATTGATTGGGGAGGGAAGGTTACCCCTTTGGGGCTCCCAATATACTATCCTCCTATCCATTTGTAGGTCCCCAATAAATTTGGGGTGATTGGATACGTTAATGGTAGTCTTTGATTGCCATTTAGTGTGTCCTTTGACTTTTTCAAGGGTCTAGTTAGGGGTCATCCCACCCAGGGATGGTTATTGATGGTCATCCCTGGGTGGGATGGTCACCAACTATGACCATCCCTTGGTGGGACGGTCACTAGTAGGAGCCCCAAAACTGCCCTAAACTGCTAGGAACCCTCCAAACTAAGTTTTGGAGCCTTTTGGAAGCCTTTTTCTAGCCTAGAGGGGTGCCCAATAGGGCCATATGTTGTCGATAAGAGGGCATATGTGATGCACTGATAGTCTTATCCGATTTACATGATTCATAATGTAAATGCAATTAACATGATTAGGCGTTAAATTATTGATTTTTATTATAAATTTGTTATTATGACTACCCCCTCAAGCGACAAGTCAATGAAGAAAGGACAAGTGATGAAAGCGATGAGTTGCTTGACCGAGATGATTGATTTGGATAGTTCAATATGATTGCATCTATTATTAGGCAGGTCCTATTATAGCTATGATTTCAACCTTTATTAGTAAATGTACATCTCTATATCATGGAGAAGTCTAGCCATAATGGAATTCTTAGGGAATTAAGATGATAACAATTCCATTTAAGCTTGTGATGAATCACTATGTTTGATGATCTGATGAAAATTCATAGGAGAAATGAAATGAATAGCTCATTTCTGATGAGGCCCAAAAATGCCTTATTATTGCACAATGTTTGACTACCATATGATAAGTTTATTTCCAAATAGTTGACTAAAATATACTATTTATTAAGTGTTTGCATGATTTTATGTTAGGAATACTATATCTCTATTTTTGACTATTTTCAGCATTTTGTGACTGATTTTGCTTGATTAAGTAGCAAGTAAAAACATGCATTTAAATTAACCAAATGTGGTATTATGATATCCATTAACTTCTCAATGGTTTTTGAATGTTTTCCTGCCCTTCAACTTGTTTCAAATCCACATTGAAGCCAAAAGTTCAGGACTGTCATAAATCTGAAAATCTGGAAAAAACAGCCATATAAAAATCAGCAAGCTGTCACTTTATAGGAACACCTTGAAGTTGTCAAGCAAAGCATGAGGATATGGATGGAATGAGTTCAGAAGGACTACAGAAGACATCTGACCTATTTATAATCATTCCCACATGGTCTAAATAGGTAGCAACAGGGTATAACAGAGCAGGGACAATTATGCAAAGATTGTTGCACTATTTTAGCATGGTTACTCGGTGAATGAAGTGTATAAATTCAGTAGCAACTTGATGTACTCCTTCATGTTGATATTTGAATAATTTTTCCATGTTTTAATTTGTTTGAATTTTCAAGAAATACCAATATTTTACAATCGTGCAAATGTAACCGAAAAATGCAGTAATTTACCATGTAAATTCCAGCAAGCTACCAATGAATGGCAAGGCATGGAATTCACACATGGAGAGGAATGAAGGCTATTGCAATATGATCCTGAGGGATAATCCACTCGATAAATGCAGCTAAAATAATTTGAAGAGCACACAATTGTTCATTTCAAATATCTTCGAAATGAACAAGACATCTTCGAAATGAGAAATACAGTCTCTTCGGAATGAGCCACTTATCTCCGGAATGAGAACATAAAAGTGTTTTCTGAATTTTTGACTATTTTTTATGGTGTAAAAATGGAAAGAAGGTTGAAAATATTAAAGTAAAATATCTCCCATATGAATTTTCCATCCTTTCCGTCCAAAGCCACCATTCATGGAAAAGATCAATTTTGATTCTCTTCTAGGATAAACTCAGAAAAACTGTAGCATAATAGAAAGTTGTTTGCAAGATATAAATGGCATATTCTAAAGTGGATAAATATGTGTGAGATATTTCTAGACTCCTATCACATACTCCCACCACTAAAGATGCTTTCTAAGGGCCAATGACTACTACTGCAACACAAACTGTCCAGATTTACATTTTCATTTGTGTGTATGATCAAAGGTGTCTATAAGCCCTTTCATCAACCAAAAATTCCCCAAAGGCATATATAAGCCCTTTGGTCACCCAAAAAACTCCCATTTACTAAGTCCATTGGTCAAAAATGTATATACATATATATTAAAAATCCAAAAACATTATTAAAACATCAAAAATACAAAAATATTATATTGCATTGCATATCATTGCATTATAACATCACTTGCATTAGGTATCTTCATCATTGCATTATGCATTATTAGAAGTTGATCATACATGTCTAGAACCAAGTCTATACACTAGGTATCTATCAAAATTAAGGTTGTCAAAAGTTATTTTTACCACCTGTTTACATCATTTTTACCATTTACATATACATTCCATATTATGTGTATGTTTCCCTTCACTTAGCCACGGTTCATAAATATGTCTTTAGGTTTGTTGGTCACTCATTCATCTATAGTTTTCTTTTTAGATTTGTAGAAAGCTATCATAATTTTTTAGAAGGTATAATATTGCTTAGATTATACCTTGTATATGTCAAAATCCTGACATATTTTTCACATTAATAAATCCAAGTTTAGCACAAGGAAATATGAAACTTACAAAGTGGTCTAGGTTTCCTTAAGTAAATAAGTTATCTCGCTCATCCCCCTGTGCTAATGGTTCAAATATTTTGAGAATTGACAAAAGGAAAAGTTCCTCCTTACCTAAAACAATAAAAATCCCTTGCCTCACACCAATTTAGGGCAAGTATCCAAAAGAGAAAAATAAACAGTGATTATTATCACTTAAAAATATTCAAAAGAAATAGTTGTTTTTTTTTTTTGGTAAATAAGGAGCTTTATATTAATAAAGGATTTTGAAGGATCCTTTAACCTGATTACAAAAGCAGTTGAATGACATAGACATAGTAATAGAGGTACTTACAGACTGAAGCAAAATATGAACTGATAAAAGCAAAGTGTGAGGACGCAGCCTCAGATTCAAAAAATCCATGAAAATGATCATAAGTTTAGATAAGGAGGACCCTACCTCGATCTTGAGGAAATAAACAAAAAGGACAACACCTATTTGCATAAAACTAGGAGAACTTGCAGACATGCTAACCCCCAGACAGGAAAAGAGATAAAAAACAAGTAAGGCCTGAATCAAACCAGTTAACCCAGGAACTCTCAAAAAAGAATAGAAGGTTATTCCTTAGCTGAGGTTTTCTCTTCTTCCTTGTTGGCATCTTCCTCGACAGCCTTGACCTTGTCGTCCTTAGGTTCCATCTTCACTGTAGTCTTCTCCGCTTCAGAGCCTTCCTCCACTTCCACTTTTGGGTCAGGCTGGCCACCGTAGAAAAGAGTCTGTAGGCCTTCTCTGATATCCATTATGTAGTTTACCATAGAGTTCATCATTGTCATGGTGGAAGCAATGATGAAGTCCTTCAGTTGTTTGTTCTCATCATTTGTTTCTTCCTCATCATTTGAAATATCAATAACATTCCTCCTAGTGGTCATATTTCAGAGTCTGATAGACTTCCTTACTGGACCCTCAATGTTGTCCTGGCTGATGCTTTTCTTCGGCCTTAATCTAGCAATGTCTTGCATAGCCTTCCTTTTCCTCTTAGCAAGAGGAAGTTTGGTCAGATTTTTGGTCGGGCTAGGTTTGGAAGGATTAGGCTTAGGGTTTTTGGCAAGGATGTAAGAGTAAATGACTTTGTATAAACCCTGGTGTCGGGGGAGGTCGGGGCTAACTTTCTCCCTATTGTTAGGAATGGTGTGGTTTATGGAATTGAGGAGGAATAGGGGAATGCTAAGGGGTTTGATTTCTCTATAATTGTAGCACCCTAAAATTGGCACAATTAAACCATCAGTAAAAGATAAAAAAATTGAATTTTAACCCTAAAATTGCCCATTAACCGCTCACCTTGTTTTTCATGCCATTTTTAGAAGTTGTTTTGACCATTGGACGATATCATTGCCGATCTAAAAATATCATTCCAAATCGAATGAATTCTTCTGGACCAGAACATCCAGATGATTTCATCCTAAAACCAAATTTTCATAATTAGCTTATGTTTCAAAAACCTCTCCAACTCGGGTAGAAGCGTTTCTACACGGTTGGAGATTCCTATGTTGGATATCTCCTATATTGGGATGATCCCCAACCTCCTAACCTCCCTCTAATCCTATATAAACTTGGGATTTTCCCATTTTATCCCCTGGCTGATAATTTCCTTGCAATTTTAGCTTTTGCTATGTTAGAACATCCTATCTCCCATCCTTTGCATTTGTGTTTTCAAGTTTTATTGTAGGATCTCATTGTGTTTCAGTCGGAGGAAGCTCAAATCATTGTAAGCGATTCAACCACAATTTTGGATGATCATGTCGAGACCATCGATGATCTCGTATGATTACAGATGATTTTGACTGCAGTTCAGATTAGGGGCAATCAGAGCCCTAAGTTTGCATTCTCTATCTCTTTTTCTTATTTAATTGTGCATTAAATTAATTCACTTCTATTTTGCATCTTGGAGTTCACCTCATTTAGCATATTTACATGATAAAATTCAAAATAAATTAATAAAACATTACATACCATTTGATTTGATATCAAGATTTATCATTTATGCATTTATATTCTTATTTCTATCATTTTGTATCATTCTTGCAATTGTATTTTTGGTTTTTGGTGTCTATTTTCATGATTGCAGGTTTTTGACAAATTCGTCTGACGAATTCATTAGGTTGCTAATGATATTGGCTAATCTCAGACAATCTCCTATGATCTAGATGATTCTGTACAATTACAAATGATCCTATCATATCCAAGATGATCTGGACTCCTACAAGATTTAGAATCTTCATCAGACATCAGAAATCAGGTGCACTCTTCTCCATTTTAGATATTTTATATATTTAGGATTCATTTATGTTTGTTGTTTTCATATAAACCAAAAATTTCATATAGAATAGCTTAGATTCATTTTGGCCAACCTAGGAATCTAAATGATTGAACATAAAATGAACACATCAAACCCATTCTCAACCTAGGCATGGAAACTGCCACTCAAATTTTCCTGGTGAACCCCACCATCCATCAAAAATTCACCCTTATACCCCTCCCCTAAGAGGCACAACCTTCAAAGGGCCTCTCCGTCCGAGGTATTGTCCCATCCTTCTCGCATCCCCCTTTCGGGCATGGATCCTTTAGCCTGAAGGTAAGGGTGCAAAAAATTTGGGCGATCCATTTTGGTGAACCCAACGTGAAACAAAAACACCTTTTGAAAACAATCTGAAAAAAAAAAAAACATTATTAAGAACATCTATAATCATTAGAAAACTATTAAATTTGCATATCATATTTAGATGGTAGATTATAATAGAAGACGAGCTGTCACCATAAATGTTGAAAATCAATTAACGACCATAGAGATTACTTTTGTGCTTAGAGTACCTCAAACAAATAGAGCCCAATATTTGTGGTACGAACTTGATAGGAGATTAGGTATTATTGAATCCATATCTATAGAACTTAGGCAAATTAAGAGGTTTGTCCTAGATAGAATCTTGGATCCTAATCAGGTGACTTTGTATCATGAACTTCAGAGAGCTTGCCATAGGTGGTTAGCAGATAAAAGAGCACTTGTGTCTTCAAAATTATACACCTTTGAGGAGTACCTTGAGAATGCAGTTGTAGTACATAAATTTCTATCTTGTATAGAGGATCAAGAAGTCATTCTTATGAATAGAAAAATATGGAATAGAATTCCTAGAGCTGTGTTGTATCGAGAGTATTGCCATGAACTTTATTTTTACAAGTTAGAGTCTGAAGTAGATCATATTACCATAGCACACATTGTCAAATTCTTGAAAAACCACTTCCAATTTGAAGACGAGCATTTCATGGCTCCTGATGAACTTGACCCTATCAATGATATCCATAAATTATTCATAGAAAACTAAGTCATTCTTTTTACTATTGTTATTTCTTGCAACTAGCATGTTGTTTGTTATTTTTATTCTCGCAAAATAACAAATAATCAAACAAAAAAACAAACAAAACAAAAACAAAACATTTTCATTTTAAAGTATTATAGTAGGTATATAGTTAAAATATATACCTCTCAACCCTACCGCATATATATAAGTATATATATTTGCTAAAACCTAAGTTTAGCACAATTCTTAGAATTAGGAATGGAAAACAAACCGAAGAAGATGAATATTAGTTAGAAAGACCATTAACTGACCAAAATGTCTGTCCTGAGGACCAAGTTCAGGAAGAATAAATCCTATACTAGCAAGAAGAAGAGCTTGTTGTAGGAAATGAACAAGAAGAAACTGTTAGAAAGGAAGAATCCTCATCCCCTAAAATGTCTCTGGGAGGAGCTATCACTTTTGAAAACATGGAACAATTTTGGAAGTTCATTAACACTAATATTGGTGTTTTTAATAGAGCATTCCATATGGACAAGGATTGAATTAGTGACACTCAAGCAAATCTAGAAGACGTATTTCAAACATGCACTAATCCCTTGTACTTTATTGATCAAGAGAGTGATCAGGCTGGACCATCCAATTTGGATATGGAAGCTGTGATCCAGAACATGCAACAACAATAGGCTAATCAAAAATCTAAAGTGCCTGTTAACAAGACTAGGGTCATTCTTGCACAAAAGAAACCAAAATTTACTACTATATTTCACCAAGCTCTTGATCAACATACCTCAAATAAAAAAAAACCCAAAACAAAACCAAACACCAATTACCAACAATCTGGGGTACAACATAATACTATTACAAATCCTCTTCATAATACTCTTCCTACCAACGCTTTGCATAATAGCAATATAGCATCTAATCCTTATGTTACACCATCATACACTCATAAATCCCATACCTATGTCCCACCGAACTAATATGGTGGACAAACTAGTAATCTTGAAACCATGGTGAAACAACTAGTTTCCCGCATGGACCAGATACATCCCTATTGTCCCTCGTACAACTATCGAGAGATGTGTAGTCATCCTTTAGATCCGATAGTCGTAGCACAGCTATATCCTAAACATTTTCCCATGCCTGTTCTTCCCATACATAAAGGTATCGAAGATCCCATAGAGCATCTTCATATGTTTAGGATAGCATGTCATGATATATCACATGATGACTTGTTATTACTAAAAATGTTCCCAAAAATCTTGGGAGGAATGGCATTAGAGTGGTATTATCAATTACCCACTAATTCTTTGAGGAATTTCAAAGAAACTACCGAGTTATCAGTTTAGTGCCTACATTGAAAGACATGTGACCATTAAAGATTTGTATAACTTAAAATAGGAAAAATATGAATGCTTTGTTGATTTCCTAGCTAGGTGGAGACAGTTGATAGGAAAAGTACACTTTGTGTTCCTTATAGGAGATGTTGGACATATTTATTAATAATTTGAAAGAGCAACTATCTTACAAATTATCAACTACTACCTTGACCACCTTCGATCAGGCTATAGACTTAGCCCGAAGAGTGGAAGATGATATCATTAGGAGAAGCCAGGTTAAAAAGAAAGATGATGAGAAAACATCCAAAAATAAATACAAGAATAAACAAGTTGTGGGTGATGGAGTCACCGATAGCTGAAATATTGCTAATGTTAATGCTGCAAAGATAGTGGAGAAGTTTGTACTGAAACCTCCTGATAAACCTCCTCGAGAATTTACTATGTTAAATAAACCTTTATCAACTATTCTATCACAATTATTAGAATGAGATTTGATTCAATTACCAAATATCTGGGAACCTGATCCAACTATACCTAGATACATAACAAATTTACACTGTGACTTCCATAGAGGACCTGGACACACTACCAACTATTACAAAATATTAAAACATAAAATACAGGACTTGATTGATAACAATGAGATGGAGGTGCAAGCCTTTCAACCTAAGAAAAATCCTCCTAATAATGTTCAAAAGAACACCCCACAAAACTCAAATCAGAATGCCAATCAGTCATTGGACATATTTCAACATCCCTTACCAAAAAATGGTAAGGAGGTGGCTAATCAAATTGAACATCATAATGTCCCTCCTCCTACCCGATATGTAAGAACTATTAGCAGGCATTTACCTGCTCATGATCTGGAAATATTCGACATGAATTTATCTGTGGTTACAACCATGCCTCTATATAATATTCAGATACCTAATATTAGTGATTTAGAATACGATACTGAGAGTGATATGGAAATCACATCAAATAAATCGAATAGTTCTAAAGATGAATTGGATACTATTCACCCTATCACAAGTTATATGGTTCCATAAGAGCCATTTCCAAGAAGATTCACTACTAGACCATCGTCTCACCGATTACTTTCTAATGAGATAGCTATAAATGCTAGACCAAGACCCATTCATCATTCGTAGAATAATATTGTGGGTACCATTGGAGATGTTACTAGACAACAAGCTCAAAATTATCAACAAGATCAAATTCAGAATGATGGATCAACTCCATTTGTTTTGAAGGTTCCTAATAAATGGAATCATGCACTTAATGTTCAACCTAAACCTCCTTATAATATTAATGAACAATTATCAAATATTACAACTAGAATTTCCCTCTTGGACCTTTTAAGATCTTCTCCTACACATAGATATGAATTAATGCTCACATTAAGCCAGATGATGGTACCACAAGACATTCAACCTGAAGCCATGGACAATACTATAATAAATCATGAAGTTGATTGTATTGATTTCTGGGATAGAGACATACCCTAACATAGTTTACATAAAGATAACCCCTTGTATATTACTACTTTAATTGGAGATGTAGCAGTCAAACAAGTTTTGATTGATAATGGTTCATCTTTAAATATTTGCACTTTCAACTTCTACCAAATATTTGGGTTTAGAAGTGAGGAAATGAAAAGAACTGATATGATCATAAAAGCTTTCAATGACGAAACACAAGAAACGTGTGGAGTTATTACCATTCCATTACAGGTTGGTCCGAGAACCTTGGATATGATTGTGTTTATTGTAGATTGCCCTGCCTCGTATAATATACTCTTGGATTGTCCCTGGATCAACGTGATGCGAGTTGTTCCCTCAACCTTACATCAATGTGTTAAGTTCAAATTTAAGAATCAGTTGATTACCATTCATGGTGATCCAAGACCCTTTGATATGTGTGCTTTGGCAGAACCTATTGGAGTTTAATTTTTCCCTGATCTGTCATCAACACATCCTAATTCTCATCATCCATCTAAACATGTGAAACTCACACCCACAAAGTCATCTAATTCTTCTCCATCAGTTGCACCTCCACATATAGCTCAACCATATTTTGAACAAACCACATTAGGACCTAAGAAAGATCCTAATCCCACAACCAATGTCTCTTGTTCTACTCCTATAACTTCCATACCTTTAATATACGCATCTATCGACACCTTTACACCATCTACATCCACCAAATTTATATTTTCCCATCAGAAGATGTAGGGAATGTTCCTTCTACCTCGTATGCTCTCACTGATGAGCTCTTACCCGATCTATCTAAAATCCTTATATTAGAAGAAACGAATACTTCTATGCAAGATTCCCTTATTTTAAATAATTTACCACCATATCCTCATACCTTGGGTCTCCCATAGCCTATGGGAAGTATTTACCAAGTTGGGAGTTGTGCCTTTATTTATAAGGGATATGACTGGGGTAGAATACCCAGAAACATTAGAACTCATTATGATGGATATGCTCGATGTTATTTTACTAATGAATATATTAAAGCCAAACCTATAATGCTTAAATTGGGATATAAAGGGAAAGGTTTGGGACCTTTCCAGAATGGTATGAAAGAACCTTTTGAGGTAGAAGTGTAGCACCCTAAAATTGGTGCAGTAAACCTTAGCAAATAATTAAAATTACATTAGTAATAATTCAAATTCAAATTTTAACCCCAAAACCGCTCCCAAACCGCTTGCTGCCCGTTTCCTCATTTTTTGCACCATTTTTAGAGTTTGTTTTGTCCGTTTGATGATATCATTGCTAATCAGACGATATCATCGTTGATAGACGATATCGCCTCAGATCGGATGATTTCGTCTAGAGAAGAACGTCCAGACGATCTCGTCCCAAACTGATTTGTGCATAGTTAGCTTCTGTTTCAACGACGTCTCTAATCCGGGCAGAAGCGTGTCTGCGTCGTTAGAGACCTCCCCCATTGGAGATCTTCCAAATTAGGATGATCTCCAACCTCCTAACCTCCCTCCTAAGCCTATTTAACCTTAGGACCCCCTCTTGGCATTCCCCCGGCTGAAATTCCCTGTAACACGAATTCTACATGCATTAGACTATCTTAAACCACCATTTGCATTTGTATTTTTCCAAGTTTGTTTGCAGGAACTTCATTGTTTTTCAGCTAGAGCAAGCTCAGATCGTCGCAGACGATCTTGTTCAATTCGAGATGATTTCGTACCAATCCGAGATGATTTCGACTACAGTCAACATTGGGGGCAATCAGTGCCCAGGGTTTGCATTTTCTCACTTTGTTTGTTGATTTATCCTGCATTTAGTTAAATTTGTTATTATTCCTTATTGTTCTGCATCTTGGAGTTCACCCATATAGCTTAAGTGCACAATGAAGTCATAATTTGTCATTAGAACGTCATAATCTACTTGAATTTTTATTTGTGATTATCACCTTAGCATCTATGTTGCCATTTTACACCATTTTTCTCTGTTAGAATAGTTGCATTTCTGGTATTTTGTATCTATTTCTCTGTTTGCAGGTCTCTGACGAATTCGTCAGATCTCAGATGATCTCGTCAGATCTCAGACGATCCTGTCAAATTCTAGACGATTTGGATTGCTTCAAAAATTAGAACCTTCATCAGACATCCGGATCAGGTATAGTTCTTTAATCTAGCGTATTCTTTCTATTTTCTATCCAAATCTATTTTTTGTATTTATTTAATTTGCATTTTCATAATAGAACACTTAGATTCATCTGGCCAAACCTAGGACTTGGATGTTTAAAGATAAAACTGAACACATTAAACACATTCCCAACCTAGGCGTGGAAACTGCCACTAAACGTTTCCTGGTGAACCCCACCATCCGTCAAAAAATCACCTTAATACCCCTCCCCCGAGAGGCGGGACCTTCAAAGGGCCTCTCAGTCCGAGGTACCGTCCCATCCTTTTCCCATCCCCCTTTCGGGCGCGGATCCTTTAGCCTGAAGGTAAGGGTGCAAAAAATTTGGAACGATACATTTTGGTGAACCCGACGTGAAACTAAAACCTTTTGAAAACAAAAACAAAAAAAAACAAAAACATAGATGCATTTAAAATTATTAGAAAACTACTAAGTTGCATATCATGTCTAGATGGTAGCTCCTAAGAAAAGACTAGCAGTTACTATAAATGTTGCAAATCAATTAATAGCCATAGAGGTTGATTCTTTGTTTAGAACATCTCAAACATACAGAGTCCCGCCTTTGTGGGACGAACTTAATAGGAGACTAGGTATCATTTCATCTAGATCAACCGAACTTAGACAAATCAAGAGGTTTGCCCTAGATAGGATCCTGGATCCTCATCAACTCATTTTTTATCATGAACTTCAGAGAGCCTGCCATAGGTGGTTAGCTTATAGGAGAGCTCTTGTGTCTTCAAAATTGTTCACCTTCGAGGAATACCTCGAGAACGTAGCTGTTATACACCAATTCCTAGGTCATGTAGAAGATCAAGAGGTCATTCTTACGGATAGGGAAATATGGAGGAGAGTTCCTCGAGCTGTGTTATATCGAGAGTATTGCCACGAACTCTATTTCTACCAACCAGAGTCTGAGACAGATAATATCACTATAGCACTTTTTGTTAAATTCTTGATGGAAAATTTCCAATTTGAAGAAGAACACTTCATGACTCCTGAAGAACTCGAGCCCATTAATGACATTTATAAATTATTTATAGAAAACTAGATCATTGCTTTCATTATTATTTCTTGCATTTATTGTGTTGTTTGTTATCTTTATAATATTGTTACAAAAACAAAAAATAGAAAAAACAAGAAAAATAGAAAACATAACAAAAACCCAAAACATTTTATTTTAAATACTATAGTAGGTATATAATTAAAATATATACCTTGTTGCATATATATATATATATACAAGTATATATATATTTGCTGAAATTTAAATTTAAGCACAATGCCTAAACTTAGAAATGGTAAACAAACTGAACAAGAAGAAGAAGATTGGTTGGGAGGCAAAACTACAAACCCAAATGTCCTTCCTGAGGATCCAATTCCGGAAGGAGAAACTCTAGAACAGCCAGAAGATGACACTGGGTGAAGACAATGAACAAGAAGACAATCTTAAAGAGGAAGGATCCTCATCCCCTAGAATAGCTCCAGATGGAACTATTGCTTTTGATAACTTAGATCATTTATTGAAATTTTTCAATAATAACATTGGTGCTCTTAATATGGCAGTTCGTATTGATAAAGGACAAATTAGTGACACTCAAGCAGCTATGGAAGATATGTTTAACATACACACTAATCCCTTGTCCTTTGTTGATCAAGAAAGTGATAAAGTTGGACCATCCAATAGAGATATGGTCACTATGATTCAGAACATGCCAAAACAACAGGTTACCCAACCCCCTAAGGAACCTGTTATTGAGCCTAAAATCATTCCCACACAAAAGAAAACTTCCTTCACTGCTTTACTTCGCCAAACTATTGATCAATATGCTTCAAATCAACAAAAACCTAAAATGAAGCCAAACACCAATTTTCAACAATCGGGCATACAACATAATACAACTTCAAGATTTCTTCATAACACCTTTCCTACCAACAATTTACACAATAGCAACATAGCATCTAATCTTCATGTCCCTCCATATGTTCACAAATCTCATATTAATGCCCTACCGAACCAATATGGTGGGCAAACTAGTAATCTGGAAGCCATGGTGAAACAGTTAGCTTCGCGTATGGACCGAGATAGATCCCTACCGTCCCTCGTATAATTATCGAGAGATATGTAGTCAACCTTTGGATCCCATAGTTGTAGCACAACCATACCCTAAACACTTTCCCATGCCCGTCCTGCCTATATATAAAGGAACTGAAGATCCCATAGAGCATCTTCGTATGTTTAGGATAGCATGTCATGATATATCACATGATGACTTGCTATTACTAAAAATGTTCCCAAAAATTTTAGGAGGAATGGCATTAGAGTGGTACTATCAATTGCCCACTCATTCTTTGAGAAATTTTGAAGAAACAACTTGAATCGTTTGTCCATCAATTTAGTGCCTACATCGAGAGGCATGTCACCATTAAAGATTTGTACAACTTAAAACAAGACAAAGATGAATGTTTTGCTGATTTCTTAGCTAGATGGCGGCAGTTGATAGGAAAACTGCACTTTGTGTTACCTTATAGGGAAATGTTGGACATTTTTATCAATAATTTGCAAGAACAAATCTCCTATGAGTTATCAACTGCTACCTTAACCACCTTCGATCAAGCTATAGACTTAGCTCGAAGGGTAGAAGATGCTCTCATTAGGAGAGGTCACCTCAAAAAGAAATATGATGAGAAAACATCCAAAAATCAGTATAAAAACAAACAAGTTGTAGGTGACGGAGTCATTGATAGCAGAAACGTTGCTAATATCAATACAACAAAGACAACAAAAAAATTTATATTAAAACCCCTTGATAAACCTCCTCGAGAATTTACTAGATTGAATCAACCTTTATCAACCATTCTACCTCAATTATTAGCACGAGGCTTGATTCAATTACCAGCTATCCGGGAACCTGATCCAACTATACCCGGATACTGAGCCGATCTACACTGTGACTTTCATAGAGGACCTGGACATGCTACAAATTCTTGCAAAATATTGAAACATAAAATACAAGACTTGATTGATAATAATGAAATGGAGGTGCAAGCTTTCCAACCTAAACAAAATGCTCCTAATAACGCTCAAAAGACCATTCCCCAAAATCAAAATCAGAATGCTAATCAATCATTGGATATATTTCAACATCCTTTACCAAACCATGGTAAAGAAGTGGCCAATCAAATCGAACATCATAATGTTCCCCCTCCTACCCGATATGTAGGGACTATTAGCGGACAATTACCTATTCAGGATCCTCAAATATTTGACACAACTTTATCCCTGGTCATGACTAGGCCCCTACATAATTTTCAAACTCCCGATCCTAGTGATGTAGAATCAGATACTGAAAGTGAAGTAGACATCACCTCAAACCAATCGAATAGTTCTGAAAATGAATCAGATCCTATTCAACCTATCACAGATGCTATGGTTCTGGAAGAACCATTTCCTAGAAGAGTTACTACTCGACCCTCTTCTAATCAATTCCTTCCTAATGAACAAGCCATAAACGCTCAACCGAGACCAGTTCAGCGTCTTCAATATAACATTGTAGGTACCATCGGAGCCGTTACCAGACAATAGGCTCAAAACTCTCAACAGGATCAAACTCAGAATGATGGGTCAGCCCCATTTATTTTGAAAAATCCCAATAAAGGGAATCATATGTCTAATGTTCAACTTAAGCCTCCTTACAATATTAATGAACAATTATCCAACACTACAGCCAGAATTTCCCTGTTGGATTTGTTAAGATCTTCTCCCACCCATAGGGATGAGTTAATGCTTACATTAAGCCAAATGATGGTACCTCAAAATATTCAACCTGAAGCCATGTCCAATACTATCATCACTCGAGAAGTCGATTGTATTGACTTCCGGGATAAAGATATCCCACAACACAGTTTACATAAGGATAATCCCTTATATATTACTGCTCTAATTGGAGATGTAGCTGTTAAAAGAGTCTTGATTGATAATGGTTCATCTCTAAACATTTGCACTTTTGACTTCTACCAACGGTTTGGCTTTAGAAGTGATGAAATGAAGAAAACTGACATGATTATCAAAGCTTTCAATGACGAGACACAAGAAACGTGTGGAGTCATTACTATACCCTTGCAAGTTGGTCCTAGAACCCTAGATACAACCGTGTTTATTGTACATTGCCCTGCATCGTACAATATACTTTTGGGTCGCCCTTGGATCAATGCGATGCGAGCGGTTCCCTCCACTTTACACCAATGTGTTAAATTTGAATTTAAAAATCGGTTGGTCACTATCCATGGTGACCCTAGACCCTTTGATATGTGTGCTTTGGCAGAACTTGTTGGAGTGCAATTTTGCCCCGCTCTGTCATCCACACATCCTAATTCTTATTTTTCATCTAAACGTGTGAAAAACACACACATAACATCATCTACTCCATCAACTACACCTATACATTTAACTCAACCATCTTCTGAACAAACCACACTAGAACCTCAAAAAGATCTTAAATCCACAACCAATTCTTCATGTTCCATCCCTATCATTTCAAAACCTATAGACCCATTCATTAACACTTCCACATTATCAACATCTATCATACCTTCCACATCTAAAGATATAGGGAATGATCCTTCTACATCTTATGCTCTTTCTGATGAACTTTTACCGGATTTATCCACAAGTCTTAATATCAGAAAAAACAAATGCTTTTATGCAAGATTCAATTATTTTAAATAATTTGCCACCATCTCCTCGTACTTTGGGCCTCCCACAACCTATGGGAAGTACTTACCAAGTCGGGAGTTGTGCTTTTATTTATAAAGGATATGATTGGGGAAGAATACCTCGAAATATCAAAACTCATCATGAGGGATATGCACGATGTTATTTTACTAATGAATATATTAAAGCTAAACCCATAATGCTTAAAATGGGATATAAAGGGAAAGGCTTGGGACCTTTCCAAAATGGCATGAAAGAACCTATCGAGGTAGAACCATGGCCCGCCCGATGTGGTGTGGGCCTATTTCCTAGTAAGGGTCAACCCTTCCCTTTTGAAGATGATGATCAACTCATATGTTATCAAGATTATCTAGATAAACAAGATTCTTTGTGTCCAAAGAATCAGCCATTTACATGTAATATGCTATCCATAGCTTACCCTGAATTGATTGTTGAATCCGATGAGGAGTTGGAAGGAGATATTTTCCATGATGTCTCCGTTGAAGAGTTGTTACACAATGGTTTTTATTTTGATGGTTCTATACCAACTATAGCCCAACTTGAGGCCACCACTCATCAAGACAAATTATCCAACTTAACCTTAAAAGAATTACAAGAATTGGGCGTTTCACCCGCCCCACCTAATTTTGAAAGAGATCTACACATGGAAGTAGAAAACGTCATTAAAGTTAACATTGGAACTGAGGATACTCCTCACATAATCAATATTGGATCAGCATTAAGTCAAGAAAAACAAGATGAATACATTGCATTCCTTAAAGAATATGAAGATGTCTTCGCTTGGACATATGAAGATGTGCCATGTCTGGACCCTTCCGTAGTCATGCATCATCTAGTAGTCCATCCGGATGCTAAACCTGTTAAACAGAAACTTAGAAAAATGCATCCCAAAGTGGCCCTGCTAGTCAAAGGGGAGTTAGAAAAACTCTTGAATGTTATTTTCATACAAGCTATTGATTATGTTGAATGGATCTCGAATGTAGTTCCAGTCACCAAGAAAGAAGCTACCAAAGTTAGGGTTTGCACAGACTTTAGAGATATTAATGTTGCATGCCCTAAAGATGATTTTCCTCTTCCAAACATGGATCAAATCATTGAATTTACTTTCGGGAGTGGAATGATGTCCCTAATGGATAGATTCTCCGGCTACAATTAGATCAGGATAGCTCCTGAAGATCAAGCTAAAACAACCTTTATTACCCCTTGGGGTACCTTTTGTTGGAAAGTGATGCCATTTGGTTTAAAGAATGTCGGTGCAACATATCAACGAGCTATGACTTATATCTTTCATGATATGATGCATGATATCCTACATGATTATGTAGATGATATTATAGCTCGCTCTATTAAAGAAGATGATCATTTAGATGATTTGAGAAAAGTGTTTAATCGGTTAAGAGAATACCTTATTCGATTAAATCCAGCCAAATGCATATTCGGAGTTAAGTCCGATAAACTATTAGGGGTTTTAGTTTCTTTACGTGGTATCGAAATCGACCCTCTCAAAATTGTGGCTATCACTGATATGCCCGCACCTACCAATATATCGGAGTTACAAAGTTTACAAGGTAAGCTTCAAGCCATCCGTCGCTTCATCGATAAGTTGGCGGACAAAACCACTCCCTTTCTTAAGCTCCTTAAGAAGGATGTTCCTTTTAATTAGGATGACGAATGTATAGAAGCTTTTGAACTTCTCAAACAATACCTCCTTAACCCACCTATGCTTTCACCGCCTAGACCTAATCGCCCATTTCTCCTGTATATTTCAGCTTCATATTTTGCTTTAGGAGCTATGTTAGCTCAGCTTGATGATGAGAAGAAAGAACGTGCTAATTATTACATTAGCCAAACCCTCATCAGTTATGAAACCCGTTATACAACATTAGAGAAATTATGTCTAGCAGTCGTATTTTCTACGCAAAAATTATGACATTATATGCTTAGTCAAAAAACTTATGTCATTGCTAAATATGATCCCTTGCGGTATCTCATGAGTCGACCTTATTTATCGGGTCGCACAGCCAAGTGGGTTCTTGCTCTAAGCGAGTTTGAACTCACGTTCATAGGACAAAAGTCTATTAAGGGTCAAATCATAGCAGATCAATTAGTCGCTGCACCCTTAGAGTCTACCCATCCCCTCATCATTGAGTTTCCTGATGAATGCCTTCAATTAGAGGCAGACCATATTGAACAATGGTCCTTATACTTTGATGGAGCCCGATGCATGAGTGGGGCTGGTGCGGGTATTATTTTAATATCCCTACAAAAACATCTTATACCTTTGTCCTTTAAATTAAAATTTGCTTGCACTAATAATACTTCCGAATATGAGGCTCTAATCCTTGGATTACGAGCTGCCTTGGCGTTAAAAATCAAACATCTGCTAGTTTTTGGTGATTCTCAGCTTGTCATAAACCAAATTAATGAAGTTTATCAGACCAGAGATGATAAATTGTGCCCATATAAAGCATATGTTTTGCAATTGTTATCCTTGTTTGATAAAGTTACTTTGGAAGCTATTTCATGAACTAGCAATCGTGCAGTTGATGCTATGGCCGCAGTTGCATCTCTTCTGCCCTTGGAGTTAGATGACGAATATGCCACCATCATTATTCGTCGACTCCAGGAACCCGCTTCAAATAAGTCATGTTTAGAACCTTTGGATGTGTTTCTAATCAATGAAACTACTCCTGAACCTTGGTATATGGATATAATTGATTTTCTCCAAAATGGGACTTTCCCTGCCAATTCTAATAGAAACCAGCATCGGTTATTACGTCGACAAGCAAGTCGATTTGTAATAATTGGCAATACTTTATATAGGAGATCTTTTGAAGGTATCCTATTGAGATGTTTGAATCTAGAAGAATCCAAATCAGCTTTAAGTGAAGCCCACGATGGATCTTGTGGAGGACACTTCAGTAGTAGTGTCATTGCTAAAAAGCTCCTTAGGATAGGCTACTTTTGGCCTACCATGGAAAAGGATGCACATGATTATGTGCGCCATTGCGACAAGTGCCAAAAACATGCTGACCTTGTCCATGCGCTTGCACAAGAGCTGCAGGCTATTTCATCTCCTTGGCCCTTTTCAAAATGGGGCTTAGACATTATTGGCAAAATTAATCTTGTGTCATCTGATGGACACAAATTCATCATAACCGCCACTGAGTATTTCACGAAGTGGGTTGAAGCTATGCCTTTAGCTTCCTGCACTGGAACTCAAGTCTCTAAATTTATTTTTAATCAAATCATTTGTAGGTTCGAAATTCTTGCAAATCTCATCTCAGACAATGGAACTTGTTTCAAAAATAAAGATGTTAAAAAATTATGCCAAAAATATAAGATTCAACATCGCTGGTCCACTCCCTATTATCCTCAAGGTAATGGTCAAGAAGAAGCATCTAACAAAACCTTAATCAAAATTCTCAAAATATTAGTCAATAAAACTGGCCATGACTGGCACATTCAATTATATCCAGCTTTGTGGGCCTATCGAACTAGTGTTCGAACTCCCACTGGAACTTCACCTTTTGTCTTGGTTTATGGCGCTGAAGCCATTTTTCCCTTTGAATTAGAAGTTCCTTCTTTGGCTCTACTACTTCAAGATACCGAAGTAGGAGATGAATATCGAGCTGGCAGACTCAATCAGCTGGAACTTCTAGATGAAAAGTGCATCAATGCTTTAGAGCACCTTCGTGCCTACCAAAACAAGCTTAAAAGATCATATGCCAAGAAAGTTCGTCATCGATCCTTTGAGGTCGGCGACCTTGTTTTAAAAGAAAATAAAAAAAATACTAATGCAACTAAAGACCTTAAAGGTAAATTTGAGCCCAAGTGGCTTGGAACATATATTATTACTCGCTAAATTTGAATCAGGAGCATACAAATTAGCTACCTTAGATGGTAAAGATTTAAAAGAACCTATGAATATTATGCATCTTAAGCGATACTACGCATAAAATTTGGTCATTTCATCATTTGTACATATTTTGCATGTTGTCTCATTTTAAAGATATATATAAAACTCTTTAAACAAAACAAAAGAAAAAAATAATAATAATAATAAAAGTCAAAACAACAATATTACTGACTCTTTTGAAACCCAAAAAATAAAAAATAAATAAAGAAGAAAGAGAGAGTCAAAATCATCAAACTCTTCACAAATATTTGTTGTATATATTTCTTCTTCAAGTATTGCCGTTATATTTTCAAGTTATTTTGGATAAATTAGCATTTATTTGGAATCCCCCACTATCACAAACACAAAAAAATAAATATCTTGATTTTATCTGGCATGATTACTAATCTCTCTTATATCAAAGTACACAAAATTCAATTAAATAAAGTTTGAGCATAGAGAATTGATGTTGTTATTTACTTAAACCAAGCATATCTTTTCACAATAAAATGATTACATTTGTAATTTCCATGCTATGTTACATAGTAGAAGTGGTTCTTGAGCGAAAAGTTTCCCCTGCTATCCTATCATGCACATGGTCTAGAATCTTTGAGAATTGGCAAAAGGACAAGCTCACCCCTACCCGGAATAAAAATCCCTTGCTCTATAGCTAATCCGAGCAAGTATCCCTAGCATAGAAAGAAAAGAAAAGTTCAAAAGAAAAAGAAAAAAGAAACAAGTTATTTCAGCATTATCTCAAATATCAAGTCACAATACAAAAATACAAAAAAAAAAAAAAGCAAAAGCAAAGAAAAAGAAAAAAGCAAAAGCAAAAGCAATAAAATCCCTTTCCCTACCCCTTGAAAAGAAAAGAAGGGTTGATGAGCTTGAATCCCTGGAATTCTCAATTATTCGAAAACTGTGAGGTAAGCCCCATAACAGGTGGTTTGTGCCCAACCCGCTTGGCCTTGGGTAACTCCTAGCGTGGTGATATGTCTGTCACATTAGCGACCTTCTTTTGTACAGACCTATGTCTGCTTATGGATTAGCTAGCTCTTGATAACCCGACCTACATAGTAGTCTGGTATGGTTGTATGCATCTAAATCATGGTTAATGAACACTTATTTGGTTCATTCAAATCACTTGTATCAAATTATCTTGCTCAAAACTTGGTAAATGAACAATGCAATTGCACACACATTTGTATTTGAGAGATTTTGTGTATCATTATGATAAATCAAGATTGGTAATGAACTCACATACGCACATGGGATTCCTTATAAATCTAACTTTTGTCTTTAAGATACTTTGAAATATTTTTGCAAATTGTTTGGAATAAATTCATTTTCTTCTTTGAAGAACAGTTGTTTAGTATAAAGACAACTACATGCATTCTCAAAAAAATCAAAATCATTTTCCAAAACATGCAATCAAGTTACATTTATATATATTATCGACTTTCACAACGATGGTATAGTTCCAAAAACCAAAATTGGAATTTTATGCCTAGTGCAAGTCCTCATCTTCATATTTTTTGACTATTTCAAAAATTAAAAATCAACCATGCAATAAAACTATTATTTTCTTCTTTGGATTTCGCGATGATGGTATAAGTTTATACCTAAATATTCTATGCCTAGCGCAAACCATTGTACCAATTTTATTCCCCATTTATTTAAAATCATAAAAACATATGACTTAAATCATTATGTTACACAATTATGCTTTAAAACAAACAAACACTTATTCTATTTCATGTCATTATGTCAAACTTCAATTTTGCAATGATGGTATAATTCCTAGGGAATTATCCAAAAATTTTATCACACTTAGGAATTTATGCCTAGCAAAAGTCATTTTAAAATATTTCATGCATAATATTTTCATGGAAATCTGAAAAACAAATCATCATCATCATCATCATTTGCATCATCACAACAAAGTCTTAAGACAGTCTCTTAAGCACTCTTTTACTTTTAGCAATATTTCTATACTAGGATTAGCTTGACGACCGAGTGAGCGGTGACTCCATGAAATGGTCTATAATAGCGACAATGTCCTTTGAAATTATTGTTAAAAGTCCCTTTTATTTTTATCAAATTATCACATCACAAACAACCAACTTGTTTACATCAGATTATTTCATTTAAATTTTAAAAAAGCATGACATTCAAACCATCATATTTCCAAATGGCATAATTACATGAATCATCGAATCAATCAATCAAAACATTAAAGCATCATACAAATACATAAGACAAGTCATATGATCAAAAAATATCTCATCTATATATATCTCAACAGTATATGTACATCATCTCAAAACTAGATTGGTATGCCACAATCTGTACCTAGGCATACTCAATCCCCTATCAAAAATAATAATAAGCACTATAATCAATCTGTACAATGCAGTAGCCTAGCCTCGAGAACCCCTCGAGCTCTCAGCCTCATCTCCTCCCCCACCCTGAGGTGGACGAGGTGGCCCCATCATAGTCCATGTGGTGCTATGAGTCTTGGACTCTGATCGTGATGATGTCCTCGATGACCTCATCTCGACAGGCTCCACAATATGGGCCGACAATGGTAACCTCTGCCCTCTATGGCACCATATGGTGGTATAGTGTCTGATAGAATGTGACCTGGGCAATAGCCCATGCTAGATCTCGAGTGCTCGCCCCTCCGCTCCATGCTTTGAGGCATGCTACCTCATCTCTGAGCTGTGTGGCCTCCTCTCGATGTCGTGCAGCCTCATCCTATAGAGTCTGCACCTCTGCCTAGAGATGGACAGTCTCTCTAGAGAGTAGCCATCTCACTACTCTCTCCTGTGTCCACACCCTTGCCCTTATCGAGCGATGGTGGTCTCTCTCTCCATGGAGAAGGGGGTCTCTCCTCCCTCCTCTCCTGCTACCATGGCCTCTGCTGAGCCTATGGTCTCCTCTGCTCTCTCCTGTCATGACCCTGTGCCACCTCAATGGTCGCCTGGCACCGCCTCCCCATCTGACGCACAACTATGTGAATCGGACCCTGAGCCCTCGTCATCCGAGGAGGGCGGATGCCTGTGTACCAGGCATCATAGCCGTCAGCTACCCTAGCATCATCCCCATCCATCGACTGAATGGGGGCATCATCTATGTCTGGACCCTAGAAGCACTGCATATCTGGAGCCCCGCTAACTGTAGTGTTATCCCAGACAGTCCAAGAAAACTCGTAGTCTCTGAGGGATGGGATCCCCTGCTATAGACCGAACTACCTCAAAACTCGGTCATAGCGATGGAGCTCCACCTCTCCCCTCTCCATCCTTAGCCAATAGACTCGCTTGATGTGAGCCAGCTCCTGTCCATCCTCGGCCCACCCTGGATGATCTCTCCAAGGCCTCCAGGTGATCTGGTCGGAGACAAGGTCATCAAGTAGTCTCCGGGACATTGGCAGATCTATCCACCATTGTGACCCTCTCCGGAGCCACCAGTAGAAAGCTCGGGGCCTCTCCCCATCAATCCCTATTAGTGGGAGCCCTACCGGCCTCCGCACCGTGATGTGCTCCCAGCACCAAACCTGTAGTAGAGATGTCATAACCAGACATCGACCGCCCTTGTATACGACCCCATGCAGGATCCTATACAATCGGCATAGTACAAAGCTCCCCCAAGCAAACCTATATCCGTGGTCTCTCATGTCGTAGACCACATCTGTCAGTAGCCATGGTACTCTACATCCACTCTGATGGCATAGCAGCAGACCACCTACAACCCCAACCAAAACTTGTGTCAGTCTAGATGCCCCAGGCATCTGTCATAGAGATTCGATGTTCACTCCGCCCTTCTCCAGGGCGAAGCTCGGATCTCCGCATAGTCGCATCATCACGTGGCCCTGATTGGCCATGGGAGTGATTAGCCATCCTTGTATGGGGATCCTCAAAATCCTCCATACATCCTCTAGTGTGGGAGTCATCTCCCCTGTCGATAACCAAAAATAGGAAGAACCCGGATACCACCTCTCTGCTAGGGTTGTCAATAGCCCCATATCTATAGAAACCTGTGGCATCTCTGCCACATGCTGCAAGCCGACCTGAGCTAGCTGATCTCGCTCTGCCTGAGATAGAGCGGCCAAGTCATCCCTCAGCCCATCGTATTTCCATTCTCTGCTCTTTAGTAATCCTCTCTGCAACATAAACAACAAAACAATAAAAATCATTAATAAAACAATCATTAATAATGCAAGTACAACAAGTTCAATTTAATAAATGATGATATCGTCCACTATTGGATGATATCGTCCCAAATTTGAGCAAATTCGTCTCCGATTTTGCCAGTCGAAATCGTCCCCTTTTTGATGAAATCGTCCCCATTTCATCGATTTCGCCCTTGGACGAAATCGGCGATATAGAGACGATTTTGACGAAATCGAGACGATTTCGTCTCGACGACGTCGACGGCCCAAAAATGGCCGCGATGCTCAAAAATCATCAAAATTTAATCTAAAAAGCATGAAATTCAAAATTCAAGCCTTCTAAACTAAGTTTAGACCCTTACCCGTAGCCCACGTCTGGACCTCTGTCGATCTGTGCCGCTGTCTCGACCATCTTGTTTGCAGAGCTCTAGAAACCAGAAAATAAAAAAATGAACAGTAAAAATGAATTAGGGTTTTCCCTATTTTTCTTAATTTTATTCAAAAACAATTAACAACAAATTTAATTTTGGCTTTTCCACGTTTTTACCTCAAACGTTCGATTTGGGTAAAAACACGGAGGGGGCATCATAGTAAGTTGTCGTACGATTCGACCAAGAATCATCGCCTAAAAATGGGAATAAATTTTTGCTTTCTCGTAGATCGAGAAGAACTCATCTTTAACGCATTTTCCTCAAAAAATTTGCTAAAGAGGGGGCAAAATGTAGCACCCTAAAATTGGCATAGTAAACCTTAGCAAATAATTAAAATTACATTAGTAATAATTCAAATTCAAATTTTAACCCCAAAATCGCTCCCAAACCGCCTGCTACCTGTTTCCTCATTTTTTATGCCATTTTTAGAGTTTGTTTTGTCCGTTTGATGATATCATCGCCGATCAGATGATATCACCTCAGATCGAACGATTTCATCTAGAGAAGAACGTCCAGACGATCTCGTCCCAAACTGATTTGTGCATAGTTAGCTTCTGTTTCAACGACGTCTCTAATCCGGGCAGAAGCGTGTCTGCACCGTTAGAGACCTCCCCCATTGGAGATCTTCCAAATTAGGATGATCTCCAACCTCCTAACCTCCCTCCTAAGCCTATTTAACCTTAGGACCCCCTCTTGGCATTCCCCCTGGCTGAAATTCCCTGTAACACGAATTCTACATGCATTAGACTATCTTAAACCACCATTTGCATTTGTATTTTTCCAAGTTTGTTTGTAGGAACTTCATTGTTTTTCAGTCGGAGCAAGCTCAGATCATCACAGACGATCCTGTTCAATTCGAGACGATTTCGTACCAATCCAAGATGATTTTGACTATAGTCAACATTGGGGGCAATCAGTGCCCAAGGTTTGCATTTTCTCACTTTGTTTGTTGATTTATCCTGCATTTAGTTAAATTTGTTATTATTCCTTATTGTTCTGCATCTTGGAGTTCACCCATATAGCTTAAGTGCACAATGAAGTCATAATTTGTCATTAGAACGTCATAATCTACTTGAATTTTTATTTGTGATTATCACCTTAGCATCTATGTTGCCATTTTACACCATTTTTCTCTGTTAGAATAGTTGCATTTCTGGTATTTTGTATCTATTTCTCTGTTTGCAGGTCTCTGATGAATTCGTCAGATCTCAGACGATCCCGTCAGATCTCAGATGATCCTGTCAAATTCTAGACGATCTGGACTGCTTCAAAAATCAGAACCTTCATCAGACATCCGGATCAGGTATGGTTCTTTAATCTAGCGTATTCTTTCTGTTTTCTATCCAAATCTATTTTTTGTATTTATTTAATTTGCATTTTCATAATAGAACACTTAGATTCATCTGGCCAAACCTAGGACTTGGATGTTTAAAGATAAAACTGAACACATTAAACACATTCCCAACCTAGGCGTGGAAACTGCCACTAAACGTTTCCTGGTGAACCCCACCATCCGTCGAAAAATCACCTTAATACCCCTCCCCGAGAGGCGGGACCTTCAAAGGGCCTCTTAGTCCAAGGTACCGTCCCATCCTTTTCCCATCCCCCTTTCGGGCATGGATCCTTTAGCCTGAAGGTAAGGGTGCAAAAAATTTGGAATGATACAAGAAGAAAGCCCCCCCTGCACCCCCCCCCTTTTTTTAATTTTCCCCCCCCCCCCCCCCCCCCCCCCGCCCCCCCCCCCCCCGGGGGTTTTTTCCCCCCCCGGGGCGGCGCCCTTCTTTTTATGGGGGGGGGGCGGGGGGGGGACCCCCCGCACCCCCCCCCCCCCATGAGGGGGGTGCCCCCCGCGCTTTTTATCAAAAAAAAAATAAAGGCCCCCCCCCTAAAGGGGGGAGGGGGGAAAAGAGGGGGGGGGGGGGGGCCCTTAAGAAGGGTGGGAAAGAACCTTTGAGGTAGAGGCGTGGCCCGCCCAATGTGGTGTGGGCATATTCCCTAGTAAGGTTCAGCCATTCCCATTTGAGAATGATGACCAACTTATATGTTACCAAGATTATTTAGATGAACGTGATGCCTTGCGTTTAATGAATAAGACATTCACATGTAATATGCTATCTATAGCTTATCATGAGATGATCACTGAATCCGATGATGAGTTGGAGGGAGATATCTTTCATGATGTCTCCGTTGAGGAATTATTACATAATGGATTTTATTTTGATGGCTCTATATCTAGTATAGCCCAACTTGAGGCCATGACTCCTCAAGATGAATTATCCAAGCTAACCTTGGAAGAATTACAAGAATTGGGTGTTTCACCCACCCCACCTAATTTTGAGAGAGATCTCCACATGGAAGTAGAAAATGTCATAAAAATTAACATTGGAACCGAGGATAACCCTCACATAATCAACATTGGATCATAATTGAGTCAAGAAAAATAGGATAAATACATTGCATTTCTTAAAGAATATGAAGATGTCTTTGCTTGGACATATGAAGATATGCCAGGTTTAGACCCTTATGTAGTTATGCATCACCTAGTAGTACACCCGGATGCTAAACTTGTTAAACATAAACTTAGGAAAATGCATCCTAAAGTGGCCTTACTAGTCAAAGGGGAGTTAGAAAAACTCCTAAATGTTATTTTCATACAAGCCATTGATTATGCTTGAATGGATCTCGAATGTAGTTCCAGTAGCTAAGAAAGAAACTACTAAGGTTAGGGTTTGTACAGACATTAGAGATATTAATGTTGCATGCCCTAAAGATGATTTTCCCCTTCCCAATATGGATAAGATCATTGATTTTACTTCTAGGAGTGGAATTATATCCTTAATGGATGGATTTTCTGGTTATAATCAGATCAGGATAGCTCCTGAAGATCAGGCTAAAACAACCTTTATTACCCCTTGGGGAACTTTTTGTTGGAAAGTGATGCCATTCGGGTTGAAGAATGCAGATGCAACATATCAATGAGCCATGACTTATATCTTTCATGATATGATGCATGATATACTACATGATTATGTAGATGACATTATAGCTCGTTCTACTAAAGAAGATGACCATTTAGATGACTTGAGAAAAGTATTTGATCGGTTAAGGGAATATCTTATCCGATTGAATCTAGCCAAATGTATATTCAGAGTTAAGTCAGGTAAATTATTAGGGGTTATAGTTTCTTTATGTGGCATCGAAATTGACCCTCTCAAGATTATGGCTATCACTGATATGCCCACACCTACAAATATATCTGAATTACAGAGTCTACAAGGTAAGCTTCAAGCTATCCATCGCTTCATCGATAAGCTGGAGGATAAAACTGGACCCTTTCTTAAGCTTCTTAAGAAGGATGTCTCTTTCCATTGGGATGACGAATGTCAAGAAGCATTTGAACTCCTCAAACAATATCTTCTTAACCCACTTGTACTTTCACCACCTAAACCTGATCACCCATTTATCTTGTATATTTTTGCTTCAGATTTTGCTTTAGGAGCTATGTTAGCTCAACTTGATGATGAGAAAAGAGAGCGTGCTAATTATTACATTAGCAAAACATTAATTAGTTATAAAACCTACTACATAGCATTATAGAATTTATGTCTAGCAATCATATTTTCTACACAAAAACTATGCCATTATATGCTCAGTTAGAAAACATACGCTATTGCTAAATCTGATCCCTTGCGGTATCTCATGAGTCGACCTTATTTATCTGGTCACACAACAAAGTGGGTTCTTGCTCTAAGCGAGTTTGAACTCACGTTTATAGTATAGAAGTCTATTAAGTGTCAAATCATAGCAGATCAATTAGTTCCTGCACCCTTAGAATCCACCCATCCCCTCGTCATTGAGTTTCCTGATGAATGCCTTAAATTAGAGGCGGATCATTTAGAGCAATGGTCCTTATACTTTGATGGAGCCTGATGCATGAGTGGGGCTAGTGCAGGTATTATTTTGATATATCCATAGAAACATCTCATACCTCTATCCTTTAAATTAACATTTGCTTGTACTAATAACACTGCTGAATATGAGGCTCTAATCCTTGGATTACAAGTAGCCCTAGCATTGAAAATTAAAAATCTATTAGTTTTTGGTGATTCTCAACTTGTTATAAATCAAATTAATGATGTTTATCATACTAGAGATGATAAATTGCACCCATATAAAGCATATGTATTACAATTAATATCCTTATTTGATCAAATTACCTTGGAAGCTATTCCTAGAACTAGTAATCATGCGGCTGATGCCATGGCCATAGCTGCATCTCTTTTACCCTTGGAGTTAGATGAAGAATATGCTACCATAATTATTCATCGACTCTAGGAACCCACTTCAATTAAATCATGTTTGGAACCTTTGGATGTGTTTCTAATCAACGAAACTACTCCTAAACTTTGGTACACTGATATCCTCAATTTTCTTCAAAATGGGACCTTCCTTGAAGGTTTTAATAGAAACCAACACCGGTTATTACGTAGACGAGCAAGTCAATTCATCATAATTGGCAATACCTTATATAGGATATCTTTTGAAGGTATCCTAATGAGATGTTTGAATCTAGAAGAGTCTAGATCAGCTTTGAGTGAATCCCACGATGGATCTTGTGGGGGACACTTTAGTGGTAGCATCATTGCTAAGAAGCTCCTTAGGATAGGATATTTTTGGCCTACCATGGAGAATGATGCACATGATTACGTGCACCATTGCGACAAGTGTCAGAAACATGTTGACCTTGTCCATGCGCCTACACAAGAACTGTAGGATATTTCATCTCCTTGGCCCTTTTCAAAATGGGGCTTAGACATCATCGAAAAAATCAATCCTGTGTCATCTGATGGACACAAATTCATCATAACCACCATCGAGTATTTTATGAAGTGGGTTGAATCTATGCCCTTAGCTTCTTGCACTAGAACTCAAGTTTCCAAATTTATTTTTAATCAAATTATTTTTAGGTTCGGAATCCCTATAAATCTCATCTCGGATAATGGAACTTGTTTCAAAAACAAAGATGTAAAGAAACTATGTCAAAAATATAAAATTCAACATCATTGGTCCACTCCCTATTATCCTCAAGGTAATGGCCAAGAAGAAGCATCTAATAAAACATTAATTAAAATCCTCAAAAGACTGGTCAATAAATTTGGCCGTGATTGGCACATTCAATTATATCCTGCTTTGTGGGCTTATCAAACTAGCATTCGTACTCCCACGGGCACTTCACCTTTTGTTTTGGTTTATGGCGTTGAAGTTGTTTTTCCATTTGAATTAGAAGTTCCTTATTTGGCTCTACTACTTCAAGATACTGAAGTAGGAGATGAATATCATGCTGGTATATTTAGTCAATTGGAACTCCTAGATGAGAAGCGCATTAATGCTTTGGAGCATCTTTGTGCCTACCAGAACAAGCTCAAACGAGCATATTTCAAGAAAGTTCATCACCTATCCTTTGAGATTGGCGACCTTGTCTTAAAAGAAAATAAAAAAAATACTAATGCAACTAAAGATCTTAAAGGTAAATTTGAGCCTAACTGGATTTGGCCATATATTATCACTGCTAAATTTGGATCGGGAGCATACATATTAGCTACCTTAGATGGTAAATATCTTAAAGAACCTATGAACATTATGCATATTAAGCACTATTATGCATAAATCTAGTAATTTTACCACTGTATATATTATACATATTGTCTTATTTTAGTAATTCATATAAAAATTTCAAAAAAAGTAATATTATGTATTCTCTCAAATCATAAATTAAAATCAAAATAAAAAAAAAATCAAAATCATCAAAATCTTCAAAAACATCTTCTATTCTTGCACCTGTCAATTCTTGAAGTATTGTAGTTATATTTTTAGTTATTTTGGATAAATTAGCATTTATTTGGAATCCCTCACTTTCACACTCACATGAATAAATATCTTGATCTTATTTGGTATGATTATTAATCTCTCTTATATCAAAGTCCACAGTTGAATTAAATAATATTTTGAGCATAGAGAACTGGTCTTGTTATTTACTTGAACCAAGTACACCTTTTCACATTAAAATTATTTCATTGCAAATTCAAAGCGATGCTACACAGTAGAAGTGGTCTCTTGAGTGAAAATTCTCCCCTGCTATCCTATCATGCACATGGTCTAGAATCTTTGAGAATTAACAAAAGGACAAGCTCACCCCTACCCAGAATAAAAATCCCTTGCTCTACAACCAATCCGAGCAAGTATCCCTAGTCTAGGAAGAAAAAGAAAAAGAAAAAAATCAAGAAAAATCATGAGAAAAAGAGAAATTATTCAGAAGCATTATCATTTTGTACCATCTCAACAATATTTCAACATTATCTCAATTTCAATAAAAAATACAAAAAAAAAAATAGAACAAGAAAAGAAAAGAAAAAACAAAAAACAATAAATCCCTTCCCCTACCATTTGAAAGAAAAGAATGGTGAATGAGATTGAATCCCTGGAATTCTCAATTATTCAAAAACTATGAGGTAAGCCCCATAACAAGTGGTTTGTGCCCAACCCGCTTGGCCTTGGGTAACTCCTAGCATGGTGATATGTCTGTCACATTAGCGACCTTCTTTTGTATAGACCTATGTCCGCTCATGGATCAACTAGCTCTTGATGACCCGACTTACATAGTAGTCTGGTACGGTTACATGCATATAAATCATGGTCAATGAACACTCATTTGGTTAATTCAAATTACTTGTATCAAATTATCTTGCTCAAAATTGGTAAATGAACAATACAATTGCACACACATTTGTGTTTGAGAGATTTTGTATACTGAGAGGGGGTGTGAACAGTATAAGACCTCTTTTTACTTTTTTATTTATACTTCAAAATAGTAAAGCAATATACCCAAATAAATATCAAAGCAATGCACAATATCATCCACAAAGTGACACCAATTTTAGCGTGGTTCACCCAGAATGGCTGGGCTACGTCCACAAAACTTTTCTCTAAAAGTTATCTCAAAGTTATTTGGGAATCCTTCCCAATTACAAAGTTTATGAGCCTCGGCCCAAAGAAGATACCTTCCCCCAATCAAAATTTATGAGCCTCTGCTCAAAGGAGATACCTTCCCCTCTGCTCTAGAAATGATCCCTCGGAAGATCAATCGCCTCTACCTCTTGCCGAGCACGTGGAACTCCTTTCCATCAAAGACCTCCTATCCTCAATGCTTAGCCTAAGAGACCTTTGCCTTCTATGATCACGTCCACGACAGCTCAAGCAACTTCGTACCAAACACAGTCAGTCGGTCTAGTACAAGTATTCCTCTGTCTGTAGGATTTGTCCAACACCTGAACAAATTAATCCTCTGCATACAAGCCTTCTCAAAGACTTTCCAAATCTATCCTCAGGTTCTTCTCATAGAACCAATGCACCTTTGTCCTCAAGTTCTCTGATAGAACTATCAAACTCAGCTCACAAGTCCTCTGCTAGGACCTGTCCAAATTTTCTTACAAGTCCCCACCAAAACCTGTCCAAAACTGCTCACAAGTCCCCACTGGAACCTGTCCAAAACTGCTCACAAGTCCCCATTGGAACCTATCCAAAAAATTGCTCACAAGTCCCCATCAGAACCTATCCAAAAACTGCTCACAAGTCCCCATTAGAACCTTTTTGGAGTAGAAGAAAATTGATCCTTAAAGCTGTCACCACACACAATCCTCAAGCTTATATTGGCTGCCCTTGAAGAATCCAAAATTTGTGGCACAAAACACGTTTTAATAAAAATGCGACTAATCCATGCACAACTCCCTCCATGGGGATCGAAATGTAGACCTCCACCTACGCAAGGCCCAAACGTAGCCTTCACTGCCACTAGCCCACAAGGGGCTTACGAAGTCCAAGACGGACTTCCTTCCACATAAACGGTCAAGCTTTCTGAAAGTTTTTCAAACCACGAGCCCTCCTCTTTCGCAGCATAAACAGAACATTCGATCATAGCCAAACCAATTAATTGCCTATGATTTTACAAGAGGGTTTAACCTTAGGAACCTTCTCATATTTATAGGCCATACGTGGACTTTAGAACACGTCGGCTGCAAAGAAAAGTAATTTCGAATTTAATCAAAATTTTCTTTCTAAAGGGTTTAAAAACCCTTAAAGTATTTTTAATAAATTAAAAATAATTTCTCCCTTAATTAATTAAATAATTAATTAATTAATACCTTGAAGAGTTTTAAATAATAATTAAATAAATAATAAAGAGAACCTCCATTGGTTTTAATAAAAACCATTGCCAATGGAATCTCTCCGGATTCTCTTAAAAATATTCTCTTGGAATCTTCCACCTTTGAAGCCAACACATCCTCTTAACATTAATGTCATTTCCTTTTGACATCAATGACAACTCATAGAAAAGAAGCTAGGATCTCAAACCCAAAATTACCAACAATCTCCCCCTTTGTCATTGATGGCAAACCATGCTTCTCAACAACACATAAACTCAACATAAACATCTCCCCCTGTCTTGAGGCTCTCCCCCTTACTCATATCTCTCCCCCTTTGTCATCAATGGCAAAGGGTCACCTTTGGGGGTTGGGACTAAGAATGAGCCTCTTAGCTTAGTCCCTCCCCCACCTCCTATTGAGGTGTTTAATTTTGGGGTGGGAGTAAAACTCCCAATAGGCCCTAATCATCATCAGTGTCTATAGCTGCCTTACCATGTCTTCTCTTGTTCTCCTTGTCCATATTCCTGTTCCTGTTCCTGTCACTATTCTTGTTCTTGTTATCATTCTGTTCTTATCCATGCCTTGATCCTTGGACCTGTTCATACCATTGTTCCTGTTCTTGTACCTTAGAAGTTCAGCTCTACACTATCTAGCTCTGTGACCTTCATTGTTGCACTTATAACAAGTAACAATGTTATTTCTTTTAGGCATACCTGTTCTTTGAATCCACCTATTCTGACTAACCCTGTTCCTATTATTAGCCTTGCAAAAAATTGCCTTATGCCCAAACTGTTTACGAGAGTATCAATACCCTTGAAAGAAATTACCACCTCTGAAACTATCATTTACCTTCCTTACTTGAGTCATGCAATGTGAAGCCATGTGACCAAACCTTTGACAAGCAAAACATCTGCCATTAAAATTTCCTATAAATGACCTTCTAGGTCTTGTAAAATTTCTCCCCTTTTTCTATTTCCTATTTTCTATTTCTGTGCATCTATCATTCAAGGACTCTTTCTCTGAAATACTCTCCTCATCAAAACTCTCTTCTTTTTGGAATCTCTTACTAGATTCCCCAACCTATTCCTTGTGTTTCTTACCAAAACCAAGACCTGTTTTATCTGTTGCCCTTCTTTGATATTTGATGATGGAATTTACCTTTTTGGAGCTATCTTGAAACCTATAAAGCTTATCCTTGTACTCTTTAGTTTCCTCTTTCAAAGAAGCCATTTTTTGTTCTAACTCATTATACTCAAGAACCTTAGACTCTAACTCATCCTTGAGTTCTTGTGTCTTAGCTATAGAGAAGTCAAGACTTTCTATAAGATCATCTCTCTCCATACAACATTCATCTAACTTATCCTTGAGTCTAGCATTCTTCTTTATTTCCTTTTTCAAAACACTAAGAGCATTAATAAGTTCACTTTCAAGATCCTTTATTTGTTTGCTTTTTGAATCATCAAAGCCTTTTTCAAATTTCTTATCACTAGAGGTTCTACCCTTTTCAAAGACCATACATGCATCTTCCTTATAGTTTTCTGAAGCATCCTCATACATACTAGAAACCAAATCATTATTTGTGCAATCATCCTCAAGGTGACCAAAATTTCCACATCTAAGACATTTCATGATAATGAATCTATGTTTCGGTTCTTCCTCTTTTCTGATATGAACAACATCTCATTTTCATTATCACTTGAAGAACTTTCACTATCACTACTAGAACACTTACTTGCTTTGTCTAGGTAGAAACTCTTCTTGTGCTTGTGAGAATACCTCTTTCCTTTATTGTTGTGCTCATATTTGTTTTTCCTATGATGCTTGTGCTTTTCATAATCCTTGCTCTTAGAATCCTGTTTATCTTCATCACTTTCATTCTTGGGAACAATACAGTCAGTAGCATAATGACCAAACTTTCCACAATTGAAACATCTTATATTTTTCATATTTTTGTGCTTTCTAGAGAACTTGCATTTCTTGCTATAATATGCCTCTTCATCACTAGAAGACTCATCACTATATTGAAGCTATTCAAACATACCTTTGAAGTGTCTCAACTTGGCCTTTCTGACATTTGTATCACCTGTATGAACCACCTTCAATTGATTCCACATTTCACTAGTTGTCTTGCAGTGAATCACTTTGGTGAGATCTACTTTTTGTAAGCCTTTCAAGATTGCATTCATTGATTTTGAATTGCTATGATGTAGGAGTATTTCTTCTTTAGTATTAGGACCATGTTCAGGAATAGTGTACTCATCTTCAATCACTTCCCATACCTCATTACCAAGTGCAATTAGATGAACCTTCATCCTTACACTCCAAAGACCAAAATCTGACCCATCAAGAATAGGTGCTGCATTTCCACATGAATAATCCATTGTGTTCTTTATTAGCTTTTCCTTCAATCTATTAAACTTTTCGAAGGCACCTGCTCTGATACCAATTGAAGAACACAAGCTTATATTGAGAGGGGGGTGAATAGTATAAGACCTCTTTTTAATTTTTCCTTTATACTTCAAAATAGTAAAGCAATATACCCAAAGAAATATCAAAGAAATGCACAATATCATCCACAAAGTGACACCAATTTTAATGTGGTTCACCCAGAATGGCTGGGCTACGTCCAAAAAAAAATTCTCTAAAATTTATCTCAAAGTTCTTTGGGAATCCTTCCCAATTACAAAGTTTATGAGCCTCGACCCAAAGGAGATACCTTCCCCCAATCAAAATTTATGAGCCTCTGCTCAAAGGATATACCTTCCCTCTCGCTCTCCGGAAATGATCCCTCAGAAGATCAACTACCTCTACCTCTTGCCAGCACGTGGAACTCCTTTCCACCAAAGACCTCCTGTCCTCAATGCTTAGCCTAAGAGACCTCTGCCTTCTATGATCACGTCCGCAATAGCTTAGCAACCTGTACCAAACATAGTCAGTCGGTCTAGTACAAGTCTTCCTTTGTTTGTAGGATCTATCCAACACTTGAACAAATCAATCCTCTACATACAAGCCTTCTCAAAGACTTGCCAAATTTTTCCTCAGGTTCTTCTCATAGAACCAATGCACCTCTGTCCTCAAGTTCTCTGATAGAACTATAAAACTCAGCTCGCAAGTCCTCTGCTAGGACCTGTCCAAATCTTCTCACAAGTCCCCACCAGAACCTGTCCAAAACTGCTCACAAGTCCCCATTGGAACCTATCCAAAACTACTCACAAGTCCCCACTGGAACCTGTCCAAAAATTGCTCACAAGTCCCCACCGGAACCTGTCCAAAAATTGCTCACAAGTCCCCATTGGAACCTTTTTGGAGTAGAAGAAAATTGATCCTTAAAGCTGTCACCACACACAACCCTCAAACTTATATTGGCTGCCCTTGAAGAATCCAAAATTCACGGCACAAAACACGTTTTAATAAAAACGTGACTAATCCATGCACAGCTCCCTCCATGGGGATCAAAACGCAAACCTCTACCTACGCAAGGCCCAAAAACATCCTTCGCTGCCACTAGCCCACAAGGGGCTTACGAAGTCCAAGACGGACTTCCTTCCACATAAACGGTCAAGCTTTTCAAAAGCTTTTCAAACCACGAGCTCTCCTCTTTCACAGTGTAAATAGAACATTCGATCGCAGCCAAACCAATTAATTGCCTATGATTTTCCAAGAGGGTTTAACCTTAAAAACCTTCTCATATTTATAGTCCATACATGGACTTTAGAACACGTCGACTGCAAAGAAAAGTAATTTTGAATTTAATCAAAATTTGCTTTCTAAAGGGTTTAAAAACCCTTAAAGTATTTTTAATAAATTAAAAATAATTTCTCCCTTAATTAATTAAATAATTAATTAATTAAAACCTTGAAGGGTTTTAAATAATAATTAAATAAATAATAAAGATAACCTCCATTGGTTTTAATAAAAACCATTGCCAATGGAATCTCTCCAGATTCTCTTAAAAATATTCTCTTGGAATCTTCCACCTTTGAAGCTAACACATCCTCTTAACATTAATGTCATTTCCTTTTGACATCAATGACAAATCATAGACAAGAAGCTAGGATATCAAACCCAAAATTGCCAACATAAGCCCCATAACAGGTGGTTTGTGCCCAACCTGCTTGGGCTTGGGTAACTCCTAGTGTTCTGATATGTCTGTCATATTAGTGACCTTCTTTTGTATAGACCTATGTTTGCTCATGGATCAACTAGTTCTTGATGACCCGACTTACATAGTAGTCTGGTACGATTACATGCATATAAATCATGGTCAATGAACACTCATTTGGTTAATTCAAATTACTTGTATCAAATTATCTTGCTCAAAATTGGTAAATGAACAATACAATTGCACACACATTTGTGTTTGAGAGATTTTGTATCATTATGATAGATCAATATTGGCAATGAACTCACATATGCACATGGGGTTCCTTATAAATCTAAATTTTGTCTTTGAGATAATTTAAAATATTTATGCAAATATTCTGGAATAATTTGATTTTCTTGCTTGAGAATATTGGCTTAGCGTACAAACAATTCAATACATTTTTTTTTTAAATCCAAAATTTCTTTCAAAGCATGTTCAAAAATCTAGCAATAAAGTCACATTTATATTTTTGACTTTCGCAACGATGGTATAGTTCCTAAACCTAAATTGGAATCTATGCCTAGTGCAAGTCCTCATTTTATATTTTTTATCTCAAAATCAAAAATCAACTATGCAATAAAACTATTACATCAATTTCTTCTTTGGATTTCGCGATGATGGTATAAGTCTATACCTAAAATTCTATGCCTAGCACAAACCATCATTATAATTTTATTTCTCATTTATTTAATCCATAAAATCATATGGCTTAAATCATTATGTTACACAATTATGCTTTAAAAATAATGAACAATTTTCTATTTTATTTCATTATGTCAAACATTCAGTTTTGCGACGATGGTATAATTCCTAGGCAATTGTTCAAAATTCTATCACACTTAGGAATTTTATGCCTAGCAAAAATCATATTTTTAATATTTCATGCATAATATTTTCATGGAAATCTGAAAACAAATCATCACCATCATTATTTTTCATCATCACAACACAAAGTCTTAAGAAAGTCTCTTAAGCACCCTTTTACTTTTAGCAATATTTCTCTCATACCAGGATTAGCTTGATGACCTAGTGAGCGGTGACTCCATGAAATGGTCATGTAACAACGATAATGTCCTTTGAAATTATTTTTAGAAGCCACTTTATTTTTCATCAAATCACACCACAACAACCAATTTGTTTACATCAGATTATTTCATTTAATTTTATAGCATGACATAAAATTATAATATTTTCAACGACATAATTACATGAATAATCAATCAACCATTAAAATATTAAAGCATCATAAAACATATGCACAAGTCATATCACAAAAAGAACATATATATATATATATATATATCAAGAAGTCTATACATCATATCAAAACATATTGGTATGCCACAATCTATACCCTGGCATACTCAATCCTCTCAAAAATATATGGTCTATGTACAATGAGCAACTAGTCTCGAGAAGCCCTCGAGCTCTCAGCCTCATCTCCTCTCCCACCCTAAGGTGGAGGAGGTGGTCCCATCGAGTTTCGTGTTGTATCATGGGTCCTCGATGTCGATCGTGATGATGTCCTTGATGACCCCATCTTGATCGGCTCTATAATGTTGGCTGGAAGCAGTATCCTCTACCCCTCTAGAACCACATGATAGTACAACCACTGGTAGAATGCGGTCTATGCAATAACCTGTGCCAACTCTAGAATGCTCGCCCCTCCACTATGAGCCTTGAGCCGTGTAGCCTCATCCTGAAGAGTCTACACCTGAGCTCATAGGTGGGCATTCTCCACCTAGAGAGCCACCATCTCACTGCTCTCCCCCACCTCGAAACCCTTGCACTTATTGGGTGATGGTGGCCTATCCCTCTGCTGAGAAGGGAGTCTCTCCCTCTCTGATTGTTGTTATCTATCTAGAGCTTGTGGTAATCTTTGGTGTCTCTCGTGAGGAGGTCATTGCTAATCCCTCCCTCTATGACCCCTCGTTACATTGATGGTAGCTTGGCACCACCTCTCCATCCGTTGCACTACAACATGCATCATACCCTATGCCCTCGTCATCCAAGGAGTGTGGATGCCTACATACCAGGCATCATACCCGTCTGCTACCCCCACGTCATCCCCATCCACTAGCTGAATAGGGGCATCATTAGTGTCTTGACTCCAAAACCATTGCATGTCTAGAGCCCTGCTCAATGTGGTATTATCCTATACAGTTCAGGAGTATTCGTAATCCCTAAGAGAAGGGATCCCCTGCTATAGATAGAACTGCCTCAAAACTTGATCATAGTGGTGGAGCTCTACCTCTCCCCGCTCTGTCCTCAACCAGATGATTCACCTGATGAAAGCCAACTCTTGTCTATCCTCCACCCACCCTGGATGCTCTCTCCATGATCTCTAGGTGATCTAATCTAGGGAGAGGTCGTCTAGCAACCTTCGGGACATCGATAGATCTATCTTCCACTATGACCATCTCTAGAGCCACCAATAGAAAACCTGGGGTCTCTCTCGGTAAACTCCTGTTAGTGGAATCCCTATCGGCCTTCACACCACAATGTGCTCCTAGCACCAAACTTGTAGTAGCGATTTCAGCACCAGACATCGACCTCCCTTGTATACGACACCAAAAAGGATCCTATACAAGCAGCATAGTACAAAGCTACCCTAAGAAAACCTATATCAATGGTCTCTCATGTCGCAAACCACATCTGATAGGAGCCACGGTAACTTGCATCTGCTCTGGTGGCATAGAAGAAGGCCACTTACCACCCCTGCCAAAACTTGGGTCAACCAAGATGCCCCAGGCATCTGCATCAAAGCCTCAATGTTCACTTCGCCCTTCACCAGGGTGAAGCTTGGGTCACTGCACAATCTCATCATGGCATGGCCCTAATTGGTCGAAGGAGTCATGAACCGCCCATGTATGGGGATCCTCAAGATCCTCCATACATCCTCTAGAGTGGGAGTCATCTCCCTTGTCGGTAGACAGAAGCAGGACGACTTCGGATAGGATCATCCAAAATTATGGTTGAATCACCTGCGATGATCTGAGATTCCTCCGACTGAAAAATAGTGAGATCTTGCAATAAAACTTGAAAACACAAATGCAAAGGATGGGAGATAGGATGTTCTAACATAGCAAAAACTAAAGTTGCAGGGAAATGATCAGCCAGGGGAATAAACTAGGAAAATCCCAAGTTTATATAGGATTAGAGGGAGGTTAGGAGGTTGGGGATCATCCCAATCTGGGAGATATCCAACGTAGGAATCTCCAACCACGCAGACAAGCTTCTGCCCAAGTTGGAGAGGTTGAAACAAAAGCTAATTATGAAAATTTAGTTTTGGGATGAAATCGTCTAGACGTTCTGGTCCAGACAAATTCGTCCAATTTGGGATGATATCGTCAGATCGGCGATGATATCGTCCAACGGTCAAAACAACTTCTAAAAATGGTGCAAAAAATGAGGTGAGCGGTTAACGAGCGGTTTCGGGGTTAAAATTCAATTTTTTTTTATCTTTTACTGATGGTTTAACTGTGCCAATTTTAGGGTGCTACATTTTGCCCCCTCTTTAGCAAATTTTTTGAAGAAAATGTGTTAAAGATGAGTTCTTCATGATTTACGAGAAAACAAGAATTCTAACCTCTTCACCTCTATCCTCAAGTTCTCTGATAGAACTATCAAACTTAGCTCACAAGTCCTCTACTAGGACCTGTCCAAATCTGCTCACAAGTTCCCATCGAAACCTATCCAAAACTGCTCACAAGTCCCCAACGAAACCTGTCCAAAACTCAACAAGCTCACCAAGAAAAAAAATTTCTTAGTAGGAAATCACAAGGTGAATTGTTAGAGACCCAATGTGATTTTTCAAACTCATAGAATCATAAAGAGAATTGTTAGAGACTCAATATGTTCTATACTCAACTCCGAATGTCAAAACTCAACTCAAATCAACTCAGCTCAAACTCAATCTCAAATCTGAAAACTCAACTCAAAATCTGAAATGGATAGGATAGAATGCTTTCTTTCAAGAACATGAAACCCCAACAATTGCCAACTATGCAAATAATCACATAACAATGATACTCATGTTCTTTTCACCATAAATTAGGGCTTCAACAACAATGCTCATCAAACAAGGTTCAATCAACACCATTCAGCTCAAAACACAACCTTGAAGCATTTCACAATCAACATTAGAAAAGGAAACAAGTAGAACTCCTTTTCTCTCCAATATTTTTTGAAAAAAAGCATCCACCAACTCAAATCACAATAGCACAAAACAACTTTTCAAATCATCAAAAAAGGAATAAGCCCAACACTTTAACCAAGTAAAGAATAGCTTGATTATTACCAATTTAATGAAAGCAAATGTTAATCTCAAAGCTGCCCACTTAACGTTTCACAACTTCACACAAGAAGCAATTTTAACCTTAAAACATCATGCTTTCATTTCCATAATCAACCAAAAGCACTCTCAACATTACAAGAAAAATTTATCCCTTATACACCTTATTTCTCCCTTATAGTCTTATCAAAAATAAAATTTATTTCTCATAAGAATGCAATAAGATATTTCAAAAAACACCTTCAAAAGAATATTTTATCAAAATAAAACAAGCTTTAAACTCCTTATAACTCCTAAGCTGTTTTTCCTTCTAATAAACTTCCTCCATCCGTAAAATACACTTAGCAAAAATTAATTTTGAAAATACCTTGGCCAACATCAAAAATCATGCTATGGAGAAATTGCGCACAAATTCTAACACCACCCACTGCGTCCACTTCATGATGAAAAACCCTTTTGCATTATTCAAATGCGAAACCTCCCGTTCGGGTAATGCGCCAATAGCCTAGCCGCTACTGGTGCACCAAAGGCGCTCGATGAGGTTTTAACCTCACGCTGTTAGCCTTGTTCCTTCTGTGCTAGGTATTAAATAAAATAATAATGCCTCCCTTTCTTCTGACGTGAAAACGAAGACAAAAACCTTATGGCAGATTTATGAAAAATGACGAGTACAAAAAAAATGAATAGCTGATTCATGAAAATGATGAAGACACAGTCGAACAATAGATCACGAATTCACAGTAAGCAACTCTTTTCAAAATGCGGATGGGATCATTCTTGATTTTCATCGAGGGAGATTTATATGCATTTTTACCATAATCTCTTGACATCGATGAGGAGTTTAACATGTCGGTGGAGGTCTTGGCTAGCACCCACAATCTTAAAACATAGCGCCCACATAGTTAAGACATTTGCGTCATGGGTTAGGAGAACCCATTGCAAACAATAATTTAATATTTGTTTAAAAATAATTAAAGGGAACCTTAACAAGGTTTTTAATTATTTAAATAAATACTTCCTCCTGGACCCAAATGCAGTAAACTAATGCATCCACCTGTAATATTTAAACCTGCCAACTTGGGGTTTACAAAAGACCTTTGAAACTGTCATGCCATAACCTTCATCAAAACAAATTATTTGACATCAAATCAAATTCCTTCAAGAGCTTCTTGACATCAATGACAACTTATACACTTGAGCAAAGGCAATGTACCCAAAGTACCCAAAATTGCCAACATTATTTACCCTATACACTTGGGTGTTGTAGCAACTTGCGCTCCATGTAATTTGGCAACATGAGTAGATTACCATAAGGCTACTTGAACCAAATTATTCATGGTCAAACTGAAATGTCTTCACTTCAATACCCAAGAAGGGCATTGTAATAAAAATACTCCACCAAAATGAGGTATTCATTTTATTTCTTCTATGAAATCTTATCAAAAATCAAAAATTCAAAAACAATTAAAACACCAAAAAAATCTTACAAAAACAACTAAAAAAGTTCAAAAACAGGGCCAAAAACCCACCAAAAACAAGTCAAAATGGTTAAAATTAACATGGATCAATATTGAACTAAAATTATTTATGGATGCTTTGAAAATTCTCTATTTCACTCCCCAAGAAGGCCACCATGGCTGGACCACTCCACGAGAATGAAATATTTAGTCTTTTGCTTCTATGAAACACCATCAAAACAATCAAAATCCTAGCAGAATTGATAAATCTTATAATGGGAAAACGTGATGGTTATCCCAATTAACTCATATGATTCAAGTGACTCATTTATTTATAATTTTTCATTCCCTAATCAACTCATCGCTTGATGGGGTAGTCATAATAACGAATTCACAAATAAAATCAACACTTATGCACTCAAAAGTGCAATTTTCATACATTCAAAAGAATATTTGCCAAAGATAAATTTGCAAGCCCATGATAGGACAAAAAATCAGCAAATACAACAAAAAAAGGGCTAGGACTCCTTTAAGTCTTGATAATTCACTTTTGAAAATACTTACAAGGAAACAAGGAACCAAGACCAAGTATATCCTAAGCCTGTATAACTGTCACTACAATATGGCTGAAAGGTAAACCACAATCAATCCTTCAACTATGTCCAAAGAAAATATTCCAAGAATGTATGCTCTTTCCACAATAGAGGCATCTAAATTTGGTTAGGTTAATTAACAACCTTAATAATTTAATTATTTAGTTATTTATTTTTTCTTAGCACTCTATTGCACACAGTGCATCTCAAAAAGGGGTATTTGTAGACACTAAAATCGTGTAAATTGGATAAGACTGCTAATGTGCCACTATGCTACACTCTTATAAATATCATATGTCCCTATTAGGCAACACTTAGGGATTAATTAGGGCTCCCAACCACTTTTGGTAAGGTTAACCCCACTTTTTGGAGGTTTTGGGCCATGTAGCTATGGTCGTCCCACCCAGGGATGGTCACAGTTCATGACTATACCACCCAGGGATGGCCACTAGTAGTTGTCCCTAGGTGGGATGGCCATGAACCAGACCCTCCAAAATTCAAATTTTTAGGAAAAATAGCAATCAATTCCTATCATTTATCTCACCCAATCACTTAAAATTGATTTGGAGGCTATCATAGACATCAAGACCTACAATTTGGAGGTCCAAATGGGCATCCTCTTTCACCCTATGCATGGTAAAGGAATTGAAAAGTGGTGGCACTTACCTTTCATTCCAAAAATTTCCCCTTTACCTATTTTTCCCTTTTGGGCTATAAATTGAGGTACTCACACCCAATTTCAAAAGGATAGATTTACAACATTTTGACCACGAAGTGCTACCCACATTTGTCCTCACACTTGCCCACGTATTTTCCTTGAAAACCTCTTCATTTGAAGGTGCTTTTAGGGGTATCCCAAAATATGCTAATTAATTCCAAAACCTATCAAATCTGAGAGTAATTTGACCAAATTCAATGACAACACATTTAGGAGAGTTTTAAACCAGATCCCCTTGGAATTGGTGGCAAAAACCACCCCATTTTGTGACCGTCCCTACTGGGGATGGATAACAGTCCTAGTTGGACTTTCCAAGGATGGTCATTAAATGGCTAAAAATTTGGACCCAATTTTAGCATATATCAAGTCTATAGCATTAGAATAGCAGCATACTCAAATTTGGTTAAATTTGGAAAATATTTGATGTGTTAATTTGTGTTTTGTAATTTCAGCCTTAGTTGCTCCTGCTAGGTACGATCACAGGTTTTGATCACAATTGCACTTTAATTTATGCTTGAATTCTTCAGAAATCATCTCATTAACATCATATCAAAATTTCAAGTCATTTGGATTTGTTTAGAATAGTCGCAAATAAATCTTATATTCATAGATGCATACTTTCTATGGTTTTTCATAGTTTTCAATATCAAACGCATATGCTATTAACTTCATTCAATATCTTGTGTGTAGGTGTAGGTATTTTATGCATGAGGGAGGAGCTAAGGATATGAATAAACATAGCCCAAGAATAGCTCTCAAGTGTGGGTTGCAAGAAGAACACTGGAAGCACACCATTAAGCTCATGAAGGGATTTGATTCCTCATAACTTGTAATCTAAAATGTATCAAAATAAGAAGCCCTCAAGGGGATGTATTGTAACCATTGGATTGATGAATTTATAAATACAAGGATAAAACCCCATTTTTTCACTTCAAATTATTCATCATTTCAATAGCTTACTTTGTTTACCTCTTTAGCATCTTTCTTTTGCATGCTTTCTTATAAACACTAGATTACATTTTAGTTTCAATCTATTTAGGCAAGCCATTTTTTTGCTACTTCAAGTAGCAATGAAAATTATTAGCCTTGTTGAACTTCCAAAAAATACCTAAAGTTTCATATCACCATCGTTGGGGAAGATCAATTAACCCATGGTCATACAATGTTTCGGCAATCAACTCGTTCTACCTGTATTGAGTCACTTTAACGTCACCAAACTGAAAATGCATGGTGCACATAGCTTGCTTTCCCATGTCTGACCCATATGTTTCATTGGTAACATCATTCTATTGGGCTAATTTTAGTGCAAAAATATACTCCATGGTAAAATACAACAAAATAAAAGGTTTGCTAGTGAAGCCAAAAATTCTAACGACAACTCCTTGCATCAGCAAAAATACATCACCTTTCTCATTTTTAACAATCTTCTCTTTCATTTTTTTTGACACTCTATCACACACACTATAAATGAGCTCAAGGGAGAGTCCCAAAAACATCCAGTTAAAATAATAATAGGACTCCAACAAATTTTGGGTCCATGAGTAGACCAGTAATGTTCTACCTACTTCATCTATTTTCTTTACTGCTACAAAGGCAAAATGGGGATGCATTTAATAAAAGAAGTACCATACAAAAAAATAACAATGCATAATGGTGACGTCTTCCCAACTCTCCACCTTCTACAATTGAGTGTGCATTATTTGAGCTATAAAATTTTCCCAATCAAAAAATTAGATTTATGGTTGCTTTCATGGCAATCGGGGCATAAAAATCAACCTGTAAAATACACTACACAAGCGATGCTTGCAACTTATGCACTATGGAATTTGAGGGTAGTGCAAAAATCCATGCCGACATCGAATATAATTATAGGCTCTTGAAATCTCTTAGCACCATTGAAAAATCAGGCAATTTCCTAGACCATGGTGTCTTCAGCTTTTGATTTTCCATGAATTGTCACATAGGTATTGTAGACTGGTATCTCTCCTCCTGATCTGCAAGATTGAGCCTCTTAAAAATAACTTCAAAAGGATGCCTTACACCACAAGTGCAAGCTTATCTAATCAAGTTGGCTAAAATGCTAAACAACCTATCTCCATTAGCATTTTGAACAACTCTCGTAGAGATCATAAAATAGAGCAATCACTCATACCAGCTCAGGATATGAATGCACTGGTGTAAAAGATACCAAAAAAGATGAGAGTAAAACACCGTGGTGTGAAAAATTTTGGTTGATAACTTCTAAAGATAAATTTTAATGTCTTACCACAATTTATCCATGCCTTTGTTTATGATTACACAGTCATCAATTTGTGTTAGGTGATCATAGTAAGGTGCCAGTTCTACTTCTTCGTCCTCCTATTTAGATTTTCACCACCTCTTCTCTAAGTCATACTTCTTCTGAGCCTTCTATTTCTTGTATTTTGTGGTCTTCTTTCTCATATTCAACTTTCTTTGAGCAAACAATAAATAATTTCAAACCTTGGAGCAAAAGCAATTCACAGCAACGTTACAAACAAGAGCTTTGCAATTTTTTGATTCTTCAAGTAAAGTGTTCACCCTTTTATAATTTTCCAACCATACCTATCAAATTTAATGCCTAGAGTGCACCTGCTAAATTTTGGGGCATGTCATGCTTTCCCATGATTCAATGGTTTTTCCCATATCTTTTCTGAGCGTCATGATTGGTTGTTTGATTTCTTTATTATTTTTCCTTCTTGGGGAGCATAACCTATCGTTAACAGTTAATTTAGGAAAACATGATTCATTACTTTTTTTACCTTGAACTGCATGATAGGCAACTGTTTCACTGAAGTAGATTTCCAAAAATATGTTTCACTAATTTCAATAGCAAAAAAACCACACGTTCTAGGAGTTTGCCTAAAAAGCAAGGCAAAAATCCATTTCACCCACTTAAACCCTAAAAATAGCTTTCGCCAATTCATACACCCAAAAAGCATGTGAGTGGAAGTGTCTTGCTGCCAACTTGAGTTTCACTCTGAAAATAGAAGATATGCATGACCAAAAGGCTTGTTTTTGGTAAAATCATTTTTTCTCTTCTTTTTTATCTTTTCGTCAAAGTGTTTTTCCCAACTTTAGCACCAAGCTTTTAAAATAGGCATGGTTTTAACTCCATTCTCCAAGAAAGCAAAAATATTTTAAAGCATGCATGCCTTTTGACATCTTTGCTACCAAAAAGAACTTCTAGGGTGAAATCTCCAACTTGGGCACACAAAAAAGGAAAAAAGGAGGATTTTTGCTAGAGAAAATTATTTTCGCCAGTGAAAATACCTTTGCCTAGCAAAAATAAATTTTGCTTTTCATTTTCATCCTTTTTTTATTTTTTTGTATCAAGGGAGGGGAAAAGAAGATTTTCGCCAGCGAAAATACTTCTGCTCAATGAAAGTAATTTTTTCTTTCCCTTCTTTTTGCATAAAAATCAAATGGTAAAATATATACATATTTAAAATTGTTTTTGAATTTCCTTATCGATAATAGGCCTTCAAATGAAGACCATTAACTGGAATTGGAAAAACACAACCTTCCATGTCTTGTAAGTAGTATGAGTTGACTTGATTAATGCTAGATATTTGGAAGGGAACTTCCCATATTGCTTCGAATTTATGATGAATACCTGGCTTGGACTTATTTTCATTCCATTTCAACACCATTTCACTAACACTGATTGCTTTGTTTTAGGTTTTCTTGCTAAACCAATTTTTAGTTACCTAAGCATGCTTCATGAAAGTATTATACACTTGCTCTCTTTCCTCCTCCAACTAAAAGAGCTAAGATAACCTTGTAATCATAGGATCAAACTCCCCCTCTTCACTATCAAGCAAGTGCAAATATTGGAGCATCGACAACTCTATATGGGTAGGCAAAATCGCTTATTTTCCATACATCAAAGAGTACAGAGAGGTTTTGATAGACTTATTAATTGAGATGTGATCATCCCATAGAGCTTTATTGAGGAGAAAATACCAACTCTACTTATTATATCCTAGAGTTTTTTTCAAAATCCTTAGCAAATTTTTATTTGTTGACTTAGCCAATCCATTTTCTTGTAGGTAGTAGTTGGATAAATTCTTCAAATATATTTTGTACTTGCTTGCAAATTCATTAATTTTAGCTCCAATGAACAGAGTCCCATTATCTGCCACAATGGCATCTGGTACACCAAAACACATTATCAACCCCTCTAGTAAATAAATGATGACTTCTTGATCTAATTTATTAGTTGGCACTAATTCTACCCACTAGGTGAAATAGTCCATGGTTGTTAAGATATAATTATGCCCAGCTTATGATTTAGGGTCAACAACCCCAATAAAATCTAAGCCCCATTATTGAAATGGTACTTCCCCTTGAATTGGGTGAAGCAGCAAGGAAGCATTTCTACTTTGAACAACATATCTCTGATATTTATCATAACTTTGGCTAACCTTGAATGCATCAGAAAAGACAGTAGACCAATAATAACCTATCTTTATGATTTTTAGAGCCATGGGTCTACCTACATAATGTCCTCCTCATAGTCCAAAATGGAATTCTTCTAGGATTTTCTATTTCTTTGACTCTTTGACACATCTTAGAAGTACTCCATCAATGTTCTTATGAAATAGCCCATTTGTCAGCATAACATACCTGCAGGCTTGTAGACTAAACCTTATTCTTTGCAAAGAATTAAGATGAGAAGGACACCTTGTATTGAAGTATTTGACAAGGTCCTCTATCCAATATCAATTAATTATAGGTTGATTAGCAGGATTACTTTCTTGCACTGGTTCTTCAAATTAGCACACTATTGTTTCAGAAGTAGCACTCCTCACAAGCTCTTGATACAGTGCTCAACTATGAACCAAATTGGTCGATAAAATCTTGATATAATTTTATTGGATCTTGGAGATCCAACCACATCTCTTGTCTCCAAGTTCTCCCTAGATAATGAAACTTTGGACATCAGGATGTACAACATGAACTATTGTTTTCTCTATGTGTAGACATGAAAAATTGACCCACTTTCAATGGGTAATCTTCCTTGCAACCCCTAAAATATCCCCAACCCTTGCCAAGGGCAAGGGAAGGCCTCTTTACCCTTCCCTTTTATTTTATTTTACCTTTTAGCAAAATTGCACCTTGTTTTCATGAGGTGCGACTTTGTGGAAGCGATATTGCACCCTGTTAAGATGGGACATGATTTCACTATTTTAATTTATTTTTTATTTTATTTTATTTTCTTCTTGGTCCACTTAGACCCAGGTTTAAACCCTCCACTATGCTTTTGTGTTGGTTGTGAGTTTATTTGTGCCCACCTTTATCATTTATAAAAGGAAGATCAATCTCACTCTTTATAGAAAAAAATATCATGATCACAGACTCTAATGCTCATGTGATCTTTGTCATCTAACACTCGCTTACTTATTTTATTTTTCTCTACTTTATGTGTCTTCTACAAGCTAACCAAGAGTGCAAATTTTGGATTTTGATTTCCTATTGTGTATATTGGATTTTTGCTTAACTTGGTGGATGCGCATTGTGGCTCAGAGGGAAAGAGTGCCAGTTTGGATACTTAGCCTTCTTCTATTGCTTCTATGTTCTCCATTTAGATTTTTCTCTTTGTGATTTCACATTTAATTACATTCTATGCATCCACTTTTATTTTTTTGTGTGTTTGAAGTGAAATCACACCCAGTTCTATCGAGGCATAACTTTGCTAATCCTAATTTAGGGTTTAAGTCCATAGAAGCAAAATCATACCCCGTTTTGATGGAGCACGACTTCGTTGAAGCGTTATCGTGCCCACTTTCTACAAGGTAAATTTTTGCCTGAGATCAGTCTGGGGGCAAGTTCTACTTTCTAATAGTTTTGTTAGCTTCATTAATGCATACTAAGTATATTGGCATATTTTGTTTTTGTTTTTATCATTTTTGCATATCTATTTTATGATTGATTCTCCAAAGGTAAATTTCTGATTTTGTGAAGGTCATCTAAGGGACCTAGGGGGCTTGAATGCTACACCTCCAAGGAATATTACACAGTTGTCTAAGCATGCCCCCTAATGCTAATCATTATTTTTAGTGTTTCTTATATTATCTTGTAGAAATAAGTATTTTTGATATCATTGGATAAAAGGCATAAAAAGCTAGGATCAACCACCGATTAAAGCTAAGTGTTCTGATTTATCTTACCAGTTTTCTAATCTGATCTAAATTTAATTCTTAGGCATCTAAAAGTGAAAATCATTTAGTTTTCATCTATGGATAATCTATGTGCATCCATTTTGTACATTTCTACTTTAAAAGTTTTCTAGAATAAACCCTAGGTTAGTGAGCATCCAAAATAAATAATCATATTAGGATAGCTCTTGTATGCTTGTATTATGCTTTTAGCTATTGTACTCTATTTTCTGCATTATCATCTATCCTTCCTAGTTTAGAACTAGAAAGACCAAACTTAGGTGTTTTTCTTAAAAAATGAATACATCAAACATTCTTGAATATCCTGAGGACTTGGAATGAGTCCTTAAACCATTCCTGGTGAACCCATCCCTCTAGCACCGAGTTTAGAGCACAACATACCCCCGTGGTTCATACCACAAAAGGTTTTCTCCTTATGTATCTAGCATTTTGTTTTGGGAATTGTACGTGGTAGGGTAGATTTCCCCCTCTCCATATTTGGTGAACCTGATGTGAACACCTCCTTTTTATTTCAAAAATTAAGCAAGATCATTTATCTTGTTTGAAAAATATTTAACTAATTAATTTTTTTTTGTTAGTTTTTCCCCTAATTTTTTTCACTGCTTCTAATGGCTCCTTTTCTTAGAAGCCAGAGGAAACAACTAGTGTCTTATTGTGTTCCTTTAGAAGATGATAATATTGATAGGAAAGACCCTGATATTGATCTAGAAGACTAAGAAGAGGTAGACATGGAAACTAAAACTAATCCTGATCCTTTTGTTGGACCTAATGGTATTTATGTCATTTTATCATTTGATCACATTTGGAAATTCATGAAATATCACAAGGAAAAACTATTGGAATATGTAGAACGAGAAGCTCATATTGAAATATAGAATGTTACTCCTTCCCATTCCAATAGGTCTCCTTTTCTTAAACATGATATTCCTATATCTCAATCCATGCATCAAAACAATTTAAATAACCAAGTAACTTGTGCCACTACTAATACCACCAATGTTGGAGGGAATCTGCAAGTCTCTTTAACTAGTAATGGCTAGAAAAATTATTCTCAATTTCCTCCTTCATCCTCTAATATCAGCACCATTGCTTTTGTTCCACAAAATTTTAACTATCCACAAAGTTCCACATACAACCAAAGTATCCAAAACTTAAATCAAACATCAAGGTTTCAACATACATACTTTCCTCATTTGGGAATTATGGGAAACATACATAGTAATTTAGAGATGCAAAATTTGACAAATGTAGTGATTCAATTGGTTTCAAGGATGGATATGATTCAACCTTCAAGTTTTAAATATAGTTATAAAGAAATTTGTAGTCAACCATTGGATCCTATTTTTGTTGTTAGACCTTATCCTAAGTATTTTCCATGCCATTATTGCCAATATATAAAGGGATTGAAGATCCAATAGAGAATTTAAGAGGATTTAGGATAGCTTGTCATGATCTTGTTTATGATGATGTGCTCTTAATGAAAATATTTCCAAATATTATTTTTGGAGTGGCATTAGAGTGGTATTATTGGTTGCCCAACTATTCTTTGAAGAGTTTTGAGAAGACTGTAGAAATATTTGTTCATAAGTTTAGTACTTACATTGAAAAGAAGTGACTATGAGAGATCTATATGATTTAAAATAAAGTAAAGAATAAATATTTTTAGAATTTCTAGCCCGTCAGAGAAGTTTTGTTGGCCAATTAAGACAACCTCTATCTCAAAAATATATTCTTGATATATTCATTGGTAATTTACAAGAACAGTTATCTTATGCTCTAGAAACTACTACTATCACATCTCTAGATCAAGTAATCAAATTAGCAAGAAAAGTGGAACAAGCTCTCATTAGAAGAGGTCAGCTTAAGGTTAAAGAAGATAAGTTAGTTAAATGTCAACATAAGAATAATAATATAGGAGGTAATAGTGATAGTAGGCCTATTAACAATTTCACTAATAGCCTACAAAATATTGTACTTCAGAAGCCTCCTAAAAGGAACTTCACAAGATTTAATATGCCTATTGAAGTAGTTTTAAAACAACTATTGTATGCTAAGGCAATTGAATTACCCCTAGTAATACAGTTAGATACTACAACTCATTGGTATAAGGTAAATCAATATTGCGCTTACCACAAAGTAGAAGGACATTGGACAAACACTTGTAAGAAGCTGAAGCATGTGGTTAAAGATTCGATTGATGCAGGATACATTTATTTAGGTAATATCCAATCAATAAGTAATCAAACTCCTACTCAATAAGTTCCAACAATAAATCAAGACTTGGGGATATTTAAGGATCCCCTACCAAAGCATGATCAACAAATAGCCAATAAGGTTTCTCATCAAGATGATTCCTTATGCCATAGTAATATGGTTTGTATGGTTGGAGTAACTACAAGGAAAGAGGCTCAAAATCAATAACATCAGTAAGGATAGAGTTTAGTATCTTAGCCTAGTATAGTTTTAAAGGAGAATTAGAGAAGAGATTCAGCTACAAGAATTTTGCCTATAGTGTTGAGACCACAGTCATAGGTTTTATTTGATTTTTAGAATCAGTTAGCTAGTGCACCAACAAAAATATTAGTGTTAGAAATTTTGGAAACTTCTCATGATCACATAAATGCTTTAATTAAATTTTTACAACAACAATTTATTTTCCCAGACATCCCTCCTGATGCCATAGTTGATACCGTAGGTTATTTTGGGATACATCATATCTCATTCTTAGATGATGATAAAACTTCCTCAAAATTACATGGATATTCTTCACTTTACATCATCACACTTATTGGGGATACCCTTATCAAGTGATTTTTTATTGATAATGGTTCACCCCTTAATTCTTGTATATATCAATTCTTTCAAAGATAAAGCATGCTCAGAATATCAACTGCCTCTACCTCTTGCCAGTACGTGGAACTCCTTTCCACCGAAGACCTCCTATCCTCAATGCTTAGCCTAAGAGACCTCTGCCTTCTATGATCACATCCACGACGAGCTCAAGCAACCTGTACCAAACACAATCAGTCGGTCTAGTACAAGTCTTCCTCTATCTATCATATCTGTCCAACACTTGAAAAAATCAATCCTCTACACACAAGCCTTCTCAAAGACTTGCCAAATCTATCATCAGGTTCTTCTCAAAGAACCAATGCACCTCTATCCTCAGGTTCTCTGATAGAACTCTCAAACTCAGCTCATAATTCCTCTGCTAGGACCTGTCCAAATCTGCTCACAAGTCCCCACCGAAACCTATCCAAAACCTGCTTAAAAGTCCCCACCGAAACCTGTCCAAAACCTGCTCACAAGTCTCCACCAGAACCTGTCCAAAACCTCAGCAAACTCACCAAGAAAAACTTGCTTAGCATGAACCCACAAAGAGAATTATTAGAGACCCAATGTGATTCATCAACCTCATAGAAGCATAAAGAGAATTTTTAGAGACTCAATATGATTCATCAACCTCATAGAAGCATAAAGAGAATTGTTGGAGACTCAATATGTTCTATACTTAACTCCCAATATCAATCTCAACTCAATCTCAATCTCAAAAGAATAAGATAGATATAGTATGCTTTTCTCAAGAACATGAAACACAACCCAACAATTGCCAACCATGCAATATCTCATATAACAATGATACTCATGTTCTTTCCACAACCAATTAGGGTTTTAACAACAATGCTCATCAAACAAGGTTTAGTCAACCAACACCATTCAACTCAACATCAACCTTGAAGCATTCAACCAATCATCACAAGAAAAGGAAACAAGTAGAAATCCTTTTCCCTCCACACTTATTTTTAGAAAACCATCAATCAATAACAACCATGGAAGAATGTGCCCATACCTTTACTTTGATGAAGAAGGAGAACTCAAAAACTGTCACAACATTAACTCTCAATTTACCACCAATTAGAGTTAGCAACTATACAATAATACATAATAATAAAGAACCAAAATAACACCTTATTACTCCAACTTAATATTAACCACCAAAATTATAATATACATACAAAGTAAAATATCTTTACACCTTATTACTCCACATAAGCATCAAGCATTAATAATAACAATGTCAAAACAAATATTACAACTTAACCTTATACCTCCATCAATAATTCTTGATCAAATCAACTCAAATATCCCAATTCAACAATAAAAATATTTACCTTGGCAATACTTAGTTCTCCAACCTTAGGAGAAATGAGGAGCCACCACTATAAGTGCTAAAGCGCATTCTCCTCTACTTACGTAGCCCAATCACAGCCACTCTCCTTCATGCATCACAACAAAAGGAAAAATGCACTCGACGTGATTCGAAACCTGTATCTCTGCCTAGCGAGTGCCTTTACTCAAACTCCATCATCGTTGGAGCACAAGTGCTCGACAAAGAAATATTAAACTATCCTTTGTTTTATCTTCACTTGATTGTAGGATATGGAAAACATATTCGTTTTCCTAGCACTGTCCAAAACATAAGTCACTGAATGCTTGCATTAATCATCTCACAACATAGTCTAGAAAAACACAGTTCAGGTGCAATTGCCAATCCACTAACGTCAAGCAAAAAGGTAAGGATGCAGCCCAAGATCAAATTCGAGTATGCCAAGCATGGTTTCCAAGACACAAATCAAACATGATTTCAAGGACGTCAATTGGAGATTTGAAGACATAGAGCAAGCATAAATCGAAGACACCAAGTGCTATTCAAATGATACAGAGCAAACGCAAATCGAAGACACCAAGCGCTATTCGAATGATACAGAGCAAACACAAATTGAAGAATCCAAATAATCAGTGGTGCTCTTACTTTAGAAAATCATCCCCACTTATATAGCCATTTCTCCTTAATTGTTTGACGTCGGTGCTCCTCCAATGATGGCAACACGTCGGCAAAAGAAAACTTTATCTGCGTCGCTTAAGGGTTAAAAGACCCTTTAATAATAATTAAAATAATAATTATTATTATTTTATTAATAATAAATTAAACTTAGACCTTTGTCAAAGGTTTGAATTAATTTAATTATTAATAATAAACATGGACCTTCAAGGTTTTTCAAGAAGCAAAAACCTTTGCATTAAGTTAAGCTTGGTTTTAATAAAAACCCTTAATGAGTCCAAATGGTTTTAAGAAAAACCTTTAACCTTGTCACCATGGTTTTAATAAAAACCCTTTAACAATATGAAGCTTTCTCAAGATATTTTTGACATCACACTCTTTTTGATATCAACACAAAAATGCCTTTTGACATCAATGACAACTTATACACTTGAGCAAAAGCAATGTACCCAAAGTACCCAAAATTGCCAACAACTACATCATCTTATATGGACCCTCCTCCTTTATCATACCTATTCCCACATATGCCTCATATTCCTCATTCAAAAGCATCATATATTGCAGCTCCTTTACCTCCTCTTCCTTCTCAGATTCCCCAAGAATCCTCTATCCTCCTTGATATTCAAAATTCTTTGAAAACTCTCAGCAATAAAATAAATTCAATGGAAAAAAGTTAAATGGAGATATATCAACAAAGGATATTTCCTTATGTTAACAAGGATCAAAGACCTAGTCCTAGTAACAACACTAGGGTTAGATTCAATGCAATCCAAGAATATCATAATTGTTCTTCTGAAACAAGTTTGGTGAATGTATGGTGTTTGGTGTGTAATAATCCCCATGATTCATAATCTTGTGTTATTTACCAACACCATGTACAATAGGCTATGGAGAAAGTAGAGAGAAATTATAAAGGAAGAGTGAATATGCTCTAGAAACCAAATCAGATCATGGTTGGAAAATATTTTGATGAGGATGGACCCATTTTTGTCATGACTAGGTCAGGCAATAAAATACTGCAAGTTGATCAATAAAATATGGGTCAATTTTAGGTCCTCTCACAAAAGCAAATAGATCCACCTCCCCAAAGTAGTTATACTTTCCCTATCCCCTAGGAAAAATAAAAGGAGGTTAGTTTTCCTAAGATATTTGAGAAAGAAACTAAAGGATATGGAATGAGATCCAATAATGAAGCCCAAGAGAGGCTTCTATTCCCTTTCATTACCAATAGGTAGAGAACTGAGGTCACACAATAGTATAAAAGAAAATATGGTGAGCTAGAGAGAAGTCCTGAGAGACCCACCTCTATCACATATGAATATAATATTATGGATGAAATGAAGAAGATACCATCCAAAGCTAGCCTATATGATACTCTCTTCATTCCTGGCCAAATAGACCTACTAAAAGCTTGTTTGAACAAATATCTATAGGAAAAGCATGCTCAGAATATCAACTGCCTCTACCTCTTGCCAGCACGTGGAACTCCTTTCCATCGAAGACCTCCTATCCTCAATGCTTAGCCTAAGAGACCTCTGCCTTCTATGATCACATCCACAGCAGCTCAGCAACCTGTACCAAACACAGTCAGTCGGTCTAGTACAAGTCTTCCTCTATCTATAATATCTGTCCAACACTTGAAAAAATCAATCCTCTACACACAAGCCTTCTCAAAGACTTGCCAAATCTATACTCAGGTTCTTCTCAAAGAACCAATGCACCTCTATCCTCAGGTTCTCTGATAGAACTCTCAAACTCAGCTCATAATTCCTCTGCTAGGACCTGTCCAAATCTGCTCACAAGTCCCCACCGAAACCTATCCAAAACCTGCTTACAAGTCTCCACCGAAACCTATCCAAAACCTGCTCACAAGTCTCCACCAGAACCTGTCCAAAACCTCAACAAACTCACCAAGAAAAACTTGCTTAGCATGAACCCACAAAGAGAATTGTTAGAGACCCAATGTGATTCATCAACCTCATAGAAGCATAAAGAGAATTTTTAGAGACTCAATATGATTCATCAACCTCATAGAAGCATAAAGAGAATTGTTAGAGACTCAATATGTTCTATACTTAACTCCCAATCTCAATCTCAACTCAATCTCAATCTCAAAAGAATAAGATAGATATAGTATGCTTTTCTCAAGAACATGAAACACAACCCAACAATTGCCAACCATGCAATATCTCATATAACAATGATACTCATGTTCTTTCCACAACCAATTAGGGTTTTAACAACAATGCTCATCAAACAAGGTTTAGTCAACCAACACCATTCAACTCAACATCAACCTTGAAGCATTCAACCAATCATCACAAGAAAAGGAAACAAGTAGAAATCCTTTTCCCTCCACACTTATTTTTAGAAAACCATCAACCAATAACAACCATGGAAGAATGTCCCCATACCTTTACTTTGATGAAGAAGGAGATCTCAAAAACTGTCACAACATTAACTTCAATTTACCACCAATTAGAGTTAGCAACTATACAATAATACACAATAATAAAGATCCAAAATAACACCTTATTACTCCAACTTAATATTAACCACCAAAATTATAATATACATACAAAGTAAAATCTCTTTACACCTTATTACTCCACATAAGCATCAAGCATTAATAATAACAATGTCAAAACAAAGATTACAACTTAACCTTATACCTCCATCAATAATTCTTGATCAAATCAACTCAAATATCCCAAGTCAACAATAAAAAGATTTACCTTGGCAATACTTAGTTCTCCAACCTTAGGAGAAATGAGGAGCCACCACTATAAGCGCTAAAGCGCATTCTCCTCTACTTACGTAGCCCAATCATAGCCACTCTCCTTCGTGCATCGCAACAAAAGAAAAAATGCACTCGACGTGATTCGAAACCTGTATCTTTGTCTAGTGAGCGCCTTTACTCAAACTCCATCATCGTTGGAGCACAAGTGCTTGACAAAGAAATATTAAAATATCCTTTGTTTTATCTTCACTTGATCGTAGGCTATGGAAAACATATTTGTTTTCCTAGCACTGTCCAAAACATAAGTCACTGAATGCTTGCATTAATCATCTCACAGCACAGTCTGGAAAAACATAGTTCAGGTGCAATTGCCAATCCACTAATGTCAAGCAAAAAGGTAAGGATGCAGCCCAAGCCCAAATTTGAGTATGCCAAGCACGGTTTCCAAGACACAGATCAAACACGATTTCAAGGATGTCAATTGGATATTCGAAGACACAGAGCAAGCACAAATCGAAGACACCAAGTGCTATTCAAATGATACAAAGCAAACGCAAATCAAAGACACCAAGCGCTATTTGAATGATACAAAGCAAACACAAATCGAAGACTCCAAATAATCGATGGTGCTCTTACTTTAGAAAATCATCCCCACTTATATAGCCATTTCTCCTTAACTGTTTGACGTCGGCGCTCCTCCAACGATGGCAACATGTCGGCAAAAGAAAACTTTATCTGCGTCGCTTAAGGGTTAAAAGACCCTTTAATAATAATTAAAATAATAATAATAATTATTTTATTAATAATAAATTAAACTTAGACCTTTTTCAAAGGTTTGAGTTAATTTAATTATTAATAATAAACATGGACCTTCAAGGTTTTTCAAGAAGCAAAAACCTTTGCATTAAGTTAAGCTTGGTTTTAATAAAAACCCTTAATGAGTCCAAATGGTTTTAAGAAAATCCTTTAACCTTGTCACCATGGTTTTAATAAAAACCCTTTAACAATATGAAGCTTTCTCAAGATATTTTTGACATCACACTCTTTTTGATATCAACACAAAAATGCCTTTTGACATCAATGACAACTTATACACTTGAGCAAAAGCAATGTACCCAAAGTACCCAAAATTGCCAAAAGCTACATCATCTTATATGGACCCTCCTCCTTTATCATACCTATTCCCACATATGCCTCACATTCCTCATTCAAAAGCATCATATACTGCAGCTCCTTTACCTCCTCTTCCTTCTCAGATTCCCCAAGAATCCTCTATCCTCCTTGATATTCAAAATTCTTTGAAAACTCTCAGCAATAAAATAAATTCAATGGAAAAAATTTAAATGGAGATATATCAAAAAAGGAGATTTCCTTATGTTAACAAGGATCAAAGACCTAGTCCTAGCAACAACACTAGGGTTAGATTCAATGCAATCCAAGAATATCATAAATGTTCTTTTGAAAAAAGTTTGGTGAATGTATGGTGTTTGGTGTGTAATGATCCCCATGATTCATAATCTTGTGTTATTTACCAACACCATGTACAATAGGCTATGGATAAAGTAGAGAGAAATTATAAATTAAGAGTGAATATGCTCTAGAAACCAAATCAGATCATGGTTGGAAAATATTTTGATGAGGATGGACCCATTTTTGTCATGACTAGGTCAGGCAATAAAATACTGCAAGTTGATCAACAAAATATGGGTCAATTTTAGGTCCTCTTTCAAAAGCAAATAGATCCACCTCCCCAAAGTAGTTATACTTTCCCTATCCCCTAGGAAAAATAAAAGGAGGTCAGTTTTCCTAAGATATTTGAGAAAGAAACTAAAGGATATAGAATGAGATCCAATAATGAAGCCCAAGAGAGGCTTATATTCCCTTCCATTACCAATAGGTAGAGAATTGAGGCCACACAATAGTATAAAAGAAAATATGGTGAGCTAGAGAGAAGTCTTGAGAGACCCACCTCTATCACATATGAATATAACATTATGGAGGAAATGAAGAATATACCATCCAAAGCTAGCCTATATGATACTCTCTTCATTCCTGGCCAAATAGACCTACTAAAAGCTTCTTTGAACAAATATCTGTAGGAAAAGCATGCCACCACAATCCTTAGAATACCATCTGAAAACAAAGAAATATTCCCTACCACTTTAAATAATAAACCCCCTCCCTTTTACATTTCTCTAAGGATGGAGGTTTGTATTGTTCATAATTATATGATTGACTCAGGGGCATCCACCATAGTTATGCCTAAAGTGGTTTACGAGGAGATGGATATGGAGTATACCAGATCCTACCCTGGAGTTCTGTAGTTAGATGGGATACCAGTGAAGATAGTGGGAGTGATAAAATATATCTTGATGAGGCTACATAGAGCACCTAAGGTAACCATAGTGTAAGAGATAGTGGTGGTGGATCTAGAGCCTTATTTTAGCTTATGCCTTTCAAGAGAATTCACTACAAAATTGGGAGCAGGGTTATACACAATGGCAAATATTTGCAAATTGGGTGAATATTAGGATTTCCAAAATTGAAAATTGGTGAATATGAGGACCCTCGATGTCAGCCCATTCACCCAAAAATTTTAGGACCAAATGTTTCTTAGGGTCAATTCACCCCAATATATATCCAAACATAGCTATATTTGTACTCTTTGGAAAGCTCTTTTCAAGTTTGATATAATGATGGTGTTTTTATGAAGTTATAAGGTGATTTAATAGGTCAAAACATACCCCAAATATGACCTTACTTTTTAGGGTTTTAAATACCCCAAATTTTGGTGTAAAAATGATTGACTTGATTTTCTTAGGATTCACTTTGATTCACCTTTATTTCAGTTAGGATTCGTCATTTTTTACAAGTACATTTTGAGTCCAACCCCTTATGCATAACCCTGGTAGGGAGAATGCATGTATATGGACTATTCTAGCATGGTGATTCCTTTCAAAGGAAAGACAATAAAAGTAACACCCAAGAAGCCTGTGTCTTACCACATTGAAAAAATTGAAGAGGACATGTGCAATCTCACTCCTCCAGAGGAATTTGAATTTGTGGAAAACTTTGAAGAGTTGGGAATTGAAGATGAACTACATTTCAGATAGGATTATAGTCAATTCAGGATAGGTATGGGTATATATAGTATTTCCATATAAATAGAGAAGAGAATTCCAAATATATCTAACTAGTATCTGAGAGAAAAAGAAATCATAATGGAAATGGTGCTAGTGCCGATGTGCTATTACAGTACCAATAATAAGGGATAAAGAGTTTGAAATATAGGCTAACATGGTCATGTACTAATAATGCTACATAATATGAGGCTCTATGCCTTGGACTGATGCAAGCAAAAATCATAGGCATTAAAACCTTGAATATATATGGTGACTCTTAATTAATTGTAAATCAAGTAAGGGAAAGATGCAGTAGTAAGTACCATTACCTGAAAGTATATAGAAATAGGGTATGATATTTTATGGAATCATTTGATGCCCTAATCATAAATTTTATTCCCAAAAGAAAGAATACCTTAGCAGATTCCTTGGCAGTGAGGGGAGATAATTTCAACCCTTTCGTAGACATAGGAGTTACAAAGGAGAAAGGGATCAAAATATTTTTTAGTCCTATAGTTCTAGATAAGCAATTTTTTTGTAGTTCTTTTAAATTTATGAACAACTCATTGATTTTTTGGTGAGATAAGTTTGTTTATCCACTATTCAAGAGGAAAATACTAAGGATATTGATAAATAGGATGTCATTCAACTTAAGAACAATCATATGCCTAGAGGATTGGTTACTCTCTATATATTTTTTGATAATGAAGATAGGAAAAAGATCAGATCCATGGAAATAAATGAGAAGATCTATAAAGAAATTAAAATTTAAAAGGAAAATAAGCTCAAGGTTGGAGTTCGATGTTCTCCAGAAGAAGAGGAGGATATCAAAGCTTTATGCCTAAAGTACCAAGATATTGTGGCTTGGTCATATGAGAATCTAAAAGTATATGACAAGAAAGCCATCCAACACACAATCGAGCTAGAGCCAAATGCAAAACCATTCAAGTAGAAATAGAGGCCTGTGAATCCTAGGATTGAAGCCATAATGAGAGAGGAACTATTAAAGTTCCTAAAGGATAAGATCATTTATCCAATCAAACATTCAACCTAGGTAGCCAACTTGGTGCTTTTAAGGAAGAAGAATGGTGACATCCGCTTGTGTGTAGATTTTAGAAACCTCAATCAAGTGTCACTTAAGGACCACTACCCCCTCCCATAGATTGATCAAATATTGCAGATTATGGCTGAAGAAAAAATATTCTCACTTCTAGATGGCTTCTCTTGCTATAACCATATTTGGGTGAAGGATGAAGATCAGTTTAAAATATAATTCACCACAAAATAGGGCACTTTTACCTATTATAGAATGTCTTTTGGACTATTTAATGCAGGGGCGACATTCTAGAGAGCAATGGACTATGCATTTGGGGAGCTGATCAACAAGGTCATTCTAATTTACTTAGATGATATGGTTGTATTCTACCATAACAAGCAAGACCACCTAGTGCATATTAAACAAGTCTTTCAAAAGTGCAAAGAATTTTTTATTTCTCTTAATCCTAATAAGTCATTCTTTGTAGTTCATGAAGGAAATTTTCCAAGCCATGTGGTATCCAAATAAGGTATGACCATTGATCTAGATAGAATCAAATTCATCCTTACCCTTCCACTTCCTATGAATAAGAAATATTTGTAGTCCTTCTTTGGTTAGATAAACTTTATCAGGAAATTTATCTTTAACTTTGCTCAAAAGGTGAAGCCTATATCTGAACTACTGAAGAAGAATGCATATTTCAAATGGACTGAGGTAAGAAAGCAAGCCTTTGAAATCACCAGGAAATCCATTGCTACAACTCCAATGTTATTCAACCCAGACTTCAGCAAGAACTTCATTCTTTATGCTTATGGAGCTGAGGAAAGCTATGCATCAGTGCTCACCTAGAAGAATGATGAAGGAGAAGAGCACCCCATATACTTTTTGAGACAAAATCTTCATGAATATCAGGTTAAGTATAATTTCATTGAGAAATAAGTATTTATAGTAATTAAATCATTGGAAAAAATTAGGTAATACTTGGTTCAAAGCAAGACCCTGGTTTATGTGGTTAATCCGACTGTGAAAAGTTCTATTTTACAAGGTGAACTTGGAGACAAAAGAGCTAGTTGGATTACTAATATCCAAGAATATGATGTGGAAATCCATCCTACCAAGCTGGTGAAAGGTATATCCCTATGCCATGGTCTGATAGGAGCAATTATTTCATTAGAAGTGATAGCCTATCAATCAACAACAAAGGATCAAACTGAGGAATTACATTCAAGATAATCAAACTAGGTAGATCAAATGACTAAGTACTTTCATATTGGGTTTAACCTCCTAATATTAACCAATTATAGAGGAGAAGATATAGGCTTTAGGCTTTGAAATATGTTCTATTTCTAGAAGGCTTATAAAAGAGAAACCTTTATGGAGTTGTACTTACATGCTTAAAATATGATCAACAACAAAATATCATAGAGGATTTCCATGGGGTACTATCTAGAGGACACTTCTTAGAAGATTAATACCTTTGAATATTATTAGGGTAGAATGTTACTAGCCTACCATATTTTTTGACACCTTTAAAGTCACTAGAGCCTGTGATGAATTCCAACGGTATGTGGGAAGAACAAGGAATGCATTATTTCCCCTTTGTAAAATACGGAACAGATGTTTATTGTATTGCACAGATTAAATAAGGATTACAATGAACTAATTTCCGGAGGTTGCCAAACCAACCAGCAACATTAGCAAATTGTTATAACAAGATAACAAATGCTGAATAAGACAAATGAAATAGTAAGTAGTATGTTAAGTACGCTAACATCCCCCTTTATTACATTATTTGGGTAATGTAATAACTAATAGCTATACTAGACTACTAACATCCCCTTACATCATTTTGCAATACAAAGTGAGCTGCGAAACAATTCAAATTTGACACGTCCAAGTGCCTTAGTGAAAATGTCCGCAACTTGAGCATCGGTGGGAATGTGCGAAGCTGAATTCGGTGCTTTGGAACTTCATCTCGAATGAAATGACATTGTGTGTCAATGTGCTTTGTTCTTTCATGATGGACTGGATTCTTGACGAGGTTCATAACACCCTGATTGTCGCAAAACAAGTGTATTGGAGATTTTGATGGATGGCCCATACTTGTCAGAATGCGACGTAACCATATCACTTCGCACACAGCTTCACGTGCGGCGCGATATTCTGCCTCCGTTGATGAAATAGCAACCACCGTTGCTTCTTGCTGTGCCAAGAGACAGGACCGGATCCCAGATGAAAAATGTATCCAGAAGTTGACTTGCGATCATCAAATGATCCGGCATAGTCGGAGTCCGTGTATCCTTGCAAGAAGAATTTGTTGTTCCTCTTGTATTCTAGGCCATATTCCATAGTACCCTGGACATAGTGAAGAACACGTTTTGTCGCTTTCCAATGAGTGGTCTTAGGCTCCTCGCATGAACCTCGAAAGATAGTTGCAAGCAAATACGAGATCTGGCCTAGTATTGGTCGGATATATGAGACTCCCAATCAACCGTCGATAGAGAGTACCATCTACCTGAGGTGAATCATCATATCGCGATAACCGAAGTCCATTCTCCATCGGAGTTGCCATTGGCTTGCAATCAGTCATGCGATATTTTTCCAGCAATGTCTTGGCATATTTTTTCTGAGACACTTTGATGGAGTGCTCCTTCTGGCTGAATTCCAGACCAAGACAATAATGGAGAAGTCCGAGATCTGTCATCTCAAAAGATTTGCACAAGTTTCTTTTGACAAGAGAGATCATAGTTTCTGAACTCCCTGTAATGAGCAGATCATCCACATAGAGTACAAGCAACACTATCTCAGACCCCTGTTTCTTGAAATAGAGGTTTGCATCCGACGGACATCTCTTAAATCCATGCCGCATAAGGTGATTGTCCATTTTTATATACCAAGCTCGAGGAGCTTGTTTCGGACCATATAAGGATTTGACCAATTTGCAAACCTTCTCGCTCTTGGCCTTCCACTTCAAATCCTTCAGGCTGAGTCATATAGACTTCTTCTTGGAGATCACCATTTAGAAAGGCACTTTTGACATCCATCTGGTGAACTTTCCACCCATATTGTGCTGCCATAGCACACATAACCCGAATTGTGGTCATCCGAGAAGTAGGTGCAAAAGTTTCCTCGTAGTCAATGCCTTCCTTTTGAGCATAGCCCTTTGCAACAAGACGGGCCTTATGCTTATCAATTGTTCCATCCGCCTTGTACTTGACTTTATATACCCATTTGCAGCCAATGGGCTTCTTTCCATGCGGCAAATCAACAAGCTTCCAAGTTTTATTCTTCATCAAAGACTCATACTCTGTATCCATAGCGGCCTTCCACTGAGGCTCACTGAGAGCATCTTGCACTGATGCAGGTTCAAGATCATCTATGGTAGACATGAACGCCCTGTCATCATCAATATCCATATCCTCTACTTCTGTACTTGGAGTCACATAAAGTTCCTCAAAAGATTGACAAAGATCATCAACCTCACCAGTTTCTTTGGCTTCTTTTTCCTTTTGAGCCATACTGCGTGTACGAGGTCTATCCAAATTCAAATTGGGAGGAGTGGATAAATTTGCATCTCTGATTGTATTTGTACACCATTTAGGATTCTTCTTCGATGGAGTTGAAGAAGATGTAGAAGGACCTCCTGTCTGTGTTGACGAAGGAATCTTCTCTTCCTTAGATTCCACAATATCTTGGTGTACTTTAGATGTGCTCTGTGATGTGAAAGCTTCATCAAAGACAACATCTCTCCTGATATGAATTTTCTTGGTCAAAGGATCTATCAACCGATATCCTTTAGAGTGCTCGTAATAACCAAGAAAAATACATCTCATTGTTTTCTCATCTAGCTTCTTCCTTTTCTCTTTCGGTATGTGCATGAAAGCGTGACATCCAAAAATACGTAGATGAGATATGGAGGGTTTTCGACCACTCCATGCTTCCTGTGGAGTCATTCCTTTTAGGGCCTTTGTGGGTGCCCTATTCAACAGATACACCGCAGCTGGTGACAGCCTTCGCCCAATATTGTTGCCCAAGAGTAGCTCCTGTGAGCATACAACGAACCATTTCCATGATAGAACGGTTCCTTCTCTCAACAACTCCATTTTGCTGAGGAGTATAGGCAGTTGTTAACTGTCTCTTGATTCCATGCTTATCTAGGAATGCAAAAAATTCATTAGAGGTAAACTCTCCCCTCGATCTGAGCGGAGGGTTTTAATAGAAGCTCCTGACTCCTTCTCAACGGATTTCTTGAACTGCTGGAAGAATGCAAAGCTTCAGATTTCAGTTGGAGAAAGAAAACCCACATCTTTCGTGAGTAGTCATCTACGAATAACCGAAAGTACCTCTTCCCTCCACAACTGTTGGGTGTGAAAGGACCGCACGGATCGGTGTGAATTAACTCTAGAGGTTTTCGTGCTCTTGTAGAGCTCTTCTCAAATGGTACTCTATGCTGCTTTCCTGCTAAGCAGTCAGAGCACACTGGCAATGTGGCATAAAGGGAAGGAAGACCCTTTACCATCTCATACTTACCGAGCTCAAGTAAGTAGCCGTAACTAAGATGCCCATATCTCTTGTGCCATAGGGAAGTTGCCTCCTTGGTAGAGACAATCATGGCAACATGTGGAGTAGAGATAGCATCTAGTGCAAATAAGCCGTGCTTATATGAAGCTATTGCAATCTGCTTACCCTTCCTGGTAATGGTACAACACTTCTTTCCATTCTCAACACGAAAGTTGACAACCATATTTCTATCCAGGATTTGTGTCACTGACAACAAATTGTTGGCCAATCCCGAAACATAGAGGACTTTGTCAATCTGACACTTGCCATCAGGAAGAGTGACCGAAACCGTACCCTCTCCCCGAACCCCGTAGGTTTTATCATCAGCAATGGTGACAGGTTTGCCCTCTTTGGCCACAAATGATTCAAACCACGATCTGTCGCCACTCATATGTTTGCTAGCTCCGTAATCGACATACCAAACAGGATCCCTCTCGTGTGGAATCTGTGGTAGTCATGAGCACCTTGTGTGCCCATTCGAAATCCGAGTCGATTCTTCAACAACAACATTCACCCGGGGTTGCTTGTTTTTATTTTGTGGTTTGTTTTGGCCTTTCCGCTTGTTCTTATGCCAACACCTGTTGGTGTCATGGTTGTCTTTCTCACGGATCTTGCACCACCTCTTCTTCTCGTTGAGGTTGTTTGCCTTTTCCTTTCGTATCCCGTTGAGAATTTCCTCCTTTCCGAAAGTTGCCTCCTTTTTGCCCATTACCTTTCTTCCTAGAACCCCGCCTCGTTGGTGTATAGGGTCTGTATTGGAAGAATCATCCTTGTGAAGTTGGCGTGCCTCCTGTTGTTGAAGCAGATTGACCAACTCGATGTAGGTAATTTGTCGTTGAGACACCTGGATGGAGGTTATCAACATATCAAATGAAGAAGGTAAAGCTCTCATCACAAGTGAAATGAGAAGCTTTTCATCCACAGTATCTCCCAAAGAACTCAATTTCTCTTTCAACTCAGACACTGCACGTAAAGAGTTCAACTGTTTCACCCTGCCTCAAACTCAAGTTATGAAGTTGTTGTTGAAGATGAAGAATGGTGGAATCATTCTTTCCCTCATAGATGGTTCTAAGGGCATCCCATGCCTCTTTACCACTTGCTTTGTCAGCTATATGAGGTTGCACTTCATCTGAAACAGCAAACAAAATGAGCACCTTTGCTCGACTGTCTTTCTTGTCAAAAGCTATCTGATCTGCGGAAGGACCCGTGGATCCTGCTGTTGGTGAAGGCCTAGTTGCTACTCCAGTAACAATATCCCACAAATCTTCCATTTGGAGAATTGCCTTCATCTTATGTTTCCATGGTGTATAATTTGGACCTTTCAATAACTGATGCGGATCAGTCATCAACTTTGCAACAACTGCCATAGTGAAGGTTCCTTATATCACCAATTGGTCCCCCTTTCGATATACCTTTTGCTAGGCCAATATACCGTACAAAATACCCGCCCTTACGTGAGGGAAACTATAGGTATTTAGAAAGATCAACAAAAATCACCCGCCCTTACGTGAGGGAGACTATAGGTGAGTTTTAGAGATCATACGATACGTGGAACATAAGCGGTACCGAAAGGGAATCGCCTTGTTGATGGCACCTACCATAGAAGATTCTTCTCATGCGTGGGGCGTAACTTCCCCTAAACACTATGAAGAATACTTCGTCAGGATTTACGCCTAAACACAAGTGCGATAAAGGGTAGTGGATGGAGTAAAAAAATGCAAAAAATGGCATAACTTATTCTCTCCCCGACGATTTATAGAGAACAAGCTCGTACGTCGTTGTAGCAGCTATATTAGGCGGCGGATACAAGTAGCCAAATCACGACAGCTTTACTCGTAAGTGCTGGCCGTAGGTATCACAAATACCGACGCCGCATAGTGCAATAAATTGCACGGATGGGTTTTAATTATTCCGGGGACTTAGGGAGTGTTTTGATTTTAATTTTTAATGTTATAGTGCAAAAATGAAATATGCAACATACAACAAAAAAAATGCCCACAAGAATAACCCACAAGGTGTCGGTCACAGCCGAAAATGCACCTTTTACAATTCGCCAAATTGCCTTTTCAAAAAATTACTCACAATCCCCCTTTGATTTTTTGAAAAAATATCCCCCCTTAAAAAATTTCTTTAACAAAGCATTTTTAATAATTATTATATATTTAAAATTAAAATAAATAATTTTAATTTATATAGTTTTAAAACTTATGAAAAATAAATTAAAATTAAATTTTAATTTATAAAGTTTAAAAACTATATTAAAAAAAATTAAAATTAAAAATTTTAATTAAAAAAATAATAATTAAAAAAATAACTTTGAAAAAAAAATTATACCTTGGGGGAGTCGGCGGGATTTGAACCCCCGACCTGCAGGCTCCCTGAGCCTTACCGCACGGCTCACGACCACGTGAGCCAGCGGGCTGATCCGAGAGGATCAGTCAACCTCCTCTCCTTTATCAACCTCGGCCTGCCCGTCCTCCGCTGCTTCCAGCTTCCCGAGCCTCCTCTGTAACTCGCGGCTATTGCTCTGCGACTCCCGACACTCTGTTTGTTTTTGAAAAAAAAATGTCGTCGCCACAGTCTCCAGATCGTGCGCAGTCTCTGTCTCCAGCTGCGACTTCCACCGCAGGGGGGGGCAAACGTTTGATTTTTTTTTTCCCGCAAACGTTTGATTTTTTTTTTTTTTTAACTTTCGTCTGGTTCGACGCACGCGTTTCACACCGGAGGGGGGGGTTTATACCCCCCGTTCCCGCGTTGGGGGGAATTTAAAATTCCCGCCGCGCTACGGGGGAGCGGGGGCGTTCCCCTCCGCCTGCGTCCGCGCGACGCCTGCACTCTGGCCATCCGCGAGACGCGACGACGCCGTCTGCGCTCTGCGTAGACTATGGTCTGGGCGTCTGTGTGACGCGTCTGCATGCAGGGGTTGGACGTCCCTCCTTCCCTTGCGTTCGTGACGTAGCACGCCAATCCGCACGTGCCCTATACGTGCCGACGCCGTCTGCTAGCGGACGTAACGCGCAACGCGCGTATAAAATTTTTTTTATTTAAAAAAAACTCGTCGCTGCAACAGGGGCCTCCGCCTTCTCCAGAGTCGCGCGTGGATGCGCGATGACTGTCGCGCGTCTGCGCGCGACAAAAAAAATTCGAGGAGGTGGCGCACGGGCTACGAAAACAAATCACGCCCGAATAAAATCACGCTCACGCTCTGCTCCTCGCCTTGCCTAGAAACTTTCGTGATAGCTCTGATACCATGTAAAATAGGAAACATATGTTTATTGTATTGCACAGATTAAATAAGGATTACAATGAACTAATTTCCGGAGGTTGCCAAACCAACCAGCAACATTAGCAAATTGTTATAACAAGATAACAAATGCTGAATAAGACAAATGAAATAGTAAGTAGTATGTTAAGTACGCTAACACCCTTAAGCCAGTTAAAGTTAAAGAACCCTTCCAAAAATGGGGGTTGGACTTCATAGGGGTTATAAATCTACATTCCTTAGGTGGGCACAAGTACATCCTAACTTCTATAGACTACCTCACTATATGGGTAGTGTAGACACTAAAATTTGGTCAATCCAATTAGATGACTAAGAAAATGTCTAATTGACACCTTATGACCCCTTTGGGAAACCCTCAGAGGTTTCATAGTGGTCCTAACCACTTTTGGGAGCTTTTACCCCACTTTTGGGAATTTTTTAGGCATCTAGGCATGGTCATCCCACCATAGTATGGCCATAGTATGGTCATCCTGGGGTGGGACGTCCATGATATTTGAACTCCAAAAAGTCAAACTATGGATAAATGGTGCCTATAAAGTGCCATTTTTCCCACCTATCCAAGCATGTGGGTTAGATTATGTAACATCCTTATGACATACTGCATGTAAGAGGCCAAATAAGGAGAATCTCTTCTCCCTCCAATGTATGTTATCCTGTTGGCCAAATGGTGCCTCTTGGCCTGCATGCCCTTGCATGCATTTTTTTCCAAAGGCTTCCTTTGGCTATAAAGTGGATTATTTTTCCACATAATATATATAGAGGAATTTTGGAGACATAGCAATGAATTTCTTCCAATATTTTCCCTTACCCTTTTGTGTCATTTTCTCTCAAAATATCTACCTAGTGAAGGAGGTTTGCGAGTGAACTAGGAGGTGCAATTTTCTTACAAAACTGGATCATCTGGGTGAATTTCACCTCTAAATTTTATGAAAATTCTATTGAGGAGGTTCTTAACCAATTAAAAGAGGAATTGGTGACAAATTAGGGGTAGAACTAGTGGTCATCCCACCCCAGGATGGTCCCCATTCTATGATAGTCCTGGCCATCCTACCCCAATCCAAGAAGAGATATGTACAATAATTCTATAATTTTATTTTTTAGGCATGTTCTAGGATAGCATATGAGTTTTCTATCCAAATTTCATGCATTTTGGAGTCATATTGAGTGATATATCATGTTTTTAGTGTTTTGTAGGGTCTCTTGTAGGCTTCCTGGGACCATCTGGAGATGCACATAAAAATGTTACTAAATTTGCAAATATTATCATATGGGTTTTCTTAAAATCATATTTTATGCATACTATCCAAGTTTTATTTTATTTGGATATGTTTTGGTTCATAAATTTCTCACTACGTTGGAAAAGTGCACTACGATTACGCCATGCCCTCGGATGCAATTTCAAATTTTTTTTAGTGATATCTTTCCAAAACCATATATTTTATATTCCTTTAAAATTTCAAGTCATTTTTATTTGATTTAGATATATATCTTCCACATCCATGCTTTATAGTCTTTTAATGCCTCTGGGAATTGCATATTTTTATCATACACACTTGCTATTTAACAATTCTGATTTACTTGTGTGCAGTTGTAGGTCCTACAGGGTACAAATAAGGAGCACAATATCAAATAATAAATTAGTGGCATGATAGGTTCACCCACCTCAATTGTGGGTACAAGGAAAGACATTAGAAGTGCACATGAGTTTCTTTGAAATGACTTGATCCTTTAAGCACCTGTCATTTTGTAAACAATTGTATCACCATCTTGATCCCTCAAGGGGACATATATGTAACCATTATTTTGAACCATCAAACTAATAGAAATAAACTTACTCTTATTTCATTTATTGCAATTTTGTATCTCTTCCACTTTTACTTGCATGCTTCTATTTTGATGCTCATAACACATTAGCGATAGATGCATATTGTTTAGATTCATTCGGTGCACCATTTTTCCCCTAATTTAGTGGTGATAATGGTGGGACACTATCCTTATTTGATTTTCTGAGAGTTTAACCCCATTTTTGCCTTGTTTTTGTTGTAGGTATTGGTCGTTCTGGCCTGATGCAGCCTCTAGACTGCTCCTTGGCTCACCCCGGGATGACCACACGACTATCCCACCCTAGGATGGCCATGAAACTGGAAGTCATCCCACCCTAGGATGGCCAAAATATGGAGCCTTTTCTACTCAAATTCTATAAATAGTAGGTTCCCTGGGTGATAAGGCAAATACCTAAACTTTGCTTTCTGTTCCACAGTCAAAATTGCTGAAATTTGGTTTTCCTCACATGCTTTGTTTGCTAGAAAGGTAGAAAGATAGTTTCATTTTTTTTATAAATGCAAAATAACAAATAAGAATAAGAAAAATAAAAAAAAGTTAAGTTATGATACCCTTGTATGGTTTGCTTGCATGTAGGCTACCTAACGGGTAGGCCATAATTTAGGGTTTGCATCTTGTAGGTTTCTTTTTATCTAGCTTCTTTTGAAAGTAAAATGTACTTTTGCATGCATTTAGTGAATGATCATCGAATTCTTCATTGTTTACTTTCTTTGGATTAAAAAGAACCACACACACCATGATTCACTTAAACGCTAGTTAGGTGTATTTCATCACCATCCACTAGTAGATTTCAATGAGGTGGCTTTCATCTCCACCCGTTGTCTCAAATCCCATGAACCTTGTTCTTTGCCAAGGCCAGTTCCAAGATCCATTATAGCCCATGGGTTATAACATGTATATCTCTTAAGAGAGGTATATCATAGATTGCGGGTGAACTAGGTGAGGAACTGGTAGGACCTGTGCTCCCTGACTGTGTCTGAACTTCATCACCACACATTATAGGTTGGATGATGTTACCATGAATTTCATTACTGGTTGTTGATTTACGAGTATATAGGTGAAATCCAATTAACACAATATCATCATTCAATAATATTTTAAACATGTGACACAAGGTCATATTTTACAAACAACACATTTGAAACACACAAAATAGTTTAGGGATTCACATCTAAAACTTAAAAGAGATAATCACTTATTTTTTATTGAGTGTTTTCTTTCTTGTATGTTGTTTCATTAAGAATTTGTAAAGGAGATAATCATCTAGGGTTTTTGTAGAGAGTTACAATGGTGTGCACCCATAGCCAAGCCCAATCATGGGTGGAAGCTACGAAGAGTGGACTTGAAGACATGATTCATATTTGTTTTAGCCCTATGGACTTGGTCATACCTCCCTGGTGAGTCTCTACTCATCCCAGTCCTAAAGAAGTGGGGCATGAGCCACACCTACAAGGGAGCCCTATGCAAGACATCCTTATGGGTGATGGACCTTACCTGGGATAATGTTCTTGATATTGGACACATCACATGCCTTCTTTGATGAAAGGAAACATTACACTAAGGTGCAAGTAGATAGAGTAGTTCTACACATATATATACTTGATATGTTTGACATGCCTGTTCATAGGCTAGAACATGACTTCACACAATGGGTAAAGTAATTTTATCCAACCTTACCTCTACATCACCCTAACAGGGTCCAACAACTTAGGCAACCTGATGGGTATGCTACTCATCACTTGAGGCAATCTAACTCTGATCTTCCCTTTCTCATCCATGAAGGAAGGCATGAGGAAATATTCAATTATCCTCAATAGTAGTATGCCCCACAAGCATAATGTGCATATACACCCACTAAATACAATGAGAATATGCTCAAGCCTAAACCTCAATTCAATACGACTACCCTCGATCAAGGGAAGCATACGATAGATATCATAGATTATCTTGAACAAGGTCGACCTCAAGGTGAGACTCCTAGGCCTTATAGGCCCCGCATATTAGAACAAATAAATCAAGTGATTGCAAGATATATAGAATGCCAAGTGCAATTCAAGTAGCTTTGATGGGACAAAGAGAAAATAGACCACTTGCATCAGCTTGAGAAAGAAAGAATCAAATTGTAGACCAATGAGCTATTCTAGACAACTTTATGTGAGAGGTTTTTTACCCCTAAGACACATAGGTAGCAATTCCACCTGATGCAACCCATGCTTATTCAAGATAGGTCTCCTAGGCCTTATCCAATGTTGCCTCTACAACCTCCTAAGCCAGATCAAGACTTGCCTCCCAAGACAAATATAAGGTGCCCATAGCGGGTAGATACCCTTCTTTATAGTCTGGCTTGAGAGATGCCCTATGGGGTTTACACTGAGCATGATCCAGATATAGAATATTTGGAAATGCCTTACCAAGGTAGGGGGTGACATGCCACCACCCTAAAATAGGTTGGAAGATCCTCGACCTCCACCATAGGATAGGAGTAAGGATGATGAGATTAAATCCTCATATGCATATCGAGCATTACTAGAGTGCCTAGAGTTAGTAGAGAACAAGACCTCTGGGTCTATATCTCAAAATCCCACTTTATGCCGGCTACGTAGTCAACCCCTTCATCCTTTGGTTCCTACCCCTACCTATCTAGAGAAATTTAAGATGCATTAGTTGGCTACATTTAAGGGAGAGGAATATGTACAGGAGCATGTAACAAAGTTCTTCAGCCAATGCTTTGCAATCTAGGATAATGATACTTTTATTTTATGGATATTCATGACTACCCTCTCTATCCCTACCATGGAGTGGTTCATCCAACTCCCAAAGCATAGCATCCATAATTTGGATCAACTTGTAGATGCATTCCTATAACACTTCACCTTCGATACCAAGAGGAAGGTGATGCTAGCTAATCTCGCCAAGTTGAAAGAATATGATGATGAGTCAATAGAAAATTATGGCAATCGATGGTGGGCATTACTCGCAAAGCTGCCTTATCTACTCTCCATGTTATATTTGACTTAGATATTTGCCAAGAGCTACCTTAAGCCTATCTCCTTGTTGTTGCAACTGTAACAATATATAACTCTTGAAGATGTCCTAGTGTAGGCTAGGACTATTGAAGACATCAAGATTCAAGAGTAAGATATTGTGAAGCCTTGCAAGAAGGAGTAGAACAAGAATTCTAAGAATGCCCCAATGTAGCCTAAGCCAGCAGCAATGAACCAAGTTACCATTGGTGTCCCAGGTCTAGTGCAAGCAGCACCACCTCAAAATCCTAATTGTTATGCCACACTTGAGAACTATGCCAAGGACAACCAGAGTAGTCAAGGGTAAAATCAATAGTGTCACCCCAAGAAATAGTTCATGCACATTGCAAAGTCTATAGACTCATTATTTCAGTACACCTTAGTGGCTAATTCAATCAATATTCCTGAGAGTCGACCTGTCAACCCAAATTCATCGAAGCCCAAAGGATACAAAGAAGACCTATATTGAAAGTTTCATAGGCAAAAGGGGTATGACATGCAAATGTGCTATAAGTTCAATCATGTGGTGCAATACATGATCAATAGGAATTCCCTTCAGGTAGACAACCTTATCGCATAAAACAACATAGATGGAGGTGTTTAAAGACCCCTTGATCACCCATGCAGAGTAGGCCAAGCCAGTGCCCCAGGTAAATAAGGTTCATCATGCACTCCCTTAGCAAGGGTATGTCAACGTGCTCAACATTGTAATGAGTAATAGGTGATAACCAAGCCCAGTCGCACCACTAGTGGCTTAGAGCAATGTTCCTTCACTGTCACAGTCTTTACCACCTCTTGTGTTGAGCCTTCCACTTAGGCTTGTGGTCACCATCAAGAGCAAGCTCACTCAGAGCCTGAGAATGACATTTGCTTGACTCTCCATCTATGAGCTCATTCAAAAATTGCCATCTCATAGAGAATATTTGATGGATATTCTTAAGGCAATAGATATTTAGCCCCAGGAGTCTAACTCCTTCAATAATTTTGTAGGGCATGTGCAGAAATGCATGGAACCGATGATTACCTTTCGATAATATGATCTTAAATTGATTCTAAATGATATGGTGGATCCTCCCTTGCACATTGTTGCATGTGTAAATGGAACACCTTACAAGATAGTGTTGATATACACTAGGTCTTCGAGCAACATCATCACTACGATAGATCTCAAGAATTTGAAGCTCCCAGCATCCAATATTATTATGTCTACCTAAACCCTTTAGGAATTTAATGATACCATATGCTTGATAGTCGACATAATAGTCCTACCCATTAAGGTAGGAAAAAATACCATACTGACACTGTGCCACATCTTGGAGGGTGAAATGGCATACAATATCTTACTAGGCAGACCTTGCATTAGGAACATGAAGTGTGTCCCTTCCATTGCTCACTAGTGCCTCAAATACACATATGAAGTACAATTTCATGTCATACCCATGAACCTAGAACCCTTCAAGTACTACAACATGGTGCAGTAACTCCCTAAGTCTACCTTTCCATCCACCCATCTAGATTTTCAATCGAATAAATCCATCCAAGGTCTGACTCCTTCACCATCACCTCCATTCAACCCATAATCATCTCATGCCATACTATCATCATCTTTAGCACCTTCAGAAATACCTTCATTGTTGGGAAATCCTCTGTCGAGAGGCTCAGGGAAGAGGCATGTTTATGAGAGCCCTCCAATCATATCCACCATCTCCACAAGCGAGGCTCCTAGCCTAGTATATGAGGATCTACTGTATGAGGTAAACATTGAGTCAATTCAAACCTCACTCCCATCTCCTCCTTCTCCATATCCATAGGTCACAGTGCATCTAGCTTCTATCATTTTAGGATAGTACATGATTAGGAATGTCATAGCCACTCCTACCATCGAGTCAGTACGAGACATGGATTGACCTTGTCTTCCCATAGGTACTATCATACATCTTGGTCTTCTCTCTAATAAAATAAATTTCATCTATGGGGGTCTCGACTATGGAATTGAGTCTTAACAATAGAAGGAATATGATGAAGAACCCTTTTATGAGGACATAAACTACATGTCCAACTCTAAATTTGACATGAAGTACCTTCACCTCTATAATTGGTATGGTTTTGGGTTAGGCCTGTATGAGCAGGGCACCTGGGTTCCTTATAAACCATATTATCAAATGCCATATGACAAGTCTAGTTTGGGAAACAACAAGCCTATACCCCTAGAATTCCTCATAGATAGCTTAGAGCACATGAATCTATAATTTAGGGATTGGTTGGGTCGGCTTTTATACACACCCCGTGAAGAATGAGCATAAAATACCAATAACACTTTTAAGGGATAAATCCCACTCACTTTAGGATCTTGCTGGTTATCCAAGGTGTGAGTTACAGAGTTGGGTCGAATGGCTATTCACTCTTTTTTGCTTCTAAAATAGTTTCAAGTAGACTATCTGTTACCTTACAATAGGTTTTACCTTTGTTCAATAATGTTTAGCGATTGTTATCTTTGTTGACAATCGGATTTACAATGAGTTCTTTGATATAGCTATTTATGCTTTAGCAGATTAAATAAAAGACAAATTTGAAAAAAAATAAAAATGGATCATTTAATAGTGGAACAGAGAGAGTAGAGTAGGGTAGAAAATAGAAGCTTATCTAACTTAGTTGCAAAATCAAAACTACCAATTTCAGTTACACTATTTAACTTCATGATAAAACCAATCAAAGAGGAAGGTGTCCAGCTTTCTAAGATCACCTTCTAATAAAAGCATAAGACAGATAACATAGATCTGAAAAAAAATCATAAATAGAATGGAAGTCGGTGTCAACTGGTATCTCTCACCAGCAAACTAGATCGCGTAGTGAGGATAGAGAAATTAGAACAGACCTGAACCTTAAATCTCTAACTTTCCCTAGCATACAACAAATGGAATGAAGCCTAGTAGCATATTCAATCTTGAAAACACAGATTTACAACTAAAATAAATAAACCTTAGTGAGACGAAATCAAAAGAAGATGCACTTATCGCAATCTGAAATATATTAGGCTCCTGGCCATGCTATCACAAAAAAAAGATGTCACACCAACCCCAGGTACATAACAAAGCATTCAAACAATATTTGCAAGAAATTGCTAAAATGTCTTTTATTCTAAGTTTTCGCACAAAGAGCTATATCAAAGGACTCATTGTAAATCCGATTGTCAACAAAGATAACAACCACTAAACATTATTGAACGAAGGTCAAACCCATTGTAAGGTAACAGATAGTCTACTTGAAACTATTCCAGAAGCAAAAAAGAGTGAATAGCCATTCGACCCAACTCTGTAACTCACACCTTGGATAACCAGCAAGATCCTAAAGAGAGTGGGATTTATCCCTTAAAAGTGTTATTGGTATTTTATGCTCATTCTTCACGGGGTGTGTATGAAAGCTGACCCAACATTTAAAATTTGTGCTAGGAGGGCCGACCGAACTCTGTTCAGTATTTGTTAAGGATTTTAAGTTGCTTGTATAGAGGTGGATTCTTCCTATAGAGTAACAAGGTCCCACTCTAGAGCTAGAGAGCTCCTTGTTCCTAAGTTGGAAACCCCAAGGAGAAGCAGCCTCATAAGGGCTAAGTCTTTGTCCAGCATAGTTTTATCACCACTTGTAGTTCCTCCAACTACAACTCAAAATATTATCGTTAATCAGGTAGTAATGGCAAACTAGTTGGGTTCCACTACTTTGAATATCCCTGGTGCAACGCATGATTTACCCAAAAATCTTGAGAAGTATCTTCCTACCTACAAGCATGATGGAATTAGAACAGCAGAAGAACACCTAGTGGCATTTAAAAATGCTCTAAAGTTATTGAATGTGCAGCATGAAGATGTGGCTTGTAGGTTATTCCCATTCACTCTCCAAGAGGGAGCATACGACTAGTTTTTGAATCTTACTAATGACTCTATTACTAGTTGGAATGACTTGGAGAAATTTTTTGTATCACAATTTGGTGAAGTGATTGACCCCAGTGTGTTATATCAATAGTTTTCCAGCATTAAGAGAGAAATCAATGAGACTGTCAGATATTTCAACGTCAGGTTTCAAAAGGCTTATGGTAGATTGACGGGTCATTATGTGCCAACTGCAGATCTAGCATTTGAAATTTTCAAGAATTCCCTAGATCTAGTGACCTCTAATTTCTTGAAGAGAGATGCTAATATTACTAATCTAACAGAGGCTTATAAAGAAGCTTTGGTTCTTGAAAGACAATTGGGACCTCAACCTTTGAATGCTCCTAAAATTCCATTTATTACACAAAATACCCCTATTTTGAATCCCATCCCACATCAAATGATGTTCCTAGAATTCCAAACTCCACCGATAGGAAATCCATTGGCTGTAACACATGCTGAACATATACAGAATACAGAGAAAGAATCTGATAAAACAAGAGTTGAGGAAGTCTCAAAGATGGTCTAAAAGTTGGAAAATGACTTTTTGAGTTTCAAAAGGCAAGTGTCTACCGGTGAAAACTCAAATAGATTTTCTTATCAACAGAATAGATTCACTAGACCACCATATGAACCCAACAAGGATTATAAAGATAAGGGGCATGAAGTGAATATTTGTGACTTGGCTTTGCCCAACTGGTGTAGGATACATGGGACATCTCAGAACAGAGAATTGGATTATTTGGAGTTCTGTAATGCATTTGAAGCTCTATCTGGTGAGTTGGTTTTTCTTGAAAATCAAAGAAAATTTGATGGTCCAAGTTCATCCAAACATAGTGTAGCTATGGTGTTATATTCATTCACTTTTCTAGATGAGTCAGAGAATGTTGTGGAGATGCCTATGGATGAAGTGCAAGCTTTTAAACAGTATAGAAAGGACAACTACAATCTCAAGAACAAAAATCTAGAGCCTAATACTACGTCTACACCTCCAGACAACTCCCATAATATTCCTCCAGATCCATCTCCAAATAATAACTCACCTCCACCAAAGGGAGGAGATCCAAGAGTACCAGATAGATTTTTTGCTCCACTCAATAAGGGATACAATATAGTGGAGGATATGAAGAATATCAAGGCTAACATCACTCTTCATGAGTTGGCTCAAATTACTGAACAAAGGGATAATTTGATCCAGACATACTCTGAGCCTACTGCCAAACCTCTAGAAAAGGGGAAGAAGATAGCAAATGCAAATATGGCCATGTATAAAGAAAATACTAAAGTTTCGCCTTTCCTTCTAACTGTTCGTATATTTGGAATAAATTTACATAACTGTCTGGTGGATTCTGGTGCTTCAGCCAATGTCATGCCTCTAGCCATTTGTCAATAGTTAGGTTTAACCCCTATGAATTCTGAGAGAAGAGTCATCCAATTGGATAAAACTGAGGTTAAGGTGGTAGGTGAACTTCAAAATATACACATCCAACTAGCATCTGATCCGAGAGCACAACACAAAATTGACATTCAGGTGGTAGATATTCCTGTGGGATACGGAATGCTTCTAAGCAGAGATTTGTCAAAGTCTTTGAATGGGTACTTGGCGAATGATTTTTCACATATGTGGTTGCCCTGGAAAAGGTGTTGTAAATTAGTTAAGAATCAAAAGAGAACCTAGATATAAACACATGATCACTAAATATAATGCCAGGAATGAGACTATTAATCTTGTTGATATAGATATCAAGGTTTATAATTTGACAATTGCACAAAAGGAGAAACCTATTAAAGCTAATCTTGATCATGATAATGAATTTTGGATGCTTCATGTTGATGGAGCTAAGTCTAAGCAAGGTTCTGGTACAGGGGTAGTTCTTAAAGGACCTAAAAGACATATTTTATGTCTTATCGCTTGCAGTTTCCCTGCACGAATAATTTTGCAGAGTATGAAGCACTAGTGCTGGGATTGAAATTTGCTTTAGATAAATGTGTAAAAAATATCCAAGTTTTTACGGACTCAAAGTTGGTGACCAATCAGGTTAGAGGTAAATTTCAGTGCAAGGCATCTTACCTGAAAAGATATAAATACCGAGCATGGGATCTCATGGAGGATTTTGATGCTTTTAATTTGACACACATTCCCAAAGAAGAGAATTCACTCGCATATGTTTTAGCTTCATCAGCCACAAATCTGAAGCCATTGGAGGAGTTCAAATGGAAGAAATTTCAATCGAATTAATCCCTTGTCCTTCGGTTCCAGATAACGTAGATAATTTTCAAGTCTTTTCTAATGACCAGCAAATTATAAACTTTTTACATAATACCAATGCATTTGAAAATGCTATAATTGATGATGGTCAAAGGGATACTATGCTGGAAAAGTTTGATGATGAAAAGGGGATAATGAGGTTGAAAGATAATAGAATTCTAAAGGGAATGGTAGAACTTGAGCGACTGTTTGATGTTGACCAAATTAAAAAAAGAGTGAGTTTTAGAAATTCTATTGGTGTAGCAGGAAGTGAGACTAATAAACTGAATGTCAGGACTGAAAAGGATCCCAGACACCTTAAGTTAGCTAAAGCTTGTAACCCTGAAATTAAAAAAAATATGATTGAATTCCTTCACAGGTCCAAGGATGTTATGGCCTAGTCTTATAAAGACCTAAAGTTTTTTTATCCAAAAGTTTGCACCCATATAATACCCTTAAAGGAGTTCTGATAACCCTTTCGACAAAAATAGAGGCATGTCAACGCTTTGTTGGAACCCCTCATCAAGAAGGAGGTGGAGAGATTATTGAGTGCTGCCATTATTTTTCCCATTAGACATTCTACTTGGGTAGCCAATTTAGTGCTAGTTAGAAAGAAGAATGGGGAAATCCGCTTATGCGTGGATTTTAGGAACTTGAAAAAGGCTTCTAAAAAGGATAATTATCCTTTGCCTTCCATGGATGATGTGCTACAAATTGTGAATGGTTTAGAAATAATATCTTTCTTAGATGGATTTTCGGGGTACAACCAGATACTAGTTGAAAAGGAAGACAAGATGAAAACTGCCTTCACAACCAAGTGGGGAACCTTTGCTTACAAGAGAATGTCATTTGGATTGATAAATGTAGGAGCTACCTTTCAGCATGTAATGGATCATGCCTTCAAAGGTATCATGGGTAAGTTCATCATTGTCTACATGGATGACTTGACAGTTTTTTCTAAATCCTGGTTTGACCACATGAAGCACTTGGAATCTGTCTTCGATAAATACAGAGAATTTGGCATTTCTTTAAACCCAAAGAAGTGTGTTTTTGGTGTAACTGAAGGAAAACTCCTTGGACACTTAATCACCAAAGATGGAATTTCCCTGGATCCTGAGAGAGTTGAAGCCATATCGGGGATACCCTTTCCCAACTCTAAGAAAGAGTTAAGATCATTTTTTGGGAAAATTAATTTTGTCAAAAAATTCATCTTTGGCTTTGCGGAAATAGTCAAGAAGCTAAATAACATGCTGAAGGAAACTGCTAATATTTCCTGGACAACGGAATCCAAAGAAACATTCCAAGAGATCAAATTTGCATCAAACAAGCTCCAGTGCTGGTGAGCCCAGATTTTAGTGCAGATTTTTACCTGTACTCTTTTGCTTCTGAACACACACTTGCAGCAGTTTTAACCCAATGAAGAGAAATAGGGGAGCACCCAATTGCCTTCAAAAGTAACAACTTAAAGGGTGATGAGCTAAAATATTCTCGCTTGGATAAACAAGCCTATGCCTTGGTGAGAGCAGTCAAGCAATTCAGACATTACATATTGAGGAACAAAGTCCATGTTATAGTTCCTGATCCAGCTATCAAATATTTATTAATCCAGGATGAATTGGGTGAGCTAAGATGAAATTGGGCCACGAGACTGTAGGAGTACAACTTAGAAATTTGGCCTACAAAATTAATCAGAGGACTTGGTTTGTCCCGAAATATTGTTGAAATACCTGTAGAGGTAGAAATTAATCAGCTAGATTCTGGATTGGATGATTGGTATGGAGATGTCATTCATCTGTTGAGGTTTGGAATTTGTCCACCTCACCTAAATAGAACTCAAAGAAGAGCACTGAAGCTGAAATCTGCTCATTTTCTACTCAAAGGAGGAAACTTGTACAGATAAAACTATGCTGGCATATTCTTAAGATGCATTTCTCAAAGTGAAGTAAATAAGGTGATGTCTAGTTTTCATGATAAGTTAGGAGCAGGGCATTCCTAAGGTTCTGCTACTGCACACAAGATATTGAGAGCAGGCTATTATTGGCCTACATTGTTTAAAGATGCACATAAACATGTGAGAACTTGCCACCAGTGTCATATTTTTGCAACCAAGTAGGTTAATCGAGCTCTACCATTACAACCTATTATAATAGAAAAACCTTTTATACAATGGGGACTTGACTTTGTAGGTGTGATAAACTCGAATTCATCAGCAGGGCACAAGTATGTTTTAACAGCCACTGATTATTGTACAAGATGGGTTGAAGCAATAGCCACCATGAGGAGTACAACCCATGAGGTGATCAAATTTTTAGAATAAAATATCATAACCAGGTTTGGAGTTCCTTTGAATTTTGTGTGCGACAACGGACCAACCTTTCAGTCATTAGAATTTGCAGAGTGGGCATACCAGAGGGGGATAGTCATCAAATTTTGGAAGGATATTTCTATCCTTCTGCTCAAAGAAACTTGCAAAGATAAATTAATAAACCGAATGGAATGACGAACGTAGATATCGAATAAGAAAAATGCAGTGAATGGATAAAATAAATCAAATGCCACTCAAGGTGGGCACACCCTCGCCGTATAGGCTCAATGCGAAATGCAGATGAAAAATAAAATATAAGATGATCTTTCAATTAAACTATTTGTGAATCATATATACTAATTTTAACACGCTTGGAAATCATGGCCGACGTACTATGTTTGGAGTGTAACATGACTCCCCTCCTCGGAAAGCTTTGTCCTCAAAGCTGGAAATGTCTGGAAGATACTTTCAGGTTCCCATGTGGCATCTTCCTCTGGTAAATCTTGCCATTTAATGAGAAATTCTTGAATCTGACGTGATCTCAGTCTTCGGGTTCTTTGTTGTAGTATATCTTCAGGTTGGAGATGTATGCGTCCTTCCTCATCGAGCACTGGTAAGTCTGATTGACTTTGTACTTTCTGACCAATTACTTTTTTAAGACATGAAACATGAAATACCGGGTGTATTCGTGATGATGTAGGTAGCTCTAATTGATAGGCTACTTCTCCAATGCGGTGCACAATTTTGTAGGGACCATAGAATCGTGGAGCCAACTTTTGGCTGGACTTTATCCTTAATGAGGATTGTTTGTAGGGTTGCAACTTTAGGAACACCCAATCACCTATATTAAAAGTTCTCTCTGATCGATGCAAGTCTTGTTGTTGTTTCATATGATTCTTTGCTTGGACTAAATTCTCTTTGAGGATGGTGAGTGTAGACTGCCTTTGTTGGAACCAATCATCCACTTTGGCTACTTTGGCTGATCCATGTACGTAATCTGCGATTGCTGGAGGTTTGGTGCCATATAATGCTTCAAATGGAGACATCTTAATTGAATAATGGTAAGAAGTGTTGTACCACCATTCTACCAATGCTAACCAATGGCTCCATTGGTATTGTTTATCTTGAGCAAAACATCTTAAGTACGTACCCAAACATTTGTTAACTACTTCTGTTTGACCATCTATTTGTGGATGGTAAGCTGAAGACATGTTCAATTTGGTACCACTAAGTCGAAATAACTCCCGCCAAAAGTTACTAGTGAAGATGGGATCTCTATCACTTACAATATTTTTTGGCATACCATGTAATTTGAAAATTGAATCCATAAATACCTTTGCCACCTTGCTTGCGGAAAACGGATGTTGTAAAGCCTGAAAGTGAGCGTATTTGGATAACCGGTCTACGACGACGAAGATTATTGTCCTGCCTTCAGACTTTGGAAGACCTTCAATAAAATCCATGGATATATGTTCCCACTGTCGTTCAGGGATGGGTAATGGTTGTAACAATCCTGGTGATTTGACTGTTTCTCCTTTATTGTCGTTGGCAAACTTCACATTCTGCTACCCATTGTTTGACTTCTGCTTTTAATCCTTTCCAAAAAAATGATTGTTTGACCCTTAAATATGTCTTCAAAAATCTTGAATGTCCTGCTGATGGAGAAGCGTGTGATTCATCGAGGATCTTTGATTTGAGTTCTGAATTGTGTGGAATGTAAATGCGGTTCTTCTTTCAGAGGATTTTATCTTCATAAGAGAACAAAGGGTGTTTAGAGGACCCTATAGATAATTCATGAATTATCCGGCAGTTTCACTATTGGACAACCATTCATCTTGTAATTGATTCACCCATTGGGAGCAAGGACCTGAAATAGCGTTAATGACTACTTCATCTTCATATTTCCTGGATAGCGCATCGGCGGCTATATTTTCCTTCCCTTTCTTGTATTCGATAACGAAATCATAGCCCAACAGTTTGGTTAACCACTTATTTTGTTTCGGATAAGAAAACCTTTGCTCCAGAAAATGCTTGAGGCTATTATGATCTATTTTTATAATGAAGCGGCTACTGATTAGGTAGTGTCTCCATTTTTCTACTGCATGAAGAATAGCCAACATTTCTTTTTCGTATGTTGATCTTCCCAAATTTTTCTCGGAAAGTTGTTTACTTTCAAATGCCAATGGATGACCTTCTTGCATTAGTATAGCCCCAATTCCTGTTCTTGATGCATCACATTCGATAATAAATGGTTTGTGAAAATTGGGAGTTGCTAATACTGGAGTTGTACACATGGCTTTCTTAAGAGCTTCGAAGGCTTGAGAAGCCTCTGGCGACCAACGAAAAGCATCCTTCTTTGTGAGTGCGGTGAGAGGTGCTGCAATCTTACCATAGTTGTGCACAAACTTGCGATAGTAGCCCGTGAGACCCAAAAAACCATGAAGTTTCTTGATGGTTTTAGGTAAAGGCCATTCTTGAATTGCCTTAATCTTATTGGGATCCACTTTGACGCCTTCGTGTGAAACTATATGACCAAGATACTCGACTTCTTGAACACCAAAGGAACATTTGGAACGTTTAACAAATAATTTTTCTTTGTGTAAAATGTGAAGGACCTTATCCACATGATGTAAATGATCCGTCCAGGTTTTGCTGTATATGAGAATATCATCAAAAAAGACTAACACAAACTTACGGAGGAGTGGGCGAAACACTTGGTTCATGAGACTTTGGAATGTGGATGGGGCATTGGTGAGACCAAAAGGCATGACCAAAAATTCGTAATGACCTTCATGAGTACGAAAGGCAGTTTTGGGAATATCTTCTTCTCTAACACGGATTTGGTGAAATCCGGAGCGAAGGTCTAGTTTTGTAAAAAAATTTGCACCATGCAACTCATCTAATAGGTCATCTATGACGGGGATAGGAAATTTGTCCTTGATAGTGAGTTTATTGAGAGAACGAAAGTCAGGACACATACGCCAAGAGTTATCTTTTCGTCTAGTCAGTACTATAGGTGAGGAATAAGGACTAGTGCTATGACGAATGACTCCATGATCCAACAAATCCTGAATGATCTGTTCGATTTCTATCTTTTGTGGTTGAGGATAGCGATAAGGACGATTGTTAGGAGGGACACTCCCTGGAATCAAATGGATGGCATGGTCATGAGATCGTTTAGGTGGTAATCCTTGAGGTTCATGGAAAACCTCTTCGTAATGTGTTATAATGTCTTGTAACTCTGGAGCAATAATATCCGAAGTTGTTGGAGATTGTTTTTCCAAACAATTAATTTGAGCTATAAACCCATATCCACCCTTTTTTAACATCTTCTCCATACTATGAGAGCTCACCATTTGTGATGGAGGAGTAGTAATGCCTTGTAAGCGAATGACTCGTCCGTTTTCCTTCCATTCCACAAATAATTTTTTGAAGTTGAAGCTAACCGTGTCTAATGTTTCCAACCATTCAACTCCCAAAATGACATCCGAGTTCCCCAAATTCATGACGAAAAGGGATCCCAACCAAGTATAAGTTCCCATTTTTATGGAAACTTGAGATGTGCGACCCACACATTGTGCGTTCACCCCGTTGGCCACTAGAACCTGGAATTTGTCTTTGTTGGAAGAGTTAATGAATAAATTCAAAGCTTTTGCGGTTTTGATGTCGATAAAATTGTGAGTACTACCAGAATCAATTAGCACATTCACCTTTTTCGACGGAGAAATCCTGGTACCTTGATGGTATGGTGGGCGGTTAAACCCATGAGAGCATGCACGAAAATCGCCATTGTATCCTCTTCTTTTTCTTCTATAGTACATGGTAGGTCTTCTGGTATAGGTTCTTCTGATTGGTAAGGTTCTTCCTCTTCTCCTTCACATTGATCACCTTCAATATGAAAGTTTTGTTTTTGGGCACATGCTTGTTCCCCTGGGGTGATGAGTGCGACATTTATAGCAAAAATATCTTGATGGTTGATCATTTCTACGAAAGGAATTGTTGCGATATGAGGGACGACTATAAGTTTCACGCCGTGCAGACAAGTGATGTCTCTTCTCGGCCAGCTTGGCTATTCTTATACAATCGTTCAGCAAGGTTGGATTGTGCATGTCTACCTCTACTCGAATACTTTCTTTCAAACCATTGCAAAATGCTCCTACCACTGTGTCAAGACTGAGGTCTAAAGTGTATGGTAGTAAACTGGTAAACTCTAAAACGAATTCGCTAACTGACCCTTCTTGTTTAAGAGATAACAGTCTTACTGTGTATGATGATGTAGCTCCTTCATCAAATCTTTCTAAAAAAGAGGTAGTGAATTTTTGCCAATTAATAGTAGCTCCTTTCTCTCTTTTAAGCCATACAAACCATTGGTAGGCCTCAGTGCCAAGTTTTGATGCAGCGAAAGGGACTTTATCAATTTCCTTAATTTGATATAAGTCAAGAATGCCTTCCATTTTGGCTATCCAACCACGAGGATCATGACCTTCAAAAGTGGGCATATCAATTCATGGAAAATTATTATTAGGGCCTCTCGGTTGTTGATAACCCGTGTCCCTTTCTTGATTTTGGTTATACCGCTGTCTCTGATAGCGATCCCTGTAATTATCCGAATCACCCCGTTGTTGTTCCCAATCATCATTAGGATCGACATTTTCTTCGTTCCTTTGGGCATGGGAGTGATCTTGAGAATTAGTATTGGGATTAGGCTGGTTTTGTGCTTTTACTAGGTTTTTTAGGAGGAGACCAATTTCGTTCATACCCTCTAGTAAGAGTCGAAGAGAATCACTGTCGAAAACGGCTGAGTTACTTGAGTTTCCTTGTGTGATGTTTTCGTGAGTTGGGGGGGGATTAGTAGCCATAGGATCTACTAGTGGATGATGTGGATTATAACTACCAATTTTAAAAGGAGAAAGAGAATTTTTAGTACCTGGGCTACGATTAGGTCTTCTTGTGTTGTTATTGGTCATTTTCGAGCTTGATAATCGACCGTCAGGACCTTTGATCCAACTTCGACTCATGCACTGCTCAAAAGTTCTTGCTTATGAATCCTTGATCTACAAAATTTGGTTATCTTTTGGTAAAAAATTTGTTGTTGTTTCCGCCTTAACTGCCACTCCAACTGCGGCGTGGAATTGGATGTTGTGTGCTCCGTGAGGACAACTGTAGATAGGTGTTGGACAAGGACACACTTGACAGCAACACGTGACACGACGGATAGACCGCGAATAGCGCGGACACGATAGGGATACTAATCGACATGGACACGAAGCGACGCGGCTGGAAGACGTGATGGACAGACACGCGGACAGCACAGATAGGGACACGAATCGATGCGGCTGGAAGACGCGATGGACAGACACATGGATAGCACAGACAGGGATACTAATCAACGTGGACACGAAGCAACACAACTGGAAGACGCGATGGACAGACACGCGGACAACACGGATAGGGACACGAATCGATACTGCTGGAAGACGCGATGGATAGACACGCGGACAGCACAGACAGGGATATTAATCGACGCGGCTGGAAAACGTGATGGACAGACATGCAAAAAGCGTAGATAGGCAACCAGAGGGAATGCGACCACATGACCGAATAAGAGACCTGACAGCAAGGATGATACGACAACACCACCGACGCTGACCACGCGAAGGAGCAACGCTTGTGTGACCGAAGTCACACCGTATAAGGTGTGGCAATTACAATTTAAACTGTGTTTTGCCCCGCGTATGCCGAATGTGGGAGAAATACCACTAAACCAAACCCAGCGGATGACGTCAGCAAATAATATTAAGCGAAAAACCTTAGCTTGCCGTCTTAAAAATTTTAATCGCTCTTTTATAATTGGTTGACGCAGTCTGGTAAATTCTTTCACCCGCTTCGTGTGATTTACTTATCGGACGTTCGAAATATCATCTACGAAGGAAGAACGGACAGGATAGTTACCGATTTATGGATCCTGGCCGTCGCTGCTGGCGTTCTTTGGACGGAATTCGAACGGATGGAGATGGACGCGCGGACGGACGAAGACGAAATTTGTAGAGTAACGGAGACGGAGACGCGAACGACGAAAATGGAAAATGAAAAGAATCGTATCAGGCGATGGAAAGGTAGAATGTTTGAGTACGCAGGCGCTCCCGGGATCGGCTAGAATGATACCACTTGGAAGGATATTTCTATCCTTCTGCTCAAAGAAACTTGCAAAGATAAATTAATAAACCGAATGGAATGACGAACGTAGATATCGAATAAGAAAAATGCAGTGAATGGATAAAATAAATCAAATGCCACTCAAGGTGGGCACACCCTCGCCGTATAGGCTCAATGCGAAACGCAGATGAAAAATAAAATATAAGATGATATTTCAATTAAACTATTTGTGAATCATATATACTAATTTTAACACGCTTGGAAATCATGGCCGACGTACTATGTTTGGAGTGTAACAAATTTTCATCCAACTATTATCCCCAAGGTAATAGACTAGCTGAGTCCACAAATAAGAATTTGATGAATGCCATCAAGAAGTCTGTTGTAGACAAACCCAGAAAATGGCACACATTATTGAAGTATGCACTTTGGGCTGACAGGATAAGACATAAAGAAGCTCTTAAAACTTCCCCATTTGCTTTGTTGTATGGTACTCAGCCCATCGTTCCTATCTCTTTAAAATTTCCCACTTATCAATTTGCTTTAGATTACTTTGATGATCATCTAGATGCGGAAGCTTGTGTATTGGACTTAATTAATTTGCAAGATGAACGACTTCAAGCCATTGGGCATTTTAGTCGACACCAAGAGACAGTCAAGCGCTGGTTTGACAAAAGAGCTAGAGTGAAGGCCTTCAGACTTGTATACCTGGTTCATCTATGGGACAAAGCCCATGAAAATAAAGGTAAACACACCAAGTTGCAACCTCTATGGATAGGGCCATACCAGATTGTCGAAATCCTAGGTAATAATGCATTTTGTCTATAGGACCTGGAAGGTAATTTTTTGAACCTTATTTTCAATGGTCAATATCTGAAGCATTATTTCTCAGCTATTCCATCCACTACATCATTTGAGTAATCACAAAGACTTTGTGCATATGTATATATTGTAAATAAAGTTTGAAGTAGTGTGTTTTTATTTTGTTTTATTTAAAGTTTGAAGCTGTGTTTTATATTTTGAGGTCTGTGCAAATTTTATCTTTAACTAGTGGTCTTTTTCCCTCATCTTTAGCTTTTAAATCCTATTTGTCTAAGTTTTTGCCTAAACAACAAAACACAAATCAACATTTAAAATCGGTGCTAGTATGTTTTTATTTTGTTTTATTTTAAGTTTGAAGTAGTGTGTTTTCTTTTTGTTTTATTTTTGTTAAGAGATAGTCTACTTGAACTAAAAAGTGGAACTACTTGTTATTTAGAACAACAGTAGAAAGATAATCGGATTTTGTATCTTGCTCGCCACAATTATTTTGATTATAAAGAAACTACTATACTGTTTTGCTGAAGAACTCCCAAGGAATCCAAGAAAAGTTGGTCATGAGAGGGGAATCTGATTCATAAAATTATTTTAAGTGTCCAAGGAAGCTATTGGTGCCCAAGCTGAAGCGGTTAGTTGATCAATTGCTCGATCAATGAAATATAAAAAAAAAATTCTAGCAAGGCTTTTCAGATATCGGTATCTTTCCAAAAAAAAAAAGAAGAAAAGTTATGTGATAGAAATAGATAGCCAAGGCTCCCAAAGGGTACATATCAAATGTGTTCACCAAGCTATAGGTGTCACCTCATAGTTGTGAATCAGGGTCTCGAAAATCTAAAGAGTAACTCTGTCGGGGTTGTAAAATGCTAAACTAGTAAACAGAGCTCTACTCGATTTCCCCTGCACAAACTAAATAGCTGATCAGTCCATAGTAAGCATTCAAAGCCCCGATCATCCTTGAAGGAATTTTTATACACTTATAATCACACATCAGAATCTTCCTTAAGTGGTTCAACCTAGTATGTCCTTGGAAAACTTTAACAGCTAGCAGATAGTAGTTAAGTCATTTTAGAAAATATTTGTGGCAAAGCATGGTACATAGTCTAAATTATTTTGAAACTAGAGTTTTGGATTCTAAATAGTGCTACTATTTTCCCTACAGATATCACCATTTGTTGAGAAGCAACACACCCCCACTAAAAAAATGAAATTCCATCCTTTGAAAATATTTAATTTTCATTTTTTTGCAGGGACCCTCTTGATTTTTTCGGGTTTTAATTCCAAATTTTGCTTGCATCCTTTTAAAATTTTGCCTACATTAAAGTGTCCAAGTAGGCTTGCATATGGCATTGATTTCAATTTAAAATTTCTAAAATTTTGCATGTTAAATGTATTAACTCATATTAATCATTTCAGAGATTTTAATTTTCAATAGCAGTTTCTATTTTTGGCCAACAAACTTCTAAATGCATTTTATCTTAATCCGTGATGTATTTTAAAGTTCCATTTGCATATTTGGATACACTTTGGTATTATTTAGATTCTTGTAAAGTTTCATAAAATTTTGGGCACTTTGAATTTTTGTCATTTTTCTACACCATGTGAAGCTGACCATTCTCGAGCAATTTAAAATTCATTTTCCAAATGTTAAAATCATTTCTGAGTAAGGAATATCCTTCACCAATATGTAAAAATGCCAAATATAGATGGACAAAGTCACTGGAATTAACCTACAATTTTTGGAGAATTTGCAAAGTGGAAGAAAAGCTTGAGGGAAATGTCGCGATATCGCGACATTTCCCATTTTCGGACTTGTTTCATTTTCATGAGGGCACAAGCTTGGAAGAAAAGCTTGAGGGAAATGTCATGATATCATGACATGTTCCATTTTCGAACTTGTCTCATTTTCACGAGGGCAAAATCTTGGAAGAAAAACTTGAGAGAAAATGTCGCGATATCGTGACATGTTCCATTTTCGGACTTGTCTCATTTTCACGAGGGCAAAAGCTTGGGAGAAATAAGAGAGGAAAATGTCATGATATCGTGACATGTTCCATTTTTGGACTTGTCTCATTTTCGTGAGGGCAAAATCTTGGGAGAAATAAGAGATGAAAATGTCGCGATATCGCGACATGTTCCATTTTCGGACTTGTCTCATTTTTGCGAGGGCACAAGCTTGGAAGAAAAGCTTGAGGGAAATGTCATGATATCGCGACATGTTCTATTTTTGGACTTGTTTCATTTTAATGAGGGCATAAGATTGGAAGAAAATCTTAAGGGAAATGTCGCGATATTACGACATGTTCCATTTTCGTGAGGGCAAAAGCTTGGAAGAAATGAAGTGAGGGAAATGTCGCGATTTCGTGACATGTTCCATTTTCGCGAGGGTGAAAGCTTGGAAGAAATGAAGTGATGGAAATGTCGTGATATCACGACATGTTCCATTTTCATGAGGGTGAAATATTGGAAGAAATGAAGTGAGGGAAATGTCACGATATCGCGACATGTTCCATTTTCGCAAGGGCGAAAGCTTGGAAGAAATGAAGTGAGGAAAATGTCACGATTTCGTGACATGTTCCATTTTTGCGAGGGCAAAAGCTTGGAAGAAATGAAGTGAGGGAAATGTTGTGATTTTGTGACATGTTCCATTTTTGTGAGGGCAAAATCTTGGAAGAAATGAAGTGAGGGAAATGTCGCGATATCACGACATGTTCCATTTTCGCGAGGGCGAAAGCTTGGAAGAAATGAAGTGAGGGAAATGTCACGATTTCATGACATGTTCCATTTTTGCGAGGGTGAAAGCTTGGAAGAAATGAAGTGAGGGAAATGTCATGATTTCGTGACATGTTCCATTTTTGTGAGGGCGAAAGCTTGGAAGAAATGAAGTGAGGGAAATGTCATGATTTTGCGACATGTTCCATTTTCATGAGGGCGAAAGCTTGGAAGAAATGAAGTGAGGGAAATGTCGTGATATCGTGACATGTTCCATTTTCATGAGGGCACAAGTGTGAGAGAAATGAAGTGAGGGAAATGTTGCGATATCGCGACATGCTCCATTTTTGAACTTGTCTCATTTTCACGAGGGCAAAAGCGAGGAAAAATAGCTTGAGGTAAACATCCTAAAATCGTGACTTGCTTTAGTGTCATGACATCACCCATCCAAAGGAAGTGGAAGCTTTTCAACACAGTCCAAACCCTAGAAATATTTAAATAAAAAAAATTAATTAAATTAATTAATTAATTAATTAAAATGAAAAACATTAAAAATATAACCTTTGCTTTTCTTTTGCAGAAGGTGATCCGACAGTTGCATAATGGTAGAAGTAATGGCGAGAAAGACAGACAAACCTAAATTTCGGCACAAATCAAGCAAGGACCATCAAATGGAAATAAGAGATCCGAGGAAGTCAATGACTCATCCAGATTTTGCAGATCTGGCCGCAAATACAGACTTTAAGGAATTTGTCGATGGATGCATTTGCCAAGAAAATTTATGGCAAACATAATGGTGGGCAGAAAATTTCAACTCGAACCAAACAAAGGCAGTTGTGTGAGGATAGAAGGCCCGGGAAGTCAGTGACTCATCCAAATTTTGCAAAGGAATTAATGAGATACTCTGATGGCTTACCGAAATATGAAGATACATTTACACGCGGTGCCCATTTGATGAGGATGAAACCAAATCTTATCTTCTCCATTTATGGCAAGATCCCCGCGAAGATTTTCAGAGTAATTAGGGCTTATCAAAAACTCTATATAAAAATGCCTTATATTGTAAAGCCTCGACGATGGGATTTTTATGATAATATTTAGATATTTGGAAGAAGATATTTTTGAAAAGATTAGGGTTTGTCCTGAGTCTATATATACTTATTTTGAATGTAAAGTTCGGATGCGAAAACTTAGAATAAAAGACATTTTAGCAATTTCCTACAAATCTTGTTTGAATGCTTTGTTTTGTACCTGGGGTTGGTGTGACATCATTTTTCTATGATAGTGTGGCTAGGATCCTAATCTCTTTCGGATTGCGATAAGTGCATCTTCTTTTGTTTTTGTCTCTCTAAGGTTTATTTATTTTAGTTGTAAATCTGTGTTATCAAGATTGAATATGCTACTAGGCTTCATTCCATTTGTTGTATGCTAGGGAAAGTTAGAGATTTAAGGTTCAGGTCTATTCTAATTGCTCTATCCTCACTGTGTGAGCAAGGCTACTGGTGAGAGATACCAGTTGACACCGACTTCCCTTCTATTTATGATTTTTTTTTAGATCTATGTTATCTCCATCTTATGCTCTTAGTAGAAGGTGATATTAGAAAGTTGGACACCTTCCTCTTTGATTGGTTTTATCGTGAAGCTAAATAGTGTAATTGAAATTGGTAGTTTTGATTTTGCAACTAAGTTAGATAAGCTTCTCTTTTCTGCCCTACTCTACTCTCTCTGTTCCACCGTTAAATGATCCATTTTTATTTTCTTTCAAATTTGTCTTGTCTTTAATCTACTAAAGCATAAAGATCTATATCAAAGAACTCATTGTAAATCCAATTGTCAACAAAGATAACAACTGCTAAACATTATTGAATGAAGGTCAAACCCATTGTAAGGTAACAGATAGTCTACTTAAAACTATTCCAAAAGAAGAAAAGTGTGAATAGCCATTCGACCCAACTCTGTAACTCACACCTTGGATAACCAACAAGATCCTAAAGTGAGTAGGATTTACCCCTTAAAAGTGTTATTGGTATTTTATGCTCATTCTTCATGGGGTGTGTATGAAAGCCGAACCAATAGGATTCACTTATGCGAGATCCTTACGCCAACCCCAATCGCGTCTACTCACTGGGGGACTACTTCCCTATGCCCTTGGGATATTATGACCCACCTCATGATGTCATTCAATATTATGAGAGAGGTAAAGTTTCACATACCCTCACCCATGATAGTGAGGAAAAAGGTCAAGGGTTTCCCTATGAGTGGACATCTAACAATGAGTTAGACTACGAGTTGGAATCCATTGGCTCCTCTAGTCAGCATGTTGAGTACACATGAATTGTCCAATTGGATTATGAGCATGAGGGTTATTTGTGTATGTTCCCCTTGAATAACCCTATCTGGTGAGATTTTCTCCTTGTATAAGGGTAGGCTCACCCACAGCTGCATCGATCCCCTCTGATCATTCCACTGCCACCACCTAAGGGAAATCATCCATCCATAAACATGATTTTCATAGATCTATTAGTGCCCATGTGAGATCCAGATAACCCATCAAAGCCACTACACCTCAACTTAGGGGTCATTGACTTTAATTAGGTAGATTCTCCCCCATCGCCTTCTGAGTACTAGTCTTGCGATGAGATGCCACAACCATTTTGGTTCTCTCTAAGATCTACTCATGATGTCTTCCATGCTAAGGAGGAACCCAATGTTCCCATTGATGATCTAAATCCATATTATGGCATTCACCTAACCCCTACTCTTCACCATTTGGAAGGGGGTTCGCATATGTCAATCAAGCAAACAATTGATGTAGATATCGGCTCAGACCTCGAGAATCTGTAGTGTATCAAGTTAGGGGAAAACTTGTCCCCCACTAATTAGGCTGATTACATAGCCTTTCTAGCAGAGAAGAAAGAGGACTTTGCCTAGTCCTATAATGACATGCTAGGTAGGGATACGCCACCTATAAATTTTCATTTAGCTTTCTTAATAGACGTCCCATCATTGCCTATGATACCCATACACTATATCTTGGATAGGCTAGACAACTTGGAGTCACAAGTGAATCAACAACAAAATGCTTTATGACATATCTTGGATCGACTCACAAGCATCGAGTCATGGTTGAGTAATTTGAACCCTCAACCCCTCGATTGTCAAGACCAAACCCCTCCTTTACAGTCCATGGTCAACCCTCAATAGCACATGGAGGGGAGGTACCAAGCCCATCAATCGTGGTAGCATTATACTTAGTTGTCAGATCCATTATCATCAATATTTAATTGATTATGTGAGGCACAAGTAATTACACTTCCTCAAATTTGTCTATTGAATCCTAATAAGCATAGATCAAATCTGCACAGGCAAAACACATATTATGTTTACCATCTACAAATAGGCCATGATATCCAGACATGCTATGTCTTTCAAAATTTAGTCTATGTGTGTGACCCTACGAAGCACGCACTCAACTACCCTACTTGTAATTTGATTTATTATGTGTATTATTACTTGCACAAAAATGAAAGTATTGAAAGCACATATAATAAAAAAATAAGAAAACAAATAAATATGCTTTATTTATTAATATATCAAGTCCTCTGTTACAAGTTCATCTCTCTGAGGGATACCCATAATTTTAATACAAATATTTACACAATAGAGTAGTGGTTGGATATATTCCCCACAAGGAACAATGCACATACGCAGGCCTCCTGGTACCACACATGAAACTGTATGGGGGCTTATAGATGTCTTATTCTCTAGATCTAGTCATGGAGGGATATTTGTGCTCCTATTACTCCAATCTGATCCTGAATATTTGTACCTGTGCTCATGTAAACAACAAAGTATGCTTAATAGGATGGGCCAGCTCTCTAAATGAGGCCTTTGTCAGTGGATCTGATAGATATGATAATATAAGAATAAATAGAACAATAAATGCATGAAAAGCTGAGAAATACATGTAGACACCTAAAACATGTCATGTTTAGGAGACTATTCATATGGGCATCCTTGTAGACCATATGAATGACCTTGGACCTTTCCAAGACCAAGCAGTGGTTCTAACCACTCATTTTAGGCATCCTAGGCCCTTTTAGCCTTAGTCATGGGTGACAACCGTGGCTATGGGAAGCTTGTTTCTTAGCCATGGATGTCACCTATCGCTAGGATTCTTAGCCATGCCTGAGACCTATGGCTAGCCTTGTAACAAACTTGGGAAATTAGAGTCTAGTAAAATTAGTTGCAACAACCATTTACAATAGTTTTGGAAGTGGTTTGTGGTTGGAAGCATCCAGAAGCTTCCTTCCAACTACCAATTTTTGTTCTTCGCTTCTCCATGAAGCTAGATCAAGGATTTTGGAAGTCTATTTAAGACCCCAATTTCAAAGAGCAAACCCTTCCTGGTTGTCTTCTCTAACGAAGTGCTACCAAATTGTTGAACTAGAGAGCCAATTGCACTTTGTGAAGAGTAACAAGATGCTACCAAAATCCAATTTGATCATCAACTTTGCAACAATGGAGATCTCAAGAGCTTGAGGAGCAAGCTTGACAATTGACACACTTCCATTTCCAATTCTAGTGAATTCAACTACCAATATATTCTAGAACACCAAGACAACCCTTGATCATCAATTCCTTAGAGTATTTGAGAGTTTCTAGCCTTGGTTTCAAGAGAAAGGGAATTTTTCTTGTAGCCACAGTTGTCAGGCATGGCTAACAGTGCTAGCTACGCCTCAGACCCACAACTAGGTTTTGATGCTCTCTTTTCTCCATTTTAGTAGTAGATTTCTATTTCTAGTTATGCAAATAGCTTAATATAGCATATATTAATATTGTAGCAAATATTTTACCGATTAATTTAGGAATTAAAGGTACATTTGCTTCCATTTTCCTTGCATTATTCAATTTATACTAGTTTTATGATTTTCAAATTCTAATGGCTAATTAGGATGCATAATAGTTAGATTTCATGCTTTCTTTACATGCTTTACTATAATTTAATTATTTCTTGCGTAGTTTCATAGATTACATGTTTCATTTGCTTCCTTTATGTCATTCATTATGAAAGTTTCCATTAAAAGCCTCATCAAGAGAGGCCACCTTTGATTTTAATCATTTCTTGTTGTTTCTTGATTGTAGGGTTTTCAAGACTCATTTGTCAACGCATTCAAGGCAACAAATGCCTCTTCATAGGGAAAATAAGGTCATAATTGACCTAGACTAGTTCATGTCATTCTGAAAGGCCTGCGGATTACACCTACCCTTGTGAAGGATTTCTTATGATTGTAATATTGTATCACATTGTGTATCCCTAAGAGGGACAAATTTGTAACCATGAGTTGATTCAATTTCAATAAAAGACATATTCCTTTTGGTTATATCAATTTGGTCAATTTATGTATGTGCTTCATGTGATTTTCAATTGTTACTAGATTAGGTGTATACTTTTTAGGATCAATATCTGGTTATCATCATGAACCTCATACTCCTCAATAGTACCAAGATCAATATGATGAGGAATCATATGCAAAGTCCCAATGGGAACATCGGTAAGAAGTAGATGCCTACCCTGAATCCAGTATGATGAGGTACCTAATGGTTATACTTATCATATACCTCAACATCAAAAGTGACGTCCTCTACCTAATCAAGGGCAAAGAGATGAAGATCATATCATTTTGTCAGGGCCATACAAAGTGCTAGCTGATCGGATAAATGCATTCAAAAAATAAAATCAAAGTATGGTTTATCAAAAACCCCCATTGAATCAGCTTTGCAATTAGCCTTTGCATCCATCAGTGTCATCACCAACATACCCATAAAATTTCAAGATGCTTAAACTTGAAAAGTTCAAATATGACGAAGATGCACAAGAGCACATGAAAATATTCATCAATATGTGCTTTTATATTCAATAAAATGACCCCTTGATGTTAATAATATTTCCTACAACATTAGCTAGGGATTCTTTGGAATGGTATAATCATCTACCACATTGTAGCATAAACACCTTTGAGCAATTGGTCGATCTATTCCTGCAATGTTATTCCTCTAGTGCTAAGGAAATGATAAACTTGACTGACTTGGTTAGCCTTCATCAAATAGATGATGAGCCAATCATTGAGTATGGCAATAAATGGAGGAAGGTGATGTTAAAATTACCTTTCACTTTACCCACAACAAAGCTCATTCAAATGTTTACGAGGAGTTGTTTGAAACAAATATCTCTTCTCTTGTAATTACAATAGTATCAAACATTCGAGGAGGCCATAACACAGGCCACGGTCATTGAAGACATCAAGATACATGAGGATGATATTCAACTCCACAAAAAGGAATGGCCAAAAAATAATATTATAGGTGGCAACATACAACAAATGGTGACCCCAATAAATCAAGTTGTTTTGAGTATCCTCGAATCCTCAAACCAGGGTGCACTGCCTATACCAGTGCAACATAATTATCAAGCTCAGCATCCTCTAGCCCAAAATCATATGCAACAGAATTAGATACAAGGCCAACAATGTCAGCCACAATGACAATATATTGATTTTCTAGAGACATTAGCATTGATCTTTAATCGATTATGTGAAGTAGGAAAAATCAATCTTCTGGATCTCCATCTGTTGAAGCCTAATAAGAATAGATCAAAGGTGCACAGGTAAAATCTATATTGTGTTTACCATAAATAAAGGTTTCATGACATCCAAACATGTTATCCCTTTGGATATTTAGTTTTGGATATGATCGAGATGCAAGAGCTTCATATAGGAGTCTTACATGACCTCTTGCCTGCACTTGAAGAAAACACATCACCTGCCAATCAAGATGAACAACCTAATTAGGTGCATACCAACTTATCTCCCCAAGAATTTGTGGGAATTATTAGTGTTGCAATAGAGAAATAGGAGTATCAAAATCAATATATGCAACTTGTGGCATCATCCAATGTTTCACCTTCACTCGTCCCATCTCAGTGGGACATTAGTAGTGCATAAAATTACATAGCACAGTAGGGGGGTCAGTTTCTACGATTCCTCCTATTCAAACCAATCACGGTACATCAAGCACAATGCACATTGGGGATCTTCAAGGTGTCACAAGTTCCCCATCATCCACATCATGGTCAATGAAGCAAAGTGATACTTCTAAATGTATCACACCTTCCTCACTTTTATTGAGTGGCACACACATTGGGGGTACTTAAGGTAGCGTACCTTCCATTTAAAAATATGAAAATAAACAAAAATTATAAAATATCAAAATTTCAAAAAAATTGAAAAATGAAAATTTCAAAAACATTCAAATAAATCATAAAATATCAAAATTCAAGAAACATTTAAAATAATTCAAAAAATCAAAAACATGGAAAATTTCAAAATCTATACAAAAATCAAAAAGCAATAAAATCTAAAAATATTGTAAAAGTATAAAATATAAAAACATTGCATTTTATTGCACTTCATTTGCATCAAGCATTTTTATTTTGCATATGCATTTCATGTAATTGCATTGTATTAGGCATATCCATCTGTCGCGCTTGCATTAGGATAGTTTGTGTTTACAATACTACAAACGACACCGCATTTGTATTTCAATCATGCATTTATGCATTATCATCATTATCCACCATCCTTGTGAGTAATTGTGTTTCTCAACACAACCCCTCCTATTGCTATGAAGAATATACTAGGGTTTTTTGATCATTCAGCCATACCTAGTGGTCTTCTCAAATTTAGTAGAAAGCTTGCTTTGCTTTTGTATATGAGGTCTAGTTTTGATAGCACTTAGCATATCAAAATCCTATCACTAATCAACACATTAACAATCCTAATTAGGGTAAGGAAGGATGAACACTACAAAAGTGGTCCAGGTCACCTTAGGCGAAAGGTTTTGTTACTTGCTCATTTTGTGAGGTGCAATGGTCTAGAGTAGTGGTCATTGGCAAAAGGATAAGTTTACCCCCTACCCGAATAAATCCCTTGCTTACAAATGAAGGAGAAAAATCCTAAAATCAAATCAGTATCAAATCCCTTACTCAAAATAAAAATAAAAATAAAATACAAAATAAACAATGATTTTTATCACTATACAAAAATAAACAGTGATTTTTATCACTTTACATGAGCAAGTATCCCAATAAATTTAATAAAATAATGGGGTGAGCTTGAATCTCTGGAATGATCAATGCTCGAAAATCATAGGGTGATCCTCAATATAGCAATGGGCTGCATGAATCCTGCTTGGCATTGGGGTAGGTCTAAGCAATTTACAAATGATCTAGCTTTAGGTGACCTGTATTGCCTAGTGGTCTAGTCTAACTGAATTCAAACCTAGGATCGAGTGGACATTTGAGGATCCCCAATATAGCAATAGGTTGAATGAATCTCGCCTGGAACTGGGGTATGCTTATGTCTCATCTAATATATTCATTTGTACACACAAGGGTAATGAATAGTTTGGTCTTTCATAGTGAAAACTTTATTTTTCATAAGTTTATTATGGTCATTATACAACTTTTGATAATTCAACTAGGGTGTTTGAGTTTCATGGAAAACCTCAAAATTCTTAAATAGCAATAATTAATTTTCAAGCAATCATCAAATATCAACTTCTTTTTATAAGAGTTTATTTGTTAGAAGGGTTCATAACATTGGTTAGATACTGGATGGATATCAACAATGATATTTAAATGGCCACTGACTATGTTGCACATATTCTTTTAATTTACAAAAGCTTATGGATAGAAACAATACATCATTTCATAATACACATGGGTGTTTAGTTGATTAATTCTTATGATAAGATATAGCAATTACAGTTCATGATTGTTATACATTATGTGGTGTCACCCATTAGATTGTCAAACTCATATTGCATTCATACATTATGTTTTAAGTAATTAAAGCATACATGTCCATTTACATTAAATCATCATCATGTAAATAATGCATTTAACAATAAGCATTGCATCCATATGCATGCAATATAGTCCATATATACATATAGATAATGGAATCTAACCAAACATCTATCATCTAGCTAGTGCATATCATCTGTACATTGCATACATATAGCATAATCACATCATCATGTTTGCATTACATTCATCATTGCATACATAACCTAAAATCAAAATAAAAACATTTGCAAGCACCAACTAGGGCATTATCAGTATCGATCCCCAAAAGCTCCAAAGAAGTCTAAATCTTTGGTCTTTTTATTCAATTCATAAATGCACATATTTGCTCACCATAAGGAGTTTTGGATAGGACATTAAAGCATATCTACAGGTCCAAAATTTCAAAAATTATAAAATTAACAAAAAAATTATAAATCAAAATTCATAATGATTCAGAAGATCATCGAACATAGTATTCAACACAAGCATAATTGGAATTGCTATCATCTTGATTCCCTAAGAATGCCATAGTGGTCAGATTGTTCCACAAGATAGAGGTGTACAATTACTATTCACAGTTGAAATCATGGCTAAGTTAGGCCTTGCCAAGTAGTATCAAAGTGCTAAAACCTTAAATTGTTCAAGTCACTCATAGTGGTCAATTGACTCGTTGTTTTCATCACTTATCCTTTACCCTCATCGACTCGTCGCTTGAGGGGGTAGTCATAATAAAATAATTCATAATAAAAATAAACAATTAAAGTCTCAATTATTGATAAGTGCATTCATTCAAGAATTATTTCCAAATACAATCATGCACCCTCTTTGCTTGGGGTAAATAAGCAAAATATCAAGAGTAAATTCAAGCAAACTGGGCAGCTAGTCTCTTAATCACCATCAAGGCTAGGATTAGACTTAAGCTTGTCTCCTAATCACCATCAAGGCTAGAATTAGACTTAAGCTTATCTCCTAATTTTTGTCAAGGCTAATATTAGACTTAAGCTTATCTCCTAATTGTTGTCAAGGCTAGGATTTGACTTAAGCTTGTCTCCTAATTGTCACTAAGGCTAGGATTTTGACTTAAGCTTACCAAAATCAAGTTCTTCAACTCATTGAAGGTATTGATTCAATGATATATGCTCTTTTCATGATAGGGGTATCTAATGTTTATCATATCAATGATCATCATTCAACCTACAACATCATTTTAGGAGGTTTATTTTTGCTCAGCATTTTTTGTTCTCACAATGCATCCTAAAAGGGGTATCTGTAGACACCTAAAACACATTATGTTTAGGATACTACTCATATGGGCATCCCTGTAGACCATATGAATGACCTTGGACATTTACAAGACTAATCAGTGGTTCTAACCACTCATTTTAGGCATCCTATGCCCTTTCAACCTTAGCTGTGGGTGACAACCGTGGATATAGAAAGCCTATTTCTTAGCAGTGGGTGTCACCCGTGGCTAGGATTCTTAGCTATGCTAGAGACCCATGGATAGCCCTATAACAAACTCAGGAAATCATAGCTGAGTAAAATTAGTTGCAATAGCCAACTAATTTGGGATTGGAAGCATCTAGAAGCTTCCTTCCAACTACCAATTTTTGTTCTTGGCTTCTCCATGAAGCTAGATCAATGATTTTGGGAGTCTATTTAAGACCCTAATTTCAAAGATCAAATCCTTCCTGGTTATCTTCTCTAACAAAGTGCTACCAAATTGTTGAAATGGAGAGCCAATTACACCTTGTGAAGAGTAACAAGATGCTGCCAAAATATAATTTGATCATCAAATTTGCAACAATGGAGATCTCGAGAGCTTGAGGAGCAAGCTTGATAATTGACACACTTCCATTTCCAATTATGGTGAATTCAAATTCCAATATATTACATAACATCGAAGCAACCCTTGATCATCAATTCCTTGGAGGATTTGAGATTTTTTTTCCTTGGTTTCAAGATAAAGGGAATTTTTCTCATAGCTGCAGCTATCAGCCATGGCTAACAGTGCTAGCTACGCCTCAGAACCATGGCTAGGGTTTAATGCTCTCTTTCCTCCATTTTAGTAGTAGATTTCCTTTTCTAGTTATGCAAATAGATTAATATAGCATATATTAACATTGTAGCAGATATTTGATCGATTAATTTAGGAATTAGAGGTAGATTTACTTCCATTTTCCTTGCATTTGTCAATTTAGACTAGTTTCATGCTTTTCAAGTTCTAATGGCTAATTAGGATGCATAATAGTTAGATTTCATGCTTTATTTACATTCTTTACTGAAATTTAATTATTTCTTGCATAGTTTCATAGATTACATGCTTCATTTGCTTCCTTTATGTCATTCATTATGCAAGTTTCCATCAAAAGCCTCATCAAGAGATGCGACCTTTAATTTTAATTGTTTCTTGTTGTTTCTTGATCGTAGGGTTTTTAGGACTCCTTCATCAATGTATTCAAGGCAACAAATGCCTCTTCATAGGAGATAAGAAGGTCATACTTGACCTGGAGTAGTTCATGTCATTTTGAAAGGCCTACGGATTACACCTACCCTTACGAGGGATTTCTTATGATTGTAACATTGTATCACATTGTGTATCCATAAGAGGGATGAATTTGTAACCATGAGTTGATTTATTTTTAAAAAAATACACCTTCCTTTTGGTTATCTCAATTTGGTCAATTTATGTATGTGCTTCATGTGATTTTCAATTGTTACTAGATTAGGTGTATGCTTTTTAGGATTGTACAATACGAAATAGATGTGTTAATGAAATTAGATTTGAGCTATGACTAATCAACAAATCAAGCAGTAATGAATCTAAGCTAAAGCAAAGAAAAATAACATCTATGCCCTAAAATATGCCTATGGGCCACCATCCAAGATAGTGACCATGATATGAAACTCTTATCTTCATAAATCAAGGGTTGTAGTGCTATCCTTCTTGCTAGAATTGATGTTTAAGGGTCACCAGGTGTGTCTCCTACACTAATTTGGAGTTTGGAATGATGGATCTAAATATTGATACATGGACATGGCTCAGTCAGACGATGTCAAAGGGGCATAGATTTGCTATCCATTTTGATAGGGTTCCACTGCATAAGCTCTAAAAATTATCTCTCTTGCTCTCTATGGGAGAGTCCATATGTAGACTTCTCTATCTCAGATATGGACTTTGGCTTCTTGGAGAAGCTTCAATTCAAATCTCATGTGACTGATCGTTCTGGGTAGAAAGCATCAGTCACAAGCTGACATTGAAGGGGAAGTTAGGAGGAACTCAGGGAGTTCCTTGCCAAAATCCACCTATAAACAATGCAAATATGTAGTCATACCATGTGATCTCTGCTAGTTTTCACTACTAGACTATGCATGGTGCTAGCTGCTATCAAGTTTAGAAGTTAGATGTGGTCATTGTAGTCTTTAGCAACTAGGTGTGGTGGTTGCTCTGCTTGAGAGCAGTGAAGCCTAGATGGGCTAGAACTATCCTATCTAAGTGGTTAGGACTAGTACTTGCTCTTGGAGAGATCCAAGATGGTTCATATAGTCTATGAATGTGTCCATATAGGTAGTCTCCTAAACTTGATGTATTTTAGGTGTCTAAAAAATAGACCACCTAGGGTCACATTGTAGGTTGGATGATGATCATTGATCTGATCAACATTGGATGCCCCAGTCATGCAGGAGGGCATGAATCCTAGAATCATTGCTTCCAATGGAATGGAAGGCTTAAATGTGTGGAAGCTCTCCTGAATTCCTCAAAGGCTATTTGGGTAGTCGGGATGCTACGATTGGTTCGAACGGAGGAGAGGTGAGCTTGACTGTCATATTTGCTTTTTTCCCCAACAAAGGGTAAGCTTATGATAGTTGTTGGTAATGATTCTTAAAATGAACACAATCTTGACATGATCAAGATGATATTTTGTTGACTTTGATTATGATTGTTGAAAATTTTGACTACCCCCTCAAGTGACAAGTTGATGAGTAAAGGACAATTAATAAAGCGACGAGTCACTTGACAAAAATGAATGATTTGGACCTCTTTAGAGGGTTGCTCTATTGTTATAGGGTAAGTTCCCATCCAGGTGTGATTTCAACCCTATTTGGTAATTGTGCATCTCTATCCCATGGGGCGGTCTGGCCACAATGGCCTTCTTAGGGAATCAAGGTGATAGCAATTCTATTTTTGCTTGTGTTGAATCATTGTTTTCTATAGGATAAATGAGATGGATCTTCATTCCCATGGGGTGGTCTGACTATCATGGCATTCTTCATGTTAGAGGTGAAGCGCCTCAATTCTACCATAATTTTTTTACCCCAAGTGGCCTTATGGAAACCTACTCATCTTGCTAAATTGCATTGAGCTCTAGGTACTGCAATCGCCAAGTGTATAGAGAAAATAGTTGAATACGAGGCTCATTTGATATTTTGTTGTTATTTGATATTTTTGGATTTTGATATATGTAATTTTTTTTTGGTATTTACCTTATTTTGGTTGTTTTGGACCAATAGGTGTACTTTATGGCCCATTTTGATGTGCTTTGTGGTGAGAAATTGAGTCAATTTCTCATTGGTTCTTGGTCGTTGTCAAGTCCAACAACCCCCAATTGGTGCTTCATGGCTACTATCAAATCTGGTGGATATAAATTTTAGGCTATTGATGCCAGTAGTGGCCAAGGCTTGAGTTGGAAATATAAGAGTAAATTAGGGTTTTTGACCTTTCATTTTCTAGCTATCATTTTACTTTTGAGCTCTGAGTTGATAGTGACTACTTGTGACCCAGGACACTAAAAATTTGATGACATGGCTGAGTTAGGGTGAGGACTCGACCAATGGAGGAGCTGGAGCTTCACAGGTACCTTTCTAAACCCTAACCTCCTTTTGCTAATGCAATAAAATAACTAAATAATTTGGTAAAGGAACCTCATTAACCTTGTTGGTAATGAACTAAACCCATAGATAGGACTATTTTAGGGTCAATTTTAGTGGGTTTCCTTTAGTTTTAGTTTTTTTGAATTTTTTGTGATTTTTGAACCTGAGGGAAACATAATTTGCATGCTGCCCATTGGCCACTACCACTCAGAGTGGCTATCTTGGCTTGATGCTGGTCGCTACCACTATAAGTGGCCAGTTTGAAACTCCAACGGTCAAATTTTTTACCATTGGAAACTGGCTGTTGCCAGCTTCAATAGCCACTTTGTGGTCACTCCTGGTGTGAGCAGCCAGGAAACCTTAGGTTTGTTACTTATATTTTTAAATTTTTGAGCAAATTAATTGATTTTTTTGCAATTTTGAAGTGTTTTTTTTTTAATGTTTAGGTGCATTTAATCATAATGTTTGTTTCCTTAGGCATATTTGTAGATTATCTTGCACCATTTTTAGGATTTTTTTGGTGTTGGCTTAATGCTTGCAGTCTCCAGTACGTCACCATGCTTCTGATGATTATGTCAGATCAGACCTATCTGACTACCTTGGACCACAAGTGGGACTCCAAGACTAATACTTTCTACCTTCCTACTGGTGAGATGACCATTACACTAGAGGATGTCTACAAGATCTTCAAGATCCCTTTTGATGGAGTCCCCATTGTGTCTTCCCCTACTAGTGCTAGGGACACAGTTTTTTCAAGGGTCTTTGGGAGACACAATGCTACTACATTTCATGATTGCCACTTAGAAGGGGTTTCTATGGATCATTGGTACCGAGAGAATGTCTTCTCCTATATACATGTTGTGTTGTTTATGGTTATCTATAAAATTATCATTCCTAACTGCTCGGTGGTGAGGTTCCCATGGAACCTCTTACCTATGGTTCAGGATAGTGGATAGTGGCTACCTCCTAAGGAGTAGGATTCTCCTCTCTGAGCTCAGTTGCATTAGGTTGAGGCTGAGCTACAGGTATCTCATATCTAGGTCCAGTAGAGAGATGCCACCATTGCTGGGTTTTGGGCTCAGGTTTAGTGCCTTAAGATAGGATAGATCAGCTTACTACCGATGGGGGTGCTGCTCAGGGATAGATTGTGCCACCTATTATAGTGCCTCAGGGACCTAGTGGTCTAGATGCAGGTGCAGAGATCCAATGTTTGCATGGGCTTCTAGCAGAGGACTTGGAGTAGCGCACTCTAGATGCATCCTACATCTTGGCTCTAGAGCATGAGGTCAAGCTTTGGGGAGGCCACCTACCAGAGAGGCGTATGGTAGGAGGGTCATAGAGGACCAGCCAGAGTACTTCAGGGTAGTCATCAGCTCGATCGAGCCATAGGACTAGGTCCCGGATAGAGCGGACTAGGGGTGCTAGTTCTATGCCACCTCCCAGAGGGGGTGGTGAGGGCAGAGGTGATGCTAGTGGTGTAGGTCACTCTTGAGCACTATGGCCCCTTGGACATTTTATACTATTTTTGAGTGTAAGGTCAGCTGACCTACATGGTTGTAGCCTTATGGTGATTTTGTACCTACATGTACTTATTTGGACACACATTTATATGATATCTAGACTTTGAGACTCATTATGTGTATCCTTTATGATTATGTTTTTATGTTTATGTGATGCAGTATCATGATCTTATGTGATATGATGTGATGTGATGCTTTAGATGTTATGATGTGTAGGTGTAGATGGACTACTTTATGATTTATGCTATGTAGTTTACATGACTTATGCTTTATGATGTGTGGATGCTTAGATGGCATGATCTAGATGATGATGATGGATGCATATATGGATGCAATGCTTATCATTTAAATGCATGTTCAATTTTTATGTATTGTATGCATTTAACTTATGTTGTTATGATATGGTAAATGAAATTTGTTATGCATTATGTGATGATCTAATGTGAATGAACCTGTATGCTTTAATCACTCAAAACATATGGTATGATGTGACATGGGTTTTGACAATCTAATGGACGACACCACAGAATGTATAAAAATCATGAATAAATAATAACTCTTATAATAAGAATTAATCATTTAAACATCAAATGTGAGATGAGATGATGTGATATGTATGTATGATTTGACTGATGGAATGATTTGTTGCTATGAATAGATTTTTGAGGTTTTCCATGAGACTCAAACACTCTAGTTGCTCCATCAAAAGTTGTATACTGATCATACAGAGCTTCTGAAGGATAAAGTTTTTGTTATGAAGACCTAGATATTCATTATCCCTATGTGTGCAAATGAATATATTAGATAAAACATAAGCATACCCCAGTGCCAGGCGGGATTCATGCAGCCCATTGTTGTATTGGGGATCCTCAAATGTTCATCCTGATCCTAAGTTGGACTTAGTTGGATTAGACCACTAGGCGGTACAGGACACCTAAAGCTAGCTCTTCCACATGCAAACATTGGTCTGTACAAAAGCAAGATGCTAATGTGATAGACATATCATCGTGCGTAAGGATACCTTACGACTCATTCATGCTGAGAATTCTAGGGATTCAAGTTCAATACTCCCTTATTTTCTTCATATTTATTTGGGATACTTGCTCATGCTTAGTGATGAAAACCACTATTTATTTTGAATTTTTGTTTTCTTTTGAGCAAGGGATTTATGTAGTGATGATAATCACTGTTTATTTTGTTTTTGAATTTTGCTTTGTTTAGGATTTTTGCTTGTTTTGATTAAAGCAAGGGATTTCTTTGGGTAGGGGTGAACTTGTCCTTTTGCCAATTCTCAGCATTTCCAAACCGATCACATAGGGGGATGAGCAAGATAAAATTTTCACCTTAGGATACCTAATACCACTTCGTAGCATTCATATTTCCCTTGTTTCAACTAGGATTTTAGTGTTTTGATTAGTGATAGGATTTTGAAATATACTAGGTGCTATCAAAACTAAACCTCACCTATTAAAAGCTAAGATAACTTTCTACAAAGTTTGATAAAACCACTAGGTATGGTTGAGTGATCGAAAAACTCTAGTATATTCCTTATAGCAATAGGAGGGGGTTGTGTTGAAAAACATAGTTACACTCATGGGTGATGGATGATGATGGATTTTGAAGATGCATGATTGATGTACAAATGTGGTGTCATTTGTAAGATTGCAAACACACATGTATCTAATGTAAATGTAATGGATGGAAATGCCTAATGCAATGCGACTATATGAATGCAAATGCGGAATGCAAATGTTTTTGTATTTTTGATGCTTTCAATTGTTTTTGAGTTTTGATTATTATGAATGTTTTTGAAATTTTTGATTTTAAATTATTTTTGTGCTTTTATGTTTTGCTTTTGACCAAAGGGCTTATGGTGCCTTTGGGGCTTTTTGTGATTTGACCAAAGGGCTTTAAGATGCCTTTGGAGCTTTTGTGATGTGACCAAAGGGCTTTAAGATGCCTTTGGAGCTTTTGTGATTTGACCAAAGGGCTTTAAGATGCCTTTGGAGCTTTTGTGAATTGACCAAAGGTGCCATGATGCCTTTGGAGCCTTTTGTTTTTTATTTTGATATTTTTTGATTTGTTTGGATTTTTTATGATTTCTATTATTTTTGAAACTTTTGAAATTTATTTGAATGTTTTTGATATTTTGTTTATTTATGTGTGAAATACCTTTAGATGAATGATGTTGAGAGGCTCTGGCTCCTCAACACCCTCTAGCATTGTTAGGTGATATGCCCCAGGCCCAATCTTCTCAGAGATGATATAGGGACCTATCCAATTGGCCATAAATTTGTCTCATAGATGCGATGGCAGATTTGAGTTCTGTTGGTTTTCTTTAAGCACAAGATCCCCAAATTTAAAGTCTCTTAGGTGGACTTTATTGTTATAAGCTCATGTTAGATGATCCTGGTAAATGTGAAGATGCTCAAGAGCATTGATGCACCATTCATCCAGAAGGGTCAATTGATCCAGGTGAGCTTGTCACATAGTGTCATCATTGATGAACTCTTTCAATGCGATGCGTAATGTTGGAATTTCCAACTCTAAGGGCATAATGGCCTCAGTGCCATATACAAGTAAAAATGGTGTTGCCCTAGTGGGTATTCGTACGCTAGTCCTGTAAGCCCATAATGCTAGGGGCAATTGTAGATGCCAATCCTTATGATTTTCTTTCACCATCTTCTTTAAGATGGCTACTATTATCTTGTTTGAGGCCTCTGCTTGCCCATTTTCCTATGGATAGTATGGTGTCACAAAACTATGTTGAATGTTGTATTTGGTCATTAAAGCTCACACATTTTTGTTTTTGAATGATGGACCATTATCCAAGATTATCTTGAAGGGTACCCCAAAATGACAAATGATATTGTGAAGTATGAACTCCATAATCCGAGGACCAATTATCGAGGTTAAGGGGACCACTTCCACCCATTTGGTGAAGTACTCAGTGGCCGTTAATATGAACGTGTGTCAGCCCAAATATGAGGGAGAAATATTTCCAATCAGATCGAAACCCCACTGAGAAAATGGCCAAGCCACTTGAATGGGTTGTAAGGCCTAGGATGGCAAGTGCATCAGATTTGCATGATGTTGACATTTAATGCATTTCTTGACATACTCATAACAATCCTTCTCCATGGTGGGCTAGTAATAACCCATTCGAAGGATGCACTTGACAATGGCCATGTCATTGAAGTGGCCACCACATGTACCATCATGAGCTTGCAAAATCACCCAAGCTGATTCTTGGGGCTCTAAGCAATGTAGGAGGACTCCATCATAGCTTCGATGATACAATATGCCTCCTAGCAAGACATATCTTATCACTTTTTGCTTGAATGCTCATCTCTCGGCATGTGATAGTCCCTATGGGACAATTCCAAGCCTAAGGAAGTCTTGTAATTGGGATAGCCAATCTTGATAGGCTACAACCTTGATTGATAAGATGACTTGTTCCTCCTACAATTTGATTTGCACAAATGCAGATTGAGAAACAACCTTATGGTGAATAGTGGTACCATTCTCCATAGGACCTTGCGAGATCAAGGACCCCCAAGGTGCCTTCTTTAAGAAGTCTTTGGCTTTATAGAACCAGTCATGGTCTGGCTCTATATGAATCATGTTGACTGATTCCTTGTTATCAAAAGCCTCATGCTGGATCATTGAGTGCGAGAGCATTTTGACATGAATGGTAGTGAAATCAGTAGATGGATTCTGAGGGATCAAGGATCCCAGAGATGCCATGGTGTCTACAAATCTATTTGATGAATGAGGGATTGCCTCGATGTCATACCACTCTAGTTTGGCTAGATATGTGTCAACAAGCTCCTTGTAAGCTTTCAGGATTGGATCCCAGCATTGAAATAGTCCCTTGACCTGGTTGACTATGAGGAGGGAGTCATCAAAGATATTTAGCCTTTTGATTCTCATGGTGATGGTTGTTTGGAGACCCAAGATTAGGGCCTCGTATTCGGTGTTGTTATTAGTGCAAGGGAAGTCTAGCTTGAATGACAAGGGCATTGGAGCACCTTGTGGCATGAAAAAGATAATCCCTACACCACCTCCTTGCTCACACTTCGAACCATCAAAGAACAAAGTCATGTCAGCTTCATTTTTTAGTTCTTCAGGTTTGGGTGCTTCTGATAGTGCAAATATTGCATCATCAGGAAGCTCTATGGTGAGGGGCCTACTATTCTGAAGAGGTACCTCAGCTAGCTGATCAACTATGACTTATCCCTTGATGGAATTTTGGCTTATGAATTCCAAATCAAATTCTATCAATAGCATGATCCACTTTGTAGTACGTGTGTTATGATATGTCTTGCTCATCATATACTACAAAGGATTTTGCTTGGATATTACATATGTCATATGGCTCAACATGTAGTGGCATAATTTCTTGGTTGCAAAGACCACTTCTAAGCATAACTTTTCTATGTATGCATATCCTATTTCGTAGCTCACCAAGGTGTGGCTGATGTAATATATCACTTGTTCTTTGTCTTGCACATTCTTTTGAGCCAACATGGTGCCCAAAGCAAAATTTGTAGTAGATATGTACAGTAGGAATGGCACGTCTAGCCTTGGTGGAGCTAAGACTGGTGGTGTTGCTAGGTACTCCTTGATTTTAGCAAAGGCTTGCTGACATTCTTCATCCCACTGGAATGGGACCCCCTTGTGTAGTAGTCGATTCATGGGTCGATATTTATCTGATAGTTGTGCGATAAATCACTTGATGGATGCTACTTTGCCCTGTAAGCTTCTCAGTTCTTTGATGTTCATGGGTGGGGCCATTTCTAGGATAGCCTTTACCTTTGCTGGGTCTACCTCGATGCCTCATTTAGAAATGATGAATCCCAAGAGCTTTCTAGAAGTTACGCCAAAGATGCATTTCTTGGGGTTCAACCTGACATTGTGCTCAATCAGGTGATCGAAGACCTTTCTGAGGGTCTCAACATGCTCTTCTCGTAGCAATGACTTGGCTAGTAAGTCATCGATGTAGTCTTCCAAGATCTTGTGCATGTAGTCATGAAAAATGTATGTCATAGCTCGTTGATATGTGGCACCAACATTTTTAAGGCCAAATGGCATCACTTTGTAATAGAATGTCCCCCATGGAGTGGTGAACATGGTTTTATGCTGGTCTTCAGGTTTAATCTAAATCTGATTGTAACCAGAAAAACCATCCATTAGGGAGAGCATCTCATGACCTATAGTTGCATCTACAAGAGCATCTATGTTGGGCAATGAGAATGAATCCTTTGGGGTTGCCTTGTTGAGATCCCTAAAATCCATGCAAATGTAGACTCTTCCATCAGGTTTTCCTATGGGCACCATGTTTGATACCCATTCTAGATAGTCGATGGGAACAATAAAGACTACATCCAATAGTTTTTGCAACTCATTTTTAACCATCAAAGTGATGGTTGGATGCATATTTCTGAGCTTCTACTTGACCGGTTTCTTTGTGGGGTCTAGCGAAAGGTTGTGGACAACCAATTTTGGATCTAGCCCCGACATGTCTTTGTAGGTCCAAGAAAAGAGATTTGGTCTCTCTTTTAGTAGAGGAATTATGATGGCCTATTCTTCTGGAGATAAGCTTTCTCTAAACTTGACTTTCTTTGGTTGAGAAGGATCATTGTTGATGTCCACCTCGAAAGTCTCCTCTATTGCCATATGTGACCCCTCCTCAAGCTGGTGAGGAGTGGGGATTAAATGGATGTCATCTACTAGATTTATAGTTCCCACTAACTCATAGTTGAGACCAACATGATAGACATCATGTGCATAGCCTGATGCAAAATGGAATGGTTGTAGCATCTCTTCATTAGGGAAGAAATATTTAGGCTCTAGGGGTGAATCAATGTGATCCCAATCAATAGCATCTACATTAAGACACAATGGTTTTGATGGATCTGTTGGGTTATGGAGTGGAGTGGTCAAATCAATGGAGATCATGTTGATGGATGGAATGAAATCTCCAGGACCATGGGTGAAACTCTATATCTTGGGTGCACCCTCCATACTCATGATGAGGCTCTAGGGGCATAGGGATCTCAGGATCTGGTCTATGGATAGACGAGATGATGGGATCATTAGGCAATAACTGCTCTCTAAATGTTGGGGGATCTAGGTTGACCATGCGATGGATGGCATCTAGGTTTACTGGTCTTCCTAGGAAGTGAATATCAACTGGATGCAAGTGTCGAGGCCCAAGATAAGCCATCTCGGTCTCATCCTCAAATTCATCATCACTTATAAAGAAACCATTGGCATTTATTTCTGGCCCTAGGATGAGGTGGTGGCTTGCCTGCTGATGCCCTAGATAGGCTATCTCAGTCTCATCTTCATAGTCATCATCACTTATGAAGAATCCATTGGCATTTGTCTCTAGCCCAATGATGTGGCTCATATGTCTAGGTTGTAGGTAGGCCATCTCTATTGAGTCCTCTGACTCATAGCCACTCTCATCTGACATGTATCCACCCTCACTCAAGATGTATTCACTCTCATCTGAGATGTAGCCACTCTCTATGTGGCCTATCCAAGCAATGTTTTGCACATATCGAGGCCCATGGTAGGCTAGGCCAATTTCATCTTCATCCTCGCTTGGGACATAGTCATACTCCTCTCACTCATATCCATGCATTGGCTCTTCCTCCCATAGGATGGCTCTTGATGGGGGTGCTTCAAGAGAGGATTTAGGGTGATATTGATCAGGTGGTGTGATATTGACCATCGACACCCATCCATCACCCAAGTAGTTTCTACTAGGGGGTTGATAGGGATTCCAATCGATGTCCTCCCTGAACCCAATGCTTAGCCTATCTAGGGCTGCTTCTAAAGAGTCATCATGACTCTACATTTGATAGCCTAAACTACACCTATTAGTAGGTAATTGGTACTATGGCTAAAATGGTAGTCGATGCCCTTGCTCATATAGGCCTAGGCCATAGCCTTGCCAGTGACACTACTCAAAGTACTTCAGAGCAAACTCAAGATTTGACAAGTAATGAACATTCATGGTGAATGGCTCATCCTCATCCCTTTCTATATCAGGAGTAGTATGGGTATAATCTAGACCAACATATATGAAATTAGTTTGGTTGGGTGGAACCCCTAAGGGAACCACTATCCCTACTAGTAGATTTGGGACTCTTGGCCATCCCATGTCTTGTGTAGACTCAATAATTGGTATGAAAGTCACATTCTACACAAGATATTCACCTAGTATTATGTTGGCTAGGTGAACTATCACCTACGGTGTAGATGATGTTGTTGATGATGTAGGTGAGGTAGGTTGAGGTACCTCCTCGACTATTTCTTAGGAATGTTCCTCCTCCATGGGAGTAGGGATTCCTATAGTTGCTATGGTCAGAAGCTCCTTGGGTCCTTCCTCCACTAGGGGTGCCTTCAACTTCTATTTATCTTTTGCCTTAGATGTCAAAGGATTTTTAGAAGCGCTAGTAGCTTTGGATGTAGGAGGTGGTGCCAACGTGGATGGGTCACCTCGCACTGATTTGCTTTTGCTTCCTGGCTATATGGTTGGGGATGAAGGCCTTATGTACAAGTGAGTTGATGGAAGGACAAAGTCCCCTAGCAAGTCGACTTGATGCACGTACTTGAATGACTCTTCATCGGATGGAACCACATGAACTTGTCCCTCATGCACATACTTGATGCATTGGTGCAGGATTGAGGGTACACACTGCATGTCCCTAATCTAGGGATGCCCTAGAAGGATGTTATATTGCATCACCCCTTCTAACACATGACACATCATGGGGATGGTCTTATGTCCTACCTTTATAGGTAAAATGATTGTACCCATGGTGGAGCATAATGCATCATTGAAAGCCCTGAGCATGTAGGAAGTTAGGATAATGTTGGACTTAGGGATCTTCAAGTGCCCTATAGCCTTGGTAGTGATGATGTTGATCGATGAGCCTGTATCGATCAGAACCCACTTGAATGGTATGTCATTGATTGATGCAATAATGTGTAGAGGTGGGTCTATTGAGGTAGTAGGGACTACCTTAATTTCATGATCATAAAAATGAATCATGGGCTCTTGGCACTATTGTACTTGCCCCACAAAATGTGTGAACACATCTGGGTTCTAGGGCTAGAGCTCGATTGATCTCAAAATCTCCATTAGAGTCTCCCTGTGCCTAGGGGACTATTGTATGAGCTCGTAAATGGATAACTTGGCTAGAGTCATTTGTAGATTTTGTTCTAGTCTACTCTGAATAGTTACCATAGGTCTCGTTGGTGGACTTGGAGGATTGTCATGCACCTATCTCTATCGAGGTGCAACTAAGATATTAATGGGAGCTATTGGAGGCTATGGTTGCCCATATCTCTGACTCCTGGTTGCCACATTAACTAACTCAACCATTTTGATGCATCCCTGAATAGGTGGCTCGACTCAGACCTGGTTGACTTGGGTGCCTTGATCTCTAGGGGCCTCATGATTGGGCAATGGGTTCTTGAATATCCCCATATCTCTATTATCGGGAGCTAGCAGGTTGTCAACTCTTAGCTCTCCCTTTTCAATCATGTTTTGTACAACATTCTTGAATCCAATGCAATTCTCGATATCATGCCCCTATATCCTATGATATGGGTAGTGTTGATCTTCCCTATATCCCTTTGGCTTGGGATGATTAGGGTCAAGAAGTTGGATGTCAGGAAACCTTATCCTCTGTGCCTCATTCAATTGATTAAATATCGATTGCATCGATTCATTTAGAGGCATGAAATAATGAGGTGGTCGACGCTCCTTGTTCTAGCCCTGGTTGTTCTTAGGATCATAGTTGGCCGATGGAGGGTGAGCCTGATAATTCTGGGGTTGTTGTCCATTCCCCTCCTTTGGTATGGCCAATACAACCTAATTAACCTAATAAGGCTTGGCCTGCTTCTGCTTATTCTTGTTATTCTGATTGTTCTTGCTCCACTCTTTCTTGTTGTAGAGCTTGAGGTCTCCCTCATCGACCTTAATGTCTTCAATAAGCTTGGCTTGAGCCAAGGCTTCTTTGAATGATTCATATTGCTATAATTGTAATAGTAGAGAGATGTGTTTTGCGTAGCTCTTTATGAACATTCAGATGAGCTCTTCTGTGGGGATGGAGAATGATAGTTTTGCCATGATTTTTCTCCACCTATCCCCATAGTCCATCACTGGCTCATCATCATATTATTTCAAGTTGGCCAGATCAGATAGGTTCACCTTCTTCTTGGCATCAAAGGAGAAGCATTCAAGGAATGCATTCACCAGTTGCTCAAAACTAGTGATGCTATGCTTGGGCAACTGGTTGAACCATTGAGTTGTTGCACCCAAGAATGTCATGATGAATGTCCTCAGCATCAGGGCATCATTCTTCTCAAGGTGGAAGCACGCATTCATGAAGTTGGTCATGTGTTCTTGCGCATCTCCCTCCCCCTTAAACTTTTCTAGCCTAGGCATCTCAAAGTGCCTAGGATATGCGGGACTCGAGGACTGAGGGGCACAGAGGTTGGTTGTGTATCTTGCTCAATGTCGGCTTCTGTCCACCCGTGTCCTACTTCTCAAGAGACTTGACTCTCTCGATGAGTGTCTGGTATGCCTTCGAGGAAATAATCTCATGTTCCTGAAGGTTTGCTCATGGTGGTAAGGGAGGTAGTCCTGTGTTGGCCCGGTTTGGGCATCTATACTCATCTCCCATAACCATGGATGGAGGTTTAGGATATGTCTATTCCTGGTCTTCCATCCCTACCCTTTCCTCATTGAATTGTGTTTGTTCGAGGTCCAGGTGTTGTTGATGTTATGAAGTGTGGTGAGCATATTCATTTCCTTACCTAGTGCTTCTCTCCTACTGAGAATCAACATGTCTCTCATGTCGGTATCTCTCACCACCTATGTGTGCATCTGTTTGAGCTAGCCTCTCTGCTAGCTCCTCATGCTCAACTCTTTCTTCTCTTGAGCATTGTTCTTGTAGGTGTAGGCGCCTCTTCCTTCGCTCTTCTTTCTCAAGAGCTTCTACACGCTCTCGCTCGATGCATAGCGCTTCCTCTAACCTATGTATACGGTTAGATCAACCTGCTATTGAAGGTTCATGCCTTTCTAACTCTGTGCGAGGAGTTCTAATGCTTAGGCCCCTTGGGGAGGCTCCTACTATGTGCTTGCCCTTGTCCACTAGGGTGACTTATTCTATGTACTATGTTATGGGTTGAGTACCCCCATGATCTAAAGTAGTGTATGTGTTATAGGGTCACTTTGAAGCTTCCCTTGGTTCATTGGTGCATCTAGTGGCTATGCTATATGAACTTCCTAAAGTAGAATGTTTGGTAGCAATACTTCTAGGAGCTGGTCTCGAGGGAACTCGATCCAACTCATCAAGTTGTTGGGTTCTCCATGGCTGATCCCATGGAGTCCCATTGGCACCAATGAGCTCATAGTCCAAGGGTACCCTCCCATCTATAGGGAGGCTATAGGATGTCTTGGGTCTATGATTGGGCATAGCCCTAGGGTCTTACCCCTTAGTGGGCTGATCTATCCTATGTGTATCATGTGAAACTTGGGGTCTTGCAACCCCTACATGCCTATGTGATGATGGAGGCCTTGATGCCTCCTCATGCTGATGTGATGATGGAGGCCTTGAAGCCTCCGTATGTCTGTGCGATGAGGGAGGTCATGATGCCTCCACATGGTGTGAAGAGGGAGGTCATGATGCCTCTACTTGTCTATGCGATGAGGAAGACCTTGAGGCCTCCTCGTACCTATGTGATGAAGGAGGTCATGATGCCTCCGTGTGCTTGAGTGATGAGAGAGGCCATGAGGCCTCCTCATGTCTATGTGATGAGGAACTAGGATGTGGCTCTCTTGTTAGGGTTTCTTGAGGAGTCCCCCAAAGGGTTGAGTTATCACCCCTAAGACTTGTCAAACTTCATCCGATGACACTATGGGTGGGTGGCTCAATGCTAGTGTGATTGTGAGTGTGTGGAGCATTAGCTTCCCCCTCGGTGTTGGATCGAGGGTGGTTGCTCCATGTGTATACCATGGTGACTTATGAGTTATCTTCTTAGGTAGATTCAAAAGCACACAAAAAATAAGCATATGTTTATCTCTTTTAAGGATTTATGTGTTCCCTAAACTGTTTGGTGTGTTTTGATTCATTGGATAAATAAGCTAACTCTCATCATGTTTCATTCTTGTTGGATGGTATACTTATATGTTTAAAGGTTTTCACCTATACACTCATAGCTCGACAACCTGGTGATGAAATTTAGGTCATGTAATCCAACCTATAATGTGTGGTAATGACTTCCACACATGGTCAAGGAGCATAGGTCCTCTCGATCCTCACCTAGTTCACCCGTAGTCAGTGATATACCTCTTCAAGGAGAGATACATGCATATTTTCCATGGGCTATGATGGTTCTTGGATCTGGTATTGGCCAAAAATAGAGGGTGCATGGGATTTGAGTCAACAGATGGAGATGAAAGCCACCTCATTGGATCTCTACTAGTGGTTGGTCATGACTTCCAACTCACTAGCATTTAAAATGGTGTGTGGTGTGTGTGGTTATTTTTAACCTTGCATGTAAATAAAATGCATCACCAAGCAAGCATGATATTTCCTATATGCCTAAGATAAAAGATGTTTTATTTTAGAAATATGCATGTATTCAACTTATATGATCTTCAAAGAATGCATTCTATTCTATGAATTAAGGGCCACTAGTTGGGCCACATGCAAGCAAACTAAACACATAGAAGCCTAGCATGTTGGAGACTAGGGTAGACCTTACAAGCAGAGGCTCGCTGTTCCTAGAAGTGCCTAGAGAAACTAAAGAAAGTCCTAGGAAACATCAAGTGCAATTTATTTTCCCATTTTCTTTATTTTTTCCTGATTAAACTATGATTTCACTTGTTATTTCTAGAAATAAAAAGTTGTAGATAGAAAATATAGAGAAAATAGAGGATGAAACCAACCTCAAATCTTACTCTGATGATGGAAATTTTGACTTCTATTACACTCTTGCTGCTAGCTGCTATTGACTAGAGTGGTTGATTTTGGCCACTGACTATAGGAGTAATTGAGATCAGCTAGTTGTTATCGACTAGAGTGGCCAAGACCTATGGGTCATTATCGACTAGAGTGGCCAAACCTACACATAGAAAAACCTATGAATGTCAATAAATTGATTAGAAAATAAAACTTGGTGGGGGTCCCATCATGATCACCATCTGTGCGACCTTAGGAAGCATACACCTTGACTACCCTACTTGCAATTTGATTTATTATGTATATTATTACTTGCACAAAATGAAAGTATTGAAAGCACATATAACATAAAAATAAGAAACAAATAAATATGCTTTATTTATTGATATCTCAAGTCCTCGGTTACAAGTTCATCCCTCTAAGGGATACCCATCATTTTGATACAAATATTTACACAATAGAGTAGTGGTTGGATATATTCCTCATAAGGAATGGTGTGCCTACGTAGGCCTCCTGGTCCCACACATGAAATTGTATGGGGGCTTATAGATGCCCCCTTCTCTATATCTGGTCCTAGAGGGATCTTTGTGCTCTTGCTACTTCAATATGATCCTGAAGATCTATACCTACACTCATGTAAACAACAAAGCATGCTTAATAGGATGGGTTACCTCTCTGGATGAGGCCTTTGTCAATGGATCTGATAGATATGATAATATAAGCATAAATAGAATAATAAATGCATGAAAAGCTAAGAAATATGAAATAGATGCGTTAATGAAATCAGATCTGAGCTATGACTAATCAATAAATCAAGTAGTAATGAATCTAAGCTAAAGCAAAGGAAAATAATGTCTATGCCCTAAAATATGCCTATAGGCCACTATCCGAGATAGTGGCCATGATATGAAACTCTTCTCCTCATGAATCAAGGGTTGTAGCACTATCCTCCTTGCTAGAATTGATGTTCAAGGGTCTCTAGGTGTGTCTCCTACACTGATTTGGTGGTTAGGAATGATGGATCTGAATACTGATGTATGGATATGGCTCAGCTAGATGGTGCTCCAATGCTCCTCAAAGGGACATATATTGGCTCTCCATTTTGATAGGGCTCCACTGCATAAGCTCTAAAAATTGTCTCTCTTTGCTCTTTGTGGGAGAGTCCATATGTAGACTTCCCTCTCTCAGATCTGGACTTTGGCTTCCTAGAGAAGCTTCAATCCAAATCTCATGCGACTGACCATTCCGGGTGGAAAGCATCAGTCACAAACTGGCATTGAAGGGGCAGTTAGGAGGAACTCAGGGAGTTCCTCACCAAAATCCACCCATAAACAATGCAAAGGTGCAGTCAAACTATGTGATCTAGGCCCGTTTTCATGGCCAGACTGTGCATGGTGCTAGCCACTATCAGGTCCAGTGGCTAGATGTGGCCACTGTAGTCTTCAGTGGCCAGGTGTGGCGGCCGCTCTGCTTGAGAGCGGCCAAGCCTGGATGGGCTAGAACTACCCTATTTGAGTGGTTAGGACCATTGCTTGCTCTTGGAGAGATCCAAGAGGGTTCATATGGTCTATGAATGTGTCCATATGGGTAGTCTCCTAAACATGACATGTTTTAGGTGTCTACACCAGGATATAATTGATAGGCAAGGACTTCAGATAGAAGTATTCCAAGACTCTTTACCATAACACAAAGTAAACACAACACCTAGCCATCCAGTCAAACAACCAAATTGAGTGCGCATCGCTCCACATTCCCATGGGTTTGTGGATGTGATCAATGCTATAATACAGTAACAATAATACCATGATATATATACACAACTTGTGATATCCTCCAATGTTTCACCTTCATTCAACTCACCCTAGAGGTATATTAGCACTGCATAAGCTTGCACCTCATAGCAGGGGGGTCGATTTTCATCGTTCCTTTTGGCCAGGCCAATCATAGTACATCAGATACATGGCACACTAGGGGTACATAGGGTACCAAATACCCATAGGTATTCTATGACCATATAGGTTACCCCAAAAGGCTCCAACGTTATCTACATACCAATTGTTCAATCCAAAACCCCCCAGGTGTTCTATGATCATCTAGGTCACCCTAAAAGGCTCCAAGGGTATCTACATACATCTTGGTCAATCCAAAACCCCTTAGGTGGTCTATGACCATCTAGGTCACCCCAAAAGGCTCCAAGGGTATCTACATACTGCTTGGTCAACCCAAAACATCCCAAGGTGGTCTATGACTATCTAGGTCACCCCAAAATGCTCTAAGGGTGCTTGCAACCCACTTGGCCAACCCAAATAAAAGATCCCCAAAGACATCCATAAGCCCTTTGGTCACCCCAAATGGCCCAATGGCCCCCAATGAGCCCATTCATCACATGTACATATATATATATATATATATATATCAAAAATTCAAAAAATATCATCAAAATATCAAAACACAAAAACATTACATCATAACATATTGCATTACATCAAATAACATATTATTGCATTTCATAATCACTTGCATTAGGCACACTCATCATTGCACTTTGTATTTTAGAGTTGCTCATACACGTCTAGCACTACGACTATACATTAGCCATCATTCAAAATCTATGTTGCTAGAGTCATCAGTCACATCATTCCATATTTCACCTATCATTGCCCCTATATTTCCTACATTTCCATATTTGTGTCCATTTCCTTCACCTAGCCATTTGTTCTAGAATGTCGTTAGGATTTTCGGTCACTTAGCCATATCTAGTTTTCTTTTCATATTTTATAGAAAGCTATCATGATTTTAAAGAGGTAGAGTCTTGCTTAGATTGTACCTTGTATACATCAAAATACCAACACATATTTCACATTAAATCCAAATTTTGCACAAGGAAGGATGAAACCTATGAAGTGGTCTAGGTTACCTTAAGTGAAAAGTTTATCCTACTCATACCCCTATGTGGATGGTTCAATAATGTTGAGAATTAACAAAAGGACAAGCTCCTCCTTACCCAATTCCCCAAAATAAACAGTGGTTTTCACCACTATCAAAATCAAAAACCCAAAAAAACCAAAAATCAGAAGTAAAATAAATAGTGGTTATCACCACTCCCCAAATCCCTTGCTCAAAAAAAACAAAAAACAAAATAAATAGTGATTATCATCACTATATATGAGCAAATATCCCTAAAATAAAATAAAAGAAAAGAAGGGAATATTGAACTTGAATCCTTGGAATTCTCAGCATTTGATAAACTATTAGGTGATCCTCATTACAGGTTTGGTGGCATCAAGCGAAATCAGCAATGGTGGTATCCTTACGCATGATGATATGTCTGTCACATTAGCTTTTTGCATGTGTGCATACCAATGTTTGCATGTGGATGAGCTAGCTTTTGGTAGCCTATACTACCTAGTGGTCTAACCCAACTAAGTACAAAATGTAGTATTGTGCTACTCATGGGATGATATTTAGTACAAATGGGCTACGTAATCCCATTTGGCACTGGGGTAATCTTATGTGTATCGCTAAATGAACTCACTTGCACACATAGGAATATTGAGTATCTTGGTTTTCCTAGCAAATTCATACCTCGTTAAATATGAGGAAAATATCTCATGGTAATTACATAATTACATAGAAAAGTAAATGTAATAACCCCACGTAGTGTAGTGCAATACACTACCTTATTTTACCCTAATAGAAACACCTTTTTCCCATGGAGCGGTCCAGCCTCAAAGGCCTTCTTCGGGATTGAAAAGAAGCATATCAAATCAACGATGACAATTTTACCCCAAATTTCCTTATGGTTATTTACTCATCTCGTCGTATTGCATGGAGCATCAGTCACTACAACCACCAAGTGTCTAGGGTAAATAACTAAATATGAGGTGCATTTGGCTTTTGACTTGTTTAATAATTAATTTTTTTTGACTTTTTGATTTTTTAATTGATCCTGGTGCTTGAAAATCACCAAATTTGCTAAATTGATTTCTCTTATTGAGATTCTGATCTATTAGGAATCATTAATTTATCATTTAAAACCTTCCCACGATGGGATTTTGGTGCATTTAATGCCAGTTGTGAACCACGTGCACGGGCAACAATTTGAAATATCAAATTTGGGAACCGCAGCTCAGAGTTACGGTCGAAAAACCCTAATTTTGGGACCGTGATTGTCAAATGCGATCCGCAAAAATTAAGAAAAGTATATATAGTTTTCCCATTTAAAAATTTCATTATTATTCCTTGAAAGCAATTGCAACTGGAGAGCTCTGAGAGGTGAGGAAGCAAAATTTGACGTGAAGCACTGCTGAAACAACTACCTACGACCTCCCACACATCCCGATGGCAGACCCTACACAACCTTCATCCAACAGAGGCATCGGTGTAGGAAAGGTAACTCAAAACTGAGTCCTCACACTCCTTACCAACTTAAAAAATGAACCACATTAAGTAATGGGTCAAATTAACTTCACTAAACTATTGGTAATGAACCTCACATTAGTTTAGGCTAGATTAGGAACTTTAATTTTTGGGTGCCAGGCTAGGAAGTGACCCTAAAAGGGTTACGTTCCTAGACCATAGCTGGAAGACGTGGCTCCCAATTGTTAGATTGGGAACCATAGCTATCAGCCATAGTGGGATTCAAATCCCAACGGTCAAATTTTGACCGACATACGGACCACATATTTGACCTACGGTTCCAAAACTTTTGAAAAAATTTCAATTTTTTTAAATTTTTTTTAGCAATTTTTTGATTTGTTTGACATTTTTAAGGTCGATTTTTAACTTTTTTTAGTTATTTTTAGTCACCTTTTTTTCTTATGCATTGCTATTTTTCAAAAATTGACCTCTAGAGCTAGGGAGCTGGATCTCCTTTGCACCCTCTATAGACAGCTCACTATCCAGGAGCGAGAGTGGTTCGGTGCGGTTGGCTTCGGATACATGCTTGATCTGCCCACGATCAGGGTAGACCAGGCATACATGACTACGTTGGCCCGATGCTAGGATGCACGGACCAACACATTTCACCTGCCCATAGGTGAAATGACTGTGACACTAGAGGATGTTTACCGGATCTTCAGGATCCCGATCGATGGGGAGCCCATCACCTCCACTCCATTCACCAGTAAGGGAGTTGTCTTTGATGCCATCTTCGATGGGTGCAACGAGGATGCTCAGACCAGGATTGATCATGGAGGCGTCCATGTCGGATATTGGTAGGAGAAGGGCATCTTCTCAGTCCGAGAGGCCATTTTCATGCACTTAGTCATTCAGATTGTGCTTCCAGACTCCTCGGGCATGAGGATCCCCTGGAACCTCCTGGCCATCGTCAGGAGAGTTACTCAGAGTTCTACATGGTGGCCTTTGCTCTTAGCCTAGGGGAGCACATTGCTAGCTCAGCTATATCATGAGTTGTATCAGGTTACCCATAGGAGTCGAGTCGACATTAGCTATAGCCTACTACTTTAGATCTGGGGTTGGCAGCACATTCGGATCGAGTGGCCCATAGACCTACCACTCAGGATTACTATTATTCCTATTGCACACCAGTGCTATATGGCATGCTGGCCCCATGAGGAGGAGGGGTTCCAGAGTAGGTCTCACGCTGGGGACCTAGACCACTATATTTCTAGATTTGCATAGCTTTGGGTGGATGATATAGAGTGGCACCCATACATGGATTGCCCCATGTGGTAGGAGGCTGGTAAGCGGCTATGCTAGGTGAGGAGGGATAGGTGGTTACTCGATCACAAGGCTAAGATTCATGAGTACCAGTACTACTCACGTATCCTGCACTAGTTTGGTCTTGCTCAGGATATTTTGGTGCTTCCTATTATCTACAGGCACCTAGTACTAGAGAGAGATCTACCATGGGTCCAGTCGACACCGCTAGGGGATGAGGATGATGACTTCCAGGAGTCGGGCATGGATAGGGCTGGCACCACCATAGCGTATGACACTTGGTGGTCACTTCTACAGTGGTAGGGAGAGGGGCCCCTCGGTCGGATAGATGATGGAGCAGAGGCTGATCCAGATGGGTGCAACATGCGCCAGTGTACCGAGGGTGGATGGGGTGTAGAGGCCACCATAGAGGAGGCTCCTCAGGTTGAGGTAGAGGAGGACACAACTGAGGAGGGTGAGGCACCTCTTGACAGTGAGGTTGGGTAGTTGAGAGCCCAGATTGTCGACCTCCAGAGCTAGGTTGGGAGACTGCAGACTCAGATTTTGTAGCGGGATACATCTATCACCACTCTAGAGGTGAAGCTAGCATAGGGTGAGAGGCAGTGGTAGGGATACGAGTAGGAGAGGACAACTTTCCAGGCATAGGCTACCACTGTAGACACTCAGATTGCATAGCTCACTAGCGAGTGGGACGTGGCATAGGCACAGTTGAGTGCCATGACTACTGAGAGGGACCTGCTGAGGGCAGCGATGGAGGGCCCCTCTACTACATAGGCTATGATGCCACCTCTGGCAGCACCATCTTCTTTACTACCATTAGGTCGTGACCCCATGGCAGAGATCAGGAGGCTTCATTCCCTCATGGAGGAGGGTAATGAGTGAGATACAGTGTGCATGGCTCACATCTCCCAGCTGGAGGGCCATATCAGACTGATAGGTGGGGAGGTACCAGAGGACACCCACACTACAGGGTCCCAGCGGACCAGGTCCAGGACTAGGGAGACAGGGCAGTCTTCTACCAGCTCTAGCCAGAGGATGCACAGGACTGAGAGGACTCATAGGTCCTCGAGTACTCATGGTGCTAGCTCATAGAGGACTCACAGGGATGGTGGAGGTGATGGAGGTGCCTCACAGACTGGGGGTGTAGGCCCTATTTAGTACAGATCTTAGAGATACTTTGTTGTACTATTTTTGAGTGTAAGGTCAAGGACCTACACAGTTGTAGCCTACGGGTATTTTGATATACCCTTGATGTACTCCTTTTGGACACACACACACATATATATATATATATATATATGAGATTGATCATTTTGGCTCATTATGTGTACTTGTTTATTTTTGATTTTATGTTTATGTTATGCACATGGATGCAGATGTTCATATTGATGCTATGCTTATATGATGTGATGTATGGTTGACATGCACTAGATAGCTATTTTAATTTATGATGATGATGATATGCAGTGATCTAGATGCTTAGATGTGCTATTTATGATGGATGCATATGGATGCGATGTTTACTTTTAAATGCATATTTAATTTTGCTTTATTGTATGCATTTAATTTATGACGATGTCATGATATGTTGGTGCAATGAATGTAATGCATTATTTACATGATGGTAATCTAATGTAAATGAACCTGTATGCTTTAATCACTTAAAACATAAGGAATGAATGTGATATGTGTTTAAAAATCTAATGGATGACACCACAGAATGTGTAAAAATCATGAATGTAATTGAAAATCCTCATTACAAGAATTTAATCAATTAATCACCCATATATGAAATGCAATGATATGAAGTGGTATGATGCGAATGATATAATATGTCACTCTATATTCCTTTTGCAATTTGAAAGATATGCACAATATAGTCAGTGGTCATCTAAATATCATTTCTGATATCCATCCGGTATCTATCCTATATCTTGATTGTGCTCAATGTAATGATGTATCACGGATTCGATACTTTGCAATTTGATGATTGAATGAATTTTATTTTTGATGGTTTGTGATCTTTGGTATTTTGTTGCTATTAGAGAAATATTTGAGGTTTTCCATGAGACTCAAACACCCTAGTAGACTTATCAAAAGTTGTATACTGACCAAACTAGACTTCTGAAATGTAAGGCTTTTGCTAGGATAGGCCCTAACTGTTCATTATCCCTGTGTGCAAATGAGTATATTAAGATAAAGCATAAGCATACCCCGATGTCAGGAGGGATTCTTTCAGCCCATTTCTAAGATAGGGGATCCTCATATGTTTATCCAATCCTAGGTTTAGATTTTAGTTGGACTAGACCACTAGGCGATACAGGACACCTGAAGCTAGCTCTTCCACATTCAAACATTGGTCTGTACATAAGCGAGGTGCTAATGCATCAGATATATCATCATGCGTAAGGTACATTAGTGCTGACAATTCCAGGGATTCAAGTTTGCTCCCTTATTTTCTTCAATTTTTTGGGATACTTGCTCATGTATAGTGATAAAAATCACTGTTTATTTTGTACTATAGTGATAAAAATCACTATTTATTTTGTACTTTATCTTTTTTTCTTTTGAGCAAGGGATTTGATACTGATTTTACTTCCTTTGTACAATTTGATCTTCATTTGATCTGACTTTTGGAATTTACATTTGATAATTTTCTTCAGAAACTTCCTTTGGGGATTTACTTTGGGAAACTATTTCTAGGATATCGATCTTATGATATCAATATGGGATATCGGATGTCGATCTATGATATCGATCGGGGGTATCAATATTGAGGATTGATGTGGGATATCACTCTGGGATATTGCTCATTTTATCGTAAGCAAGGGATTCTGGGTAGGGAATAAACTTGTCCTTTTTCCAATTGCCAACATTTCCCATACCGTCCGCACGGGGGATAAGCAAGAATAACTCTTTTCACCTCAGGATACCTGGTCCTGCTTCATGGCTTTCATCTTCCCCTAGTCCTTATTAGGATTGTTTAATTTGTTGATTAGTGATAGGATTCTGATATGCTAAGGGCTATACTAACTAGACCTCATCTACAAAAGCAAAGCAAGCTTTCTATCAACTCTTGAGAAGACCTCTAGGTATGGTTGAATGACCAAAAAACCCTAGTATATTCTTCATAGCAACAAAATGGGTTGTGTTGAAAAACACAATTACTCACATGAATGATGGATTATGATAAATGCAGAGGTGCATGATTGAAACACAATGTGGCATCATTTGTAAGACTGACAAACACAATCCATTCTACTATGGAATGCAATGGATGAAGAATGCCTACATGCAATGTGATGAAGTGAATGCATGTGTAAATGAAAATGCATAATGCAAATGCAAATAATTTTTTGGATTTTATGCTTTACCAATTTTTTTGGATTTTATTTTATTTTTTTATTTTTTTATGGATTTTGAGCCTTTATATTTGACCAAATGGTGAGTACATGCCCTTGGAGCCTTTAAATTGACCAAGAATTTTTAGAAACCCTTGGGGCTTTTAGGGTTGACCAAAGGGATTATGAGCACCTTTGGAGCTTTTAGGGATGACCAAGTGGTTCTTAGGAACCCTTGGAGCCTTTTGGGGTTGATGAGCGATTTTAAGCAAACCCTCGGACCTTTAACTGACATGACCAAGCAGTTTTAGGAACCCTTGGTGCCTTTTGCTATGCTCTCAAGCATAGAATGCCTTAATATGGATGATGTTGAGAGGTTCAGGCTCTTCAACACCCCCTAGCGATGTTAGGTGATAGGTACCTAGACCAATATTTTTAGATATGATATAGGGTCCTAGCCAATTAGCCATGAATTTGTCTCGCATATCAGGTGGCAAATTAGAGTTCTGTTGGTTCTCTTTCAACACAAGATCCCCAACTTCAAAGTCTCTCTGATGGAATTTGTTATTATAAGCTCATTTTAATCACTCTTGATAAACACGGAGATGCTCCAGGGCATTCATGCGATGTTCATCAAGCAGCATCAATTGATCTAGGTGAGCTTGCCATGCGGTGTCATCATCGATGAACTCTTTCAATGCGATGCACAATATTGGAATTTCCAACTCTAAGGGCATAATGGCCTCAGTGCCATATACTAGTGAAAATGGCGTTGCCCTAGTGGGCATCCGAATGCTAGTCCTATAAGCCCATAATGCAAGGGGCAGCTGGATATGCCAATATTTGTGGTTTTCATGGACCGTATTTTTCAAGATAGCCACCACTATCTTGTTTGAGGCCTCAGCTTGCCCGTTTGCCTATGGATAATATGGAGTCACAAAATTGTGTTTGATTCTATACTTAGACGTCAAAGCTCTCACAGTTTTGTTCTTAAATGATGTTCCATTATCCGAAATTATCTTGGATGGAATCCCAAAATGACATATGATATGCTCGAGTATAAACTCTGCTATGCGAGCTCTAGTCATCATTGTTAAGGGTATTGCTTCCACCCATTTTGTAAAGTACTCAGTAGCCATAATAATAAATGTATGTCAGCCCAATGATGGAGGAGAGATCTTACCGATAAGATCTAATCCCCACTGAGAAAATGGCCAAGCCACTTGGATGGGCTGTAAGGCCTATGATGGCAAGTGCATAAGATTAGCATGATGCTGACATTTGATGCATTTCTTGACATACACATTGCAATCCTTCTCCATAGTGGGCCAATAGTAACCCATTCGAAGGATGCACTTGACGATGGCCCCCCCCACCCCCCTCCACCAGAGCTTGTGAAATTCCCAAAATACCTCTTTGGGCTCTAGACAATGAAGGAGAACTCCATCATAGCCTTATTGGTACAAAATATGTCTCCTAGAAAGATATATTTAGTCACTTTTTACTTGAATGTGTTTTTTGGCACACAACAATCCCTCTGGGATCAAACCAAGTTTTAAGAAGTCTTGGATTTATGACATCCAGCTCTGGTAAGCCTCAACTTCAACTGCCAAGATGACTTGCTCCCCCTGCGTATCTACATGTGCAAATGTAGACTGGGAAACAACCTTGTGGTGAATGGTAGTACCACTCCCCATCGGACTCTGAGAGGTTAATGACCCCTAGGGTGCCTTCTTCAGAAAGTCTTCAGCTCTACAGAACCATTCAACTTTTGGTTCCATGCTAATCATGTTGATTGACTCTTTATTATCAAAGGCTTCACGCTCTACCATAGGATGCGAGAGCATTTTAACATGAATGGTAGTAAAATCGGTAGATGGATTCTAAGGGATTAAGGATCCCAAAGATGCCATGGTGTCTATGAACCTATTTGATGAATGAGGGATTGCCTCGATGTCATACCATTCCAACTTAGCCAAATATGTAACAACAAGATATTTATAAGCTTTTAACATGGGACATCGACATTGAAAGAGCCCCTTAACTTGGTTGACTATGAGCAAGGAGTCACCAAAGATGTTTAATATTTTAATGTTCATGGCGATGGCTGTGTGGAGGCCTAAAAGTAGGGCTTCGTATTCAACATTGTTGTTGGTGCAAGGAAAGTCTAATTTGAATGACAAGGGCATTGGAGCTCCTTGCGGTATGACAAACACTATTCTTGCACCACCCCCTTGCTCGCACTTTGAACCATCGAAGAACAAGGTCATATCAACATTATTTTTTGGTTCTTCAGGTTTGGGAGCTTCGGATATGATGAAGACCACATCATCCGGAAGCTCGATGGTAAGAGGCCTACTATTTGATAATGGTGCCTCAGCCAGCTGATCAGCTATGACTTGTCCCTTAATGGAATTTTGGCTTATGAATTCTAGATCAAATTCTATCAGTAGCATGATCCACTTTGTAGTACATGTATTATGATATGTCTTGCTCATCATATACTACAAAGGATTTTGTTTTGATATTACATATGTCGTATGACTTAGCATATAGTACCATAATTTCTTTGTAGCGAACACTACTACTAAACACAACTTCTCCACATATGCATATCCTAGCTCATAACTCACCAAGGTTTGGCTAATATAATATATGGCTTGCTCTTTGCCTTGCACATTATTTTGGGCTAACATGGTCCCTAATGCAAAGTCGATTGCTGATATATATAGCAAAAATGGCACATCTGGCCTTGGTGGAGCTAGCACTGGTGGCGTCACCAGGTATTGCTTGATTTCAGCAAAGGCTGCTTGACAGTCCTCATCCCAGTTGAATGGGACCCCCTTGTGTAGCAGTCGATTCATGGGTCGACATTTATCTGATAATTGAGTGATAAATCACTTTATGGATGCTACTTTGCCCTATAGGCTTCTTAATTCCTTGATGTTTGAGGGAGGATGCATCTCTAGAATAGCCTTGACCTTTGTTGGGTCAACTTCGATGCCTCATTTTGAAATGATGAATCCTAAGAGCTTTCCTAAAGTTATACCAAATACACACTTCTTAGGATTCAACCTGACATTATGCTCTATCAGGCGATCGAAGACCTTCCTTAGGACCTCAACATGCTCTACACGTAGTAATGACTTAGCCAACAAGTCATCGATATAATCCTCTAGGATCTTGTGCATGTAGTCATGAAAGATATATGTCATGGCCCGCTGATATGTGGCACCAACATTTTTAAGGCCAAATGGCATAACTTTATAACAAAATGTCCCCCATGGCGTTATAAATATGGTTTTATGCTGGTCTTCGGGCTTAATCCAAATTTGATTGTAACCAAAAAAACCATCCATCAAGGAGAGCATCTCATGACCTACGGTTGCATCTACAAGAGCATCAATATTCGGCAATGGAAATGAATCCTTTGGTGTTGCCTTATTCAGGTCTCTGAAATCCGTACAAATATGGATCCTTCCATCAGGTTTTCCTATAGGCACCATATTGGATACCCATTCCGGATAGTCGATGGAGATGACAAACTCTACATCCAACAACTTTTGCAATTCATCTTTCACCATTAAGGCTACTGTTGGATGCATATTTCTAAGCTTCTGCTTGACTGGCTTCTTTGATAGATCTAGCGAAAGGTTATGGGTAACCAATTTTGGATCTAGACCTGGCATATCTTTGTAAGTCCAAGAAAAAATATTAGGTCTCTCTTTCAGTAGAGGGATGAGGGTGGCACGCTCATCGGGAGTGAGACTCTCTCCAAATTTAACCTTCCTTGGATTGGTGGGATCATTACTGATATCCACATCGAAGGTTTCCTCTACTGACATGTGTGATCCCTCCTCAAGCTGATGAGGCGTAGGGATCAAGTGGATGTCATCTACTGGGTTTATAGGTTCCACATTGGAAGCATCCTCAGCATGATAGACATCATAAGCATAGCCTGGTGCAAAATGAAATGGTTGCAACATTTCTTCATTAGGGAAGAAATATTCAGGCTCAATAGGTGAGTCAACATGATCCCAATCGATAGCATCTACATTTAAATGCAATGGTTTGGATGGATCGACTGGATTGTGGAGTGGAGTGGTCAAATCAATGGAGACCATATTGATGAAATGGATCATGTCTCCAGGACCACATGCAAGTGACTCATCATTATCAAAACTACCATCCCCGAGATGTGGTTCTAGGGGTATGGGGATCTCCGGATCTGGTCTATGAATATATTTTCGGATGGGATCACTGGGCTCAAGGAGCTCCATGTACATCGATGGATTAGGAAACACCATATGATAAATCATATTAATATTTGGTGGTCTCCCTCTGAGGTGAGGATGGAGATTGATCTCTCTACGCATATCCTCAATCGTATACGGTGCATTATGATAACGTAAGTAGGGAGGTCCTAAGTAGGCTCTCTCTATCTCATCTTCTTCATCACTATCATAATACAAGCCCTCATTTGCCCCCATTAGAATGGGATGTTCTAGAAAATGTGGCCCCATATAGGCTATCTCCTGATCACTATCATCATTGTCTAGTAAAATTGGGTATAAGTATCGTAAATATGATACTACCAAATAGACTAGCTCAGCCTCATCCTTCGATTGATTTTTGAGTGAGGACTCATTGTCCACCAAGATATCCTCATGATATGTCTTGGGTGGTTCTATGGTGATGTAAGACACCATCTGGTTATCCCTTTGGAATGTAGAAGGATTAGGGTGATAAGGATTGAAATCTACTTCACCCCCCAAACTAAGGTATAGGTGATCTAAAGATGTTGTAAGCAAATCATCTTATCCTCGTATTTGCAACCCTAGCCCGAACCTATCAGTTGCCAACTGATAATGTGGCTCAAGTAGAGTCCTACATCCTTGCTCAAAAATACCAAGGCCATACCCATGCCAATGATATAATTCAAAAATATGCATGGAATATTCAGGGTTGGATAGGTAATGAACATTCACTATGAATGGTTCATCATCATCTTCATCCATGGGTGTTCGAGTAGGAAGCTGATCCAGCCTAGCGTAGATGAAGTTCATTTGATTGGGTGGCTCTCCCAATGGCACTACTGATCCAACCAAAAAATGATGAGCATGCGGTCGGCCCATCTCTTGTGCAGTCTCTAGGATTGGTCCAAAGGTGACATTCTACACAATATATTCACCTAACCCTATGTTGGCCAGATGAACAGTCACCCATGATGTGGATGACCCTACTGACGATGTAGGTGAGGTAGGCTGAGGTACCTCCTCGGCTTTGTCCTGGGCTTCTTCCACTTCCATGGGAGTGGGAGCCTCATTGGCGACTGGTTCGGGCACATGCTTCTTTTCCTTTTCACCCATTTTTACCTTTAGCTTCCTTTCATCCCGAAGCATTACTGATGCAGTCAATTTCAAAGAAGTTGTTGTAGTGTGCTCGGATCTATGTGATACAGATGTCGATGGTTGAGCACACACTTTTTTTTACCTCCTGGATTCTTAACCGATGATATTGGCCGAATGTCTAGGTGCATTGATGGGAGTATGAAACCCCCTAGCAAATCAGCTAGGTTCATGAATTTGAAGGGCTCTTCATCTGACGACACCATGTGAACCTGTCCCTCATGAATGTATTTTACACATTGATGTAGTATGGAGGGAACACAACACATTTCTTGAATCCAAGGCCTCCCAAGAAGGATGTTATATTGCATGGCACCTTCGATCATGTGACACATCATGGGGATGGTCTTTAGGCCCACTTGAATAGGTAGGATGATTGTGCCAACCATCGAGCATAGCACATCATTAAATGCTCTCAATGTGAATGTGGTGGGCACAATATGTGACTTGGGCAGCTTTAAATGACTTAATGCCTTGGTCATTATAATATTGATCGATGAACTAGTGTCGATCAAGACCCTCTTGAATGGCATGTGATTAACACATGCGATGATATGTAATGACGGGTCAACCGTATCTGTAGGAACCATCCTGATTTCATGATCGTAGAATTGGATCATAGGTTCCTGGCACTATTGTACGTGTCCCACAAAATTGGTGAATGCTTGAGCATCCTGGGACTGCACCTCGATGGACCTCAGAATATCCATGAGAGTCTCCCTGTGCCTAGGGGACTACTGTATCAGCTCATAAATAGACAACTTCATAGGAGTTGTCTATAGGTTTTGAACCAACCTGCTTCGTATGGTCACCACCGGTCTAGTTGGTGGGCCTAGAATATTCTGAACTGGTCATTGATTCGGCGTAGCTTGTATCCTGATGGGAGCATGAGGTTGATTTGGCTGCTCATACCTCCCATGTCTGGTAACAATATTAACCATACCTATGAACCCCTGGGTAGGTGGTTCGACGTGCACTTGGTTGACCTGGCCAACGTTGTTGCATGGTGCCTCATGGTTTGGCAATGGATTTTTATAAATCCCCATGTTTTGGTTGTCGGGCGCTTATGGATTATTCGACACTATAAGCTCACCTTTATCGATCATATTTTGCACTATATGTTTGAAGGACCAACACACTTCGATGTCGTGGCCCTTCATACGATGGAAGATGCAAAATAGATCATCCTGATACCCCTTTGACTTGGGCTGGTTAGGATCGACTAGCTTAATCTCGGGCAACCTGATTGCCTTAGCCTCACATAATTGATGGAATATCGATGTCAATGATTCCATCAAAGGCGTGAATTGGTGAGGTGGGCATTGTTCCTTATTTTTGCCCTTGTAATTATTCTTGTACTGCTCGTATTGCACAGGAGGAGGTTGGGCCTGATAGTTCTACTTTTGTTACCCCTTATCCTCTCTTTGGAGGTTTAACATCACCTGATTGACATGGGCCTACTTGCCCTGATGTTTCATGGAGCTCTTCTTGTGCCCCTCCTTCCTATTTTTGAGCTTCAAGTTGCCCTCTTGCAACTTGATATCCTCAATTACTTTGGCTTGCACCAAAGCTTCCTCGAATGTCTGGTACTATTGTAGTTGCAACAATAATGAGATGTGCTTGGCACAACTCTTCGTGAACATCCGGGTCAGTTCTATAGCAGGAATGGGGAATGGCAACTTTACCATTAATCTCCTCCACCTCTTTTCGTATTCTAGGATTGGCTCATCATCACGCTGAGCTAGCACAACCAGATCAGAAAGGTTAGCTTACTTCTTGATGCCAAAAGAAAAGCGTTCAAGAAAGGCATCAGCCAGTTGCTCAAAATTGGTGATACTATGCTTCTTCAACTGATTAAACCACTCTCAAGCTAGGCCTGAGAGGGTTGTGATGAATGTACACAAAAGCAAGGCATCATTGCTTGCAATCTGGAAGCATATGTCCAAAAATCTTATGACATGCTCTTGCACATCTTCATCACCTTTGAATTTATCTAGCCTGGGCATGTCAAAATGCTCAGGATATGTTGGAGTAGGCACCGAGGGGTCCAAAGGCTCATTATGAATCTTGCTCAATGTCAACTTTTGAAAATTCATGCCTTGCCTCTCGATTGCTTTCACTTTCTCTACTAAGGCCTTATAGGCCTACGAGGATAGAAAGTCCTCCTCCCTAAGCTGACGTGGGGGCGGTCTTGGAGGTACATTCTTCCTCTATCGAGGTGGAGGATGTTGATCTTCCTCCTCCTCAACTTGGGAGCTTTCAGGATATCCATGATCGGCTCCATCTCCCTCTTCTTCCTCATATTGTCTTTGCCTCTGATCTTCGAATGGTGGTGGCCATTCTCTTTGTTGGGCACTGACATGAGTGTGAGCATCTCTGCGCTCTTGATGCACGTCGACTTGTGAAAAAGCCCTCCTATGAATGCACTCTCTATGCTCAGCATGAGTGAATAAACCAGCCCTGGCTAGCCTATCCTCTTGTTCTACATGCTCCTTTTGGGTAAGGATGCATTCCTCATGCATACGTTGCTCATATAATCTTTGTCTAATGAGCCTTTGTGACTGAATATTCTCATCTTCAATGCACTACCTCTCTACATGGGCATCCTCCAATTGATCTTGGAGGAGTTGTCATCTCTGCTTGGATACCAGTCTATGTGATCTATCAATGTGATCAGTCGTAAGAGGCCTCTGGTATGTGTGCTCCATGTGAGTGACCTTATGGGTTTTGTACCCATCTGACGGATTTGCTACACTTTTGCCTTTGTCCATGAAGATGACATTGGCATCATGTTGAGTCTTGTGTTGTGTGCCACCATGCATGGATGGTGGATGCAAACCATGAGGGCACTTGGAAGCCTCCCCATGTTCTCTGGTAGTCCTAATAATGCTCCCACTATGCTCACTTAGGGCACGAGTGGGTAGAGCTGAAGGCTTGTAGCCTAACTACTCGAGGATGCTACCTAAACCATCCAACTATCTGGATCACCATCACTCATGCGGTGGTGTACCATTGGCTCCCACCTTCGATATGTCGATAGTGATCTTGTGAGGTTCACTATGCATGGGAGTGTGAATAGGCCTATGCTCGAAAGTGGGCCTATCTGCATGCCCCTGAATGGGTGGATCTCGATCTCTTCTATACTCTAAAGTTGGAGGTATGGAACCTCCTATAGACCTAGTATGTAGGGGTACCAACTTGGCCCCTGTATGACATACTCATCGATCGATCCCATGGATGCACGTGCACTATGATCTCGGTAATGGCCTCCGAGTGGAGCACCCTCATGCTGAGAGGCTCCATGCTCTATCCTATGTCTAGAAGAGTGTACAAAAGCTCCTCTATCAGGGGTACGCTCAATGGTGTCCCCTCATGTCGAATTGTCTCCTCTGATGCTCATCGAACGATGTTCGAGAAGCGCATGTGGGTGAGGGTTCGACACATTTTGTTGTGAATTTGGTGGGGCTTGGTCATTCGCATCAAGCTTAAGCCTTTTTCGACCTCCTCGTGTCTCCACCATGGTGCACCTAGTGTCTAGATTTATCTTTTATTATGCAAACAAGGTATACAATGGTGATTATCTTGAATTAAATTTTAAATGTGAGCCCTAAACTATTTGATGTTGTTTCATGATTTGTTGTATCAGTATTAGAAACTCTTATCATGTTTGAAATCTTGTTGGATGATAATCTCAGTTTAATTGGCTTTCACCTGTATACTCATAGCTCGACAACCTGGCTATGAACTCCAGGTCACGTAATCCAACCTATAATGTGTGGTAATGAAGCCCACACATGGTCAGGGAGCACAGGTCCTCCCAGATCCTCACCCATTTTCACCCAGTCAGCGTCATACCCTCCGAAGAGGAGTATATGCAAATTTTCTAGGCTACGAAAGGTTCTTGGATCCGGTATTGGTCTAGAACATAAGGTACGTGGGATTTGGGCCAACGGATGGAAATCACCTCCACCGTCATTGAAACCCTACTAGTGGTTGGATGTCACTTCCAACTCACTAGCGTTTAATTGAAACATGGTGTGTGTGGTTCATTTTAATTGTTGCATGAAAATAAAATGCATCATACAACATTCATGCTCATTTCCTACGTGGTATGCAGTGAAAGAACTTTTCAAATTCAGAAAATGCAAGCTACATACTACATGCTCTTTTCGACAATGCACTTTACGATGTAAATGGCCACTAATTGGGCCTTAGACATGCAAACCAACACACAATTTAATCTAGCATGTTGGATTCTAGGGTGGACTACACTCAGAGGTCCATTGTTCCTAGTAGCACCTAGCTAAAATATAAAAAGAATTGAAATCCTAGGACCTAATCCATTTTCCTTTTCTTTTATGTGTCCTAATTAAATCTCCTTTTCACGCAAACTAGAAAAACACAGGCAGTAAAAATAGAAATAGGGGTTAAAAATGGGACCTACCTCTGATCCTCATCTGATAAAGCTTTGAATCCCTATTGTCTGTTGTGTCTACTGTAAACCATAGCTCTATCACATGGTTGCTACTGTAGACCACGTCTTGAAGCCGTAGGCCAACAATGAGACCGTAGTTATCAACCACGGTTTGCACCTGATATCCAAAAACACAAAAAGGTCAAAAATCAGAGGCTAAAAATGTGGAGTTCCACCGTGATCGCCTTCTGTGACCACCAAAATGGCCTCACACCTATGCTTCCTATTGCGTAAAATGAAATAAGAGAAACAAAGTAGATGCATGCAAAATTGACAACAAATGGGAAGAAGAAAAACACTTTTATTCCATTATAAAGAAGCCAATTCCGGTTACAATTACGTCCCTCTTAGGGATACCATTTTGATACTCTTATTATAGTAGGAAAAAGCAAATGTTCCCTCTCAAGGGTAAATGTGAGTTTTAGGCCCTTCGGGGTGACATGAACTGCTCTAGGGTGGAGTTGACCCTCTTCTCCATGTTGAGGAAGGAATTGGATGGTTGAATCTCCTTTGAATCTTCTTTCCTACGGTCAATAAACAACATAAAAGCATTAAAAGCATAGGCAACCTCTCATGATGAGGCCCTTTAAGGAATATGAACATAAAGATGCCATAACACTAATGAAATCAAGAAAATGAATAAAGCATGTTAAGCCTATGCAATACTTGAAAATATTAATTGAAACATATAACTAGAAAGTACAACTATCTATCTAGTGGATTGATTGCATGAAATGAAGCATGATAACATGAAAATGAGCTAATTATGTCCTATTTTCCATAATGAAGTAAACTTGATGAAAACCCTAATTCTATCAGTCAAAGTCTCTAAAATGCTAAATAAACCACTAAGATGCTTAATCTAACCTAGTGAAATACAATGCAAAAAGAATAGTAAGGAGATCTTTCACCGATTGCAAACCATGGCTCAAATGAGCGGTCTGCACTGTACACCATGGCTGTCAGCCATGATGAGCAACAAAGTAGTTTTGCCCTCCAAATCCAAGGTTGTGGGCTTGATCCTCCTTGTCAAATTGATGGTCAAGGGTCGCCTTGATGTCCTCTGACTGGTTTGGTGGTTGAATTGCATAGTTGGGCCTCCATTTGCCCAAATTTGCGTTTCTTGGCATTCTAGCTCCTTAGGGCATCCATGGCACAAATTGACATGATGCTTGATGAATTGGCAAATGAATGGCAACAAAACTCTCTCTCAGTACACTCAGGTGAGTCTACAATCCGATAGGGCTTCGCTATCACAATGCACTATATATTTTGCCCTAATTTGAAGGGGTACTTATAGGATTACCCAAGGGCTAGGGGTGGCTTCATGGAGAAGCCAAGATCAAGAAGAGGTGGTTGGGACAGTTGGATTGGAAGCCTATGGAATATTCCATCCTTCAACTACCTTCTTCTAGAACAAATGGTCGTTCAAACCGATTTGGCTCGGATGAAGGCCAACTGAACTTTAGTTCTAAACCACGGGTGACAGCTGCGGCCTAGACTATGAACCACGGGTGTCAGCAGTGGTTCAGACTGTAGACCATAGGTCTCAACAATGGTTTGAGATGATTAGGCCAAGGAGCCCAAATTGAGTGGTTAAAACCACTGCTCTATCTTGGAGTCTATCCAAGATCTTCCATATGGTCTTGTAGCATGTCCCATATGAGTAGTCACCATCGACATGACGCGTTTTAGGTGTCTACAATTACATCAGTCACACCTTGGTGAGTTATGATATCGGGTATGCATACACAGAGAAGCTATGTTTAGCAATGGTGTTTGCAACAAAGAAGTTGCATCATTACATGCTAAGTCATATGACATATGTGATATCCAAAAAAATCCTTTGTAGTATATGATGAGCAAAACATATCATAATACACGTACTATAAAGTGGATCATGCTAATCATATAATTTGATTTAGAATTCATTAGCCAAAATTCCATAAAGGGATAGGTCATAGCTGATCAGCTGGTAGAGGCACCTTTTGAAAATAGTAGGCCTCTCACCATAGAGCTTCCAAATGATGTAGTATTTGCATTATCAGAATCTCTTGAACCTAAAGAACCAGATAACAAAGCTGACATGACTTTGTTATTCGATGGTTCGAAGTGTGAGCAAGGGGGTGGTGTAGGAATTGTCTTCTTCATGCCACAAGGTGCTCCAATGCCCTTGTAATTTAAGTTAGACTTTCCTTGTACTAATAATAATGTTGAATACGAAGCCCTAATATTGGGCTTCCAAACAACTATCACCATAAATATTAAATGATTAAACATCTTTGGTGATTCCCTTCTCATAGTCAACCAAGTGAAGGGACTTTTTCAATGTAGGTGTCCCATACTGAAAGCTTACAAGGATCTTGTTGACACTTATCTAGCCTAGCTAGAGTGGTATGACATCGAGGCAATCCCTCACTCATCAAACATATTTGTAGACACTATGGAATATTTGAGATCTTTAATCCCTTAGAATTTGTCTATCGATTTTACTACCATTCATGTAAATATGCTATTTCATGACACGATGCAGCATGAGGCTTTCGATAATAAGGAATTAGTCAACATGATTCATATAGAACCAAACCATGAGTGGTTATATAAAGCCAAAGACTTTTTCAAGAATGCATCCTAGGGGTCTTTACTCTCGTAGGGTCCTATGAGTAATGGCACCACCATTAACCATAAGGTTGTATCCCAGTCTATATTCATGCACAAAGAAATGCTAAGGGAACAAGTCATCTTGATAGTCAAGGCAGAAGCTTATCAGGATTGGATGTCACAATTACATGAATTCCTTAAGCTTGGTTTAATCCCTCAGGGATTATCACATGCCACAAAATTCATATTCAGATAGAAAGTGACAAAGTATATCTTTCTAGGATACATATTATACCGTAGAAGCTATGATGGAATTCTCCTTCATTGTCTTGAGACCCAAGAATCATCTTGGGCAATTTCACAAGCTCATGATGGTACATGCGGTGGCCATTTTAGCGACATGGCCATTATCAAGAACATCCTTCTAATGGGTTATTATTGGCCCATGATGGAGAAGGATTGCATCGCGTATGTCAAGAAATGCATTAAATGTCAACATCATCCTAATATTACACACTTGCCATTACAAGCCCTATAACCCATTCAAGTAACTTGGCCATTTGCTCAGTGGGGTCTAGATATAATAGGTAATATCTCTCCTCCATCATTGAGCTGACATACATTTATTATAATGGCTACTGAGTATTTTACAAAGTGGGTGAAAGCAATCCCTTTAACAACGACAACCAGAGCACATATTGTAGATTTTATACTTCACAATATCATAAGTCATTTTGGGATACCATCCAATATAATTTTGGATAATGGAATGTCATTCAAGAATAAATTTGTGAAGGCTTTAACATCTAAGTACAATATACAACATAGTTTTATGACTCCATACTATCCGTAGGAAAACAGGGAAGTTGAGGCTTCAAACAAGATAGTGGTAGCCATATTGAAAAAGATGGTATAAGAAAACCACAAATATTGGCACATCAGATACCCACTAGGGTAACCCTATTTTCACTAGTATATGGTGTTGAGGCCATTATACCCTTAGAGTTGGAAATTCCAATGATGCGCATCATATTGAAAGAGTTCATCGATGATGACACTGTATGGCAAGCTCACCTTGATAAATTAATGCTTCTTGATGAATGTCATGTGAATTCCCTTAAGCATATCTACGTTTATCAAGAGAATTTAAAATGAGCTTACAATAATAAGATCCATCTGAGGTATTTTAAGGTTGGTGATCGTGTGCTGAAAGAGAACCAATAGAACTCAAACCTATCGTCGCACTTGTGAGATAAATTTATAGCTAATTGGTTAGGTCCTTACATCATCTCAGAGCAAATTGAACCTGGAACATATTACCTAACATCACTTGAAATGGTTGAAGAGCCTGAACCTCTCAACATCCCTCATATTAAGGTGTTCCACACAATAATTCAAAAATTCAAAAATATGAAAAAATTCAAAATCCATAAAAATCAAAAAGCAATAAAAGCTAAAAATATTGCAAAAATATTTAAAACTTCAAAAAGCATTTGCATCATGCATTAAATTTAGGCATTTCCATCCATAACACTTGCATTAGGATAGGTTGTATTTGAAATCTTATAAATGACACCACGTTTGTATTTCAATCATGCATCTATGCATCATCGTCTTCCATCACCCTTGTGAGTAATTGTGTTTTTCAACACAACCCCTCCTATTACTATGAGGAATACACTAGGGTTTTTTGGTCTTTCAGCCATACCTAGTAGTCTTCTCAAATTTAATAGAAATATTGCTTTGGTTTTGTAGATGATGTCTAGTTTTTATAGCACTTAGCATATCAGAATCCCATCACTTTTCAGCACATTAACAATCCAATTAGGGTAAGGAAGGACGAACACTACAAAGTGGTCCAGGTCACATTAAGAGAAAGGTTTTGTTACTTCCTCATTGGTAAGGTGCAAGGAGAAAAATCCTAAAAATTAAATAAAATCCCTTGCTCAAAACAAAATAAAAATAAAAATACAAAATAAACAGTGATTTTTATCACTATATATGAGCAAATATCCCAATAAATTGAAGAAAAAAAGGGGGTGAACTTGAATCCCTAGAATGGTCAATAATTGAAAGCCATAGAGTGATCCCCAATATAGAAATGGGATGAATGAATACCACCTGACATTGGGGTAGGTCTAAGCAATTCATAAATGAGCTAGCTTTAGGTGGCTTGTATTACCTAGTGGTCTAGTCCAACTAAGTCCAAACCTAGTATCAGGTAGACATTTGAGGATCCTCAATACAACAATGGGCTGAATGAATATTGCCTGGCATTGAGGTATACTTATGACTTATCTAATATATTCATTTGCACACATATAGATAATGAATAGCTTGGTATTTCATAGCAAAATATTTATCTTTCATAAGTATAGTATAATCAGTATACAACTTTTGATCTATCAACTAGGGTGTTTGAGTCTCATGGAAAACCTCAAAAATTCCCAAATAGAAACAATCAAATACAATCATCAATTATCAAATTATTTTTATTATATTTTGTTTATTAAATGAGGTTCATAACATAGGGTAGATACCGGATGAATATCAACAATGATACTTAGACAACCACTGACTATTTTGTGCATATTTTTTTAACTTACAAAAGTTGATGAATAGAAACAATACATCATTTCATCTCACATATGGATATCTAATGGATTAATTCTTATGATAAGATATGTAAATTATATTTCATGATTGTTATACATTATGTGGTGTCATCCATTAGATTGTTAACTCATAGTGCATTCATTCCTTATATTTTAAGTGATTAAAGCATATAGTTTCATTTACATTAGATCATCATAATGTAAATAATGCATTACATACATTGCATTCATCATGTCATAACATCATAAGTTAAATGCATACAAGTAAATCAAATTAAACATGCATTTAACATCTACATTGCATCCATATGCATACATCATAGTAGTCCATCTACACATCTAGATCACAATATCTAGTCATAACATCCATCATCTAGCTAGTGCATGTCATCCATACATCACATCATATAGCATCATATCAACATCACATATAAGCACTGCATCCATATGTATATCATAAACATAAAACAAATAAATATGCACATATAATGAGTCATAAATCCAATGTCAGATCATATATATATATATATATATATATATATATATATATGTATATATATATGTATATATATGTATATATATGTATGTATATATATATATATATATATATATATATATATATATATATATATATATATATATATGTCTCAAAAGTACATAGGAGTGTCCAAAATTCCTGCAAGCTACAAATGTGTAGGTCCTCAGACCTTACACTAAAAAATGATACAATATACCCAATGCATGATCATGACTAGCCTGCACCCCCTATCTGGGAGGCTCCTCCATTGCATCCACCCTCTTGATAAGTTCACCTAGAGCTGGTACCAGTAGACCTCTCCATCCTATGTTTCTTGTGGCTTGAACAAGTTGTGGAATATCTTGTATCTTGTGTCTAAGTCCTTTGGGTCCCTAGATCTATGGATCTCTACAAAATATTACCACTGTGCAACTTGACCTGTCCCTCTAGGAGAGTGATGTAAGAAAAATCTGATGTGCATTACCTGATATGGGTCTAGATGATGGCCTATAGCCTCTTGATCTATACATCCATGTCCAAACCTATGCATACTTATCCAAATGGAGCCACAGGAGCAACCTATGGAGTCGAGGCTCACCTTGCACGCTCCTTTCTAGATCCCTCTCATGAGTCCTAAGCTCTAGTTGAGACGTGTAAGATCTTTCTCAAGCATCATATTATCCAGAGCTATAGTGGCACTCTCAATATGTAACAGGTGAAGAGTCCTCTCCTCCTAGTATCCTCGCCATTGCTCCTATCCTTATTTTATCTGATCCTGAGTTGTCATGACCTATGCCTATAGAGTGACAATGGAGGTGTCCCTTCCCAAAATCTGCATTTGGGTGGTCCCCAAATATATCTGCAAGCTATATACCTAGGCTCTAATTTGTGAAGTCTCATCATCTGGCTCCTCCTAACCCTCCTCCTCTACCTAGGGTTCCTCCTCTATGACTGTGCCCTTGACCCATATGCCCTATATCCACTGGTGCACTCTACACCCATGAGGATATATGACCTTAGCTACCTCAGCTGCCTCTTCTCCTATGGCTCCATCCCCAGCTCAACCTAGTGGACCATCACCTTACCATATCCTGGTAGTGCACCAGGTGTCACAGTCAGTAGTGGTCATGGTATCTGATAGCCCTAAATCCTACCAGTCATCATCCTCCTTACCTAGTGGAATCATTGTAGGCCAAGTCAAATCCTTCTCCACCTTAAGATGATGGTAGATAGTAGGCACTGATGGAACATCCTGGCAGATCCCAAACTGCCTAGTCATGTGCAAGAAGTAGAAAAACTCACATATCAAGCTTGCATCCGATGAGCTACCTATGTTGACGTGTCTACCTCAAATACCTTTCTACCTCTACCCATGTAGGATAGTCCATGTAAGTCCACCATACAACCTACTTTAGTCATAGTGAATTCAATCTATCTAGGTAATAATCCAAATCTCCTGCTCGGGTCCTACTCCTAAACCCCTTAGAATCCCTAGGAAAATCAATAATGTAGCACTAGGAGACATCTATAATATCGCCAATATGGTGCAGAAGTCCCCCTAGGTGGTCAATGGAAATGTGCTACCACACCCAAATCTGAAGTAGTAGGTTGTAGGCAACTCCAAGTCAGCCTCATTGAGTGATCCTATACAGCTCATCGTAGAGCTATACTAGGAGGGTGCTACCCCATGAAAAAATTAGTGGTTGCTCTCTAGTGCTCCCCAATGGGTGCTACATCCTAGAGAGGAGGTTCCAAGGGAACCTTGTGCCAAATGTATTTAGGAGTAGGATGTGGATGCATAGGTACATCAATATGGCCTAAAAATTTATGAATACATGTGCCCTATACCAAAAATCAATAGGTACACCCCTATGGTCAATATCCCCTAGTGCCTCATCACTATGATCATTGAAGATCCATTAGAATATTGCAACCTTCATCATGGTAGGCAAAGAGGTGATGGCCTTGCCATCAATTGATATGCAAAATATGTGGTTGAAATCCTCCAAAGTTACTATCATCTCTCCAGTTGACAAGTATAACATATTGGTATATGTGTATCGCTCCAAATTTTTCGCATCCTTACCTTTAGGCTATTGGATCCGTGCCCGGAAGGAGGATGGGAAAAGGATGTCGCGGTACCTCGGATTGAGAGGACTTTGCGAAGGTCCCGCCTCTCAAGGGAGGTGTATTTTGATGATTTTTCGATGGATGGTGGGTTCACCAGGAAACATTTAAGGGCAGTTTCCACGCCTAGGTTTGGAATGTGTTTTAATGTGTTCGTTTTTAACTTTAAGCATTCATATCCTAGGTTTGGCCAAATGAATCTAGATTAATCTACATGAAAATGCAAATTCAATGAGTACAAAAAATAGATTTAAAGACATAAAATAGAGAATTTACAGAATACAAATGAGGAATACCTGATCCGGATGTCTAGTGATGATTATGATGTTTGAAGCAGTCAGGATCGTCTGGAATTCGACAGAATCATCTGAGATCTGACAGAATCATCTGAGATCTGACAGAATCATCTGAGATCTGACGAATTCGTCAGAGACCTGCAAGCAGAAAAATAGATACAAAATACAACGAATACTACTATGCTAACAGAGGGAAACAACACCAAATGACTGTATGAATACTGAATAATAGTTATGAACAGAAATTCAAGCAAGTTACGATATTCTAATGACAAATCATGATCTTTGTATGCAATCTAAGCTAAATGGGTGAACTCCAAATGCAAAATAACATAAACACTAAATAAACTATCTAATTTGCAGAATAAAACAGCAGAGAAAAGGTTGAGAAATGCAAACTTCAGGCACTGATTGCCTCAATATGGACTGCAGTCGAGATCGTCTCGCATCAGTACGAAATCACCTCGGATTCGACAGGTTCGCCTCCGATCTGAACAGGTTCGTCGGCGACGATGTGTGCTGGCTCCGGCTGAAAAATAGTGATGTACCTGCAACAAAATTGGTATGGGACCAGTGCAAATGAAAAATTGGGATGGTTCAACGTAGATGGAGTTAAATTGCAGAGAATTTCAGCCAGGGGGGGTGCTAAGGGGATAGCTTAGGATTAAATAGGCTTAGGGGAGTAGTTAGGAGGTTGGAGATCATCCCAATTTGGGAGATCTCCAACGGGGGAGGGTCCCTAACGGCGCAGACACGCTTCTGCCCGGATTGGAGACCCGTTGGAACAGAAGCTAATTGTGCAAAATTAGTTTTGCGACAAGATCGTCTGGACGTCCTAGTCCAGACGAAATCGTCAGATCTGGGGCGATATCGTCTGATCGGCGACGATATCGTCAAACGGTCAAAACAACCTCTAAAAATGGCACGGAAAAAGGGGAAACGGATTACCGACGGTTAACGGGCGGTTTGGGAGGTTAAATTTGAATTTTAAATTATTTACTAAGGTGAATGTAATTATGACAATTTTACTGCGCCAATTTTAGGGTGCTACATTTTGCCCCCTCTTTAGCGAATTTTTCGAAGAAAATGCGTTAAAGATGAGTTCTTCTCGATCTACGAGAAAGCAAAAATTATTCCCATTTTTAGGCGACGATTCTTGGTCGAATCGTACGACAGCTTACTATGGTGCCCCCTCCGTGTTTTTACCCAAATCGAACGTTTGAGGTAAAAACGCGAAAAAGCAAAAAATTATTTTTGAATAAAATTAAGAAAAATAGGGTAAAACCCTAATTCATTTTTATTGTTCATTTTCTGGTTTTTAGAGCTCTGAAGCAAAAATGGTGGAGACGACGCACAGATCGACAGAGGTCCGGCGCGGTCTACGGGTAAGAGTCTAGACTTAACTAGGATGCTTTAATTTGAATTTACATGCTTTGTAGGTAATTTTTAGATGATTTTTGAGCATCGCGGCCATTTTTGGGCCGTCGACGTCGTCGAGACGAAATCGTCTCAATTTCGGCAATTTCGTCCAAGGGCGAAATCGACGAAAGGGGGACGATTTCGTCAAATTAGAGACGATTTCGGCTTGCGAAATCGGAGACGATTCTGCTCAAATTTGGGACGATATCGTCCAATAGTGGGCGATATCATCAATTGCAAAAAAATTGATTTTTAACTTGCATTATTAATTACTTGAATTGTTTATTAATGATTGTTTATTGTTTTGTTGTTTATGTTTGCAGAGAGGATTACTAAAGAGCGGGGAATGGAAGTATGGAGGGTTGAGAGATGACTTGGCCGCTCTCACACGGGCGGAGCGAGATCGGCTGGCACGAGGCCGGCTTGCGGCATGTGGCGAGAGATGCCACAGGTATCCACAGATATGGGGCTACTGACGGCCCTGGCGGAGAGGTGGTATCCGGGCTCTTCATGTTTCTGGCTACCGACAGGGAGATGACTCCCACTCTAGAGGATGTATGGAGGATTCTAAGAATCCCCATACAAGGACGGTTGATTACTCCTACGGCCAATCAGGGCCATGCTATGGGACGACTGTGTGGTGACCCGAGCTTCGCCCTGGAGAAGGGCGGAGTTAATATCGAGGCACTTGCGCCAGATGCCTGGGCATCTAGGCTCACACGGGTGCTAGCTGGAGTGGTTGGTGGACTTTTGTTGTGCCACCAGAGTGGGTGCAGGGTGTCGTGGATGCTCGTAGATGTGATCTACGATATGCGAGACCACGGGTACAGGTTTTCTTGGGGCAGCTATGTACTATGCCGGTTGTACAGGATCCTGTATGGGGTCATGTACAAGGGCGGCCGATGTCTGGTCATGACATCGCTCTTACAGGTTTGGTGCTGGGAGCACATTGCAGTGCGGAGGCCGGTAGGGCTTCCTCTGATAGGGGTAGATGGGGAGAGGCCCCGAGTCTTCTATTGGTGGCTCGGAGAGGGTCACAGCGGCGGATCGACCTCCCTATGTCCCGGAGACTATTGGATGACCTAGTCCCAGACCAGATCACCTGGAGACCATGGAGGGAGCATCCAGGGTGGGCCGAGGATGGACAGGAGATGGCTCGCATCAGGCGAGTCTACTGGCTACGGATGGAGAGGGGGGAGGTGGAGCTCCATCGCTATGACCGAGTTTTGTGGTAGTTCGGTCTGCATCAGGGGATCCCATCTCTGAGGGATTACGAGTTTTCTCGGACTATCCGGGATAACACCACGGTTAGCGGGGCTCTCGACATGCAGCGGTTCTAGAGCCAGGACGCGGATGATGCCCCCATCTAGCCAGTGGATGGGGACGACGCGAGGGTAGCCGATGGCTATGATGCCTAGTACGCAGGCATTCGCCCTCCTTGGATGACGAGGGCACAGGGTCCGATACACGCGGTTGTGCGTCGGATAGGGAGGCGGCCAGGCGGCTATGGAGGCGGCCCAGGGTCACGGTGGGAGAGAGCTGAGGAGGCCACAGGCACAGGAGAGGCCACGATAGAGGGAGAGGAGGGAGGCGAGACCCCCATCTCCATAGAGGGAGAGGCCACCATCGCCCGATAAGGGCAAGGGTGTCGACACAGGAGAGAGTAGCGAGATGGCTACTCTTCGGGCGGAGAGAGATCGTCTCCAAGCCCAGGTGCAGACTCTACAGGATGAGGTTGCACGCCACCGAGCTGAGGTGGCACAGCTGCGAGATGAGATTGCACGCCTCAGGGCACGAGGCGGAGGGGTGAGTTTCGGAGAGCTGACACGGGCTATCGCCCAACTTACATTCTATCAGACATTGTATTATCAGCTGGTGCTAGAGGCGGATAGACTACCCCTGCCAGCTAACATTGCAGATCCGATCAGGATCGGGTCGTCGAGGACCACGTCCCGGTCGAGGACTAGGACTACACAGACTGCGATGGGGCCACCTCGTCCACCTCAGGGCGGGGGAGGAGATGAGGCGGAGAGCTCGAGGGGCTCTCGAGGCTAGAGGGCTGCATAGTTGTGTATAGACTAACATTGTTTTATTATTATGTTGATAGAGGATTGAGTATGCCGAGGTACAGATTGTGGCATACCAATTCGGTTTTGATGATGTATATATTGTTGATATATATATGATATATTTTTGATCATATGACCTGTGGCTTGTATTATGATGCTTTTATGTTTGATTGATTGATTTGATAATTGGATTGATGATTCATGAAATTATGTCGTTTTGAAATTTATAACTTTGATGTCATGCTATAATATTTTAAATGAAATAATCTGATGTAACAAATTGATTGGTTGTAATGTGATGTAAAAATAAAAAGAGACTTCTAACAATAATTTCAAAGGACATTGTCGCTATTATAGACCATTTCATGGAGTCGCTGCTCACTCGGCCGTCAAGCTAATCCCAGTATAGAAATATGGTTAAAAGTAAAAGAATGCTTAAGAGACTGTCTTAAGACTTTGGTGCAATGATGAAAATGATGGTTTGTTTTCAGATTTCCATAAAAAATATTGTGCATGAAATAATGTTTAAAATGATTTTTGCTAGGCATAAATTCCTAAGTGTGATAAATTTTTTGGATAATTCTTTAGGAATTATACCATCATTGCAAAATTGAAGGTTGACATAATGACATGAAATAATGAAAATGGGTTTGCTTTTTAAAAGCATAATTTGTGTAACATAATGAATTAAGTCATATGGTTTTCATGATTTTTAATAAATGGGGAATAAAAATTGTTACAATGGTTTGCGCTAGGCATAGAATATGTAGGTATAGACTTATACCATCATCGCGAAAATCCAAAAAAGATAGTTTTATTGCATGGTTGATTTTTGATGAGCGAGAAAATATGAAGATGAGGACTTGCGCTAGGCATAAAATTCCAATTTTGGTTTTGAAACTATACCATCGTCGCGAAAGTCAACCAGATATATATGTATATGTTTTGATTGTATAGTTTGAAAGAAATTTTTGATTTTTCTATTATATAGTTGTCTTTGTGGTAGACAACTGTACTTGATTTATTCCAAACAAGTTGCAAAAATAATATTTCAAAGGATTTTGAAGACAAAAGTTAGATTTATAAGGAATCCCGTGTGCATATGTGAATTCATTTCCAATCTTGACTTATCATAATGATACACAAAATCTCTCAAATACAAATGTGTGTGCAATTGCATTGTTCATTTACCAGTTTTGAGCAAGATAATATGATACAAGTGATTTGAAGAAACCAAATAAGTGTTCATTAACCATGATGTAGATGCATATAACCATACTAGACTACTATGTAGGTCGGATTATCAAGAGCTAGCTAATCCATAAGCAGACATAGGTCTGTACAAAAGAAGGTCGCTAATGTGACGGACATATCACCACGCTAGGAGTTACCCAAGGCCAAGCAGGTTGGGCACAAACCACCTGTTATGGGGCTTACCTCATAGTTTTCGAATAATTGAGAATTCCAGGGATTCAAGCTCATCAACCCTTCTTTTCTTTTCAAAGGGTAGGGAAAGGAATTTTATTGCTTTCTTGCTTTTGCTTTTCTTTTGTATTTTTTGCTTGATAATGCTTGGAACATTGCTGTAATGATATAAAAGAACATTTTTTTCTTTTCTCTTTTTCTTGAACTTTTCTTTTCTTTTTCTTTGCTAGGGATACTTGCTCGGATTAGTCTGTAGAGCAAGGGATTTTTATTCCGGGTAGGGGTGAGCTTGTCCTTTTGCCAATTCTCAAAGATTCTAGACCATGTGCATGATAGGATAGCAGGGGAAACTTTTCGCTCAAGAAATCACTTCTACTATGTAGCAAAACATGGAAATTACAAATATAATCATTTTATTGTGAAAAGATGTGCTTGGTTTAAGTAAATAACAAGATCAATTCTCTATGCTCAAACTTTATTTAATTGAATTTTGTGGACTTTGATATAAGAGAGATTAGTAATCATGCCAGATAAAATCAAGATATTTATTGTTGTGAGTGTGCAAGTGAGGGATTCCAAATAAATGGTAATTTATCCAAAATAATTTGAAACGTATAATCTGCAATAATTGTAAGAAAATATATATAAATAATTTTTTGAGAAGTTTTGAGAATGTTGACTCTCTCTTTCTTCTTTATTTTGTTTTGGTTTCGAAAGAGTCAAGCATATAGCTGTTTTTATATTTTTATTCTTTATTTTTGTTTTTGAGAAAAAAAAAAAGTAACAAGTGTCATAAATATATGCAACAAATAGTTTTGAAGATTTTGGAGATTTATGAATGTTTTTGGTGTTTTTGAATAAATTGAAAGAAATACAAGATAGTGATTTTGAACAAATATATACATGGATGAAATGACCAAGTTTATGCATAGTAACGTTTAAGATGCAAAATATTCATGGGTTCTTTAAGTTCTTTACCATCTAAGGTAGATAATTTGTATGCTCCTGATGCAAATTTAGCAGTAATAATATATGGTCCAAGCCAGTTGGGCTCAAATTTACCTTTAAGGTCCTTAGTTGCATTTGTATTTTTTATTTTCTTTTAAAACAAGGTCGCCGATCTCAAAGGATCGATGACAAACTTTAGCATATGATCTTTTAAGCTTGTTTTGGTAAGCACGGAGATGCTCCAAAGCATTGATGCGTCTTTCATCTAGGAGTTCCAACTGACTGAGTCTGCCATCTCGATATTCATCTCCTACTTCAGTATCTTGAAGTAGCAGAGCCAAAGAAGGAACTTTCAATTCAAATGGAAAAAGCTTTCAGCACCATAAACCAAAACAAATGGTGAAGTTCCCGTGGGGGTTCGAACACTAGTTCGATAAGCCCACAAGGCTGGATATAATTGAATGTGCCAGTCACGGCCAGTTTTATTGACTAATATTTTGAGAATTTTGATTAAGGTTTTGTTAGATGCTTCCGCTTGACCATTACCATGAGGATAATAGGGAGTGGACCAGCGATGTTGAATCTTATATTTTTGGCATAATTTTTTAACATCTTTATTTTTGAAGCAAGTTCCATTGTTAGAGATGAGATTGGCAAGAATTCCGAACCTACAAATGATTTGATTAAAAATAAATTTAGAAACTTGTGTGCCAGTGCAGGAAGCTAAAGGCATAGCTTCGACCCACTTCGTGAAATACTCAGTGGCGGTTATGATGAACTTGTGTCCATCAGATGACACAGGATTGATTTTGCCAATAATGTCTAAACCCCATTTAGAAAAGGGCCATGGAGATGAAATAGCCTGCAGCTCTTGAGCAGGCGCATGGACAAGGTCAGCATGTTTCTGGCACTTGTCGCAATGGCGCACATACTCATGTGCGTCCGTTTCCATGGTAGGCCAAAAGTATCCTATCCGAAGGAGCTTTTTAGCAATAACACTACCACTAAAGTGTCCTCCACAAGATCCATCGTGGGCTTCACTCAAGGCTGATTTAGACTCTTCTAAGTTTAAACATCTTAATAGGATACCTTCAAAAGATCTCCTATATAAAGTATTGCCAATTATTACAAATCGACTTGCTCGTCGACGTAACTATTAGAATTGGCAAGGAAAGTCCCATTTTGGAGAAAATCAAATATGTCCATGTACCAAGGTTCAGGAGTAGTTTCATTGATTAGAAACACATCCAAAGGCTCTAAGCATGACTTATTTGAAGCGGGTTCCTAGAGTCGACGAATAATGATAGTGGCATATTCGTCATCTAACTCCAAGGGCGAGGAGAGATGCAGCTGCGGCCATAGCATCAGTTGCACGGTTGCTAGTTCGAGGAATAGCTTCCAAGGTAACTTGATCAAATAAAGACATTAATTGTAAAACATAGGCCTTATATGGGCACAGTTTATCATCTCGAGTTTGATAAACTTCATTAATTTGGTTTATAACCAGTTGGGAATCACCAAAAACTAAAAGGTGTTTAATTTTTAGCGCTAGGGCAGCTCGTAATCCAAGGATTAGAGCTTCATACTCAGCAATATTGTTGGTGCAAGCAAATGTCAATTTGAAGGACAGAGGAATAAGATGTTTTTGTGGGGATATTAAAATAATACCCGCACCGACCCCACTCATGCATCGGGCTCCGTCAAAGTATAAGGACCATTGTTCAGTATGGTCGGCCTCTAATTGAAGGCATTCATCCAGGAATTCGATGATGAGGGGATGGGTAGACTCTAAGGGTGCAGCAGCTAATTGATCTGCTATGATTTGACCCTTAACAGACTTCTGTCCTATGAATGTGAGATCAAACTCGCTTAGAGCCAGAACCCACTTGGTTGTGCGACCCGATAAATAAGGTCGACTCATGAGATACCTCAAGGGATCGTATTTAGCAATGACATAAGTTTTTTGACTAAGCATATAATGTCATAATTTTTGCGTAGCAAAAATGACTGCTAGACATAGTTTTTCCAACACTGTATAGCGGGTTTCATAACTGATGAAAGTTCGGCTAATGTAATAATTAGCACGTTCTCTCTTTTCATCATCAAGTTGAGCTAACATAGCTCCTAAGGCAGAATGTGAAGCGAAAATATATAGGAGAAATGGGCGATCAGATTTAGGTGGTGAAAGCACAGGTGGATTAAGGAGGTATTGTTTGAGAAGTGCAAAAGCTTCTCTACATTCGGTGTCCCAATTAAAGGGGACATCCTTCTTAAGGAGTTTAAGAAAGGGACCTGTTTTGTCCGCCAGCTTATCTATGAAGCGACGGATAGCTTGAAGTTTACCTTGTAAACTTCGTAACTCAGATATATTAGTAGGTGCGGGCATATCAGTGATGGCCGCAATCTTGAGAGGGTCGATTTCAATACCACGTAAAGAAACTAAAACCCCTAATAGCTTGTCGGATTTTACTCCGAATATGCATTTTGCTGGATTTAATCGAATAAGATATTCTCGTAATCGATTAAAAACTTTTCTTAAATCATCTAAATGATTATCTTCAATAATAGAGCGAGCTATGATATCATCTACATAATCATGTAGGATATCATGCATCATATCATGAAAAATGTAGGTCATAGCTCGTTGATAAGTTGCACCTGCGTTCTTTAAGCCAAATGGCATCACTTTCCAGCAAAAGGTACCCCAAGGGGTAATAAAGGCTATTTTAGCCTGGTCTTCAGGAGCTATCCTGATCTGATTATAACCAGAGAATCCATCCATTAAGGACATCATCCCACTCCCGGCAGTAAAGTCAATGATTTGATCCATGTTTGGAAGAGGAAAGTCATCTTTAGGGCATGCAGCGTTAATATCTCTAAAATCTGTGCAAACCCTAACTTTGGTAGCTTCTTTCTTGGTGGTTGGAACTACATTTGAGATCCATTCAGCATAATCAATAGCTTGTATAAAGATAACATTCGGGAGTTTTTCTAACTCCCCTTTGACTAGCAGAGCCACTTTGGGATGCATTTTTCTAAGTTTTTGTTTAACAGGTTTAGCATCCGGATGGACCACTAGATGATGCATGACTACAGAAGGGTCTAGACCTGGCATATCTTCATATGTCCAAGCGAAGACATCTTCATACTCTTTAAGAAATGCAATGTATTGTTCTTGTTTTTCTTGACTTAATTCTGATCCAATATTGATTATGTGAGGATTGTCCTCAGTTCCAATATTAATTTTAATGACGTTTTCTACCTCCATGTGTAGATCTCTTTCAAAATTAGGTGGGGCGGGTGAAACGCCCAATTCTTGTAATTCTTGTAAGGTTAATTTAGATAATTCATCTTGAGGATTAGTGGCCTCAAGTTGGGCTATAGTTGGTATAGAACCATCAAAATAAAATTCATTGTGTAACATCTCTTCAACGGAGACATCATGGAAGATATCTCCTTCCAATTCTTCATCGGGGTCAACAATCATTTCGGGGTAAGCTATGGATAGCATGTTACATGAAAACGACTGATTTTTAAGAGGCAAATGCACATGCCTATCCAAATAATCTTGATAGCATATGAGATGATCATCATCTTCAAAAGGAAAGGGTTGACCTTTACTAGGAAATAGGCCCACACCACCGCGGGCGGGCCACGGTTCTACCTCGAAAGGTTCTTTCATGCCATTTTGGAAAGGTCCCAAGCCTTTCCCTTTATATCCCATTTTAAGCATCATGGGTTTAGCTTTACCATATTCATTGGTAAAATAACACCGAGCATATCCTTCATGATGAGTTTTGATATTCTGAGGGATTCTTCCCCAGTCATATCCTTTATAGATGAAGGCACAACTCCCGACTTGGTAAGTACTTCCCATAGGTTGTGGGAGGCCCAAAGTACGGGGAGATGGCGGTAAGTTATTTAAAAGGTTTGAATCTTGCATGAAAGCATTTGTTTTTTCTGATATTAAGGTTGTGGATAAATCGGGTAAAAGTTCATCGAAAAGGGCATAAGATGTAGAAGGCTTATTACCTATGTCTTGAGATGTGGAAGGTATGATAGTTGTTTCTAGAAGATTTGAATTTATAGGGGTAGAACTTGAAAGATTGGTTGTAGATTTAAGATCTTTTTGAGGTTCTAGAGTAATTTGTTTAGAGGGTTGTTGATCTATATAGGAGGATGAAATTAAGGGAGGGGAAATAGGTGAAGTTATGGGTGTATGTTTCACAGTTTTAGATGAAAAATAAGAACTAGGATGTGTGGATGACAGAGCAGGGCAAAATTGCACTCCAACGGGTTCTGCCAAAGCACACATATCAAAAGGTCTAGGGTCACCATGAATAGTGACCAACTGATTTTTAAACTCGAATTTAACACATTGGTGTAAAGTTGATGGGACCGCTCGCATGGCGTTGATCCAAGGGCGACCCAAAAGTATATTGTACGATCTTGGGCAATGTACAATAAACACGGTTGTTTCTAGGGTTCTAGGACCAACTTGCAATGGGAGGGTAATAACTCCACACGTTTCTTGTGTTTCGTCATTAAAAGCTTTGATAATCATATCAGTTTTCTTCATTTCATCACTTCTAAAGCCAAATCGTTGGTAGAAGTCAAAAGTGCAAATGTTTAGAGATGAGCCATTATCAATCAAAACTCTTTTGATGACTACATCTCCAATTAGAGCGAGTAATGTATAAGGGATTGTCCTTATGTAAAGCTGTGTTGTGGGATATCTTTATCCCGGAAGTCAATACAATCAATCTCTCGAGTGATGATAGTATTGGCCATAGCTTGAGGTTGAATGTTTTGAGGTACCATCATTTGGCTCAATGTAAGCATCAACTCATCCCTATGGGTGGGAGAGGATCTTAATAAATCCAAAAGGGAAATTCTGGCCGTAGTATTGGACAATTGCTCATTAATATTGTAAGGGGGTTTAGGTTGAACAGTAGGAGCATGATTCCCTTTATTGGGGTTTTTCAAAATGAATGGAGCTGATCCATCGTTCTGGTTTGGTTCTTGTTGAGAATTTTGAGCTTGTTGTCGAGTAACGACTCCAATGGTACCTACAATGTTATAGTGAAGACGCTGAACTGGTCTCGGTTGAGCATTAATGGCTTGTTCATTAGAAAGGAATATATTGGAAGAAGGTCGAGTAGTAACTCTTCTAGGAAATGGTTCTTCTGGAACCATAGCATCTGTGATGGGTTGAATAGGATCTGATTCATTTTTAGAACTATTCGATTGGTTTGAAGTAATGTCTAGTTCACTTTCACTATCGATTCTATATCACTAGAATCGGAAGTTTGAAAATTATGTAAGGGCCTGGTCGTAACGAGGGATAAGGTCGTGTCAAATATTTGAGGATCTTGAACAGGTAATTGTCCGCTAATGGTTCCTACATATCGGGTAGGAGGGGGAACATTATGATGTTCGATTTGATTGGCTACCTCTTTACCATGTCTTGGTAAAGGGTGTTGAAATATGTCTAGAGTTTGATTGGCATTTTGATTTTGATTTTGAGGAATGGTCTTTTGAGTATTATTAGGAGGGTTTTGTTTAGGTTGGAAGGCTTGCACTTCCATTTCATTATTGTCAATCAAATCTTGTATTTTATGTTTCAACCTTTTACAAGCGTTGGTAGAATGTCCAGGTCCTCTATGGAAATCATAGTGTAAGTCGGCTCTATATCCGGGTATAGTTGGATCAGGTTCCCGGATGGCTGGTAATTGGATCAAACCTCTTTCGAGCAATTGAGGTAAAATAGTTGATAAGGGTTGATTTAATCTAGTGAATTCTCGAGGAGGCTTATCAGGAGGTTTCAATATGAATTTTTTTGTTGTCTTCGTTGTATTGACATTAGCAATATTTCTGTTGTCAGTGACTCCATCACCGACAACTTGTTTGTTTTTATATTGATTTCTGGATGTTTTCTCATCATCCTTCTTCCTAAGTTGGCCTCTCCTAATGAGGGCATCTTCTACTCTTCGAGCTAAATCTATAGCTTGATCGAAGGTAGTTAAAGTAGGAGTTGATAGCTCATAAGATATTTGTTCTTGTAAATTATTGATGAAAATGTCCAACATTTCCCTATAAGGCAAGCACAAAGTGCAGTTTTCTGTCAATTGCCTCCATCTAGCTAAGAAATCGGCAAAACATTCATCCTTGTCTTGTTTTAAATTGTATAGGTCTTTAATAGTTACATGCCTCTCGATGTAGGCACTAAATTGATGGACAAATGATTCAGTTGTTTCTTCAAAGTTTCTCAAAGAATGAGTGGGCAATTGATAGTACCACTCTAATGCCATTCCACCTAAACTTTTTGGGAACATTTTTAGTAATAGCAAGTCATCATGTGATATATCATGACATGCTATCCTAAACATGCGAAGATGCTCTATGGGATCTTCGGTTCCTTTATATATAGGTAGGATGGGCATGGGAAAATGCTTAGGGTATGGTTGAGCTACAACTATGGGATCCAAAGGTTGACTACAGATCTCTCGATAATTATACGAGGGACGGTAGGGATCTATCTGGTCCATACGCGAAGCTAATTGTTTCACCATGGCTTCCAGATTACTAGTTTGCCCCCCATATTGGTTCGGTAGGGCATTGACATGGGTTTTATGGGCATATGATGGAGGAACATGCAGATTAGATGCCATGTTACTATTGTGTAAATTATTGGTAGGAAAAGTATTATGAAGGAATTTTGAAGTTGTATTATGTTGTATTCCAGATTGTTGAAAGTTTGTATTTGGCTTTATTTTAGGTTTTTGTTTACTTGAAGCATATTGCTCAATAGTTTGGCGGAATAAAGTAGTGAAGGAAGGTTTCTTTTGTGTGGGAGTGATTTTAGGTTGAATAACAGGTTCCTTAGGAGGTTGGGTAACTTTGTTGTTTTGACATGTTTTGAGCCATAGTGACCATATCCGTATTGGATGGCCCAACCTTGTCACTTTCTTGATCAATGAAAGACAAGGGATTAGTGCGCATATTACACATATATTCCATGGCTGCTTGAGTGTTACTAATTTGCCCTTTATCAATACGAATTGCCACATTAAGGTCATCAATGTTATCAATGAGAAATTTCCGAAAATGCTCTGCATTGTCAAAAGCAATAGTTCCATTTGGAGCTACTCTAGGGGATGAGGATCCATCCTCTTTAACACTCCCTTCTTGTTCCTTATCTTCACCTAAGTCTTCATCGATTGACCTAGAGTTTCTCCTTCCGGATTTGGATCTCCAAGAAGGACATTTGGGTCTCTAGTTGTATCTTGTAACCAATCTTCTTCTTCTCCTAAAGTTTCTTTACCATTCCTAAGTTTAGGCATGGTGCTTTAATTTTGATTTCAGCAAATATATATATATATATATATATATATATTTTTTATATATATATTGCAACAAATTAAGAGGTATATGTTTACTATATACCTACTACAATATTTGAAATGAAATTTTTAAGTTTTTGCTAAGTTTTTGGTTTTTTTTTTTTTTGAAATAATATAGTAAAGACAATCAACACAAATAAATGCAAGAAATAAGACTGAAAGTAATAATCTAGTTTTCTATAAACAATTTATGAATATCATTAATAGGTTCGAGTTGTTCCGGAGTCATGAAGTGTTCTTCTTCAAATTGAAAGTTTTCTTTTAAAAATTTGATGAAAAGAGCTATAGTGATATTATATGTCTCAGATGCTGGTTGATAAAAGTAAAGCTCGTGGCAATACTCTCGATATAGCACAGCTCGCGGAACTCTATTCCATATTTCCCTATCTGTAAGAACAACCTCTTGGTCTTCTACACAACCTAGGAACTGGTGCACAATGGCTGCGTTCTCGAGGTATTCCTCGAAGGTGAACAATTATGAAGATACTAGAGCTCTCCTATAAGCTAACCATCTATGGCAGGCTCTCTGAAGTTCATGATAAAAAACTAGTTGATGAGGATCCAGGATTCTATCTAGGACTAGCCTCTTGATTTGCTTAAGTTGTGTGGACCTAGATGAGATGAGACTAAGTCTTCTATCAAGTTCGTTCCACAGGAATTGATTCCTACTTGTTTCAGGCACATTAAGCATAGAATTGATTTCTACGGCTGCCAATTGGTTTTCTACATTTATAGTAACTGCTAATATTTTCTTAGGAGCTACCATCTAAACATGATTTCAAACTTAAAGGATTTAAAATGCATCTATGTTTTAGTTGTTCTATATATATATATATTTTTTTTTGTTTTTGTTTTCAAAAGGTTATGATGCATTCACGTCGGGTTCACCAAAATGTATCGCTCCAAATTTTTCGCATCCTTACCTTCAGGCTATTGGATCCGTGCCCGAAAGGAGGATGGGAAAAGGATGTCATGGTACCTCGGACTGAGAGGACTTTGCGAAGGTCTCGCCTCTCAAGGGAGGTGTATTTTGATGATTTTTCGATGGATGGTGGGTTCACCAGGAAACATTTAAGGGCAGTTTCCACGCCTAGGTTTGGAATGTGTTTTAATGTGTTCATTTTTAACTTTAAGCATTCATATCCTAGGTTTGGCCAAATGAATCTAGATTAATCTACATGAAAATGCAAATTCAATGAGTACAAAAAATAGATTTAAAGACATAAAACAGAGAATTTACAGAATACAAATGAGGAATACCTGATCCGGATGTCTGGTGATGATTCTAATGTTTGAAGCAGTCAGGATCGTCTGGAATTTGACAGAATCATCTGAGATCTGATAGAATCATCTGAGATCTGACGAATTCATCAGATGAATTCATCAGAGACCTACAAGCAGAAAAATAGATACAAAATACAACGAATACTACTTGTGCTAACAGAGGGAAACAACACCAAATGATCTGTATGAATACTGAATAATAGTTATGAACAGAAATTCAAGCAAGTTACGATATTCTAATGACAAATCATGATCTTTGTATGCAATCTAAGCTAAATGGGTGAACTCCAAATGCAAAATAACATAAACACTGAATAAACTATCTAATTTGCGAGAATAAAACAACAGAGAAAAGGTTGAGAAATGCAAACTTCAGGCACTGATTGCCTCAATATGGACTACAGTCGAGATCGTCTCGCATCAGTACGAAATCGCCTCGGATTCGATAGGTTCGCCTCCGATCTGAACAGGTTCATCGGCGATGATGTGTGCTGGCTCCGGCTGAAAAACAGTGATGTACCTGCAACAAAATTGGTATGGGACCAGTGCAAATGAAAAATTGGGATGGTTCAACGTAGATGGAGTTAAATTGTAGAGAATTTCAGCCGGGGGGGTGCTAAGGGGATAGCTTAGGATTAAATAGGCTTAGGGGAGTAGTTAGGAGGTTGGAGATCATCCCAATTTGGGAGATCTCCAACGAGGGAGGGTCCCTAACGGCGCAGACACGCTTCTGCCCGGATTGGAGACCCGTTGGAACAGAAGCTAATTGTGCAAAATCAGTTTTGCGACAAGATCGTCTGGACGTCCTAGTCCAGACGAAATCGTCGGATGCGAGGGCGATATCGTCTGATCGGCGACGATATCGTCAAACGGTCAAAACAACCTCTAAAAATGGCACGAAAAAAGGGGAAACGGATTACCCGACGGTTAACGGGCGGTTTGGGAGGTTAAATTTGAATTTTAAATTATTTACTAAGGTGAATGTAATTATGACAATTTCACTGCGCCAATTTTAGGGTGCTACAATATGCATCCCAATGATGGGCCAAAGAAGTCATGTAAGCCTGGTTAGACCTGATTTTAGGCAAGTGTATGACATATGCAAGGCCTATAGTGGTGAACCACTCCTGATTGATGTCTCTAATCCCATGGAGGAGGTCCTAAAAGAACTCAAACTCCCTTTCCTGGGAAGTCAGCTAAAAGGGCAAATAATGATAATAAAATCAATCAAAAAAATCAAAAAATGAACTTCAAAAGTCAAAAAAATTTCAAATATCTTCAAAAATATAAAAAAATTCATAAATGCACAAGAAAATTTAAAAAAAAAATCAATTAAATCCAGTCAAGTTTAAAAAAAAATCAAAAAAATTGAAAGGTTGCCTAATGTTGCTCGTCCGTGGTTGGGACCCATGGCTAATGGCAATGGTCAAATTTTTGATCATTGGGATTTGAATCCCATCGTGTCTAACAACCACGACCCCTAATTTATCAATTGAGAGCCACGTCTACCACCTATGGCTAAGAGAAGCACCCATTTTGAGGTCACTTCCCATAATGAAAATCCCAAAAATTAAAAACTCTCCCATCTAAGCTAACCTAGACTAATCCTAAACTAAGGTGAAGTTCTTTACCGATAGTTTAATATGGTTTATTTAACCTGTTAATTAATGAAGTTCATTTTAAGTTGGTAATCGAATAAGTGAGGTTGGAAGGATACCTTTGCAGCATCATGTTATGAAACCAATAGGGAGAATATGGATTAAAATGCATATTAAAGAAGAAAATCATTGTTATAATGAATCACAGTTGATTGAAGGTAGAAACCCACAAGTAAAATAAATAAATTTTCTTCAATGCCTTTGAGACACCTATAGCATTGACTAATTATACCTATCTAAAAGATGTGAAATTAAGGGACATGTCCCTTAATAAATATAATATAATATAATTAATAGTTTTATGTTAGGAGGAGGGTCCTAACATGCCACCCTCCTTAAAAGGATTTTTTTCCTCAAATCTCGCAGTGAGAAGCTTCATCCTCTATTTTGCTAGTAGTATGTGCTCATGTTCTTGCACTATTTTAATATCATTGTTCCTCAAGCAAGGATATTGGGAAGGTGGAAGTTTTGGTGGCTTTGTCATGGCTTGGAGAGAAAACAAATGTGCAATCCTTACCTTTCCTCCTCTAGGAACCATTTTCTCTATGTGATGGAGCTTTCTATGATAGAAGGACTATATTTTATCCCTTTAAGCGTATATGTGTGATCCTTTTATATTAACTTCATCTATAAGTCGTCAAGGTTTGATTGAATTATATCGAGTGTTAATAGCCATTGCACACCTAAAACAATATCACAACCTCCTAATGAAATTGCCTACATATCATGTTTGGTGGTGTAATTACCCAAGGTGAGCTTAGTATTACAACATTTCCTATTACAAGTGATTCTTTCTCCATTAATGATCATGATTTCAAAATTATTACAAGGATGAATAAAATAGTTGGTTTGTTTTGCCATGCATGGGTTGATGAGATTATGTGTATTGTTGAAGTCAATAAGAAAAATAAAATTTTGATGTATAAAGGAGCTGGAAACTTTCATAGTTTAGGGGGATGAATTTCTAATGAGGGTGTTGAAGGAAATTTCTAATGGACCTCAAGGTTTATATTTAGGTATATCTTCCACTAGTTCAACCTTGATTTCTTCTTCATCTAGTGTTGATTGACTAGGAATAGTTGCATCTAGAATATAAAGTTTGGGTGTAATACATTTGTGATTCAGAATGAATTTATCATCACAATGAAAACAAAGGCATTTTTCTCTTATTTCCTTCATTTCTTCTGGGCTAATGCATTTAATTTGCATGACTTTAGTTAGTTTTTGGTTTGTGGAAGTTGAAGAACACAAGATTATCTTGAGAGGGGGGTGAACAATATAAGACCACTTTTTTACTTTTCTTTCAAATCAATATTATGTAATGTGTAGATAGCAATATCAACAACAGTAATAAAAGCAATGCATAAATTACCACACACAATAGACACACTACAATTTAATTGATTCACCCAATGTGGGCTACTCCATGAAGAAAATATTTCACTAAAATATCCTCAATCAATATCATGGGAATCCTTTCCCTATTACAATGTTTTATGGAAATCTATCCAAACGAGATACCAATCCTCTAAATCAAGTTCATGGATCTCTATCCATAGGAGAACTCCTTCTCCTCTACTTGGGTTGATGATCCTCTAGAAGACTACTACCTCCACTACACTGCCTTTTGTATCTCTCTCCACTGAAGACTCGTATCCCCACTCAGAAGACCTATCCTCACTGCCTTGGCTAATGAATATCTATATACTGGAGATCACTGTCCTCTTTGCTCTATAACCTCCAAAGCTCTATCTTAAATTTGTACTAAACACAATCCTTTGATCTAGCATTAATATTCTCAATATATATCTCTAGTTTGGTATAAACCTATCCTTAAATCTGCATCAAACTCTGCTCTACAAGTCCACACAGAAATTGCTTAAAAATTCTGAACAAGTCCACTAAGAACTTGCTCAAATATACTCAACAAGTCCACTCAAAACTTGCTCAAATTTTCTCAACAAGTCCACTCAGAACTTGCTCAAATCTGCTCAACAAGTCCACTCAAAAATTGCTCAAATATGCTCAACAAGTCCACTCGGAACTTGCTCAAATCTACTCAAAAATTCCACTTAGAACTTTCTAAAATATGCTCAACAAGTCCACTCAAAACTTCCTCAAATAAACTCAATAAGTCCACTCAGAACTTGCTCAAATATGCTCAATAAGTCCAATCAGAACTTGCTCAAATCTGCTCAATAAGTCCACTCAAAAATTTAACCAAATATGTATTGTAAGCTTCCACAAAAGTCTCACACAAAATCAGTCCACAAGTCTCCTCAAATACTTGCCTCAAATATTCTTAACAAGTCCACATAGAACTTGTCCAATCTCATAGAAACATAAAGAGAATTGTTAGAGACTCAATATGTTCTACACTCAATTCTCAATCACTTTCTCAACTCAAATCAAAATATAGAATAGTTTGTTTTATGGAACTTGAAAAATCACTTTACACATCCACTTGACTAGGCTCAATCAACTCTACTCAACCAATCACTCAATGAAATACCCCTTTCTCACAAACCCTAGTCCAACCATATAACCACTAACTCAAAATGTTTCCAACAGTGATCAATAACTAATATTACATAACAATGATACTCATGTTCTTTTCAACCCCTAGTTCAAGTTCTTTTCTCAACAACTCACTTCAATAATAATGCTTATAAAAAATATTCACATAACAATGATACTCATGTTCTTTGTAAAACCCTAACTTAAGTTCTTCACACAACCAATGGCTTCATCAACAATGCTTATCAAACAAGGTTTTAACAACTCTTTATTCCAGAAAACCTTGAAGCATTAACTAAACACACTCAATAGGAAACTCTAACCAAATCCTTTTCACTCCAATATTATTTTCCAGAAAACCAATCAATCAACTCAACTTATGGAAGAATGTGCTCATACCTTTTATTGAAAATGAAGGTATCTCATAAATCTGTCACAACCACAATCACTTCTATGCCAAGCTCAAAGAGGTTAGAAGATAAATCTTTCTCACAATATAATATAAACACTCAATTACACCTTTCCACTCCATATTTCAAAAACAACCATCAACATACATACAATATTTATCCAATAACACCTTATAAACTCCCAACTAAAAATAAATTCAACTTCCACCAAAAAAACTCAAAACCTCTTTAATCAATTTAATGGAAAAAATAACTTTGGCAAGAATAAAATCATATTTCCTTAAAATAACATAAATCACTTATCAATAAAACAATATTTAAAAAATCCTTTTAACTCCAAATGGCACAAATCAATTTCCAATAAAATAATTCTTCACAAACCCTTATAACTCCAAACAACACAAATCAATTACCAAAAAATAATTCTTCAACAAACCCTTATAACTCCAAACAACACAAATCAATTACCAAAAAATAATTCTTCAAAAAACCCTTATAACTCCAAACAAAACAAATAAATTACCAAAAAATAATTCTTCAGCAAACCCTTATAACTCCAAACCACACCTTAGAAAAACTTTAGGCATTATAAAAATTGAATCAAAAATTACCTTTGCCACTAGTGGGATTCAAACCCACAATATTTACCTCTGTGAGCACTCTAGCTGTGGATTTGACCACCACATGTGCTAGATGTATATTTTAAATATTGTATGCTCTTCATCCCCTTTGTACTAGGCTAGCACTCAAAATGAGCATGTGCAAAATACTTCCCTGGGTGCTCAAGACACACACCACTCCATATAAATCGATCGTTGGCTCCTCAACTCCCAACGCCTTCATAAAATATGCACTACCAATGGACCACCATGTCCTTTGTGATTCAACCAATATGCTCTTCCATTTATGTCTTTCACCTAGAGCTAAAGACAAGTGAATCCCTTGTCTTCTTCCTCAATGATCAATGATTGCACAAAAACATTTCCAACTTTGTCGCATGCATTAAAATGTCGAGGGGTAAGTTTTGAATGCCTCTTTGACATTAATTTATACACAAATTCCCTTTGTTTCTTAGACATCGATGCTTCCACTTATTTGATGACTTCAGTGCTTTCCAACCTTTATAATTTATAAATTATTTAAATTATAAGGAATTTAAATCTTATTAATTATATTTATAAACTTTAACTTTAAGGATATTAAAGCCTTCCTTGGGTTTAAACTTAAACCTTTAATTTGTAAAGTATTATGCCACCGTGGGTCTTTTAAAATCTTAACTACCATCTTAATGTGTGAGGAGACTTTTATATCCTCATAATTATTTTAATAAAACCATTTAATCTTCCACCATGAGTTTACTATAAATCCTCATAAACCATTATTTTGCCAACTTTTTATTCAACTCTTCGCATTGTTCCTATTACTATTGATAGTGTACTCCATGGTATTAATGGCATATTCATATGTTTACTTTGGTATCAATGATGAATTTTCACATTAACATCAATGACAACTAAATGAGCTCAAAATGTCCAATAGAAGTATTTTGTGAATCTATTGTAGATATGTCTCAGTCGACGTTGGTTGTTGATCTTCTTTTCCATGATTTGTGCTAAGGCCACTACATGCATCATATCAGTAGGGTTTTATATTTGTACTTCCATTCTAATATTGTCTTTTAGGCCACTGATGAAGCAACTTTGAAAGAATGATGCATCGAGTCTTGATGTAAGGTTTTCTAATTTCTTGAATTGTGCCTAGTATTCTCTTACTGTAGATGTTTGGCAAAGTTTGGTGAGAGATCCTATAAAATCTTCAAATTTGTTAGGATAAAATCACAAGATTATGTTCTTTGTGAATTCATTCCATGTGGAAGGACCTTTTGTTTTTTCATACCATTGGTACCATTGTGTAGCAATTTGTTCTAAGTGAAATGATGCGATACGGACTTTCTAAATCTCTAGAATTTGATATAAGGTGAAATATTGATCGACCCTATATATCCAATTTCTAGGGTCACCTCCATAAATTTTTTGGAAATATAGCTTTGTAGCACAAGGAAGAATTGATGTATGCGGTCCTCCTATTAATGACTAGTGTGATGGCACAATGTTTTGTTGTCCGCTCTGCATTAGCATCAAATTTTATTGCACTAGGTCCATGGAATGGGTTGTAGCATCTAACTTAGTGGATATCTCTGTATTCGAGTTATTGATGCTCATGGTTAGGTCTGCTATTTTTGTAGTGATATTATCTTCTAAATTATCCTTCCAAAATGTCATTCCTTGCATTATATCTTTCATTTCCTTTGAAACCTCTCTCGAGACCTCCTTTGCAATATCCTTTGCCATTTCTTTTGAGACTTCTTTTGCAATTTTCTTCATCGTATCTTGATATCCCCTTCCCTAGGCTATTTAGGGTGTGGTTTTGTGCTTTACAAAAAGTTCCTTAGTTTTTGAAAATAGTTTTGCAGTAGGATGTTTTTGTAAAAATCTATTTGTTTTTGCAAAAATTTGAATTTTTTTGCAAAATTTGAAAAATTTGGCAGAATTTTGAAAAAACAAATTTGATAATTTGGTTATAGAGTGCCAATAATTTGTTTTACCACTATATTGGTTGGGTTGGGTGGTGACTGAGTGTAAAAAGGGAAGAGCTAAGGTGATGAAGGAGTGGAGGTAGAGTGACACAAGGTGGGGCTAAGAGGAGTTGGAGTGAAGCTTGGGTGGCAGCTAAGCGGAGGCAAAGCGGAGCTCGAGTGGCAGTTAAGTGGAGGTGGAATGGTAGCTGGGCGGAGCTTGGGTGGCGATAGTAGGAGAGGGGGGAGTCTCGATAAATAGTCAATAGCATGTATAATGGTTCAAAATATTCCAATTTTTCCTAAGCCTACCTACGCGCGCGACGGCTATGCCTAGTGCACTAGGCAATTAACTTCTAGGGCGTTTTTGTTTATAAACCCCCAAAATATTTTCCCATAGCAAATGTGGGACAAAATATTTTTAAAATATTTTGAATATTTTTTCCTTCCGATGTCGTAGCTTATTCCAGCAGCCAGAATTTTTTTTAAACCTTTAAAAACTTTATAATTTTTTTATTTTTTCTCCTCGCTACGAACTGAGTCATCGAAAGTTGTAGGGTCCTCGACTGTGATTGAATATGAAGGTGTTTTAATGTTTAATCACCATTTTACCTTTGTTTTTTTAGTTAGTAGTAATGGAAACAAGGATACAAGTTGTATGTTCCTCGCTTTAATCACTGAGTGGATAGGAATTGTTCGTCAGTACACCGATGACGTTGCACAGGGTCGCCAAAATTAAAAAAAAAATCTTGCTATCTTGATTTATTACCAAGGTCCGATTAGTATAGAATTGTATCTTGATTTTATCATTGTTGTTATGGGGATTTTCTTTGGTGTAGATATGTTTAGTCATAGTCACCGATGGGCAATACGATCAGTAGAATCCTGGTTCATCGAAGGCAGTAGAACAGATCGATAGGTGTAGTTTTGATATCCTAATGTAGGAAAAAATTTCCACCTGGTTAGCTCTGATACTAGATGTTATGAAACCAATAGGGAGAATATGGATTAAAATGCAAAATAAAGAAGGAAATGATTGTTATAATGAATTGCAGTTTATTGAAGGTAGAAACCCACAAATAATATAAATAAATGTTCTTTGATGCCTTTGAGACACCTCTAGCATTGACTAATTATACATATCTAAAAGATGTGAAATGAAGGGACATGTACCTTAATAAATATAATGTAATATAATTAATAATTTTATGTTATGAGGAAGGTCCTAACACACCGGCTCTGCCATTGGAAGATGCCTCTGGTACGTCAGCCATTTGGGTTTGGGGTGTGTGATTTGTGGTAGTGTTTCGCATCAAATTTCTATTTGCACCTCTCAAAGCTCTTTGGATAGCTATAGAAAATTGGAAAATAATGAATTAAAATTGATAGATTTTTGTTTTATATTTTTTATTTTGCCCTCGATCACACTTGGCAACCACGGGTGCAAAATTAGGGTTTGTTAATCGCAGGTCATAACTTTGGCTAAGAAAATTGCAAATATTAGCAAGGTCTGACAAGTGTGGCTAGCATCCAGACATATATACCCTCAAAATTCAACCATGAGGGGATTCAAAATGCAAAATAAAAAATATCTAATGGTGCAAAACCTTAAAAAATTTAAAAAATAACAAAATCATTTATATAAGTCAAAATTTAAATGTGCCTCGTATCTAGTTATTTACCCTATACACTTGGTAGTTACAGTGACTTGCGATCCATGCAATCCAAAAATATGAGTAAATTACCATAAGTCCATTTGGATTAAATTAGTCATTGATGAATCGATATGCTTCACTTCAATCCCTAAGAAGGCCACAACGGTTGGACCAAGGATTTATCTCAATTCTTATATAACATATTTAGCATATCATCAAAAATTATGATGCAAAATAAACCTAATTGGCATTTCTATCATCTTAATTTCCCAAGAAGGCCATTTTGGCCAGATTTCTCCACAAGATAGGGATGTACAATTACTATTAATAGTTGTAATCATGGCTAAATTAGGCCTTGCCAAGTAATATCAGAGTGCTAAAATCTTAAATTGTTTAGATCAATCATGTTGGTCAAGCAACTCATCATTTCATTAATTTTACTACTCTCATCGGCTCGTCACTTGAGGGGGTAGTCATAATATCAATTATCATAATTAAATTCAACAGGAGATCACTCGATCTTGTCAAAGTTGCATTCATATTACGAATCATTGCCAACAACTATCATAAGCTTACCCTTTCCTGGGGCAAAAAGCAACTATGATAGTTAAGTTAGTAGCTCTCCACCTGTACTATTGTAGCATCGAAGCTACCCGATCATCGTTGGAGCTTGCAAAAGCTTTGCAAATTTAAGCCTTCCCTCAGTTGGAAGCAATGATTCTAAGATGCATGTCCTTTGGTAGGATTGGGCATCTAATGTTGATCAAATCAATGATCATCATTCAACCTACGACATGGTTTTAGGAGGTCCATTTTTGCTCAACATTGTTCATTCTCACAATGTATCCCAAAAGGGATATTTGTAGACACCTAAAACACATCATGTTGAGGTAACTACTCATATAGAAAATGCTAACAGACCATATGAAATATCTTGGATACCTCTAAGGTGAAATAGTGGTTTTAACCACTCAATTTGGGTAGAGTTGGCTAACTCAACCTTAGCCATAGCTAACACCCATTGCTAATAGATCTAGTTGTGCCTCAAAGCCATGGCTAGCATGGAAACTATTTTGAATCCTGGGCTAAGCCAAATTTAGTTACAATAGTTTGGGTAGTGAAGATTTAAACGATTTTGGGTGGGGAAGCTTTGAGATTTTTCCTCCAAACTAATACAACCTCTTGTATATTGATCTTGGCTTCCCAAGTAATCCAATATTAAGGATTAGGAGTCCTCTAAGACCTCCCTCCAAATTTGGGAGAATTTTGGAATTGAATTGATCATAGTGAAGCTCTATCAAATTGTTGACTCAATTACAACCTTTGAGGAGAGTTAACTTGCTACCCATTTGGAAATCTTGATTGTATCCAAAGCTATGGATGATTCAAGAGACTAAGGAGGACAAAAATCCATAATTGAGCCTCTTCCACAAATAATTCAAAGAATTTACATCACCAATCTGTCAGAGGACATCAATATGACCATTGAACATCAATTCAACAAAGGAAATTGAAGATCTGAGCCCTATTTACAAGAGGAAGAGTATTTTCACCTCAACCGTGGCTGTCATCCATGGCTAATAGTTCCAACTACACCTCAGACCCACAATGAGGATTTGATCTTTGATTTACTTTATTTTAGCCATAGATTTTATCTTTCAAACATGTTTGTAGGTGAATTAGCTTAACTTTCTTTTATGCAATTGTATGGTTAAATTCAGGATTAGAGGTAGATTTGTTTCTATTTTCCTTGCATTTGTCTATCTAGATTAGTTTCATTGTATTTGAGGCATTTCAAGTTTCTAATGGCTAATTAGGTTGCTTATTTTCTAGATTTCATGATTTCTTTACATGATTTACAATAATTTGGTGATTTCTTGCATATCTTCATAGATTTACATGCTTTCAGACCTTCTTTGTTAACAATTTATGCAAGTGTCTCAAAAGCCTCATCAAGAGAGGCATACTTTGTTATTAACCCCTTTCATGTTTTTTCTTGAACACGGAGTTTATAGGACCTAATAATTTTCAAGGTATTCAAGAAAACATACCAATCAAAGGAGATGAAGGTTATCCTTGGCCTTAAGCAGTTTGTGTACATTTTTGAAGAGTCTACGGATTATACCACCCCATCGTTTAGAGGGTTTTCAATATTGTATTAATTGTATCATGAATTTAGGTATCCCTAAGAGGGACATATATGTAATCAATTTACATTCCATTAATACAAAGAAATTCTTCTTTCTTGTCAAATTTATGTTATTGTGGTTTAAAGCTTTAAATTTGCACTTAATTGGTACGATAGCTTAGGCATATGCTTTTCACAATGATACACTTTGACCCATTGTCTTTTCTTGTCAAATTTATCAATTTAGGACTTGTGGGCCTCAAACTAGAATCTAGGTAGTCCTCCATGCATCCTTCTTTAGCGATGTATTTTATTACTAGAGTTTTTTTTGGCCTTCACTTGTGTCACTACTACCTACCATTCTACATTTTTCCATATTAGTGCATCGACATTCACCACCAATTTACCAAATTGTGTAACCATACCAATTAAGATTTTATTTTCAAAATGGATCATTTGGTATGGATCCATCCTACTTATCCTACTCTAATAATCTAGTGGTGAAGTTGTTAGATAATATTACATTATTTGGTACATGTTATGCATCCCTATGTTGGAATGTAAATGTATCATGAGGTACAATGGTATAATTATAAATATGTAATAGATTAGGATTTGAGTCTATAGTTTTGGAGTGTGATTATATTTCCCCTTTATGTATGTGTCTATATATAGGATATGCACAAGTGTCATGTAATAATGTGTGCAAGTGTGTAGAGTAGGAAAGTGTGCAAGTGTCATAGAGTAAAGTGTGCAAGTAGATAGAGAGTCAAGAGTCATGTATACAAGTGGTAATATTAGAATCCAAAGGACATGTGAGGTGTATCTTATGTATGTAATAGGAAATATTGCAACTCCTATATATGTGTTGTGGCTAATCCACAACACACCCCAAAATTGGGGACCCACCTTTTTGCAGGCTTGCAGAGGAAATCTCAGTGACCCAGATGCTAAAAATGAAGAAAAGAGGCAAAAAAATGCACAAGTGTAGAAAGTGTCGCGAAATCGCGACATGTCACAAAATCGTGACATGTCACGAAATCGCGACCTGTCGCGCCATCGCTGCCAAAAAATAGAAAGTGTCACGAAATCGCGACATGTCGCTCCATCGCTGCTAAAAAATGAAAGGTGTCACGAAATCGCGACATGTTGAGCCGTCGTAGTCAAAAATGAAAAGGTGTCGCGAAATCGCGACATGTTGCTCCGTCGCGGCCCAGAGAGGAGAGAGAAAGGCAAATGGAAAGGCGTAGCGAAATCGTGACATGTCGCAAAATCATGGGTCAAACTGGTCAAACGGAGAGGGAAAAAGTCGCGATATCGGAGGGGAAAAGTGAAATCATGATAGATTGCAAGTGGAAGGCATGAAATGAAAAAGTCGTGAAATCGCGAAGAACGGAGGGGAAAATGGTCATGATTTCGTGACAAAAAGCGGAAAGGGGGATGAAGCGAAAAGGCGTCGTGAAATCGTGATAGGTTGCGATTTCGCGGCTCGAAGCAGCGAAGTAGTACGGATGGAGATAGCGTAGCGATTTCGTGACGGAAAGTTGGCAAGTGTACAACAGAGAAAAATGGTCGTGAAATCGCGACAGCATTGAGCGCAAAGGAGTGCAGAGTAAAATGGTCACGAAATCACGATAGGTTGCGGTCGAAGCATACGGAGATCAAAATGGTAGCGAAATCGTGACAGGTTGCGACAAGAAGGCCCGAAACAGAAAATGGTCATGAAATCGTGATAGGTTGCGGCAAGAAGGCCCAAAATAGAAAATGGTCACGAAATCACGACAGGTTGCGGCCGAAGCGTACGGAGATCAAAACGGTAGCGAAATCACGACAGATTGCGGCAAGAGGGCCCGAAGGAGAAAATGGTCACGAAATCGCGACGAGTTGCGGCCGAAGCGTACGGAGAACAAAGGTGTCGCGATATCGCGACATGTCGCGATTTCGCGACATGTCGCGTTTTCGCTGTGAAAGTGAAGGAGCAAGGCCGCGGGCTATTTTTGGTCACGATTTTCATGGGACCGTTATGGAACATGCAGAAACGCATCGAACACGTGGCGCAAGGGCATGAGGTTTATGATAACGCTTCAGAGCGACGGTTACAATATGCGATACGAGACCAAACGTTTCAAATTCGAGCGAAAGGTCAAAGCATCAAAGAAGCGAGAATTTGAAAAGATGCATTCTGGAAGGTGAAACGAAGCGACGCAAGTGAACCGAAGAGCCATGCCAGATAGTATAAAACTTGGAAGCGCAGATTGAACAGGGGTTGGAAATTGTTGCTAGCAGAGTTGCAGAGACAAGGGCTGCATGCCATTCTGGGCCTGCACTTGGAGCAATTTCCTTCATTTGTTCTGGATTTGTTATACCTGGAACATTCTGTAATTGTAATTGATACATCATTTTAATACAAAAATACAGAGAGTTGGCATCTCATTGATGAGAAAGAAGGAGTCATTTTTGCATGTATAATTTGATGTTTATCTTTCCCTTTCAGATTTTAGGTTTATAGATGGAGTTTAATGCGAGTCCTCTCGGTTGCTTCATGCGAAGGCCTAAAATTTGAAATTACAGTAAAACCCTAGAAACCCGCACCTAGCTTATCAGGATTGTGCGTAAGTGCAGATTCAATAGGTTAGGTTGCATGCAAAAAACCTCATTATCTTCGGTTTCATTGAATTGATGACAGCATTCTGGATGTAGTTTAGTTGCATCTTCATTTGCATGTATTTCATTTTCAAACCCTTATTTTGTTTTCTGCATTTTAATTACAGTCATTTAAATAAATAACTAAAAATCCATTAAAGCTCAGAGTCCATTACAAATCCAAATTAAAGTAAACTACAGTGCCCCTTGTTAACATCCACTTGCAACCCTAAGGTATTCCCTGCATTTACAAAGAATCAGCATAACAGGAACCTTGGAGAAATTAGTTTGTCATAATTTCTTTGCAAGCAGAGGATTTTGGGACTCAGATCCTATCGGAGAGTGTGCTTTCACAATTGGGTGAAAACACCACTCAACAGATTGGCGCTAGAAGGAGGGCCAAATCGGTTTACTTTATTTTGATTTTCATGCATAAGTAATATCTTTTTGATTTAATTTTGAAATCAGTTCTTAAATCTCGCAGACAGCTAAACTGCAGCTTTTGCTTTCTTTTGTTGCAGGTTTTCGTTGAAATAATCGAGGGTTTCATCAGGCAGGCTGGACCCACCGCGCCGCATTGCGACAAGGTCCCAAACAACCGGGGAAACCATTTTTCATGACCTTACTGGTACTCCCAAGAATAAAACCAAGCAAGTCGTAAGCTCACCAGTCACAAAAGACCTATTTTCTCCAAGAACATCGAGTGGACCTACGCCCGTAATATCAGTTGCCACTAGTGTTCCCATTGTCAGTAATATTTCTACTGCTATTGTAGGTTTGTCTTCATCAATTTTGAGTCAAATGGCTCAAGCTCCAGCAGCTCCTTGGTATGGAGCTAACAATACTCCTTTGAATATTGTTGGGGATATCCATGAAATCCCCAAGAACATTGAAATATTTCTGCCTAAATATAAACCAGATGGCCCAAGAACAGCAGAAGAACATATCCAAGCCTATAGGGATGTTTTAATTAGGCTGCAAGTTCAATATGAAGATGTGGCTTGCAGACTTTTTCCCATGAGCTTAGATCCAATAGCATATGAATGGTATATATGCTTACCAACTGGTTCAATCACTTCATGGACACAAATGGAAAATGCCTTTGTTAATCAATTTAGGTCACCCTTGGATCCCGCAACCATTTACAATCAGTTTATTACATGCAAAAGGGGCCAGGGGGAACCGATCAGAATGTTTAATCAGAGATTCCAAAAGTGCTATAATAGAGCGGTTCGGCATTTTGCCATCGATCCCGCAGTGGCTTTGCAGATATATTTTGGGGCATTGGACCCCATGACAGCCATGTTTGCAAGGCGCAATCCTCAGGTCACCACGCTGGCTTTGGCCTATAATGAAGCAATGACCATCGAGCAGCAAATGACACCACAGGGCTACGGGTTTCCCCAGATGCCTATGATGGGACAATATGCTCCATATGGTCAAGCTCCCTTGGCAAATCAGCTCATGGCACCACAAATGCCAAGCATGAATGCCTTCCCATATCAGCAGTCGTATCCACCAGCACCCGCGTATGCACCCATTCCAATCCAACCAATCACATCCATTCCACCTGTCCCTGCTTTTTTGCAGAATAGTTCATCAACTATGCAAGGAACTAGCCAAGTCAATCCTCAGGCCATAGTTCCTTTTCCAAATCCAACCCCGATTCAAAGTGTCAATCCATACGAGAATCAAATTCCTCAGAACCCGACCCAGATGTTGAATCAAGACCCCATTAATTATGCGAATCCAACGGGGGTTAACAACAATGTGATTCCACCGAAGGAGATTTATTCAAAAGTCGAAGAGCTCAAGAAATTAGTTCATAAATTGAGCAATGACAGGGTTCAACAGCAGAAGTATGAGTCCCATGCCCCTCACTCAAATCAAAATTTTAACAATAGAGGGAGACATTGGAACACCAAGCCAAACAATGGGGGAGTTCCCGCTCCCATTGCTAATCAACTAGATACTTCTACAGGACCTAGCCAATCCAATTCTCTTTTGAATCTTTCAGATTTGGCGTGGGAAAGGGGGTGCAGGTTGCACAACACCAAAGAACACAATGAGAGGAATTGTCCTGAAATTGCTAGATACACTCATTGTCTTCAAGCACAAGTTGATGATTTGGAACTGGTATCAAATGAGGGTCCATCGCAACATCAAGATGATAATATTATGGTGATGGAAACTGTATATCATCAAGAAGGTGAGAGTGAGGAAGAAGAAGACGAAATTTTGGAACAGGAGGTGCAAGCGTTTCGAGATTTCAGAAAGGGGAATCATGGATACCATCTGAGAAGTAAATCTAAAGCCCCTAAAACCTCATCAACACCTCCAAACAACTCCATTCTTCCTCCTGATACTAAGGCGAATAATAATCCTCCTCCTCCACTCAAAAGAGAAATGTCTAATGACGTGCAGAAGATAGTCAAATTCGAAAAACCAAATTATGACATAGTGGAGGATTTAAAGAAGTCCAAATCTAGCCTTTCGTTTTTGGACGCGGCTAGATTACCTGGCCAAAAGGAGGCATTGATAAAAGCTTTGAACTCACCTGATCAAATGTGGAAGGAAAAGGGAGTTGAGTCCCATCTGATTTTGCGAAAGGAGAGAAGGGATGTCCCGCCATTCTTATTGACTCTGAGAATTGCGGGTAAGAATTTGCATAACTGTTTGGTGGACACAGGTGCCACGAGCAACCTCATGCCTTCAGAAATATGTAAAATGCTAGGTCTGCAACCTGTTTCATCCAAATGTACGGTCTTGCAATTGGACCGTTCAGAGGTAAATGTGGTAGGGACCTTATATGATGTCAAGATTCAATTAAATTCTGAACCCAGGGTCCAGTAGGTTGTAGACATTCTGGTGGTTAATATCCCAAGTAGGTATGGAATGTTACTTGCGAGGGATTGGATGAAAACTCTGAATGGCTATTTTTCAATAGACTGCTCACATATGTGGCTACCATGGAAAGGAATTGCAAACCAAATCAGAGTGGAAAATGAACCGAGGCTCAAAGAAATCATAACAAAATTTAACAAGCCGAATGAAGTTCAGTTTTCTGAGCCAGAACTAGGGGTTTATGCACTTGATGTTGAGGAAGCTACTGAAGAGCCTAAAGAGGAAACATGTCATGGTGGCTCTTCTGAGGAAAATGATTGCACGTGGTTGCTCAGGTTCGATGGATCAAAATCTAGACAGGGAGCAGGAGCTGGAGTCGAGCTCACTGGCCCAGGAGGTAAACCATTATTGGCTGCCTACAGATTGCAATTTCCTTGCACGAACAATGTGGCAGAATACGAAGCATTGATCTTTGGTTTACGTCTAGCATTGAGCAAGCATGTTAAATGCTTGAAGGTTTTGGGAGATTCTGAGCTGGTAGTCAAGCAAATCAAAGGATAGTATACATGCCGTGACAGGAGACTAAGCCTTTATAGAACTAGGGTTATGGACCTCATCGAGGAGTTCGATGCGTTCAATATAGCCCTTATTTCTAGGAAAGGAAATCGAATAGCAGACTCTCTTGCAGTCACCGCGGGCATGTTAAACCCGGTTGATATAAAAATATGTAAAAAATTTTCCATTGAATTGGTTCCTTGTCCATCAATACCCGATAATGTCAAGAATTTCTAGGTTTTTGAAAGTGACAGACACATTTTCAAATTTGTCACGAACTCGGGTATTTTTGAAAATCAGGTGATTGATGAGGAGCAAAGGTGGCAAGATGAAATAGAGAATGAACTTGAAACCGCGTATCAATCCAACAAGATACCTAAAGACGTGGTTTCATTGGAAAAAATGTTCGACATGGGATGCAAGCCCAAGAAAGGTAAAAGAGTCCCACTCCCCAAAGATGCATGTGATTCAATTAATCTAGGGAGTGCAGACAATCCAAAGGAGGTGTACATTGCAAAGGCATGTACAGATGAAGAAAGGAGCAACATAATGCAGGCATTGAAGCATTACATAGATTGCATTGCTTGGAATTACAATGAGCTAAAGACATACAACCAAGACATTATCACACATACCATCCCTTTGAAGCCAGACTCCAAGCCTTTTAGGCAAAGACAGTGAGTTGTTAACCCGCTATTGGAGCCTTTGATCGAAAGGGAGGTCAAAATATTATTGGAAGCGAAAATCATTTTTCCTGTTAGGCACTCAACTTGGGTTGCTAACCTCGTCCCAGTAAGGAAAAAGAGTGGAGAGATTAGGCTGTGCATAGATTTTTGAAATCTTAATAAAGCCTCTCAAAAGGATAATTATCCATTGCCTTCAATTGATGAAATTCTGCAAATGGTAAATGGATCAGAAATGATGTCCTTTCTTGATGGGTATTCTGGATACAACCAAGTTCTTATACATCCAGATGACAGGATGAAAACAGCCTTCACCACCAAGTGGGGGACATTTGCATATAAGAGAATGTCGTTCGGACTGTTGAATGCTGGTGCAACTTTTCAACGCGCCATGGATTATGCATTCAAAGGGCTCATAGGCAAATGTATCATCGTGTATGTGGATGATATCCCAGTATTCTCGAAAAAGAGAGAGGACCATGTCAAAGATTTAAAGAAAGTGCTTCAAAGATGCAGAGAACATGGAATTTCCTTAAATCCCAAAAAGTGCATTTTCGGAGTTACAGAAGGAAAATTGCTTGGTCACATCATTTCAAAAGAGGGCATATCCATCGACCCGAAAAGGATACAAGCTATCCAAAACTTACCTCTCCCAAGTAGTAAAAAAGAATTGAGATCTTTCTTTGGGCAGGTTAATTTTGTGAGGAAGTTTATCTCTAGCTTTGCTGAGATAGCCAAACCTCTGAACAAGATGCTCAAGAAATATGTGGATGTAAAATGGAACGAGGAAAGTAGAGTGGCCTTCCAGAACATCAAAGATGCCATTTCCAGGGCCCCGGTCCTCATAAGTCCAGACTATTCCAAACCTTTCTACATTTATGCTTTTGCATCAGAACACTCCTTTGCGAGTGTCTTAACCCAAAAAGGCGAGGATAGTGCAGAAAAACCCATAGCATTTTTAAGTGCCCCCCTGAAAGATGCTCAATTAAGGTATTCAATCCTTGATAAGCAAATGTACGCACTTTTTAAAACGGTGAAAAAATTTAGGCATTACATTGTGCACAACAGAGTTATTGCCATCGTGCCTGACTCTGCTGTTAAGACCATGTTTTTACAAAATGAACTAGGTGAGAAAAGAGGGAAATGGATTTCCACCATCCAAGAATTTGATCTCGAAATCCAACCTATGAAACTAGTTCGAGGACAGGGACTGGCGAAGGCGATCGCAGAAAATAATCCGCAAACAACATGCCAATACTCGAACACATAATACATTGCTAAGGATGACTGGTATGTTGATATTGTGCAATTTTTATTGACTGGTAAGTGTCCTTCTAATCTGAATTCAACCCAGAGAAGAGCTTTAAGGCTTAAGTCTATCAATTATCTGATGAAATCTGGTGTTCTTTATAGGAAGAATCATGAAGGGATCTACCTGAGGTGCCTGAACAAAGAAGAAGCTGCCAGGGTGTTGCAGGAATTTCACGGGAAACATGGAACTGGTCACGGTGCGGCCAATGCTACAGCACATCAAATCCTGAGAGCAGGATACTACTGGCCCCATATTTTCAAAGATGCACATGCCCATGTACGATCTTGTCATATCTGTCAAGTGGCTGCCAATAGAGAAAGAAATGCAGCCATGCCGTTACAACCTGTAGTTGAAATGAGACCATTTGCACAGTGGGGACTAGATTTCATTGGGGTTATTAACCCAAATTCTTTTGATTCTCATAAATTCATATTGACAGCTACAGATTACTACACAAGGTGGACAGAAGCGATTCCTACTAAACATGCCACCACAGACGTTGTAATTAAATTCCTTGAGGACCATATTATAACAAGATTTGGAATGCCCGATGCCATCGTCAGTGACAATGGTAAAGCGTTTATTTCTACACAATTTGCAGATTGGGCATATGATAACAAAGTGAGCTTAAAATTTGCATCCAATTATTATCCTCAAGGAAATGGGTTGGCCGAATCTTCAAATAAAAATTTGTTGAATACCATTAAGAAGTTGCTGGAAAAGAACCCTCGGGATTGGCACGGCCAATTGAAGTTTGCCCTTTGGGCAGATAGGACCAGAGTGAAAGATTCCATAGGGAATACTCCCTATCATTTGGTCTATGGGCAAGACCCGATATTTCTTGCAAATTTGAAGTTGCAGACCTTGCATTTCATACAAGAGTACCTGGGGACAGATGATCAAGTTGAAGCCAGGTTAAGTCATTTGTTGCACCTTGATGAAAAGAGAGAAGAGGCCATGAATCACATGAATAAACACCAGGAAGTTATCAAAAGATGGTTTGACAGAAGGGCCAAAGTTAAATCATTCAGAATTTCAGATTTGGTATTACTATGGGACAAAAGACACGAGGAAAAAGGGAATCATCAAAAGTTTGATTGTCTTTGGTTAGGCCCATATCAGATTTCGGAGATTCTTGGAAAGAATACCTTCGAGGCTAAAAACTTTAGAAGGGAGAGATTTTATGCTACCGGTTAATGGGCAGATTTTAAAGCATTATTTTAGCCCTTAGGTTGTGAGATTTTGATATTATTCTTTCGGTTTTGGTGGGGATTTTCAGTTTTTGTTTTTATTGTTTAGGATTGTTAGTCTAGCTAGGATTTTGGTTGTGGATTTGATTTCAATTGACATGTTTTGGTTTATTTTGATAAAAAAAATATATAATAATAAAAAAATATATATATATATATATATATATATTGAGATGTCAACTTATGCTTAAGGTTAGGGGAATATGAAATATTGGAATTGTCCTGTAAAAGCTCCACAAGTAACACAAACATCTTAAGTTATATTGTTTGATTTTGTGATGCATGAAAGAGTCAGTTTTGCATGACAAATCATTTCATTTGCAATTCAAGAGATAATGCATTCATGTTCCATCTCACTTTACATACATTTCATCTTAGTTGCATATGCATCTTAGGTACAAATCATTAAAGTATGTCAAATCCTCTTAGGGTTGTGTTATAACATAAACATAAGAATGAGTCCTAAGGTTGGAAACTGAGTCTTGAGATATCTAGAACCAAGCACGTCTCATACATTAAAAAGGATCTTGAGCAAAATGGTCAAAACCTAACTTGGAAGAAAAGGTTGGGCGAAAGAAGTTTTCATGTCTATCCTATTTATGCAGCATGATCCTTAAACAGTGGTTTTGACCACTTCCATTAAGCTTAAAGTCTAAAATCAGAGTAGTAAGGATAGGGCTAAATCCTCATCGAACTTAGGTTGAGGATCCAATTCCCCAAAGCTTTGATTTGACCTACATGGAGTAGTAAGGATAGGGCATAAATTCTCATCTTACTTAGGTTGAGAATCTGATTCCCCAAAGCTCTTATGTCTCACTTCATAGTAAATCTTGGATTGTAAGGATCGTACTATTTGTCCTCTGCAAAGGATGGGTAGTCATCCCCAAGGTCTAAGCAACAAAATTAATATTTTCCATTTACATCTAAGGTTTGGATTGGAAGGATCGTACTACATGTCCCTGGCAAGGATGGGTAGTCATCCCCAAGGTCCAAGAAGTAAAAAAATGAATTTTTCCCATCTCATCCTTATATTGGATTGGAAGGATCGTACTACTTGTCCTCTGCAAAGGATGGGTAGTCATCCCCAAGGTCCAAAGAAATGAAGTTAAGTTTTGGATTGTGGGGTTAGATATGCCCATGCATGGCAACATGTCTTGTCTAAAAAACAAGACCACTGATTGTCCGAAGGGTTAGACTAGCATGACCATTTCTTCCATAATTGGTTAGATTATTTTGCTCAAAGTGAGGTAATGAATTCTAAATCAGAATAGTAAGGATAGGGTTAAACTTTCATCTCGGTTGGTTGGGAGTCTGATTCCCCAAAGTTCTGATTTCACATTCACTTGCACATGGGTTCAAGATAGTAGGGACTCATAACCAACTTTGGGATATAATAAAACAATTCATTAGTGGATCCTAAGAGGGTTTGGCAATCTTGAATGTTTGTACATGATATTAGAAGAAAGACTATGCATTTTATAAAAGCAAGATCTCCTAGCATATTCATTAGGTTACACAATCATTCACAATCTCATATATGCATCCATGCAAAACTGACAATGGAGTGTGGATCAATTTCAAATGATAGGGAAAGAAATTCATTGCACACACTGAGCTAATACTTGATGATTCTAATGATTCATGTACTTCTGATCTTTGGGCATTTGTTATATTGCTTATGTGCTAACACATGATTTCGAGTTTGTGCTATGTTTCAGATTGGGTTCTCATTAAAATGCTCAAGAGCATTTGACAGCAGAGTCACCATTTGTTGTGGCTAATCCACAACACACCCCAAAATTGGGGACCCACCTTTTTTGCAGGCTTGCAGAGGAAATCTCAGTGACCCAGATGCTAAAAATGAAGAAAAGAGGCAAAAAAAAATGTGAAATCGCGACATGTCACGAAATCGCGACCTGTCGCGCCATCGCTGCCGAAAAATAGAAAGTGTCATGAAATTGCGACATGTCGCTCCATCGCTGCTAAAAAATGAAAGGTGTCACGAAATCGTGACATGTTGAGCCGTCGTAGTCAAAAATGAAAAGGTGTCGCGAAATCGCGACATGTTGCTCCGTCGTGGCCCAAAGAGGAGAGAGAAAGGCAAATGGAAAGGCGTAGCGAAATCGTGACAAAAATCAGCAAAGGTGCATGAAGCGAAAATGGTCGCGAAATCCGAGAATGATCTGGAAGGCATGAAGAGAAAAATGGTTGTGAAATGAAGGAAAGAAGGGGATGAAGAGAAAAGGCATCAGTGAAATCGCGACAGTTGTACGGATGGAGATAGCATAGCGATTTCATGATGGAAAGTTGGCAAGTGTACAACAGAGAAAAATGGTCACGAAATCGCAACGACATTGAGCGCAAAGGAGTGCGAGAAAATGGTCATGAAATCAGACAGTGGAAAGCGTACGGAGATCAAAAGGTAGCGAAATCGTGACGAGGGGGAGAAGGCCCGAAACAGAAAATGGTCGCGAAATCACGACAGGTTGCGGCCGAAGAGTACGGAGATCAAAATGGTAGCGAAATCATGACAGATTGCGGCAAGAGGGCCCGAAGGAGAAAATGGTCACGAAATCGCGACGAGTTGCGGCCGAAGCGTACGGAGAACAAAAGCGTCGCGATATCGCGACATGTCACGATTTCGCGACATGTCGCGTTTTCGCTGTGAAAGTGAAGGAGCAAGGCCGCGGGCTATTTTTGGTCACGATTTTCATGGGACCGTTATGGAACATGCAGAAACGCATCGAACACGTGGCGCAAAGGCATGAGGTTTATGATAACGCTTCAGAGCGACGGTTACAGTATGCAGACAGGACCAAACGTTTCAAATTCGAGCGAAAGGTCAAAGCATCAAAGAAGCGGGAATTTGAAACGACGCGTTCTGGGAGGTGAAACGAAGCGACGCAGGTGAACCGAAGAGCCATGCTAGACAGTATAAAATTGGAAGCACAGATTGAGCAGGGGTTGGAAATTGCTGCTAGCAGAGTTGCAGAGACAAGGGCTGCATGCCATTCTGGGCCTGCACTTGGAGCAATTTCCTTCATTTGTTCTAGATTTGTTATACCTGGAACATTCTGTAATTGTAATTGATACATCATTTTAATACAGAAATACAGAGAGTTGGCATCTCATTGATGAGAAAGAAGGAGTCATTTTTGCATGTATAATTTGATGTTTATCTTTCCCTTTCAGATTTTAGGTTTATAGATGGAGTTTAATGCGAGTCCTCTCGGTTGCTTCATGCGAAGGCCTGAAATTTGAAATTACAGTAAAACCCTAGAAACCCGCACCTAGCTTATCAGGATTGTGCGTAAGTGCAGATTCAATAGGTTAGGTTGCATGCAGAAAACCTCATTATCTTCGGTTTCATCGAATTGATGACAACATTCTGGATGTAGTTTAGTTGCATCTTCATTTGCATGTATTTTATTTTCAAACCCTTATTTTATTTTCTGCATTTTAATTACAGTCATTTAAATAAATAACTGAAAATCCATTAAAGCTCAGAGTCCATTACAAATCCAAATTAAAGTAAACTACAGTGCCCCTTGTTAACATCCACTTGCAACCCTAAGGTATTCCCTGCATTTACAAAGAATCAGTATAACAGGAACCTTGGAGAAATTACTTTGTCATAATTTCTTTGCAAGCAGAGGATTTTGGGACTCAGATCCTACCGGAGAGTGTGCTTTCACAATTGGGTGAAAACACCACTCAACAATATGTAAGGAGTGTAATAGTCAAGTATTGAAGAGCCACATTTCTAAGGTTATATAATGGAGACAAGGCTTCATGTAATGTATTGAATGATCAACATATTGTATGTATTTATACAGTTAGAACAATCATATTGTAATTTTTCTTCATGTTATTTCATAAATTATATTGGTCATTTGTTTCTTATTATTTTTATTTAATAAATGTTATGTTCATTGAAATTTGCCATCTATATTGATTTATTATTTGTTGAATTTTTTACTTGATCCTAAATATTGGACCTATGATAACCTGGCTAAGAATCCATCAGTTTTATCAGAGCTACCACACTTTCCATTAATTGGAAGAGATAAAATTGAAGGCTTGCATTAGAGAAGGAATCCAGTGTTATTTTTTTATAAAGAAGTTTGGGTTGATAGTTGCAATCAAATTGAAGAATATATTCAACATTATATTTCTCTAGAAGGAATATAGGATTTAGTGGTTGAAATCCACCAGAGAATAAGACATTTAGCAAAGGAGAGGTCATAATCAAAGATTGAGTTTCTATCTTTGAGATAGAACAACATATATTAAGGAGCAATGATATTAAAAAAAAGAAAAAATATCAAAGCATAGTTGAAAATAAAGGAGTTACTATGAAATTAAGGCAAAGAGGAAAGTGAAGAAGTGCTAGAACTAGCAAACCAACACAAATTCGAGTAAAGAAATTTGATGAGAAGAATCACATTCTATGAATAGTAATCTAGTGGATAAATTAGTGAGGTTTGAGGAGTAGGTTCTTGGAGGACATCACAACCAAACCTAAATTTGAAGTAGGAGCCCATTAAAACATTTCCAAAGAAATTGATTTCATAGCTAAAGCTAGATGTTGCTTGAGAACAATATTGCCTAGTGTTGACATTGTCTGATAAAAGAGCTTGATAAAGCTTAAGGATGTTCTTGAGGTTGTAGGAGTAAGATATTGCATGAAGAGCTACCTTAGGATGTCCAAGCATTTACAAAATTTTGGATTAACCTGAGGCTTTGCCTAAGGAAAATAGAAAATCCATAGAATAAATATTGCATGCATAACATCCATTTGTGACTTTGATTTGTCTTACCACATACCCTAAGAAGCATTGCACGGATATGATATATTTGATGAGACATCAGATGTTCTAACATGGAGATCAAATGTGTGTGGATTGATGAGGTAAGGGATTCAATTCAAATTCTTGGGTAGTTTCAATGTATTGAGTAAACATTAGAGCACTAAAATATATTGAGTGATAAGGTTTAAAAGAACCTTAATTAGTGCATGAGGTTATTTTTTCAAATATTTATTGAAATTAAATATTTATACTTTGATTGTTGAAAAATATTTTGTCTTTAAAGAATTTGATTTGAAGTGATAAGTATAGTTTTAAAAAATGATTTGACTTCCAATTTTAATTTTGAAAAAGTGAAAATAAGAAAATTTGATTATTGATTAATTAGGGAGCCATAAGGAATTCCACTCTAAAAATAATTTTAAAAAAATATTTAAAATTGAATTTTTGATTATTGCAATTGAAATTAGAAATTGAAGAATTTATTTAATTACAATTTGAAATATTAAAGTTTGGAGAAACAAGGTTTTCTACTTCAAAATGAAATTAAAAAAACTAAAGTTTATAGAGAGAAGGTTTTCTACTCCAAAAGATTTTTTTTTTTTAATTTTGAAGATTTGATTGATTGAAAATTTTCGAATTAAAATTTATTATCTGGGAGCTATAAGGTTTCCTACTTCAAAGAGATTAAAATTGTTTGTTGATTATTTAATTTGCAAATTTAGAAATTGAAGAATTTGATTGAAAATTATTTGATAGAAAATTAAACTTTGGAGTTATAAGGATTTCAACTTCAAAGGATATTATTATGGAAGAAATCATTAAAAATGCATTTGTTGAAGATAATGAAGAAATGTTGAACAAGCTAAAATTCTATACTCAAAATTTAATAGATGATTTCAGTGGAAAGAAGGAAATATCAAATGATTTGAAGATGAGATTGAATTTATTTCTCAAAAATACAAAAGATGAAAAGTTTACAACTCTTATCAACTATCTTCATGAAAATATTTTTAGAGCATGGTGGAATTCACAAAACTCCATTATATTACTGAATGATGAATGGATAGTGATATATATGGCTTTACTTACCTTTGAGATATATCAAGAGAAAATACAAGAGAAGAAAGATGCTAGCTATGACACATTTTATTTGAATGAAGTATATATTAGTAACAATAGGTAATCTTTAAATTCTAAAATGTATTATTATGATGAATTAATAATTATTATCTAATATTCACACCAGTAGATATATCACAACTAAATATGAAGATAATAAATTCAAATAAAAGAGTAGAGCAAAGCACAAACGAAAGAAGAACAAAAGACATGAAGAAAAATCTAAATACAAAGAAGATCAAAATGAAGATTGAAGACTAAAGTCTTCAATAACCAAATAATATAATATAGGGGGTGTTAGAGAATATTATATTATTTGGTACATGCTAATGTATGCCCATGGTTGGAATGTAAATCTACTATGAGGTACAATGGTACAATTATAAATATGTAATAGGTTAGGGTTTGAGTCTATAGTTTAGGAGTATGATTATATTTCCCCTTTATGTATGTGTCTATGTGTAGGATGTGCACAAGTGTCATGTAACAATGTGTGCAAGTTTCATAGATTAAAGTGTGCAAGTAGATAGTCAATAGTCATGTATATAAGTGGCAATATGAAAAGACAAAGGATATGTAAGGTGTGTCTTATGTATGGAAATGTTGCAACTCCCAGGATATGTGAGGAGTGCAATAGTCAAGTATTGAAGAGTCACCTTTCTAAGGTTATATAATGGAGACAAGGCTCCATGTAATGTATTGAATGATCAACATATTGTATGTATTTCAAGCATCAAAATATATAAGCTTGTATATAGTTTGAGCAATCATATTGTAAGTTTTCTTCATGTTATTTCATGAATGATATTGACCATTTATTTCATATTATTACCATTTTCATGAATTTTGTATTAATTGACATTAGCCATCTATATTGATTGCTTATTTGTTGAATGCTATACCTTTTTTTTATTTGGATAGTGTGATAAACCCCTACGATTGATGCATAGGGATATGCAGTCTCCTCCAAGCTATGAACCCTCATAAGGCCAAGATCTACACTTATCAATAGGGTATTAACACACGACCACACACACACATGTCATGGCTTGAACCTTGTACCTCCCAAAGAAGATTCAAACCCAAACTATTGCATTATCCCCCAAGACTTGCTAAATGTTATACTTGATTCTAAATAATTGGTGCTATGATAATGAAAGAAAAATATTTGCACTCGATAAAGTAAAACACAAATGCATAAAGCAATAAAGTTAACTTTTTGTATTAATTTGTATTTCAAGGTTACAAAGAGAGTCCTCTTGAGAGGATATTTTTAGATGATAGAATGAATTATAAATTTGTGATATGATTCCCCTCTTTTAAAATAATAAGATGCAATATAAGTATTTCCATGCTAGCATAGTTCATTGGGAGTGGTTTTTTTGGAACTGATGCATGAGATTCATATCTGTTATCTTTTGCTATCCTAGACTCCTGTAGCCTGCACACAAAGAAACCAACAAACAAATCAATAGCATATGAGGGACCCACCAGAGTTGGACCATATTGAATATAAAAATGATAAAATAAATGAAAGATAGATGCATGCATATGAAATCTAATATCTAAAATAATGTAGAAACAATAAATGAATAGATCTAAGCTAAGATGCAATAAAACCTAAAAAATTGATTACCTAACCATGATCATCTCAGGGCGAGATGATCTTTGTCTTCAGACGATATTAGGGCAAAAAATTTGATGTTGTGGGCCCGTGCCTCAGCATAACCAGGTTTGAACAACATCTGGGATTGTGGAATGGTCATTTCAGGTGGATCTTTAGGAACGTGCAAGCAAATAAAAGGATGCGGGTGATCAATGGGACAATGTGGGCAATCGTTTGAGGGAAGGAAAAGTGGTAACTTTAAAGTGGTAATCTCATAGTAAAGGATTGGTAATGGGATAAATTGGTAGAATTTTAGTAGCACTTCGTTGCTCTGGAATTCAAAAATTTCTCTCTTAAAACAAGGTAAGGAGGGTGCCATTTTATAGTCTCCCAAGGTAAAACACATGAAATGACAAGTGCCACTCAAGGGTAGTCTACATGAAAAAGTAGATACATGCCACTAAATGTTTGCATTACTTATGGAATTATTTCATGTAGGGAAAATATCATCAGTGCAATTTCATGCACCATGCTAACATGCAATTTCACTACTAGTTAATTTTTTATCTTTGGTCTGGTGTGATCGTCTCAGGTAAAGATGATCAAGCATCCTGTGGGGAATGTTACCTACTACTTAGGTAAAATCATTATATTAACCCTAAGGCTATCCAATATGGAGGGTGTAAGTTAGAAAGGAGGCATTTTGGGAGTCTCCTTGTAAATGATGCATTTTAGGTGTCTACAGATACCCCTTTTTGGGATGCTTTGTGTGAAAGCACAATGCAAAGCAAAAATAGATGATCTAAAATGGTCAAGCTGATTAAATTCAACATAAGATACCCTAATCATGGGAAATGCACATGCTATTGAGTCATTTATTCCAACACATTGATGGACTTAATTTAATCTTGGTAGCTCTTTGACCATGGGTAGACATTATTAGTCTATGGGCTCTAGGCTTTAGGTCTACCAAATTTTTGTTTGATTGAGATTTTTTCTTTTACCCCAACAAGGAGGGTGTATGATTATTTTTCGGAATGATTCTTAAATGAAGGCAATTTCCACTTTTGAGTGTTTGATTATTGACTTGATTTTGGAGTGTAAATTTTGCAATTAAGACTACCAAGATGCCCCTTTTTGGGATGCTTTGTGTGAAATCACAATGTAAAGAAAAAATAGATTATCTAAAATGGTCGAGTTGATTAAAGTAAGTGTGAGATGCCCAAAGCATGGGTAAGACACATGTTGTTGAGTCATTACTTCTAATATATTGATGGACTTAATTTAATCTTGGTAGATCTTCGACCATGGGTAGATGTTTGTAACATTCCCACTAATTGATTAGCTTTTCAATTGGAAGAATGTGATACTGTTGGAAGTGTGTGTGTGTGTAGGTGTAGGTTTACAGCCGTAGGAAGTATGCCAAAAAAAATAGATACCCACCCCTGGTGGAGACTAATGTTGATAGCGTTAGGTAAGGTGGGATATGATGTTGTGCCTAGTGCACCTTGGCCCGTGGGTACATGGAAGCCCACTGAAAAATTTCATTTAGAAGCATTCTGCCTTCCATTTGCATTGCATATAATTGCTTCAGTACTTTGTGTGTATGCTTGTAGCCAAGTATGATTTAAAAGTATTTTTTTAAAAAAAAATATATATATATATATATATATATAAAATTATATTTTTCTTTAAAAAAAATATTATAATAACAATATAGTAAGTAATAAGAAATAATAATAAATAATATAATAGAAATAAAAAATATATGAAATGAGAATAGTGTTCCACTAATCCAACATTACGTAATGGATATGAAAGAATAAAAATAAAGACTTTTCATCGCAATATTTACATTAGATGTTATATCGCCACCTAGAAATTGGTAGAAGAGCACTTTGCATGAGGAAACCTTATGTGTTTCATCGAAAGGAACTCACCTACCTTTTTAAGGAGAATTGTGAGTTAAGTGGAAGAATTTGGCTACAAGGGATTGTGTAACACCCTAAAATTGATCCATTTACAAAAAAAGACAAAAATATTCAAAAAGTGATCAAAAGTGATAACTATTCCATTTATTACCTTGATTTTTGTGCTTTGCTAATGAAATCATATTAGGCTGACAAGATTGTAGTACGATCCCTAAAATCATAATACGATTTTGTGTACAATCATAATACGATTTTGTGTATGATCTCTATGATCATAATACTATCTTGATCAAAAACTAAAAAATAAATTTAGATAAATGATAAACCATTTACAATGTTCTTTATCCTTACTTGTGCAACCGTGTGGTAGTTATGGGATCAGATCCACTGATTAGCCCAACTTATAAGGAGTTGAAACCAATTTTTTTGTAGCCTATTTTCATCAGTTTGATCAGGCTATTTAGTCAGGAACCCCTCCCCTCAAATTCCTCCTACCATTCCTAACACATTGATATAATTTCACACTTCAGTTTTGGTTATTTTTCTATCACCTATAGGATCATAGGATACAGTCAACTATCGAATTGATATGATCTTGTGATCGTAATATGATCTTGTGATTGTAATACGATCTTGCTTAGTCGTAATACAATCTTGCCCTATGTGATATGATATTGCTTGCAGGTCACTTGGGGGTAACCCCAAGATTTGGTTTGCATTTCTTAACACCAAGCTTTGATCATTTTTCATTGCATATAAAGTCATATTTAATCATTTGCATCCTTGGAGTTCACCAATTTGCATTTAATTGCATACTTCACATAGTTAAAAGCATATACATGTTAATTATTATTAATACTACATTCGATAAGTTTTATATGAGCTAATATATGTTCAATAAAGTCTATAGACCATTTTATTTTTTATTTTTTGCACTCTACCCATGAAACTGCAGGTTTCTATCAAAATCAAAACTATCAGTCTCTGATCGATAGGATACAATCTTGTGATCGTAATACGATTTTGTAAATCATAATACGATATCAACCCTATTGTGTATGATCTTTCCTACAACAAAAATCAAAATCTTCATCAGAATTCTAGATACAGGTTAGAGTTCTAAATCACTTTTGAGGCATTGCATTGTTCATTTAAGCTCTATTTTCTATTGTTTTTTGATTTCATACAAACCAAAATTGCATATAGATTAACATAGTTTCATATTGGCAAAACACTAGGTGATTGCGAGGTTTTGATAAAAGGAACACATAAAAAAAACTCCCAAAACTTAGGTGTGGAAACTACCATAAAATGTTTCCTAATGAACCCTAAATAATTCATTGAAAAATCACCAAAGAAGACATGAAATCAAGTGTCTCTCTTCAAGGTGTAGACGTATCATTACCACATTCCCATTTGAGGTGCGGATCCATTAGCCTAAAGGAAAGGAGTGCATAAATTTTAGACCTACATTCTTTGGTGAACCCGACATGAAAAACATAGACATCTTTCTGATTTATAAAACACGAAAAAAGCATAAAAATTACAAAACATAAAAACAAAACAAAAACCAAAAATTAAACAAAGTCATTAGTTAGATTTGCACATTTTAGTAAATTTCATAGATGGTGGATTACAATAGTAGAAGAGCTATACTCATAAATGTTAGCATATTGTTATCAAAATAGGAAATTTTTTCAATAATTAGAAACTCTAGTCTACCATCCCTAGAACAGTGGACTTCTCTGGTAAAAATTAGAGATCATAAGATATCACGAACCAAGACTTAATCAAATTGTAAGGTTTGACCTAGCTAGAATCCTAGATCCTAAAATTGCTTCTTGCTACTTTGACATTCAAAGGGCATGTGAGAGGTGGTTGGTAGATAAAAGAGCTAGCATCTCTTCAACCATTTACACCTTTGATGACTACCTTGAGAATGCTATAACATTGCACAAATTCTTAGCACATGTAGAAGATCAAGAAATAGTCTTGGACAATAGAACAAGATTCTACAGAACTCCTAGGGTAGTACACTACCATGAATATTATCATGAAATCTACTTTTATGGTCAAGATCTTGAAGTTGATAATATCACCATAGCCCACTTTGTTAAATTTTTGAAAGCCAATTTTCAATTTGAGGAAGAACACTATATGACCCTAGAGGAACTTGAACCCATTAATGACATCTATAGACTCTTTTAGGAAGACTAAAGATATAATATTTAGGATATTATAAATTTGTGTCTTATGATTTGCTTTAAGAACATAAAAAACCAAAAACATAATATATATTTACATATTTGCATACTTAGTTATTTAGGTATATATAACATATATACCTCAAAATTTTAAGCATATATATATATATATATATATATATATATATATAACATATATATTTGCAAGATAAAAATCCTAAAATAAAAATGCCTAAAGTTTTAAGGAACAGTAAACAAATAGAGACCGATGAACAAGACCAAGAAAATATTGATGATAGAATACTCATTGAATATTATATACCTTCAAAATATGAAGAAGATAATAAAGAAGATAAAAGGGATGATCCAACTAGACCTTATATGGATGAGGAAGTTAATATCACTTTTAATTCTACCTTACATTTCATTGGGTTCTTAAAAGACAACATAGACGTCATTAATCATGTAATATAGACATAAGGTCAACTTCCTATGGGAGATTATTCAACGAAGGCTGCTATAGAAGTTGCTCTCTGATTAAATGGAAATCCAATGACATATATGAATAAAAAAAATCAATATCAAGCTGGTACATCCCAAAATATGAATCAAAATACAAATCAAAACATAACACAACCACCACTAGCAAAAAATCCAAATCCTAAACAAAACAAAATTCTTCTACTTCTCAAGCTCCTAATCAAAAAATAGCTACATCACAAAAAACTAAGAAAATTCAAAATGCCAATTATTATCAACAAAAATTTCAACAAAACGCAATCCCTCCTAAACTCCATAATATTTTTCCCACACAGACTTTACACAATAGTGTTTCAGTTGGAAATCCATACACAACAACATCAACTTATCAAAGATACAACAACATGATGCAACCGAATCAGTTTGGTGGACAATCAAAGGGCCTTGAAGACTTAGTTAAACAATTAACTTCAATACTAGATAAAATAGATCCCTATCATCCCTCATATAGTTATAGAGATATGTGTAGCCAACCCTTAGATCCTATTGTGGTCGCCCAACCATACCCAAAAAATTTCCCTTTTCGTGTCCTCCTAATATATAAAGGAAATGAAGATCCTATCGAGCATCTTCACATGTTTAGGATAGCATGTCATGATATTTCTCATGATGATTTGTTGTTTCTAAAAAATTTCCCTAAAAGTCTCGGAGATGGCTCTAGAATGGTACTATCAATTCTCTACAAACCCTTTAAGGAAATTTGAAGAGACAGCAGAGATTTTTATCCACCAATTTAGTGCTTACATAGAGAGGTATGTAACCATTAAAGATTTAAACAACCTAAAACAAGGTAAAGATGAGAGTTTTGCTGAATTTTTGACTAATTGGAGACAACTCTTAGGCAAAATATATTTTGCATTACCTCATCATGAAATGTTGGACATATTTATTGGTAATTTGTAAGAACAACTATCTTATGAGCTTTCTACTGCTACAATAATCTCCTTTGATCAAGCCATTGATCTAGCTAGGAGGGTATAATATGCCCTCATTAGGAGAGGATAATTTAAGAAGAAATATGAGGAAAAAACTCCTAAGAACCAATATAATAATAAGCAAGTAGTGGATGATGGAGTTACTGATAGCAGAAACACTTCAATGGTCAACACTATAGAAGCCTTAAAGAAATTTGTATTGAATATCCCTGATAAACCACAAAGAGATTTTACAAAGATTAAATCAACCCTTAACTATGATTTTACCTCAATTATTGGAACAAGGTTTGATACGGTTACCTGAGGTAAGACAACCAGATACTACTATAGCTGGATATAGGGCTGATTTACATTGTAATTTCCACCAAGTAGATGGGCATTCTACAAATTATTGTAAAAGGTTAAAGCATATGATACATGAATTAATTGAAAAAGGTAAAATGGAAGTTCAACAATTTCTTGCAAAAAATAATACCCAAAGTAATACTCAAAAACAAACAAATCAAAATGTAAATCAAAACCTAGATATTTTCAACATCCTTTACCTAAGCATGGTAAAGAAGTAGTAAACCAAGTAGATCATCACAATGTTCCTCATCCAACTCGGTATGTGGGAACCATTAGTATATTTTTACCACAACAATATTTGCAAACTTCCTATGTACCTACTTTATTTGTGGTCACAACTAGACCAATACAATATTTTTAATCCTCATATTCAGAAGATACTAAAAGTGACATAGAAAGTGAAACAAGAAGTAAAATAGAGATTACTTCAAATAGTTCTGAGTATAAATCAGATCGAGTTACCCCTATTACATATTTATCCATTCCATAAGAACCATTCCCTAGGAGAATGACTATTTGACCATCATCTCAATAAATGCTTATAAATGAACAAGTAGAAAATGCTAGACCTCATTTTGGTTATAGGAGAAATAATAATGTTATGGGTACTATTGGAGCCATTACTAGACAACAAATCCAAAATAAAAATTCCCAACCACAAACTCAAACTCAAAATGAGAAAACAACTCCATTTGTATTAAAGCCACACAAAAAAAGGCATAATATATCAAGTTCACAATAAAATTCTCCATATGATAGTAATGAAAAACTAGCAAATATCACAAAAAGAATCTCTCTCTTGGATATTTTGAGGACTTCATCTATCCATAGAGAAGAACTAATGAGTACCTTAAGTAAAATGATGGTACCGCAAAATATAGAACTCGATGTTGTGGTTAATGTCATAAGCTCTAATGAAATAAATTACATAGATTTCTCAGATAAGGATATTCCTCAAAGTATGTATAGAGATAATCCTCTATACATCACAACATTAATTGGGGATGTAGGTTTAAAAAGAGTTCTAATTGATAATGGATCAATCATTGAATATATGCACATATGATGTTTTCCAAAGATTTTTATTTAGGAATGAAGATCTAAAAAGGACTGAAATTATTATAAAAGTATTTAATGATGAGACTCAAGAAACATGTGGAGTGTTATCGATTCCATTGTAAGTTGGTCCAAGGATTTTGGATACGATCGTATTTGTTGTACATTGCCCTGCATTGTATAAAATACTTTTGGGTCAACCTTGGATCAACACAATGCAAGCGGTACCCTCTACATTACATCAGTGTGTTAAGTTTGAATTTAAAAATCAACTAGTTACTATGAATGGTGATCCTAGACCATTTGATATGTGTATCAAGGCAGAACCAATATGAGTTCCTTTTTGTCCTGCTATGTCATCAAAATATTTAGCCCACCTCATCAACACCTTCACCATCCACACATTCATCATCAATACCTTCATCATCTAAAACTACACCATCTAAATCTATAACTAAAGAAGATAGTCCCTCTACTTCATATCCTACTTCAAATGAAATGTTACCAGATTTATCTTCGATACTCACAACTTCAGGAAAAAGTAATGATTTTACCACTCAAGATTACCTAATGCTAGCTATGTTACCACCTTCTCCCTGAATGATGGGATTGCCATGAAAGTTAGGAATTATTTATCATGTTGGGAGTTGTGCCTTTGTTTACACAGGGTATGATTATGGCAAAATTAATGTTGTGAGTATCATAATTAACCAAAATAGTTTTGCTAAATGTTACATTTCTAATGGATATATAAAATCAAAACAAATGATGTGTGATATGGGTTACAGAGGTAAAGGTTTAGGACCTTGTGAAAATGGAACAAGAACCTTTGGAAGTTAGAGAATGGCCTACCCAATGTGGTATTGGCTACATTCCTACGAAAAACCAACCATTCCCATATAAGGATGATGATCACCTTATAATATATGAAGAATATTTAGCACAAAAGGAATTGATTAAATCAAGGATAAGGATATCTTCTTGTAATATGTTATGAATAGCATACCCATACATTATTTCTAAACCAGATGAATATTTGGAGGTGTTAGTCAAAAAGTGACTAACTACAAAAAATGGTTGATGCACCTTTTTTGCATATTTTCAAAGAAGACCGAAGTAGCCCATACGCTAAAGACCAAAGAAAAAGCAAAATACACTAAGGAAGAAAAGTGTCACGATTTCGCGACATGTCGAGTTTTCACGACGAAAAATAGCAAAGAGGGAAAGCAGAGGAAAAAGTCACGATTTCGCGACGTTGCCCATTTTCGCCAAGTCCATCAATAAAAGGGTAGAAGTCAGGGAGAATGTCATGATTTTGCGACATGGCTTATTTTCTCCAGAAGAATAGCAAAACTGCTAAAGAGACTAAAAGTGTCACGATTTCGCGACATGTCCCTTTTTCGCGACATGTCCCTTTTTCGAGGCCAAAAGCAACAAGAGAGAGCAAGGAGGCAGAAGTGTCGCGATTTCGTGACATGTCACGTTTTCACTGTCAAAACCAAGACAAAGAGCTAAGGAGGTGAAAGTGTCACGATTTCGTGACATGTCATGTTTTCATTGTCAAAACCAAGACAAAGAGCTAAGGAGGTGGAAGTGTCACGATTTTGCGACATGGTCAATTTTTGCGGTGCAAAAAGAAGAATCAGGCTGAAGACATAGAAATGTCATGATTTCGTGACATGTTGCATTTTTATGACTCAAGAAGGGAAGACAAGCAGAGAAACAGAGTATATTTTTGGCAATTGGGGCATGCACTGACATCAGGTGCTGATTTTTGAAGAATGGTCAGTTGATTATAACATGGCAGGTCCGTTGGATGATTGCAGAATAATAGGCTCATCTAAATTTAGCCTGAAGGAAATCTATCTAATCTACGGGAAATCCGTTGTATATTCTTAGAAACTACAGACAATTACTTGTAATTGATTGAGGAAATTAAATGTACATAGTAGAAGATACTCTTTTTAGGGTATAAATAGGAGTGAGTCGATCATGAAAAAAGGTCGGCTCTTGGACGTTTATAGACTTGATGTACATGTTACTGGATTACGAGCAATAAGAGATATTCTTCCCCTGGCTTCTGAAATTTTGTATGCGAGTGTATGTATCTGGTTTTTTAACTTTTATTCATTTTAAGCTTTATAATGTATCTGTTCTGAAATCTGAACTGAGCATGTATAAACCTTATTTCTAGAGTTGAATATTAAAGATATTTACATGTATTTAGATGAACATTTAAAAATGCACTCGGGAATTCATGTTTTCTATAGGAAGATATAAAGAAAACTCTGAAGATAGTAATCTGCATCATCATTTTTTAGTTGTTGTCCAATCTATACCGTGAGAAAAGTTCTAGCTTCGGCTACATTTCCCTTATCTCTTGTTTCCCTTTTCTCTAAAAAACTCAAAGGAACCAACCTTCTCTAGAGACTAGACAGATGATCTCAAGCAAGGTCTGTCTATTCAATGTTGGCAAAGTCTAAGGCGCAACACTATTAACCAAAGGCAAATTTTGTTCCAATAGTTTTTGGCATGCCCGATGGGACCAAAAAATCCCACAGTATTATATAAGTTTTGGTGTTTTACTTTAGAGCCTTTTATTTGAAAATCTCAAGAAAAAACTACCTGGCGACTCCATTGCAATAAAATTTAGACCATAAAAGAAAGACCTTGTCTAAGATTTTCTGGTTATATAGCCATATGATAACCAGATCCCGAGCTAGAAACTTCGAAGAACCCATCGAGTTCTTTGAGCTACATCTCGAAAGCCTAAAGGCACACCCTGTGCTAGCCGCACGATCAAATCCACCTGGCACCATTAGCACCTCTTTAACACCCATTGTAGGAGCATCTACAAGCAATCCTATAGTAGTTGTAACCCCTTTAGCAACCATGGTAGCTGCCCCTATCTCCGTGCATCTTGTGTGGAATCAAACTGGCCCTTTGAACTTGGGAGCACACCACCAAATTCCACAAGCTGCACTAAAAGCATTGTCGACTTTTGATGGAACAGGCAAAACAGTAGATGAGCACTGTTTAGATGTATCATCGCTAGCATCTATTTACAATATCACTCAGGAAGATGTAATGGTCAGATTGCTGGTTATATCTTTGAAAGGAAAGATGCTCTATTGGTACAAAGTGCTTCTTACTGGATCCATTACTTCTTGGGCAGTGCTTGTCGACCATCTGGTCGATGAATTTAATATACATGCGGATCCTTTCACATTGCTGAATCAATTCACTGTCATTGAGAGGCATCCACAAGAAGAAATCTAGGATTTCAACATCAGATTTACCAAAACTCGTGATAGAGTACCTCAGGGCATAAAACCCATGGAAGAACAAGCTATATGTTATTATTTAAGGGCTTTTGATTCAGATCTCAGTATGATAATAAGGCAATCCCACGTAACCACTTTTCTTGAGATCTATCTAGAGGCAACAAAGGGCGAAGCTGACCTCATCGCTACAAAGAAATATCCATCAAAAAGTCTATTGCCAATTGTACCAAAACTTTCCCAAGCGTCAATCTCTAAACTGTCTGTACTCCCATCAATGCAGGGTCTCCCAGCTATAGCCGCACCTCCTACACTCCTTGCATTACCAGTCCCACCCCTGGCATCAGCTCCCCCGAATGACCAGTACACGACCATAATTGATACAATGAAAACATTGTCAAATGAAATGGCATCCATGAAAAAGAGGGAAGCTGAACGGAATCTCCAAGCAAGAAGATTTCCATAGATACAAAAATATGGGGCTTCAACGAGTGGTAGAGGGCAAGATAGAAAAAATGTTGTGTATGCGAATGAGACAGGAGATAATGGAGAACCCACTAATTCTGATTACTTGGTGTACCACTTGCAATGATCCTCATGGAGAAGATTCATGCATGATTCATCAACATCATGTGCAAGCGGTTATTAATGAGAGAGCCAAAGAAATCGGCAAGGGACAAGTGAATATAATCAGAGAAGTCCACCACAATTTGGCAATGCCATCCGTGGAACAAGTCTCAGTCCTGACAAGATCGAGAAAAAATTCATTACAAGTCGACCCTAAGGAACTCCAACCACTAGGTTTTCCTCCTACCCCCAGGGCGACTCCGTAGAAAAACCAGTCCAATGAGAAAGGACGTTCTGACCCTCCTCAGACTTCTGCGACTACACCAAGAAAATAATTTCCTCCTAGAAAAGGGAGCGAGGCTCAAGAGCAAGCGAAGGAAAGACTCAGATTTCCTTCATTGAAAAAAATACAAAGAACAGAAGCCACGTAGGTCTATAGAGATAGATATGATGCATCGACTAGTGGAAAGGAGAAAAGTGTTGAGGTATCCCCAGCTGCAACCCTTTCGTTCAACATTGCAGAAGAAATGAAGAGGACTCCTTCCAAAATAAGCATGTATGATGCACTGCAAATTCTTGGTCAGATTGACCTCCTCCAAGAATCCCTAAATTTAAAGAATGATACCTCCTTCTCAAATGTTATACAAGCAAATGTTATGTCAACCTCTAGGAAAAATAGACCGCCCCCATTCTATCTATCTTTGCAAATGGAGGGGTGGATAGTTCACAATTGCATGATTGATTCAGGGGCCGCAACTACGGTGATGTCGAAGGCCATATGTGACATAATGGGGATGGAATATACTCGGAGTCATCCTGGTGTGTTGCAATTAGATGGTACTCCAATAAAATCTATCGGGGTGATCAAAGATATCCCTATTCAACTCCACAGAATACCAGAAGTAGTCATCATACAAGAGGTAGTCGTTGTAGACTTAGAACCATATTTCGGTATGTGTTTATCCAGAGAGTTCACGGCCAAAATGGGTGGTTATCTGTCTCTAGATTATTCTCATTTGGAGGTACCTTTCAAAGGTAAAAGAGTCAAGATCTACAATGAAAAACCATCTACTTTTCACGTAGAAATATTGGAGGAAACAACCACCGTCAACATGATGTCTGAGGAATTGGAAAATATCGATTTAATGGAAGAAACCCTAGAGGAACTCCAATCTGAGGATCAGTTTTCAATGAAGGACTTCAATGCTATGATAGAGACAGAAATGGGAAGCTATTCCATTGAGAAACCAAAAAAGCTCCCTGTTGTTGTCCCTAAAACAGATGATTCGACCAACCAGTTATGGAAATTGTACTTTGATGGGTCAAGGTGCAAAAATGGAGCAGGAGCTGGAATTGTTCTGATTTCACCTACTAGAAAAGAAAAAGTCTTTTCATATAGGTTGACATGGAGTTGCACCAATAACGTAGCTGAATACGAAGCTTTGTGTTTGGGACTTAGGAAAGCTAAAAAATTGGGTGCAAAACAACTGCTGATCTATGGAGATTCAGAGCTGATTGTTAAACAGGTTACTGGCAAATGCATTTGTAAGCAACATTACCTAAGGGCTTACAAAAACAAAGTGTTGGATCTATTGGAAAATTTTGAAGCACTAAACATGAAATCCATTTCCAGAGAGAAGAATACACATGCAGACCTGTTAGCGTCAGTAGGATCCAATTTTTGCCCAGTCAGTAATGTTATTCAGAAGTCTAAAATAGTCAGACTTATATACAGGCCTTCTGTGCCCGACAAGGACATTTTTTGGCAAGTATTTGAGAACGATGAGTAGATCCTAGATTTTTTGGTTCATGAGATGAATTGCTCTACAGATAGAGCGTTACAAGAAGAGGACGAAGAGAGCCTTATTCAACTAAAAAACAATCATATCCCCAGGGGACTGATCACCCTGGAGAGCCTTTTTGACAATAGCGATAGAGCTGTAGGTCGAAGGATCAAGGTAGATGAACGCCGGTATAAAGAAGTAGAACTAGAACTGGGCAAGATGATCAAAGTAGGGACCGATTGTATAGAAGTAGAACTAGAGCAAATAAAATGGTTATGTAGAGAGTATCCGGATATAATAGCCTGGACTTATAGTGATCTAAAAGTGTACAGGAAAGAGGTCATTCAACATACCATCGAACTAGAGGAAGGAGCTAAACCTTTTAGGCAAAAGTAGAGGCCTGTGAACCCTAAAATTGAAGCCTTAATGAAATAGGAGTTGTTAAAACTCCTACAGGCTAAGATAATATACCCAATCAAGCACTCTACCTGGGTGGCAAATTTGGTCCCGGTCCACAAGAAAAATGGAGAAATAAGACTATGCGTCGATTTCAGAAATTTGAACAGAGCCTCTTTAAAAGATCACTATCCTTTACCCCAGATTGACCCAATCCTTCATACTATGGCAGGAGCAGAAAGGTTTTCTCTGTTAGATGGCTTCTCTGGTTACAATCAAGTTTGGGTGAGAAATGAAGATCAATATAAGACCGCATTCACCACTAAGTGGGGGACATTTGCATACCAAAGGATGCCTTTTGGATTATCTAATGCAGGAGCAACTTTTCAAAGAGCCATGGACGTAGCTTTTGGGGAGCTTGCAAACAAAATTATTGTCATCTATTTAGATGACATGACTGTATTTTCTCACGACAAAAAAGACCATGCCACTCATCTGCAGCAAGTATTTGAGAAATGTAGAGAATTTGGAATATCATTAAATCCTAAAAAGTCTATTTTTGTTGTGGAAGAAGGAATACTCCTTGGGCATGTTATTTCTAAAGTTGGGCTTTCAATTGACCCTGATAGAGTGAAGGCACTTCGTGAATTGTCGCTCCCAGTTAACAAGAAAGGTTTGCAGTCCTTCTTTGGGAAAATAAATTTCGTCAGAAAATTCATTGCAGATTTTGCCCATACAGTTAAACCAATGACTGAATTATTGAAAAAGGATGCTCCTTTCAAATGGACAGAGCCAAGGAAAGAAGCTTTCCAAAAAATTCTAGAAGCCATCGCTCAAGCTCCTGTGCTAGTTAATCCTGACTATTCCCGAGGTTTCATACTATATGCCATCGGAGAACAAGATAGTTATGCTACAGTTCTCACTCAGAAAGGAGCGGATGATGAAGAAAGACCCATAGCCTTCTTGAGTTCCACCATGCACAAACACGAGGAAAGGTACAACTTCATAGAAAAACAAGTATATGCAATTATGAAATCCTTGAATAAGCTAAAACACTTCTTATCCCAAAGTCGGATGATGGTTTATGTTATTCATCCCGATGTAAGGAACTTCATAATTCAAGGAGAACTGGGTGAAAAAAGAGTTGGATGGGTGACTCGCATCCAAGAGTATGATGTAGAAATACATCCTACTAAAATAGTCATAGGGAGAGCTTTATGCCAGGAATTGGCCAAGCAAGCTGCAAGTGGATATGGGGAGAGCCACCCCGTCATGGCAAACACTGAGCAACATCAAGACAGAGTAAGTTCAGGTTGGATCGATGACTTTGTGAGGTACTTTCAGACTAGGTCATGCCCTCGAAGATATGAATGCTTCCCAGAGAAGGAGATTCAGAACCCAAGCATTAAAATATACCCTTCGAACAGAAGGGTTGTACAGGGTTAATATCGATGGTGTATTGTTGAAATGCATTCTCGATAATGAAAAGCAGAAAGTGTTAGATGAATTTCATGGGGGTCTCTCAGGGGGACATTATGCAGGCCGAACCACAACTTTGAAGATCCTTAGAGCTGGATGTTATTGGCCTTCCATATTCCTAGATGCATACAAAGTGACCCAGAGGTGCGAACAGTGTCAAAGGTATGTGGGGAGGAACAGGAATGCGCCTATGCCCTTAAAAGCTATTCAAGTCGAGGAACCATTCCAGTAGTGGGGGTTGGATTTCGTAGGTATAATAGAGCCAAATTCATCATCAGGCCACAAATACATTCTCACTACCATGGACTACTTCACTAAGTGGGCAGAAGCAGTACCCACAAAGAAAGCTGATTCAGAAGTGGTGATAGAATTTGTCGAGAGTCTAATCACAAGGTTTGGCATACTAGACTCTTTGATTACAGACAATGGATCTCCTTTCACTAGTGCAAAGATGATCGAATTTTCCAGTCGATATGGAATTTACCTGAAGACTTCCTCTAATTATTACCCACAAGGTAATGGATTAGCCGAGTCTACTAATAAGAATCTTTTAAGAATCCTGAAAAGAACATTAGAGGATAATAAGAAGAACTGGCACTCACTCCTGAATCAAGCCCTATGGGCCGACAAAATTTCAATCAAGAAATCAATCAATACATCACCATATGCTTTGGTTTATGGCAAAGAGGTTGTTTTGCCGATTCATATGGAGATACCCATGTTGAAATTGCTAAACCAAGTTAATGAAGATGAAGGCCATCCAATGGATGCCCGATTGATGCAACTTCTGCAGCTAGAAGAGTCTAGGGAACAGGCCTACAATCATCATCAAAAACATATGTTGAAAACAGTCGGGTGGTTCGATAAGAAAACCACTTTCAAGAAATTCAAAACAGGTGACCTGGTGTTAAAATGGAACGTCAAGAAAGTGAAACCAGGACATCATGACAAGTTTGACGCGTTCTGGGAGGGGCCATTTGAAATTATTTTAGAAAAGCAATTCAATGCCTTCCAGTTAAAAGATCAATATGGATGGGTTCTACCCATCATGGTGAATGCATTTCACCTAAAATTATATTTCTAGTAAAAGGGATAGATCACCATTATATGTACAATATATTATAAGTTTTGAGTTTTGTAAATATTCCCTTTTCGCGGCCTAATAAGAATCGTTTTTGAGGACTATCAGAGTCCGACATTTTGAATAAAATCTGGAGGGAAAATCCTGCCCTTGTTATTTTGCATTTTCAAATCTGGAGCTGCCGCATGGTCGCCTGAGAGTCGGCAAGAGGGAATCAGTAAAAGAATGTTTTGAAATATGTTACGTATGCTTCTCAAAATATTTCTAAAAAGATCCACCGCTGAATGTTTCTAAGCAACCACGTGCCCGGGGTTCAGTGGAAGAAGATAATTAATCTGTCAGGTAGCATCTTTTTTGGCATGGGATAATTCCTAGTCCCCAAGTGGGTTTTTAATGAGCCGACGAGCATTTTTTTGGAGTTTCCTAAGGAAGGTGGCGAGAACGAAAACCAAAGAAATATGGATGAATCAAATCGACCAACCGTCATTTAATGCATTAATTTTGCATGTCCTCTCAAGCTACATAAAATTAAATTCAAGGATTTGGAAAGGCATTTTGCCATTTGCAAACTTGCTGAAAACTCTTGAAGAAGAAAAAGAAGTGAGGAACTATCTCTGTAATGCTTGAAAATCCAAAAATCTCGCCAACCACTTTTAGAACACCACACTATAGCATAGTGAGGAAGGAGTTGTGAAGCAATCAGAAGAATTTCAAAGTCTGTGTACCTGATAATTCATAATGGCCCCGAAGAAGGTGAAGAACCAGGTAGCATCTACCTCATCACCCTCGACTACTTTGGTAGTAAAAATAAGGGAGGAGAACAACGCTGGTTTTATTGACAGAGACTCCCGAATTGCAGATACAATAATAACATGGAAGGACCCGACGGAGATTCGGAGCAATATAAAGAACCGGGTAGCAACTGGGGTTTCTACGTCTTCTCCTTCAATGTTTGCATACCATTATTTCTTGTACTGGTATGTATATATTCCTGTTCATCCCTGCCCAGAATTGGTAAGGGCAATTGCAAATTTCTATGATGAAAAGGAGAGAAAGGTTAGAGATTTTTCAGGGAGGGTTCTGTTTTCTCTGTCCAAAGATGCTTTTGTCTCTGCTTTTGCTACGGGCCATGTCCCTTTCCTAGAACCTAAGAATTTTGACCCCTTAGAATAGGCTACATATTTTGGCTCATCCAAAAAGGTGAAGGGTTTCCTAGCCACTCAGATAAAAGATCTTCCAGAAGGGGTAAATCCACCAGAACCCCCAATTGACATGGCAACTTTTAAAAATCCTGAACTATATTCCATCCTGGCCATGATTGCTGGACTAAAAAATGATGAAAAGGTTCAGAAGTGGCAGGTGGCTGTAGTAGAATGTTTGTCGAACCCTAGAATGTACGATTCAACTGTTATGAGCAGGAGTGTGAAACCTATTTTCTTTGACTGGCCTGAGTTTTTAAGTGCAGAAATTCATGAGGGTTTGGCGGCATTGAAGGCTGGAACCCAGTTTTCATTCAGATACACTTCATATTTGGTGTGGTTATTCTTTTATTTTATGTCTCAAGAGTTAGCTTTCATTTCAAAAAATGATAAGAATGAGAAGGGAGAAATCTTACCAGTGTATGAATGGACCAATGTGTTATATAAATCCGAGTCATATTATGATTTCAATAGGGAATTTTTGGGCCCTGCGCTAAAAATCATGTATGGACAAATAACAAGATTGACCCCCAAAGTGGAAAAGATATTGCAAACCAAGTTTGCAGAGGAGGGGGATTGGTTTATTCTAACACAAGGAGTATGCATCAGATTGTATGGGTTTACAGACAAACCCTTTTTACTTCCTCATTATGTGACTGATAGAGTCTTTGCCTTAGAATATGTTAGGCAAACAGAAAGCATTAATGTCAAATTCGGGACTGGAATTGGGAAAACTGGTACCTGTAATATGCCTTTTAGTTTTGAAGGAATTACTATTTCAAAAAAGGGGCAAAATGAACAGATAGCAGAGTATTTGAGAAAATTGGGGCTTATTGAGATTTCGCAAAGATGGAAATATGATCCCATGAACAGATTTGCTGAGAGACAATCCATTTTGAATAAAACATAGATTAAATATTTTCATGTTAAAGTCAGAGATGATGTTGAAGAAAATAGAAATAACACAGAAGATGAACCCCTGGAGTGGCACATAGAAAATATGGAGCCTTTGCCTCCTTGGCATGATTTTTACGAAGTAATTGTTCAGTTTGACCCAGAAAATATAAAAGCTCATCAATTGACGGAAGGTAAAATCACCAGGATTCAGAAGAGTAGGCCAGATTGGGATGTGGCTAAAATTCAGGAATGGTGGGTAATGAGAGTCCAGACAAATTTGATTTCATCGAGGTACCCCACCAAAAATGACAATCTGTTCGAATCTCGGTATAATGAAAACCATGACTCCTGGGGAGGAAGTTTCCCTATTAGAATCCCTCCAAGCATAGGAGGTAGTCATTATTCTACTCCCAAAGTATCTCAGCAACCTAAAGTATCCCAGCCACCTGAGGAATCCTAGCAGCCCAAAGCTGGTAAAGGAAAAGAAATTGCAGAGGCTCAAAATCTTCCCCTTGTTCAGACCAAACCTAGGACATCTAGGAAAAGATCAATAGAAGAGGTTTTTACTGAAGAGCAAGGAAAGACTTATAGCTCGAAGGCCACCCAGATGATGTTGAAAATGGGTTATGATGGAAAAGGGTTGGGCAAAGAAGGACAGGGAAGAGTTGAACCTATTCTAGTAACACAAAGAGAGAAGCATCTAGCACTTGGGGCAGATACTCTGACATCAAGACATCATTCCTCAAGAATTGTAAAATTTGTTCCACCTTCGGATTCGGGTACAAAATCTGATGAACCCGTAGCAGAAAGAATGAGAAAATTGAAAATGATGGCTGATAGAAGAAAAGACAAGAATATTATTCAAACTTCTTCTATCTATCAAGAGCCTCAAGATACAGAAGACAATTCAGGGAAAAGGACTCAAGAGGGTGAACAAGACCATATGACTGAAGAAAACACTGATGCAGATGCTCAGGAAGTTGAGCATGAAAATTCACAGAAGGAAGTCTCACGTGGCCCACCCAGTTCGGCTCAAGAGAGCCAAAATAGTGAAAATAAAAAACAAATTTTGGTTAAAAAAGAAATCCTGACGGTAGGACAGCAACAGGAGAAACATATTATAAACTTGGATGAAAGTGATGACGGAAATAAAACTCCCGATAAAGACAAAGCGCAGAGTGAAGAAATGATCGTCAGTGAACATGAAGAAGAAGAAGAACACCAACTGCAAATCCAACCGAAAATAGGTATGTTTTCTTTACTTTCGTCTTCCCATTCTCCTACTCATTCCCATTGTAATTCTCCCTCCTTTTCTAAAATAAACAAAGGTATAATGTTCTTGCCAAAAAATTACCTTGTCCTCCCAGAAATGGCAACATCTTCCCAGAATCAGCTAAATTTTGGATCCGTAGTTGCTCCCGTTCCTTTTCTCCCCAACATTGACATCCCGACGACTGGAGTTACAACTTCTCAAGGGACTGAGTCACACTCCACCATGGCAAAGATTGAGAATCTAAAAAAAGTAAGCAGGAATGCTTTAGATTGGTGGACTTCACATTCAGTTGAGGATTCTAAAGCACCAACTACTGTAAGAGAAATCATTGCTTTAGATCCAGCTAGTATGCAGAGGAAAAAGTTGAAGTTAACTCCTATTACTAAGAAATCAAAGGGAGAAATGACTGTGGAAGATTACCAAGCAGAAGAGATAAATGAAGATATATCTCAACTGCCTATGCAATATGAGTGGGTGAAAGCCCAAGCACATTTTGGGACCATATACTTACAGGGAGGACATTATCAAGAAATGTTTTTAAAGGAAAAGGAGAAGAGGAAGGAATTAGAGACTGTGGTGAAAGAACAAAAAATAGCAGAGAAGGCTCTTACTCTAGAAGCTAAAAAATGGGAGGGTAAATTCAGTGCTGCTGCCAGTGAAGTGGCAAAATGTAAAGAAAATTTGAGTGTGGCAGAAGCTCAGATTCAGGCATTGAATACACAGATACAACAGCTACAACAATAGTTGGTAGAACAACAAAACGCTCCTTCCGGATTTTCAAAAGATAAAGTAAAGAAAATGAGGAAAGAATTGTTAAAAGATTTGTTATCTTTAGTATTAAAGGCTAGACCTTTATTTTTGTATTTAGCTAAAGTAAAGGAAACCACTAAAGTAGTGAAACAGGAATTTGGAGCTGTCGAAGCATTTTTATTGAAAAGAGAAGATGCAGCTACTAAAATTCAGATTTTGTCAGAAAAGATGCCAGGAAGTATGGAAGCCAAGCTCAGAAGCGAAGCCTGGTCTCAAGCTAAAATCGTAGCGAAGAACTTCTTTAGAAAGTTTAAATTGATAGCACAGGGAAATAAGTTTCTGCAGGAGCTTGAAGATGAAGTGAAAGGGTTACTCCAAAACCTTGATTTGGCTATCCATAATGGGCTTCCTTACCTCTGGGATGATGGTTCAAAAGTGTTGAAGGAAGAGGTCCTTTCAGCATCAATAAAAGCTTTTGTTGAGGATGAAACAGACATAGACGACTGGCAGGAACCTATAGAAGAAACACAGGTCATGGAGATGATCCAGAGGCTGACACAGATTAAAGCCTATTTACGAGAACTAATTTTAAGGCAAAAGACCATTTCTTATGATAAAGTGGAGGAGTTGCAGTACGTATATCAACTTTTCATTGATTCTTCTGATTTAGAAGATGAAGACTGGAACCGAGTTTGCAAAACTTATCAAGAGGTAATTACAACAATGGACAAAATCAAAAGATCTAAACAGCAGGGTCAGAAACTAGCAGCCGGAGCTGGGACCAGCTCTCAGAATTGAATCTTTTATATTCCTCAGAAAAAGGTTAAGTCACTAAGCGGTAGAAAAAAGTTTTGATAAGGTAAAGATCACTTATATTCCAAAGTGCATTCTTTTTCTTTTATCTTTGCTTTTTCACTTGAAATTTTACTTTTCGCAACTGTGTTGGTGACTCCGTTTCCCAATGGATGAAGGCCTGGTTTCTATTTATTTTTGCGAGCAAAAAATCCCCCGGAAGGTGCCAAGAATGTTAGTCAAAAAGTGACTAACTACAAAAAATGGCTGATGCACCTTTTTTGCATATTTTCAAAGAAGACCGAAGTAGCCCATACGCTAAAGACCAAAGAAAAAGCAAAATACACTAAGGAAGAAAAGTGTCACGATTTCGCGACATGTCGAGTTTTCACGACGAAAAACAGCAAAGAGGGAAAGCAGAGGAAAAAGTCACGATTTCGCGACGTTGCCCATTTTTGCCAAGTCCATCAATAAAAGGGTAGAAGTTAGGGAGAATGTCACGATTTTGTGACATGGCTTATTTTCGCCAGAAGAATAGCAAAACTACTAAAGAGACTAAAAGTGTCACGATTTCGCGACATGTCCCTTTTTTGAGGCCAAAAGCAACAAGAGAGAGCAAGGAGGCAGAAGTGTCATGATTTCGTGACATGTCACGTTTTCGCTGTCAAAACCAAGACAAAGAGCTAAGGAGGCGAAAGTGTCACGATTTCGTGACATGTCGCATTTTCACTGTCAAAACCAAGACAAAGAGCTAAGGAGGTGGAAGTGTCACGTTTTCGTGACATGGTCAATTTTCGTGGTGCAAAAAGAAGAATCAGGCTGAAGACATAGAAATGTCACGATTTCGTGACATGTTGCATTTTCGCGACTCAAGAAGGGAAGACAAGCAGAGAAACAGAGTATATTTTTGGCAACTGGGGCATGCACTGACATCAGGTGCTGATTTCTGAAGAATGGTCAGTTGATTATAACATGGCAGGTCCACTGGATGATTGCAGAATAACAGGCTCATCTAAATTTAGCCTGAAGGAAATCTATCTAATCTGCAAGAAATCCGTTGTATATTCTTAGAAACTGCAGACAATTACTTGTAATTGATTGAGGAAATTAAATGTACATAGTAGAAGATACTCTTTTTAGGGTATAAATAGGAGTGAGTCGATCATGAAAAAGGTTCGGCTCTTGGACGTTTACAAACTTGATGTACATGTTATTGGATTACGAGCAATAAGAGATATTCTTCCCCTGGCTTCTAAAATTCTGTATGCGAGTGTATGTATCTAGTTTTTTAACTTTTATTCATTTTAAGCTTTATAATGTATCTGTTCTGAAATCTGAACTGAGCATGTATAAACCTTATTTCTAGAGTTGAATATTAAATATATTTACATGTATTTAGACGAACATTTAAAAATGCACTCAGGAATTCATGTTTTCTATAGGAAGATATAAAGAAAACTCTGAAGATAGTAATCTGCATCATCATTTTTTAGTTGTTGTCCAATATGTACCGTGAGAAAAGTTCTAGCTTCGGCTACATTTCCCTTATCTCTTGTTTCCATTTTCTCTAAAAAACTCAAAGGAACCAGCCTTCTCTGGAGACTAGACAGATGATCTCAAGCAAGGTCTGTCTATTCAATGTTGGCAAAGTCTAAGGCGCAACACTATTAACCGAAGGCAGATTTTGTTCCAACAGGAGGGAGATAATTTTTATGATATTTCTATTGATGAATTTTTAAAGAATAAATTCTATTTTGATGGATATATCCCATGTATAGCTCATGTAGAAGCTAATACTCCTTAGGAAGAGTTATCAAAATTAACCCTAGAGGAATTACAAGAAATGGGGGTGTCACTAGTACCACCCAACTTTGAAAGAGAATCAAATATTATGATAGAAATTTTTTTACAAGTAAACATTGGGATAGAGGAAAACCCTCGCCTGGTTAGAATTAGAGTAGAATTAAGTGAAGAAATATAGAAATAATATATAGCATTTCTCATAGAATATACTGATTTCTTTGCTTGGACATATACATATATGCTAGGCCTAGATCTTTATGTGGTAATGCACCATATAGTAGTGTGCCCTGATGCAAAACTCGTAAAGCAAAAACTTAGGAAAATGCATCCCAAACTAGCTATAGCACCTTAAATTTTACCCATTTGCATGAGAACATAATTTTTTTTTGTAAAAGAATCATGTTTACATTAATTATCTTGAAATTTGTGCATTTTTTATGAGATCATACTACGACCCCCAAAATCATAGTACGACCTCCAAAATCATAGCACGACCTCCAAAATCATAGCACGATTTCAATCATACGATCCCTACGATCGGTGTACGATATCATCGATCATCTTACGATCTTGACCAAGAAAAAAAATTCAAAAATAGAAAACGACAAAAATTTGTTGAACGGTTTTTTATCCCCACCTGTGTAACTGTGCAGGAAATGTAAGATCAGATCCGTTCGGCATCTCCCAGCTTAGAAGAAGTTCTAACAATCCAACCTCCTCCCTATTCTAGATACTCCTCCCTACTTATTTAACCAGACCTCTCCCTCTACAATTTCTCCTGACCCTTGACTCCTTGCATTTAGAACTTTTTTGCTTGATTGTGCAGTTTAGATATTTTTTTGTTGTGAGCAAGATCGGAGGATATTGTTGCAGATCGGAGGATACAATATCTCCATCGTCATATGATCAGGCGATTCCAGTGTATGATCCTATCCTATAGGCTATGATATTATATACAATCCCCTTGGGGGCAACCCCAAGCTCTGGTTTGTGTATTTTAACTTTGTTTCATTGGATTAGTCTTTTAGTTATCATCCTTTATTCCATAGAATACTAGATTTATGCATATGCATTCTTGGAGTTCACCTAATTTCATATAATTGCATGTTTATGTAAGTTTTGAACATTTATTCGTCAATTCATGTTATTACAATTATCTAATAGCCAACATTAGATCTTAATTCTTCTTATAAGCATCAATACTACTCTTTGTTTTTCTGTTTTTTATCTCTACTTGTGTTTGTGTTGATCCCTGGCAAAATTGAAATAGTCTATATCTGTTCGTACTATGATCTTGTAGAATTTTAGTATGATATTGACCTGTTGCATATGATCTAGACTGCACTAAATAGAAACTTCAACAAAATTTCGGATACAGGTAAGGTTTGAAATCACTTTCTAGAATTGCATTTATATTTTTGCATTCTATTTTGCTTCCTGTTTTTAAATAAAAATATCATATAGGATAGAATAGTTGCATTTTGTCCAAACTAGGTATATTTGCGATTTGAATAAAAATAAACACATCAAAACAAATCCCAAACCTAGGCTCAAAAACTACCACAAAATGTTTCCTGGTGAACCCAAACCAATTCATCTAAAAATCACCACTAGAAGGTATGATTAAGTACCTCTATTTTGAGGTGTAGACCACTCATTCTTCCATTCCCCTCTAAGGCGTGGATCCATTAGCCTTGAGGAAAGGAGTGCGAGAATTTTTGGGCTACATTCTTTGGTGAATCCGATGTGAAACACATAGGTATCTTTCTAATTTACCAAATAAAAACTTAAAAATCAAAAATTTAAAAATTAAAATCATAGATGGTAGATTATAATAGAAGAAGGGCTATTTGAATTTATGTTAGTACATCATTGTCAATCCAAGAAATATCTTTAATAGTTGGCAGTCCTACATTTCAATAACATTGGAATGAACTTGATAGAAGATTAGATATCATAGAAGCTAGAAAGTTTGAACTTAAACAGATCATAAGGGTTGATCTATATAGAATCTTAGATCCTGATAGGTTATATTTTTATAATGATATTAGAAGGGCTTGTGAGATATGGTTAGTAGATAAGAGAGCCCTTATTTCCCCAAGCCTATATTCTTTTGAAGGCTATCTTGAGAATGCAATTATAGTACACAAGTTCTTATCTCACGTAGAGGATCAAGAAGTTGTATTGGAAGATAAAAGAAGATTTCATAGAGTTCTCAGAGTTGTGTTCTATCATGAATATTGTCATGAGCTATACTTTTATATGTCTGATTACAAAGTTGATTGTATCATCGTAGCTCACTTCATAAATTTCTTGAAAACAAATTTCCAATTTGAAGAAGAACACTATATGACACCTGATGAGTTGGAACTTATTAATGATATTCATAAACTTTTTCAAGAAAATTAAGATATAATACTTGCACTATAATATTGTCTATTCTGTTTTCCTTCATTCTTTTCAATTTAAAACTACAAAATCCTAAAACAATATCATATTAATTAGGTATATATATAAAATATATACCCCAAAATTTGAACGCATATATATATATATATATATATATATATATATATATATATATATATATAACATATATATTTGCAAAAATCTAATCTATCAAAATGCCTAGAATTTTAAGGAATGGTAAACAAATAGAAGATGAGTTTATGCAAGAACCACCTCAGGAAGAGCCCACTCAGGATGATCCTGATAGACCAATTGTTGAATATTATGTAACTTTAGAATCAGGTGATGAAGATATAAATAAAGAAGAAGGACAATACATTATTCAACCTCAAACGGATGAGGAAGGTAATCTCATATTTAAATCTACACAATATTTTACTGAATTCATAAAAGATAACATAGAAGTCATCAATCAAGTAATAGAAATAGGTCAACTTCTCCCTGGAGATTACTCTACGGAGGTTGCTTTATAAGTTGCTCTCTGATTTTTTTTAAGACTGATGCCATGCATAAAACATAATCAAGCTGGCCCATATCAAATTGTGAATCAAACTCCAACTCAAAACATCAATCAATCAGCACCTACAACAAATCTAAATCCTCAACAGAAATTACAAACTTCTACTATAAATCAAAATACTTCTATACCAAGAAAGTTTAGGAAAATACCAAATCCTTACAAAAATCAACAAAAGGTTCAACATAACATAGTTCCATCTTATAACACCATTCCTACAAACAATTTACATAATAGTGTTTCAATTGGAAATCCTTATATAACACAATATTATCTTCAAAGACCTAATAATATGATGCAAAAGAATCAACTTATGGGACAACCACATGGCCTTGAAGCTATGGTTAAATAGTTAGCTTCTCACCTAGACCGTATATCCCTACCATCCTCATACAATTATTGGAATATGTGTAGCCAACCCTTGGATCCTATGGTGGTTGCCCAACCATACCCTAAGCACTTCCCTATGCCTGTTCTCCTGATATATAAAGGAACCAAATATCCTATTGAACATCTTCATATGTTTAGGACAACTTGTCATGATATCTCATATGATGACCTGTTATTGCTAAATATGTTCCCAAAAAGTCTTGGAGGCATGGTATTAGAGTGGTACTATCAGTTGCCTACAAATTCTTTGAGAAAATTTAAATAAACAACAAAAATATTCGTCCATAATTTTAGTGCCTACATAGAGAGGCATATGACCATTAAGGATTTATACAACCTGAAACAGGGAAAAGATGAGATCTTTGCTAAATTCTTGAATAAGTGGAGATAATTTTTGGGAAGATTGCATTTTGTATTACCTCATCATGAGATGTTTGACATTTTTATCGATAATTTGCAAGAGCAATTATCTTATGAAATTTCTACAGCCACAATAACCACATTTGATCAAGCTGTAGATTTAGAAGGGAGAGTTGAAGATGCTCTCATTAGAAGAGGTTAGTTTAAGAAGAAATATGAAGATAAGTCTTTTTAAAATCAGTACAAGAATAAACAAGTAGTAGGTGACGAAGTCACTGACATTAGGAATACCGCACTTATCAATACTACAAAAGCAATGAATAAATTTGTATTGAAAATTCCAGATAAACCTCCAAGAGAGTTTACAAAGTTAAATCAACCTTTAACCATAATTTTACCTCAACTATTGGAATGAGGTTTAATTTAGTTGCCCAACATACAACAAACAAATACAACTACAGTTGGATTTAGAGTTGATTTGCATTGCAATTTCCATAGAGTTGATGGACATTCAACCAATTCTTGCAAAATATTGAAACATACGATACAAGATTTGATTGATAATACAAAATGTTGATGGAAATTTTCCCACCAAAACAAAATATTTAAAATAATGCTCATACTAATACACAACAAAATCAAACTCAGAATGCAAATCAAACCTTGGATATTTTCCAACATCCTTTACCTAAGCATGGTAAAGAAGTGGTAAATCAGGCAAAACATCATAATGTTCCTCCTCCAACTAAGTATGTGGGAACCATTAGTGGTTTTATACCTAATCAAGATTCAAAAACATCATTTGGAACTACATTATCTATGGTCACAAGTAGACCCAGGCATAACATACAATTTCCATATCCAGATAATACAGAGAGAGAGAGAGAAAGTGATTTGGATGTTACATTTAAAATTTTGAATAGCTCTGAAGGTTAATCAGAGGCTATTCTTCCTGTCACAGACTTGATGGTCCATGAAGAACCATTTCCTAGGAGGGTCACAACACGATCTTCATCACAACAATTACTCTCTAATGAGCAAGCAGTTAATGCTAGACCTTGACCCATCTATTATGGATATAATAATGTTAGAAGTACCATTGGAGCTGTTACTAGACAACAAGCACAAAATTCTCAAACACAAGATCAACATCAAAATAATAAATCAGCTCCATTCATATTAAAAGCTCCTAAAATAGAGAATAATGCATCAAATGTACAATCAAAACCTCATTATGATATTAATGAATAGATTTCTAACATTAGAGTAAGGATTTATCTCTTGGATATTTTAAGGATTTCTTCCATACATAGAGAATAATTAATTTGTACAATGAGTACAATGATGGTACTGCAAGATATACAACCTAAGGCTATCATAAATGTTGTTATGCCTCATAAAATAGATTGTATTGATTTTTGAGATAGATATATTCCTCTTCATAGTATGCATAAATAAATTCCTCTATATATTACAACATTGATTGGAGATGTAGCAGTTAAAAGAGTTCTAATTGATAATGGTTCATCCCTAAATATTTACACCTTTTATTTCTACAAAATATTTGGATTTAGAAGTGATGAAATGAAGAGAATTGATATTATCATAAAATATTTTAATGATGAGATGCAAGAAACATGTGGAGTTATATCAATTCCATTGCATGTTGGTACAAGAACTTTGGATACGAATGTGTTTGTTGTACATTGCCCTGCATCATACAACATACTCTTATGTCATCCTTGGATCAATGCAATGAGAGTTGTACCATCCACCTTGTACCAATTTGTTAAATTTGAATTTAAAAATCAAGTGGTTACCATTCACGGTGATCCTAGACCATTTGATCAATGCAATGAGAGTTGTACCATCCACCTTGCACCAATTTTTTAAATTTGAATTTAAAAATCAATTGGTTACCATTCATGGTGGTACTAGACCATTTGATATGTGTGCTTTGGTAGAACTGATTGGGGTTCAATTTTGTCCCGCTTTGTCTACCACTCACCCTAATTTAGTTGCATCTTCTAAACATGTAAAAATTTCACCTAAACCATCATCATCTTCACCTCCATTAATAATATCTCCATCTTCACCATCTACATATTTAACACCATATTCTACACTTCCTACACCTACATCTAGTTCTACATCCACATCTTCTTCATCAACATCAAAATCTCTTCCATCTACATCCACATAATTTATATTTACAACATCTAAAACTATAGAAGATACTCCTACTTCATATTCTCTTATAGATGAATATCTACCTGATTTATCCACAATTCTCACATAATCAAAAGAAGAAAAATTCTCCATGTAAGATTCTCTTGCCTTAACTCAATTATCGCCATCTCCTCGGACATTGGGCTTGCCACAACCTATGGGAAGCATATATCGTGTTGGTAGTTGTGCATTTATTTATAAAGGATATGATTGGGGTAGAATAAGACCCATGACTATCACAATTGATCATGATGGATTTGCTAGGTATTATTTTTTTGATAAATATGAAAAATCAAAACCTATGATGCTTAAATTAGGATATAAAGGTAAAGGTTTAGGACCTTTCCAAAATGGTATAAAAGAACCCTTAGAAGTTGAAGTATGGCATGCCAAGTCTGGATTAGGCCTTTTTCCTAGGAAGTGTCAACCATTCCAATTTGAGGATGACGATCATCTAATATCATATCAAGATTACCTAGATCAACAAGAATACCTTAAGTCTATGGGTAGGATGTTCTCTTGTAATATGTTATCCATAGCCTATCCAAAAATGATTGTTGAACTAGATGAATAATTGGAAGGTGACATCTTCCATGACATTTCTATTGAATAAATCTTACATAATGGGTTTTATTTTAGCGGATCTATACCACATATGGCTCATCTAGATGCTATAACCTCTCAAGAAGAATTAGCCAAGTCAACCTTAGAAGAATTACAAGAAATGGGTGTTTCAATTGCTCCACATAATTTTGAAAGAGATCTAAATATTGAAGTGGAAAATGTTTTGGAAGTTAATATTGGTACAGAAAATAATCCTCGCATAGTCAAGATTGGATCAGAATTAAGTGAAGAAAAACAAAAATAATACGTTGCATTTCTCATAAAATACAGTGATGTATTTGCTGTTGGAAATTTGAGTTAATTTAAGGCATTTTGTGTTGTCATTGATGTCACATGGATCACATTTGGTTTTGGTGGCCAAAATATTTCATAAATAAGCATTTATGATATTTTGGAAAGCATGGCTATTTACAGGGTTTTTATGAAAACCAAGGCAGGAAAAATAAAAGGTTTTATTTAAAACCATGGTGGGCTTATGTGGAAAGGGATTTTCTTAAAATCCAAGGTGGAACTTTGTTTCATCAAAAAAGGACCTCCGGTGATGAAGATATTAAAGTTTAAAGTTTAAGTTTAAATTAAGGAGGGCCGACCTATGTGCAATTAATGGAGGGTGACATATATATACATGTAAAGGATTCAATTTATTTTAGAAATGGGGCATATTATATATTGTAGGAAATATTATTTCAAGGGCTATTTGAATAAATTATTTAGAAGGAGAAATAAGGTGTGTGTAAATATATATTTCTGATTTTACAAAGGGGTTCCAAAAGTGAAGTTTGCCTTGTTATTTTTCAAGAGGATTAATTCTTTCATGAGGTGAAAAGGTATGCAATATTGTGATTAATTTTATTTTATGGTATAAGTGGTTTTGAGAGTGAAAAGGTTATGCAATGTTTTGATTTATTTTATTTTATGGTACAAGTGGTTTTAAGAGAGATAAGGAAGTTGTGCAATTAAAGGCCTTGGTGATGATTATTGAAAAGTGGAGTAATGTTGATTATTTTGTGATCTACTAACCCTTGTGAATATTGGCAAAAGAATTTTGTGATTGTGGCAGATTTACAAAGATGTTTTTTCATCTTCATAAAAGGTATGGGCACATTTTCCTATTGATTGTTTATGGTGGTTGATTTCTGAAATATCATTGGAGGGAAAATGATTGTTTGTGGTTTCCTTTTCAAAAGTGGTTGATTGAATGCTTCAAGGTTTTATAAGTTGATAGTTGTGTTTAAAAATTGTTTTATAAGCATTGTTATTGAAGTCCATTGGTTGTGAAATAACTTGAGTTAGAAAAGAACATGAGTATCATTTTTCTGTGAGATTTGTGGTTGAGCATTGTTGGAAATATTTGAGTTGATTGATACATACTTGGACTAGGGTTGTGTGAGAAAGAGTTTTCCCTTGTGGTGATAGGTTGAGTTGAGTTGATTGAGCCTAGTCAAGTGATGTGTGAAGTGATTGTTCAAGTCCTATGAAACAAACTATTCCATTATTCTGATTTGAGTTGAGAGTAATATTAAAATACATTGAGTCTCTAACAATTCTCTTTATGCTTCTATGAGATTGACTCGAGTTGAGTTGAGATTTATTTGAGTTGAGTTGATTTGAGATTGATATTAGAACATATTGAGTCTCTAAAAATTCTCTTTATGCTTCTATGAAGTGGATTTGAGTTGATATTGCCATTCATTGTTGAGTTCATTTTGAGTACTACTTGAGAATGATTGATTAAGCCTTTGAGAAGGCCTTTGGGATAGATTTGAAGATAGTGTTGGGACAGAGTTCTATGTGAGCTTGTTAAGCAGGTTCTATGTGAGGCTATTGAGAAGGTTCTTAGTGAGTCTATTGATAGAGCTTTGGAGGTGACAGAGTATAGAGGACATAGTCTTAGTGGATAGATATCCAGCATCCAACATAGTTGAAGATAGATATGAGTGAGGAGTCTTCAAGTGGAGAGAGGTCCACCAGTCAGTGTAGAAGAGAGATAGTATTCTAGAATATCACATAGCCAGAGTAGAAGGAGAAAAATTTCTCCTGTGGAAGAGATCCATGAACTTGATATTAGGGGATCAACATCTCCTTTGGACAGATATCCATAAACATTGTAATTGGGAGTGATTCCCAAAGATATTGATTGAGAAAGTTTTAGTAAAATATTTTCTCCATGGAGTACCTCACATTGGGGGAACCACGTTAAATATTGTTTCTCAATTGTGTTTGGTGACTTGTGGTCTTGCTTACTACTGCTATCCGAGTTATTAATGCACACTGCTATATTTGGTTATTGTAATTAAGGACATTAATTGATATTGGTTTGGAAAGAAAGTAAAAAGTGGTCTTATACTGGTCACCACCCTCTTAGTATAATCTTGTGTTCTTCAATTGGTATCAGAGTGGGTTCCTTTGAAAAGGCTAACATATTGAGGGCAAATTCTACATAGAACACAGATAACTTCATAGAAAAGATTATCTTCAAATAATGCTCCATTGTTTGATGGTACCAATTATGCTTTCTAGAGCATGAGAATGAAAAACTACTTGATATCACAAGGATATGAGGTATGGCAGATGGTTGAAAAAGAGTATAATGTTGAAGGTGATCCAGAGGAAGATAAGACTACCAGGAAATTGGTTGAGATCAATGCAAGAGCAATGCGTTGTATTTTTAGTGGGCTACGTGAGATATATTTGCAAAGGTCATGGTATGTACTTCAGTTAATGAGATGTGGACCAAGTTGAGGAATACTTATGAAGGAGATTCCAAGGTAAAGTTGGAAAAACTACAAACTCATAGAAAAATATTTGAGGAATTGAAAATGGAAGATTCTAAATATATTTCAAAGTTCTTACTTTGAGTTGATGAGATTACTAACACTATGAGAGGCCTAGGTTTTGAGATGAAAGAATCAGAAGTTACTCAAAAGGTTTTGAGATCACTTCCCATGAAATATGATGCAAATATTTCAGAAATAGAAGAAACAATAGATATCAACAAGTTAACAATGGAAGAATTGCAAGGTACTCTCACAACTTATGAGTTGAGGGTAAGTAAGCATCAAGCCCTAATAAAAAATATTGCATTCAAGGCTTTAGAAAAAGAGAAATGGAAAGTTTTAGAAATATATAGAGTTTTAGAAAATTATGAGGAAGCTAACTTCATCAAAAAAAATAAGGACTCAAGGAATTTTAGAGATATAAGGAAAGTTAGGTGCTACAAGTGTGGTGATCTTGGTCACTATGCATACAAGTGTCCACATGAAGAAATCAATGATGATGAAAAATAGGGTCACAAAAGGAAAGAATATGGAAAACATAACCATGACAAATATGACAGATTCAAGCAAAACAGGTATGAGAAGAAGAAAAATTTTTATAAGGCAAAGAAATCTTACTACATTGTAGAAGCAAGTGATAGTTCAGATTATAGTGATAAATATTAGTCAGATGAAGAAGAATGTACATTCTTTGGAATAAGTGAAGAAAAGCAAGAACACCTATTCCTAGGTATTGAAGTTAAAGAAGAGGATGTGCCTATTGAAGAAAGACATGAAGAGCTTGCCATAGCCATTGAGCAAGCAGATAGGTACAAGAAATGTCTAAGGATACTAAAATGCTTCATATGTGGAGATTTTGGGCATATAGATGATGATTGCACATACTACAAAAATTATAAGGAAAGTGTATTTGAAAAAGAAAGCAACAATTATAGTGTCAATTCCAGCAGTAGTGAAAACAAAGAAGTCTCATTTTTGGTAATAGAAAAGGAAGAGGATGAGCCAAATAAACAAAAATAAAAAATAAAAAGGTTAAAAGAAGAATACAGGAATTTTGAAAACAAGATTCGAACAGATGTCAAAATCAGAGAAGAACTACTTCAAATAATCAGTAATCTTAGAGAAGAGCTTCAAAATACAAAAAGGATAGAAAAGAGGATGAATGAAGAATTAAGGGTAACAATGACAAGACATGATACATTAGATGAAAAGATTCAAAAAGGAGTGGAAACTTATTTTAAGGTTGTATCTTACTTCCAAGAAAAGTCACACTCAAAAGGAAAGGAAGTTCTAAAATATGAAAGCAAGGAAGCACCTAATATTTGTGAGGAAAGTTCCAAAGTTCCTATGGCTCCAAATATTTAGTTTGGTTCTTGTTTTGAGATAGGTGAATCAAGTTCAAAAGGAAAATAAATTCTTGAAGAGAAAGGCAAGGAAGAGGTTTTAGATGCTACAAAGAAGGTTCAAGAATGCAATGCACAAGTTGAATATTATCATAAGGATAATGGTCAAGAAAGTTATGAGGAACCAAGGCATGAACAAAGGGATTTTCAAGGATATTATTTTTCTTGTAATGGATTTGGACACAGGGCTATACATTGCAGGAACAATGAATCATGATGAGGCATGAAAATGCCTCATTTTTACACTATGTTTGACATATAAAAAACTGTCATATTATTAAGTTAAATGCCAAATAGTTTATTAGAATATATATTTGTTAAGTGTTTGCATGATTTTATGTTAGGATCATTATATCTCTGTTTTTGACTATTTTTAGCATTTTGTGACTGCTTTTACTTGATTAAGTAGCAAATAAAAATATGCATTTCAAACAGCCAAATATGGCATGCTGATATCCATTAAATTCACAATGGTTTATGAATATTTTCCTACCCTTCAACTTGTTTGAAGTCCACATTGAATCCAAATTATTAGGATTGTCATAAATCTGAAAATCTAAAAAAAACAACCATATAAAAATCAGCAAGCTGTCACTTTATAGGAACACCTTGAAGTTGTCAAGCAAAGCATGAGGATATGGATGGAATGAGTTTAGAAGGACTACATAATACATATGACCTATTTAGAAGCATTCTCACATGGTCTAAATAGGCAGCAATAGGGTATAACAGAGCAGGGACAATTGTGCAGCATTATTGCACTATTTCAGCATGGTTACTTGGTGAATGAAGTGTATAAATTCAGTAGCAACTTTATGTACTCCTTAATTTTGATATTTGAATAATTTTTCCATGTTATAATTTGTTTGAATTTTTAATAAATGCGAATATTTTACAACTGTGCAGCAGAGTTGGAAAATGCAGTAATTTACCATGTAAATTCCAACAAGCTACCAATGAATGACAAGGCATGGAATTCACACATGGAGAGGAATGAAGGCTATTGCAATCTGATCCTGAGAGCTAACCCACCTGAGAAATGTAGATGAAATCACTTGAAGAGCACATAGTTGTTCATTTTGAAGATCTTCAAAATGAGTAGACATCTTTAGAATGAGAAATACAGTCTCTTCGAAATGAGCGGACATCTTTGGAATGAGCCACTTATCTTCAGAATGAGAACAAAAAGCATTTTTTGACTTGAATAATTTTTGATGGTTGAAAAGGTTAAAGGAAAATATCTCCCAGCTATATTTGTCATCCTTGTCATCCAAAGCCACCATTCATGGAAAAAGATCAATTGATCCTCTTCTAGGATAAACCCAGAAATAACTACAACATAATAGGAAATTTTTTGCAAGATAGAAATGGCATATTCTGAAGTGGAGAAAGATGTGTGAGATATTTATAGACTCCTCCTACGTACTTCCACCATTGAATATGCTTTCTAAGGGCCAATGACTACTATTGCAACATAAACTATCCAGATTTGCATTTATTTCAGATCCAGAATTATTGGCAAATCACTGTAAAGTAGCACATAGGTTTATTTTAGCATGGGATATGTTGTAAATATTTATATAAATAACACAGCTCCCTCCTTGTTTGAGCCAGTTAGAAATTAGAATAGAGGAGAGTTTTCAATATCAACAATTAGGACTATATAGTAATTTTCTATAACAGTTTTCAACATGTTTTGTCATCAATAAAAGTGCAGTTATTTGATCATTTTATGTTCTAAGTGTTAATTAGTTAAGGAGTGATTTTCACCTCCTTATAGATCAGGAAGTATGGGCCCAATTTTAGATCTAGAAGGAGGATTTTTATGGCAGGTTTTAATCTATAATTTTGCTACAACAGAATTAACAGATTACTTGTCAAGTTTACTTTTCTTGTTTTAAGTTTGTATAATGTTCTTTATGTTTTATATTATGTTTATGTATAAAATTTGTGTGTGTCAGTTGAAAAATTATATTAAGAATTTTTCCTTTGCTTTCCATGTTTTCCCTGCTTTTCTATTTTAGCAACTTTTCATTTTTAGCATATTTCATTTTACTATCAATTCCTGTAGCAAAAGTTTGACGACCTTTTGTGGCAGGACATTGATAGGTGTTTTTAGCATAAGTTTCATTTACAAGCATAATTTCAATTATGCAAGAGTAACTAGGTTTCAATTTTGCAAATGTAACTTACGATTTCATTTCAGCAACATTTAAATTCAACAATTTAAATTTTGTTATTTTAATTCTGCAAAAGTAGATTAGACTTTCAATTTAGCAATTCCAATTCCTACAATTGTAGTTAGATTTCAATTTTTGCAACTTAGAATTAGTTTTTAGTTCCTACAAGTTTCCATTCTTTAGATTAGGTTTAGTGTGACACCAAAAGGCTAAACCAAATCTGTCTCACCCAATAAATTCTTGAAATCTAAATGCCTAAATTGTACTTTGCTCTAGCCTTCTATCGTAGACAGCCTTGGACACCACCTCGGATTGATAAGATATTTGAGATTTAATGATGTGCTTAATGACAACGCATCATTTTGGTGTCATTGTCGGGGAACACGGTGTTGTTAGAGGGTAAAAGTAGCCCAATAATTGTTAATTATACTAAATTGTGAACTTTAGAGTAAAATCTGGATAAATGATTGGTATTAGTAACAGTTTTTGATAAATTACATTTTAGTCCATTTAGAAAATAAACAACCATAGGGAAGTGATCTTCACACCTAGGGGTTAAATTGCTTATGTTTGAAATTTTTGATAAAAATTGAAAGAATTCATCATCCTCATTATCAAGAAACATAAGATCTCTTAGAGGATCCATATGCTAGTACTACCATTTTTATATCCATATCATCAGGGTAGTATAAACAAATTTGTACTAGGTGTTGGGAAGACATCATGGAAGATATACAAGACTATCCCTTGAACATAACAATCATATCAGCTATTTGTAGCATTTGTTCACAGGGACATATCATTGATGAATGCAATTTACTTCCACAAATTAGAGATGCAAAATCTGTTGCCTAGTCTGAATTCTTCTCAAAGAGATATCCCAACAACAACAAACAGGGCAAGTAAATCAACCACCACCTTCAGCCCAACCTGTGGCCAATATGAATAATACAAGATAGGAAACCCCTGTCTATGTAAGCTGAATCTATTAAAAAAAAATCATAAAAACTTTTGCATAATCAAAATAGGAGTTTACAACTTAACGGTGATCCTAGAGTTTTCCATTATTACTTAAATATTGTTAAGATTTTACCGTGCTAAACCGCAACCTAGCAATTCTTAGCCTACACAGACAATAGTTAATCTCATTAGAGGTGATCCTACCTAATAAGTAGTTGATCTGCTAAAGTTGTACACTTCTTGTATTATTGTGCAAACCAAAAATATTTCTTTTTTAGCTCAACCTGTGATCAGTCTGAATAATATAGCATAGGCATCCCTTGTCTATGTAGTTGAATATGGTAAAAAAAAAAAACTACAAGAAATGCTATTGACTACAACAACATCCAATTGTGCTCAAACAAGAACTTACCTGAGCTTGAAGAGACAAAAATCAGTGGAGATACATAGAAAACCTTTAGTCCAAACACACATAAATTAGCCTTGTATAAAGGAAAAAAACTAGAAAAAAACTACACAGAAAATTTACTTCCATTTAACTCCTTAGTAAGAAATTACAAAGGGGTAAATTTTGTCCTCCTAGGAATGAAACAAATTGAAGTGCAACCAAGAAAATTCTTGAACATTATTAGTTGGCTGACTTATAAAAAAAAGCAAAATTCTTGCTATTTTGAAACAATATTTCAATCCCTTTACATGGAATTACAAGGATATATCAAGATTTTATCTTGATGTAAGCACTTAACATCTTTTTGGAATTGGTATTTAATTGTTTCATGTACATATTAACAAGATTTTGCAGACTAGGAGGCATTGACAACACTTGATTGAAGAAGTTTTCAGAAATGGAGCAATGCTTCTTTATCCCATTGGTAATTCATGGAGGATGTTAGTGGTGAATGGACATTGCCTTTGGGTATACCATGCACCATTAACTAAGGAGGAGTTCTTGAAGGATATTCCATTGTATGTACACATAATGGAAGAGAATTTCTCTTCAATATTAGATTCATAGTGATGATAAAAAGTTTGACAAAAAAGAAAAAAGAAAAATACAAGAAAAGCAAAAAGAAGAATAGTCTTGTTTGTGAACTTCCTTCTTGGGTACAAGCAAGACAAGAAAATTTGAAAAAAAAAGAAAAAAAAAGGAGAGAAAAAAAATATTGCAGCAAAGGCATGTCCCACAAAATGGGGATACATGAGGACAAGCATCAATTTTAGCAAGGAAGAGGAAAAATAGAGCCAATACTTCATTTCTAGTAATAAGGAGTTAAATGATGACATAAGCATATTCTTACTACTTATCTAGAAAGGAAGGTTGCATCATTATTACAGATTTCAACAGAAAATATGGTGTTTTCATACAAAGATTGACATGTTTTTGTAGAATAAGGATTTATTCATATCCAAATAATAGTGAGAGATATTCTCTCTCATTGTAGCCTCATGAGAGATACTCTTTTATTGAGGCACTGGAAATATAAAAAAAAAATGACAGAAGTTGGTTGAAAACCAAAAATGGCAGCCTCTTCTGATGAAAAAAAGAGATGAAAAAATAAAAAGAAAATAAAATGAATAATTCAATAGTGAAAACCTCCTTGAGGCACTGCTGAGTTGGCTTGCATGAAAACCAGTTTTTCGGCATTCATTACCTTATTGATCCACCCATCATTGTTCCACCATTTTAAAAATATCACATTGCTCATGTGTATATTTATGTTTTCAGATAGCTTGCTAACAATCATCAAAAACAACTTGTAAGGTGCATGATTAATTTTCAGGACAATAAGGTATGTGTTTCTTGCATTTAAGTCATAGTAAGCATTTAGCATTTAATATATGATAATCGGTATTTTGCATAAACTATTCATACAATATTGGTAAGTTGAAAATGGAACATGATCAAAATGTCAAGAAACACCCCCTTTTGCCCTTAGTTGTATGAGAATTTCAAAACTGTACAAAAACCTAATTTTGGGACAGACATGGCATAAATTCTATCTCAATTAGTAGGGCAGGTTTTAGAATTAGGACTGCAAGTTTATCTCACAATTGTTTGATAAATTGAAGGAGGATAATCAACAACATACAAAACAAAGAATAGCATCTAAACAAAAGGATGAAGAAGGATTTTTTGATGTTATGGAAGGATTATACACTCTAGAGATGGGCCCATAATAGAATCTGTAGCTAACTTTTGCATAGGAGGTCATTTTTGCATTTTCTAATGCATCTTCGGAATGAACAGTCATATCTTCGAAATGAATATGCATATCTTTGGAATGAGCAGGATATCTTCGGAATGAGCAAAAATTGCACCAGAATTGTTGAAAATGCTACAGAATAGCAAAAAGAGTAGGGTAAATCAAATATTGAGGTTCATAAGGCTCTACCACAAGTAAGTACATCCCTCAAGCATTTCAAAATAATTTTTTTATCAATTTTGTTCAAAAGGTGCAAACAATAGAAATAGGCATTCAAGCTGAAATGTTGTTAAGAATAGAAAATTTCACCAGTAGTAGTGCATCTACCAAATATGGTTCCACAATAAGGCTATTGCAAGATGAATCACATGATACCAAGCCTTTAAGAGGTACCTTGCAACACTAAAACTTGTAGAAGGACAGAAAAGAGTTAAAATTGCAGTAGTTGCAAAAATTGCAATATTGAAGGATGAAAGTGCAAAAGTTAAAAAGTTGCAAGTTGCAAATGAAAAAAAAAAAGATATGCAAGAAAAGAAAAAAAAAATAGAATAAAAAAAAATTGAAAAAAATTGATTGAAAACTTTTTTTTACAAGGTTGTAGAAAAGTGAAATACCTATGCTTAAATTAAAAAATGCTTGGTGTAGTGCAGCAAGGAAAAATTTCTTAGGTAGCAGGTGGCAAAGGATGTTTTTCACAAGGATAAAACCAGCATATTACTATGCCCTACTAGGATGCATGAGGTCATGCATCAGTTCAAGCTGGGGGGGATGATGAGGCCTGAAATGCCTCATTTTTACACTATGTTTGACATATAAAAAATTGTCATATTATTAAGTTAAATTCCAAATAGTTGATTAGAATATATATTTGTTAAGTGTTTGCATGATTTTATGTTAGGATCATTATATCTCTATTTTTTACTATTTTTAGCATTTTGTGATTGCTTTTACTTGATTAAGTAGCAAATAAAAATATGCATTTCAAACAGCCAAATGTGGTATGCTGATATCCATTAAATTCACAATGGTTTCTGAATATTTTCCTACCCTTCAACTTGTTTGAAGTTCACATTGAAGCCAAATTATTAGGACTGTCATAAATCTGAAAATTTGAAAAAAACAACCATATCAAAATTAGCAAGTTGTCACTTTATAGGAACACCTTGAAGTTGTCAAGCAAAGCATGAGGATATGGATGGAATCAGTTCAAAATGACTACAGAAGATATCTAACCTATTTAGAAGCATTCAAGAGTAACTAGGTTTCAATTCTACAAATGTAACTTAGGATTTCATTTTAGCAACATTTAAATTAAGCAATTTAAATTCTGTTATTTTAATTCTGCAAAAGTAGATTAGATTTTCAATTTAGCAGTTCCAATTCCTACAATTGTAGTTAGATTTCAATTTCTACAACTTAAAATTAGTTTTTAGTTCCTACAAGTTTTCATTCTTCAGAATAGGTTTAGTGTGACACCAAAAGGCTAAACCAAATCTGTCTCACCCAATAAATGCTTGAAATCTAAATGCCTGAATTGTAATCTGCCCTAGCCTTCTATCATAGACAGCTTTGGACACCACCCCATATTGATAAGATCTTTGATATTTAATGATGTGCTCAATGACAACTCATCAGATCAAAGAAGTTTTATTTTGCTAAAATAAAATTCAAGGGAAGAAGGTATGGTTTTTAGGGATATTGCTTCACATGCAATAGGATTGGTCATAGAGATTTTCAGTGCAAAGGAAATGAGAAACATGGTTTTGGTTTTAGAGCTACACATTTCAAAAGTCATGGTCATAATGGTCATGAAAATAGAGCTTCACAATACAGGCTTCAGGAAAGGAATGAATATGGAAATTACTTCAAGAAAGAATTCAGGACATGGGCACCAACCAAAGGCTACAATATCAAATGTTTTAGTTGCAATAACTTTGGTCATATTGCAAAATGGTGTAGGACTCAATTCCAAATAGGTTCAATGCAAGAAGGTTAAAAAGGTTCTAGATAAGAAGATCAAGTAATTCATCAAGAGAAGGATATCAGAAAAACATGGAAGGAAGTTGATAGAGGAAAGAAACAAAGTGATATGGGAGTAAAAGTACTTCCACCCCAAAATTAATCACCTCAAAAGAGAAGGGGGTGAGGAGGCTAAGCTTAAGAGTTATACCTTTTAGCCCCATAGGTGTCCATTTTGCCATTGATTTCAAAGGGAGAGAGATTTGAGTAAGGGGGAGAGATTTTAGTTAGGGGGAGCAACCTCCAAAGACAGCATTGAGTTAGAGGGAGTAGCCTCCAAAGAGAGTATTGAATCAGGGGGAGCAAATTTGATTCTTAGAGATGGTTTCTACAGTGATTGTGGTGTTTACATTAGAGGTGTTGCCATAAATGACAAAGGGGGAGATTTTTGGAAATTTGAGTTAATTTGAGGCATTTTTTGTTGTCATTGATGTCATATGGATCACATTTGGTTTTGGTGGCCAAAATATTTGATAAATAAGCATTTATGATATTTTGGAAAGCATGGCTATTTACAGGGTTTTTATGAAAACCAAGGCAAGCAAAATAAAAGGTTTTATTTAAAACCATGGTGGGCTTATGTGGAAATGAATTTTCTTAAAAGCCAAGGTGGAACTTTGTTTCATCAAAAAATGACGTCCGGTGATGAAGATAATAATGTTTAAAGTTTAAATTTAAATTAATGGAGGGTCGACCTATGTGCAATTAATGGAGGGTGGCATATATATACATGTAAAGGATTCAATTTATTTTAGAAATGGGGCATATTATATATCGTAGGAAAGCTTATTTCAAGGGCTATTTGAATAAATTATTTAGAAGGAGAAATAAGGTGTGTGTAGAGATATATTTATGATTTTACAAAGGGATTCCAAAAGTGAAGTTTGCCTTGTTCTTTTTCAAGAGGATTAATTATTTCATGAGGTGACAAGGTATGAAATATTGTGATTAATTTTATTTTATGGTATAAGTGGTTTTGAGAGTGAAAAGGCTATGCAATGTTTTGATTTATTTTATTTTATGGTACAAGTGGTTTTAAGAGAGATAAGGAAGTTGTGCAATTAAAGGCCTTGGTGATGATTATTGAAAAGTGGAGTAATGTTGATTATTTTGTGATCTACTAACCCTTGTGAAGATTGGCAAAAGAATTTTGTGATTGTGGCAGATTTACAAAGATGTTTTTTAATCTTCATAAAAGGTATGGGCACATTTTCCTATTGATTTTTTATGGTGGTTGATTTCTAAAATATCATTGGAGGGAAAAGGATTGTTTGTGGTTTCCTTTTCGAAAGTGGTTGATTGAATGCTTCAAGGTTTTATAAGTTGAGATTTGTGTTTAAACCTTGTTTTATAAGCATTGTTATTGAATCCCATTGGTTGTAAAATAACTTGAGTTATAAAATAACATGAGTATCATTGTTATGTGATATTTGTGGTTGAGCATTGTTGGAAACATTTGATTTGGTTGATACATACTTGGACTAGGGTTGTGTGAGAAAGAGTTGTACCTTGTGGTGATTGGTTGAGTTGAGTTGATTGAGCCTAGTCAAGTGATGTGTGAAGTGATTATTCAAGTCCTATGAAACAAACTATTCCATTATTCTGATTTGAGTTGAGAGCAATATTAGAACACATTGAGTCTCTAACAATTCTCTTTATGCTTCTATGAGATTGACTTGAGTTGAGTTGAGATTGATTTGAGTTGAGTTGATTTGAGATTGAGATTAGAACATATTGAGTCTCTAACAATTCTTCTTATGCTTCTATGAAGTGGATTTGAGTTGATATTGCCATTCATTGTTGAGTTCATTTTGAGTACTACTTGAGCATGATTGATTGAGCCTTTAAGAAGGCCTTTGGGACAAATTTGAGGATAGTTTTGGGACATAGTTGTAGAATAGATTTGGGTAAGTTCTTGGTGAGCTTGCTAGAGTAGATTTGGGGAAAGTTCTTGGTGAGCTTTCTAGAGCATATTTGGGCAAGTTCTTGGTGAGCTTGCTAGAGCATATTTGGGCAAGTTCTTGGTGAGCTTGCTAGAGCAGTTTTGGACAAGTTTTGTATGAGCTTGTTATTAAGCATTGGACATGTTCTGTGTGAGATTTTTATTCAACATTGGACAAGTTCTATGTGAGCTTGTTAATCAGGTTTTGTGTGAGCCTATTGAGCAGGTTCTTAGTGAGCCTATTGACAGAGCTTTGAAGGTGATAGAGTACAGAGGACAGAGTCTCAATGGATAGAGATCCATCATCCAACATAGTTGAAGATAGATCTAAGTGAAGAGTCTTCATGTGGAGAGAGGTCCACCAGTCAGTGCAGAAGAGATACAAAGTCTTCTAGAAGATCACATAGCCAGAGCAGAAGGGGAAAGAGTTCTCCTATGGAAGATATCCACAAACTTGATATTAAGGGATCAACATATCCTTTGGACAGAGATCCATAAACATTGTAATTGGGAGTGATTACCAAAGAGATTGATTGAGAAATTTTTAGTAAAATATTTTCTCTATGGAGTACCTCACATTGGGGGAACCACGTTAAATCTTATGTCTCAATTGTGTGTGGTGACTTGTGCTCTTGCTTACTACTGCTATCTGAGTTATTAATGCATAGTGCTATATTTGGTTATTGCAATTAAGGACATTAATTGATATTGGTTTGGAAAGAAAGTAAAAAGTGATCTTATACTGTTCACCCCCCCTCTCAATATAATCTTGTGTTCTTCATTTGTTTGGACATATGCAGATATGCCTAGTCTAGATCCTTCTATGGTTATGCACCATCTAGTAGTGTGTCTGGATGCCAAACCAATTAAACAAAAGCTTAGAAAGATGCATCCTAAAGTTGCCCTACTAGTCAAAAGTGAGTTGCAAAAACTCCTTGATGTGAGTTTTATTCAAGCCATTGACTATGTTGACTAGATTTCCAATGTTGTTCCTGTAACTAAGAAAGAATCTACTAAGATTAGGGTTTGCATATATTTTAGAGACATTAATGTTGCATGCCCTAAATATGATTTTCCTCTTCCTAATATGGATCAAGTCATTTATTTTATAGCTGGAAGTGGAATTATTTCTTTTATGGATGGCCTTTTAGGATATAATAAAATTAGAATAGCTCTTGAAGATCAAACTAAAACAACTTTCATTACCCCTTGGGGGACATTTTGTTGGAAGGTAAAACCTTTTAGCTTAAAAAATGTAGGTTCAACATATAAGAAAGATATGAAATACATCTTTCGTGATATGATGTATGATATTCTACATGATTATGTAGATGATATCATAGCTCACTCAGCTGGAGAAGATGATCACATAAATGATTTAAGAAAAGTATTTGATCGGTTACGAGAATATCTTATCCATTTAAATCCAACTAAATGTGTATTTGGAGTTAAATCAGGTAAATTATTTGGGGTTATTGTTTCTTTGCATGGCATAGAAATTGATCCCCTCAAAATTAAGGCTATCTTGGATATGCCATCCCCTAAAAATATATCTGAACTATGAAGTTTACAAGGTAAGCTTCAATTTATCCGTCGCTTCATAGATAAATTGGTGGATAAAATAGGACCTTTTCTTAAACTACTTAAAAAGAATATCCTTTTTCAATGGGATGATAAATGTAAAGAATATTTTAAACATGTTAAAAAATATCTTTTAAATCCTCCTGTGTTGGTTCCTCCTAATCCTGATAATCCATTTATTTTATATATTTCTACTTCGAAACTTACACTTTGGGCCATGTTAGCTCAAATTGATGATGAAAATAAAGAACGAGCAACTTATTATATTAGCAAAACATTAATAAGTTATGAAACTCATTATACATCATTAGAGAAACTTTGTTTAGAAGTTGTTTTTTCTATGCAAAAATTGCATCATTATATGCTTAGTCAAAAAACTTATGTCTGCTAAATCTGATCCATTAAGGTACTTGATGAGTCGACCTTATCTGTTGGGTCGCACATCTAAGTGGGTTCTTGCTCTAAGTGAGTTTGAACTCATTTTAATAGGTCAAAAACCTATTAAAGTTCAAATTATAGCTGATAAATTAGCCACTACACCTTTAGAATCTACTCATCCCCTCACCATCGAGTTTCCTGATGAAAACCTCAATCTAGAGGAAGATCATCCTAAAACATGGTCTTTATATTTTTTATGGAGCTCGATGCATGAGTGGTGTCGGTGTAGGTATTATTTTAATATCTCCTCAAAAGCACCTCATACCTTTATATTTTAAATTGTAATTTTCTTGCACTAATAACACTACTAAATATGAGGCTCAAATTCTTGGATACGAGCCACCCTAGAATTAAAAATAAAAGATTTATTAGTTTTCAGTGATTCTCAGCTTGTGATAAATCAAATCAATGATGTTTATTAGACACGAGATGAGAAACTTAATACTTATAATGCTTATGTTCTACAATTAATATCATTGTTTGAAAATTTTACTTTAGAAGCTATTCCTAGAACTAGTAACCGTGTTGTCGATGCTATGGATGCGGTTGCTTCCCTATTACCTTTGGAGTTGGATGACGAATATGCTACTATCATCATTCATCAACTCCAAGAAATTTCTTCTTCTAAGTCATTTTTAGAGCCATTAGATGTATTTCTAATCATTGAAACCACTCCTAAACCTTGGTATATGAACATATTCAACTTCCTCCAGAAGGGCTATTTCCCTAAAGGTCTTGATAGAAATCAACGTAGATTGTTACGCAAGTGAGATGTTTGCTTTGTGATTATCGGTAATACATTTTATATAATATATTTTGAAGGTATCTTACTAATATGTTTAAATTAAGAAGAGTCTAAGAAATCCTTGAGTAAAGCCCATGACAGATCTTTTAGGGGTCACTTTAGTGGTAGTGCCATTGCTAAAAAGCTCCTTAGGATAGGATATTTTTGGCCTACCATGGAAAAGGATGCACATGATTATGTGCATAATTGCAACAAGTGTCAAAAACATGTTGACCTTGTCCATTCTCTTGCTCAAGAACTCCAAGCTATATCCTCCCCATGGCCCTTTTCTAAATGGGGTCTAAACATCATTGGTAAAATAAATCCTATTTTATCTTATGGCCATAAATTCATAATAACTGCAACTGAGTATTTTACGAAGTGGGTAGAAACTATACCTTTAGCTTATTGCATGGGAGCTCAAGTTTCTAAAATCATCCTTAATCAAATAATTTGTAGATTTGGATTTTCTTCAAATATTATTTCATATAACGGAACTTGTTTTAAGAAAAAAGATGTTAAGAAACTGTATCAAAAATATAAAATCCATCATCGTTGGTCTACTCCCTATTATTCACAGGGTAATGGCAAAGCTGAAGCATATAATAAAACTCTAATTAAAATTCTTAAAATATTGGTTAATAAATAAGGTTGTGACTGGCATGTACAATTGTATCCTGCCTTGTGGGCTTATCGAACTAGTATTTGTACTCCCACTGGCGCTACACCATTTGTCTTGGTTTATGGCACTGAAGTTGTTTTCCCATTTGAGCTAGAAGTTCCTTATTTAGCTCTTCTACTTCAAGATGCTGAAGTAGGAGATGAATATCATGCTGGAAGAATCAATCAACTGAAACTCCTAGATGAAATACACATTCATGCTTTAGATCACCTTCGTTCCTATTAAGAAAAAATTAAAAGAGCATATTCAAAGAAAGTTCATGATTGATATTTTAAAATAAAATCAAAAAAATACAAATGCAAGAAAAGACCTTAAAGGTAAATTCCAACCTAATTGGCTTGGACCATTTATCATCACTGCTAAATTTGGATTAGGTGCATATAGATTGGCTACCTTGTATGGAAAAGATCTCAAGGAACCCATGAATATTATGCATCTGAAAAGATATTATGCATAAGGCCACAAGTCTCACCATTGTACATAGTTGTAAATACATTTTCATGCATTTCAAATATTTTATCAAAAACAACCAAAAAAAAATCACAAAACCTAAAAATCCACAAAAATATTTCCAAGGCATTATTATATTAATTTTTTGCATTTATTATTTACCAAGATTGTAAGTTACATTTTAGTTTACTTCAGATAAATCCAAAATTTATCTAGAACCATGCACTAAAATTCACATAATTAATAATTTTTTATTTTTTCATTCTGATTATAAATCTCTCTTACACCAAAAGCACTATTACTTCATTAAATAATTTTGATTTTTGAGAATGATCTTGGTACTTCTTGAACCAAGAACACATTTTTACATATTAAAATGATTTGTTACAAATTCGAAAGCAATACTACATAGTAGGTCTTAATACCTTGTGTGAAAAGTTTTCCTTGCTATCCTATCATGTGCATGGTCTAGAATACTGAGAAATTGGAAAAATGACAAGCTCCTCCCTACCCGAATAAAATCCCTTGCTCTACGTCTAATATGAGAAAGTATCCCAAAAAGGAAATAAATAAAAGAAAAGAAAAAGAAAATAAAAGAAGAGAAAAATCAAGAAAAATGTTTTTCAAAGCAATAAAATCCCCTTGTTCAGAAAAGGACCAGAAATCCCTATTCCAAAAATTTGAATAAAATAAGGGGGTATTGAACTTGAATCCTTGGAATTTCTCAATTATTCAAAAACCATGAGGTAAGCCCCATAACAGGTGATTTTTTTCCAACTTGCTTGGCCTTGGGTAATTCCTTTCATGTGGTGACATGTATGTCACATTAGCGACCTTATTTTGTATAGAAAAATGTCCACTTATGGATCAGCTAGCTTTTGGTAATTTGATTTACATAGTAGTTCAATACCAATGCATACACAAAATCATGGTTAAATGAACATTTCACATGCACACACATTGGTTCATTCAAGTTTGCTTTATCATTACCTTACTCAAAATTGGTAAATTAACCTCACAAAGCACACACATTTGTTACTTGAGAGATTTTGTATCATCATGACAATAAAAATGGATAATGAATTCACTTTTCACACATTGGTTCTTGATAAATTTGAATTTATCTTTGAAATAAGTTAAAATATTTCTTTGAGATTTTGTTAGACAATTAATCCTTTGCATTAGTTCCTACAAATTATTTTATCATCATAATACAATAATTTATTCCAAATAATATTACAAAATTAAAAATCATTCATCATGCATTTCATTTTTTATTTTCGCGATGATGGTATAGTTCCTAATTAACTATTTCTCTTTAAATTTCACACTTAGGAATTTTATGCCTAGTGCAAGTCATATTTCTAAAATTTTCATGCCCAAAATTAGTCCATATATTTTCATAAAAAATACATAATCCTTTTGGAACATGTGACATAATGATTTATCTTACATTACTTTGCATTTTAAAAAAAGAACAAATAATTTCATATCATCATACATTTCATTTTGATTTTGCGATGATGGTATAGTTCCTAAGTAATTATTTTTACAACTTCACACTTAGGAATTTTATGCTTAGCGCAAGTCATATTACCAATTTTTCATGCTTAATTATTCTATTTTCTCATCAACATGTTAATCCACAATAGAATTTTCTAAAACTCAATTACCAAAATAAACATTTTCTTTTATCATCCTAAAGTATTAAGATTATTCTTAAGCACACAACCATTAGCAATATTAAACACTTCTTCACAATAGGATCAGCTTCATGACCTAGCGAGCATCGATATCCATCAACGGTCATATAACAACACAACATTCTTTGAAGTTTATTGCTAATCTATCATTATACAACAACATCTTTTTCAAAAACACATTCCCAAAAATTAGCTTTTTCCATTTTGTTAAGCATGATTAAAACCTTCATAAATATAAACATGATCATGTGAGATTCACACAAAATTAAAAATGAAAATTAATAAAATAGAATACATGAAGTCACATAGAAAAAAATATGTATATATATATATATATATATATATATATATATATATACATCTCAAAAATCCATATGCAAAATAAAGTTAGACTGATATGCCACAATATTCAAAAATTGGCATACTTAGTCAAATATATCTATATCTAGGCTCACTCCCTAGAAGCCCTAGAAATCTATGCCTAATAATCCCTACCAGGCGATGGAGGTGGTGGTTGCATCTCCCATGTCTTCGTAGATATACTAGTGGAATTCACCTTGGATGTAGAGTGGGATGATGACCCAAAACGAATCGGTGCCTCTATATCTGTAGGCAAAGGCTACCTCTACTCTATAGGTATTACTATAAAATATAGGGTCTGATAAAAGGTCATCTATTGCACTGCTTATAGAAGTTCGTCTCCTAGCCATCTCAGCTTAGATCGACCTATCTGAGTCAATGTCGTAGCTGCAGTACTTTGTCCACCCTGAGCCCTAACCACTGCTAGATCCTTCTATAGAGTTTGAATCCTTCTCTATAGACCCATATCTTGAGCTCTATCCTATGCTAAGTCTCCCTCCAAAGACTATCATAGTCTTCTAGAGGACATTCTCCCCTTGTATTCTAGCCACCTCAACCGGTAGAACAACCATCTCACTACTCTCTCCTTCCTTCAATACCATCTTGCCCTTCTTGGGTGAGTATCATCTCTCCTCCTGATGAGTAGATGCTCCTACCTCCTCTTGGGGTGATGGTATCCTCTCTTGCCTATCCTAGTGGATACATCACCTATGAGATATGTTTCCACCCTGAGTACAAAGACCTGGTCTCCTTGATGCAGCCTATATAACTGATTTCTCTTGCTGACTAGTTGCACGATGTTGGCTGGAAACTCGATCATTTGCTTGTAGCACTATGATTCTATGTGGTGTCAACCGAATAGGATGAATACTAACATACCACTTTTTATTTTTGTCAGTAACCCTAGAATCATCCCCAGTCACTATCTCTATTGGAGCATGATGCAGGAGCATCCGGTGGGGATGAAGCAATCTTGCATTTTCCAGAAATGTTCTTAAAATTTTTTGAGTTCCTAGCACTTGTTTTATTTTCGGAGTTTTCCAAGGGGGAGGGAGAAGGATTTTGTAGAAGCATTGAAGGCAAGTTTCTTGAAGCTTTGGGAGAGGTCACGAAATTACGACCTCAAAAGGCTTGGCGGGGTGCAATCCAGTTTAGTCGTGATATCGTGACGTCGCGATATCGTGACCTTATTCCAATGCAGATATGGCAGTGAGTTTTCGTCGTGATATCGTGACGTCGCGATATCACGACGTCGCGATATCACGACGTTTGCAACGCAAAGGTAGAGGGGAGATGTTACCGTCGTGATATCATGACGTTGGTTTAGCATAAGGGCAGAGAGGATGTTGACGTCACGATATCGCGACGAGGGTACAATGCAAAGGCAAAGGGGATGTTACTGTCACGATATCGCGATAGGTCATGATATCACGGCCTATCGCGATGTCGCAACCAGTCAAACGCCAACACGTGGCACACATTGGTTAGCCATGAAAGTTAATGAATTTAGAAGGCTGGGCAAGACCCGAAGGGGAAAAGCAAGCAGACAGTCGCAAAGGACAGATTTGACACGTGGACGGCCACGTGTAACTTGACATTTGAGAAGGGCGCATATTTCAAATTTTTATGTAAAAGAGGAGGCGTGGCCAGTTCTACATAAAAAAAAAAAAAACAGTTGCATGTGTTGAAACCAGAGAAGGGCCACGACCACGTATATTTTATTGTTGGTAGAGTGACAGGTACAGACATTGAACCAGACACAGGTGATGGCCATTATGGAGGAGCTGACAGTGCAAGGACGGTCAGAATGACACGGCCAAAGGAAGGCAGCCCGAGACAAACACGTAGATGGCCATACAAGGCCGGATTTGACACATGGTTGCCACGTGTAATGAGACAACTCAGCCAGTGAAGAAAAGGGGACCAGAATGGGACATGAAAGCTGCCGCGTAAATTTAAGTGGAGTTGACGGCCACGTATGGTAAGATTAAAATAAATAAATACAACAGTTCGAAGGATGGAGATTTGAACAAAACATCGGTGCAGAAGAGCAGTCTAACCCAGGGCAGCGGTTGCAGAGTAAGGAAGACCATTAATGTAGGGCTCTTGGTAGATCGGGCAGATGGCCCATTTATGATCAAAATTTTGAAAACCCCGAAAAGGGGGGGAAAGTTCAAATTTGAATCTTTTTAGGCAGGCATTAATTGCCTAGAGGATCGGGGCCTCGATAAAACTCAAAATTTTGTAATAGGGATGGGTGGTGAAGTCGGGATTGGGGAAGAGAGACTGAGCCTAGAAAATTATTGTATGACTGTATTAAGAAAGTTAATGAAAATTACTGTGAATTCTACTGTGAATTTGTGGTGTGAATCCCGACTTGCCATCAAGTGGTATCAGAGCCCGTAGCTCCTGAGCGTACAACAGACCACCGAAAGAGAGAGGCAGTTGTACCAGGACGTGTGGGAGGGCTTGAGTTCAGGTGAAGATGCCTTCGATAAGAAACCCGGTGGGTGGAAGAGGCATGGTAGCGGAAGATTTCCAAGCATTGCAAAGGCAGGTTCAAGCCCTACAAGCAGAGTTACGCAGAAGGCACGAACCCGGAGGGGATGAGGAAAGTGAAGACGAAGTTGAAGAGGAAGAACAGTCTGAGGAAGAAGAAGAAGTTGTGGATCCAGCTCAAGCCTGGTTGTATAAGGCCATCTCTCAGATTGGAAAGCAACCTAAAATGGAGGTTTCTACATACTCGGGAAACCTAAATCCAGAAGAAGTGATTGACTGGATAAATGATTTAGAGGAATATTTCAAGTACGAGGAAGTTGAAGACCCTAACCGGGTCAGATTTTCTAAGACTAAGTTGAAGGGTCATGCCAGCATTTGGTGGAGAGGAATACAGTTGGAGAGGAACAGAAAAGGGAAGGAGAGAATAACGAGATGGGAAAGAATGGTGGAGAAGTTAAAAAGGCAGTTTATCCCCGTTGACTATGAACTGGATCTACTATGAAAAATGCAAAGCTTGAGGCAGATGAATAGGACAGTTCAAGAATACATGGAGGAATTTTATAAAATCTCCATCAGGACCGGGCATTTGGAAGCTAGCAAGGAAAAAGTGGCCCGTTACATCAATGGGTTGAGACCGAGTGTGCAGGAGGAGTTGAGCTTGGTTCGAGTAAGCACCATCGAAGACGCTTACCAGTTTGCTTTAAAGGTTGAAGGAAAATTGAACCCAAGGTTTGAAAGCAAGCCAAAAGTGAAAGAATAGAGAGGAAAGAACGATGGAAAGAAAGAAGGAAAGGAAGAGAATAAGGAAGAAGAGAGCAGCATCCGGGATCAGAGAGAAGAGGAAGACCCAAAACCGCAAGTTCAGAATGATAACTACCCAAGAGGAAGGGGTAGATCTAGATGCGGGAATGAAATGGGAGTATTCCGTGGAACATGTTTCCACTATGGTGAAGAAGGGCATCGTGCATTCGAGTGTCCACAACACCGGGAAAAGACGAACAAGAAACCGGTGGGTCCCACCAGAGCAGTTGTGGCAGTTGAAGATGCTGATTCAGAACATTCTGAAGAAGCTGAAAAGGGAGAAGCCATGATTGTGAGAAGGACCATGCTGGTGGAAGAAGACCAGTCTGAGCAAAGGAGAATCCTGTTCCACACTCGATGCAAAAGTGCGGGCAAAGTCTGTAATGTCATTATTGACAATGGGAGTATAGAAAACTTGGTTTTCAAGGAGATGGTTACTAAGTTGCAGCTGGAGAGAAGGAGACACCCCCATCCATACCGGATTGCATGGTTGCGGAAGGACCACCGAGCTTGCGTTCGGGAATAGTGTTTAGTCACGTTCCAGATTGGGAGATACCAGGATGAAGTCCTGTGTGATGTATTCCTTATGGATGCATGCCATTTGCTATTGGGCAGGCCATGGCAGTTTGATCGAAGTGCAGTGCATGATGGCCGTGCAAATACTTATTCCTTGGTGAAAGATGGAATGCGGCACAAGTTGAAGCCATTGCAGACCGAAGATGAGAAGGTGTGCAGTAATTCCAGAATTTGCCTGGTAGAGGGCAGAAAACTTTGCCAAGAAGCAGGATTTGAGCCGGATATAAAGGTTGATGAATGTTTGGAGATATTGCAAGGGACACCGCCCGAACAGTGTAGAAGTGAAGGTCACTTCTCCTTCTTACCCGGGGTGTCTGATGCAGGAGCATCCGGTGGGGATGAAGCAATCTTGCATTTTCCAGAAATGTTCTTAAAATTTTTTGAGTTCCTAGCACTTGTTTTATTTTCGAAGTTTTCCAAGGGGGAGGGAGAAGGATTTTGTAGAAGCATTGAAGGCAAGTTTCTTGAAGCTTTGGGAGAGGTCGTGAAATCATGACATGTCGTGAAATCGTGACCTCAAAAGGCTTGGCGGGGCGCAATCCAGTTTAGTCACGATATCATGACGTCGCGATATCGCGACGTCGCGATATCGTGACGTCGCGATATCGCGACCTTATTCCAATGCAGATATGGCAGTGAGTTTCTATCGCAATATCACGACGTCGCGATATCACGACGTTTGCAATGCAAAGGTAGAGGGGAGATGTTACCATCGTGATATCGCGACGTCACAATATCGCGACATTGGTTCAGCATAAGGGCAGAGAGGATGTTGACGTCGTGATATCGCGACGAGGGTACAATGCAAAGGCAAAGGGGATGTTACTATCGTGATATCGCGACAGGTCACGATATCGCGGCCTGTCGCGATGTCACGGCCAGTCAAACACCGACATGTGGCACACATTGGTTAGCCATGAAAGTTAATGAATTTAGAAGGCTGGGCAAGACCCGAAGGGGAAAAGCAAGCAGACGATCGCAAAGGACAGAGTTGACACGTGGACGACCGCGTGTAACTTGACATTTGAGAAGGGCGCGTGTTTCAAATTTTTACGTAAAAGAGGAGGCGTGGCCAGTTCTACATAAAAAAAAAAAAAATAGTTGCGTGTGTTGAAACCAGAGAAGGGCCACGACCACGTATATTTTATTGTTGGTAGAGTGACAGGTACGGACATTGAACCAGACACAGGCGATGGCCATTATGGAGGAGCTGACAGTGCAAGGACGGTCAGAACGATGCGGCCAAAGGAAGGTAGCCCGAGACAAACACGTAGACGGCCATACAAGGCCAAATTTGACACATGGCTACCACGTGTAATGAGACAACTCAGCCAGTGAAGAAAAGGGGACCAGAATGGGACACGAAAGCTGCCGCATAAATTTAAGTGGAGTTGACGGCCACGTATGGTAAGATTAAAATCAATCAATACAACAGTTCGAAGGATGGAGATTTGAACAAAACATCGGTGCAGAAGAGCAGTCTAACCCAGGGCAGCGGTTGCAGAGTAAGGAAGACCATTAATGTAGGGCTCTTGGTAGATCGGGTAGATGGCCCATTTATGATCAAAATTTTGAAAACCCCAGAAAGGGGCAGAAAGTTTGAATTTGAATCTTATTAGGCAGGCATTAATTGCCTAGAGGATCGGGGCCTCGATAAAACCTAAAATTTTGTAATAGGGATGGGTGGTGAAGTCGGGATTGGGGAAGAGAGACTGTGAGCCTGGAAAATTATTGTATGACTGTATTAAGAAAGTTAATGAAAATTACTGTGAATTCTACTATGAATTTATGGTGTGAATCTCGGCTTGCCATCAGAGCATCATTAGGCTCCAAATCCAAAAACTTACTCATATTGGGAGCCCCACTAAAAATAGTAGGATCCTGAGTAGACCGAGCAAAAGTGATATTCCTATGAGGAGAAAGATATTTTATAAACCTAAACTAGCATTGTATCCAGTCAGCACAGTGTAACTCTACCTCTCCCTCATGCATCTATACATAGATGGTCCGCCTGACATGGGCCAACTGAAATGCATTCTCCCCCCATCCTAGAAGCCCTCTCCAAGACCTCCACATAATTTCATCTAGTAGTAACTCATCCAAGAGTCATCTCACTCCACTAAGAGTAACCTGTATCCCATGTACTCCTTATAAAGGCCAATATAACACCCTAGGCTTATCATCCTCTACATCAGGTTCATCGTCTGCTACTCGAACTAGAGGAAGCCCTGTAGGTCATTGGATAGCTATGTGCTCCTAGCACCACACCTAAAGAAAATAAATCAATATCAATATTTTCCTACCCTTGTAGACTACCCTATGTAAAAATTGATATGGTCTACATAGGATGAAGGGACCCAAAGAAAAATAGATACTTTGATCCCTCATATCGTAGACTACCTCTACCAACATTCATGGTAATTGCATCCCACTCGGATGGTATAAAATCAATCCCCCCACAATGCCACTCAATAGCACAGTCAAACGTGAGACTCCCTCAGTCCCTATGAGTTTCCCAATAGGAACCCCACCCTTCCTTAATAGAAATATAGGATCTCCTGTCAACCTACTCATCGCCTAGCCTTGGTTTCTAGATGTAACTATATGTGCACCCCTCAGAGGTAACCTCAAAATCTGCAAAACATCCTCCAAGGTCGACATCATCTCTCCTATAGGTAAACAAAAAAAAGATGACTCTAAATACCATATCTCTACTAAGGTTGTTAGCAACCTCATATCTATCACAATTTGTGGCATCTATTCCACATGTTTCAAACCCACTGCCTCTAGACAGGTCAACTCTAGGTCTATCAATGCATCCAAATTAGCCTAGAGAGTAGCATGTCTCCAATCTCTGTTCTTTAGCTCGTCTAACTATCAAAATAAAACATAAAATAACAAATTATTAGTAATTAGATTTAAAAATAAATAGTAGAAAAATTATATCAAAAATAGATGATATCGTATTGATTTTGTGATATCGTATCGATTTTATGATATTGTAACGTATGATATCGCTCACATCGATATGATATTGATGAAATCATGTCGATTTCTCTAATATCATATGATACGATATTGTGAAATCGATATAATTTTGAAAAATCATTATGATTTCATAGTTAGGGCTACGCGACGATAGTCGTGCCCTAAAAATTTAAATTTAATTAAAAATTTAATGAAAAACATGCAAAATCTAAGCTAAGTAAACATGAAATCCATACCCATGTCTCCATCTCGAAAATCGGTGCGATGGGTAGCTCCCGTAATATTTTTCTCCAGAGCACTAGATAGTAAACAATAAAAGAGAAAATGAATTAAAATAATACCTTTTCTTTCTTATTTACTCTTACTTTTCAAGTTTTTCCACCTAAAATATTCAATAGGTGTAAAGGCTCAAAGGGGGTACTATAAACATCATATTTTGAAACAACTTGCATAAAAACTTAAAAGTGTCAACAAAAATTGTAATAAAACTTTTTCTTTCTCGTAAAGCATGTTAAACTTTTATTTAACACAATTTTCTTTCAAAACTACGCTAAATAGGGGGCAAAATGTAGCACCTTAAATTTGATCCATTTGCATGAGAACATAAAAAAAATTGTAAAAACATCATGTTTGCATTAATTACCTCAAAATTTGTGCATTTTTGATGAGATCATACTATGACCCCCGAAATCATAGTACAACCTCCAAAATCATAGCATGATTTCAATCGTACGATCCCTACAATCGGTGTATGATATTGTCGATCATCTTATGATATTGCCCAAGAACAAAAAATTCAAAAATAGAAAACGATAAAAAATTAGTTGAATGTTTTTTTGTCCCCACCTATGTAACTGTGAGGGAAATGCGAGATCAGATCCGTTCAGCCTCGCCCATATTAGAAGAAGTTGTAATAATCCAACCTCCTCCCTATTTTGGACACTCCTCCCTACTTATTTAACTAGACATCTCCCTCTAAAATTTCTCCTGACCCCTGACTCCTTGCATTTAGAACTTTTTTTCTTGATTGTGTAGTTTAGATATTTGCTGTTGTGAGAAATATCGGAGGATATTATTGTAGATCTAAGGATATGATATCGCCATCATCATACGATTAGGCGAGTTCTATGTACGATCCTGTCCTACAAGCTACAATATTGTCTAAAACCCCATTGGGGGCAACCCTAAGCTTTGGTTTGTGTATTTTAACTTTGTTTCATTGGATTAGTCTTTTAGTTATCATCCTTTATTCCATATAATACTATATTTATGCATATGCATTCCTGGATTTCACCTAATTTCATATAATTGCATGTTTATGTAAGTTTTGAACATTTATTCGTCAGTTCATGTTATTACAATTATCTAATTGCCAATATTAGATCTTAATTCTTCCTATAAGCATCAATACTACTATCTATTTTTCTATTTTATGTCTCTACCTATGTTTGTGTTGATCCCTAGAAAAATCATAATAGTCTGTCTCTGTTCATACTATGATCTTGCAAAATCATAGTACGATATTGACATGTTGCATATAATCTGGACTGCACTCAAAAAATCAGAAACTTCAACAAACTTTTGGATACATTTAAGGTTTGAAATCACTTTCTAGCATTGAATTTATCTTTCTACATTTTATTTTGTTTCCTGCATTTAAATCAAAATGGCATATAGGATAGAATATTTGTATTTTTTCCAAACTAGGTATATTTGCGATTTGAATCAAAATAAACAGATAAAAAAAATCCCAAACCTAGGCTCGAAAACTACCACAAAATGTTTTCTGGTGAACCCAAACCAATTCATCAAAAAATCACCACTAGAAGGTATGATTAAGTATCTCTATTTTGAAGTGTAGACCACTCATTCTTCCATTCCTCTCTAAGGCATGGATCCATCAGCCTTGAGGAAAGGAGTGCGAGACTTTTTAGGCTACAGTAGCACTACTAGTTAAAAGTGAGTTAGAAAAACTTTTGAATGTAGTCTTTATCCAAGCTATTGACTATGCTAAGTGGATATCAAATGTTGTCCCAGTAGCCAAAAAGGAAGCCACTAAAGTTAGGGTTTATACTGATTTTAGGGACATTAATGATGCATACCCTAAGGATGACTTCCCTCTCCCTAATATGGATAAAATCATAGATTTTAAAGCTAGGAGTGGGATGTTATCCCTCATGGATGGTTTTTCAAGATACAATCAAATTAGAATAGCTCCTAAAGATCAACCCAAAATAACTTTTATTACACCTTGGGGTACCTTTTGTTGGAAAGTAATACCTTTTGGCTTAAAGAATGTAGGAGCAACATATCAAAGAGCTATGACATACATATTTCATGATATGATGTATGATATTCTACATGATTATGTAGATGAAATTATAGCTCGTTCAGCTAAAGAGGAAGAGCATATCAATGATTTAAGAAAGGTATTTAACAGATTAAGAGATTATTTGATCAGATTAAATCCTGATAAATGTGTATTTGGAGTTAAATCAGGAAAATTGTTGGGGGTTATTATTTCTATGCATGGTATAGAAGTAGATCCTCTCAAAATTAAAGCTATCCTTGATATGCCACCACCTAAAAACATATCAAAGTTAAGAAGTTTACAAGGTAAATTACAGTCTATCCATCGTTTCATTGATAAATTGGTGGATAAAATATGACCTTTTCTTAAATTACTTAAGAAAAATATCCCATTTCAATGGGATGATGAATGTCAAGAAGCTTTTGAGAGTCTTAAATAGTATCTTCTTACTCCTCCAGTGCTTGTTCCTCCTAGACCAGATCATCCATTTATTTTATATATTTTTACCTCAAAACTTGCACTTGGAGCTATGTTGGCTCAAATTGATGATGAAAAGAAAGAACGAGCCACATATTATATAAGAAAAACACTAATAAGCTATGAAAATCGCTATACTCCATTAGAAAAACTTTGTTTAGCGATTGTGTTTTCTATGCAAAATTTGTGTCATTATATGCTTAGTCAGAAAACATTTGTTATAGCTAAATCTGATCCATTAAGGTACTTGATGAGTAGACCTTACTTGTCAGGGTGCACAACTAAGTGGGTTCTTGCTCTAAGTGAGTTTGACCTTACATTCATCAACCAAAAATATATTAAAGGCCAAGTTATAGTTGATCAGTTAGCTACTGCACCTTTAGAGTCTACTCACCCTATAACTATAGAATTTCCTGATGAGTGCCTTAATTTAGAAGAAGATCTATCTGAGTCATGGTATTTGTATTTTGATGGAGCTAGATGCATGAGCGGTGCAGGTGCTGGTATTATTTTAATATCTCCACAAAAGCACCTTATCCCTTTGTCTTTCAAATTACAATTTGCTTGTACTAACAATACTATAGAGTATGAGGCTCTAATCCTAGGGTTACGAGCCACTCTAGCCTTAATAATTAAAATATTATTAGTCTTTGGAGATTCTCAGCTTGTTATAAATCAAATCAATGAAGTTTACCAAACACGAGATGAGAAGCTCCACCCTTATAAGGAGTATGTTCTTAAACTTATTTCATTTTTTGATAAAGTAACTTTAGAAGCCATCCCTCACACTAGCAACCATGTCGTCGATGCCATGGATGCAACTGCTTCTTTGTTACCTTTGGAGTTGAATGATGAATATGCTACTATCATTATTTGTCAACTCTGAGAGCCTACTTCCTCTAAGTCATGTCTAGAGCCATTAGATGTGTTTTTGATTAATGAAACAACCCTAGAACCTTGGTATACAGATGTCTTTAATTTTCTCCAAAATGGAACCTTCCCAGAAGGATTAGATAGAAACCATCGTAGGTTATTACGTAAGCGAGTTGTTCACTTTGTAATTGTTGGTAATACCTTATACAAAATATCCTTTGAAGGTATCCTATTAATATGTCTTAATTTAGAAGAGTCTAAGAAAGCCTTAAGTGAAGCCCATGATGGATCTTGTGGAGGACACTTTAGTGGAAGTGCCATTGCTAAGAAACTCCTTTGAATGGGATATTTTTGGCCTTCCATGGAGAAGGATGCAAATGATTATGTGTGTCATTGTGATAAGTGTCAAATACATGCAGACCTTGTTCATGCTCCTACCTAGGAACTTCAAGCTATTGCATCTCCTTGGCCCTTCTCTAAATGGGGTTTAGATATTATTGGTAAAATCAATCCTATTTCATCTAATGGTCATAAATTCATAATAACAGCAACAGAATATTTCACAAAGTGGGTAGAAGCTATGCCATTAGCTTCTTGCATAGGAGTCCAAGTTTCTAAGTTTATATTTAATCAAATCATATGTAGATTTGGAATCCCATCAACTCTTATTTCATACAATGGAACATGTTTCAAGAACAAAGATGTTAAAAAATTATGTCAAAAATATAAAATTCAACATAGATGGTCTACTCCTTATTATCCACAAGGAAATGGCAAAGCTGAAGCATCAAATAAAACCTTAATCAAAATCTTAAAAATATTGGTTAATAAAATAGGTCGTGACTGGCACATGCAATTATATCCCGCCTTGTGGGCCTATCGAACTAGTGTTCGTACTCCTACAGGTGCCTCACCTTTTGTCTTGGTTTATGGTGCTGAAGTGGTTTTTCCATTTGAATTAGAAGTTCCTTCTCTAGATCTTTTACTTCAGGATGTTGAAGTAGGGGACGAATATCGTGTCGACAGACTAAGTCAGTTAGAACTTCTAGATGAAAAATGTATTCATGCCCTAGAGCATCTTCGCTCTTACCAAGACAAACTCAAAATATCATATGCTAAGAAAGTCCATCGTCGATCTTTTGAAATAGGTGATTTAGTACTTAAATAAAATAAAAAAATACAAATGCTAGAAAATATTTAAAAGGTAAATTTCAACCTAATTGGCTTGGACCATTTGTTATCACAGCTAAATTTGGATCAGGTGCATATCGCTTGGCCACCTTAGAAGGAAAAGAACTTAAGGAGCCAATGAAAATTATGCATCTCAAAAAGTATTATGCATAAAACAAAGTTCCATATCTGTACATACTTGTAAATAACTTCTTCATCATTTAATTTGCAATCCTCATATTATCAAAATACCAAAAAAATCAAGAAAACATAAAAATTTCCAAAAATATTTCAAATTTTTAAAATATTGTTCTTTACATCAAGTGTGTGTTGTTTTCCAAAATTCAAGTTATATTTTATTTTATTTCAGATAAACTCAAAATTTATCTTGAACCATGCACTTAATTTACATCTTATATAATTTTGATGTTATCACTTTGATTATAAATCTCTCTTGTATCAAAAAGCACTATTACTGCATTAAATAAATTTTGAGTTTTGGGAAATGATCTTGCTACTTCTTGAACCAAGAACACATTCTCACATCTTAAAAATGATTTGTTGCAAAGTTCAAAAATGATACTACATAGTAGTCTTAGTTCCTTAAGCAAAAAATTTCCCTTGCTATCCTATCATGCGCATGGTCTAGAATACTGAGAATTGGCAAAAGGACAAGCTCCCCCCTACCCGAATAAAATCCCTTGCCCTACGTCTAATCTGGGCAAGTATCCCAAAAAAGAAAAGAAAAATAAAAAGAAAAAGAAAAAGAAAAAGAAAAATAAAAATAAAATAAGAAGAAAAAAAAGCAATAAAATCCCCTTGTTCAAAAATGGATAAGAAATCCCTATTCCAAAAATTAGAAGAAAATAAGGGGGTAGTGAGCTTGAATCCCTGGAATTCCTTAGTTATTTGAAAGCCATGAGGTAAGCCCCATAACAGGTGGTTTGTGCCCAACCCGCTTGACCTTGGGTAATCCCTTTCACATGGCGACATGTCTGTCACATTAGCGACCTTCTTTTGTATAGACCAATGTTCGCTTGTGGATTAGCTAGCTTTTGGTAACTTGACTTACATAGTAGTTCGGTACAATGGCATGCATAAAATCATGGTTAATGAACATTTCACTTGCACACACATTGGTTCATAAAATTTTGCTTGTATCACTACCTTACTCAAAATTGGTAAATTAATTTCACAAAAACACACACATTTGATCCTTGAGAGATTTTGTATCATTGTGTCAAATCAATATGGATAATGGACTCACTTATCACACATCGGTTCTTGATAAATTTGATTTTATCTTAGAAATAAGTTAAAATATTTCTTTAAAATTTGCTAGACAACATTTTATCATTATTCATTCATTACATAAAATTTTTTCAAAATCTCCAAAAATAACTCACTCCAAAAAGAACTTGTAATCCAAAATCATTTATCATACATCGCATTTTTGACTTCGCGATGATGGTATAATTCCTAGGAATTATTCTTCTCAAATTTCACACTAGGAATTCTATGCCTAGCGCAAGTCATCTTTCTCAATTTTTAGGTTTAAATCATTTCATATGGCACAATGATTTGTTATACATTAATTTGCATTTTTATGAAACAAACAATTTCATATTATCATGCATTGCATTTTTGACTTCGCGATGATGGTATAATTCCTAGGAATTATTCTTCTCAAATTTCACACTAGGAATTCTATGCCTAGCGCAAGTCATCATTCCCAAATTTTCATGCTTAAATCACAACCAATAAACCTCATCAAAATATTTCTTAAAAATCAAATTTTTCTCAAAAACAAAATCAAACATCTTCTTTTATCACCATAAGCCTCAAGATTATACTTGAGCACCACAAAAACATTTCTATTTATTAGCAATACAAAATTCTTCACAACAGGATTCGCTTCATGACCTAGCGAGCACTGATCTCCACCAACGGTCATATAACAACACAACATCCTCCGAGGAACATTGCTAATCTACTTATTTCATCATTTTACCAAAACATCTTTTCAAAAACATATTTTTCAAAAAAAACACATTTTCAAAAATCTAAATCATATTTCATTTTAAGCATGATTATAAGAAATTTAAACATCATAAAAATTTTAATTAAATGCAATCAAATCATACAAAATCACATAATACAAGGAGGTCAATATATATATATATATATATCTCAAAAATCCATGTACAAAATAGAGTTAGATTGGTATGCCACAATCCTCAAAAATCGGCATACTCAGTCAATAAGGATATATAATACAAAAATGTGTCTAAGTGAGCCCACCCTAGACTCCTCTCGAGCCTCTAGAGCTCGTAGCATCATCCTCTCTGCCAGGGGGTGGTGGTGGTGGTCGGAACTGTCCTCCTACTGTTGTCATCCTAGAGGAAGTCACCCTAGTAGTAGAGCGAGATGATGATCCTATGCGAATAGGACCCGCAATATCAAGAGGTATAGCTTGTCTCTGCTCTACAGGTACCACCATAAAGTATAAGGTCTGGTAAAATATGGTCTGTTGTATAGACCTCACTAGCTCATCCCCCATGTTGCTCCTCCTAGATTGAGTAGTCTGAGAAGGCGTAGGAGCTGGAGCCACATCTCCCTGAGTCACCTGAGCCCGTGCCTGTGCGAGCTCTACCTCTAGAGTCTAAATCCTACTCCTCAGACCCGCATCTTGTGCCTCTAGAGACTCAATATTAGTCTTCTGGGAGGCATTCTCCTTTGTCATCCTAGTAACCTCAGCCCGTAGAGTAGCCATATCACTGCTCTCCCCCTCCTCCATGATCCTCTTGCCCTTATCGGGTATCTCAGGTACATCACCCTATTGAGGAGATGCTACATGCTCCTCCTCCACCCTATCATCCACCACCTGATGAGAAGAGGCCCTCCTCTCCTCCCTGACCCTCTCCCACCTCAACCGATACTGGTGTCCACCTCTAGTGCATGGACCCTATCGCCTAGGATGTATCTGTATCCTCGACTACTGACTAGCTGAGCATCGTTGTATAACTCGATCAGATGCCTACTCTATAGCACTCCTCGCCAGGGTCAGTCTAGCAGGATGAATCCTCATATACCACTGATGGTACCTATCAGTCACCCCCACATCATCACCATCTACCATCTGTACTGGATCATCGTTAGGCTGAGGATCCAAAAACTAAGCCAGGTTGGGAGTCCCACTGATAGTGGTGGGATCCTGAGTAGATCTAGCAAAGGTGATATTCCTATGTTGAGGAATATCCTACTGTAGCCCAAACTATCATTGCACCCAATCAAAGTGGTGCAACTCCACCTCTCCCTGGTCCATCCATAGCCATATGGTCCACCTAATGTGGGCCAGCTCGAATGCATCCTCCCCCCACCCCGAAAGCTCTCTCCAGGGCCTCCATGTAATATCCTCTACCAATAGCTCATCTAGGATTCACCTCGTAACATCGAGGCTAACCCATCTCCGATGTCCTACTTGTATAGGCCAGTAAAAGATCCTGGGTCTATCATCCTCTACACCGGGTTGGCCATCCACTACTTGAACTAGAGGAAGTCCCATAAGATCATTGGATAGCTATGTGCTCCCAGCACCACACCTATAGAAAATATGTCAAAACCAAGCCCTTCCCTTCTTTGTAAACCACCCTGTGCAAAAATTTGTACAACCTACAAGAAGGAATGGACCCCAAGAAAATTGCACACTCTAATCTCTCATGTTGTAGACCACCTCTGCTAAGGTCCACAATAGGTGGCATCCATTGATATGGCATAATACCAGGCCTCCTACGATGCCACTCAACAAAACTATCAAACGAGAGACTCCCTCTATCTCCCCAAGCCTGTCAATACTAACCCCACCCTTTTTCAGTATGAAGCTAGGGTCTTCGGTCAACCTCCTCATTGCTTGGCCTTGGTTTCCAGATGCAGCTATATGTACCCCCCTCAATGGTAACCTCAAGATCCTCTAGACATCCTCTAGAGTAGGAGTCATCTCCCCTATCGGTAACCAAAAACATGATGACTCTGGATACCACCTCTCTACCAAAGCCGTCAGTAACCTCATATCCACTGGGATATGTGGCATCTCCACCACATGTCTCAACCCCACTGCCTCTAAGCATGTTCTCTCAATAATTGAGAGAGCATCCAAGTCTACCTGGAGAGTGGCATATCTCCACTCCTAGTTCTTTAGTTCAGCCATCTATCAAAAACAACAAAATTATAGTTAGATAATCAATAACAGGATAGCAAAATCATATCAAATTGTTCAAAATCGTATTAAAATATGAGATCGTATCGATCAGGTGATATCGTATTGATTTCATGATATCGTACATTACGATATCGCTAAAATCGGTCTGATATCGACCTCGATCAGACCGATTTTTGTGATATCATACGATACAATATCATGAAATCGGGTCGATTTCATCGATATCGTATCATACGATATCGCGAAATCGCTACGATTTTGTGAAATCGTTACGATTTCGCAATTAGGGCCACGTGACATGCCCTAAAAATCAAAAAATAAAATAAATTAAAAATGAAAACATGAAAAATTTAAGCTACATGAGTGAAGAATGCTTACCCTGAGTGCTCCGTCTCCAGCTCGAACCAAATCGGTGCGATGGGAAGCTCCTACCATGTTTTCTCCAGAGCTCCAGAGTAACAAAAGACAAAGTGACAAATGAATTGAGTTTTAACTTTATTTTCTATTTTTATGTTACCCTTAAGGCAGAATTTTTTCGAGTTTTTCTTCAAACGAAGGATTTGACGTAAAACTCGAAGGGGGTATCACACTTAATGCAGTTCACAATAAAATTTCAAATCTTAAACTTTTTTGCAATAATTTTTTGCTTTCTCGTAAAGTGTGCCAATCTTTTCTTTAACGTATTTTTTCAAAAATACGCTAAAGAGGGGGCAAAATGTAACACCCTAAAATTGACCCATTTACATAAAAAGACAAAAATATTCAAAAAGTGATCAAAAGTGATAACTATTGCATTTATTACCTTGATTTTCGTGCTTTGCTAACAAAATCGGATTAGGTTGACAAGATCGTAGTACTATCCTCAAAATCGTAATATGATTTTGTGTACGATCTCTACGATCGTAATACAATTTTGTGTACGATATCTACGATCATAATATGATATTTCTCAAAAACCAAAAAATAAATTTAGATAAACGACAAACCAGTTACAATGTTCTTTGTCCTTACCTATGCAACCATGCGGTAGTTACGGGATCGGATCCGTCGATCAGCCCAACTTAGAAGGAGTTGCAACCAAGTTTGTTTGTAGCCTATTTTCATCAGTTTGATCAACCTATTTAATCAGGCACCCCTCCCCTAAAATTCCTCCTGGTATTCCTAATGCATTGATATAATTTCACACTTTAGTTCTGGTTATTTTGTTGTTGCCTGCAGGATCAAAGGATACAGTCGGCTATCGGATTGCTATGATCTTGCGATTGTAATACGATCTTGCAATCATAATATGATATTGCTTAGTCATAATATGATCTTGCCCTGGGTGATACAATCTTGCTTGCAGGTCACTTGGGGGAAACCCCAAGCTTTGGTTTGCATTTCTTAACACCTTGTTTGCATATTTATTATTTAATTTATCATTTTCCATTGCATATAAAGTCATATTTAATCATTTGCATCCTTGGAGTTCACCAATTTGCATTTAATTGCATACTTCACATAGTTCAAAGCATATACATGTTAATTCTTGTTAATACTGCATTCGATAAGTCTTATATGAGCTAGTCTATTGTTCAATAAATTCTGTAGCACATTTTATTTTTTTTTTTTTGCACTCTACCCATGAAACTATAGGTTTCTATCAAAATCAGAACTGTCGGTCTTTGATCAGCAAGATATGATCTTGTGATCGTATTACGATTTTGAAAATCGTAATACGATATCAATCCTATTTTGTACGATCTTGCCTACAAAAAAAATTATTTCATTAGAATTTCGAATATAGGTTAGAGTTTTAAATCACTTTTTAGGCATTGCATTGTTCATTTAAGCTCTATTTTCTATTGTTTGTTGTTTTCATACAAACCAAAATTACATATAGATTAGCATAGTTGCATATTGGCCAAACACTAGGTGATTGTGAGGTTTTTCTAAAAGGAACACATCAAAACAAACTCCCAAAACCTAGGCGTGGAAACTACCATAAAATATTTCTTGGTGAACCCTAAACAATTCATCAAAAAATCACCAAAGAAGACATGAACTCAAGTGTCTCTCTTCAAGGTGTAGACCTATCATTCCCACATTCCCCTTTGAGGCACAAATCCATTAGCTTGAAGGAAAGGAGTGCATAAATTTTAGACCTACATAGTTGACACTCAAGGTGAATAACGGTTGCTCGTATTCCTAGATATAATACCGACAAGCTATGCAGTGTTCAGGTCGAGTCCTTTTTTGTATTTTTCTTAAGACAATATGCATATAGTATAGAAATAAAATGTGTTTGAATACATGAAATTTATTCTGAGGTGTGAATGGCTATTTTAGAATGTGTCTTAATAATGATAATATATTGTTTAATACTCTATGGAATTCTTTGTGACTTATATGTTGTGCATAGCACTATTTAAAAATAGAATGGTGTCTTCTGAGAAGATATAATTACCAAGGGATATAAACCATGCTTTTGAATTATAATTTTATGTAAAGTCAGTGGTGGTTTCTTAATGGTAGCTATAAGATAATGATTTCCTATAGAATATTTTGTGTGCTGTACTATACTACATTGTTTGTTGAATTCATATAGTTTATGCATTCATTAAAGGGCCAAGCTAACCCAAGAATATTGTTGAGACCCAAAAATACCTCATTATTACACAATGTTTGACATATAAAAACTGCCATATTACCAAACATGACAAAGTTAATTGTCAAATAGTTGATTAGAATATATTATTTGTTAAGTGTTTGCATGATTTTATGTTAAGAACACTATATCTTTGTTTTTGACTATTTTTAGCATTTTGTGACTGTTTTTTCTTGATTAAGTAGCAAATAAAAATATGCATTTCAATTAGCCAAATGTGGTATGCTGATATCCATTAACTTCACAATGATTTTTGAATGTTTTCCTACCATTCAAATTATTTGAAATCCACATTGGATCCAAATTTTTAGGACTATCATAAATCTAAAAATATGCAAAAAATAACCATATAAAAATTAGCAAGCTATCACTTTATAGGAACACCTTGAATTTGTCAAACAAAGTATGAGAAAATGTATGGAATAAGTTTAGAAGGACTAAATAAGACATATGACCTATTTAGAAGCATTCCCACATGGTCTAAATAGGTAGCAATAGGCAAAAACAAGAAAATGCAGAAATCACCATGTAAATTCTAGCCAGCTGCCAATGAATGGCAAGGCCTAGAATTTACCAATGGAGAAGGATGAAATCAGTTGGAATCACCTCCTGGAAGTTGGATTAAATGACCTACATAAAATAAATAGCCAAAATGAACATTCTAAATGCATTTTTGAGCATCAAGTGCACCTACAACTAGTTATTCTGAAGATCTTTAGAATAACAGGGAACATGCTTCTTTTTGAATATCTATGGTTTCTAAGAAATTGAAAAGGTAAAATAAGGTTGAGGAGATATAGGAAAATATTTCTACAACTATATCCACCATTCCTTTTTGACCAAAAGATATAACTCATGAGAAAATATCAACTAATGCAGCTGATCCTGTCCTAAAATAGACCCATATTAGTTGCAAAAAAATAGGCAAATAAGTTGTAATATAGGAAAATGATATTTTAAAGTGGATACAGGTGTACAAAGATATTATAAGACTTAAAATGTACTACTACCATTGAATATGCCTTATAAGGGCCAATGAGTACTGCTGTAGCACAAAATGTCCAAAATTACACTTATTTCAGATTCAAAATTATTGGCAAATCACTAAAAAATAGCAAATTGGTTGATTTAAGCATGAGATATTTTGTAATATTTTATTATAAATAACACAACTCCCTTATTATTTGATTTAAATAGAAATTAGAATAGAGGAGAGGAGTTAGTAGCAGCAAATAGGATAGTACAACAATTCTCTATAACAGTGTCAGCATGTTTTGACAACAATAAAAGTGTAGTTCTTTTGTCAATTTCTATTCATGAGAAAGTGTGATTGTTAATTATTTAAGGTGTTTTTTTCCCACTTTTTTCTATATCAGGAAGCATGGGCCCACTTTCAGGCCTAAAAGGAGGATTTTCATGATAGGGTTTTTGTAATTTTGCTGCAGTAGAATTAACAGATTGCTTGTTAGATTTCATTTTCTTGTTTTAATTTTGTATGATGTTATTTATATTTTCCATTATGTTTATATGTAGCATTTGTTTGTGTGTCAGCTGAAAAATTAGATTAGACATTTGTTTCCATTGTTTCCTCTACTTTCAATGTTCCTCTATTTTTTATGTTTCAATAAATTTCAATTTTTAGCAGATTTCATTTTGTTGTCAATTCTTGTAGTAGAAGCTTGACGACCTTTTGTGGTAGGACATTGACAGGTATTTTTAGCATAATTTTTATTTCTAAACATAGTTTCAATTCTATAAGAGTAAACTAGGTTTCAATTCTATAAGTGTAATTTAGGATTTCACTTCAACAACATTTTAATTCTGTTATTTCAATTTTGCAAAAGTAAATTAGATTTCAATTTAGCAATTTTCAATTCTTGCAATTGTAGTTAATTGTCAATTTTTGCAACTTAGATTTAGTTTTCAATTCCTATAATTTAATTTAGTTTCCATTCTACAGACTAGGTTTAGTGTGACACCAAAAGGCTAAACCAAAATATGTTTCACCCAATAAATGCTTGAAATTTGAATGCCTAAATTTGTACTTTACCCTAAACTTATATCGTAGACAACCTTGGACACCACCCCAGATTGATAAATCATTAGATTAAATGATGTTATTAATGACATGCATTATTTTGGCATCCTTGTCAGGGAACACGACATTGTTAGAGGGTAAAAGTAGTCAAATAGTTATTATTATGCTAATTTGTGAAGTTCAGAGTAAAATATAAATATAATAACTGGTATAAATAATAATTATTGATAGTTGCATTTCAGTCCATTTAGAAAACAAGAGAGAAACCATAGGAAGATGATATTCACACTTAGGGGTTAAATTGCCTATGTTTGAAATTCTTGATAAAAATTGAAATAAATTCATCATCCTCATTATCAGGAAACATAAGATCTCTTGAAAAATTTAGAGGAGCCATCTACTGGTACTGACCTTTTTATATCCATATCATCAGGGTAGTATAAAAACATTTGTACTAGGTGTTGAGAAGACATCATGGCAGATATACAAGACTATACCTTGAAAAAAACAACCATATCAGCTACTTGTAGCATTTGTTCATAGGGACATCACTAATAAATGTCATTTACTTTCGCAACTCAAAAATATCCTACAAATGCAAAATTTGTTGCCTAGTCTGAATTCTTCTCAAGAAATATCTCAACAACAACAAATAGAGCAAGTAAAACAACCACTACCTCTATATGGCCAATCTAAATAATATAGGATATGCAGCCCCTCTATGTAGCTGAATCTGGTAAAAATACTGCAGGAAATGTTATTGACTGTAGTAACATCCAACTATGCTCAAACAAGACCTTACCTAAGCTTGAAAAGATAAAATTCAATGGAGATACACAAGAATCCTTTAGTCTAGAAACAAAGCAATCAACCCTGGATAAAGAGGAAGAAGAAATAGAAAAACTACACATAGAAAGTTTACTTCCATTGAACTCCTTAGTAAGCAATTACAAAAGGGGTAAATTTTGTCATCCTATGAATGAAACAAATTGAAGTACAACCAAAAAAATTCTTGAACATTATTAGATGGATGACTTATGAAAAAAAAGTAAAATTGTTTGTTGTTTTGAAACAATATTTCAATTCTTTTGTATGGAAATACAAGGGTATGTCAAGATTTTATCATGATATATGCACTCATAGGATATATATTGAAAATGTTAAACTTGTGAAATAGATGCAAATGCAATTAAAGTCTACCTTAAGAGTTATTGTCTAAATTGTAATAAAGAAACTCTTGGAGTTTAGATTAATTTATCCAAATTTTGATAGTCGATGGATTCCTCCATTAGTTATTATTCCAAAGAAAAATAGGAAACTGAGACTGTGTAAATATTGTCAAGAACTGAATATAGTCACACATAAGGACCATTTTCTATTTTATGATCATATGTTATACATACTCAATTTCACACTGCATGAACTAGTTTATGATAAGAAACCACATTTTTCTATTGAAATTGAGTTACTAATGCTTTTAACATCTTTGGGAATTGGTATTGAATTGTTTTAAGTATATATTGACAAGATTTTGTAGACTAGGTGGCATGGAACACACTTTATTGAAGAAGTTTTTAGATATGGAGTAGTGCTTCTTTCTCCCATTGGTGATTCACGGAGGAAGTTGGTGGTGAATGGATATTGCTTTCGGGTATACCATGCACCATTAACTAAGGAGGAGTTATTGAGGGAGGTTGAACAATTGGATGTACATAGGATGGAGGATAATTTCTCTTCCATGTCAGATTCAGAGTGATGATTAAAAGTGATGAGTGTCGTTGTTCATTCATCATTTAATCATTATATGTGTTAGTCTAGGGCGGTGTCCAAAGGCTGTATATGATAGAAGGTGTCACAGCTACAGGTTCAATTCATTCAATAACAGGGTTTTATTGATGGAATAGTTAGTGTTTTTGGGATTTTTTGTGTGGCCTCTAATTCCTAGAACTGGAAATCAAATTACAGAAAATAAAGTTGAATTAAAACTTGCAAGAAAAACAAAATCTGAAATAGCAGAAAATGAAATGTTGCTAAATTGAAATTAACAGAAAGGTAAATTGTAGAATTGAAATCACACACAGTTGTAGAAAAATAAACTAACTACAATTCCTTGAGCATGTTCTAAATCTAGAAATTCAAACTATCATCTATTGCAAAACTGAAAAATGTCACAAATCTGGAAATTACAATAAAATGACAAAAATTTGGAAATTGCTGCAGATTTGGAAAATGACAGAAAACTTGAAGTTGCTGCAAATCTAAAATAGAAATATTGAAGTTGCATGGAATGATGGAAAAATGTTGTCAAGACTGAAATCTAAATTTAAAGCTGCTAAAGAAGTGAAAACTGGCAGAATTCTGCTAACCTGCTACAACAAGAAATTAGCAATGTATTCTGTCAGAAGATGCCTTCCTTTGGTCCTGCAAGTGGCCCTTGCTTCTAGAACTAGATGAAGGTGAAGAGTTATGCTAAAGAAACTTAAATGCTAATCATCAACTCAACATGCTAATTGACAACTAAAAACTGCACCTTTTATTAAATCTGGAAATGCATTACAATAATGCAAGAAAAACCTACAGATTACTGTTCTGCTACATAAATAACTGTACTCTATTGTCTATTTCTCTCCTATATGCCTATATGCCTATATTTCTATATTCTATATGCTCAACCATGCTGGGAGCTTTATTATTTATAATGTAATGCTGATATGCTTGGTTGCTGATTTGCAAGGATTTACAATTGTTTGTCAACTGTTTCCTAAAATGCATGAGCTTGCTTTGTCAAACTTGATCCATTCAACATTATTGAGCTACATTCATTGAGGAAATCAGTTAATATGAGTTGGGGCAACTTTCTGGTCAATTGCCGATACTTTCTTCTACTGATCTGTCACTTTTTTACCATCCTCTGTTGTTCCTGTGCTATTCCCTATTCTTGCGCTATTATTCCTGCACTGCTCCAAAATAATAGGAAGTGACATTTAATTACTATTTCATGCTCTAAACGTGTAGGGAAGAAGTGTTTGACCGCCTAGAATGTTTTCCTTTATCTTGTACATCCTTTTTGCATTGGTGGCACGTGCTGGAGTGACTATTTCCAAGCCCTGCTATAAATGTATAGTTGGATGGAACTATCACAGTCACAGTCAATTTGGACAAGGTCTTTGGTGCCTTTTGCATTTGAATTAGCTCAAACAGAGAAATACTACTATTAAGCACCAAACACTCAACAATTACTACTGATTTTAAATTACTACTGACAAATTAGCTGAAAACAGGTGAAACTGCAGAAATAAACAGTAAAAATGAATATGCACTTAACATTTTAGAATATGCAAATATCATTACATAATGCATTTTACCCAAAATTAGCATAGAAAAAAAATAAAAAGGGTGATTCAAATAAGTAGAATGTATCCAAAAAGTGTTCATAGATGAGGCAATTCCTGGCCTCATCAAAAATTTTGAAAAAAAATACAAGAAAAGTAAAAAGAGAATAATCTTGCTTGAAAACTTCCTTCATGGGCACAAGCAAGACAAGAAAAAAAAAACAAAAGAAAAGAGAAAAAAAAAGAGAAAAAATTGCAACAAAAGGCATGTCCCACAAAATGAGGATACATGAGGACAAGCATCAATTTTAGCATGGAGGAGGAACAATGAAGTCAATACTTCATTTCTAGCAATAAGGAGGTAATGATGACATAAAAAGGCTCTTATTACTCATATGAAAAGGACGGTTGCATCATTGTTGCAAGTTTTAGTAGAAAAATATGGTGTTTTCATACAAATATTGACATGTTTTTGTAGATGAAGGATTGTTCTTATCCAAATAAGAGAGATATTCTCTCTCATTGAAGCATTTAAAAAAAAAGGATAGAATTTGGTTGAAAACCAAAAATGGCAGCCTCTTATGATGAAAAATAAATAAAAAATAAAAATAAAAAAATGAATAATTCAGTAGTGAAAACCTCCATGAGGTGCTGCTGAGTTGGCTTGCATGAAAATTGGTTTTTTGGAGTGCATTGTCTTGTTAATCCACCCATCATTGTTCCACCATTGTACAAATCTCACACTGCACATGTGTTATGTTTATGCTTTCATATAGCTTGCTAGCAATCATCAGAAACAACTTGTAAGGTGCATGATCAATTTTTAGGACAGTAAGGTATGTGTTTCTTGCATTTAACTCATAGTAAGAATTTAGCATTTAGTGTATGATAATCGATATTTGGCATAAACTATTCATACAATATTGGCAAGTTGAAAATGAAACATGTTCAAAATGTCAAGAAACACTCCCTTCTGCCCTTAGTTGCATGGGAACTTCAAAACTATGCAAAAACCTGATTTTGGGACAGACATGGTAGCAATTCTATTTGAATTAGCAGGGTAGTTTTTAGAAGGAGAACTACAATTTTATATCTCACAATTATCTCATAAATTTGAGGAAGATAATCTAGAAAATGCACCTAAAATATTCTATTTTACTACTGCTGCAATAAAATAACAATATACAAAATGAAGAATAGCATCTAAATAAAAGGATAAAGAAGGGATTTTTGATGTTTAGAAGGCTTACATACCCTAGAGATGGGTCCAGAATAGAATCTACAACTAAATTTTGCATATGAGGTCATTTTTGCATTTTTAGATGCATATTCAAAATAAGTAGAGACATCTTCGAAATAATAGTCTTATTCTGAAGATCTTTGGAATAAGACAAAAATTATGCCAAAAATTCTTGAAAATGTTGCAGAATAGCAAAAAAAGTAGAACACATCAAATATTGAGGTTCCTAAAGCTCAAAATCATCCCACCACAAGTAGTACATCCCTCAAAAAGGTTTAAAATTGAATTTGTGTCAATTTTATTTTAGAGGTGCAATACAATAGAAATAAGCATCTAGGTTGAAATGTTGTCAAGATAGAAAATTCCACCAGTAGTAGTGCATATGTCAAATATGGTTCCATTAGAAAAATACAATAAGGCTATTGCAAGATGAATCACATGATACCAAGCCTTTAACAGGTACCTTGCAACACTAAAACTTGTAGAAGGGTAGAAAAAGAGTCAAAACTGCAGGAATTGCAAAAATTGCAATATTGAAGGATGTAAGTGCGGAAGTTAAAGAGTTGCAAGTTGAAAATGAAAAAAATATATACAAGAAATAAAAAGCAGAATAAAAAAAAATAAAATTGTAGGAACTACAAAATTGAAAAAAAATTGCAAGGTTATAGAAAAGTGAAATACATGTGCTTAAATTACAAAATGCTTGATGTAGTGCAGCAAGGAGAAATTTCATGGGTAGTAGGTGGAAAAGGATGTTGTTCACAAAGATAAAACCTGCATATTACTATGGCCTACTATGATGCATGAGCGCATGCATCAGTTCAAGCTAGGGGAATGATGAGGCCCAAAAATGCCTCATTATTGCACAATGTTTGACATATAAAAACTACCATATTACCAAACATGAAAATTTTAATTGCCAAATAGTTGATTAGAATATATTATTTGTTAAGTGTTTGCATGATTTTATGTTAGGAACACTATATCTCTATTTTTGACTATTTTCAACATTTTGTGATTGTTTTTGCTTGATTAAGTAGTAAATAAAAACATGCATTTAAATTAGTCAAATGTGGTATGTTGATATCCATTAACTTCACAATGGTTTTTGAATTTTTTCTTGCCCTTCAAATTATTTTAAATCCACGTTGGAGCCAAATTTTTAGGACTGTCATAAATTTGAAAATCTGCAAAAATCAGCCATATAAAAATTAGCAAGCTGTCACTTTATAGGAACACCTTGAAGTTGTCAAGAAAATAATTAGGAAATGGATGGAATAAGTTTATAACAACTAAATAATACATATTATCTATTTAGAATCATTCCCACATGGTCTAAATAGGTAGCAATAGGTAGAAACAAGAAAATGCAGAAATCACCATGTAAATTCTAGCCAACTGCCAATGAATGGCAAGGCCTAGAATTTACCAATGGATAAGGATGCAATCAGTTGGAACCACATCCTAGAAGCTACATTAAATGACCTACCTGAAATAAATAGCCAAAATGGACATTTTGAATGTATTTTTGAGCATCAAGTGCACCTACAACCGGTTATTTTGAAGATCTTCGGAATAACAAGGGAACACGCTTCTTTTTGAATATATGTGGTTGATGTGATATAGGAAAATATTTATATATATGTCTCCACCATTCCTTGCTAACCATAAGACACATCTCATGAGGAAATATCAACTGATGTAGCTGATCCTGTCCTGAAATAGACCCAGATTAGTTGTAGAATAATAGGCAAATAAGTTGTAAGATAGTAAAATGATATTTTAAAGTGGATACAGGTGTACAAAGATATTCTAAGACTCCTCAAATGTACTTCTACCATTTAATATGTCTTCTAAGGGCCAATGAGTGCTGCTGTAGCACAAACTGTCCAAAATTACACTTATTTCAAATTTAGAATTATTGGTAAATCACTAAAAAATAGCAAATAGGCTGATTTGAGCATGAGATATATTGTAATGTTTTATTATAAATAATACAACTTCATTATTGGTTGAGCTAAGTATAAATTAGAATAGAGGAGATTAGTTAGTAGCAACAAATAGGACAATACAACAATTCTTTATAACAATTTTAGCATATTTTGACAATAATAAAAATGCAGTTCTTTTGTCAATTCATGTTCATGAGAAAGTGTGATTGTTAATTATTTAAGAAGTTTTTTTCCCACCTTCTTCTAGATCAAGAAGCATGGGCCCACTTTCAGGCCTAGAAGGAGGATTTTCATGACAGGTTTTTCTATAATTTTGCTGCAACAGAATTAATAGATTGCTTATCAGATTTCATTTTCTTGTTTTAAGTTTGTGTGATGTTCTTTATATTTTCCATTATGTTTATATGTAGCATTTATGTGTGTGTCAGCTGAAAAATTATATTAGACATTTGTTTCCCTTGTTTTCTCTACTTTCCATGTTCCCTTATTTTTTTTATGTTTCAGCAACTTTCAATTTTTATTAGATTTCATTTTGTTGTCAATTATTGTAGCAAAAGCTTGATGACCTTTTGTGGCATGACATTCACAAGTATTTTTAACATAATATTTATTTCCAAGCATCATTTCAATTTTACAATAGTAAACTATGTTTTAATTTTGCAAGTGTAATTTAGGATTTCAATTCAACAACATTTTAATTCTGTTATTTCAATTTTGCAAAAGTAAATTAGATTTCAATTTAGCAATTTCCAATTCTTGCAATTGTAGTTAATTGTCAATTTCTACAACTTAGATTTAGTTTTCAATTCCTACAATTTAATTCAATTTCTATTTTGTAGACTAGGTTTAGTGTGACATCAAAAGGCTAAACCAAATTTGTTTCACCTAATAAATGCTTGAAATATGAATGCCTGAATTGTACTCTGCCCTAACCTTCTATCATAGATAGCCTTGGACACCACCCCAGATTGATAAATCATAAGATTAAATGATGCTATTAATGATACACATCAAATCTCTTAATATTTTAACCTTTAGGCGGAGGTCCAAGGTTCAAATCTTGGGCCTCGCTGAACTGAACGCTTGTCCCTTTCCTGGTGCTTTCAGCGACATAAAAGGTTTAAAATTATTATGGCATGGTGGTTATAGGGGCGGACTGCATGAAGATCTGTGTGGCAGCTTCCGATACGGACAACGTAGAATACTATGGCGGCCATAAAAGCTAGATAGCCTGCCCAAATTTGTGGCGGCTACCGATTCCACCATGTAAATACAAAAAAAAAATATTTCAACCTTCAGTCCATCATCAAGGGTGTCCGGTGGAATGCTAGACGAGATGACCAGCGTTTCTAATGCGGGTCTACCATGAATGGGCTAGACCAAAACTCCATGTGTTGCTACAGTGACATGTCAATAATAAAAACTGGTCCTTGGTGCGTGATAATGGAAATATTAAAGGATTTGTTTACTATGATAAAGAGCATATAGTATGGAAGAAAAATATGTCATCCCTTATTTTGAATATTATAATTAAACAGAGAAATATTCTCTCCTCAAAGATAATGTAGTGGTTGCATATCATTTTCACTTATTTTTATTGGATTATGTTTTTATTTAAATTTTAAAATGGAAAAACTTTGTAGCACCAAAGTTCTATGTGTAAAATAACCTAAGATATAAAATTATGTTGAACTTTATACCTTATCTTCAAGATTTTTTAAATCTTTTGAGAGTTATATATGGCCAACCAAATTAAAGCTTTCAATAAAATAGTCATTAAAATTTGTAATTTGTCTGTAGTGTTATCTGGAGATCCTTCTATAGGTTCATATATTTTTTTTGTGTGTAGCATTACCTAATGGAAACCAAAATTGTATTGTGCACTGTGTTACCAACAAATTTGGAAGTTTAGAAACTCGTCTAGGAATTCATAGGTTATTTGGAAGGCCATGGAATTACTGGCCATGCGAGAATGTTAAAATACTATCCCTTATAATTTGTGAAAGCCCATAATTCAAATTGAGAGCCCTGAATTTATTAAACATAAGGTTTGTCTATGTTCTCTTGGAAGATGTAGAGAAATAATGGTAATTATAGGTAGCACATTTTGAAAATAGCAAATAAAATATTGAAAATTGTATTTCATTATTCTGATATGCGAAATATATTTTGAGGGGTTAATATCAAACTCTCATTGTTGGAAACATACAAGTAATGTTCTTGCATGATAAATTTTATTGAAATAAAATTTATGTTATAAGATTATGTGGCTATGTTATTGTCTTACTTTCTAGGAGAAAATTAACTTAATTATTTATTGTTTTAAAAATCATTAGATCATTTATTTAAAACCTATAATTATAGGTTCAAAAAATGTCATGGCTCTAAGGAAAAACATGTAGCTTAATTTATATGGTAAACCTTATATTTTGGAGAAAATGCCTACTAATTATCTATGGATGAAAGATAGCCTGAGATCACCATTTTATAGATAATGAGAAGTTATTAAATATAACCATTAAAAGTACTGCATATTACCGTCTGAAATCATAGGTGAATGTGTAGCAAACAAAAAACCTCAAACCAATGAGTAGGCATGTAGCATCATTATTAACTTAGGTTAAGATAATGAACAGAATTTAAACAATATGTTATGTATGTTTTCAAAATGTTAAGCATGCAATAGGGTTGTATTATGTTTAGGTTTTATTTCTTAAGTGAGAATCCTCATTATAAAGTTTAACTACTTTAGTAAGTTTACATGTGATCACATAAAAGTAAACAAGATACTTGTTATTAGAAAAGAAAGATATTTTACTTGTGTATTCCAATAGTAGATTATGATAATCATTAATTTAGGTGGAATTTATTGGAATTTATTGTAATTGATTAGTTATGGCTAATGTTTTTACTTGCAGTCATATTATTTATTAACTTAACTTGATTAATTTTCAAAAAAATTTAAATCCTTTTAGAATGTTATGGTGGATATTAAATAAAATTCGAATAGAATATACAAACACATCAAACTAAAACATAAAATATGATCATACGTAAACTTCAAGAAGGGGGTATGCATTCCTTTCAATAAGGGAAATCTAACCAAATTATAGTGTTTATCGAGAAGGATGGCACTCACTCAACTCTGATAGTTTGTAGTGGTGACTATTGAGAATCAAAGGTAATTGTTTTCCAACATGCCAAAAAGTATAGTGGTCCTATGCTGTTGAGAGTAAAGAACAATGGAATGGGACATCATTCCAGGTTACCGTATAAGTAGTATGTGAGGATGCTCATGTATCCTACTCCAGTTGTGGAATTGCCAACAAGACTCATGGCTAGGGAGCTAGTCCATGAAGTTGGAAGGTCCAATGATAGATGGTATGGGAAACATTACCGTTAACTGGAGCTTGGTATGAGACATTTGGTTAGAAAGTCATGCGATGGTGGAACCTAATTAAATATTATCTGAAGGTCGATGATTAGGCACTGGCATAGTTATGCTAACCCAAATCATGAACCTTTAAGAACTAACAAATCAGTGGACCAATAAAGACAAGAGTATGATTGTGAATCCAAGACCACCATGATTTGTGTAGGGGAATTAGTGCGTCCACCTTCCAGGTGTTATGGACACTGGAAGGGCAACTCCATGCCAATATCAAGGAAACTCGAGTAAGTATTAAGGATATTTTAAATGGCAACCTATCATGGGAAGTTGGCCAGTCTCAAGTACTTAAGATACCATCTGTAGTGGTAAATAGTCTTGAAGTGTGACCCTCTATGCTAAAGTACTAATACAAAGTTGGGTGTGAATGTGTCTATAAGTGAAATTTATGTTTGTATTTAGAAAAAAATTGAATTTGTATTTTAACAACCAGGTGAGTAGACCTGGGTTGTTACAATATTATTAGTCTATGGGTTCTAGGCTTTTTGTCTACCAAGCATTTGTTTGATTGAAAATTTTGCTTTTAACTAGCAAGGAGGGTGTATGATCATTTTTGGCAATGATTCTTGGATGAACACAATTTCCACTTTTGAGTGTTTGATTATTGACTTGATTTTGAAATGCAAATTTTATGATTATGACTACCCCCTCAAGTGATGAGTTGATGGAGGAGATGTAAAATGATGATAGTGACACATCGCTTGACCGAAGTGAGATTGTTAGCATGTTTGCCCTAGGAAAATGGTAATTTGTTTGTGATCACCTTGAATTGAGATGGTTGCTATTTTTTTGCAAAATCATGATCATCCTAGATGGTCGCTTTGCACCATGTGACCGTCCTAGATGACTATAGATGTGAAAATATATATAAGCCAAATTTCATGGAAAATGACTCATTTTTACCATTTGAGATGAGAGAAACATGAGATGTGGAGGAGGAGAGCTTATTTTGTGCCATAAAATGTTGTCATAATACCATTATACTAACCACATGGACCCATCAGGCACCATTTGAAAGCAAGAAATTTGCACCCGATAAAGTAAAACATAAATGCATAAAGCAACAAAGTGAATTTTTTTTATATTAATTTATGTTTCAAGGTTACAAAGAGAGTCCTCTCAAGAGCATATTTTTAGATGATATAATGAATTACAAATTTGGGATATGATTCCCCTATTTTTAAATAATAAGGTGCAATCTAAGTATTTTTGTACTAGAACAGTCCATTGGAAGTGGGTTTTCTAGGACTGCCATGTGAGGTTTGGATCTGCTATAGTTTTCTATCCTGGAGCCCTCTAACCTAAACACAAAGAAACTAGCAAATGAATCAATAGTATATGAGGGGCCCATCATAGTTGGACCCATATTGAATATGAAAATGATAAAAAAATTGAAAGACAAACACATGGATATGAAATCTGAGATCTAAACTAATGTAGAAATAGTAAATGAATAGATCAAAGATGAGATGCAATAAAAACTAAAAAAACTAATCACCTGACCATGACCATCTTAGAGTGAGATGGTATTTATCTACATACTTTATTAGGGTAAGAATTTTGATGTCATGAGCCTATGCATCAGTGTAACTAAGTTTGAACAACAACTTGGGTTGCACGAGGGTCATTTCAGGTGGATCTTCAGGAACATGCAAGTGGATGAAAGGATGTGGGTGATCAATGGGGTAATGTAGGAAATCATTCGAGGGAAGGGAAAATGACTTCAAATCTAAAGTGGAAATCTCATAGCATAGGGTTGGTCATGGGAGAACCTGGTAGATTTCTAGCAACATTTCATTACTCTAGAATTCAAATATTTCTCTCTTAAAACAAGGGGGGAGGGCACCATTCTAGAGGCTCCCAAGGTAAAATGTATGAAATTGCAAGTACCACTTAGGGTTATTCTACATGAAAAATAAGATACATGCCACTAAATGTTTACATGCAATTAACAAAATTATTTCATGTAGGGAATCCGATGTCAACACAATTTCATGCACCATACTAGCAGGTAGTTTCATTACTAGTTAATTTTTTTATCTTTGGCCTGGCATGACCATCTTGGGTTGAGATGGTCTCAATCTTAAGATTGCCTTGGATTGAGATGATCAATATTCCTATGGGGAATGTTTTCTGTTGCTTAAGGAAAAATATTAGATTAACCCTAAGGTTGCCCAATATGGAGGGTGTTGATGAGCAAAAGAATTGCTCATATTTTTGCATACGTTTCTAATATTTTGTGTGGCATTATTATATCATATTTGTACTTTTTATGAATATTTATATGCATTTAATGGTAAATTATCTATATTACCTAACTTGTGTGAAAAGTGTGCTTTGTGTGTAGATTTGATCATTTTCGTAGTTTTTTGCATAACTACGTTGAGGTCCCATTTGGACCTAGCATTATCTATTTTCAAAGGTTTTCAATGCATATTGTGGAAAGAGTACGACCTTAAATGAGAAAGGTGCCTTAATCCCATATTCCAGTGGGAAGGAATCTTACTCTCATATTCCAATGAGAAATATGCCTTACTCCTGTATTCTGATGGGAATACGCCTTACTCCCATATTCGAATGAGAAGGTGCCTTACTTTCGTCTTTCAATGAGAATGTGCCTTACTCCAGTCTTTCGATGAAAATGTACCTTACTCCTATCTTCCTATGGGAAGGATCCTTACCCCCGTATTTTGATAGGAAGGCACCTTAATCCCATATTCTGATGGAAAGGTGCCTTATTTTTGTTGATGAAGTCAAAGACGATTGACTCCACATAATTAGAATGAGGTACCTAACTCCCGATCATATGACACCTAATTATCGTTAACAATCGAACACGTTAGCTACCCTATTTTTGTATGAAATAGAGTAATGACTTCCAAAGGGTAGAATGTAAATAATGATGATGAAATAAACTAAAAATCAACTATTTATAGCAAAAGGTCAAGGAAGAATAAAAGTTTTTTGAATTAATTAGATTGCAGACAAATTATGTAGAGGAAACAATCTGATCTGAATGCATTGAATTATCTTAATTTGATGTGCAGTTATTGTAATTGCGTAAAATTAGTTACTGTAACAACAATCTAAATATTGTAATAGAGAAGTTTGAGCATTATATAAATGCATAGGACTTCTCTAAAAGAGGAGGAGGAGAAAAATAGAAGAAGAACTAGACTTAATTGTAAACTCATTTTTGAAATTAAATCATTTGAAATTAAATTATTTGAGTTTGCATACCTAGTTTAACCAGAAAAAACTACTAGATCTAGGACCAATCCTAGCCAGTATTCCTCCCCCTTCTCATTTATGTTCCTGTAGTTAATTTAAATTTTGTTAATTCTTATTTCCTGCATTTTATTATTTTTGCAATCTCATTTATTTATTGTTCTTTAATTTTTGCAAGTATGGTGTGATTTTATTTTTTGTAATTTAGTTTTAGTAAGATAAATTGGTTTGGGCTGAAATCATGCTATACAAAAACACCCCCCAAACTATAGAAGTATAGTGGACTCATATCAATGGTATTGTAATCAATATTTACCTAGTACTTCACAAGTTTACAAGCATCCCTATGTTGAAAATTAGTGAAAGAGCTATGACATCATGAGTAGAATTTAACCAATGTTTTTACCCCAACATTTTGGCGTCATTTTCGAGGAAGTTCTAATAGTAGACATTATTACAATACCCTATTCTACAAAATTTTTGATGTAATATGCAATACTTTTTCATCTGATTTTGCATGAGGCCACTAAGAAATAGAGGACCATATGGTAATTTTATGAAAGGTAAGAACCCACAAGTAAATTCTGAACTAGTTGTAGATTCTGAACCTAAAATAGTGTCCCCATAGTCACTTCTACTAGTGCATTGGACTGAACACCCTATTTTTACACAAATCTCTTCCATTTCCAATCATCCAAACATGAGAGAAGAGCAGATAATATGGAATCCTTTTTTTAGAATAACCCCATTTGAAGAGGATATGTTGTATGACTAGCAGTGGAAAGTTATTGAGGATGAAACCATTTCACCAACTGATTTGAAGATTCTTGTGTAGAAAACTTAGAACAACCACAAGGTCTTAGAAACTGCTTCAAGGACAATAGGTATATAGATCACATTTCCTAAAAATATGGCTAAGGTAGAATATACATCAACCAAATTTAGCTTCCCAATAGAAGAGGCTAGGGGAGATACAAAAATGAAAAACATATCCCCTACCCATCTTCCTACTTTCAAAGGATTCCCAATAGAAGATCCTAATATGTTTTTATTCAAGTTTTATCTCTTGTTTAGGTCTATGGATTATAATATGGATGCCTAGAAGTTGAAGTTATTTTATTCAACATTGGATGATTCAGCCTTGCGTTGGTTCATAAAATTGGAAAACAAGCAGATCACTACCTAGGAGGAGATGAAAAGGCTCTTCCTAGAGCAATACCAATATTTTGGTAGTTTAGACACCTAAAATGTGTCATGTCAAGGGCGACTACTCATATGGACATGCTACAAGACCATATGGAAGATCTTGGACATACTCCAAGATAGAGCAATGGTTTTAACCACTCAATTTGGGATCCTTGGCCTAATCAGTCTGAACCGCAGCCCAGACCTATGGTTTACAGCTAAACCATGGCTAATACCCATGGTTTGCAGTCTAGACCATAGCTATGACCTATGGTCTTAACTAAATTTTAGTTGGCCTTCAATTTGAGCCAAATAGGTTGAAACGGACTTTAGATCTAGAAGAAGGTGGTTAGAGGGTGGAAGCTTCCATTCTAATTGTCCTAACCACCCCTTATTGATATTGGCTTCTCTAGGAAGCCACCCTAAGTCCTAGGTAATCCTATAAATACCCCCTCCAAATGGGGAGAAAAGAGAGATGATTTGTATAGTGAAGCGCTGATGAATTATCAAGTGAGTGTGAAGTGATCAAGCGAGCAGCGAAGCCCTATCAGATTGCATACTAAATTTATGCATTCAAAGGCCACTTTGCTATTCATCCAATGATTAGTTTGCCATGGAAGTTCTAGGAGCCTAGGAGGATCAAGAAACACAAATTTGGGCAAATGAAGGTCCATTGCAATGATTTAACCGCCAAACCTATCAGAAGGACATCGAAGGCGATCCTTGAACATCAATTGGACAAGGAGGTTAAGCCCATTGCCCTTGGAATTGAGGGCAAGCCTATCAGAGTGCTAACCATGGTTGTAAGCTATATTTTATAGTGCATACCGTGCACTAGAGCTATGATTTGCAGTAGAGGTATAACTGTCTTCCTATTTCCATTTTTGTTCGACTAGTTAGGTTAGATTAGACATTTTTATTGGTTTAATAGCATTTTAGCAGACTTTTGACCGTAGAACTAGGTTAGATTTACTTCTTGTGCTTATGCTTCAATTAGGAACTAAATGCTTTCTTTATGCATGTTTATGCTTCATTTTATATATCTAATCCATGCATAGTATAGCTGCTACTTTACTTTACATTATTACATAAATATTGATTCACTTTGCATAGTTTAGAAGCAGTGTTTATGTTTTTTTTATTATGCATGTTAATGGTGTCATTATGCAATTTATCTAAAAGGGCCTCATCATGAGAGGCTACCTATATTTTTGAAATTCGTGTGTTGTTTCTTGACCATAGGGAATAGTTTCAAAGGAGAGAAAACCATCAAGTTCCTTCCTCATCACGAAGAAGAGGGTACCTCCACCCTAGAGCAATTCATGCCATTTTGAAAGGCATTTGGAAATCACACCTACCCTTAAGAGGGAAAACAATTGTGCAGTATTATTGTAATATTATATCAAAATGAATATCCCTAAGATGGATGTACTTGTAACTGGATTTTGGCTTTGAATACAATGGAATAAAGTGCTTTCTTTCTTGTTTCATTTGTTGTCAATTTCATTTTATTGTATGCATGCTATATTTTACCATTTATCACAATAGGAGCTGCCATCGAGTGTGACCCTTTTTTGTGGTTACTGAGGCGATCATGGTGGCACCCTGCATTTTAGGATCTAATTGTGCTTTGTTGGATTTTGCATTTGTAGGTACAGACCATAGCTATCAGCTGTGACCCAATAACTAAACCATAGGTACAAGGTGCAGTTTACATTTAGAATCGTAGGTCAGACCTGTGGTTTCTTGTTGACAACATAGATAGCCAATTTTAAAATTTTAGATAGTGCAGGACATGAGGCAGGTCCTATTTTCATACCTCTGTCACTTTTCTATTCTCTGTGTTTTTATAGTAGGTCTGTTTCAAATGCAAATTAGGAAAAGAACTAAAAAAAATGGTAAATCAATTGTCCTAGTTTTCTTTCATACTTTGCTTTCACTAGAAAGGTGCTATTGGGAAAAATGGACCTCTGATTGTAGTCCACCCTAGGCTATAGCATGCTTGATGGAGATGTATTGATGATTTACATGTGTGAGTCCCGATTAGTGGCCATTTATCATTGTAATGTGCATAGTCTTAAAGAGCATCTAGAGTAGCTTGCATTTTATGAATTTGAAATGTCTTTCATTTGCATAGCATTTATAAAATGAGCATGTGTGCTATATGATGCATTTATTTTATGTACATTAAAAGGAACCACACACACCATGAATCACTTAAACGCTAGTGAGTTGGGCTTGACATCCAACCACTAGTAGGGTTCAATGATGGTGGGCGTAACTTCCATCCGATGGCCCAAATACTATTAACCCTTGATATATAGACCAATACCAGATCCAAGAACCTTTTGTACCCTACAAAATTTGCATTTATTCTCTTTGGAAGTTATAACGCTGACTGGGAAAAAATAGGTGAGGATATGGGAGGACCTGTGCTCCTTGTCTAGGTGTGGGCTTCATTACCATGCACGGGAGATTTACGTGACTTGGAGTTCATATCCAAGTTGTCGAGCTACGAGCGTACAAGTGAAATACATTAAACCAAGAATAAAATCCAACAAGTTTTTCAAAATACGATGAGAGTTTCTACACTGATACAACACATATTGAAAACACATCAAATAGTTTAGGACTCACTTTTAAAACTTAAAATGATATAATCATTATTGTATACCTTTTTTGCTTAATAATAATACATTTAGACTCTAGGTACACAATGGTGGACACACGTGGTGGTCAGTAAAGGTCCAAAGCCAATGTCAATGACCAACCCTAACCAATTCACAACAATACATGCCAAATCCTCAACCACATGAGCAAATTGAATGTCGTTCAGCTAGCATCCAAGGAGATAACTCAACATGAGAGGATCCAGTAGAGTAAACCCCAAATATAGGAGCTTTAGTACACTCCTCTAGGCATAGAGTAGAATAGGAAACTTTCTAGCATGAGGGTATTCCACTTGAGAGCCATTATCGAGATCGCAATGCACACGCGTCCATAGGATCGGTTGAAGAGTTTATTATGTAGGGGACTAGATTGGTGTGCCTACATACTAAGTCCACTGGAGGATCTAGGGCTCCACCTTCTGAGTATAGAAGGACTAGAGACCCACCCATTTAGTGGTAGGTAGATAGGCTCACTATCGAGCATAGAACTAACCATAATATCATGTGTGGTCCACCATGCAAGATCACCATTGATATATCAAAGGTGGGATATAATGGTACATTGTTGAATGAGCGATGGTGGTCTAGGTAGGGTCTAGGTAGTGTTCTAGATCAGCTAGACTACAATCCTTTCTCTCCATCCACTCGAGCCTCGAGTGAGCATAGCGTGAGTGTCATCCACACTACTAAAGAACATGGGGAGGATTTTAAGTGCCCTCATGTCACACACCCACTATCTATACATGGTGGATCACAATATAGGACATAGTAGGAGGCCAATGTCATATTTAAAGATAGAGGCAAAGGCACAACACATTAGTCCGATGGGTACAAAATCCATAAAGTCGCTTGTACAGAGTAGGGGTATCAAAGGCCTCCCATGGCCGACCAGATCGATAGATCACATCAACTGAAATAAGAGAAAAAGTACCAAATCCTCCAAGACCAATTGGAGGATGCTCACCTAGAGAGGCAACGTATCAAAGATGAAAATATTCAAGCGTAAAGGCTCATAATATAGAGGTTATATGAGCAGTGCATGTGTGAAGAGTGTATCCTTACCCAAAAGGAACACGTGGAGTAGGAGGATCGGTTAGCTAGGGCTGGCCTATATACTCAAGATGAGCATCGAGAGCATACACATAGGAAGGCTTTCTTACAAGTCAAGATGCATCAAGAGGATAGATATGTTTGTACTCATGTTACTACCGAACAAAGGGAGCGACTACCATCGCTCAATAATCAAAAGTAGAGACAACATGAAGTAGTAGCAGGAGATGGATACAAGAAAGAATATCCTAAAAGCTCTCAAGCTGAAGAGGAGGAAGAGCAGAGACCTCCATATTGCACTAGGAATATAGTACCTCCTAAGACACCTACATGTCAACTTAGGGAGGAGGACTTTCTATCTTCAAAGGCCTATAAGGCCTCAGCCGAGAAGATAAAAGTCATTGAGAGACAAGGCACGGCTATTCAAAAGTCGACATTGAGAAAAATTTAGTATGAGACATTGGATCCTTTAGTGTCTACTTTGGCTTACCCTAACCATTTCGATATGCCTAGGTTAGATAAGTTCAAGGGTGATGGAGACGCACAAGAACATGTAACAAGCTTTTTGGATGCTTATTTTTAGATAGCAAGCAACGATGCATTATTGTTGCACACGTTCATCATGACACTTTTAGGGCTTGCTCGAGAGTGGTTTAACCAGCTAAAGAAACATAGTATAACAAGTTTTGAGCATTTAGCTGATGCATTTCTTGAATGCTATTCCTTTAGCATCAAGAAATAGGTGAATCTTTCCGATTTGGTTGTGCTAGATCAATGCAACAATGAGTTGATAGAACAATATGGAAAGAGATGGAGGAGATTAATGGTGAAGTTGCCATTCCCCATTCCTGCCACAAAATTAACTTGGATGTTTACAAATAGTTGTGCCAAGCACATCTCATTACTATTGTAGCTACAATAGTATCCTACATTCGAAGAGGCCTATTGGTGCTCTCACCACCTCCCTCAGTACTATGCTCATGAGACTACTCTACCTGTTGCCCTACTGACTGTTGTAGATCCTATTAAGCACCCTGAGTACCACCTAGCTCGAATAGGCCTATCACTCATACAACTACCCTTTGTGTGATGGGCACATCTATCCACTGGGTCCTATGAGTAGATGCTACAGTAGACTACCCTGCCTCCCTAGTCTTGGTATGACTGCTACCACCATGCATACTAGAGGACCTGTGTGTCCTCTCACTTTTATGAGTGCGATAGCTAGAGCTAGCAGTGGACTATCCTATAGTCTGAGATCTAGTCTACTGGTACTCTATAGCATATGGATCCTCAAGAACATTTGCACCTAGCATCTGAATGTAGCCAACTAGTTGGTCTACCTGAGCAACCCTGTATGTGTGCCTATCATTGGAACTCATCAGTAAACTTTGCAGGCACTAAATATCTACCATAGAATTCTTGCCACCTAGTAGTACTACTGATGGTACTATCAGAGGCCCCATAATTGCCTATGAATATGAGGGATCTCCCCTTTATGCCCTGAGTAGATCCTGCTCTACCACCACTACATCTCTTTGTGCTAGTGCCAAGTCACAAGCATGGGTGAGCTCGCCAGCCTGAGTCTCTTTTGTAGTAGCTCAAGCTGTTAGGCTAGTAATATTTTGGTTTACCTATGTCAATCGGTGATATCTATATGTCAGTTGCACCTGTAGAGTAGCGATAGTAGTGTCTTTCTCCCTCTACTGAGTCTAAAATCACCCAAGTTGACTCTACAAGTTAGCCACCTATGCCAAGAGTAGTCCTTATACATTGTTAGGAGGGACTTCACCCTCCTTAGGAGTATCTTTGTTAGGGTCAACCTCAGGAGTCTCCCTAGTGGTAGCCTCTACACCCCAACCTCCCTTTGTCCACTAGTGCACATTGTGCCTGTCAGGATCAACCTCTGCTCCAACTTGATCTATAACACGGCCCAGAGGCCCTATCTTGTACCAAAAAAATAGAGACCACCATCCATTGTACTCTGGTGTGGTCACCTCTCTGTCAACCCCAGTCTCTTGGAATCCATCAGGAGTATCCCCTAGATCTAGAGGCTAAATCCATGGTAGATCCCTCTCAAAGGTTAGGTGCCTATAAGCAAACAAGATCTTCAAGATGTCCTATACCATATTGAACTGTTGTAGGACATGAGAGAAAAACTAGTGCTCTCAGATATTGATCTTCTAACCAAGTAACCATCGATCCTGATGAGTCCATAAAAGTAGATCATTGGCCTCAAGCCAGTTAGGACACTCCATGTAGGGCCGCCACTCGATATCATCTGGCCTGAGTCCTACAAACTGGGTAATGTAATGCTAGAAATCATCAACGTGGGTCCTGCTATAGAAGCCCTCCTCCTCTCAAGGCCAGAAGATAGCATAGCATTGATGATAATTGTTGATATTTGTAATATGTATGGGCAATTCCCCAGGACGCTCTATCCCGATATGTTGCCAACCCCAAATCTGTAAGAGAAGACTACAATTGATCCCTTAATAGCTCGATCAATGATCTGATATAGCTCATGGTATAGCTGAGCTAGTAGAGTGCTCTCCCAGGCTAGGAGCAGTGGTCACTGGATAGAGCTTTGTACAACTTTGCGTATAGTAGCTAAGAGGTTCCAGGGAATCCTCATGCTCAAGGATTCTATAAGCACATATTGCACCACCAGGTGCATAAAAATAGCCTCACGCAAGGAGACGACATTCTTACCCTACCAGTAGCCAATGTGGATCCCTCCATGGTCAATAGCTCACTGAGCCTCCTCACTACGAGCACCAAAGATAGCATCAAATATAGACTCCTCGACACCAGAGGTCGAGAAGATGATGGCCTCGCCATAAATGGGGATCCAAAAAGTCTTGTATACATCCTCTAGTGTCACTGTCATTTCACTTGTGGGCAGGTGAAATGTGTTGGTCCACACATTCTAGTGTCGGGCCAATGCAGTCAAATAGGATTGATCTACCCTAATGGTGGGTAGATCCAAAATATAGTCAAAGCCGACAGCTTTGAACCACTCTCACTCACCATCAATGAGCTCTCCATGGAGAGTCTTTAGAATTTCAAGATCTTGCACTCTAGAGGTTAATATTTGGAATAAATAGCATAATATAAGGAAAAAGCTAACTAAAACATGCAAAAAAAAATTAAAAATGACCTAAAAATCATCAAAAATAGTAAAAAACTGATCAAATTGCAAAAACATGTCATCATGTAGGCCTACAAATTAAATTTGTCAATCAGATAGGTCAAAAATGCATTAAATGATATTAATTTCCTTTAAAAATTCAAAAAAAATAAAAAATTTTGTAAATTTTTCCTAAAGTTGGCGAACCGCGGGTCAACCCTATCGTCCACATGCAATCAAAAATTGACCTTTGGTATTTTGAATGCTAACCACAACTGGAAACTGTAGTCCCTAATTGACTAATTGGGAACCGCAGCTGGTACCTATGATTGTTGAGCAAGGTGCAGCAAAAGCATTGCAAAAGTATTGTCATTGTTGTCAACATAGACAGATTGATGCAGTTCAGAGATCAGTCAGAACAAGTACAGTGAATTTCCAAGAAGAAAGAAGTGGCTCAGATTCAAAAATTTGCAGAAAAAGACAAGTAAGAAAACTGTCACGATATCGCGACATGTTTTTTGTCACGATTTCGCGACAAAAATGAGGAGAGAGAAGGCACAACCAAAAATGTCACGATTTCGTGACATATTGGAGGAGAGAGAAAAAGCTAGAGAAACTGTCACGATTTCGCGACATGCTGGAAGGAAAGAAGCAAAGTTGAAAAACTGTCACGATTTCGTGACAAGTTTGGAGAAGCAGTGCCAAGGACAAAAAGTGTCACGATTTAGCGATAGATTCGGAAGAAAAGCGCTAAGGGCAAAAAGTTTCACGATATCGTGACACGTCAGGTTTTCGTGACCCAAAGAGGAGAGAGAATGTATGACAACAAAAGTGAAGAAAAGCGCTAAGGGCAAAAAGTTTCATGATATCATGACACGTCAGGTTTTCGTGACCCAAAGAGGAGAGAGAATGTATGACAACAAAAGTGTAGCGATTTCGCTACATGTTGAAGTTTCACTGGCTGAAGCAGAGAAGAAGTGCTAAGTCAAAAAGTTGTAGCGATTTCGCTACATGTTGGAGTTTCGCTGGCAGAAGCAAAGAAGAAGCGCTAAGTCAAAAAGTTGTAGCGATTTCGCTACATGTTGGAGTTTCACTGGCAGAAGCAAAGAAAAAGCGCTAAGTCAAAAAGTTGTAGCGATTTCGCTACATGTTGGAGTTTCGCTGGCAGAAGCAAAGAAAAAGCGCTAAGTCAAAAAGTTGTAGCGATTTCGCTACATGTTGGAGTTTCGCGGGCCAAAGCAGAGTTTAGTTGCCAAGGAGCAAAAGTGTAGCGATTTCGCTACATGTTGGACTTTCACGGGATGAAGCAGAGAGGAAGAGCCAAGGCACAAAGGTGTAGCGATTTCGCTACAAGTCGAAGTTTCGCGAACCAAAGCAAGGCTGGAAGTGCAAGGCACAAAGGTGTAGCGATTTCGCTACAAGTCGAAGTTTCGCTGGCCGAAGCAAAAGAAAGTGCTAAGTGAAAAGTTGTAGCGATTTCGCTACATGCTAGATTTTTGGAGGCCGCAGCAAAGGAAAGTGCAAAGGGAAAAAGGTGTAGCGATTTCGCTACATGTCTTGATTTCGCTAGTGCATGAAGAGAGAATTGTACGGATGCGAAAGATGTCACGATTTCGTGACATGTTGCATTTTCGCGGGCGAAAGGCAAAGAACAGCGCTAAGGCAGAAAAGTGTCACAATTTTGTGACATGTTCCATTTTCACGGGTGCAAGCGGAGTAGAGTGCAGAAAAGCAAAAAGTGTCACGATTTCGTGACATGTTCCATTTTCGCGGGTGCAAGCGAAGGAGAGTGCAGGAAAGCAAAAAGTGTCACGATTTCGCGACATGTCCCATTTTCACGGGCAAGAGGCAGAAAAGAGCGAGAGGCAACAAATGTGTCACGATTTCGTGACATGTCTCATTTTCGTGGGTAGGAGACAGAAAAGAGCTGGAGGTAGAAAATGCGTCATGATTTCGTGACATGTTTTGTTTTCGCGGGTGCATGCCGAGACAAGGACTAGGAGGCAAAAAACATCGTGATATCACGATAGGTCAGGTTTTTGTGGTCAACAGTCATGAAAAGAGTCAAAGTGGCAGAAATGTCACGATATCATGACAGGTCATAGTTTTGGTGGGTAAAAGCCGAGAAGCATGCACAGTGACAGTTGTCGGGGAAAGCGCAAAGGAAAATCATGCAGCTGGTTAGGTAAGAGTTAACTAGAGTTAGAACTACAGTTATAGGTGGCAGAATAGCACATTAAAGAAAATAACGGCTGTCACAGGTCCGTGATGCTGCATGGCTAGCAAAAGTGTAGAAAGATAGAGAATCCCGATAAACAAGAAATCCTCTCGGTGGTTGCGTGTGTCAAACATGGAAGTTGCGAGCAGAAGAGAAAGATCGACGCAGAATTGAAAAGAGTGCCATCAAAAAGTGTAAAGGTGCCGAGAGGGCAGTTACGTAAAGGTTAAAAGAAAAGAATGATAGAGCATCAAAACACGCAAAAATGCTATCAGGTTGCATAGAAAAAGCTGTCAGTATGAGCAGAGTAGACTTTCAGAATAAGTAAAAAAGAAGCGGCTAAAAGACAGAGCGCGTCAGAGAGGGTTTGACAGATTGAACGTAGCCGAGAATGCATGAAAAATTGGAGGGAAAATTAGAGCCGTTTCAAAAAGAGTCATTCGAGGAAATCAAGTATAAAGAATCGAACAGGCGCAGTAAGTGAGGTTACTGCAACCGTGTTTTATCTTGAAAAACCAAAAATGCATGGTTGGGTAAGAGTGTTGTATGAATAACAGCTACAAAACTGAAACCTGTATATTATTCTTGAAAATCAAAAGAGAGGTTTTAGATTGTAATAGAAGATATTGAGTTTCTAAAAATCCTCTTTATGCTTCTATGAGATTGATTTGAATGAGCAATAGACCAGTGAGGGTCTTGTAAAAGAGAAGGCATTTTTATGTCAAACTATTATTCAAAATAAAAATCCAAGTTGGTGCTTGGGAAAAGGGGTTGGTGCTCCTATTTGTTGTAGCAGATAAATCAGGGGTTGGTGCTCCTTCCAGTGGGTGCTGGTAAACTATTTGTAAATATTGAATCCTTACAAATGCTGGATTTGGATCGGAGTCCAAATAGTCAATTTTTTAGGAGTAGCCAAATCGGTGAACCTCGTTAAATCTTGTGTTGTGTGATGCTCTTGTGTTGTTCTTGCTATATCTATTTTTAAGCTTGCATTTTTAAGCATTAAAAGTTGCAAATTCAAATTTTAAATAGTTACACTGATTCACCCCCCCTCTTAGTGTCATTGTGAGAATATCAATTGGTATCAGAGCAAGGTACCTGAACAAGCTTAATCAGCTAAGGTGATCTTGGAAGATACACAATGGTTGGTGGTGAAGGATTTTCTTTCAACAAAGCTCCTTTGTTCGATGGAACAAATTAATCTTTCTGGAGACTCAGGATGCAGACATATCTGTGTGCATTGGGATATGACATTTGGGAATCTATTGAAAATGGATACACAATACCCTCTGCTCCTCCATCAGATGCGGCTGAGAAGAAAAAGTTTGAGAACAACTCTAAAGCTAAGAATGCTATTATGTGTGGGTTAGTTGACAGTGAATTGATAAGGATCATGAGCTGTAAATCGGAAAAAGACATATGGGACAAACTACAGAGCATTCATGAAGGAGATGGCAAGATCAAGGAAGCCAAGCTGCAAACACATCGAGCCCAGTTCAAAGCATTAAAGATGAATGATGATGAGAACATAGAGGCCTATATGCTGAGAGTAAATGGAATCATAAATGCTATTAGAGGACTTGGTGAGGAAATAGAAGATGCAGTTGTTGTGAAAAAGGTACTAAGAACTCTCCATAAAAGATTTGATGCTAAATTTTCTGCCATAGAAGAAGCTAAAGATTTAAATTTTTTTAGTATGGATGAAATGCATGGTTCTTTAACAGCATATGAAATGAGAATAGGACAAACTAAGCCCTCAGACAGAGAAGCGAATTTTCAAGCATAGAAAAATATAAGAGCTAAACAAGAATCTGAGGAAGAAGAATCTACAGATGAAACTAAAGCAAACTTTGTTAGGAAACTAATAAAGGGAAAAGGAAAGTACAGAGGTAAGCTACCGTTCAAGTGCTTCAACTATGGAGGCATCGGGAACTTTGCAGCAAAATGCCCAATGAATGAGAAAAACAAAAGTGATGAAGGGACACACCAAGAAAGAAGTGTCTAGAAGAAGAAACCACATTTTAGAAAGAGGAACTTCAAGAAGAAAAGTTTCATTTCCAAGAATGTTGACTCTTCTGAAGACAGCTCCAGTGAGGACTCTGAAGAAGAAACTGGTGACGCGGAGGAAACCCAGGAGTGTGATGAAAAATTAGAGGATGAGGCTGAGGTAGATCTAGAAGGTGAGTTGATTGCTGCACTTGAAGAGTTAAGTGCAGAAAGGAAAAAGAATAAAAAAATTTCAAGAAAATTTGAGGATGCCAACGAATTAATAATCAGTTTGAAAGTACAGACTGAAGAATTTAAGAAAAAGTCTGAATATTTTGAAGCACAACTAACCGTGAAAATAGATGAGTGCAATAAGCTAGAAGAAGACATAGTTAGATTAAGGATGCAGCTAGAAGAGATGAATCGGAAATTGAATTGTCATCATAAATTTGAAGACAGTTCTACAAAGCTGAATAAAATGTTAAATAATCAAAGGCCTACAGGCATCAAATTTGGTTTGGGCTTTGATGAAGGAGAATCCTCAAAGGATTCAAAGGCTATAACTATAGAACCAATAAAGAATAAAGATAAGATCCGGGTTGATCAAGAAAAACCGTATCATGCAAAAGAAAACCATAAGGCCAAGCATGAAAGAAGTACTGCCAATGATGGATTCACCAAAGTCACATATCAAAGAAGAAGAAGACCCATGGCTCCAACTACAACATGGCAACAACCATTACCCAGGTACACTCGTTCCTTTTCTGGTTATTGTTTTAAATGCAATGCATATGGTCATAAAATTTCAAACTGTAGATATAATGTAGAACAAAGGAATTTCACTAGTAGAAATATTTTTTCACCTTTGATAGATTATGTTGTAGAATGTTATAACTGTCATAACTTCGGACATATTGCAAGAAATTGTCGTAGCTCTTTTGTAGGAAATAAATACCAGGGAAGAAAGTTTCAACCAACTGGATTGAAACAAAACAAAAAATTTCCCAAAAAATAGGCACAAGCCAATGAAAGGGAGAAGGCAAAACAAGTGACCAGATCTACTGTCAAATCACAGTGGAAAGAAAAGGAACAACCTAAGAAAGATAAGGAATCCTTGATCGTTCAAATAGCTCTCAAAGCCTAGAACAAATTTGCACCATGGATTTTGGATAGTGGATGCTCCAGTCATATGACTGGAGACAAACATAAGTTTGATAAGTTATAGACTTACGAAGGTGGTTCTCTAAAATTTGGAAACAATGATGGAGCCAAGATAGTGGGTAAAGGATCAGTTAAGTTAAGTGATAGAAAAATCAACTCTAAAGAAGTCCTTTTTGTGGTGGGTCTGAAGCATAACTTACTTAGTGTAAGTCAAATTTGTGACAGAGGTCATGAAGTAATTTTCAAGAAGCGTAGTATGAAGTAAGAAAGACAAAAAATGGGAAGTTGATAGCTACCGGACTGAGAACTTCTAGAAATCTGTATACTCTCTCAGAGACTTTAGAAGGAGCTTGCTTGGTTGGATAGGAAGAAGAAAATTGGCTATGGCACAAGAGACTCGGTCACATAAGCTTTGATAATCTGGTAAAGATCAGCTCAAAAAGGGCAGTAAGAGACATACCCACTATTGGTAAACCTTCAAATAGTATTTGTGAGTCATGCCAAAAGGGGAAGCAAACCAGAGCCACTTTCAAAGCAAAAGAGTACTTCACGAGCAAGTCGTTAGAACTAATACACTGATTTATGTGGACCCATGAGAACAGAAAGTATAAATGGATACAAATATTTTATGTTGTGTATAGATGACTATTCCAGAATGACATGGGTACTATTTTTGAAACTTAAATCAGAAGCCTTTGAGATGTTCAAAACTTTCAAAAATCTTGTTGAGAATCAATTTGGAAAAAGAATTAAATGTTTAAGATCAGATAGAGGAGGAGAATTTATTTTAGATGAGTTTGCAGAATACTATGAAAAACATGGGATTAGAAGACATTTTTTGGCAACAAGAACACCTCAGCAGAATGGAGTAGTAGAAAGAAAGAATAGAACTATGCAGGAAATGGCACGGACCATGTTGACAGAGAGCAGAATTGCTGATAGGTTTTGGAAAGAGGCAGTTCATACTGCAGTTTACATCCAAAATAGGTGCATGTTGAGGCCGCATGAAATCAAAACACCTTATGAACTGTGGTTTGGCAAAAAGGCTACAACAAAATACTTCAAAGTGTTTGGTAGTAAGTGTTACATTAAACGAACTGAAGACAATCTTGGCAAGTTTGAAGATAGAGCTGATGAAGGAATTTTTCTTGGTTATTCAACAAAAAGCAAATCCTACACATGCTACAACAAAAGACTAAAGAAAATTGTGGAGAGTGCGGATGTTAAGGTTGATGAAGGTAGGAAACAAGAAATCAGCCATAATGAAAACTACCCGACTTATGAAGAATTTATTGAAGAAGATGAAGATCAAGAAAAAGAAGAGAGATAGAAATCAGATTTAGATGATTTAGAAATAGAAGAAAACAGGAAATTCAAAACAGGAAGCTAGCAGAAAAATCATCCCAGAGAGCAGATTATTGGGGACCCCACAGTTGGCATTCAAACAAGAAGAAGAGTAGTAAACAACTACTCTCTGTTATCCAACATTGAGCCCAAAAATATTATTGAAGCAAGCACGAGATGAAAGTTGGATGGAGGCGATTAATGAAGAACTAGATCAAATTGAGAAAAACAAAACCTGGGAATTAGTACCAAGGCCTGAAAATAAAAACATAATCGGTACTAAATGGATATTTCGAAACAAACTGAATGAAGACAGATAGGTTGTAAGGAATAAAGCAAGATTGGTCTATAAAGGATATGCTCAAGTTGAGGGGATTGGTTTTGAAGAGACTTTTGCACCAGTGGCCAGACTTGAAGCAATCAGACTGTTTTTGGCTTTAGCAGTTCATAGGAATTTCAAAGTTTATCAGATGGATGTGAAATCAGCATTTCTAAATGGAAATCTTGAAGAAGTGTATATTGATTAGCCTGATGGTTTTCAACTCTGTGATAATCCTAACTTTGTTTGCAAGCTGAATAAAGCATTGTATGGCTTGAAACAAGCACCTAGAGCTTGGTATGCAAGATTGGACAACTATCTCACTAAGCAAGGATTCAAGAAAGGTATGGTGGATAGCAATTTATATATCAAAACTGAAAATGGCAATTTCATTGTCCTTGTTGTTTATGTAGATGATATAATATTTGGGAGCAGCAATGATGAATCATGAAAAGACATAGCAAATAAAATACATAAAGAATTTGAAATGTCTATGATTGGTGAACTTTCATATTTCCTCGGACTGCAAGTTAATCAAACTGAAAAGGGGATTTTTATTTCTCAAATTAAATATGTGAAAGAAATGCTAAAAAAATTCACAATGGAGGATAGTAAGCCTGTTAGCACTCCCATGACAATAGGCTGCAAGTTGAGCAAGGATGACAAGTCTCCAGATGTTGATCAAACAATGTACAAATCTATGATTGGGAGCCTACTGTATTGACAGCCACCAGACCGGATATCTTACAAGCAGTTTGCATGGTTGCAAGATTTCAGGCTAGTCCCAAAGAGACTCATGTGATAGATGTGAAAAGGATTTTTAGGTACCTCAAGGGTACTATGGAGTATGGGCTATGGTATCCAAAAGGAAAAGACTTCACTCTTTTTGCATATTCTGATGCAGATTGGGCAAGATGTATTGATGATAGAAAAAGTACCAGTGGAGGAGCATTTTATCTTGGAGATAAGATGGTAGCATGGCACAGCAAGAAACAAGAATCAGTCTCTCTATCCACAGCAGAGGCTGAATACATTGCAGCAACAACATGCTGTACATAGATATTATGGATGAGACAAACACTGAAAGACCTTGGTATTCACTTCAATGATCCAATTTCAGTTAAATGTGATAACACTAGTGCAATCAACACCTCAAAGAATTTGGTCATGCATTCCCGCACCAAACATATTATAATCCGGTATCACTTTTTGAAAGATAAAGTTGTAGAAGGAGAGGTCAAATTGGAGTTTGTTCCAACTACAGAGCAAGTAGCAGATATATTCACAAAACCATTGCCCAAGGAAGTTTTTGAGTACCTTCAAAATAAGTTGGGAGTAGTCACACTACCCAAGCATTGACTAGCTATGGGAAACACATTCTCAGGGGGAGCATTAAAATTATTTATGCCTGAGAATGTTGTGCATAGACTCAGGGGGAGTCTGCAGCAGCCCTTTGGTATTATTGGCAAAGGGGGAGAAGAAATTGAAATTGCACGTGTTGCCAACAATTCCAAAGGGGGAGATTGTTGAGCAAGGTGCAGCAAAAGCATTGCAAAAGTATTGTCATTGTTGTCAACACAGACAGATTGATGCAGTTGATGCAGTTCAGAGATTAGTCAGAACAAGTACAGTGAATTTCCAAGAAGAAAGAAGTGGCTCAGATTCAAAAATTTGCAAAAAAAGACAAGTAAGAAAACTGTCACGATATCATGACAAAAATGAGGAGAGAGAAGGCATAGCCAAAAATGTCATGATTTTGCAACATATCAGAGGAGAGAGAAAAATCTAGAGAAACTATCACGATTTCGCGACATGCTGGAAGGAAAGAAGCAAAGTTGAAAAACTATCGTGATTTTGTGACAAGTTTGGAGAAGCAACGCCAAGGACGAAAAGTGTCGTGATTTCGTGATAGATTCGAAAGAAAAGCGCTAAGGGCGAAAAGTGTCACGATATTGTGACACGTCGGGTTTTCGTGACCCAAAGAGGAGAGAGAATGTACGACAACAAAAGTGTAGCGATTTCGCTACATGTTGAAGTTTCGTTGGCTGAAGCAGAGAAGAAGCGCTAAGTCAAAAAGTTATAGCAATTTTGCTACATGTTGGAGTTTCACTGGCAGAAGCAAAGAAGAAGCGCTAAGTCAAAAAGTTGTAGCAATTTCGGTACATGTTGGAGTTTTTCTGGCAGAAGCAAAGAAAAAGTGCTAAGTCAAAAAGTTGTAGCGATTTTGCTACATGTTGGAGTTTCGCGGGCCAAAGCAGAGTTTAGTTGCCAAGGAGCAAAAGTGTAGCGATTTCGCTACATGTTGGACTTTCGCGGGCTGAAGCAGAGAGGAAGAGCCAAGGCACAAAGGTGTAGCGATTTCGCTACAAGTCAAAGTTTTGCGAACCAAAGCAAGGCTGGAAGTGCAAGGCACAAAGGTGTAGCGATTTCGCTACAAGTCGAAGTTTCACTGGCCGAAGCAAAAGAAAGTGCTAAGTGAAAATTTGTAGTGATTTCGCTACATGCTAGATTTTTGGAGGCCGCAGCAAAGGAAAGTGCAAAGGGAAAAAGGTGTAGCAATTTCGCTACATGTCTTGATTTCGCTAGTGCATGAAAAGAGAATTGTACGGATGCGAAAGATGTCATGATTTCACGACATGTTGCATTTTCACGGGCGAAAGGCAAAGAACAACGCTAAGGTAGAAAAGTGTCATGATTTCGTGACATGTTCCATTTTCACGGGTGCAAGCGGAGTAGAGTGCAAAAAAGTGAAAAGTGTCACGATTTCGCGACATGTTCCATTTTCGCGGGTGCAAGCGAAGGAGAGTGCAGGAAAGCAAAAAGTGTCATGATTTCGTGACATGTCCCATTTTTGTGGGCAAGAGGCAAAAAAGAGCGAGAGGCAACGAATGTGTCATGATTTTGCGACATGTCTCATTTTCGTGGGTAGGAGACAGAAAAGAGCTGGAGGTAGCAAATGCGTCGCGATTTTGTGACATGTTCTATTTTCATGGGTGCATGCCGAGATAAGGACTAGGAGGTGAAAAACATCGTGATATTGTGACAGGTCAGGTTTTCGTGGTCAACAGTCATTAAAAGATTCAAAGGGGCAGAAATATCGCGATATCACAACATGTAATAGTTTTGGCGGGTAAAAGTCGAGAAGCATGCACAGTGACAGTTGTCGGGGAAAGCGCAAAGGAAAATCATGCAGCCGGTTAGGTAAGAGTTAACTAGAGTTAGAACTACAGTTACAGGTGGCAGAACAGCGCATTAAAGAAAAGAACAGCTGTCACAGGGCCGTGATGCTGCATGGCTGGAAAAAGTGCAGAAAGATAGAGAATCTCGATAAACAAGAAATCCTCTCGATGGTTGCGTGTGTCAGACATGGAAGTTGTGGGCAGAAGAGAAAGATCGACGCAGAATTGAAAAGAGTGCCATCAAAAAGTGTAAAGGAGAGGGCAGTTACATAAAGGTTAAAAGAAAAGAATGACAGAGCATCGAAACACGCAAAAATGCTATCAAGTTGCATAGAAAAAGTTGACAGTATGAGCAAATTAGACTGTCAAAATAAGTCAGAAAGAAGCGGCTAAAAGACAGAGCACGTCAGAGAGGGTGCGACAGATTGAACATAGTTGAGAATGCATGAAAAATTGGAGGGAAAATTAGAGCCATTTCAAAAAGAGCCATTCGAGGAAATCAAGTATAAAGAATCGAACAGGCATAGTAAGTGAGGTTATAGCAACCGTGTTTTATCTTGAAAAACCAAAAAGTCATGGTTGGGTAAGAGTGCTATATGAATAACAGCTACAGAACTGAAACCTGTATATTATTCTTGAAAATCAAAAGAGAGGTTTTAAATTGTAATAGAAGATATTGAGTTTCTAACAATCCTCTTTATGCTTCTATGAGATTGATCTGAATGAGCAATAGACTAGTGAGGGTCTTGTAAAAGAGAAGGCATTTTTATGTCAAACTATTATTCAAAATAAAAGTCCAAGTTGGTGCTTGGGAAAATGGGTTGGTGCTCCTATTTGTTGTAGCAGATAAATCAGGGGTTGGTGCTCCTTCCAGTGGGTGCTGGTAAACTATTTGTAAATATTGAATCCTTGCAAAGGTTGGATTTGGATCGGAGTCCAAACAGTCAATTTTTGAGGAGTAGCCAAATCGGTGAACCTCATTAAATCTTGTGTTGTGTGATGCTCTTGTGTTGTTCTTGCTATATCTATTTTTAAGCATTAAAAGCTACAGATTCAAATTTTAAATAGTTACACTGATTCACCCCCCCTCTTAGTGTCATTGTGAGAATATCAATGATCTCTGATTAAAGTCTGGTCGGGTGCAATACCGTGGCCAAAAATGTAAAAAAATTAAAATCTAAGCTACCCTAGCCTAAGATGAGGTTCATTACCAGCATTTTAGTGTAATTGATTTTCCAATTTCTTAATTGGGTTTATTTTTAATAGGTAATGGATGTGAGGTATTGGATTTTGAGTTACCTTACCATCGCCTTATACCCCACAACTAGAAGACGCTTGCCCGCGCCCTGCCATCGTGCTGTAAGTCAATGCACAGGTAAGGTGTGGTAGGTTGTAGGTCATTTTTATCAGCTGTCACTATTGGAGCTCTAGTTTACAAGTCACTATCAAGGAATAATGAAAGATATTTAAAATTTGAAATTTTTATAGACTTCTCATATTCCGCATGGACTGCAGGCCCTAGCCATGGTTCCCAAATTTACAAATGGGAACCGCAAACCCTAGCCACGGTTTGCAACTAGCAAAAAATTTGGGAAAATCCCACCATGGGAAGGGTAAAAAATATAAATTAATGCCTCCCATTGGGTCAAAGATCAATAAAAGTAAGCTAATTTGGAAATTTGGTGATAATCAAGCACTAGGATCCAATTAAAAATTAAAAATCTGGCTAAGATTATAAAGTACAATCATGGTCATCGCTATGATAATCCTTTCATGGAGCGACACACCTCCCAGCCAAATAAATAAGTTCAATACATAATTTAAAAAATTCAAAAAAATCAAATAAATTAAAACACCAAATGCACCTCGTATTTAGTAATTTACCCTATACACTTGGCGGTTGCAGCGACTTGTGATCCATGCAATCCGACAAGATGAGTAAATTACCATAAGGATAGTTGGGGAAAAATTGTCACTGTTGATATGATATGCTTCTTTTAAGCCCCTAAGAAGGCCTTTGTGGCTGGAATGCTCCATGAGAACGAGGTGTTGCATGCCATTTCTTCTATGACCTATTTTTCAGCAAATCATCGATAATTTTATTCAACACAATCTAATTGGATTTGTCTCAATTTGATTCCCTAAGATGACTATTGTAGCCCAAATTCTCCATGGGATAGAAGCATGTAAATACTATTAACAGTTGGAATCAAAAGTTAAACTAGGACTAGCCAAGGCATTAATTTGCTCAAATCTAAATTTGTTTAAATCATCCATGGTGGTCAAGCGCCATCATCACTTTATTCATTATCATTACCCCCATCGACTTGTTGCTTGATGGGGTAGTCGTAATATAAAATCATAATCAAAATAAATAGAATATCCCAGAGATCGTAGATCCCTTGATCTTGTCAAAATTGCATTCATCCTTGTGAATCATTGTAAAAAACTATCATAAGCTTACCCCTTTGCTTGGGGCAAATAGCAAATATGATTTTGCTTATTTTTCCACACCTTTCAGATCTATGGTTCATAAGATACCTATGGAATGCACAACTACACTAAATGATATGAGAATGGCATAAGCTTTTCAAGTTTAAGCCTCCAAAGAGTTGGAAGCAATGATTCCAGGATGCACGTCCTTTTGTTGGACCTGGGGCATCTAATGTTGATCTGACTAATGATCATCATAGAACCTTTGAAATCGTTTTAGGATGTCTATTTTTGCTCAGCATTGTTCTATCTTACAACACATCTCAAAAGGGACATCTATAGACACCTAAAACATGTCATGTCGAGGATGACTACTCATATGGACATGCTACAAGACCATATGGAAGATCTTGGATAGACTTCAAGATAGAGCAGTGGTTTTAACCACTCAATTTGGGCTCCTTGGCCTAATCAGTCTGAATCACAGCCTAGACCTATGGTTTACAACTAAACCATGACTGAGACTTATGGTTTGTAGTCTAGACCATATCTGTGACCTATGATCTTAACTGAAGTTCAGTTGGCCTTCAATCCAAGCCAAATCAATTGAAATTGCCATTGGATCTAGAAGAAGGTGGTTAGAGGGTAGAAGATTCCATTCCAACTATCCTAAACACCCCTTCTTGATCTTGGCTTCTCTAGGAAGCCACCCCAAGGCCTAGGGCATCCTACAAATACCCCCTCCAAATAGGGAGAAGAGAGAGATGATTTGTATAACAAAGCGCTGATGAATTATCGAGTGAGTGTGAAATGATCAAGCAAGTAGTGAAGCCCTGTCAGATTGCATACTAAATTTGTGCATTCGAATGCCACTTTGCTATTCATCCAATGATCAGTTTTCCATGGAAATTCTAGGAGCCTAAGAGGATCAAGAAATGCAAATTCGGGCAAACAAAGGCCCATTGCAGTGATTTAACCACCAAACCTATCATAAGGACATCGAAGGTGATCCTTGAACATCAATTGGACAAGGAGGTTAATCCCATTGCCATTGGAATTGAGGGTAAGCCTATCAAAGTGCTAACCATGGCTATCAACCATAGTTTAGAGTGCAGACCATGCACCAAAGCTACGGTTTGCAACAAAGGTATAACAGCCTTCCTATTTCCATTTTTTTGACTAGTTAGGTTATATTAGACATTTTTATTGGTTTAATAGCATTTTAACAGACTTATGATCGTAGAACTAGGTTAGATTTACTTCTTGTGCCTATGCTTCAATTAGGACCTAAATGCTTTCTTTATTCATGTTTATGCTTCATTTTCTATATCTGATCCATGCATAGTATGGCTGCTACTTTCGTTTATGCTATTACATAAATATTGATTCACTTTGCATAGTTTAGAAGCAGTGTTTACATTTTTTTTATTATGCATGTTAATGGTGTCATTATGCAATTTATCTAAAAGGGCCTCATTATGAGAGGTTTCCTATATTTTTTACATTATTGTGTTGTTTCTTGGCTACAGGGAACAGTTTCAAAGGAGAGCAAACCATCAAGTTCCTTCCTCATCATGAAGAAGAGGGCACCTCCACCCTAGAGCAGTTCATGCCATTCTAAAAGGCATTTGGAAATCACACCTACCCTTAAGAGGGAAAACAATTGTGCACTCCTATTATAATATTGTATCAAAATGAATATCCCTAAGAGGGACGTACTTGTAATTGTATTTTGGCGTTGAATACAATGGAATAAAGTGTTTTCTTTATTTTTTCATTTATTGTCAATTTCATTTTCTTGTATGAGTGCTATATTTAACCATTTATCACAATAGGAGCCGCCATCAGGTGTGACCCTTCTGGTGGTTACAGGTTGAAGGCTAACTATTATTAGGGGTAATGTTAGAAATTTAAACTTAAAATGGTCAAATTATTATAAAATTAGGGCGAATCGACCCCCCCAAAAATATTGCACCCAAATATTTTTGGCTAATGGGCCTTGGTCAAGGGTCCCAAATATTAGCCAATTCCAAATTTTAAAAATCCTAATTTTAGCCAATTGGCTATAAATAGTCATTATGCATAACCCTGATCTTAAGGGGACTCAACAGTGAATCTCTTGAAGCATTGAATATGATCTCTAGAGGAGATATTTACCAGAACTAGATGCCAGACATATGATAGTTATGTTAGAATTATTCTTAAATAAAAGGTAAACCAACCTCTAGGATCACTAAACCAACAACCTTGATTACAAAGATAGATATAGACAACATGCTAGAGGACCTAAAGAGAATGCTAAATCTTTAGAAGCATACTTCATGTAAAACCAGAGAAACTGGAAGTAGCCCCTTATGGGGAATATGCCAGTAGCAATGCCACCCTATGGAGGAGGAAATTACATGCCACAAGGATAGTATCAACCACACAATATGGAATAGTGAGGACAATTGTCCTAGATGAATGCCCCCCAGGGAACCACATTCTCAAATTAGTATCCATGGATACCATATCAACAACCAGGGAAGCAATGGAGAAACTATAACACGTGGAATTCAGCTCCACCAAATGCAATACATGCTCCACTACAACAAAGCTTACCAACTCCCTCTTACAATGAGACCTATGTAAATCCCAAAATAGCCTACAGGCAATCCCAATAATAAGATAAATAAACAAGCATATCAAATGGAAAGTGAGATGTTTACCATGTATAATATTAGGAGTTGCAATCCTATATAGTTGAGATCAGGTAGACAAATAGGATTAGAGGCTCCTCCCTTAGTATAAGAGGAGGAGAACATACCTCTGGTTGAAGAGGTTGATAAAGAACTAGCTACTAAGAAGACATAAGAAGAAACACCTCATTTTCCTAAAAGGTTATAGGAGCAAAGAAGACTAATATATCCAAATTTTGATATCCTCTCAAGTTTGAATAATTTGACAGTGACAATCCCTTTGTTCCAAGCTATAAGAGACATCCCAATTTACACTAAGGCTATCAGAGAACTATTTCTAAGGATGCCAGGTTGTAAGCTAGCCCAAGCAATAAATGTAGTGGGGAAATTGGTTGATTTAATGCTAGAAAATAACTACCACCCCAAATATGCAAACCTAGGCAACCCAATCTTGATCGTGAATATTGGTGACCACTCATTGGCCAACACTTTAGTGGATCTAGAATTAGCCATAAATGTTATGCCAAAGGAAACCATGCAGAAGCTTAGGCTCATAGGCCTAAAGCCTACCAATATTGTTTTGCAACTAGATGATAGATTGATGATATTAATGGATGGGATGTTATAAGATATCATCATGATGATGGATGCATGGGAATACACAATAATTTTTTTGGTACTACAATCCAATTCTCGACTGGGAGGCTATCTGCTTATCTTGGGAAGGCCTTAGATGGCAATAGCCAATGCCTATCTAAGCTATTGAAATGGATAGATGACCAGTTTAAATGGTCAAAATGTTAAAAATTTGACCATCTCTCCATTTGCATAATTCGTCGATGCACTGTTAGAGCCTATGTGGGAAAATCAGGATGATAGAGCATTATCAATGGTGCAACCTATAATGGCATTGAATGATAGAAAATGAGGGTGACGAGGATAGAATTATTACAAATTTCTTCCATGGAGAATCATCACACACCTCTCTAGAGTCACAACTGGTAGGTAACCAATACCACCATGTCAGACAAATTTAGATTGATCTTGGAATAATATTGAACATCAGTAGTGAGTTGACACCCACTCAACTAACCATATTAAAAGATATATTGACCAATCATCAATAGGCCTTTGCCTAAGACTATTTGGATATGAGAGGGATTGCTTCAAAAACTTGTACCCATTGCATTTACCTAGAAGAATAGGTAAGTTCGATCAGATAGCCACAACAAAGGATGAACCCCTCCGTAAAGGAGATAGTCAAGGTATTGTCAACCAAATTTATTTATCCTATATCTAATAGTGAGTGGGTGTCACCTCTAGTGGTGGTGCAAAAAAAGAATAGAAAGTGGCAGATCTACATTGATTATAGGTTGCTAAACAAAGAAACTAAAAAGGACCACTTCCCATTGCCTTTTTTTGAATAAGTTTATGATACACTAGAAGGGAGGAAGTACTCCTCTCTAGATGGATTTAGTGGATATAAACAGATCCAAATTAGATAAAAAGATTAGGACAAGATAACATTGAATTGCCTATGGGGTGCATTTTCTTATAGAGTTCTACCCTTCAGTCTGTGCAACGCACCAAAAAATTTCAAAGGGTAGTGCTAAGTATTTTTTTTGATATTATGGGAGAATCAATGGAGATATACATGGATGACTTCATTGTTTATGGTAAAACCTTTGAGGAAGTTATGTGTTAACTCCAAAAATGGAAGTCCCCTTTTGTTTTGGTCCTTTTCCCCTTTTCCCTTAGGGTGCACAAGGTGGTGCACCCAATTATAGCCCCGTGTGCCCCATTGGAGAGTGGAGCACATGAAAAACCCAAGGGTGAACTAATTCATACGCCCAACTATAGCCCGTGTGCCCCATCAAGGAATGGGGTGAAAAATTCCCTAAGGGGGTGCACGAGTCATGCACCCCATGCTAAGTCCACACACTCCATGGGAGTGTAGATCACACAAGATGCTTGAGGGGTTCCTGAGCTTGTGCATCCCAAAAGAGCTCACACACTTCATTCCAATAGAGCACATGAAAGCCCCTATGGGTGTGTGCCTTCGCATTCCCCCCTTTAGCCTATGTGCTCCACTCCAATGGAATGCACAAAATCCTTTGAGAAGCACACACCTCCACACACTCTCCAATCCCACCGTGCACTCCATTTTAATGGAGAGCATGAAAGCCTCTAAGGTGCACGAGTTGTACACCTAGCCCCCAGACCATGCAATCTACTCTCTAGTAGAGTGCACAAAGTCTTGAGAGGTGCACAAACTCATGTAATCCAAATAGTATTCATGCACTCCACTCCCCTAGAGCACACAAAGGTCTAGTCAGGCACATAAATTTATGCACCCACCTCTAGGATCATGCACTCCACTATGGAGTGCATAAACGTCTTAGGGGTACATGAGCTCATATGACCCATTGGGTCCTACACACACCATTCTATTGGGGTGCATGAATTTTAAGAGAGCACACAGGTTCATGCACCTACTTCGAGGTCTACGCACTCCATCCCCCAGTGGAGCATATGAAGGTTTATTTGGCACACAGACTTATATGCCCAATCATCTCAAGGTGCATGAAACTTTAATGTAGCATAGACCCTATGCACTCACTTTCCTTGAGTGTGCCCTAACTAGGCCTACCTCAAATTTCCATGCATCCCAAAAATCACCTCAAGCCACAACTTGATCCGTTTGGTGTAATGTGCAGCCAAAAAGCACAAGCGACATGGTGTACCCGACGAATCAGCAATCCTCATCATATGGAAAAGTGCATGAGCTCCACCTACCTGAATTAAATGCACATGCTTTAAAAGAAGGTGGTGAACCTCCCCTACACTATTAATGCATGCAAAAGTATTTTCTCGATGAGGTCAAGCATAGAAAAGAGAGAATCCCTCCTTGTCTCTAATGGTATATTCAATAACTTCCACCAGCATAACTGTGATAGGGGGGCCTAATGTTAAGGTACAAATTGGTAATATTACCAAGACATGGCCTATGATGAGGAGAATGGAGAAAGCACAAGATTTTAAGGCACTAATAAACCCACCAGACATAGCCAGGTATATCACAGTGGAACAACAATGAGAATTAGAGGGGGTGATGATATATAGTTTTGACCCTATATAGGAATATAATCAACATCACCTGATGCTGCTAAGGAGCCTATTTATGAGGGTGTAGAGGGATAGCACTGAGTTGGCCCCCATATCCAACAAATAGAATACCGATTTGGGTCGATTGACTTACCCAAAGGTCTATCACTCTTCAGATCTTCTGGCCTAGCTAGCAGTTGCCTATGACCATAGAAATCATACCTTTCATGATCATAAGAACCAGGAAGTGGCCAGGTTAATAACATACCAAATTAGGTAAGTAATTAGGATCACCACAACATCATGGGTTGTGGACTTTAAGATGTTATCCCTCCAGGACAATTATATGCTCAACACCACATTCCTGAGAATGCTACTAAAAAGAGGAAAATGAAAGACCTTAGGCTTCTCCATTAAAAAGTTCTTGCTTTGGCCCTGGGTGCAAGATTCCATCGATATGATTAACCTAGTTTTGGGTGTAAAGGATTTGGAGTTGATTACAAAGGAGGAAATGTTCTTGATAATTCAATTCAATAGGACAGATAGGACATCCCTCTACCAATGGGAGGATGTAATCAGTGATAACTTGGACCAGGAGTTGCAAAAATCCATATTGGATGATAAGGAGGAACTGCCTCCTTTCTCTTATTATTATTTCTTGATTCATTTGTTTGTGGTACAATTGGACAAGTATCTAGTGGTTAATATGGGAGGGATGATTTTTGCCTCCATTCAAGATCAATTGTTGTGCATCTAGGAGGGGTGCTCTAGTTACAAGACCTTCGAAAAGATCCTTCTAGTGGTGCATACCTGATTGTATGCAGAAGAGCCAAATAGATTTGGGATTGGTATGAGAAACTTCCTACATGAAACTAATGTAGGGGATTTATTATACATAGAATAATTCTCTTACATGTGAATTTGTGGTTCTAAACTACCCCCAAAGGCACTACCAAGGCATTGTCTCACCTCAATTGCCATATTGGAGATAACCCAATAGATTTTCAAAGAAGTCAAAATCAAATATATCAGAAAGAAGGGTAGTGTGTCATGGCTACCCATCCCATGCTCAATGGGCCCCTATACTTATTTGGGCAACTTTTCAATGTTACATGCCATATGGAATATTGACACATACTACTTCCCCAAAGTTACATCGAGGCCATACGATCTTGAGGGTCTCCACAGGCATAATGTTGCTAGTAAAATTACCCTCCTACAATTCACTCATATAGAGGATGACTTTGAGAATGATATGTAGAAGGCCCTCAGAGAGAACCGATCATTGGATCTAGTATGGAAGATGGATAAAAGTACCTAATGCAAGCTGGAAATAGTCGAGGATTATCCCTCTAAACTGAGATTGTATAGATAATTATTGGTGGATAAGGTCATACCACTGGTCCTGACTACTCCTCCAAAAATTTTGAGGATCCCACTTTCCATATTATCTAGTAGGATGCTAACCTTTTTGAGTTCATGATGAAAATAGTGGGTGAGGCACAACAAGAGCAGGCCAAACTCCCCTCTTACTCTAGTTCCTTGGTTGCCACATCAAAATGGAATGAGTTGGTCTCCTCCTCATCCCAAATTACAACATCATCAGATTTAATGTTGATGTGTCCATCAGAGAAGACCGACATGGCAGTGGGTCAACCTTCATTGTTCTCCACCTCCTTAGTAATTGATCAAAAAGAACATCCCATTCTCCCCAAGGCCTTGAAGAAAATAATTGAAGCTGGAGGATTTTCTAACATACTCAAAGAGTATGAGGTGCAATAGGAGAGTCCCACGTGATCCCCCACCAAAGTAAATACTGGGTCTTCCGCTGAAGACACCAAGAACCTTAGGCTAACAAGAGTGAGGGACTCATTCCAATTTACTACTGATGAAGAGGACCAAATATAGGATATGGAGGAACAAAGATCCCTAAGAAAATGAATAAGTAGACCCTAAAGGATAGCTAGGTAAGAGACAAGTGATGTATCTACTACCACATTTGATATTTCTTTGCCAACTAGTCTGTAAGAGGCCATTATCAATGTAAGTAGAGGTGTCATGTAGGTTGAAGCTGCACCAATCAATATGATGAAGTCCCAACTGGCCACCCAGGATAGTTGGTAGCAACTATGGAGAAAGATATATAAGGTTTAAAGGCTAAGGCTATAGAGGTGGGACATTTATAGCTTAAGGTGCAATAGCTTTAGGATGAGGTTGTTCAATTGAGGATGTTTGCTCCCTCACAAGCATTGCTACACGGGCCAGTATTCAACTTGGATCGATAGAAGAGCTCAAACAAGAAATGAAGGAGAATATAGCAGGGAAGATGAGATATCTAGAGTCCATATTTATAGATATCTATGCTACTAGGAATATTGTTGGCCTCTTATGGGATCATCAGTAGCAAGAAGATTAGAAGGTAAACACCATATTTCCTGTATACGAAAGGTTCATAGACAACTACATACCAATAGTTGGGATGACAACTACCTTATTAGATGACTCCCATTGTTTCTTTGTCGAGGAATTCACCAAGGTCTTCATATTTGTATAGAATAGAAAAAAAATTCTCTAGTGGAATGAAGAAGTGATAAATTTTGAGAAAGAGGTCAATGATGAGTTGGAGGATTATAGCTTCAAAATGGATGAGTTCATGCAGGCCCTCAACATCAAGGAGTTAGTGCTCTAGAAAATCCAATATTTTGTCTTGGGATCTAGTGGAAAGCTGTCAAAGTAGTTTACAGCCTTGGTGCAAATGGTAGGCTGCCTATGTTTCTTCATTGAGAACATCATGGAATGGTCAAGAGAGAGAGTGAACAAAGCATGTAGGACCTAAATTTTTTGTTATTATCATTGAAATTCCATGATGAGGCATGGTATTTTATCAACCAGGCTATACAAAACCTCAAGGAAGGAGTGGGGCCTAGTTCACCTAGAATGCATGCACCAGGTGCATCGCATCTACCAGCCCAGGGAAATGTAGGAGATGGTACGTAGTTGTAGCCACCACCTGTGTAAATAGGAGGTCTGGGCTATATGCTAATTTTTATTAAATCTCATTTTTGGAGGCTATGGGATTGATCCAGTTGGAGAAAGTGGTTACAACCTTGCTAGGATGAGTTTGCACAATAAAAGGGAGATCACTACATCAAATTTTTTTTTATCAAACCTTTGAGAGATAAAAGTCCATGTATAAGCTTTGTCCAAGTGTTAGTCGTATTTTTGCTGTGTGTATTCCTATTTTTTTTATCACCCTTGCTCCTACCATTCACTAGGAACTACCCAAGGAGCATTGTTCACTACGATTATTTCTTGTGGAAAGTGCCAAAGTTGGAGACTCTTACATCACTGCAATGAGGATGGAGAGGAACCCCTTGTAAAGTTATTTAAACTAGGGTTTATTGTAATAAAATATCATATGAGATCCAAGCACCTTGCTAGTCTCTCCATGTGTAAAAAACTCTTATATTAATAAAAAATCCAACTCTATTCTTGGCATTTTCTACATCTATGGTCTATGTTATGCTTGTTTACGTATTACTACAATTATAATATGTGGATAATACTTTAGTTTTGCTATTTTAATCATTTTCTTACATTACATCATTTGATTGAATTAAAATGAACTAGTTCTCCCTTCCATTTCTTCTCTAAGTCATAAATATAAATTTGCTATGACTGCCCAATGGATAAGGTATTGATATGGTCTTGATATGCTCCATTACTACTTGGTTTGGTCAGAAATACTCAAAATAACGTAAGATAATTTTATCTAGTGAAAGTGAGTAATTGCACCATTAAATCATACATATATATAAACCTACTATATGGGGTATTCTTACCCAACCTAGTCTATATAGAGCCTTCTTAGTAATCTATTCCTAGGTTAAAGAGGTGGATCCACCAAAATCCACAATACTCATTGTGGTTTTTGAGAAACCTATGACATGATAAATCTTAAAAGGGTAAGCAAGAAATATCCACAAAATTTTTTGGCATAGTTTGTCGAGGAGGATCTTTTTATATTTTTGTCATTTTACTCCCCCATACGACATACCCTTTACTGGATCATCCACTCAATGCCTTCAGTTCTAGATCCAGTCCATTTTTGTTTCCCTACAAAATTTTTTGGCTGAGCAATCTTAGCCAGAGAGCATCCCCCACTCTTTGCACTTTGTGTTGGTGACTCTAAATAAATTTAAAATATTAATGGGGAGCTAATATGGAAGCCATGATATGCAGCAATGAGGAGCTCTACCTTGAACTGCAAAATCTATAGGTCCTTTTTAGAGTACATAAAAATAAAAAAGAAGGCTTTGCTTTCTATTCCTCCTAGTAATCATATTAGTACTATTTTTATTCCTCAAAGTTCTCAAACAAGTGTTGTCCCATCCACTGCACCTACTATCCAAAGGGGCCTAGTCACACCAATGGCTAATCTGCATTTGAATAACTAGCACCTAAATAGGTATAGACCCTTTCTATTGCCACAATTTTTGAATCCCCTACCCACAAAAGCCCACAAGTACCTATCCAAGTTCCTAGGGGACAATGTTGTGATCGAGGAGGATCATATAAAAGACTTTTTGTATGCTATGGACAGACTAGAGGTGGAACATGAAGATTTTATCCTCAGACTATTCCTTAAAATCCTAGAAAATGATACCAGAGAGTGGTTTAACAGTCTGACATCAGACTCTATTGGCACTTTTCAGGAGTTAGAAACTGCATTCCTCAAAAAATATGGGGAGAAAAATAATGAATAGTCTCTCTTGACCAAACTAGCCACTATGAAAAAGAAGGAAAATGAAACTATGGATTATTTCTGTAGATGGTTCACCAAGCTAATAAATTATATTCCTATGGATTTAAGGCCTAATGATCAACAATCCATATGCTTCTATAAAAATGCCTTCCTTGGTGACTTTAACTATGAACGCAGACAACAACCCACACTCACTATCAATGCCTGCATGAAAAGAATAATTGTGATAGAAAGGGATATTATAGATAGTGGTAAAATGAAGGTAAAATTGGCAAACCCCAAACCCATTCAAACTAAAATGAGAACCAAGAATGTGGGGTTTAGAATTTAAAAAAAATTAGAACCCAACCCTATTGAGAAATTGTCATCATAGGTGACATAAATGTTCCTGTCCATGAACAATCGACTGTCTAAAATAGAGAGGAACAAAGGTGACAATGGATAACCTTCACCACATTAGAATGAGGCCAAGCCCCCTTTCAAATGAAATTTTAATAAAAACTAGAACAATGAGGGTGGTAGAAATACAATCCAAACAATAACTAGAAGAGAAAGAAATTTCAAAAATATCAAGATGTTGTCTTGAATCCCATGACTTCTGTCAACATAGCCTCAGAATTCCACTTCTTATGTCTAGCATATGATGCCCGCTATAACCCAAATAATTATGGTGTATACCTTGGTCTCAATTTAGGTGTAAACCTTGGAGAAGAATCAAAGGATGAGATTAGAATTAATGTTTTTTGGACTTGGGAAGAAATTGTTGATACTCCACCAATTCTAGAAGAAGTCATCTAGTCTACCAACCCTGATAATAGGCCTACAACATTTACTCTTGATGATGTTAAAATTTTGAAAAGGACCCTAAATAACCATTTTGAATAAATAATATAGGGTAAGTTGATCCAAAAATCTGAGGAAGTTGAGACACTAGAAAGGGTCCATGCCACTAGGCTACGTAATAGAACCATCCTTGACAAGCCAGATAAGAAAAATGCAATTTATCAGAAGGAGAAAGCCAACACATATAAACCTAATGATGGTCATCAATCACTCCTCATTGAAGGGTTTGAACCTATTAATAGTGGGCTATAAAATAGAAAATCAAAATTTGACATAGGTTCCAAAATGGCCAAGCAAAAAATAAACATAACCTTTGGAGAATTTATGACTGTCCCTAAATATAGATAATAAATTTGCATGGATTTTGGGCTAGCTAATCGATGGGAAGACCATGTCTTAGTGACATCGACTTTTAATCCATCTAGTAGAAGTCCCACTTTAGTTAGGCCCTTTTATATCATCCTCTGATATGCATTTGGGTATGGTGACCATTATGTGATACACAATTTCATGCTTGATAGTGGGGCATCTCACAATGTTATGCCAAAGCAAGTGTCTGACCAGTTGGGACTGATATAAACTAAATATTCCCCCTCTATTTCTATAATGGATAATAGGCAATTACCTTGTGTGGGGATAATTACAGGTCTCTTGGTCTTTTTAGATCAATATCTGAAGAAGGGGATTGTAATGGATGTAGCTATGGTTTATGTAAACCCATTATTTTCCCTGCTACTATCTAGAAACTGGGTAGAGCAATTGGGTGGATCAATCTAGTTAGACTAGTCATATGCCACCATCCCTCTATAATCTAAAGAATAGGCCACACTGAGAAAGGAACCCTTTAAAAAACATTCAGTTTAATTAATGAGGCCTAATAATACCACTGTCAATCTAGTTAGCTCTATAGAAGAAAAATAATTAGGTGTTTCCTCCATCTAGTACACTCCATTTCTCAAAGAATTACCTAGTGCAGAGGGACTAGATTCCAAAATAAAAATTGTTGTATATTCTAAGTCATATAGGGTCCTCGCAACTAAAATGTGGACAATGACCTTTGATGGAGCTAAGTCATAAACTGGGGCTGGGGCTGGAATAAATTTGATAGATATAAAAGGAAATTATTTAGGTGTGCCTTATCGGTTAGAGTTCCCCTACACAAATAATGTGGCAAAATATGAGGTACTACTGTTGGGATTAAGAAAAGCTAAATAATTGGGTATTAAATACCTTACTATCTATGGGGATGCTAAATTAATTATACATCAGATAAAAGGAAAATACCAAATCAAACACCCCAAGCTAAAGCAATACAAGCATACTATCTTAGATGAGATTGACAAGTTCTTGGTCTTTGATATATCACATATACCTAGGGAGAAAAACCATGTTGCCAATATACTAGTTGTGAATGCTTCTGGGATAGACAACCCTAAAATTGATACATAATACATAGATATATTATCTACCATATATGTTTATCATCCTTCTATCCTAGATAATGTGGTTTACCTACAAGTATTTCAAGATGATACCAATATCAAGGATTTTATGACAATATAAAACCAATTTGTTGGAGTGATTTGTGATGAGGGAGATGAATAAAAATTGTAGTATGTTATAGGAAGCCCCACATAAGTGATACAACTCAAAATTAATAAAATTCCTAAGGGCCTAGTAGCTTTGGAATCTCTCTTTGATGATTTTGATAAGGCACATAGGACTGCACCTCATGAATAAGAAGGTGAAGAGGTTAATTTTAGGACAGTAGGGGATCCAAATATGGTCAATATTGACAAGGGATTACCAACAAAAGAAAAGAAGTAGTATATCCAATATCTAAGGAAAAACAAGGATAGTTTTTCTTGTACCTATGATGATATGAGAACATTTAACACTAAGATGATGATTCATATTATTCCCTTAAAGGAGGATGCTAAGCCTTTTAGGCTGAAGCAAAGAAATTTTAATCCTACTCTGCACCTTGTCATGCAAAAAGAGGTCCAAAAGTTGCTCAATGTAAAAATAATTAAAAAAGTGAGGTTCTCTTCTTGGATAGCAAACCTAGTGTCTGTTATGAAGAAGAATGGGGAGATAAGGCTATGTGTGGACTTCAAGAAATTGAATAAAAACTCCCTCAAAAATAATTACCTCCTTCCCAATATGGAACAACTACTGTAGGAAATGGTAGGATCCTCTAGGATTTCACTATTATATGGCTTCTCAGGATATAATCAGATCTTGGTCAACCCAAAGGACCGATTCAAAACTACGTTCACTACACCATGGGGGACCTTTTAATACTAGAGAATGCCATATGGGTTGATGAATTCTAGAGCCACTTTTCATAGGGCTATGGATTTTGCCTTTAAAAGGATAATGTTCAAAATTATGGTGGTATACCTGGATGATATCACAGTATTTTCCAAGAACCCTGTAGATCATTTATCCCAACTATCTCAAGTCTTTGAAAGATGTAAAGAATATGTGATTTCATTAAATCTAAAGAAATTTCTATTTGGAGCCACTCATGGTAAACTGTTGGGACATGTAGTCTCAAAGGAAGGGATAAGCATTGATACAGAAAGAACAAAGGATATTGAACAAATACCACCCCTAAGAACCTCAAAGGAGTCAGGTCCTTCTTTAACAAAATAAATTTTGTCAAAATATTCACCCCAAATTTTTTTGACATTGCCAAGCCAGTAAATGACATGATTAAAGAGGATGCAAATATCAAGTGGGATGAGGACAATATCAAGGCCTTCCAGCTGATTAAAAAATCCATTACTACTACACTTGTTTTGACCTGTCCAAACCACTCAAAAAACTTCAACCTGTATTTATTTACTTCAAAATATACCATAGTTGTTGTACTATCCTAGAAGAATGAAGAAGGAAATGAGATGCCAATAGCATTGATGAGTTTAAGAATGAAGGGGTCCCAACTAAGGTATAAGCCAATAGAAAAATAGGCCTTTGATCTGGTTCAGGCTTTGGAACATTTTAATAGTATCTTTGGTTCTAGTAAAGTGATTGTCTATATTACCTACATTGCCATTAAGGATGTCCTCACCTAGCTTGAACCCATAGGTAGTTCAACAAGATGGATGGTAAAATTATTGCAGTATGAGGTGGAGTTTAAAGAAATTAAAATTATTAAATGCCAAGGAAAAAATATTTGGCCTGCAAAGAATAAGAGGAGATGAATAATGCCATCTTAGCACAAGGAGGATAACAGGATCAACAACCCAATATTGAAGAATATGACTAGTACAGAGATTTTCTATTTTATCTGAAAAACCTATCCTTCTTGCTTGACAAATTTTCTAGCAGAATGAGGAGTATTAAGCAGCAGTCTCAAAGATACCATCTACAAGAAAATTGACTCTATTGGAGACACCCAAATGGAGTGTTGTTTTTGTGTGTGACAAAAATCTAAGCCCCTAAGATTATGGAGGAGTTTCACATGGGGTTCTGTGGTGGTCATTTTCCTCCAAAAGCAATAACTAACCATATTATGAGGGCAGTATATTATTGGCTGACCATATTCAAATATGTGTATCAGTTTATCATAAAATGCTATAACTATCAAATTTTCTCTGGAAATAAAAATTTTCCTGCAATGCCACTAAAATCTAGTGATTATTGAAACTTCTTTCTCCTAGTGGGGGATATATCTCATTGGAGAAATCAACCCAAACTATTCAAGAAGTCATAAATGGATTATCACTGCTATAGACTACTTAACCAAATGGGTTGAAGCAGCTTCCCTAAGGAGGTCAACAACATCAGTTGTCATTAAATTTTTGGAATAAAGCATATTAACCAGATTTGGGGTGCCTAGGAAACTGGTGATGGATAATGCAAAATATTTTAGTTCCTATGAGATGGTTGACTTCTGCACAAAATACAGTATAGAGCTGGCCCACTCAGAAAATTTGTATCCTTAGGGGAATGAACTGGCATAATGACATGAATTAAGAGGTCATTGGGGAAGAACAAAATAGGTTGGGACAGTGAACTAAAGTATGCCTTATGGGCAGATAGGTTGTCAATAGAAATGGCCACTAGAAAATCACCCTCTGAGTTGGTCTATGGAGAAAAGGCACTTCTACCACCTCAGCTGGAAAAAGTAATCATATCCCTATTACTGCAAGATCATGAAAAACCAAAAAAGTTACAAAGGAGGATGGATCAGCTTGTCCAATTGGATGAATACAGGAGAGATACAGTTACAAGGATGATAACCCAATCCAACAGGACCATGCAATTATTTAATAAAAATGCTAGGGGTCAATTTTTTTTTGTGGGGGAAGTAGTGCTTTACTAGGATCCAAAGAATGATAAGCTTGGTGAGAAAGAGAAATTTAAACCCAAGTGGCTAGGACCCTATCAGGTGGCTGAGGTAGTTGGCCAACATACTTATAGGCTTGAGGACATGGAGGGAGAAGAAGTACCTATACCTATGAATGGACAACACCTTAAATCCTTTAGTCACCTTGATGGAGGTTGTGTGTAAAAAAGAAAGTGCAAGTGTGCATGTGTAAGTTAACGTCGATCCACCCTGAGAGTTTGGAGTTCTCAGGTCCATGTCTTCCATCCATCCCCCTATCCCAATCAGAGCTAGCTATGGCATTGATCCAACTGGAGCAAGCGGTTATAGCCTTGCTAGGACGAGTATGCACTATAAAAGGGATATCGCTACAATGGAAGTTTTTTTTATCAAACCTCTGAGAGAGAAAATTCCATGTATAAGCTTTTTCCAAGTGTTAGTCATATTTTTCCTATGTATCTTCCTATTTTTCTGATCATCCTTTCTCCTGCCATTCACCAAACTACCCAAGGAGTGCTATTCGTTGAGATTATTTCTTGTGGAATGCGCCAAATTTTGAGACTCTTACGCCACTACAATCAATATAGAGAGGAACAACCCCTTGTTACATTATTTGAATTGGGGCTTATTGTAATGAAATATCATATGAGAGCCAAGCACCTTGCTAGTCTCTCCATGTGTAAAAACTCTTATATTAATGAAAACTCCAACTCTATTCTTGGTATTTTTTGCATATATGGTATGTGTTATGCTTGTTTACGTATTACTGCAATCAGAATATGTGGATGACACTTTATTTTTTCTAGTTTAATCATTTTATAACATTACATAATTTGAATGAATTAAAATGAACTAGTTCTCCCTTCTCTTTCTTCTCTAAGTCATTAATATAAATTTGCTATGACTGCCCAATGGATAAGGCATCAATTAGGTCTTGATATGCTCCATTAATGCTTGGTTTGGTCACAAATACTCAAAATAACATAATATCATTTTATCTAGTGAAAGTGGGTAATTGCACCATTAAATCATACATATATTTAAACATGTTGTTTGGGGTTTCCTTACCCAACCTAGTTCGTCTAGAGCCTTATGAGTAATCTATTCCTAGGTTAAATAGGTGGATCCACCAGAATCCACAATACTCATTGTGAAATTTGAGTTTCCTATGATGTGACAAATCTCAAAAGGATAAGAAGAAAATCTCCACAACATTATGGTAAAATTGGAATGTGCACTCCAGTAGTGTGAAGAAATCAACATGTCCCTGAGTAATGAGAAGTGCTTCATGATGATGCAATAAGGGATATTTCTAGGACACCATATCTCTACAAATGGGATAAAAGTGGATAAGAAAAAAATTGAAGTTATTAAATATCTGCCCAGTCCTACAACACGGAGAGATGTTAGGATCTTTCTTGGCTCTATTGGATATTGTAGGAGGTTCATAGCAATTTTTAGCAAAATTACCAGACCTTTGCACACTTTGCTATCTAAAAACATAGATTTTGTCTAGAAAGAGGAGTGTGAACAAGCCTTCCATATTCTAAAGGAGAATTTTATCACTACTCCAATGTTGTGAGGTCCGAATTGGACCATCCCCTTCCATATATACTCTGATGCATCTAACAATTCTATAAGGATAGTTCTAGGATAAAAGGATGGCAAGGAGTTTTATGCCATCTATTATGTTAGCAAGCATCTCCCTAGGGCTGAGTTCAACTACACTATCACTGAGAAGGAATTTCTTGTGGTTGTCCATTCCATTAATAAATTTTGCCACTACATTATAGGGTATAAGGTATTTATACACACTAACCATGCAACCATCAAATATCTAATGAATAAACCTGAAATTAATGGTAGAATAATCAGGTGGCTTCTAATCCTATAAGATTTTGATGTTACCATCATTGACAAATCAGGTAAGGATAATATGTTTGCATATTTTCTATCTAGATTGACACCTCTAGACCATTCAGCTACATAATACCAATTCCTAGATGAACATATTTTCTCTCTGAATGAACCAACATCATGGTATGAAAATACGGCTAATTATTTAGCCATTGGTAAAGTATCCCCTGCACTCTCACCCCATGAAAAGTAGACATTAATAGAGAATAGTGCATCCTTATCATGGATTTATGGTTGTTTGTTCAAAATAGGACTTGATCATATCATGATAAGGTGTGTTGTTGATCGTGAGTTTTCAAAAGTCCTTAAATTTTGTCATGATGAACCCTGTGGTGGCCATTTTGCAAGAAAAATGACTATGTTTAAGATATTGTAGATAGGATATTTTTGGCCCTCTTTATTCAAGGATGCAACCAAATATGCAAATCAGTGTGATTAGATCCAAAGGATGGGTAGACCAACTTTCATATATGAGATGTCCCTCCAGCCACATGTTCACATTGAGCCATTCGATAAATGGAGAATGGATTTTGTAGGGACAATCAAACCATAGTTAGTAGGCAAGAGGTATATTTTGGTTTACACTAATTATGTGACTAAGTAGGTTGAAGTACAAGCACTAAAAGATTCCAAGAAAAAAACTATAGAAGATTTCCTATTTTCATATATCTTCACAAGATTTGGGGTACCTAGAGATATCACCACTTATTAGAGACCCCAATTCACCTCAAGGCTGATTTAGGAAATAATGCAACAATATAGAATCAGGTACAACAAGACTACCCCTTACCATCCTCAATAAAATGGATAGGTTGAGGTTACCAACTGAGAGTTGGAGAATATCCTCACAAAAATTATACAACACAAAAAATATTGGGTGAAGAGGTTGCCATAGGCAGTATGGGCCTATAGGACTGCATGGAAAACAACTACTAGTTTTACACCCTTCCAATTGGTGTACAGGAAGAATGTAATGATTCCCATTGAGTTTGAAATTTGAACCCTCAAGACTATGGCAAAATTGAACCTAAGTCTGGATGATGCAAAAAAAGAGCAAATTCAACATTTGAATCAGTTATATGAACACCAATTAGATGCCATACACAAAACATAGATCATCCAAAGATATATAACACAATGGCATGACCACAACATCAGGCTAAAGTAGTTCAAAGTAAGAGAGTGGGTGCTACTATATGAATCCTGATTCTAGGAGTGAAAAGGTAAGCTTATGCAATGATGGATGGGGACATATGAAGTGATCAAACTGATTAATAATGGTGTTGTGCATATCAAAACTATTGATGGTAGAAACACCATATTGACATTCAATGATCATCGATTGTAGCTTTACCACACATTTGAAAATATTATGATGGAGTCGAAGATAGGCATGGGGGAGATCCCATATTATTAAATTTTTTTGAAATTTCTCAATAGTTAGTGGACATAGGAATGTCCACCCAAAAGCAAGAATAATTTATTCTTTCATTTTCTTTTCTTTGCTTGTGTTTATATTTTACAAGTACATTGCTCTAAGTGTAATCTGTGGGCAAATTGGGAAACCTAGGCCTATTTAGGCACAGATTCCACTAACCTACATCTTTACTACTTTTTAGTTTTTATTTTTTGTTTTTGTAGGTATGATGCCCTAAATGCATGTTGTAGGAAACTTGAATAACCTATTCCTAATAGGTACAGGATCCATGAACCTACATGATTTTCAATTTTCTATGAATAGAAGCTCGATTGTTACCATCCGAAGGGGATAGTCACAATCTAGATACATACGTGGGTGTTTAATATTTATAGAAGAAATACCCATATGCCTATCTGTACAAGTAGATGTTGACATAGTTTATGAAAAAGAAGTGTAGAAAGGTCTGATCAATTGGGAAGAATTGACTGCAAACACACCAACATATGCTAATTTTTTAGTGGTAAGGAGGCACCTAACTCTCGAGTACTGCAAGGATGCCTAAATCCCATTGAAAAGTCTCATATATATATGATGAAGGGTGCCTAATTCCCATAAAGGTACCTGACCTAAGAGTTAAAAAAAAATGTCAAGCATCAGATTGCCACATGTCCCCCATCCACCAGAGATAGGTGCCTATCATCAAGAAAGATGATACCTACGTCTGATACTTATGCTAGAGTTAGGCACTTAATATTTGATAGGAAGGCACCTAAATCCTGTGTATTTTGGGTAAGGCATCTAAATTCCATTAGGAGGGTGCCTAACTCCTGTGTATCTAGATTAAGGTACCTAACTTCCATTAGGAAGGTTCCTGACTCCCACGTACTTGAAGTAAGGTGCATGTTTGCATTCTATTTCAACACCTATTTCTTAGCAAAAAGGCACCTACCTTCCATTTGAGTGCCTGCATGCAATATGAATAATTCAGTGGCATTGGGAAGCAACCAAAGCCACGTTAGCATTTCACATGATGAAAAGGTCAGATATCTCATGGGAGATTATTGCAAAATCCTATGAGAGGATTTTAGCAAATTCTAAAGAAATGAAAAAGGGATGTGTGATGTTCCATGAAAACTATCAATATTTCTTAATTTTTAACATGAGACTTCGAATGGATAAAAATTGTAGTACCCAAGAAGAACCATCTAAATAAATTTCTCACATGGGAAATACGTATTAGTTCCAGTTATCACAAAATAATGAATCAGCACCCTCTAAAATCATCTTCATGCTTTGTACACATGGATCACTAATAAGGCATGTACATGATTTTTTCTTAGATATATAATTTTCATAATTAGAAAATCTCTAAAAATAGTGTCGTCACGTCATTGGTACATGCAACCACCATTCACCCACTATGTTTGGTGTGACGTGTAAACCATTGATTTGGGAAGGTTTCCCTCATAGTCCTTTATAAAAAAATACAAAGTGCCTACCTTCAAAAATGAAGAGGCACCTACATGCATCTATAGTTAGAATTGTGAAGTGATAAACTAGTTTTAGACAAATCTAGAGAATAAAGAAAAGTTGCAAAAGAAGAAAAAAATTGAAATTTCTAGAATGGGAGGGAAATATATAAACCACAGTTAGAAGAAAATCAAGACCTGCTATGTGGCAAGAATCAATAAGAAGGTTCAAGCCTAATTTGAAGCTACTAGGTGGATGGACTATTACCACCTGGTTAGCTAGAACTAGGACTTGGAAGCAGAAAAGGAGTTCGTTGTGTCTATGGATGAATATGTTGCTCGACTACATAGTGTAGCACCTCAAATTTGACCCATTTGCATGAGAACATAAAAAATTGTAAAAACATCATGTTTGCATTTATTACCTCAAAATTTGTGCCTATTTGACAATATCGTACTATGACCTTCAAAATCATAGAACGACCTCCAAAATTATAGCATGATTTTAGTCTTATGATAATTGCAATCGGCATATGATATTATAGATCATAATACGATCTTGCCTAGAAACAAAAAAATCAAAAAAAGAAAATGATAAAAATTAGTTGAACGGTTTTTGTCCCCACCTATGTAACTGTGCAAGAAATGAGAGATCAAATTTTTTCGGCCTCGCCTAGCTTAGAAGAAGTTATAACAATTCAACCTCCTCCCCATTCTAGACACTCCTCCTTACTTATTTAACCAGACCCCTCCCTCTAAAATTCTCCTAGACTCGCAATTTTATAAAACTTCACATAATTTTGCATCCTAGCTCTGGTTATTTTGTTATTTGCTCATAGGATCAGAGGATATTATCACAGATCAAAGGAATTTGTTGTAGATCGGAAGATACAATATTGCGATCATAGTATGACTTTATGAGTTCGGGATACGATCTCGCTCAGAAGGCTATGATATCCATTACATTTGGTTTGGGAGCAACCTCAAGCTTTGGTTTACATATTCTGCTATTCATCTAGTTAATATACATTGCATTTAGCATTCTTCATCACATAAAGCATTAGATTTAATCATTTGCATTCCTAGAGTTCACCTAATTTCATATAATTGCACATTTCATATATTGTAATACATTAATTCATCAATGCATATCATTATAGCTATTTGAGTGTATTCATTTAATCATCGTTAATCTTGCAATCATAAGTAAATATCTAGACTTTCTATTTTATATACTCTATCCATGAATCTTATGTTGTCTATCAAAATTGGATCTATCTGTCACTATTCATAATACAATCTCGCAAATCGTAATACAATCCTGTGTTTTGTAGTACAATATTGACCTACTATGTATGATCTATACTGCATACAAAAATAAAAATCTTCAGTAGACATCCGGATACAAGTAAGAGTTTAAAATAAATTTTTTACTACCGTATTGTATTTTGCATTATGTTTTCTATTGTTTGCTATCTACATTTGAATTAAAATTGCATATAGGTTAGATTAATTGCATATTGGCCAGACTTAGTGTAGGTTTAAAATTTTTGCACCCCTTTCCTCTAGGCTAATGGATCCATGCCTCAGAGGGGAATGGGAAAATGGTAAAGCTACACCTCGGATGAGGGACACTTGAGTCGTGTCCTCTTTGGTGATTTGTCGATAGATGGTGGGTTCACCAGGAAGCGTTTGGTGGCAGCTTCCGAGCCTAGGCTAGAAATGAGTTTGATGTGTTCGTTTTAGTTTAAAATCACTCAAATACCTAGGTTGGCCAGGATGAAATTAAACTATTCTATATGCGAATTGTGATTTATATGCAGAAAGTAAACATAAATGAACTCTAAATGCAATGCTTGAAAGAAAATGGAATGATCTTACCCGGTTTCGGATGTCTGATGAAGATTCGACTTTTTGAAGCAGTCCAGATCGTCTCTGATTCTGCAAATTCATCTTCAATTGAACATAATCGACTGCAATTTTGTAGGTTCATCTGTAATTGCATAGATTCATCCGAAATCGGACGAGATCATCTGAAATCAGACGAAATCGTCTGAGCCAATTTCGTCAAAAACCTGCAACTGAACAAATGGATGCCAAAATAGGGGAAATATAATGCAAAATACAATTTAATGGACACAAAAACTCTAATTAAATGCTTAATCGGTCCTAAAAATCAAATTTGATCTGAAGTAAATGAAATGCCTTTATGTTCTAAAACAGAATTGATCCTAGAATGCAGAATATCATTAAAATGAGGTGAACACCAGATGCAATACAAAATATAAACTAAATTAATGCAATTTGATTGATTGAATTGACAAAAAATGCAAACCTTAGATCTTGATTGCCCCCAAGAGGAGTACAGTCAAGATCATCTGAGATGGTACAAGATCACCTCCAATCGGGATGAAATCATCTCGGTTGTGAACAGGATCATCTACGATGATCCGAGCTTCCTCCGACTGATGCAAAATAAAAACCTGCAAATGGATCTGGAAAAACTATGCAAATGATTGAATTTCAGAGTGTTCTAACAGGGTATGGAGCTTAGGTTGCAGGAAATTGATCAGCCAGGGTGGGTTTAATGAAATTCATAGTTTAAATAGGATTGAGGGGGGAGTTAGGAGGTTGGGAGTCATCCCAATCTGGGAGATCTCCAACGAAACGTCCTCCAACGATGCAGACACGCTTCTGCTAAGCTGGGAATGGGAGTTGGAACTATTTCTAATTATGAAAATTTGGTTTTTGAACGAAATCATCTGGACGTTCGGTTCTAGACGATTTCATCCAATTAGGGATGATATCATCAAATCGATGATGATATCGTCCAACTACCATAACTGCCTCTATATTTGGCACAAAAATCGAGGCAGGTGGTTAAAAGGTGGTTTCAAGGTTAAATTTTGAATTATTAACCTAGGGTAAATTGAACTGCGTCAAATTTAGGGTGTTACATTTTGCCCCCTCTTTAGCAAATTTTTTGCAAAAAATACGTTAAAGAAGAAATTGGCATGCTTTACGAGAAAGCAAAAATTTATTCCAATTTTTAGGTGATGATTCTAAGTCGAATCATGCAACTGATTACTGTGGTGCCCCCTCCGGGTTTTTATCCAAATCGATCATTTGGTAAAAATGCGAAAGAGTTAAATTATTTAAAAGTGCATTTTTAATATATATTTTTAGAAAATAGGGTAAAACCTAATTTCATTTTTATTTTTACTTTTACCATTCGAGAGCTCTGAAGTAGGAGAAATGGTGGAGACTGAGCATCGAGCGACTACGGTGCGACGAGGGATGCGGGTAAGGTTTCTAATATTTTCTAAAATATTATTAGCTTAAATTTTTAGGTTTAAATTTAATTAATTTTGGATTTTAGGGCATCACGGCCGTATTTCACCACGTTGATGAAATCGAGGTGATCTTGATGAGATCATCTCGATTTCGACAAGATCATCCCGATTTTAGCAAGATCGTACCACTCAAACTTGATGAATTTGGGGTGATCACGTCCAATGAGGGACGATTCAGTTGTTAGGGCCGAATCATATAGGGTGGGATGATTTCATCGAAACAAGGATGATCTCATCAAATTAGGGATGATATCGTCCAATAGTGGACGATATCAAAAAATTGTTAGGCAATTTTGATTTGTTGATTTTATTGATTTTTTTATGATGTACTAATATTGATTTTTGTTGTTTGTTTTGTAGGAGGAGTTGCTAAAAAGTTAGGAGTGGAAATATGGTGGTTTGAGAGATGATTTGGCCGCACTGACCCAGGTGGAGAGGGATACCTTAGAGGTAGTGGGACTATAGCATGTGGCAGAGATGCCATAGGTTCCTATAGATATGGGGCTACTGACAGCCCTTGCAGAGAGATGGTATCCGAAGTCATCCTGCTTTCGGCTATCGATAGGGGAGATGACTCCCACTTTGGAGGATGTATGGAGGATTTTGTGGATCCCCATCTAGGGTAGATTTATTGTTGCTTCGACCAGTCATGGTCGAGCGATGTTGAGGTTAGTTGGTGATGCTAGCTTCATCCTGGAGAAGGGTGGAGTGAACATCGAGACTTTGTGACATACAGACGGAGTATCCACCTTGACTAAGGTGTTGGCTGGGGTGGTGGGTGGCTTATTGCTATGCCACCAGAGTGGATGCAGAGTACCATGGCTATTGTCAGATGTCATCTATGACATGAGAGAGCATAGATATAGGTTTTCTTGGGGGTTGTATGTTCTATGCCACTTGTACAGGATCCTCCATGGGATCGTGTACAAGAGAGGCAAATGCATGGTGTTGACTTCGCTCCTCTAGGTCTGGTGTTGGGAGCACATCGTAGTGAGGTGACCTATGGGGCTACCGCTAATAGGGGTTGATCGGGAGAGGCCTAGGGTGTTCTACTGGTGGCTGCATAGAGGGTCATAGAGGTGATCAGATTTACCTACCTCGCATAGGCTTATTGATGATCTTACTACTGATCAGATTACCTGGAGGTCATGGAGGGGGCTTCTAGGATGGTAGGATGATGGATATGAGTTGGCTCATATCAGATGAGTCATTTGGATGAGGTTGGAGTAGGGTGAGATAGAGCTCCATCGATATGACCGAGTCCTCCATCAGTTCGGGCTCTAGTAGGGGATCCCGACGATGAGGGATTACAAGTTTTCTAGGATAGTGCGGGATGCCACGACATTGAGTGGGACCCCAGACATGTGGTATTTCATGAGCCATAATGAGGATGATGCCCCCATCCAGCTAGTATATGGGGATGATGCAGGGGTTGTTGCGGGTTATGATGCATGGTACGCTATGATTCACCCACCATGCATGACTCGATTTGGGGACCGATGCACGTAGTCATGCGATGGATGGTACAATGATGATAGGCTATGGCATAGGGAGGGAGAGGATAGAGAGGATGGGCACCTCCTATATAGAGGAGGGTTAGGATGCGGGGTGGACATGTGATCCCCATGGGTGCTCATCAGACATAGAGGGTACAACCTAGGGAGAGGCAGAGGAGAGAGCAGAGGAGGGAGAGATCTTCTCCTCCGTAGGTAGATAGGCCACCTTCACTCGATAAGGGCAAGGGTGTGGAGGTGGGAGAGAGTAGTGAGATGGTAGCTCTCCAGGCAGAGAATGCCACACTACGGAGGCAGGTGCAGGGTCTCCAGGCGATAGACACTACACTATGAGGATAGGTATAGAGCCTACAGGCAGAGGTCCTATGGCTCAGGGTGAGAGGAGGAGGAGCTAGTACCTCAGAGTTGGCATGGTCTATGTCATAGACCACATTTTATCATGGGATGTACTATGCGCTTGCCCTCGAGGGCCATAGAGAGGAGTTGCCTGTAGACATAGCAGGACCTATTCGGGTTGGATCATCATCCAGGAGTTCATCGAGGATGACTTCGAGGACTCAGACTATGGAGGTATTTATGCGACCACCTCCTCCAGCTCCTGGAGGTGGAGGAGATGAGGCGGAGAGCTCGAGAGGCTCTAGGGGATAGATAGATGAGATGTATATAGTTTTTGTAGATTTTGTATGATGATTGAGTATGTCGAGTCATATATTGTGGCATACCAATCGAGATGATCGATGTATATATTTTTATGATGATATATATAGATATGTTTTTGTGATGTGACTTATGTTTGTAATGATGCTTTATGGATTTGTATTTTCATATGATTGCATGTCTTGAATATTTATGGTTTTCTCATGCTATAAAATTAAATGAAAGAATGTGTTGTGACAACAAATGTGTGGATAAAAATGAAGATAGAAAAATACTTTTAACAATAAACCATGAAGGATGTAGACATTGTGACATGACCATTTGATGGAGTCACCGCTCGCTAGGTCATTAAGTTGATCCTGTTATGGGTAATATTGCAAAAGTAGTTGTTTTTGCTTAAGAGTAATTCTTAAGGCTTTTGGTGATGAGAAAGTAATGATGTTTTGATGTTGTTTTGGAACAGGATTTCAAATAACTTTAAGCATGAAAATGTGAGAGAATGATTTGTGTTTAAGCATAGAATTCCTAAGTGTGATGGGCAATTTAATGTGTACTTAGGAATCACAAATCGAAATGATAAATATGGTAAGATGGTATGAAAATTTCATTTTTCGTTGAAGCATGTTTTTGCAAAGAATAATTAAGTCACATGTTTTTATAGGTTTATGAAATGCTTGTGGGCACAAAAAATTAAAATGATGACTTGTGCTAGGCATAGAATTCCAAATTGCGAAATTATACCATCATCGTGAAAATCATAATGAAAGAAAATATGATGTTTTATTTGATAATTTTATGATGGGTACAAAATTTGTAAATATGACTTGCGCTAGGCATAAAATTCCAAATTGGTTAGGAATTATACCATCATCGTGAAAGTCGAAACTGCAATAATTTTATTGCATGGTTTTTTTATGAGAAATAGAAAATAAGATAAATATGACTTGCGCTAGGCATAAAATTCCAAGTTGGTTCAGGAACTATACCATCATCGCGAAAGTAAAAAATTTTGATGAAATTTTATTGCAATATTTTGAAATATTTTGATAAAAAATAAAATTAAAGTTTTTTTTTAAAAGATTGCGAAATTGACTTACACTAGGCAAAATTCGCAAGTATGAAAGTTTTGAATTTATAATTTCTTGAAAATGATGCCATCATAATGAAGTCAATGTTTTTGTAAGAAATAACTATTTTGAAAAGAATAATGGATACTTTTTTAAAAATTTCAAAGTCATATTTTAATTTATTTCAAAGAGAAATTTAAATTTATCAAGAACCAGTGTGTGCAAATGTGAGTTCATTACCCATTTCGATTTAACATAATGACACAAAATCTCTCAAAGATCAACTGTGTGTGCTTTGTAATGTTCATTTACCGATTTTGAGTAAGGTATTTTGATGCAAGCAATTTGAATGAACCAATGTGTGTGCGATTGAAGATTCATTAACCATGATTTTTGTGCATGTAACCGTACCAAACTACTATGTAAGTTAGGTCATCAAAAGTTAGCTAATCCACAAGCGGACATAGGTCTGTACAAAATAAGGTCGCTAATGTGACAGACATGTCACCATGCGAAAAGGAATTACCCAATGTCAAGCAAGTTGGGCACAAATCACCTGTTATGGGGCTTACCTCATGATTTTTGAATAATTGAGAATTCCAGGGATTCAAGCTCATTCACCCTTATTTTATTTCAAAGGGTAGGGGGGATTTTATTGCTTTTATTTTTCTCTTTTCATTCTTTTTTGATTTTTCTGGATTTTTGACTTTTGATATTTGATATTTCTTGGATATTGCTTGGATTTCTTTTGCATATTTCTCTTTCGCTTTCTTTTTTTCTTTTCTTCTTCTTTTTCTTTCTATTCTAGGGATACTTGCTCAGCTTAGATGTGGAGCAAGGGATTTTTATTCTGGGTAGGGGTGAGCTTGTCCTTTTGCCAATTCTCAAAGATTCTAGACCATGCGCATGATAGGATAGCAGGGGAAACTTTTCACTTAAGAGACCACAACTACTGTGTAGTATCATTTTTCGAATTTGCAACAAATCATTTTAATATGTAAAAGTGGACTTGATTCAAGTAAATAGCGAGATCAGTTCCCAAAACTCAAAATATTATTTATTGCAATAGTGCTTCGATATAAGAGAGATTTATAGTCATAGTGCTAAGATCAAAATATTTATTCATGTGAATTTGAAGTGCATGGTCCAAGATAACTTCTAAATTTATCCGAAACAAAGGAAAATATAACTGCAAAATTTCAGAATTTGGTAATGCAAATGAACATGTTTTTGATTGTTTTTATAACTTTATGATTTTTATTTGATTTTTAGAGTTTTATATGAATTGCTGAAATGAGAAATTATATACAATGTGAATATTTTTTTTTGATAATTTTGAATTTCTTATATGAATTGTTGAAATGAGAAAACATATACAATTATGTACAATGATGAGACTTTGAATTTAAGCATGATATCATTTAAGATGCATAATGTTCATGGGTTCCTTGAGATATTTTCCATCCAAGGTTGCCAATCGATATGCACCCGATCCAAATTTAGCAGTGATGATGTATGGTCCAAGCCAATTGGGCTGAAATTTGCCTTTATTATCTTTAGTGGCATTAGTGTTCTTTTGATTTTCTTTTAAGACTAGATCGCCAACTTCGAAAGATCGGTTATGAACTTTCTTTGAATATGCTCTTTTGAGCTTGTTTTGATAGGCACGAAGATGTTCCAGAGCATTGATGCGCTTCTCATCTAGAAGTTCTAGCTGACTGAATCTGCCAGCACGATATTCATCTCCTACTTCAGTATCTTGAAGTAGCAGAGCCAAAGAAGGAACTTCTAGCTCGAAAGGAAAGACAACTTCAGCACCGTAAACCAAAACAAAAGGTGAAGTGCCTATGGGAGTACGAACACTGGTTCGATAAGCCCATAGAGCAGGATATAATTGCATATGCCAGTCACGGCCTGATTTGTTAACCAATATTTTGAGAATTTTAATCAAGGTTTTATTAGATGCTTCTGCTTGGCCATTACCCTGGGGATAATAGGGAGTGGACCAACGATGTTGAATTTTATATTTTTGACATAATTTCTTAACATATTTATTTTTGAAACAAGTTCCATTATCTGAGATAAGATTTGCAGGAATTCCAAACCTACAAATGATTTGATTGAGAATAAATTTTGAAACTTGGGTTCCCATGCAAGAAGCTAAAGGCATAGCTTCTACCCACTTTGTAAAGTATTCAGTTGCGGTTATGATGAATTTGTGACCATCAGATGATATAGGATTGATTTTCCCAATGATGTCTAAACCCCATTTAGAGAAGGGCCAAGGAGATGAAATAGCTTGGAGTTCTTGCGTAGGAGCATGGACAAGGTCAACGTGTTTTTGGCACTTGTCGCAATGGCGCACATAATCATGGGCATCCTTCTCCATGGTAGGCCAAAAGTATCCTATTCTAAGGAGCTTCTTAGCAATGGCACTACCACTAAAGTGTCCTCCACAAGATCCATCATGGGCTTCACTTAAAGCTCTTCTAGATTCATCTAGGTTTAAACATCTCAATAGGATACCTTCAAAGGATCTCCTATACAAAGTATTGCCAACTATTACGAAGTGAACAACTCGTTTACGTAATAACCGATGTTGGTTCCTATTAAAACCTTTAGGGAAGGTTCCCTTCTAGAGAAAATTGAGGATGTCGATGTACCATGGTTCGGGAGTAATTTTATTGATTAGAAATACATCCAATGGCTCTAAACAGGATTTGGTGGAAGTAGGTTCTTGGAGTCGATGAATAATGATAGTAGCATACTCGTCATCCAACTCCAAGGGCAATAAGGAAGCGACTGCAGCCATAGCATCAACAACACGGTTACTAGTTCTAGGAATAGCTTCTAAGGTGATCTTATCAAATAAGGATATCAACTGTAATACATAGGCTTTATATGGGTGAATTTTATCATCTCGGGTCTGATAAACATCGTTAATTTGATTTATTACTAATTGAGAATCATCAAAAACTAATAAGTCTTTAATTTTTAGTGCTAAGGCGGCTCGCAATCCAAGGATTAGGGCTTCATATTCGACCATGTTATTAGTGCAAGCAAATGTTAACTTAAATGATAAAGGTATTAGGTGCTTCTGGGGGGATATTAGGATGATACCCACACCAGCCCCACTCATACATCGGGCTCCATCAAAATATAAAGACCATTGTTCAGAATGATCTTCCTCTAGATTGAGGCATTCATCAGGAAACTCAATGATGAGGGGATGAGTGGCTTCTAAGGGTGCAACAGCTAATTGGTCTGCTATGATTTGACCCTTAATGGATTTTTGACCTATGAATGTGAGTTCAAACTCACTCAGAGCGAGAACCCACTTAGTTGTGCGATCGGATAGATAAGGTCGGCTCATGAGATACCTCAAGGGATCAGATTTGGCAATGACATATGTCTTTTGACTAAGCATATAATGGCACAATTTTTGCATAGAAAATATGACTGCCAAACATAACTTTTCTAGTGATGTATAATGAGTTTCATAACTTATTAATGTTCTACTAATATAATAATTAGCTCGTTCTTTCTTCTCATCATCAAGTTGAGCTAACATAGCTCCTAAGGCAAATTCTGAAGCGAAAATGTACAAGATGAAAGGGCGATCAGTTTTGGGAGGAGCAAGCATAGGAGGACTTAAAAGATATTGTTTTATTTGTTCAAAGGCTTCTTTACATTCATCATCCCATTGAAAGAAAGTATTTTCTTAAGCAATTTGAGAAAAGGTCCAGTTTTGTCCACCAGCTTATCAATGAAACGATGGATAGATTGAAGTTTACCTTGTAAACTTCGTAACTCATATATGTTTTTAGGAGCTGGCATATCAATGATAGCCTAAATTTTAAGAGGGTCAATTTTGATGCCATGCAAAGAAACAATAACCCCCAACAGTTTACCTGACTTAACTCCAAATATACATTTTGTTGGGTTTAAACGGATATGGTATTCTCTTAACCGATCAAATACTTTTCTCAAATCATCTAAATGTTCATCTTCTTCAGTAGAATGGGCTATAATATCATCCACATAATCATGCAGAATATCATACATCATATCATGAAAAATGTAAGTCATAGCTCGTTGATAGGTTGCACCTGCATTCTTTAATCCGAATGGCATTACTTTCCAACAAAAGGTTCCCCAAGGGGTAATAAAGGTTGTTTTGGCTTGGTCTTCAGGAGCTATCCTGATCTGATTATAACCTAAGAATCCATCCATAAGGGATAGCATCCCACTTCCAGCAGTAAAATCAATGATCTGATCCATATTAGGAAGAGGGAAATCATCTTTAGGGCATGCAACATTAATGTCTCTAAAGTCTGTACAAACCCTAATCTTGGTTGCTTCTTTTTTAGTTACAAGGACAACATTAGAAATCCAATCAACATAATCAATGGCTTGAATAAATGTAACATTTAGGAGTTTTTCTAACTCACCTTTGACTAGTAGGGCAACCTTAGGATGCATTTTTCTAAGTTTTTGCTTAACTGGTTTCGCATCCGGTCATACTACTAGATGATGCATAACTACAGAAGAGTCTAAACTAGGCATATCTGCGTATGTCCAAGCAAAGACATCACTATATTCTGTAAGAAATGTAGTGTATTTGTTTTGTTTTTCTTCATTTAATTCTGATCCAATGTTGACTATGTGAGAATTCTCTTCTGTTCCAATATTAACTTTTATGACACTTTCCACTTCCATATGTAAGTCTCTTTCAAAATTAGGAGGGGCGGGTGACACACCCAATTCTTGTAATTCTTCTAAGGTCAACTTAGATAATTCTTCTTGAGGGGTTGTGGCCTCAAGATGAGCGACAGGTGGTATAGACCCATCAAAATAAAAGCCATTATGCAATAAGTCTTCAATGGAAATATCATGGAAAATGTCACCCTCTAATTGTTCGTCCAACTCAACAATCATTTCGGGGTAAGCTATAGATAGCATATTACAAGAAAATAACTTACCCATAGACTTAAGGATCTCTTGTTCATCTAAATAATCTTGATAGGGTATTAAGTGATCATCATCCTCAAATGGAAATGGCTGACACTTACTAGAAAATAGGCCTATACCGCATCGGGCAGGCCATGCTTCGACCTCAAAAGGTTCTTTCATGCCATTCTGGAAAGGTCCCAAACCTTTCCCTTCATATCCTAATTTAAGCATTATAGGTTTAGCTTTGATGTATTTATCGGTGAAATAACATTGAGCATATCCATCATAATTAGTTTTAATATTTCTAGGTATTCTACCCCAATCATATCCCTTATAAATGAAGGTACAACTCTTAACTTGGTAAATACTTCCCATAGGTTGTGGCAAGCCCAAGGTGCGAGGAGACGGTGGTAATTTGTTTAAGGTAAGGGAATCTTGTATAGAAAAATATGTTTCTTCTGATGTTATGAGAATTTTAGACAAATCAGGTAATAGCTCATCAGACAAAGCATATGAGGTAAAAGGAGCCTCTTCTATGACTTTAGATGCAGAAAAGATAAATTTAGTAGATGTGGATGGAATAGAGGTTGTGGTAGATGGATTTATTGTGGATTCAGATGGTGTAGGGATAGAACAAGGAGAAATTATTGTGGGACTAGTATTAAATGTAGATTTTGGTGGATATTCCTTAGGAGAAGGTTGAGGATATGGGGATGTAATTGGTGTAGATGGAGGAGATGATATTTTAGGTGTGAGTTTCACACGTTTAGAAGGAAAGGCAGAATTAGGATGAGTAGAAGATAATGCAGGGCAAAATTGAATCCCAATTGGTTCTGCCAAGGCGCACATATCAAATGGTCTGGGATCACCATGAATGGTGACCAACTGATTCTTGAATTTGAATTTGACACATTGGTGTAAGGTAGAGGGTACAACTCGCATTGCATTGATCCAAGGGTGACCCAAAAGTATATTGTATGATGCAGGGCAATGTACAATAAATATGGTCGTATCCAAAGTTCTTGGACCAACCTGCAATGGGATTGTAATAACTCCACATGTTTCTTGTATTTCATCATTAAAGGCTTTTATGATCATATATGTTCTCTTCATCTCATCACTTCTAAATCCAAATCTCTGGTAAAAGTCGAAAGTACAAATATTTAGGGATGAACCATTATCAATTAAAACTCTTTTGACAGCTACATCTCCGATTAATGCAGTAATGTACAAGGGATTGTCTTTATGTAAACTATGAAGTGGGATGTCTTTATCTCGAAAGTCAATACAGTCGACTTCACGAGGTATAATGGTATTCACCATAGCTTCAGGTTGTATGTCGTGTGGTACCATCATTTGACTTAATGTATGCATTAATTCTTCCCTATGTGTGGGAGATGATCTTAGAAGGTCTAAGAGGGAAATCCTTGCTGTAATATTAGAAAGTTGTTCATTGATATCATAAGGGGGTTTAGGTTGAGCATTTGATGCATTATTTCCTTTACTAGGAACCTTCAAAACAAATGGGGCTGATTTATCATTATGATTTTGATCTTGTTGAGAATTTTGGGCCTGTTGTCTAGTAACGGCTCCGATGGTACCCACAATATTGTTGTGTGCATGATGAATGGGTCGTGGTCTAGCATTTATGGCTTGTTCATTAGGGAGGATTTGTTGTGAGGATGGTCATGTCATGACCCTTCTTGGAAATGGTTCCTCTAGAACCATCTGTGTTGTGATAGGGAGAATAGGTTCTGACTCATCTTCAGAGCGATTCGATTGATCGAATGTAATATCCAGGTCACTTTCTATTTCACAATCCGTATCACTTGGATATGATGTTTGAATGTTGTGTATGGGTCTAGTTGTGACCACAGATAATGTTGTCCCAAATATCTCAAAGTCATGAGAAGGTACATGTCCACTAATGGTTCCCACATATCGGGTTGGATGGGGAACATTATGATGTTCGACTTGATTAGCCACTTCTTTACCGTGCTTGGGTAAAGGATGTTGAAAAATGTCCAATGTTTGATTTGCATTCTAATTCTGATTTGGTTGTGTATCTTTTTGGGTATTGTTTGGAGCATTTTGTTTTGGTTGGAAATTTTGTACTTCCATCTCGTTGTTATCAATCAAATCTTGTATTTTATGTTTTAATCTCTTGCAAGAATTTGTTGAATGTCCAGGTCCTCTATGGAAATCACAATGTAGGTCTGCTCTGTATCCAGGTATGGTTGTATCAGGTTCCCGAATATTAGGTAATTGTATTAAACCTCATTCTAATAATTGTGGCAAGATAGTGGATAAAGGTTGATTTAACCTAGTGAATTCTCTCGGAGGTCTATCAGGAGCCTTTAATACAAACTTATCTGTGGTTTTTGCAGCATTAACATTCATAGTATTTCTACTGTCGGTGACTCCATCACCCACAACTTGCTTATTCTTATATTGATTTTTAGATGCCTTATCATCATCCTTCTTCTTAAATTGGCCTCTCCTAATGAGGGCATCTTCCACTCTTCATGCTAAATCTATAGCCTGATCGAAGGTTGTCAAGGTAGCAGTTGAAAGCTCATAGGACAATTGTTCTTGCAAGTTATTAATAAAAATGTCCAACATCTCTCTATGGGGTAATGCAAAGTGTAATTTCCCTAGCAACTATCTCCATATTGCTAGGAAATCGGTAAAGCATTCATATTTGCCCTGTTTCAAGTTGTACAAATCCTTAATTGTCACATGCCTCTCTATGTAGGCACTAAATTGGTGGACAAATGATTCAGCTATTTCTTCAAAATTTCTCAAAGAATTAGTAGGTAACTGATAATACCATTCCAATGCCATGCCTCCCAAGCTTTTTGGGAACATATTTAGCAATAGCAAATCATCATGAGATATATCATGACATGCTATTCTAAACATACGAAGATGCTCTATGGGATCTTCGGTTCCTTTGTATATAGGGAGAACAGGCATAGGAAAATGCTTTGGGTACGGTTGGGCAACAACTATGGGATCCAAAGGTTGACTACACATCTCTCGATAGTTGTATGAGGGATGGTAGGGGTCTATTTGGTCCATGCGGGAAACTAATTGTTTCACTATGGTTTCAAGATTACTGGATTGTCCACCATGTTGGTTTGGTTGCATGATAGTGTTGGATCTTTGAGTGTAAGATGGCGTAACATAAGGATTTGATGCTAGATTACTGTTGTGCAAAGTATTACTAGGAAGGGTGTTGTGAAGTGGATATGGGACAGTGTTCTGTTGAACTTTTTGTTGTTGATAGTTGACATTTGTTTTTGGTTTAGGTTTCTGCTGATTTGAAATTTGTTGATTAATAGCTTGAGAAAATAGAGCAGTAAATGATGGTTTCTGAGGTGGTGGATTGTTTTTTGGTTTATTGACAGGAATTTTAGAATGTTGAGTTGTTTGTTGTTGTTGCATGTTTTGAATCAAAGATGCCATATTTGCATTTGATGGCCCTGCCTGGTCACTTTCTTGATCTATGAATGAAAGAGGGTTTGTATGCATTTGAAATACATTCTCTAAAGTTGCCTGTGTCTCACTAATTCCATATTTATCTGCTAGTGCTGCTAGAGTAAACCCCTCAAGGTTAGTTTTTACAAATTTTAGAAGGTGTTCCATAGATTTAAAATTAACAGTTCCTTCTGGAGTCACTCTAGGTGATCCAGTTTCATCTTCCCTATCAACTTCTTGTTCATATTCTTCAGCAGGACTCCCATCATGGTGGTCCTGAGCAACTCCCTCCTGATCTTGTTCTTCAAGAGGGGGATTTTGAGTAGGTGGTTGTCCTACCCACTCATCATCTATCTGTTTACCACTCCTTAGTTTAGGCATTATGGTAGATTTGAGTTTTTGCAAATATATATGTTCTTATATATAAATGCGATGGAATTTAAGGGGGTATATATTTTATATATATACCTAATTAATGTAGTATATATATATATTTATATATATATATATATATATATTTAGATTTTTATGGCTTTACTTTGCAGAAATTAAAGGAAAATAGGGAATACAAAATATTATAATATAAGTATTATAATTTAGTTCTCCAGAAACAACTTGTAAATATCATTGATAGGTTCAAGTTCATCAGGTGTCATGTAATGCTCTTCTTCAAATTGAAAGTTGTTTTTCAGAAATTGGACAAAGTGTGCTATAGTGATATGATCAACTTCAGAATTAGGCACATAAAAATAGAGTTCATGACAATATTCTCGGTATAATACGGCCCTAGGAACTCTACTAAATCTTCTTCTATCAGTCAAAACAACCTCTTGGTCTTCTATACGTGATAGAAATTTGTGTACTACAACAACATTTTCAATATAATCTTCAAAGGTGTATATGTCAGAGGAAATGAGCACTCATTTATCTGCTAGCCATCTATGGCAAGCTCTCTGAAGCTCATGGTAGAAGGATAAATTATCAAAATCCAGGATTCTATCTAAATCAAACCTCTTGATTTGTCTAAGTTCGGGTGCTCTGGACTCAATAATAGTTAACCTTCTATCCAATTCATTCCAATGTGCTTGAGATCTAAATCTAGGACCTCTAACTAGAGTAGAAATTTCTATGGTTGCTAGTTGAACACCAACATTAATCAGAACACCACGTCTTCTATTGTAATCTACCATCTAAGGGATTGATAGATCAAGTGACTTAAAATTTTAAGTTTTTTTTTTATATATATTTTATTTTCAAAAGGGTATTTAATGTGTTTCACGTCGGGTTCACCAAAGAATGTAGGTTTAAAATTTTTGCACCCCTTTCCTCTAGGCTAATGGATCCACGCCTCAGAGGGGAATGGGAAAATGGTAAAGCTACACCTCGGACGAGGGACACTTGAGTCGTGTCCTCTTTGGTGATTTGTCGACAGATGGTGGGTTCACCAGGAAGCGTTTGGTGGCAGCTTTCGAGCCTAGGCTAGAAATGAGTTTGATGTGTTCATTTTAGTTTAAAATCACTCAAATACCTAGGTTGGCCAGGATGAAATTAAACTATTCTATATGCGAATTGTGATTTATATGCAGACAGTAAACAAAAATGAACTCTAAATGCAATGCTTGAAAGAAAATGGAATGATCTTACCCGGTTTCGGATGTCTGATGAAGATTCAACTTTTTGAAGCAGTCCAGATCATCTCTGATTCTGCAAATTCATCTTCAATTGAACAGAATCGACTGCAATTTTGTAGGTTCATCTGTAATTGCATAGATTCATCCAAAATCAAACGAGATCGTCTGAGCCGATTTCGTCAAAACCTACAACTGAACAAATGGATGCCAAAATAGGGGAAATATAATGCAAAATACAATTTAATGGACACAAAAACTCTAATTAAATGCTTAATCGGTCCTAAAAATCAAATTCGATCTGAAGTAAATGAAATGCCTTTATGTTCTAAAATAGAATTGATCCTAGAATGCAGAATATCATTAAAATGAGGTGAACACCAGATGCAATACATAATATAAACTAAATTAATGCAATTTGATTGATTGAATTGATAGAAAATGCAAACCTTAGATCTTGATTGCCCCCAAGAGGAGTACAGTCAAGATCATCTGAGATGGTACAAGATCACCTCCAATCGGGACGAAATCATCTCGGTTGTGAACAGGATCATCTACGACGATCCGAGCTTCCTCCGACTGATGCAAAATAAAAACCTGCAAATGGATCTAGAAAAACTATGCAAATGATTGAATTTCAGAGTGTTCTAATAGGGTATGGAGCTTAGGTTGCAGGAAATTGATCAGCCAGGGTGGGTTTAATGAAATTCATAGTTTAAATAGGATTGAGGGGGGAGTTAGGAGGTTGGGAGTCATCCCAATCTAGGAGATCTCCAGCGAAACGTCCTCCAATGATGCAGACACGCTTCTGCTAAGCTAGGAATGGGAGTTGGAACTATTTCTAATTATGAAAATTTGGTTTTTGAACGAAATCGTCTGGACGTTCGGTTCCAGATGATTTCATCCAATTAGGGACGATATCATCAAATCGACGACGATATCGTCCAACTACCATAACTGCCTCTATATTTGGTGCAAAAATCGAGGCAGGTGGTTAAAAGGTGGTTTCGAGGTTAAATTTTGAATTATTAACCTAGGGTAAATTGAACTGCATCAAATTTAGGGTGTTACACTTAGGTGTATGCACGATTTGATCAAACAAACACATCAAAATAAATCCCAAACCTAGGCTCAAAAATTGCCACAAAATATTTCATGGTGAACCCAACCCATTCGTCAAAAAAATCACCATAAGAGGGTATGAAATCAAGTACCTCTCCTCTAAGGTGTAGGCCATCCATTCTCCCATTCCCATCTAAGGTGCGGATCCATCAGCCTTGAGGAATGGAGTGCAAGAATTTTTGGGCTACATTTTTTGGTGAACCCGATGTGAAACACATAAATACTGTTCTGATTCATAAAACAAAACAAAAAACCAAAAAAATCAAAGTCATTAGTTACACAATTGCATATCATCATAGATGGTAGATTACAATAGAAGAAGAGCCATTCTAATTAATGTTAGTACATCATTGTAATCCAAGAAATATCTTCAATAGTTAGGAGTCCTAACTTAACATCTCAAGAACATTGGAATGAACTTGATAGAAGATTAGATATCATAGAAGCAAAAAAATTTGAACTTAAACAAATCATAAGGGTTGATCTATCTAGAATCTTAGATCCTGATATATTATCCTTTTATAATGACATTAGAAGATCTTGTGAGAGATGGCTAGCAGATAAGAGAGCCGTTATTTCCCCAAGTCTATATTCCTTTAAAGACTATCTTGAGAATGCAATTGTAGTACACAAGTTCTTGTATCACGTAGAGGATCAAGAAGTTATCTTAGAAGATAAAAGAAGATTTAATAGAGTTCCCAGAGCTATGCTCTATCGTGAATATTGTCATGAGCTATACTTTTGTATGCTTGATTATGAAGTTGACTATATCACCATAGCTCACTTCATAGAGTTCTTGAAAATAAATTTCCAATTTGAAGAAGAACACTATATGACACCTGGACAGGTGGAACCTATTAATGATATTCATAAAAATTTTCAAGAAAATTAAGATATAATATTTACACTATAATATTTTCTATTATGTTTTTCTTCATTATCTACAATTTAAAACTACAAAAACCCAAAAACAATATCATATTAATTAGGTATATATATATATATATATATATATAATATATACCCCCAGAATTTGAACACATATATATATATATATAACATATATTTGCAAAAACCTAATCTATCAAAATGCCTAGAATTTTAAGAAAACAAATAGAAGATGAGTTTATGCAAGAACTACCTCAGGAAGAGCCCATTCAGGGTGAACCTGATAGACCAATTGTTGAAGATTATATAACTTCAGAGTTAGATGAGGAAGACATAAATAAAGAAGGACAATACAATATTCAACCTCAAATAGATGAGGAAGGTAATATCATATTTAAATATACACAATATTTTACTGAATTCATAAAAGATAATATAGAAGTCATCAATCAAGTAATAGAAATAGAAGGTCAACTTCACCTTGGAGATTACTCTATGAAGGCTACCTTAGAAGCTGCTATTTGATTGGCTGGAAGACCGATTCCATACATAAAACATAGTCAAGCTGGCCCATCTCAAAATGTGAATCAAACTCCAACTCAAAAAATCAATCAATCAACACCTACAACAAATCCAAATCCTCAAAATAAATTACAAAATTCTACTACAAATCAAAAGACTTCTATACCAATAAATTTTAGGAAAATACCAAATCCTAACAAGAATCAACAAAAATTTCAACATAATAAAATTCCATATTATAACACCATTCCTACAAGCAATTTACATAATAGTGTTTCAATTGGAAATCTTTATGTAACACAATCTTATCTTCAAAAACATAATAATATGATGCAATAAAATCAATTTGTTGGAAAACCACATGGCCTTGAAGCTATGGTTAAACAATTAGCTTGTCATCTAGACCATATAGATCCCTACCATCCCTCATACAATTATCAAGAGATGTGTAGCCAACCCTTGGGTCCTATTGTGGTTGCCCAACCATACCCTAAACACTTCCCTGCCTATTATCCTGATATATAAAGGAACTAAAGATCCTATTAAGCATCTTTGTATGTTTAGGACAGCTTGTCATGATATATCATATGATGACTTGTTGTTGCTAAATATATTCCTAAAAAATCTTAGAGGCATGGCATTAGCGTGGTACTATCAATTGCCCAACAATTCTTTGATAAAATTTGAAGAGACAGCGAAAATGTTTATCCATCAATTTTATGCCTACATAGAGAGTCATGTGACTATTAAGGATTTATACAACTTGAAATAGGGCAAATATGAGAGCTTTTCTGAATTCTTGACTAAGTGGAGACAATTGCTAGGAAGATTACATTTTGCATTACCTCATCATGAGATGTTGGACATTTTTATCATAAATTTGCTAGAGCAATTGTCTTATGAACTTTCTACAGCTACAATAACCACCTTTGATCAAGCTATATATTTAGCAAGGATAGTTGAAGATCCTCTTGTTAGAAGAGGTCAGTATAAGAAGAAATATGAAGATAAGTATTCTAAAAATCAATACAAGAATAAAAAAGTTATAGGTGATGGAGTAATTGATAGTAGAAATACCGCACTTGTAAATACAACAAAAGCAATGAATGAATTTGTATTGAAAATTCTAGATAAACCTCCAAGAGAGTTTGTAAAGTTAAATCAATCTTTAACCATAATTTTACCTCAGTTATCGGAATGAGTTTTAAATCAGTTTCCCAAAATACGGCAACCAGATACAACTACAGTTGGATTTAGAGCTTATTTGCATTGCAATTTATATAGTGCATGGACACTCAACCAATTCTTGTAAGTGGTTTAGCTCCAAGCAACGATGTCTAGAAACTCATAACATAATTTTTTAATATCTTCAAGATCAGCTTTCATACATTATGTTCCGACTTTGATAACCTTTTCAGGTTCTAGCTACATTTCCTTGTATTATTTTAAATCCACCTTGATATTATGTTTCTCTATCCTATAATTTTCATTGAACAAGCTCTCAAGAAAAATCAATACCCTAGAAATGTGATTATCCTTCAGTTGAATCATTCCTTCCATCTCCTCTTTGACCAGTATTGTTTCCTCTACGCTTGTTGCTTCTTTGACCAAAACATTGATTATTTGTTCATCACTATTGAACACTTGATAATAAAGGTTTTTATTAGGGACCGAAGGTCTATAAATTACCCTCATAGTCTTGGGTGTCCTGACCACTTGCTCTACAGGAGAGAAATTAACACCAAGGGAAGCTAGGATGTCTGCATATTTGTTTTACTCTCATGAAATTGCCTAAATATTTAATGTTGTAAAGGACTCAAACAAATCCCATACCTTATTATAGTAGGCCTTCAAATAGTGCTACTTTGACATATATTTTGTTATGGTCTTATTGATGATGATTTCGTAATCTCCAAAGATTTGCAAATGTTTTATTCCCAACTTTTCAGCTTTCTTCAAACCAAGGCACAATGCTTCATATTCAGCGACATTATTTGTGCAACTCCAAGTTAACCAATATGAATAGGTTTTTTGCAACCTTGTAGGAGAAACAAGGATAATTCTAGCCCTTGCATTATTCTTACACATCACACCATAAAAATATAGCTTCCATAGCTGATCAGAGACAAGGTCTAGAGAATGAGAAACTCCTTCAATATTTTTAGGTTTCGTTATGGTGTAACAATCGATATCGATTTCTACCATAGCATTGAGATCCATTAGTGAAAACTCATCCTCCAGGTGGAGGTCACCAAGAGCTTCCTCCATCAAGTCCACTTCTTGCACTTTCTCTATCATCATATAGACAACACCAGTGGGATTTTCTTCTTCTTCCAGTTTTTCTTTATGAAAAGTGGAGGGTTTTTCATTATAGATCCATATTCTTCTTCCCTTGAAAGGGATCTCAAAATTTGAATAATCCAAGGAAATATATACTCCTATTTTTACTATGAATTTCCTCGAAATGCACATGTTGAAGTATGATTCCAAGTCAACTACCACTACCTCTTGGATGACATTGATATGTGACATACTATGTAGAATAATAGGAATATCCTTAATTACTCCCACCATTTTTACTAGGGTCCCATCTAATTGCAAGATGCTTGGACTACTCCTTGTATACTCCATTCCCATTACTTCACATACTACCTTTGGCATGATAGTAGTCGTAGCACCGGAGTCAATCATACAATTATGCACGATCCACCCTTCCATTCTGAGAGACAAATAGAATGAGGGTGGTTTATTTTTACCAGTGGAAGAAGTCGACAGTTTTTTTGCCAAAAAAAAATTGGAAAGGCTTTTCTTCTAATATTTCACAGACTTGAGAGACTCCTACAATATATCAACCTACCCAGGTAACTGTAGTGCATCATATAAACTCATCTTTACAGGGATCTTCTTCATTTCTTCCATAATGTTATAATTAGAAGCTCTGGAGACCTTTTCTTCACTAGATAACTCATATTTGTTTTGATATTGTTGTGTGGCTTCTACCCTCTACCACTTAATGATGGGTACCTGAGGTTCTCTTTGACTTGTTCTTTTGCCTTAGTCTATACTCGAGTGGTTGCGGGCTATGAAGTTGATGTCTTCATCTGCAAATTCTATTGAGCTTGTTTAGGCAATAGATATTTCAACAAGATATAATCTTTCTATTTAATTATTGCACTAGGTGTTTTCACTTATGGTTGTACCTTTTTAGTTTATACCTTTTTTTCAACATGAAATTTTAGAGGCTCCATTTCCACTGGATCAACAATCGCCATCTTCTTCCCAGTCCTCGTAAGAACTAAAACTTGCTCCAAGGATGGGACCATAAATTTATGATCAAATTCTGTTATCATATTGATTTGTCCACCAGCAAAACTTTCTGCTAATATCTCCCTATAATTCAAATAAACCATGCATGTGTCTTCTCCATGAGGATCATTACAGTTGGAAAACAATATGTCTACTCTAATATGCTAGCTTCCTCATTTGCCAACACCATTGTATATATTTTAGGACCTTTGCTAGTAGTCAGTTTCTCTCTAATAATCGGTGGTGTTTCAAATCTTCTTTATGGAAAATTAGGTTAATCTTGTTTCTTCTTAACTATCATGATTTCATTCAACATTGTCCTTACAATAAAATTAATATATTGCATTTCTTGTAATAATTTTATGTAATGATCAAGATTTGAAGGTGTAGGAGGTGCTAGAAAAGGTAGAGGTGTTTGTGGAGTAGACAATGGAAATGGAATGGGTGGCACTGGTAATGCTAGAAATGGAACTGGGGATGGAAACTGTGGAACAGTTGGTGCAGGCAATTGCTGAATAATTGGAGTGGGGAGTTATGGAACTAGAAGTGGAGCAATTTGAGGTGGACCTGAACTCCATGAGGGAATAGGGTACATAGAAGGCATAGGTTGTGAAAATGTACTTGAATACAAATATTATGGAAGATCAGGAAGAATGGCCATGGTTACCTTCGGAGGTAACTTACCTATGCTAATCAAATCCACCTCAGTCTTATGTGCTTGCATATACTTATATAAAAAAGTATTTAGATTAGATTGTCAGACAACCATACCAATATTTGAGTTAAAGGCTCTAAGGTAGTAAAACGTAGCTTTCTCACACATGGGCCAAAGGCCATTAGGAACTCTCTGCAAACTTCATGCGAATCTGATGTTGAAGTCCACTATATCCTCTTGCAAATGTCTTTGGGTATTCATGAATTAAAGTAGTAAGGAGAAAGGATCAACTTGCCCATGAAAGTTCTTGATCAACAATTGCCAACTGGTCTCATGTAATAATAGTAGAGGGTGAAAAATATTGATACCAATGTTAGGATTAAATAACAAATATGAGCAATAATATAATGAGGAAATAAACATAGAAGAAATTATGCAATACACAATAGACACAGATATAACGTGGTTCACCCAAATTGGGCTACTCCACGAAGAAAATAACCAGGCCCTTTGTATTCCATCTAGAAAACCCCTCTGTACACAACCACACACCTCATTACATATTTAGTCATTGTACAACCTCCTCTTATAATAATGCATTACAATTTTAGGATTAAAAAGCCACCTAAAATCTACCGTCCGATCTGTGAGCTAATATCAAATGGTCCAGATTTACATAAAGTAAAAAACATCTATTTTTAGCTTCGGCCCCCCTGGACCCCTATCGATAGTAGTAGGGGGGATAATGCCCACCTACGCCCCCCCTCTTTCACTTAGTGGGTCTAAGTGTGGCTGAAACAAAGGTCTTCGATTTAATCAGGCTCTATAATCAACAATCTCCCACTTGGAGATTGATCACAGCAACTCCACCGCTACTGCACTTGCTGGACTATGCTTCAGATTTTGGCCTAGAAATTTTCTCACCTTTTAATGTCATGCTTTAAGACCAACTAAAACTGAGTAGGAACTCAGTTTCTCCTTGGTTACTGCCTTTGTGAACATATCTGCAAGATTCTGGCTAGTGTGTATCTTCTCCAATTTTAACTGTCCATCTTCCAATACCGAGCGTATGAAATGGTACTTGGTATGTATGTGTTTAGTCTTAGAATGGAAAGTTGAATTATTTGCAAGATGAATGGCACTCTGGCTATCACTGTATAATGTGCTATTCTCCTACTTATTTCCCAACTCCTCCATAAACCTTTGTAACCAAATCATCTCCTTACTAGCCTCTGTAACAACAACATACTCTGCTTCTATTGTTGATAGTGCAACAACCTTTTGTAATTTTGAAATCCAGCTTACTGTAGTTTCACCTACAATAAAAACATACCCTATGGTACTCCTCCTGCTGTCTATATCACCTGCCATATCTAAATCAACATATCCCTGTAAAGCAATATTAGATCCTTCAAAATATAATACCTTATTGACAGTACCTCTCAAATACCTGAGAATCCACTTCACTGCCTCCCAATGCTTTCTTCCTGGATCACTCATAAACCTGCTCACAACTCCCACTACATGTGCAACATCTGGCCTTGTGCACACCATCACATGCATCAAACTACCAACTGCTTATGAATAAGGAACCTTGGACATGTAGTTCATCTCCTCCTGTGTCTTAGAACACATCTCTTTGGTTAGTTTGAAATGATTTCCCAAAGGTGTGCTAACAGGTTTTGCATCCTGCATACTAAATCTTTCCAACACCTTCTCAATGTACTCACTCTGAGACAATGTTAATTTGTGATTTTTCTTATCTCTTGTTATTCTCATACCAAGGATTTGCTTTGCAGCACCCAAATCCTTCATTGCAAATGACTCTGCTAATTTTCTTTTGAGTACAATTATATCCTGCATGTTAGACCCTGCAACAAGCATATCATCTACATACAATCATAGGATAATATAGTTACCATTATCCATTCTCTTAAAATAAACACAGTGGTTAGAATAAAATCTACTATAACCCTGATCTGACATAAACCTGTCAAATTTCATATACCACTGCCTTGGAGCTTGATTCAGGCCATATAGGCTCTTTTTCAACTTGCATACTAATTCTTCCTTTCCTTTGACCTCATACCCTTGTGGTTGCTGCATATAAATCTCTTCCTCCAAATCCCCATGGAGAAAATCTATTTTTACATCTAACTATTTAAGGTGTAAATCCTCTACAACCACTAAGCTTAAAACAATTCTAATTGAAGTCATTTTAACAACAGGAGAAAAAATTTCATCATAATCAATACTTTTCTTCTGTGAAAACCCCTTTACAACCAGTCTAGCCTTATACATTTTTTTTTTTCTGTCTCCTTCTTTCACCCTGTAAACCCATTTTTTCGACAATGCTCCTTTTCTTGTAGGAAATTGAACCAGATCCCAAGTCTGATTATTTATCAAAGAGTCCATATCCTCTTCCATGCCTTGCTCCCACTTCTTCTTGGTTTCTACCTGCATTGCTTCTTCATATGTTCCTGGTTCACCAGAGTCAGACAATAATACATAATATAATGACAAAGAGTAACGTATAGGAGGTCTACTTATCCTGGTAGATTTTATAACAATAGTTGCAAGAGTTTGAGGTGCTACTTGTTGCTGTTGTTGTTGATTTTCTAGCACCTTTGGAGTTTAAATTTCATCAAACACTATGTATTCTATGTTTTCCTTTTCCTATTTATTTTCTTGCAACTAATCCTTATACATGACCTTCTCATTGTGAAAGTGACATAGAGAGACAGCGTACCGATGTGATGCAAACAAAAATGGATGCAGATGCTAAGTCCTACGAATGCATGAAGGAAATGACACAGAAACAAGATGTGAGCAAAAAAAAGTGGGGCCTCTTTTATTGATATTGCTTTTAATTTGGTTACAATACGTCCCCCATCTAGGACTCAAAACATGTGATACAATTTGTTACATCAATGGATGCATGGAAGAAGCCACGCTTCCAAGGTCGGATGGTACACTTCCAGCGTCTTCCGCGTGCCCACATTCGAAGTGGGTGGGCTAAAGGTTTCTGCCACTTATGTCCATGTGTTTTTCATTCCTTGCTGCCCCTCTAGTATTCCTGGTGGTGATATTATGCACACAGAAAGGCAACAAATCATTAATAGCATATGCGTGTGTAGAAAACATGTAATCCCCAAGGCCTCTAGCAAGCGCTTGTGGGATATCAATGAAAATGTTGATAAATCGATTATAGAATGACATAATAATGTAAAGAAAAACTTTTAGAATTGGTATCACCTAATTTTGTGTCGAAGCGGCGTCGAACGGCCCTGTTATGCGCATTTTCCCGTCGGGGGCCTCTCCCAAGCGAGCACTCCAATGTCCTTCCTACGCTCATCCAAATCACCTAAAACTCATGATTTAGGCATTATATGTGATTTTAAGACTACCCAAATGCTCAAAATATGCCTATCCTACCCAAATTTTTCTATATGTGACAAGGGCACCTTGCGAGCTAGTTAACACAAAAAATTGATAAAACAACAGTCAAATCATGTCAGAATGCAATGAAACTTTAATAGAGGCATTAGGATATCATCAGGGACCTATTACAAAAATAATAGTAAGGAAATAATGCATAAATTTCTAATCACTCCGAGGTGGGATGCTGGGGACTGCAACAAAACTTGCAAAAAGTGACCTTGCAAATGTCCCGTCTAGAGGCCTCCAAAACTCCTAAAAACTTAGGGTTAGACTAAAAACAGCATTTTGGGATGACCCAAAAGGTCATATTTTGCATATTCTTCCCCGGTCATCTTGTATCCGAAGGCACTCCCTGCAGGTTAGTGAACGCATAAAAATGATAGAAACCAGGTCAAATCATGTCAGAAAGCAATGAAACTTGGACAACAACATAAGTACATTAAATAAAAGAGAATGCAAAAAGAACAGTAAATAAATCAAGCATAGATTTATAATTTCTCCGGGGTGGGGTGATTAGGACTGTAGTAGTTTAGGGGGCACCCGGGGGTGGGATGCCCACCGTTTAGGGCCTAGTTTTGACACCAATCCAAGTGGGATGGGTCAAAAACCTCCTAGGGGGTTGTGTCAACAAGTTTGGGGTGGGATTATGGCTGATTGCTTGGGTTTTGGGTCTGGATTATGTTCCTAGTGTTCACCCAATAACCTCTCTTCCAAAAGAGAAATTAGGGATGTAGGAAGCACAAAGAGGAATGAGGATATAGTTCGGCGGCACTTCGTTGCTCCAAATGCTCCAACTCTGTTCTCCTTTTGGGGTGAGGAGGCTCACCTTTTTATAGACCTAAGGGTCTCCTTTGAATGTGCATGCGAGGGTGCCACTTGAATCACCATACCTTTTTGGGGGATAGAATATTCCTCCCTGATTTAGAGCCTCCTTGAATGAGGCCTCCATGATCAGGGCTGGCTTGACTGAAGTCTCTCTCTTTGATTTGAAACCGTTCCTCGCAATTGCATGCCCTGAAGGCAAAGTTTAGGTGGCGGATCTGGGCTGCCATTTGTCAAGGTTTGACTTTTTTCTAGTCAAACCTGCTAATCGTCCCACCCTAGAGTGATTGCTGCTAATCTTCCCGGGGTGGGACGAATAGGATTCTAATCATCTCAGGGTGGGACGAATAGGGAGCAAGGTGCTTAAAAGGTGTAAAATTGACCTTTGACCTTCCAAAACTAATTTGGGAGTGGTTAGGACCATTGTTTAACCTTTGGAGGCTATCCTAGGGGGTATGTATGCCAATTCGGTCAGTGCTTGTAGTCACATAATCGAATTGGTGTTGTTTTGGTGTCTATAGATGCCCCTTTTTGGGATGTGTCGTGTGTGGCACAGTGCTGAGCAAAAATAGGTGACCAAAGCACTTAATAATTAGGGTTTCTCAATAACCTAACCAAATTTTGATGCCCCAAGTATGGAAAGGGCACGTATTCTTGAATCCTTGCTTCTGACGAGCTAAGGAGCTTAACTCAAGTGTAACCTTTTTCAGTGAGGTGTACTTGATCTTGGACATTGTTCAGTCATGAATAGGCAAAGGGCACAACCTTTTGTCCGAGGAACCTTTTCTTCATGCTTCCAGAATACCAAGAGTTTTTTTAACTTGTGATTATTTCTTGTTTGCTGCCCCAAGCAGGAGCATGATTGTCTTTGTCAATGATTCTTTTAAAGCATGCCTTTTCCCTGATTGGGTGTGTATTTGTTGATTGGTGACTAAGTGTGACTACCCCCTCAAGCGATGAATCGATGGGGGAATGACCAAAAATGAGAAAATCGACAAGTCGCTTGACCCAAGATGACATTTGTAAGGGTGTCTTCAATTGTTTTTCATTGAACGCTTATGTAGTTTTCCAACCATCGGACCTATTTTTGGTGTGTTTTGACCCTTTTTGCGATGCCGATTGGGGTAGAAATTATCGAAAATCCTCCTTCCCATGGAGCGGTCCGGCTATGCTAGCCTTATTAGGGAGTAGGGTAGTGAATATTTGTGACCCTGACTATGGTTTTTCATGCCATGAATGTCAGGTGCAAAGGCACCTTTGTTCGATAGATTTATTGCTATTTTTGGTGCATTTTTTGGATGTAGTTTTTGTTGCTTTATTTCTTGCTTTATAATCATCCATGGGTGGGACGAATACCAATTTTGTAATTTTCCCAGGGTGGAACAAGCGCTAACTAGAGTGCTCATCCTAGGATGGAACAATTACAGGCCTAACAGCCTATATAAAGACCAAAACTAGGTTTTGGGCTCATTTGCAATATTTTTTTTCTTTGCGATTTGGAGCAGTGAAGAGTAGAGTGTGCGTAGCGAAGCGTTGCTAAAATTTTATGAACATCATGAGTGCAAGAAACGGATCTTCGAGTGGAGGAGCCGAGGTGATACCAGTATGATGTTCCTTCTCTCTGCTTGTTATTCATGTGTGTTGGATTTAAAACTCACATATAAAATGTTCGTTTAATTTATTTTGTTTTTAAGGTTTTAAAAACCTAATTTTTTTGTGTGTGTTGGTTTGATTTCATTCGTATATCAAGTTGAAAACCTAATATAGGAACTTTATTTGCTTTGTTAATTTTTGTATATTAAGGTCAAAACCCTAGTACACAACTTTTGTCTGTACTTTGTGTTTGTATTTAGGTTTTAAAGCCCAAACGTTTTCATTTTATGTTTTTTTTGCCATATTAAGGTTGAAACCCTAATATATTTTTTTATTTTGTATTTTGTCTTTTTGTTTTGTTTGGTTCATATTAAGGTTGAAACCCTAATATTATTTTTGTTGTTTTATGTTGATTGTACAATTATTTTCATGTCTGCTATCGTTGTTGTACAATTTTATTTTAATGTTTCTATACTTTCAATGTACTTTGTTTTTCTATACTTTTTATGTTGTACTTTTGCTGTACAATTGTAAATTGTAGCTTTTTGTTCTTCTGTATAGTTTTATTTTAATGTTTTTGTTTATATTATGATGTACTTAATATCCCTTTTTGTTTTGTTTTATTTTGTTGTTTTAGGTGGTGAAGAGTCGGTACCGCCAGCCGACTGTTTTCTCTGATGCCAAGGATGCCCTGACAGTTGTGGATTGGGAGTGGCTTGATGCCCTTGGGCTCAAGTACATGATACGTATGGAGCCTGTGGTGGGGGATTGGGCATATTTGACTACCCTAATTAATCTATGGGATCCCCGCACCAACACTTTTCATCTCCCAATAGGGGAGATGACTATGACTCTGGAGGATGTGTATTAGATTATATGGATTTTGATAGATGGACTGCCTATCCGGATGACCCATCGGGACCAATGGACAAAAGTATTGACACGATGTTTTGGTATAACGATGGAGAGGGGGGTGGAGAGGGCTATGGAGAGGGTGGAGGCTGACTGCCAGATAGGCGATATTCTGGTGTGGTGATGGTTGGAGAAGTGCATATTAGGGGTGAGGCATGCTTTGCTCATGGTCCTCATTTCCAATATGCTACTTCCTAACTCCTCAGGTGTGAGGTTCCCTTGGAACTTGCTTGATTTGGTCTTCACATTGGTGGACTATCCTACATTAGCTCCACTTATTATGATATGGGGTCAGACATTATTGGCATAGCTATACGATGAGTTGTAAGAGGTCTACTACCATAAGCAGAAGGAGATTAGGTGCAGCTATCTCTTGCAGTGCTGGGGGTGGCAGCACATAGCTATGCAGTGACTGCAAGGTTTTCCTTAGACCACCAAAGGTGATATGGCGGATCGAGAGATTGGATATGCCAATTTATGGTGGAGGTCATAGGAGCTCGAACAGAGTCAGCAATGGGCAGGTGACGTAGGTCACTATACTGATGCCTTCTCTCATCTAGCACCAGGGTAGGTGTTTTTGTGGTCGTACTGGGACTGTCCAACCTGGTCTGAGGCTGGAGAGTGGCTCCAACATGTGCGTAGGGGTATATGGTTGATTAGGTGGTACGGGACAAAGTAGGAGTACTTCCCATATGTCCAGGTGACATGACAGTTTGGGGTATGCCAGGGATTGCCTAGTGATCCCTTGATCTATCAATATCATGGTGACGAGAGAACCCTAGTATGGACTATCATTGAGCTACCAGGTGAGGGGTCTGATGTAGTTATTGATGTACCCAACATGGATGATGTCGGGGTGACTTTTGAGTATGACCGATGGTGGATTATGCAATGATGGTGGGGTGAGGGGCCTCTAGGAGGTATGGATACGACAACAACAAGAGGTGGGGGTGCAGAGGCATCGGTGGAGGGTTGGGGGGATCTGCTTGATGATGTTGACATGGTGGAGGTCGATGACTTCACCAATGATGGAGACAATTTGGGGGTTCCAGAGCAGTCAAATGTACAAAATGTCCTAGAGCAATGGGTGCTAGAGCAGCAAGCCAGCTCGGAGGTACCCATGCCTCAGACTATATTAGGGGATGTGGAAGTTGGGCTTCATGCTGAGATAGCATGATTTGAGGGTCTCCTACGAAGACGAGAGGAGGAGCATAGAGTTGCTTTGGTGGAGGTAATGCAGGAGAGGGATCTCTTGAAGGCTCAGTTGGAATAGTGGAATAGTGCACTGGTTGTGTATCATCAATGAGATATAGAGTGGGGTCGGTATCGGGTAGAGTTAGAGACAGAGGTTATCTACCTCGATGGATAGTTGCTTGTGCTTGATGGAGGTGGGTCATCGTACCGTACAAGAGGCAGTGAGACCAAGCAGTCTGCATCATCTTGTCATAGGTGGCTAGGTGAGGGTAGTGTTGGTGGGCAGGATTTGAGGGCTAGCAGCAACCACCCTGAGAGGTCCCATAGGACCCATACTACTGGGGGTAGTTCCAGTCACACCGATCCTACGTGATCATGGTGGCCGACTCCCTAGGATTTGGGGATTTTGAGTTTTTCATTTTTTTTGTGAGGTCAGAGGACCTTCTTATTATAGCCTGAGGGCATTTTGACTTGATATATATACATGACTCTCTTTTTTTGGGTTTATTAAATACTTGTCATGGTTTATTGTTCATTTATGCACATTAATTTATGTTGATGTATGCATATGCTATTATGACTGCGGATGATTTTAACTATATGATATAGATGTATGCATATGGAATGGATGGAATGATTTGTTGGTATGTAGGCGGTGGCACCGTATATACAGGATTTACTGGCTTTTTGTACTATGTGATTGCTTTATGGAATAACTTTGCATTTATAATTTTTTTTTGTATTTTTTGATGGTGATGTAAGTAATGAAATGTACAACAATTGTTTTAGAATGTAGTTAAGGTTTTTCTGAGACTCAGATGTTTTAACTAACCAGTCAAGACTGTATATTATCTTACAAGACTTTCGAACAAGGTATGAATCATACTGGAGTTTGACCAAGTTATTTCACATACCTATGTGTGCGATTAAGTTCATTTATGTGGTATTTGTAAGGATACTGCCAGTGCCAGGTAGGCTATCCACCAAACCTGTACTGAGGATCACCTAATTAGCTCCACTAACTCCTTTGTTGTATTTAGTAAGATTAATCTACGGTGCAATCTAGGATACCATAAGCTAGCTCATCCACATGCAAACATTGGTCTACACACACAAAGCTAATGTGATAGACATATCATCATGTGTTTAGGATACCGCCATTGCCAGGTAGGCTATCCACCAAACCATAATGAGGATCACCTAAATGGTTTTTCAAATGCTAAGAATTCCAGGGATTCAAGCTCAGGCATCTTTCGGTTGTTCAATTTGTTGGGATACTTGCTCTCACATATAGTGATGAAAATCACTATTTATTTTTATTTTTTTCTTTCCTTGAGTAAGGGATTTGGGTAGTGGTGATAACCACTATTATTTTTTAATTGTTTCTTTTTAAGGATTTAGGTTTTGAATTTTGATTTCAAATTTGAGCTTGTGGGATTTTGGCTTTTGAATGGCGTTGATCCTTTAGGCCCTGGGGATGACTACCCATCCTTCTCAGGGGTGTGTAGTATGAATCCTTACGACTTTGGGGATCAAAGGTGTTTGGGAATTTTGATGGTGAGCTTTTGGGATTTTTCTTTGGAATGGCATTGATCTTTTAGACCTTGGGCATGACTACCCATCCTTCTCAGGGGCGTGTAGTATGAATCCTTACGACTTTGGGGACCAAAGGTGTTTGGGATTTTTGATTTGTGAATGGCATTGATCCTTTTAGGCCTTGGGGATGACTACCCATCCTTCTCAGGGGCATGTAGTATGAATACTTACGACTTTGGGGACCAAAGGTGTTTGGAATTTTTGATAGTGGTGAAAACCATTATTTATTATGGGTAATTGGATGGAGAAGAGCTGGTCATTTTATCAATTCTCAACATTATTGAACCATTCGCACAAGGGGATGAGCAGGATAATTTTTTTTCTTAAGGTACCCTAGACTGCTTTGTAGGTTTCGTCTTTTGTTCACACAACTTGGGAATTTTTATGTGTTTTAAGCTTGTGTTGGGATGCTATGTAACAAGGCATGATCCAAGTAAAACTCTACCTTATAAAAATTGGTCTGAATTTGTACAACATTTGACTAGAAATCTAAAGACAGCTGAATGACGAAACCCTAAAGACATTAGAAGATGACTATGATATGGTGAAAATGCGAAGGGTGTTATTCTTGATGGTTCTTTTACAAAATGGACTAAATGTGGAAAATGATGGAATTGTCGAGTAATTACAGTCTATGGTGCGTTTGACATGTATGACCAACAAATATGCAATGTATGTATGTGATGCCTAATGCAGCTCTTTTTCTTTTTATTGTGTTTTGATTTTTAAGATTATGCATGAAAGTGGGATGCAATTTTTTTGTTATTTTTGATTATCTGTTGTTTTTGAATATTTGTTATGGACTGTTTAACGCGAATGGGTGCGGACAAAGTGATTCTTACGGATACTTGGAGGTTATGACCAAAGGGATTATAGATACCTTTGGGGAATTTTGGGTGACCAAGCGATTGCGGGAACCCTTGGAGCTTTTGGTTTGACCAAAGGGATTATGGATACCTTTGAGGCATTTTTGGTTGACCAAGCGATTGTGGGAACCCTTGGATCTTCTAGTTTGACCAAAGGGATTATGGATACCTTTGGGGTATTTTGGGTGACCAAGTAGTGGCGAGAACCCTTGGAGCTTTTGGTTTGACCAAAGGGATTATGGATACCTTTGGGGCATTTTGGGTGACCAAAAGGTGGCGAGAACCCTTGGAGTTTTTGGTTTGACCAAAGGGATTATGGATACCTTTGGGGTGTTTTTGGTTGACCAAGCAATTATGGGAACCCTTGGAGCTTTTGGTTTGACCAATGGCTCTCTAAATGTTGAATGGCCTCAAATGACTGATGTTCAAGGGTTCTAGTTCCTTGATTCCTTCAAGAGAGGTGATCTGGTATGTTCCAGGCCCTATTTTACTGTCGATTACATAGGGACCTAACTAATTTACCGTGAACTTGTCCCTTAAATGGGGTGGCAAGTTAGAATTTTGTTGGTTCTCTTTTAAGACCAAGTCACCAACCTGAAAGACCCTCAGATGAACTTTCGTGTTGTATGCTTTCTTAAGTCGCTTTTGATAGATACGTAAATGATCGAGAGCATTGATGCATCATTCGTCGAGTAACGTAATATGGTCTAATCGGGCCTTCCATGTAGTTTCATCATCGATGAACTCTTGCATTGATATGCACAGGGAGGGTATTTCCAACTCGAGAGGCATGACTACCTTGGAGCCATACACTAACAAAAATGAAGTTGTCCCAGTGGGCATCCGAATGCTAGTGCGATAATCCCATAGGGCAAGTGGTATTTGGATGTTCCAATCCTTATGATTATCTACGACCGTGTTTTTAAGGATGGCAACTAGCATTTTCTTTGATGCCTCTGCTTGCCCATTTTCCTGTGGATAATAAGGTGTCAAAAAATTGTGCTAAATGTTGTACTTTATTGTCAAAGAACACATATCTTTGTTCCTAAATGACATCCCATTATCCAAGATGATCTTGGATGGAATACCAAAATGACATATGATGTTATATAAAATAAAATCCGCAATGTGGGGCCTAGTCGTAGAGGTAAGCGGAATTGCTTCCACCCACTTAGTGAAGTACTCTATGGCCGTTATGATAAATGTGTGATGACCTGACAACGTAGGGGAGATATTTCCAATGAGATCTAAGCCCCACTACAAAAATGGCCAAGCCAATTTGGACTGGCTATAAGGCCTGAGAAGGTACATGTTTCAAGTTAGCATGGTGTTGACACTTAACGCACTTTCGCACATATGCGCAACAATCTCGCTCTAAATATGGCCAATAATAACCCATGCGAAGAATGCACTTGGTGTTGGCCATACCGTTGAAGTGGCCACCGCACGTACCATCGTGCACTTGGGTGATCGCCCAAGTGGACTCCTACTGGTCCAAGCAATGAAGGAGGATCCCTTCGTAGCTCTGACGGTACAAAATATCTCCTAGCAAGACATGTCTTGCCACTTTCTGTTTGAATGATATTTTCATGATGTGCAACAATCCAAGTGGGAGGCTACATAACTTGAGATAGTCTCTTATGGGTGTGTACCAATCCTACTGATCAGAAACCTTGATGGTATGAATGACCGATCCCTCTTGAAGTTTGTCCCTAGCAAAATCTGAGTAGGAAAGAACTTGTAAAAATAGTGTTGTGTTGCTATTAAGAGGGGTTGGAGAGAACAAAGACCCCTAGTTGCCTCGATGTCGTACCATTCAATATTTTCTAGGAATTTATCCAAAAGTGCTTTGTAGGCCTGCAAAACTGGGCATTTGCATTGGAATACCCCTTTCACTTGGTTGACAATTAACAAAAAATCACCAAATATATTCAAGCATTTGATGTTCATGGTGATGGTTGTTTGAAGACCTATGAGCAAGGCTTTGTATTTAGCATTGTTATTGGTGCACATGAAATCAAGTTTAAATGATAAAGGCAATGGAGCCCCTTGCGGTGTGAAAACATGATTCCCATGCCACCCCCTTCCTCACATTTAGAACCATCAAAAAATAAGGTTATGTCGTCCTGTGACTCAGGCTCATCAAAATTTGGCGATTTTGATACATGGAAGACCCCATCATTGGGTAGCTCTACGAGCAGAGATTGATCGTCTTCAAGAGGAGCCTCTACTAGTTGATCGACAATGACTTGACCTTTGATGGACTTTTTTCCAATGAATTCGATGTCAAACTCTGTCAACAACATGATCCATTTCACCGTGTGACTACTATGATAAGTATGACTCATCATGTACTACAATGGATTCTCCTTAGATGCAACATACGTCATATTACTCAGCATGTAATGGCATAAATTTTTGGTGGCAAATACCACCGCTAAGCATAGCTTCTCAACATATGCATAGTTAAGTTCATAACTGACCAGGGTGCGGCTAAGATAATAATTAGCCTGTTCTTTATGTAATTCATTTTTTTGGGCTAGCATGGAGCCCAGTGCCACCTTAGTAGCTAAGATGTATAAATAGAATGACACTCCTGGTCTAAGTGGTTCCAATACTGGCAGGGAAGCCAAGTATTGTTTGATATCATCGAAGGCTGACTGGCACTCGTCACCCCAATGAAATGCTACCCCCTTGTGCAATAATTTATTCATGGGTCGGCACTTGTTAGATAACTGTGCTATGAAGCGCTTGATCGATGTGACCTTACCCTGTAAGCTTTTGAGCTGCTTGATGGTGGTTGGGGGAAGCATTTCAAGGATTTTCTTGATTTTATTTGGATCTACCTTGATGCCTCGTTTTGAGACTATGAAACCCAAGAGTTTTCCAGATGTGACACCAAATACGCACTTCTTGGGGTTTAGCCTAACCTTGTGTTCGATGAGGCGATCAAGGATCTTGCATAGGTCATTGAGATGATTTTGGCACAAAAGACATTTGGCCAACAGATCATCCATATAATCTTCCAAATTTTTATGCATGTGATCATGGAAGATGTATGTCATAGCACGTTGGTAGGTGGCACCAGTGAATTTAAGGCCAAATGGCATGACCTTATAACAAAATTTCCCCCAAGGCATCATGAATGCCATTTTTAGTTGATCATCGAGATTGATATGAATCTGGTTGTATCCTGAGAAACCATCCATGAGGAAAATCATTTTGTGGCCTACTGTAGCATCTACCAATGTTTCGATGCTAGGCAAGGGGAAATCGTCCTTGGGACTTGCTTTGTTTGAATCTCAAAAATTGGTGCATATGTGAATCCTCCCATTAGGCTTTTTGATGGGTACCATGTTGGACAACCATGGTGGGTAATATATGCAGATGACAAACTGTGCATCCAATAACTTTTGTAGCTCATATTTGACCATTAATGCCACTGTTGGGTGCATCTTACGTAGCTTTTGCTTGACTTTCTTGACTGTCAAATCAAGTGTTATATTATGCATGACTAGCTGCAGGTCTAGCCCCGACATGTCTTTGTAGTACCATGCAAAAACCTCCTTCTTCTCTTTGAGAAGTGCAATGTAATCGGCTTGCTCTTCGAGGGATAGACTTACCCATTGCTTGATGATTTATGGATTCATTGGATCAGAACTGATGTCTATATCAATCATCTCTTCAACTAACATGTGGTATCCGTCCTCCAACTGGTGTGGAGTTGGAATCATGTGGATATCATTTTCTGAATTTAGATCTACGTTGGGAACATCGGGCTCCTCTTCAACATGGAAGATATCCTAAGTTTGTCCTGGGGTGAAATGGAACATATCACCATAAGGCTAGTACTCTGATGGGATGGTGGTGTGTCAACGTGATCCCAGTCTATGGCATCTAGGTATAGATACAATGGTTGTGTTGTATCGGTTGGATTGTGGATGGGTGTGGTTAAATCAATGGAGATCATGTTGATGGACTGAATTTGGACTCCATTATTGCATGGGTGTTGGTTCAGACATCATTAGTGATCCTTGTACCCTGAATCTGGATCTATAGGTATTGGCACAAAAGGATCAGTCCTATGTGTAGATAGAATAACAAGGTCTTCCCTAGGCACTGATGGCCCTATAAGGTCTTTAGGTGGGATGTGTTCCTTGTATGCCCGAAGTGGTGGATGAAGAACTTGGTTTAACTGTGCTTGGTTTAAATGCCATCTATGCCTTGGTCCCATATTAAATATTCAAACATATCATTGATTTCTATGGGGTATTCTTGTTGCCCCATATGGTTGAGATATGCCATCTCAGTCTCATCCTCATAGTCACTATCGGAGATCCATAGGCCTTCATTGGCTCCAACAACTATGTGCCCTTTTGGCTGGTATAGCCTCCCACTAGGCATTTCTTGATCACTATCCTCACTCTCTATGAGAGTCAAAAGTCTGGCACGTAGGTAGTCGATGTTGAAGAAGATATTTGGATCTTCTTCCTCTAGTGGATCACTTGGCCTTATGGCCGGCATGGAAGGCTTGTTTTGTTCGAGCATGTTGATTTGGTCCCTTCTAGGTTGTTCTGCTCTCTACGGGAGGGCTAGATTCTCTGGAGGTAGCAATTGCCCGATTGGAACATTAAAGGGGAACATTGCCATGAAGTCCTCTTGATAGTCATCCATGGGTTTCACCTATGAGTGATTGCTATCAAACTCAAATGGGTCCCAAGGTACTACCTCATAGTCCGACTCATCATTAGAAGACCCCCCTTGACTTTGTTCATATCTCCTTTGGAGGTTACTTCTTGAACTTTCCCCTTCCTCGATCAAAGGGGAGGGGTTGTTGAGGTCAACAAGGTTTGTTGTCAAAATGGGAAATAGTTTCCCAATGTGTATGTAGTGTTGGTATTGGCATATGGATCTTGTGCCAACCCATCCCTATTGCCTAAACCTAAGTCTTGCATGGTTTTTACCAAGATGTCAAGGGGTGGAGGGTGGTTGAACCCTACTTCTAATTTATCATATGGCATCTGGTATCTCGGTTGACAAAGAATGTGCATTCCTTGTTCGTATATTCCCAATCCATATCCATGCCAATTACATTGGTCTAGGTATTTCAAGGCAAATTTTGGGTTGGATAGATAGTCAACATTCTCAGAAAATGGCTCTTCATCCTCTTCCTCTTGTAGGTAGGGTTCAATGTCATTCTCGAGGCCCCCATATAAAAAATTGGTCTAATTTTGTGGGTATCCTAAAGGGACGATGGTGTCGATGGGGAGGTGAGGTCTCCCCATGTCTTGCATGGATTCGAGCATAGGTGTTGCCACAACATTCTACACTAGGTACTCCCCCAGGTCCGTATTGGCCATTTCAACGATAATCATCGGTGGTTGAGGGGGAGGAATGGGAGTTCTCCCTGAGTCCACTCCATGTTGGGTGAACCAGGTGTCTTGACTTCCATTCTGCTGAGCACCTCTTCGGTAGAGATGGTTGAGACTAATGGTGGTACCTCCTCTAGGGGCTTCTTCCTATTGTCCTTCGATGTGGCCACCATAGGTGGCACCGTTGGTGAAGTAACAGACGATGAAGATGGGATAGGTTGGTGAGTTGAGGGACTCAATAGCGAGGATGTATGTGGAATTAGATCTTGTGTAGACGAATTCAATTGAAAGTCCAAATGTATCAATAGGAGGGTCAATTATGGCATCAGCTGCACCGCGTTGCAAAACTTAAAGGGCTCTAATTATGTTGGAACTACATGTACTTGCCCTTCATAGGTGTACTTGATGCATTAATGGGCTATCGAATGGACACACTTCATGTACCTGATCCAAGGCTGGCCTAGCAAGATATTGTGGGCCATATCACCCTCAAGGATGTGACACAATGTAGGAATGGTCTTCTGTCCTACTTGGATGGGTAGGACAATTATGCCAACCATCGAGCATAACACATCGTTGAATGCTCGAAGAGTGTAAGTGGATGCCACAATGTGGGATACTGGTAGCTTAAGGTGTTTTAATGCCATTGTCATGATTATTTTGCTATATGATCTAGTGTCCAACAACACCCTCTTGAATGGAATCCCATTGACTCGTGCAATGACGTGCAGGGGTAGATCCACCATATCACCAGTCACCAGTTTTAGTTTGTCTTCCCTGAAGGTTATGACTAGTTTTGTGCACTATTTCACATGTCCTACAAAATTGTTGAAAGAATTGGCTTCATGGGGTTGTAGCTCAATGGCTTTGAGTATCTCCATCAGAGCCTCCCGATGGGGCGGTGATTGTTGGATGAGCTCATAAATGGAGATCCTAGCCAATGTGGTCTTTAAAATTTGAGTAATTTTAGTCCAAATCATGGCCATTTGTCTAGGTGGGGGAGGTTGTGTAGGGTGTTGTGGAGGTTGTGACGTTGATGGAACATTTCCTGTAGCTACGACGGGTGTAGCCATGTTTGGGTATCTTTTGTTTCATGTCACGATGCTTATCATCCATACGTATCCTTGCATGGGGAAGTCTTGTGTTATCTCGTTCACTTGTAAATTCTTTTCCTATGCATCATGGGTAGGTAGGGGGTCTTTGAAGACCTCCATCTATTGGTTGCTTAGTGCTACGAGATTATCTACTGCGAGCATTTTGTTGTCTATCAGGTCCTGCACTAAGTTTTTGAATTTCCAACAAGTGGAGATCTCGTGTCCTTTCTGCTAGTGAAATCTATAATATAAGTCTTCCCTATAACTCTTGGGTTTTGGCATGTTGGGGTATATGGGTCGACTTTTTAGCAAGTTTATCAGGTTTGTTGTGAACAAGCGATCAAACAAGGAGTCTCTAGACTCAGTGAATTATGTGAATTATCACCTAGGGCGACGCTGCTAATTTTGCTCTTGTTTATGATTTTCATTTTCATAGTTATCAAGAGGAACTGCCTAATAATTAGCCTTTGGGGGCTATGTCATTTATGTAGGCTTTAGTATAGCTATGGCAACCTGATTGACCATGGCGGGTTTCAGTTGTGTGGGCCCAGTTTTTGTATTTTTGGGCCACTCTTTCTTGCGTGGCTTAGCAATCTTGTCATCTTGTATTTTGATCTCCTCAATTATTTTGGCTTGCACCAGGGCTTCTTCGAGGGTGGCATATTGCTGTAGCTGCAATAGCATGAAGATCAACTTTAAGCAACTCTTTGAAAACATCTAAGTCAAGTCGGCCATGGGAGGGAGGTAAGGTAGCTTTAAAAGCAATGTCCTCCACCGATTCCCATAAGCAGCCATGGTCTCATCATCATACTACTTAAGGCCAACTAGGTCACTTAAGGATACCTTCTTCTTGGTGTTGAATGCAAAACATTCAAGGAATGCATCCACTAGCTGGTCTAGATTGTTGATTCTATGCTTCGGCAATTGGGTAAACCAATCTAAGGCAGGGCCTACGAACGTGGTTATAAACGTTCTTAGAAGCAATGCATCATTGTACTGAATGCCAAAGCATTGACTCAAGAATATTTTTACATGCTCTTGGGCATCCTCATCCCCTCTAAAAATTACCAATTGAGGCATTTTGAAGTGGTCGGGGTATGGGGGTGTCGAAACTGAAGGATGCACAGGGTGACTATGGAGTTGGTGTAATGTGGGATTTTGGGGCCCTAAAGTCTTGGTCTCCACAAACTCTAAGCACTCTAGCAGTGCTTTGTATGCATAAGAGGATTTGATTTCCTCTTCTTTGGTTTGTTCCCATTATGAATTATGAGGAACTTGAGGCCTATGTAGGGGTAGCTGGATAGCGCCCCCCTTGCCTAGGTAGGGTGTTTCAACCCGCTCTTCTTCTCACTCAAATTCCTCATAGAACTCTTGAGGAGTTTTTGGGCATGACCTATAAACATGGACGGGTGCTCGAGGAAGGCACCCATCATTGGTTCTAGGAGTGGCTTCCTACTCAGGTCTAGGAGGTCTTGGAGGCAATTCTTGAAAAGGTCGTTGAGACCTATCTCATACCAAGAGGTTGTGCCTCTCATAAATTTCTTTCCTATGCATGTGAGGAGTTGGAATCCTCTCATGCATAGTGTTCTGGAGCAACTCATATTTTTGGCACTGAATGCACTATTTATTAAGATGATACAGTTGTTCTAACTACTGCTGATCTTGCCTAAACTACATGATTTGTGTTTGGCAGGCGACCCATTTGGAAAATGCCAAATCGATTTGTTCCACTGTCGTAGGTCTAGGAGGCCTATATGCCTCCCCTACATATCTATCTCGGTCGTGGTGATCCAATATCTCTATGGGTCACTTTCCTTTGTCAAGGTTAGCAACATTCACCCAAGGCTCTGGCCTCAATAGGTGATCTTGATAATTAGCAGGTGCAAAGATGCATTGCTCCCGTGTAGCATATTGCTCTTGAGGAATATACTAGTTTTACTCATGCTCCCTTTCGTACATGTGAAAGGGACATGCAGATTTGGCTCGCCCTATCTGAAGAGCCTTGTGCTCTATATTTGGCCTATTAGTTCTAACAATAATGAGGGGTGGAGGGGGAATTATATAATCATGTGCCCCCTCCTTATGAACCCTATTCTATTCTAGCGCTTCATCGCGTAGTGGACTCTCATAATGAGTGTCTAAGGGAGCCTTCCCATGTGTGTACTCCTCCTGAGAGGGTCTGTGTTGAACGGGAGTGCCCATCAAAGGGGTGCCTCTATAGTCCTTTTCTGTAGTGGCATAGTGTGGACTATGTTGTGGGTTAGGCTACCAAGGTGGTCTAACCAAGTCCTTGGGGCTATAACGGAGGTGAATTGTGCCTCCTTGTATACTTTCCATAGCTTATGCCCATGATTGGGCTTGGCTAAGGGTATACACCATGGTGGTGGTTTTTCTAAAAAGATATGTATATTTTTCTCTTTTACAATTTTTATGCTATACCAAACAAAAGGGGACCACACAAGCAAAGAAATTATCATCTTATTTATAGATTAAGTGTGTGCCCTAGATCTAGTTCAGTGCGTCTGATTTTTGTTATGTAACTCTTGTAAAGAAAACTTTGTTATACATGCATAATGAGGGCTCTTGTATCTCCAAAATGGTTGCCCCTTCAATATACCATTGCCAGGCCGTTATATCGAACCTCTCAATATACCCACCCTTATGTGAGGGAAACTAGTGGTACGCGATAGTAGAACAGTAAGTGGAACATAGGCGGTATGAAAGGGGGATCGCTCTATTTTTGACACCTACTATAGAAGACTTATCCTCATGCATAGGGAATCAGCCCTGCTACATTTGGTCAACTTTTGTCAGGATTTATGTCTAGCAATAGTTGCGATTAGGGTATATGTATGCAAAATCCAAGCCAAGGTGGTGATGAAATCCACCGTTGGTCTTGATCAAGTGTTGGGGTATTAAGACCAACTCCCTGATGTCAATTTTATTAGGTGGTGTGTGTGGTTCCTTTTAATTTGTATAAAGAAATAAAACATATAGAAAAATATGATTTTCACTAATGTAATGCTTTAAAGTACATTTTATCTTTCAAAAACCATTAGTAGAAAAAAGGAAATCACAAAACCTAACTAGAACTGAAACCTATGATGAGGACTTGTCATTGGTGCAAGTATCATGCAAGCAAACCAGAGAAGAATGCATTCCTAATCAAGTTCCTTCCATTTAATTTACTCTATGTTTTTTATTTTTTTTATTTTATTGCAATAAAGGAAAACAAACTACTTAACCTTTCTATGCAAGTGTCTGAAAATAAAGCAAAGAAAGCAAAAATTTGCAGAAACAGAAAATAGAAGAACACAGAGGATGTTCAGAAAGCCTACCTCTTCTCTGTCCAAACCAGATGCCTCTGAGTTTCTACTTAGAAAATGTATAGAGTTTTAATCATCCCAGGGTGGTATGAATAGCATGTCTGTATTCGTCACAATGTGGGATGAATATGTATTCGTCCTAGGGTGGTACGAGTAGCAGTCTAGTGCCCGAATGCGTAACACCTGCAAATAAAAACCACAAAATTTGGATCAAAAACTTGATCTCAACAGTAGGGGATAGGGTCCCACCATTATCACCACTAAAAGTGACATAGAGAGACAACGTACCGATGTGATGAAAACAAAAATGGATGCAGATGCTAAGTCCTACGAATGCATGAAGGAGATGACGCATAAATAATATGTGAGCAAAACAAAAGTGAGGCCTCTTTTATTGATATTGCTCTTAATCCAGTTACAATACGTCCCCCATATAGGGCTCAAAACATGTGATATAATTTGTTACATCAATGGGTGCATGGATGAAGCCATGCTTCCAAGGTTAGATGGTACGCTTCCAACATCTTCCGCGTGCCCACATTCAAAGTGGGCATGCTAAAGGTTGCCGCTACTTATGTCTATGTGTTCATCATTCCTTGCTACCCATATATTATTCCTAGTGGTGAGATACTATGCACATAAAGGTAACAAATCGTTAATAGCATATGCATGTGTAGAAAACATGCAATCCCCAAGGCCTCCAGTGGGCGCTTGTGGGATATCAGTGATAAGGTTGATAAATCAATTATATAATGACATAATAATGTAAAGGATAACTTTTAGAATTGGTATCACCTGATTTTGCATCGAAGCGATGTCGGACGGCCCCGTTATGTGTGTTTTCCCGTTGGGGGCCTCTCCCAGGTGAGTGCTCCAATGTCCCACCTACGCTCATCCAAATAACCTAAAACTCACAAGTTAGGCATTATATGTGATTTTAAGACTACCCAAATGCTCAAAATATGCCTATCCTACCCATATTTTCTTGTATGTAACAGGGATTCCCTACAAGCTAGTTAACACAAAAAAATGATAAACCTACAGTAAAATCATGTCAGAATGCAATGAAAATTTAATAGAGGTATTAGGATATCATCAAGGACCTATTGCAAAAAATAATAGTAGGGAAATCATGCATAAATTTCTAATTGCTTCGAGGTGGAACGCTGGGGACTGTAGCAAAACTTGCAAAAAGTGACCCATACAGAGGCCTCCAAAACTCTTGAAAACTTGGGGTTAGACTAAAAAAAACATTTTGGGATGACCCAAAAGGTCAGACTTGGCAGATTTTTCCCAGGTCATCCTGTATCTGAAGGTGCTCCCTACAAGTTAGTGAATGCATAAAAATGACAGAAACCAGGTCAAATCATGTCAGAAAGCAATGAAACTTGGATAGCAACATAAGTACATTAAATAATAGAGAATGCAAAAAGAATAGTAAATAAATCAAGCACAAATTTATAATCACTCCAAGGTGGGGCGATTAGGACTATAGCAGTTCGGGGGGTTCCTGGGGGTGGGATGCCCACCGTTTAGGGCCTATTTTTTACACCAATCCAAGTGGGATGGATCAAAAACATCTTAGGGGGTTGTTTCAACAAGTTTGGGGTGGTATTATGGTTGATTGCTTGGGTTTTGGGTCTAGATTGCATTTCTAGTGTTCACCCGATAACCTCTCTTCCAAAAGAGAAATTAGGTATGTAGGAAGAACAAAGAGGAATGAGGGTATAGTTCGACAACACTTCATTGCTCCAAATGCTCCAGCTCTATTCTCCTTTTGGGGTGAGGAGGCTCACATTTTTATAGACCTAAGGGTCTCCTTTGAATGCACATGTGAGGGTGCCACTTGGCTCACCATGCCTTTTTGGGGGAGAGAAGATTCCTCCCTGATTTAAAGCCTCCTTGAATGAGGCCTCCATGATCAGGGCAAGCTTGACTGAAGTCTATCTCTCTGATTTGAAATTGTTCGTCACAATTGCATGCCCTGAAGGTAAAGTTTAGGTGGCGAATCTGGGCTGCCATTTGTCAAGGTTTGACTTTTTTCCAATCAAACCTGCTAATCGTCCCACCCTAGAGCGATTGTTGCTAATCATCCCGGGGTGGGACGAATAGGATTCTAATCATCTCAGGGTAGGATGAATAGGGAGCAAAGTGCTTAAAAGGTGCAAAATTGACCTCTGACCTTCCAAAAATTATTTGGGAGTGGTTAGGACCATTGTTTAACCTCTAAAGGCTGCCCTAGGGGGTATGTATGCTAATTCGGTCAGTGCTTGTAGTCACATAATCAGATTGGTACTATTTTGGTGTCTACACATTGAATATTACATCTCTACTCCTAATGATTTTGTGATTTGCATAATCCCAAAAATGATAACCAAAATCATTAACTCCATATCCAATGAAAATACACTTCTTGGATTTTACCTCAAGTTTAGTTTGTTTTTCTTTACTGATATGCACGAAAGATTCACAACCAAACATCTTTAAAAATGAGTAATTAACAGGCTTACCTATCCATGCATCTTCTGGAATCCCACCATCTAGGAAACTTGAAGGTCCTCTATTTATTAAATAAACTATAGTATCCACAACATCTACCCAAAACTATAAGGGCAATCTTGCATGTATTCTCATGCACCTAGCATGTTCCATGATAGTCTTGCTCATCCTTTCTGACACACCATTTTTTTGTGGAGTTCCTAGAACCATATTCACTCTACGAATCCCATGGTATGAACAATAACTATCAAAATATTTGCTATAGTACTCACCTCCATTATCAAATCTGAGACACTTTAGCTTATTTCATGTCTCATTCTCAACCAAAGCTTTCCATTTCTTAAATATATCAAAAACATCTGATTTCTTTTAAATACAGTAAACCCATGTTTTTCTAGTTACATCATTAATAAATATAACATAATAATGAGAGCCACCAAGAGATGATACCTGAGTTGGTCCCCATACATCTAAATGTACAAGCTCTAGCTTTTCATTCTTCTTTTCTTTTCCAACTCTGAGAAATATGACTCTTTTCTATTTTCCATAAATGCAGTTCTCACAGAAGTCTAAATCAACTTGCTTCAAACCTGGCAACAAATTTCTTGAATGGAGAATCTACATCCCCTTCACACTCATGTGCCCAAGCCTATGATGCCATGAAGTTGTATCCACTCTTGTAGAAGCTAAAGTAATAGAAAGGTTAGTATTACCAGTACATACATACAATATACCTTACTTATTTCCTTTTGCTAATAACATTGATCCTTTAGCGACCTTCCATGAGTTTCCTGAGAATGTAACTGTACATCCTTCACTGTCCAAATGCCCTATGGAAATTAGATTTCTTCTTAATTCAGGAATATGCCTTACCTCTTTCAACAACCATTGGTTTTCATTTGGTAACTTTATTTGTATGTTACCCTTTCCTATGATTTTACATGGTCTATCATCACCCAGATAGACCTATCCAAAATCACCCTGAACATAATCTAGAAAATATTTCCTATGGGGTGTGGCATGATATGATGCACCAGAATCTAGCATCCAATAATCATTAATATTATCTAGTGAAATAATTAAAGCATCTTACAATACATCACCTGCAATGTTTTCTTCCTGATTACCCTATTTTTCTTCTCCCTATTTTTATTTTTGATTCCAATAGTCTCTTTTTAGATGTCCTTTATTCTCGTAATGCCAGCATTCCAACTGCTTCCTTTTGGATTTAGATCTACCTTTATTTGATTTTCCATGATTCCTTGGGCATTTTTCTCTCTCCCTTTGTCTCCCCCTGTTCTCTACAGTAAAAGCATTACCTGATGTTTCACTTGTGCTTTTCTATCACATTTCCTCGCTAAGGATAACACCAATAACATCATCAAACTTTAAAGTATTTGAACCAGAGACAAAATTACTCACAACCATTACCAAGCCATTCCAAATTTTTGGCAATGAGCACAAAATCAAGAGATCCCTAACCTCATCATCAAATTTTACTCCTACAAAGCTTAACTAATTTGTAACCATGTTAAATTCATTTAAATGATCAGTAACATACCCACCTTATGACATCTGCATATTAAATAAATATTTCATAATAAATACCTTGTTCGAAGCTGAGGTTTTTTCATACAATTTAGCCAACACATTCATTAAACCCTCCATTGTCTTTTCCTTCAAAATATTGAAGGCAATAGATGATGCCAAGCATAGCCGTATTATTCCTAGTGCTTTTCTATCTAGAAATTCCCATTCTTCATCATTCACTCATGTCGGCTTCTTTGCTACTCTACCTAATGGTAGGTACAGATATTTCTAATAAAGATAATCCTCCATTTGCATCTTCCACAGCTAGCATTTTTGGCCATTGAACTTCTCAACCTTAAATCTGCCTTCTTCAGCCATTGCTCTCACTTGAACTAGAAACCCTCCTTTCAAGTGCATTTTTCAAACCCTAAGCTCTGATACCAATTGTTAGGATTAAATAAAAAATACAATAAATAATATAATGTGGAAATAAACACAAGAAATTATGGAATACACAATAGACACAGATATAATGTGGTTCACCCAAATCGGGCTACTCCATGGAGAAAATAACCAGGACCTTTGTATTCCATCCAAAAAACCCCTTTGTACACAACTACACACCTCATTACATATTTAGTCACCATACAACCTCCTCTTATAATAATGCATTACAATTTTAGGGTAAAAAACCTGCCTAAAATCTACCGTCCGATCTGTGACCTAATATCAAATGGTCCATATTTACGTAGAGGAAAAAACATCTATTTTTAGTTTTGGGGTCCCCTGGACCCCCTAGCGATAGTAGTAGTGTGGGCTAATGCCCCCCTACACCCCCCCTCTTTCATGTAGTGGGTCTAAGTGCAACTGAAACAAAGGCCTCTGATTTAATCAGACTCCATAATCAACAACCAATACAAAAAATTCCCTTTGAGTGACAACAAAAACAACCTTACCATAGTATCTTCATCTATGATACCATGGATTATCGCCAAAGAGGCCACATATTAAATATTTTCATAAGCAGTTTTACCAGTGTTGTCATAGGTAGGCAAAGCCTTCAACACTGCTTGAAGGATTGGGTTTTAAGCTTGTAAATTCAAAGCTCCTAAGCTATTCCAATATGGGAACTACCTTGGTGATTGTGATTTATATGATGGTGGATTTTGATCCATGTGAACTGGTGTGTGAGGTTGAGGAGGTGGGATGCTAGTAGCAGTACTAGTTGTACTTGAAGGAACAAAAAACACACCAGTAAACTGTGAAGATGTTACTACTAAAGTCTGAGGTGAAGTTATCAATCTGGGGTGTTCTCCTAATATTTGGGTGTCAATTTTGTAGAACTTAATGGGGTCTTCAATGTTTTTGGTATTTGATCTTGTGATCATGAAGTACAAGTTTCACTACCTTTATGTTTGAAGGCTTCTAGGTATAGCTGAGTCGCTAGATTTTCTAACTTAAAAATATGAATATGAACATCAAACCTCAATATTATTAAAAGTGGAACCTTTGAAGGTCCCACTAGGTATGCCAAAAATTGTTGGTCAAATATCTACCTAAAATACAAGCATACATTTGTGTGCCTTAGACACGAACAACATTGAAAGGCCAAAGGAAAGAAATGTCCTCCATGCCAATCTCCAGAGAGGGTTGACTCCTTTATTAATCCTACACTAGGTTAAGACTAGAGTTGTAGGAAAGAGATATAAATAATGGAAAGAAATGGGAAATATATCCATAAGCTGTAAGATGTAGGATTGGGGATAAACTAGCAATAGGAATTCCAACCAAGTGTTATAGTAGCATAGAATAGAAAGGAGGTGAGAGAATCCACTTACAGTTTCTTGGAGACAACTTCCAAAATCATATTCCAGTACTCACACTCTCACTAGTAGTACCCAAATCTAGATGCATTATTTGAACTTAGCAGCAGATAATAGATATGAATATAAAATAGAAATGCTTAAATAGAAAGAAATCACACATAAAGACTATTTACAAAATCAGAAGGCAAATTCCTTCTATTTACACAGAAAACATGGATAGTTTTATCTACAGAGTGTCTATCCTCCTTTTTATATTGAAAATATCTAGTATTTATAGAGGTTTTTACCTCTGTCTATTTAATACACAAAAGACAAAATGTTTACAGATCAGGAACCTTGGTGAGGAAATTCCTTCTTGGAAATCTTGAAAATCCACCTTTTGAGATAGCGATCTAGCTTTTAAGGGAAAATCCCCATGAAATTAGCATATTCGAGCATCGATGCATAGAAAAATATAGATATGGTTGATGACCTGGTACATCCATTGCACCTAAAAAATTCACCCCTTTTCAAAATGTCTTGGAACTCATGAAAATTCTTCTATGATTTTAATTTTGTAGCTCTTTTAGGTTGAAATCAATAGTTTGAGTCACTTTTAACCCCCATCATTAAATACTCATCATTCATATGATCATATCACCTTAGAATAATCTTCGTTGATGCTTAAAATTGAATTCATCCAAAATAGAGTTATGAATGAAGGCATTTTCTTTAACTTTCATCATTTCCTTTTTAGTCACGTCCCATGGTGAAGAGGGCACATTCAAAGTGGAAATATTCATAACTTCATTCATCCTATAGTTCTAAATTATGCCTTTCATTTTTTCTCATAATTATCACATCATTACACTCCATGCATAACCCCTGACCTTACTCAATTTTGAATTCTCTGCACTACATTATCTTCTTGTCTTGGCAAGTAGTCAACTCAAGGACAACCTGGGTAGAAATAGTTTGTTATACTTCTTTGATTTTATACTTGACACTTTGGATATACTTCATATTACTTTGCCTTTGAAATAGGTGACTGAGAGCTTTGCCTTTCTCCCATAGTGAAAGCATTTCTCATGAGACGTCTTCCTTATTGAAATATGCGTTCACCCCCAAAATAGGTGAAAGACATTGTCACCCTTTCCTTTGGGTGATCGTAACTTTAACTTTTTCAATGCCCACCTTTTAAAATCTACTCGAAGCATAGAAAAAAAATTATTAATGCATTCATGGGCCCATTTTTTTTAGCTTTACCCCTAAGAGGGGTGAAGGGGACTTTCACCCCTCGCTTGGGATGAAAGCACCACTACCTTTACTTCTCTCAATGCAATGCTAAGGTGGGATCCACATATTACATTTTACATATGCATTCACCCAAAATTCCTATTTTTGGGCTTTCATCCCAAGGAGGGGCAAAAGGGATTTTTATCCCTCACTTGAGGTGAAAGTCATTTTGACTAGTCAACGCGCCAACTGGGCACATAATATTTTAAAACCTGAGGATGTTCACCCCAAAGTAGGGTGAATGATACTTTCACCTTGACTTTAGGGTTAACACACTTATTCAAATTGCCATCATTCTTTGACCTCGGGCCCACTTCAAAATTAACCACTTAAAATATGTTTTTGCCCCTAGGATGGGCAAAAGGGATTTTTACCCCGCACTTGGGGTGAATATCATTTTCAAACTTGTCATTATTTTTCTTTCTACGTTTGTCCCAAAGTGAGGTGAATGAGTTTGTCACCCTATTTTTGGGGCGAATGCACTTTTGCTCCTCCCTTTGCTCAACAACAAGATTTTTTCAAAAATAATGACATCTCTACCCTAGGGCAGGATGATAAGGGTTTTTTACTCTTCATTCGGGAGGAAAGGCTATTATATCCTTTTCTTTTCCTTTGAATATTTAAGCACTATTTCCTTTTGATGTCCTCAAGTGACATTCACTAATTTTTCACAGATTTTAAAATAGTTTGTCTTGCCACACCCATTATTCCCAATATTTTAATTCATGAAAATTAGAAGGAAAATTAACACATAAAAATACTATAACACATTATACTGGCCAAAATACTACAACATAGTATTAATATATTTATTCCGATTTCACAATAAAAATTTATTTAATAAAATTTCATCAAAATTTTTAATATGGCATAATATCAAAATTGCCAACACTGCCATAATAAAAAAGTGTTGGCTTTTAAGCTAGAATATCCTAGGTCCAAATATTCTAGATCTTGAGTAGACTAAAATATAAGAGCAATCAATATATAATTTGGATGATAAAATTATATTAACGTTCCAAAAAATATCAAATATGAATATATAATTTCCAAAATCATTCATGCAATAACATGAATAACACTTAGAGTAGAATTACTCAAAATATGCATACAAGCTTCAATATTCATGGTTGAGTGTTTTATATGTAATCCAAATATTTTCCATATCATTCATGGATATTTTCCTCTATAATATAACCTTATAAAGGTGACTCTTTAATACCTGAATCTTACATTATTCACTCATTTGAGAGTTGTAACCTTTCCTATTCTTTATATAAGACAAGCCTCACATGTCCTTTGGCTTCTCATATTGCCACTTGTATACATGACTCTTGACTCTCTATTTACTTGCACACTTAACTCTATGAAACTTGCACACTTCTACATGACACTTACACACTTCTACATGCACACCTAATACATGACACTTGTGCACTTTCTCACATTACATATTTGCACACTTAATTACATTACACTTGTGCACTTTCTCACATTACACACTTGCACACTTAATTACATGACACGTGTGCATATCCTACACATAGATAATTTACATAAAAGGGAAATATAAATCACACTCCTAAACTATAGACTCAAACCTTATTCAAGTATATATTTACATTTGTACCATAAAGGTACCATGGGTGCACATTAGCATGTACCAAATAATGTAATATTCTCCAACACAATAAATGGATTAGCAATTACATTGTACACACACCATCCTACACTAACTCTTAGATAAAATGCCAATTTGTGTACAACACTCTTTGGTATACTATTTATATTTGGTTATATGGGTCAAACCCATTCAAGGATCCCCTTTGAGATAACTACACCAAGGGATAAGCTTTATCTACTTCATCCTATTGTGCACAAACCAACCATGCCTTCTTGGATAGGGGTGATTTAGTTTGAAGGGGATCCTTAATATATAAATACTTTTAAGTATACTATCATGTGTGATTCCATAGCTCATATTACTAGAAATATCAATATTTTCTAAAAATGAACATAAGCAAATCATTCACTCAAATATTATATAGAAAGTATAAAATAATATGAAACAAATAAAGATATGATGGGAATTTGTAGGCACCATAAGTAATCACTATCAATATATTATACTACACATCACTCAAAAGAGAAATGAGAAGTGTGTGGGGGTATTTATAGCAATACCAAAAACCTCTAATTACATTATAATGATATAACAAGCAGGATTTATGTTAATTATAAATATTAAATGAGTTTTTACCATAACAAGGTTCACCATGGCCCATTGGGCTTACATAATAAAATATTACAAATTAATAATTACATTACACAATGGGATGCCCTTATGCCTATCCAATACATTACATAATTTTAGCTCTTGGAAATGAATCATATTATAAATTCAACAACCCCCAATAATTTGAATTGAGGGGCCAAGGATAGGAGATATTATTAAGAATAATATCACCTCCTATAGTGGATTCTCTAGTGGGTATTTACATTTTTAGGTAGACTCTTATGGATCCTCCCCGTTATTTAAAATTTGTTGCAATACAAATATTTCTTATATAAGAGTCTTCTTAGACTTTACCAAAGTCACCACTACCACTATTAGACACCTCCACATATACCCAAAAACACACTTCTACTCAGAGTCAAAATGAAGAAGGAAATTTAAAATCACCACATTTTTATAAGATAAGCTCTTTACATTTTCCATTGTTGCATAAGGTATGTCTTTAAAGTACAAATTTCTCATTCATAGCATGAATTACCCTATTTTAATACTTCCTCTTACCCATGGACCACCTAATTTTAATCACCAAAAAATTATTTGCTTGAACCTACTTAAAAGAAGAGTTGTAATAAACTTCCAAGAATACCTAGAAAAATAATAGAGGAAGGAAGAGAACATGAAGGATTAGATCTTCATGAATAAGTTGAAAGAGGGATTGATGAAATCATACCATAAATACTTTTATTTCAAGTCTCCAAAATACTCAAAATCTACTACAACTATCAAAAATCCATCTAAGTCTCCTTAAAATATTAGTCCAAATATATATTTTTTTATTTGTAGAAAACATCCTAGAAGGGATGCCACTTTTAGGTAAGAATCAAGGAGGCAAGGGTATCCATTCCACCAAAAATACCCAAGACTCGAACCTAGCCTACCACCTTTGACATACTCAAGGAGCAAACAAACACACAAAAACATTTTAAAAAAATAAATAAATACATAACAATAAAAATAATAAAATAAAATAAAAAACATGCTCCTTAAGTGTGTCAAAAATAAAAGCACAACCAAACACACACACAATAAGATAAAAAAGAAACCACAACATGAAACACATAGAAAAAACACAAGAAAAACATAACAAACACAAACATGACAAAAATAACAGAACACTACAAAGACAAAACAAAAAAAACATGAAAAATAAACACAACCAAAACCTAAAAAATTAAAAAATAAAATAAAAATAAAAATAAAAAAACAACCAACAACAGGAAATAAAAAAAAACAAAAAACATAGAAAACACTCACACATGAAAACACGAATTAACTCAAACAAATAGAAACACAAGAACAAGAATGACAAAAACACAATAACAATAACAAAAAACATAAAAATACACAAAAAAACAAAAACACAAGAACACAAAAAAACAACACAAAGAACACGAAAACAAAACAAAACAAAAGAACACACACACCTTAAAAAACTAAACAAAAAAAGAAAAAAAATTGAACATAACAATGACCTTTCTAGACCAGAAGACTTTTAAGACAAGAATCAATAGAGGAAACAAAAGAAATAAAATATTGAGCTAGGGAACTAAAATAACTTAATTGAACCAAAGAGAAGCAAAAATAAAGCAAGAAAAAACTAGGTACCTTTAGAACTGGAGCCATCCAAAGAAATTATAGAAAGAAGAGCTTCCCTAATATGTGAAGCCCACAATATACGAGGGTGACCATAACAAGTAATATCACCTTTGTCCAAAGTCCAATTAGCTAAAGCATCAACACTCTTGTTTTGATCTCTGACCACATGATTGTAATCAAATTTCAAAAATCCCATCTGGATTTATTGAATCTTCATAATAATTATTTTTATTCTCCAATCAACCTTATGATTCTTAGGAGTGTTCAAAATATTAATCATGAGTTGAGAGTCAGACTCAACTAACACCTTTTACCATCCAATATTTAGTAGCCTCTTGAAGACCTCTAAGTATACCATACCCCTTAGCAAGGTTATTGGAAAGAATACCCAAATTCTCAGCAAAAGTAAAAACCAGGGAGCCATTTGAAAGTCTACCAATTCCTCCTGCACTGGATTTTCCAGGGTTCCCTCTAGAGGCTCCATCAGTATTGACTTTTCCAAAATCCTTAGGAGGAGGTTGCCAATTTCTTGTCCTATCCATATTACAAATACTCACATTCCCTTTAAGTTGGTTACCCTTAGAATATTTAATCTTCAATATTTGAATCACTTGATCCCATCTTTTGTGGGAGTTTTGGGGGTGATTAAGGAGTTGATGGACTGATTCAACTAAGTTGGATATGGTCTTTTGCCAAATATAGTGAATATCCTTCCTATCTTGATTAAAAATTTGGTTGTTCCTTTCATTCCAGTTATTCCAAAGAAGAATGATAGAACCCATACAAACTAACTGCCTAATAAAATGATCAACACCCTCTTGTTTAGGCCAATCCCTCCAAAGTTGTTCAAAAGTAAAAAAATTGAACCATTGTAAGCCAAGTAAAGTGGCTATTCTCCTCCATAGCTTAGAGGCTAAAGTACACTCACTAAAAATATGGCTGAGATTTAATACATTCTCTTCACACATTTCACATCTATAAGGGCCATGAAAACCATGCTTCATAAATTTCTCACCAGTAAGCACCCTACGATGCAATAAAATCCAAGTAAATAATGTCACCTTAGGCCAGAGCTTTTGATCCTAAAAATGAGAAAAGATGTCAAAATATTGGTTGGGATTATTATGGCATAAGGTCAAATAAAATTGAGCAATTGAATACTCACCCTTAGTAGTGTTGTTCCATCCAAAGAGAGAGATCTCATATTAAGGATGCCTTGGATATCTTGTCTTTGGCTTTCCTGGAATTTGAATAGGCCAGTCCTCAATAGGGATCCAATATCTACCAAAATTTGAATTACCAATATGGTACCGATAGTAATTAGCCACCTTTATCCATTTAGCTCAATGAATCTCCTCCTTTCAAGGCCTCCAATCGGGAAACTGAGTTATCAAAGGATTGTGACCATCCCAAGAATCTATCCAAAAATTTACCTGTTGACCATTATGAATGATCCAAAATAAATTTTTCTTTATCAAATCCTCACCAGTCTTAAGAACTGCTAAAATAAGAGAACCTTTGGTGGAAAGTTGATAGCGAACAAGGTCTTTAGGACTTTTATTCTTAGCATATTTAGCACAGATATTATTGGCCTGAAGAGCATTGGGGTTATGCAACATCCTCCAATATAATTTAGCAGCTAAATATTTATTTTTATTAATAGAAGACCAAAATCCTAACTCCCATTCATTCTTAGGAAGACATAAAGTTTCTCATTTCACCAAGGCCCATTTTATTTTCTCCTTAGTACCACTCCAAAGGAATCAATGACTAATTTGATCTAGTTATCGAAGAACAATCTTTGGGATATTCAAAATGGAAGATACATAAATAGGAATAGCTTGAAGAACTTATTTTACCAAGGTTATTCTACCCCCAGAAGAAAGCCACCTGTTGGTCCACTTTCCAATTTTCTTCTTGAATTTGTCCAATAACCAATTCCAATATTTTTTTTTTGCCTTTGAATATTGATGGAATACCTAAATAAGTGATCAAAATGGAGGTCTTATTATATCTTAATTTATCTAAGACCATGGATTATTTTCTAGTAGAGCAGTGAAAGAAAATAACTTTAGATTTGTCTTCATTGATCAACTGCTCAGTAGCCTTAGAAAAATAGCTAATGATTTGCTTAATATTAGAACATTCCTTAACTGTAGCTTTACCTAAAAGAGTAGAGTCATCGATAAATTGAAGATGAGAGATAGGTCTAGCTCCATGAGCAATGGTAAATCCCTCAAGGATTTTTTTCCCTCTTTTTGGTTATAGTCCTACCCAAGCATTCAACAAGAATGATGAATAAATAAGGGGATAGCGGGTCACCTTGCCTAATACCTCTAGAAGCAGGGAATGAATGAGAAGGCCTACCATTGATAAGAACTAAGTAGGAAACTGAAGAGATACATCCCATAATCCAATCCTTTCAATCCTTAGAGAAACCAAATTGCCTCAAAACTTTGATAAGGAAGTGCCAATCCACTCTGTCATAAGCTTTGGATAAGTCTAACCAAATGAAAATGGAAGGAGATTTTTGTATATCCATGGAATGGATGGCTTCCTGAGCAAGAACTATCTCATCTACTATTTGATGCCCTTTCACAGAATCTCCTTTCTCATGGAAAATAATCTTATGCAAAATAGGCTTCAACCTTTCAGCCATGATTTTAGTAATGATTTTGAGAAGAACATAGGTCTAAAAGTTGAGATATGATCAACCTCTTGAGTTTTTGGAACAAGAGTAATATAAGTTTTATTGATAACCTTCAAAATTTCTTTGGCTTTCCTGGGTTCTTCCACCACCTCTAATAAATAAGCATGAAGGATATCCTAGAACTCTTGGTAGAACTCAATGGGAAAACTTGAAGATACGAAATTTACATCGCCTTAAGGGCACTCTATTGCAATGTAGAAGCAGTACAAAAGCATTCAAAGGGAAATAGCATAAACATGTAATCTAAATGAAATGAAACAAATGTATAACAAAGATAGTGGATTTCTCCTTTTATTCATTCATCTATTGCTTCAAAAGTGATTACAAGGCATCCCCTTGAGGGCTTTACAAATGTGATACATTTCTCCATTACAATATCCAAGGGACCTAGTCCCTTGAAGGAGACTTTAAGGCAATATTCTATTGGTGTGAATCTCGTGTCCCACAATTAAGAGCTATACTTCAACCTAATCTTCTTGTCTTCTTAGCTCCTCTCTCCCACATACAATACCTGCACCTACACACAAGGGATTGAAAGGGGGTTAATAACAACTATGTTATATAAATAAAACATTTGACAACATAGAAAAGAAACTATTCTAACAACATCAAAACTAATCTATAACACATGGAAATTATTCTAGATGTTGTATAAATGAAGTATAATCTAATATAAATGCTTTTGGAGTGATTCAAACACAGATTTCAAGGTAAAAGTGTGCAGAAACAATGACCGTCCCTAATAGGGACACCTAGACCTACAACATTGGAGACCTGAAATCTACCATCAAATTTGCTCCAAAATTCACCAAATTTGGACCAGAGGTTCACCTAAGCATTCCTAAGGGGTCTATGGAAGAATTTTTCCCATATTACCTTTTTTTTTGTGATCATCCCTAGGTGTGACACCTACTGACTGCTGACCATCCCCAGGTGGGACGGTTACAGATCTATCTTCTTTTTGTCACCAATGCCCAAGGAAATTGGTCCAAAATTGGTTTAGGGGTGTTGTCGATAGATGGGGCTAAGTATACCTTAAATTTTTTCTGGTTTGGAATTGCTAGGATGGGTTTATATTACCCCTAAAAGCACCTTCAAATTAAGAGGATTTCAAGGTCAAATGGGGGTGATATTTAGTTTGCAAAAGGTGAGGATGAAATTTGGTAGCACTTCATTGCTCAATTGCTCCTAGTCTCCTCTTTTGAAATGGGTGAATTCACCTTCTTTTATAGCCCAAAAGGGAATCTAGGGAAAAGGGGCAAGTCTTTCCATGTGATGCAGGTGCCACCATGTGTCCTAATCCTTGACATGCATTGGTGAGGGAAGGTTGCCCATTTGGGGCTCCCAATATTCTATCCCTAACTCTAATTATAGGTCCCCAATAAATTTGGGATGATTGGACACGGTAATGGAAGTATTTGATTACCATTTCCCATGTCCTTTGGATTTTTCAAAGGTCATTTTAGGGGCTGTCCCACCCAAGGATGGTTATGGATGGCCATCCCTTGGTAGGACGGTCACCAAGAGGTGACCTAAAACTACCCTAAATTGCTAGGAAACCTCCAAAATTATTTTTGGAGGCTTATGCAAGCCTATAGGGGTGCCCAATAGGGCCATATGTTGTCGATAAGAGGTGCATACATGATGCACTGATAGTATTATTTGATTTACATGATTTAGGTGTCTATATATGCCCCATTGGGATGCACTATGTGCAGCAAAGTGCTGAGAAAAATAGATCACTAAATCATCAAATGATTAAGGTTGTTCATTAAAATAATCAACTTTGGATGCCTCCATTGTGGAAAGAGCATACATTCTTGGAGTCCTTGCTATTGACATAGTCGAAGGATCGATTTCCAGTATACCTTTCAGTTGTCCTGTAGTAACAGTCTTATGGGGATTAGGGTATACTAGGTCTTGGTGCCTTGCATCCTTGTAAACCTTTACATGGGTCAATTCCAAAGGTTTCAAGGAGTTCAAGCCTATTTTTTTGTTTCTTATGTTGATTCTTTGCCCCAACATGGGCTTGAAATTTTTTCTTTAGCCAATATTCTTTTGAATGCATGGAATTTACACTTCTAAGTGTTTTAATGTTGATTCAATTTTTGAATTCATTATCATGACTACCCCCTCAATAAATGAGTCTATTAGGGCAAGAATAATTATAAAGTGATGATTTCCTTGACTCATATGACTGAATTGGGGTAACTTTTTATTTTACCCATGGTACTATATACCTGTTTGAAGGGGATTTTTAACTATTTTGATGAATATTTTTGGAAGCAAAAGGCTAAAATTTTCATTCCTGTGGAGTGGTCCAGCCATGGAGGCATTATTGGGAAGTAAAATAGAGAATTTTTATGCATCCAAAAATATTATAGGTTCAGTCTTGATCCCTCCTAATTTGGTGACCATTTTACCTTGTTTTTAGTGCATTTTTTACCCTATTTTTGATATTTTAAAACTTTTTTGATGCTATTTTTTTTTCTGACCATCCTAGGGTGGTATGGCCAGAAAATTGTGTGCTCGTCCCACCTAGGGGCGGTCGACTTCTTTTGGAGCTATATAAGCCCAAAATGGGGCATATGAGCTCATTTTCTCATTTTTCTTAGAGAAGTTGGAGAGGAGAGAGGTATGAGAGTGATATTATGAAGTGGAGCACTATAAAAACATCAACCTACACCAGTGGATGCAAGAGGCGGTGGAGCCGGTGTGAAACGGGTATGAACCACACGTCTTTCTCTACCCTATTTTATTGTGTTTTTATGATTTCTACTGCAATTTTCATACTATACCTTTGATAATGGTTAAGAAACCCTAGGAGTAGTGAAATGTATGAAATTGAGCTGTTATTTATGTTTTAGATGCAAAAAATTAGGGTTAAATTGCAAATTTTTAGTGATTTTTATGGTTTTTTAGGGTAATTTTAGGGGTCAAATTGACCCTATTTTACCCATTTTTGGGGACCATACCTATAAGGTACGGTAATTGGTGGCCATACCTATGTGGGAAGGCTAAAAAATTGGGGGTCGTCCCTAGGTGGGACGACCAAAAACTGGGCCAAAAAGGGCCCATTTTTATGTATTTTTTTGGTATTTTTATAGTAAAATTTTGCATTTTTAGGGCATTTTTGACACCCTATTTTACATGAGCAGGTAGTTACCATTCAGTATAGATTTCCAACTATCTTTCAGATCACTAGAGACCATTTGACTACTATTTACTGGTGATGGCTCGATGCCATTGGTCTAAAGCAAACTACGTGGTTAGATCTTGTGGTAGGCTATCACGCCTATCTAACTGCATTGATAGACCTATGGGATCCTCGTACTAATAATTTCCATTTAGCTACGGGGAGATGATAGTGACATTAGAGGATGTATATCAAATACTTTGTATTTTTATAGAGGAGTACCTGATAGTGTCTTCTCCTATAGAGCGATGAGAGGGCGTAGTGCAGAGGTACTTTGGGGCGCATTGGGAGGATGTAGTGATTGATATTATCAATGAAGGGATATTAGTGGCTTTGTGGTATTAGGCTGGTGTGCTTGGTATTAGGCATGCCCTATTTATGACCTTTATTAGCAACATGCTACTACCTAACTCTTCAGGTGCTAGGTTCTCGTGGAACCTAGTAGAGCTGGTGTTCACTCTTGTAGATTGTACAGAGGATGAGCCCATAGTGATTGCTTAGGGTCCTACTTTATCAGAATAGATATATGATGAGCTATATAAGATCCAATATCATGGGTAGAAGGTTTTGAGCTATATATTTCTACTACAAGTTTGGGCTTGGTAGCATATTGCTATGGAGAGACCACGAGGACTACCATAGATCTCTCGAGCAAAGCTACCAGACAGGGATATTGGCTATGGCAAGCTATAGAAGAGGTCACGTAAGGTAGGCCAGAGCCAATGATATGTTGGGGAGGTTGAGCACTATGTAGATGCTTTTTCATGGCTCGGGATGGCAAACATCGAGTGAAGTCCTTATAGATATTGTCCTGACTGGAGGGAGGCTGAGACATAGCTATGTCAATCTCAACGAGGTAGATGGATTATAGGCTGACATGGGACAGAGCGAGAGTACTTATCTTATGATCATGTCCTACAATAGTTTAGGATATGCTAGGGGTTTCCTAGGGAGCCTATGGTCTACTGTCATTATGGGGATGAGAGGAATCTAGCATGGCCTATTGTAGAGGCAGTGGAAGAGGAGTTAGATCCTAATGTGGTAGTTTATAATTTGTATGTTGTAGGCACTACAGATGAGTATGATGCATGGTGGGTCATATGGTAGTGGTGAGGGGAGGGACCACTAGGTGGGAATGTAGCTTCCAAGGTAGCGGGTGCATCTAGGGGTGCTCCACATGAGGATGGTTTTGGTGAGTCTCCAGATGATGAGGAGGTACACACAGGTGAGCGAGTTATGTGTTAGCATGTATCAATGAATAGGATGGAGTTGATTGATGTATAGGATCCAGTAGGCTTTGATAAGGATGATCTTGGGGATCAAGATATATAGGCACAATTAGCAGTACAAGATGCCATGATTGTAGAACTGCAGAGTGATTGGGCTTTACTATAGGCATAGGTGCAGAGTGCACAACTTGATATGGAGAGGAAGACAACATTGATAGCTATGCTTTAGGCATAAGTTCATGGACATGGTCCTAGCCATGGGGAGTGTAGCAGTGAGTTATCCATGATGTAGGAGGATATGGCACATATCTAGGGTTTTGTGGTGACCTATCAGACTCAATGTCAATAGGAGCACACCTACATGGATATGATGGAGTCTGATATAGTGCATCTTAAGGGGTGCATACCAGATCGGGCATTAGCTATTGGATCACAACATAGCCAAAGGAGCGACATGGGGTAGTCATCTACATGGGTGAGAGATTTGAGCTCTGCATAGAGGATGGAGGTGTCTAGAGGTAGTAGGTTAGTGGGGAGTAGGTTTGGTAGCTCACGACAGGCTCATACTAAGTGCAGAGGAGAGAGTCGAGGTACCGATCCTACGTGACCATGGTTAGCAGACTCTGATGCTTCTTTTTGGAATTTTTGGTTTTGTGATGTTTGAGGACTCACTTTTATTGTATCCTATAGGCAGTTTATGGACTATGATGAAGCTTTTGAATTTTACATATGGACATATATGTGTATGAATTTTCTTTGATCATTATGTCATATTTTACTGCTTTGTGATATGTATGCTTATTCTATGCTTTATGATGCTTTTGATAAATGTCTACCATGGATGCATGTATTTATCATATGATGTGAGTTGATGATATGTAGATGTGTAAGGTTTCTCTATATGCTTTTGTAAATTAAAATATATGCATAAAATAGTCAATGGTCGTCTAAATATTATTGCTAATATTTATCTAGTATCTATCCTATTTCATGAACATCACTTAAGAAACAAAATTTTATAAAGAAAAAAATTGTATGATTTAATGTAATTATTGACGTGATTTAATTTTGTATGATGGATTTATGATGACTATTTTATGCATTATATGATAGAACCATATATTGTACAAAATGTATCTTTGTTATTTTCATGTTATTCTAACACTTTATGCAATGGATTTTGTAATTTTGACAAACATGTGATAGCATGATGTAAAATGAAATGGATAATGTAATATGATATGATATTATTTGATAGTTTTGAAGAGACTCAAACACTCTAGTTACCTAATAAAAATTCATATAATAACTATACAAGATCTTTTGACAAAGTATGCACCTACTAATATAAACAATATAATAAACATCCTTGTGTGCACGTGAGTTCATTACCATGATAATGCATAAGATTGCCCTAGTACAAATGAGATTCACTTAGCCCATATGTACTAGAGATCATTGTGCAAGTCTCATTATCCTAAGTTTTGCACTTAGTTGGATTAGACTACTAGGTAATATAGGTTACAAAAATCTATCTCATCCACATTCAAACATTGGTCTATACCTAAGCAAGTTGCTTAAGTAACATACATATCATCATGTAGGAGGTTACCACCATTGACAAGTAGGCTATCCACCAAACCTGTAATGAGGATCACCTTATGGTTTTCTAATGCTGAGAATTCTAGGGATTCAAGTTCAAGACTCTCTTATTTTCTTTTAACTTTGAATTTCTCAAGGGAGTTGCTTGTTTTAATTTGGTGAGCAAGGGATTTTTGTAGTGGTGAGAACCACTATTTATTTTTGCTTTTTCCTAGTGATAATAATCACTGTTTCTTTTTGCATATTTTTGAAGTGATAATAATTATTATTGATTTTTATATTTGGGATACTTGCCCCAGTGTAGGGAAAGGGATTTATGGGTCGGGAGGAACTTGTCCTTTTGTCAATTCTCAACATATTTGAACCATTCGAATAGGGGGATGAGCAAGATAACCTTTTCGCTCGAAAGTAACCTAGACCACTTTATAGTTTTCATATTTCCTTGCGCTAAACTTGGATTTATTAATGTGAAAATGTGTTGGGATTTTGATGTATATCAAGCATTATCTAATTAGTATTATACCTTATAAAATTCATGATAGCTTTCTACAAAATCTGAGAAGACAACTAGATATGGCTGAGTGACCAAATCTTTAACTATGTTTTACTAACAATGGCTAAGTGACGCGAAACATATATATCATGTAAATGTAAATGGTATATGTAATGTAAACAGGTGGTAATTTTGACTCATAATAACAATGATTTTAATAGAAACCCAATGTACAGACCTGATTCTAGACATGTATGATCAATTTGGAATGATGCATAATGCAATTATGAGTATGCCTAATGCAATTCATATGAAGTGCAATGAAGCAATATTTTTGTATTTTGATGATTTTAATAATATTTTTGAATTTTTGATATATATATATATATATATATATATATATATATATATATATATATATATAGATATACAGGTTGACCAATGGACTTAATGAATTCCATTGGGGATTTTGGGTGACCAAAGGGCTTATAGACGCCTTTAGGGCATTTTGGGATGAGCTAGGCAATCATAGACTACCTAGGAACATTTTAGTTTCACCTAGGCAGTCATAGACCACCTAGTGGAATTTGAAGTTGACCAAAGGGCTTATATATGCCTTTGGAGCTTTTTGGATTGACCTAGATGATCGTAGATGGTCTAGGGGTATTTTTATTTGGGCTAGATGACAATTTACCGCTAGGAGCATTTTAGGTGACCTAGACGGTCATCGACACTAAGAAAGTACCATAGACTTCCTAGGGGAATTTGATTGGTACTCTAAACATGAAACGGTCAAAAATGACTAACATTCATTGGTTCAGGATCTTCACTTACTTCAATGGATGCTAGGTGATAGTTCTAGGTCCAATCTGGCTTGTAATGATGAATGGAACTAACCAGTTTGCTACAAATTTATCTTACAAATTGGAGGGAAATTTTGAGTTTTGTTGGTTCTGTTTTAGAACTAAATCCCCAACTTGAAGATATCTCTGGTGTACTTTCAAGTTGTAAGATCTCTTAAGACATTCCTAATAAACACATAGATGGTCAAGGGCATTTACATGTTCATCAAGTAACGTTAACTGATCTAAACGAGCTTGCCTATCTGTATCATCGTCGATGAGTTCCTACATGGAAATGCGTAGCAACAAAATATCTAACTCTAGAGGCATGACGACATACACTAGTGAAAACAGAGTTGCCCTAGTGGGCATCCAAATGCTAGTGTGATAGGCCCAAAGGCCAAGAGGTAATTTATTATGCCAATATTTATGATATTCCTTGACTGTTTTCTTCAAGATGGCTACTACTATTTTATTTTATGCCTCTGCTTGCCCATTGGACTATGGATAATAGGGTGTGGAAAATATATTCCTGATGTTATACTTAGTTGTTAACTCATGCACATCGTTATTTTTTAAGGGTGTTCCATTATCTAATATTATTTTGTATGAAATACCAAAATGACATATGATATTATGTAGCATGCACTCCGCAATGTGAGGTCCAATCATAGTGGTAAGGGAAATTGCTTCCACCCTTTTTATGAAGTACTCGATTGCCGTTATAATAAACATATGATAGCCCAAAGAGGCAGGTGAGATTTTCCCAATTAAATCAAACCCCCATTGTGCAAATGGCTAGACCAATTGAATCAGTTGTAATGCCTGTGAAGGTACATGTGTCAAGTTTTCATTATGTTGACACTTCACGTACTTCTTTACATAAGCACAACAATATTGCTTTAAAGTTGACCAATAATATCCCATGTGAATAATACGCTTAGTTATATTCATGCCGCTAAAGTGGCCACCACATGTATCATCATGTGCTTGGGTAATGGCCTAAGACAACTCCTCTGAGTCTAAGCAATGAATGAGGATACTTTCATAACTCTAATGATACATTATATCTCCTAATAAGACATATTTTGCCACCTTTTATTTAAATGCTTGCTTTGAAGCATGTGATAATCCAGGTGGAATATTTCCCAGTTTAAGATAATATTTAATCTATACGACCCAATATTACCTTTAAGAAGCCTCAATATTATGAATCACATAATCCTTTTGACGTTCATCTCGTGCAAATGTTGATTGAGAACAAACTTGAAGATATAGTTTTATGCTAGTATCAAAATAATTGTGAGGGAACAAAGTCCTCCATTGGACGTTATTGAAATAATTGTGTAGTTGAGAGAAAATTTCATGTGAAGGCTCAATTTGAATCATGTGAACATTTGGTGTGGCGTTATGCCCATCATGCTCATTCATAGATTGTGCTAGCATTTTTACTTGAATAGTCATGATATCATCTGAAGGGTTTTGCGAAATTAACAACCCTAAGAAAGTGATTGTATCTGCAAACTAATTAGATGAGCGAAGGGGTGCCTATATATCATACCATTCAATTTTTTCCAGAATTTTGTCCACTAGGGCTTTGTAGGATTGCAATACGGGACACCTACATTAGAATATCCCTTTAACCTGATTAACTATAAGCAAGGAATCACCAAAAATGTTTAACTTTATAATTTTCATGGTGATTGCCATCTGAAGACCAATGATGAGGGCTTCATATTCGAAATTGTTTTTGGTACATGGGAAATTGAGTTTAAATGAAAGAGGTATTAGAGCCCCTTACGGTGTGAAAAATATAATACTTGTGCCACCCCCTTGCTTGCATTTAGAACCATCAAATAATAGAGTTATGTCCACCTGTGACTCAGGCTCTATAGAATCAGGTGATCCTAAAATATGAAACACTCCATCATAGGGAAGATCTACATTTAGAGGCTGGTCATCTTGGAGAGGAGCCTTTGCTAGTTGATCAGCTATGACCTATCCACTAATTGATTTTTATCCAATGAAATCTAGGTCAAATTCTGTCAACAATATTATCCATTTCACCGTGTGACTGTTGTGATATGTTCTACTCATCATATATCATAATGTATTTTCCTTAGATATGACATACATGCTATGATTGAGCATGTAATGGCATAGATTTTTAGTGGTAAAGACCACTTCTAAGCATAGCTTCTCAACATATGCATACTTGATTTCATAGCTGACCAGTGTGCGACTAATATAATAGGTAGCCTGTTCTTTATGAAATTCATTCTTTTGGGACAACATGGTGTCCAATGCCAACTCAGTAGCTAAGATGTATAAATAGAATGACACTCCTAGTCATGGAGCAGCCAATACAGGTGGTGAAGCCAGATATTGCTTGATATCACCAAATGCATTTTGGCATTCCTCATCCCAATGAAATGAGACCCCCTTGTGTAGTAACCTATTCATGGGTCGAAACTTATCCGATAATTATGCTATGAAGTGTTTTATGGAAGTGAACTTTCCTTGAAAGTTGTGTAGCTACTTAATGGTTGTGGGGGAGGAATTTCTAATATTACCTTGACCTTGTTTGGATCTAACTCTATGCCTCTCTTTGAGACTATTAATCCCAAAATTTTACCAGATGTGACACCAAAGATACACTTTTTGGGATTAAGCCTGACATTGTGCTCAATGAGGCAATCTAGAACTTTACAAAATACATTAATATGCTAATGATGCAATAAATATTTCACCAATAAGTTGTCCATGTAATATTATAAAATCTTATGCATGTATTCATGGAAGATATACATCATGGCTTGTTGATAAGTGGCTCTAGTGTTCTTAAGGCCAAAATACATGACCTTATAATAGAATGTTCCCTAAGGTGTTGTAAATGCCATTTTGATTTGGTCTTCTGGATTTATATGGATTTTATTATATCTAGAGAAACCATCCTTGAGGGAAATAATTTCATGTCTTGTTGTGGCTTCTATCAATACATCAATGTTAGGTAAAGGAAATTCATCCTTAGGACTCACTTTTTTAAGATCTCTAAAGTCAGTGCAAATGTGAATCCTCCCATCAGGCTTCTTGATGGGAACCATATTCAAAATCCATGGTGGATAGTATAATGATATGATGAAGTTAGCATCCAACAACTTTTGCAATTCATATTTCACCATTAAGGCTATTTTTGGGTGCATATTGCACAACTTTTGTTTGATTGGTTTTATCTTTGGGTCCAATGTAAGATTATGCGTGACTAGATTTGGGTCGAGTACTGGCATGTATTTATAGGACCAAACAAAAGTGTTCATCCTTTCATTCAATTCTCTTGTGAAATCATCTTGCTCAACTGGGAATAGACCTTCCCCTAGTTTGATAATGCGAGGATTATCAAGATCTGTACCGATATCCTTGTCAATTTTTGGCTCAATTGACATATGAGACCCATATTCCAACTGATGTGGAGTGGGAATCAAATTAATTTCATCAGTTGGGTTTGCTTCATCCATAGGAAATTTAGGATCAACCTCGACTTGAAACACATTCTGAGTAGTTCTTGGAGAAAATTGAAATGGCTATAATATTTCCTCGTAAGGCCAATACTCTGATGGTGATGGAGTAGAATCTCCTCGACCAAATTCAATTGCCTCAACATCAAGATGCAATGAATTTTATGGGTTATTTGGATCTAGAAATGGTGCAGTTAAATCTATGAAAATCATGTTGATGGAAGAATTAAAATTTAGGCCGGATGATAGAAGGGGAGGATTAGACAATTTTTGCAAGACTGCCCAAACTGCCGAACTCGTTTCAGCCATATATCACTCATCCGAACTCGGATTGAGCTAAAATTTTGAGGGTAGATGCCTGAAAATCCCTAAAACATCTCCACCAATTTTCATATCATTTGGAGCAACATAGATCATAGCACATCCGTATGTTTGAATGATATATTTGGTAAGCAGCTATGTGAGGGTTTCATCTGGGTTGAGTGCAAGCAACTCCAGAGGTTGTTTTTTAGGGCCTTCGAGCCCTAACGACCAATATTTTTGTGGTTTATGCTCAATATTTTAGCAGGAAATGTTGCAAGGGATATAATATGGGTTAGAAATTTGTCTTTCAATAGATCATACTATGAACTTGAGTGACAATGACTTCCAATTTGCTACACAAAAGAAAAGTGAAAACCATACCTTTCCACGGAGTCTAGGGCAAGGATTAAAGAGACCACGAAATAATTTTCAAGTAGTTGATCAAAAAATGGCTCATATCTCAAGTGAATCTGGTGCTAAGGTGCACCCACAAAATAATTGTACTATGAAAACCCCTTTCAAGGGTAAGAATTTCGAATACTCAGTCCCAAAAATGAATTTTAGGGATGCCCTTCATGGTGGACAGCCTCAGCCCAATGCTAATATCAATATTAGGGCTTCTCATAAACCTCTAAGAATGCCTAAGATTGATCCCAAGAAAACAGATTCAGGATGTCTTAAAGCAACTGATGGAACTCCTATTGTTAAGCTTGATTTGGGTAACATTCAGACTGGAATTGAAGATTTGGAAAAAAGAGGACTATCCTAAAGGTGGAAAAAGCTGGAAAACTAAAGGTGAGTTACAAATCTCTATTTATCCAAATGGTTATTTTCTTTTTTTATTTTCTAATAATGAAGATAGAGAGAAAACTTTTCAAGGGGGTCCTTGGTTTTTTGGAAGTGCAGGGCTTTTCATGAAGCCTTGGCATACTAAATTTAAAGTCAAAGAAGAGATGCCTTCTATAGCTCCCATGTGGGTTAGACTCTTTGGCCTCCCTATTGAATTTTGGAATCCTACTGTTTTTTCTTCAATTGGAAACTCTTTAGGAACTTTTATGATGATCGTTGATTGTACTCAAAATTTTGAACATATTATTTATGCTCGAATTTGTGTTTTAATGGATTTTGAAAAACCCCTACCTAAAAAGATCACATTACAATTTGGGGAAGACACTTGGGAGAAAGTAGTGGACTATGAGAAAATTCCTTTTCATTGTAGAATTTGCCATGAATATGGTCATTTTGCTAGTGCTTGCCCAAATAAAATTCCTAATAAAAAGAAAGAAGATAGAAACTCAGTAGGTTTCCAAATACCTAAGAAGAACACTTAGAAAAAACCATTAATGAAGGATCAATCAAAGTCATTTTCTAATATGTTTGAAATCCTTTCCACAAATGATGTCCCAAGTGAGGAAGAGGAAATAATGGAAATTGAAATCTTAGAAACACAATTTAAATATGAAGGAAAGAACTCAGAGACAAACCAACAAATCAAAGGTTTTCAACAGAAAAAAAGGAGAAAATTTACACAAGAAAAATGATATTTCAAATGTCAAAACTTCAAATAATGCTGGTCCCAATATAGACTCCATTGAACCATCTAGTAAAATTTTGGCTATGTATGAGCATTATTCAAGGTTAGAAGCCATCTCAGATTCAATTGGAATAAGTCAAGAAACAGGGAAAAAAAAATTGAAGATGGATTCTAATCAAAAAGTAGGTCGCAAGACAAAATCAATATCATATGGTAAAATAAGGTGAAAATATTGTAGAGGAAGGTAAGATTAATGCCCTTTCCAACATTTTTAGACCCGGTATTAATGAATATCATCACTTGGAATATTAGAGGACTCAAAGGGAGTCTTTCAAAATAAAATGAAATTAGAAGAATGATTCAGATAAATCATCCACATCTTGTTTTCCTTCAAGAAAAAAAGATGTCAATGGAGGATATGGACTTAATTGCCAGTAAAATTTGGCCAGCTGGAAAAGTGGTTTCCCTCAGTTCCCAAGGGACTTCGAGTGGCATTGCTTGTCTTTGGGACCCAAAAGAGGTAGTTATTCACCATATGGTTGGCAGTTGGGGTTTGTTGGCTATAGCTATTCAAAGTAGACATTCCAACCAGATTATGCTCTGCATTATTGTTTATGCCCCGACTTCTTTGGAGGAAAAAGGAAGATAGTGGAAGGATATTACTCATATTATCTCTCATTTTCCTAAAGCTTGGATCTTGATCGGAGGAGATTTCAATACCATCCTCTCTCTGGATGAGAAAAGGGGGGAAATAGAAATTTGGACAAAAGTACTGACCTCATGAGCGAATATATTGCAAACCTCCATCTTGTGGATATCCAACCAGATAATGGCTTTATGACTTGGTCTAACAGAAGGCAAGGCTTAGATTGTATAATGGAGAGATTGGATAGGTTTTTGCTCTCTAAAAATTTCTTAATCCATGGTCACATTCCTAAAGTGAAGACTCTTAATAATGCTAGTTTGGATCATTGGCCAGTCATGGTGGAAATGTGGAAAACCAATGTGAGTTTCTCTCCTTTTCATTTTCAATTAATGTGGCTTAGAGACATTTCCTTTAGACCTCATGTGCAACAATGGTGGAAGGAAGGTAAACCTAGGCATGGGACTAAGATGTTCTATTTTGCCAAAAGACTGCAATACATTAAATCCAAAATCAAGACTTGGAACTGGAAAGAGTTTGGGGATGTTCATAAAAAAAAACATGAATTTATTTCTCATATTGAAAATTTGAATAAGAAAATCCGTTTAGATGGCCTCACAGAGAAGAGAAGTGCAGATGAAATTAAACTCACAACTCAGTTAGAGGAATGGGAAAAAAAGAAGAAATATTATGGAAGCAAAAATCTAGAATTCAATGTCTCAAAGAAGGAGATCGAAACACAAATTTCTTCCACAAATATCTTCTAGCTCGAAGATCTCACAACTTTATTTCTTCCTTAAAATCAGATTATGGAGATGTTGTTTATACTTGGGATGGCATGAACTCTATTGATGTTGATTACTTTTCTAGTATTTTTGTTGCTACTCCTCTTGACTCAGCTTCTCAACAAAATGTTCTTCAAGCAATCCCTTCTCTTATCACTTATGAGGAGAAATCTATTTTGACTGCTCCTGTTACTATCAATGAGCTTCAAAAAGTAGTTTTTAAAATGCAAAAATGGAAAAACCCAGGTCCTGATGGTTTTCCTATTGAGTTCTACCAAGAGTTCTAGGATATCCTTCATGTTGATTTATTAGAGGTGGTGGAAGAAGCCAAGAAATCCAAAGAAATTTTGAAGGTTATCAATAAAACTTATATTACTCTTGTTCCAAAAGCTCAAGAGGTTGACCATATCTCATCTTTTAGACCTATTGCTTTATGTAATGTTCTTCTCAAAATTATTACTAAAATCATGGCAGAAAGGTTGAAGCCTCTTTTGCATAAGATTATTTTCCCAGAGCAAGGGGGATATGTGGAAGGACATAAAATAGTATATGAGATAGTTCTTGCTTAGGAAGCCATCCATTCCATGGATATGCAAAATTCTCCTTCTATGTTCATCCGGTTAGACTTATCCAAATCTTATGACAGAGTGGATTGGCACTTCCTTATCAAAGTTTTGAGGCAATTTGGTTTCTCTAAGGATTGGATGGATTGGATTATGGGATGTATCTCTTCAATTTCCTACTTAGTTCTTATCAATGGCAGGCCTTCTTAGTCTTTCCCAGCTTCCAGAGGTATTAGGCAAGGTGACCCACTATCCCCTTATTTATTCATCATTCTTGTTGAATGCTTGGGTAGGACTATAACCAAAAGGAGGGAAAACAAAACCCTTGAGGGAGTTACCATTGCTCATGGAGCTAGACCTATCTCTCATCTTCAATTTATGGATGACTCTACCCTTTTAGGTAAAGCTACAGTTAAGGAAGCTTCTAATATTAAGCAAATCATTAGCTATTTTTCTAAGGCTATCGGGCAGTTGATCAATGAAGACAAATCTAAAGTTATTTTCTTTCACTGCTCTACTAGATAGGAATCCATGGTCTTGGATAAATTAAGATATAAGAAGACCTCTCTTCCAATCACTTATTTAGGTATTCCCATAAATATTCAAAGGCAAAAAAATAAATATTGGAATTGGTTGTTGGACAAAGTCAAGAAGAAAATTGGAAAGTGGACCAACAAGTGGCTTTCTTGTAGGGGTAGAATCACATTGGTAAAATCAGTCCTTCAAGATATTCCTATTTATGTTTCTTCCATTTTGAATATCCCAAAGGTTGTTCTTCGAGAATTGGATCAAATCAGTCATCATTTCCTTTGGAGTGGTACTAAGGAGAAAAGAAAATGGGCCTTGGTGAAATGGGATACTTTATGTCTTCCTAAGAGTGAAGGGGGGTTAGGATTCTGGTCTTCAATTAATAACAATAAAGCTTTAGCTACTAAATTATATTGGAGGATGTTGCATAACCCCAATGCTCTTTGGGCCAATAATCTCCATGCTAAATATGTTGAGAACAAAAGTCCTGAAGACCTTGTTCGCTATCAACTTCCTACCAAAGGTTCTCCCATTTTAGCAGTTCTTAAGACTGGTGAGGATTTGATAAAGAAAAAATTATTTTGGATCATTCATAATCATCAACATGCAAATTTTTGGATAGATTCTTGGGATGGTCACAAGCCTTTGATAACTCAGTTTCCCGATTGGAGGCCTTGGATGGAGGAGCTTCACCGAGCTAATTGGATAAAGGTGGCTAATTACTGTCGGTACCATACTGGTAATTCAAAGGTTGGTAGATATTGGATCCCTATTGAGGACTAGCCTATTCAAATCCTAGAAAGGTAAAGACAAGATATCCAAGGCATCCTTCATATGAGATCCCTCTCTTGGTCCCATGAAAAAGATTGTTTTGGATGGAACAACACTACTAAGGGTGAGTATTCAATTGCTCAAGGTTATTTGACCTTAGCCCATAATAATCCCAACTATTCTTCTGACATTTTTTCTCAATTGTGGTCTCAAAAGCTCTGGCCTAAGGTGAGGTTATTTAATTGGCTTTTATTGCATCGTAGGGTGCTTACTAGTGAGCAACTTATGAAGCATGGTTTTCATGGCCCTTTTAGATGTGAAATGTGTGAAGAGAATGTAGAAAATATCAACCATATTTTTATTGAGTGTACTTTAGCCTATGAGATATGGAGGAGAATTGCAACTTTACTTGGCTTACAGTGGTCCAATTTTTTCACTTTTGAACAACTTTGGAGGGATTGGCCTAATCAAGAGGGTGTTGATCATTTTATTAGGCAATTAGTTTGGATGGGTTCTACCATTCTTCTTTGGAATATTTGGAATGAAAGGAACAACCAATTTTTAATCAAGATAGGAAGGATATTCACTATATTTGGCAAAAGACCATAGCCAACTTAGTTGAATCAGTCCATCAACTCCTTAATCACCCCCAAAACTCCCACCAAATATGGGATCAAGTGATGCAAATATTGAAGATTAAAACTTCTAAGGGCAACCATCTTAAAGGGAATGTGAGTATTAGTAAGATGGATAGGACTAGAAATTGGCAACCTACTCCTAAGGATTTTGGAAAAGTCAATACTGATGGAGCCTCTAGAGGAAACCCTGGAAAAGCCAGTGTGGGAGGAATTGGTAGACTTTTAGATGGCTCCCTGGTTTTTAATTTTTCTGAGAATTTGGGTATTCTTTCCAATAACATTGCTGATGGGTATGGTATCCTTATAGGCCTTCAGGAGGCTACTAATATTGGTTGGGAAAAGGTGTTAGTTGAGTCTGACTCTCAACTTATGATTAATCTCTTGAAGACTCCTTCTAAGAATCATAAGGTATATTGGAGAATAAAAAGAATTTTTGAGAAGATTCAGTTAATCCATATGGGATTTTTGAAAGTTGATTACAATCATGTGGTCAGAGATCAAAACAAGAGTGTTGATGCTTTAGCTAATTGGGCTTTGGACAAAGATGATCTTACTTGTTATGGCCACCCTCCTATATGGTGGGCTTCTCAAATTAGGGAAGCTCTTCTTTCTATCATTTATTTGGATGGCTCCAGTTCTAAAGGTACCTAGTTTCTTCTTGTTTTTTTTTTTTGTTTCTCTTTGGTTTATTTAGTTTTTTTAGTTCCCTAGCTCATTCTATTATTTATTTTGTTTCCTCTGTTGATTCTTGCATTAATAGTCTTATGGTCTAGATAGGTCATTGTTTTGTTCATTTTTTTTTTCTTTTGTCTTCTTTGTTTAGTTTTTTAAGGTGGGTGGGTTCTTTTGTTTTGTTTTGTTTTTGTGTTCTTTGTGTTGTTTTTTGTTGTTCTTGTGTTTTTGTTGTTTTGTTTTTTTTTTATGTTTTTTGTTATTGTTCTTGTGTTTTTTTCGTTCTTGTTCTTGGGTCTCTCTTTGTTTGTGTTATTTCATTTTTTTATGTGTGAATGTTTTCTATGTTTTTTGCTTTTGTTTATTGTCTATTGTTGGTTGTTTTTATTTTTATTTTATTTATTTTATTTTTTAGATTTTGGTTGTGTTTATTTTTCATGTTTTTTTGGGTTATGTCTTTGTAGTGTTCTATTGTTTTTGTCTTGTTTGTGTTTTTTTATGTGGTTCTTGTGTTTTTGTATGTGTTTTCTTTTATTTTATTGTGTGTGTTTGGATGTGCTTTTGGTTTTGACACACTCAAGGAGCATGTTTTTTATTTTATTTTATTATTTTTTTTGTTATTTACTTTTTTTAATTTGGTTTTGTGTGTTTTTTTGCTCCTTGAGTATGTCAAAGGTGGTAGGCCAGGTCCGAGTCCTGGGATTTTTTGGCGAAATGGATACCCCTGCCTCCTTGGGTCTTACCCGAAAGTGGCATCCCTTTTGGGATGTTTTCCACAAATAAAAAAAAAATCATGTTGATGGATACATAATTTTCCATTCTAGGGTGAGTGGGTCTAGAGACCTGATGTTGTATCATGACTCGTAGGGGTGGCTCTGGTGGAAATGAAATAAGTGGTGGTGGTCTATGCAGAAGAGGGCAAGCTTGCTCTTAACATGACAAGAGCTAGCATTAGATGGGACATTAGATGGGGAATAACATGTAAAGATAATATTCATCCTCATCATCCAAGGGGAACACTCTCTCATGTTCATAATATGATCTAGGGCATTTGATTGGTGCGACACCATAGTCATCGTCATCATCACTCATCCATTCATGAGGAGGACCTTGATCCTCTTCCTCACTATCAGATTTTAGGGTATGTGAAATTTCTCCCACTTCATGGGGTTGGGCAACATCACTTGATAATCCTTGATCTATCATCTCTTTGGGGAAATGATCCCCCAAGGAATGGATGCGATTCAAATTGGTGTATGGATCAGATCTAAGCTTATCTTGATACCCTAGACATATGTGTTCTAGACTATCTGTGAGGACAACCAATGGTCCTGGCTTATTGTGCCCCAACCCAGATTTATCATATGGTAATTGATATTAGGGCTGACATGGGACACAAGTATCCTACTCATATAAGTCTAAGTCAAAATCATGCCAATTGCAGTGATCTATGTACCACAATGCATAATCTGGATTCAACAAATAATTTTCATCCTCCGAAAAAGGTTCATCATCTTCTTCTTTCTAAGGAATTGGTAGAGCTCCATACTCTAAACCTCCATATACAAAGTTATTTTTATTGGGAGGTAGACCAAGAGGTGCAATGCTCCATATGGGAAGATGAGGTTTCCCCATATCTTGCATTATCTCTATGGATGGAACCATTGTGACATTTCTCACCAGATATTCTCCTATCCCTGTGCTAGACATCTACATTGTGACCTGGGATGGCGAAGGTAGATGAGATGAGAGTGAGGTTTGAGATGACTCAGTGTTAACCTCAGGAAGTGATTCCTCATTTACCACACAAGGGACCTCTTTCATGGATATGGTAGATACCAAATGCGAGCTCTCATAAATGGGCCTTTTTGACATGTTCCTCGATGGAGGATTGGACGATGTCGAATGCATTTCTGTGGCTAACGATGATGAGGATGGTATGGGAAGATGTAGATGGTGGAATGTAAGGTGATAATGGAATGGGTAGACTCTAAATAGGTGTACTTAGTTGGAAGTCTACGTGAGTCAAAGGTAATGTCAAATCTAGCATCTGTTGCACCATATTGCAGTATTTGAAGGACTCTAGATCGACAAAGACTACATGGACTTGCTCTTCATGAGTATATTTAATACATTGATGCACAATGGATGAGATACACTTCATATCCTGTATCCAAGGTATTCTTAGCAAAATTTTGTACGCCATATCACCTTCCAGCACATGACACAATATAGGTATAGTCTTGTGTCCCACTTGGATGGGTAAGACTATGGTACCAACATTAGAACATATTATGTCATTGAATGCACAAAGAGTGTAAGTTGACACAACAACATGATATGCTGGAAATTTAGATGTTTCAATGCTATGGTGGTAATGATATTGCTCGAGGAACTAGTATCTATGAGCACTATTTTGTATGGTACCTCATTTACACATGCAATGATGTGCAAAGGAGGATCTACCATGTCATTGGATATTTTCTTAAGCTCATGCTCATGGAATGTGATTACTGGTTCCTTGCACTATTGCACATGACCCACAAAATTAATGGAGTTAGAATCATGTGGTTACAACTCTATTGACTTTAAGATATCCATCAAATCATCCCGATGTGGAGGTGATTATTGGATTAGCTCATAGATGTAAAATCTTGCTGATGTTGTCCTCAAACGTTATGCAACCTTATTATTTATGTTAACATTGGCCTAGACAGAAGGCCCTATACTACATGTGATGTAGTTTGTGACATAGTGGGAACATCACTTGAAACTGCAGCTGGTGTAGCTTGGCTTGGATATATTTTGTTCCTAGTCATAATAATCACCATCCCAACATACCCTTGAACATGGGGTGTTGTCTTCACATCATTCATTGGTTTAGCAGGTGTTACCTATACCTCATGAGTTGGTAATGGGTCTTTGTATATACCCATATGTTGAATGGTAGGGGCTAATGGATCATCCACTTGAAGCTCATTCCTCTCAATAATATCTTGTACTACATGTTTAAAACTATAACATGTTTGTAAATCATGGCCACCTTGCCAATGAAATTTGCAATATTGATCCTCTCGACGTCCTGTAGGCTTGGGTTTGCCTATTTTCAGATCAATGGGTTTGATATTTGGTAGATTAATCATTTTAGCAACCCATAATCAATCGAATAGATAATCCATGGATTCAATGAAGGAAGTAAATTGTTTCTTAGGGTGACGCTATTGGTTTTGTCCCTGATTCGCTTGAAAATTACTATTACAGCTTGCAGGAGGAGGCTGGGCCTAATAGTTTACCTTTTGAGGAGGCATCGCTTGTGTAGACCCAGGGAAATTTGTGGCCACTTGATTGACAGTTGCTGGATTTGCAGGTGTCAAGATATTTTTAGGATTATTTGTCCACTCCTTATTATGAGGTTTTGTTATTTCTCCCTCTTAGATTTTTATTTCCTCTATGTTTCTAGCCTATGCTAGAGATTATTCCAAGGTAGGGTATTGTTGTAATTGCAATGTCAAAGAGATGGGTTTTAAGCAAATCTTTGAAAACAACCGAGTTAACTCAGTCACTAGTAATAGATAAGGTAGTTTAGCAAAAAGCATTCACCACATGTATCTATAATTAGTAATTGACTCATCCTCGGTTTGTTTTAACCTTGTGAGGTCTATTAATGTCACCTTCCTTTTGGTGTTAAAGGTGAAATGTTCCAAAAATGCATCAAAAAATTGTTCAAATGTGTAGACGCTATGTTTTGGAAGTTGGTTGAACCACTCAATGGTAGGACTAGAGAGGGTACTTAGAAAATTTCTGAGGAGCAATGCATCATTGTCCTGTATGTTAAATCATAGATTTAGAAATCTAGTAACATGCTCTTGAGCATTTTATTCTCCCTTGAATCTATCAAATGTGGGTATTTTTAAATGCTTAGGATAAATTATGGAAGGAATGGATGGGTGTAATGGTTGGTTCTTTAGCTAATGCAAAATAGGCTTTTGAAGCCCATTGCCAGTTGTCTTACCTTCTATAGTTTCTAAGTGTGCAAGCAAATCTTGATACGCATCTAAGGATTTGAATTCCTCTTCCTTGTTTTGAACTCGTAGAGGTGGACGAGGGATATTAAGCATAGGTTGTGGTGGTTAATTTACATCATCCATACCTCCATAAGGTGCTTCTATATAATTCTCATTTTTTTCCAAATCATCGTAGGCCCCATAAGGTGTTTTTGATGGGCCTACAAGGAGGAACGAACACCTCTTGAAGGTGATCTATGTTTAGCCTATCATATGTATTTTGTTTAGGCCTAGGAGTTCTAGGAGGCAACATTGGATTAGGTCTAGGAGACCTATCTTATTGGATATTTGGTTGCCTCGGGTGAGCCTCTTGTATATGCATATTTGTAGTAGAAGCTCCATTATGCAAAGTTTATTAAATTTGGAATTCAAGTCTTTCTTTATCTAATTGCTACCGCTGCTCTAAAATATCTAGGCAATATTTATCAAACCTAAATTGATTAAACTTGGTCTGGCGATTAGCATACTTCTGTACCAACTAATTGATCTGATCAGCTGTATTGGGTCTAAGTGCCTTAGCACTATTGCTTGAATATCTATCTTGTTCAGGGGGGTTCATGAGGTCTATTGCTGCTTTCCCTTAATTGAGGTAGGTTGCATTGACTTGAGGCTCACCTCTAAATAGATATTCTCGATAATATATTGGTGCAAAAGCATAGCATGATTTTATTGATACATTTGTATGAGGATAATTTATATGTTTCTCAGGTCTTCCATCGTAAACAAGAAAAGGTAAGGCATAATGAGGTCACCCCTGGTGATGAGTATTACCCTTAGTGCAATCATGGCACTATGGAGAAGGGTTTTTGGTAATCATAAGATGATCATTCAACCCTAACTTAGGTGATAAGTCATATTCCTATGCAGTAGTGTGAGGAGTAGACCAAGTAGGTACAAAAATGCGTGGGATTGCTCTATTGGGAAGTGCTCCATTATGCGGTGAATCTTCTCAAAAGAAGGCATTAGAAACATCTATATTAGGGAAATAATTCCCTAAAAGGGGACTATTTCCTATTGGGGTACCCCGTGTAGGAGTCCCTCGTTGGCTAGGTCCCTTTCTTTTTTATCTAGGAGTAACCATCCATTCATATGTCACTCGACGATTAGGGGTATGATTTCCTAAATTTGGACCATCTCCCATGGGGGTGTCCCATGTAGGGGTCCCTTGTTGGCTAGGTATCCTTTCAGCTCTTTTAGTACTAGAAAGAGTAGGTGGTCTCCAAGGAGGTATTACCATGTCCTTGGATGTAGACAAAGACATTGTATGTCCTCTTTCGTACTCCCCATAACTTCCACCCTTAAATGGGATTGGCTATGGGTATGTACCATAGCTATGTACTCTAGACTGCTATATGATTATCTCCTTTACAATTTTTATGAATTTGAAACAAACAAACAATAGAAATAAACAAGTATAGAAGTGATTATATCATTTAAATATTTTAAATGTGAATTCCTAAACTATTTTTTGTGTTTCAAGATGTGTTGCTTTGTAAATAAAATACTTGGTGTGTTTGATATTTCATTGGATGATATACTCAAATTTTAAAGGATTTCACCTATATACTCATAGCTCGACAACCGGTATGGTGATTAATTCCATATTATTCCGGTCATGTAAACCAATCGGCAGTATGGTGATGAATTCCATACTCAATCAGGGAGTATAGGCCATGTCGATCCTCACCTAGCATCCTGTGTGCAGCGATGCACCACTTCAAAGAGGAATTCATGCTAGTTTGTATGGTTAGGATAGATATTGGAGTCGGTATTGGCCGGTAAGTCAGGTCTTGATGATACTCTTTCAGACTAGCCAGTCAAGTGGTAATTACATCCACTATTGCCACTGATGTTAAAATACCTTGTGGTGTGTGGGGTTCCTTTTACAAATTTGAAAGAAAGCAAAATAGCACTCAATGATGATTCACTAAATGCATGAAATTGCATTTTTATTTTAGACTCATTAGTAACATAAAAGGAAAGCACTAGAATGCAAAGTCTATATGAACTTAACCTTCTTGGGTAAGTTTCAAGCAAGCAAACCAGACAAAAAGCAACAAATCTACTATTCTTTTCCCTATTTCTTCTGATATAATTAATGCAAAATTTTGGAAAGAGGATATCTAACCTTTCTATGCATAGAGAAGACAAGAAAATGTGAAATTTAACCATTTTGAATAGCAAATATGCAAATTGAAAGTGAAAAGGGGTGTAAATTCTGACCTGAAACTTGCTGTTTCTACAAATTTTTGTAGAAACCCTCTGGTTTTGTGACCATCCCTAATAGGGATGGTTATAGTTTGGGGGCCGTCCCACCCAGTGACACCTAGCTATACATCCAACCCAATGACACCTAGCACCAAAGGGGTCGTTTTTGCTCCAAATGGTCAAAACATACAACCTACAAAATAGAAAATGGAGGTCAAAATTAGCACATTTCAAGGGGGAGATATAAAAATATCAGATACTATGATCACCACTGAAGATACAAAATTTACAACATCACCTTAAGGGCACTCTATTGCAATGTAGAAGCAGTACAAAAGCATTCAAAGAGAAATAGCATAAACATGTAATCTAAATGAAATGAAACAAATGTATAACAAAGATAGTGGATTTATCCTATTATTCATTCATCTATTGCTTCAAAAGTGATTACAAGAAATCCCCTTGAGGGCTTTACAAATGTGATACATTTCTCCATTACAATATCCAAGGGACCTAGTCCCTTGAAGGGGACTTTAAGGTGATATTATATTAGTGTGAATCTTGCATCCCATAATTGAGAGCTATCCTTCAACCTGTTCTTATTGTCTTCTTAGCTCCTCCCTCCTGCATAGAATACCTACACCTACACACAAGGGATTGAAATGGGGTTAATAGCACCTGTGTTATATAAATAAAGCATTGAAAACATAGAAAATAAGCTATTCTAACAACATCAAAACTAATATATAACACATTGAAATTATTCCAGATGTTGTATAAATGAAGTATAATGTAATATAAATGTTTTTGGAGTGATTCAAACATAGATTTCAAGGTAAAAGTGTGCAAAAATAGTGACCATCCCTGATAGGGACACCTAAACTTGCAAAATTGGAGACCTCAAATTTTCCATTAAATCTACTCCAAACTTCACCAAATTTGGACCAGAGGTTCACCTAAGTATTCCTAAGGGGTCTATGGAGGATTTCTCCCAAATTTTCTTTTGTTTTGTGACCATCCCTAGGTGTGAAACCTACTAACTACTGATTGTCCCCAAGTGGGATGGTTATATATCTGACTTATTTTTATCACCAATGCCCAAGGAAATTGGTCCATGGTTTAGGGGTGTTGTCGATAGATGGGTCCAAGTCTACCTTCAATTTGGTTGGTTTGGAATTGCTAGGATGGGTTTAGATTGCCCATGAAAGTGCCTTTGAATGAAGAGGATTTCAAGGACAAATGGGGGTGATATTTGATTTGCAAAAGGTGAGGATGAAATTGGGAAATACTTCATTTCTCAATTGATTATATTCTCCACTTTAGAAATGGGTGAATTCACCTCCTTTTATAGCCCAAAATGGCATCTAGGGCAAAGGGGTAAGTCTTGCCGTGCGAGGCAGGTTCCGCCATGTGTCCTAATCCTTGAAATGCATTGGTGAGGGAAGGTTACCCATTTGGGGCTCCCAATATTCTATCCCTAACTCTAATTTTATGTCCCCAATAAATTTGGGATGATTGGACATGGTAATGGCAGTATTTGATTGCCATTTCCTACATCCTTTTACTTTTTCAAAGGTCTATTTAGGGGCTGTCCTACCTAAGGATGATTATGGATGGTCATCCCTTGGTGGGACGGTCATCAACTATGATCGTCCCTTGGTGGGACTGTCACTAGGAGGTGACCCAAAATTGCCCTAAACTGCTAGGAAACATCCAAAATGAGTTTTGGAGGCTTATGCAATCCTATAGGGGTGCCAAATAAGGCCATATGTTGTCGATAAGAGGGGTATACATGATGCACTGATATTCTTATCTGATTTATGTGATATAGGTGTCTACAAAACCATCAGGATCTAGGGTTTTCCATTTTTGCATTTTAAAAACTACCTATTGAAGCTCATTGATACTAACAACAATAGTCAAAATAGAGTTCTCCTAAGAAGTGATAAGACAAAGGATTTCTTGAAGAAAATTTTGTTGAGAAGCTAAGTCAAGAGGAGTAGCAGCAAAAATATTGTAAAATTAATCGACAACAATAGATTTCATGCCATTCCAAGTATAGATAACATCTCCAGAATCTGATTTTAGGGAAGAAATAAAGTTGTGAGATCTTCGATTGAGCCATTGAATTCTATATTTTTTCTTCCATAAGAGTTCTCTTTTTTCCATTCCTCTAACTAAGTTGTGAGTTTAATTTCATCTACACTTCTATTCTTTGTGAGACCATCTAAACGTATTTTATTATTCAAATTTTCAAGTTGAGAAATAACTTCATGTTTTTTTTATGAACATCCTCAAACTCCTTCCAGTTCCAAGTCTTGATTTTGGATTTAATGTATTGCAATATTTTGGAAAAATAGAACATATTAGTCCCATGCCTAGGCTTACCTTCCTTCCACCATTTTTGCACACGAGGTCTAAAGGAACTATCTTTGAGCTACATTAATTGAAAATAAAAATAGAAACTCACATTGGTTTTCCACATTTCCACCATGACTGGTCAATGATCCGAACCATCATTGTTAAGAGTCTTTACTTTAGGAATGTGACCATGGATTAATAAATTTTCAGAGAGCAAAAAACTATCCAATATCTCCATTATACAAGCCAAGCCTTGCCTTCTGTTAGACCAATTCATAAGGCCATTATCTGGTTGGATGTCCGCAAGATGGAGTTTTGCAATATATTCACTCATGAGGTCAGTCCAAATATTTTGATTACTTAGAAAAGTGTAGATTTTTCCTTTCAAAATAAGGCAATAGGTCTTGAGGATTGTTCTATACTATTCAACCCTAAACACAAGAATAAGTCCATAGACTGAAGCCACCAATGTATAGAACTTGAAAAATTATGTGATTTTAAAAAAGGGATCAAAATACATTTGTATGCAAAATATATGGCCTCTAGAATATTTTCTCTAATAACCCTCAAAAAATTAAAATCTAAAACCTCTAACCTTTGAAAATCAAGAGCCAATTTTGACTTGCCACTTTGTGCGCCCTAATTAGTTGTAATGCTTCAATCCACTTTCACCACCTCAGATATCCCAATTCATGAGATTGATACCACATGCTCTTATTTGATTGGTTCAAGGCACACACACACACACACACACACACACACACACACATATATATATATATATATATATTGGTACTCATGGCACTAAAGTTGGCCATGTTGGCTGCCAAATCAACCTCCATGAATACATTTATTTTAAACATTTGGTTTGATGTGAAAAGAGGGTTTTCAACTTATGCCACCTATGGTATAAGTGCCTTGTGCTAACTAAGGAACCACCCTTACAACTTGATATTTAAAGTTAGAACCACTTGGAAAAAGATACAAATGTTTCATGACTATGGCAAAGTAACTGGGCATTGGATCAAAAAATTTCTCCATGATTCAATCCAAAATATAAATGTTGCAAATGCCTTCAAATACATGGAATAACCAATTGATATGTCACCCTAATGTATTCAAATTTGGATATGAACCCATAGAGGTATCAATGCACATGGTCCAAGGGTTATCTCCAAACTAAATAAAAATAATGTATGTGATATAGAATTGGAACCACTCCTAGAAAGTGTAAATTATTCTGCTTAGATATCTAGAAAACCACTCTAGAACATTAAGATACTTGTATCCTAGCATCCACACCTACCAAATAATGCTTAGTTTACTAATAGTAATAAAAAATGCACACATGATCTCAAACCTATAATATCTTAGATGTAACACCCTAGACCCTCCTCTACTAGTCATCTTGTCATTCTATTGATTGCATTAAATAAGTGCCTAAATTCTATGATGCCAAAATTCATAAGCCCAAGAAATAAAAAAACATAGATTCCAAAAGAGAATGCACAAATGATAGAGCACATGTGAAAGAAAGAAATTTGAATTCAAATATTTGAAGAATTTTCCTTTTCTCTTTTCAATGGAGATAGGATTTTGTAGATATCTAGGGGACAAATCAAAAAATAGATTGGAATCTACATACCAAGAATTGAGAAAAATTTGATGATAATGACATAGGTATAAAAATTCCAAATATTTTTGGAAAATAAATGAAAAATTATGAAAAAATATATCCTCTTTACCTCTTATGTCAATAGTTCTTATGAGACTTGGAAGTGTAATTTTCCCTTAGAATCAAAAGAAGGATCATAGGATCCAAAATAAATCTTTGTATGACCAAGTGACACTACTCTATACAAGCTTTGATACCATGTTGAAGTTCAAAATTGTTGGAAATTTTGAGTAGTTTTGTTGTCATTGATGTCAAAGGAATATTGGTTTAATGTCATCGTCATTAAGGACATCAAGTGATTTTTCCAAAAGCAAGAAGGTCTTGGAAATGGATAGGATATAATATTTATTTTTAATATTATATGCCTAAAAAGGGCCCAAAGGTTGAAAACCCGAGAAAGGAGAAGCAAGCTTGAAATAAATAATAATATTTTATTATTAAAATTATTTCAGGCGAAATGAAGACAAATGAAGTCCAAATTAAAAAGACCCAAGAGGAATTTTAAAATGTTTAATTTAAATTAAAATATTTTAATATTTGATTAAATTTTTAATTTAAATTAATAAAGAAGGCAAAGGTTTTAATTTTTAAATAAATTAATTCTAATTTTTAAATTCGAAAAAAGGACCAACGTGAGAAATCAAAAGGTGATTAAGTATTTATATAGGAAATGTTCTCTATTTCCTAAGTTCCAATCACACCTTAGAATGCAAATATCGACCATTGTGTTAGATAAGAGGACAATTTGAATTTCAAAGTGTTTGGAGGGAAATCTGAACAACAAAGCTCGCATGGTGGTTTGACTTCCCACCGATGGCGGTAGCGTAGATGGTAGTTGGGAATGCATTAGGGTTTGCATGGAGGAGATTGCAGTTCTATCCACACAATCAACGTTTTGGAGGAAGAGCCATCATTCATTTTACTTGGCATTTTGTGAGGTGCCAGGTTAAGTTGGACAGCATGCACATTAAGTTTCACGTGGATGTGCAACCCACTTGGTGGCCTAGCTTGGAGCTAAGGTGTTGGGAGAGCATAAGTCACGTGGTCGAATCTGCTAAAGATATTTTTGTGGGCAGAACAAACAAAAGGTATGCCATTTAATTTTTGGTGTTGAAAATTAAATATTTTGAGATTATCGTGAATGTTAAGTGCTTAGGGGAGTTATAAAGTAAATAAAAATTAAAATATTTCTATTTTGATTTTTAGGTGATTGAAAGTTATAAATTTTGTATATTATAATGTGTATAAGGGTTTTGCTATGCATGTTGTTTTTAATGAATTTTTGATTTGAATATTGTGAGTTTGGAGATTATAAGGTATTCATGGAAAATTATTAAGTGTTGTGTTATGGTGAAATTATTGAATTGAATATTGTGAGTTTGGAAATTATAAGGTGTGCATGGAAAATTGTTAAGTGTTATGTTATGGTGAAATTTTTGAATTGAATATTGTGAGTTTGGAGATTATAAGGTATACAAAAGGACTTGTTATTTTGTATTAAAATAGTATTTGAGAAAATTATTTTTTGGAGATATTGAGAGAGGTTGTGGTAACCTAACCCTAGTGTTGGTAAATAAAAATTTGATTGTGGTTAAGACAGGTTTTGAAGATGTATCTCCATCAAAATAAAAGGTATGGGTAAATATTCCTTGTGAGAAAAATATTGTTGGATTGGATGTTGTGAATGCTAAGTTGGAGTGAAAAGGATTTTTTTGTAAGCATTATTGAGTTTGATTGTGTGAGAGTTAATGATAAAAACCTTGTTTGATAAGCATTGTTCGAAATATTGAATGAACCTTCATATGCATGATTAGGGTTTGTGCAAAATCATGAGTATCATTATTATGTGAAGTTGAGAACTATCTAGAACTAAGGTTTGTGCAAGATCAGTATCATTGATATGTGAGATTGTTTGATAAACATTGTTGGAAATAATTGAGTGAGGATTCATATGCTTGGACTAGGGTTTGTAAGAAAGGAGTGTTTCATTGAGTAATTGATTGAGTGGAGTTGATTGAGCCTAGTCAAGTGGAAGTGTTGAAGTGATAGTTCTAATTCTATGAAACAAATTGTTCTATATTCTAAATTGATTTGAGAAAGAATTTGGAAGTGATTGAGTGTTTGTGAGTGTCAAATATATTGAGTCTCTAACAATTATCTATATGTTTCTATGGTAAAAAGAGATATTGAAAGTGATTGAGCATTTGTGAGTGTGAAGCATATTGAGTCTCTAACAATTCTCTATATGTTTCTATGAGTTAAACAATATTATGTGTGAAACTTTTTTATGTGATTGAAGAGGTTTTCTATGATAGAGTTGAGCAGATTGGACAAGTTCTAGTGAGGACTTGTTGAGCAAATTTGAGGTAAGTCTTAGAGAAGACTTATGGATAGATTGGTGTGAGCTTTTGTGGAATATTACAATATAGATTTGAAGACAGAGATTGAGAGCATATTGGATAAGTCCTTGAGAGGACTTGTGGATAGATTTTAGGTAAGTATTTTGAGAAGACTTGTGAGTAGAATTGATTGATTGATTTGTTCAAACCTTGAGTTAATATTTGGAGTAGATCTAGCAAAGTTGATTTTTGATTGAGTCAAGCTTTGTGTTAAGGCTTGAGGATAGATTTGAGGATAGATTTGTGTTATATTAGAGATAGATATTGAGCAAATTTATGCTATACCGAAGGACTGTGTTTAGTATAGATCAGATATAGAGATTAAGAAAATTTGTGCTAGACCAAAGGAGTGTGTTTAGTTCATATCAAAGACAAATATTGAGAAAATTTGTGGAAGACTGAAGGACTGTGTCTAGTGCATATTGGAGATAGAGCTGAGAACAAGTTTTGGAGGTGATAGAGTATAAAGGACAACAGTATCTAGTGGATAGAGGTCCATTAGCCAAGGTAGTAAGGACATGTATTCTAAGTGAGGACAAGAGTCTATAGTGGATAGAGATCCATTAGCAAATGCAGTGGAGGTGGTAGTTCTTCTAGAATATCACCAACCAGAGCAGAGGAGAAAGGAGTTCTCCTATGGATAAATATCCATGAATCAGTTGAGGATATTGGTGTCTCCTATGGATAGAGATCCATGAATTTTATTAGGGGATTGGTGTCTCCTTTGGACAAAGGTCCATAAACATTGTAATAGGGAAAGGTTTCCCAAGAGATTTATTGAGAAAATATTAGTGAAATATTTTCTCCATGGAGTAGCCCACATTGGATGAACCACGTTAAATTGGTGTCTCTATTGTGTGTGATGATTTGTGCATTGCTTTAGTTATTGCTATTGATATTGCCATTGATTATATTGGATAATACTATTTTGGAAATAAAATTAAAAAGTGGTCTTATACTATTCACCACCCCTCTCAGTATAAGCTTGTGTTCTTCAAAAATATTTTCTAGAAATGAATAGAAGCAATTCATTCACTCAAATTTTATATAGAAAGTGTAAAATAGGATGAAAGCATGAAAGATATGATGAGCATATATGGGAACTACAAATAATAACTATATGTATATTATATTACACACCACTAATTAAAAATGAGGAGTGTGAGGAGGGTATTTATAGCAATACCAAATACCCCTCATTACATTATAAAGTTTAACCTAATATAGCATAAAAAGTGGGCTTTAGTTTAACTATAAATATTAAATGAGGTAACCATGGCCCACTGTCTTAATAAAATATTATAAAATAATAAATACATTGCACAATGGAATACCCTTAGGCATATCCAATACATCACACAATATTGACTCTTGACTATAAGTTAGATTACAAATTCAACACATCCAAGTAAATCACTCCTTCCAAATAATTTTTCAAACCACTCAAGTCATTTTACCTATGTCAAGTGTTTCTAGCAATTTCCTAGCTTAGTTGATCGAATCTCTTGACATTCCAATCAAATTTCTTCAATAATGTATGTCTATCCAACTATTTCCATAGGAGTGAATCATTTTATTCTATGGTGAACTTTGTAGCACAAGTTTAGAGTTATATAGAACTTATTGAAGTATGTGTAGAAATATATGACTTTGTAGCACAAGTTTAGAGTTGTCTAGAACTTATTGAAGTATGTGTAGAAATATATGACTTCACTAGAAGGGGTATTAAGACACCTTAGTGGATAAAATAGTCATTTCATATCTAGGATGATGATAGAAGGAATATGTTAAAATTATTATATGATACAACCATGTGGATCACATGAAACGCTAAGACCTAGAATTACTATTATTATAAATTTCATCAAAACAACTAGAAATATTTCTTAATCCCACATCTAAAGAACCCAAATAATATTATTGAATTTAGCATCTTATTGGAGTTGGATTGTTTAAGTATGATATTATCTTAGATGATATTAGTAGTTGTGGAAAATCCAAATGCATGAATTTATGAAGAGCATGTTTCCCTCCTCCACACAGTCGAACTACCCTAGACACTCATAAATGATCAATTGCATGAGATATATAGTTTATCAAATGAATAACTAGATAAAGGAGTTCAAGGAAGAAAGAAACTCACCTACACCTTCTATCTAGTTTGACTCATCTTATACCAAAATAAGGACTAGTTCTTTAACATTTATCTATATTATATTAGGGCATATGGTCAACCTCTATATTTGGTTTCACTACATAGATATACCTTTCCAAGTAGTAGGAAATATATACTATCACATTTATCATGCAATTCATGATATTATAATAGATGGTATGAGAGGCAATGTGCCTAGGATATCATAGGAATCAAGGGACTTGTTAGGATAAAAAAAGTGACCCAAAAAAAACTACTCCCTAGGGAGGTGGAGGTAATTTATTTAAGAATTCAATTTTTTAACCATGGCCTTTGAGATATCAATATATGTACCAAAATACCTTTAATTTTTAGTATGTCAAGTAGCTTGATTATATACATGAGATATTTCAAGGGGTAGAATAAATGCACCTTATATCCACTCAATGAATAGATTATGAAGATTAGAACCAATCTAAGAGGATGTTAGATGGTAATGGAATATAAATTAAAGGACATGGGCTTAGAATAGCTCCAAGATATGTGATATTACAATTTAGAGAGTAATTTTGAAAATGAGTTAGATAAAAAGGGTTTGAATACCTTATTCAAGCATAAAAAGTAGTATGAAATTGAAAAGGAGGTAAATATACAAAAATAGTACAAATCGCTTTGGGGATTGCACATAGATATGAAGATGAAATATAGAATTGGTATACAAACCCCCTAGAGTGTTGTATTTTCTATGTTGATGCAAATATCAAGGATGACTTTCACCTTGATGTCAAACCTAATAATTGAGCATTTATGGACTAGAAAAATTGGGATACTAAAGGAGGAAGATCCTCACCTAGAAAGGATATGATATGAGTAGATGATAACAAGGTTGGTGCAAGATGGTCCCTTCGATGAATAGTTCTTAACAATATAGTATATAAGACACATAAAGAGCACCAAGAAGGCTATAACAATAGGAGAATCCTTAGGAAGCCCTCCAAGTCCATGTCCCACATTTTTAATAGAGATCATAATATCCATAATTATAACAAAGTAATACATTTTAATTTGGTAGTATAGGAGATAGAGAAATGCTATACAAACAAGAAGGTGATGCACATAAGTCAATGTTTGCCAAGCTAGTAAAAATTTAGTAGAAATAGCAATAAACATACCAAATAGAGAAGGGGTTAATTCCCTAATGAGAAAATCCTCCTAATTTAGATACAAAAAACTATGGCTACCCCCTTTTCCATATCTTACATCCTCATTTCCCATGCTCCCACTTCTTTCTCTAAATATACTTATAATATTGTTTCTTTTTCTTCCCCCACATCTTCTTCTACTACACTTCCCTCCCCACCCACTATCACATCTATTGGTTCTCCTAGAGGCACATTTCCTCCTATTGTGACCTTCATTTTTTATACAACATTATTCACCTTTATAACCATTAGTTTTCTACATAGGGATCCATTCATTACCAATATCCCCACTAGCTATAACATTGGTATAATTAACACCAACAACATCCCCATTCACATCACCATTGACAATAATTTACACATATCTTGCTCCACCTACCATGTCATCCCATCTATTCTACCCCATATCACATGAAAAACAACCCCTACTATAGGCCATGATGTTACCCACACCGAGTCCTATAACCAAGCCTACAAAAGTAACCCTAGAGGCTAGTACATCCATAAAGTCTAGTCAAGCCTTTATTTAGAGCATCACCATAAGCCTAAGTAGACATATGTGCAAAAAAAATTTTAATATCTTGGATATGAGGATAGGAAGGTTAGGAATAAATATAAATAGTTAAAAAAAAAATACTTCTAAGTCTCTAATCCTTATATAGTCTCAACTAGATTATTGGTTAAATTCTACTCATGATGTCACAACCCTTTCACTAATTATCAACCTAGGGATTCTCGTAAACTTGTGAAGTACCAGGAAAATATTGATTACAATACCATTGAGATGAGTCCAGTAGACTTATACAATTTGGGTGTGTTGTTGTATAGCATGATTTCAGTCAAAACCAATAAATCTTATAGAAACTAAATTGCAAAAATTAAAATCACACCACACTTGTAGAAATTAAAGAAAGCAATAAATAAATGAGATTGCAAAAAATAATAAAATGCAAGAAAATAAGAATTAACAGGACCAAAATTAACTACAAGAATATAAAGGAGAAGGGGGAGGAATACTAGCTAGGAATGGGCCCAGGATCTAGCAGTTTCCACCCGGTTAAACTAGGTATGTGAACTTAAATAAGAGAAATTCGAATGATTTTATTTCAAATATGAGTTTACATTATAGTACGGTTATTCTATTTTTCTCCTCTTCCTCTTTCAGAGAAGTCCTATGCATTTATATAATGCTCAGGATTATCTATTATAATATTCATATTGTTGTTACAGTAACTAATTTTATGCAATTACAATAATTGCACACCAAATTAAGATAATTTGATGCATTTAGATCAGAATGTATCCATTGCATAATTTGTATGCAATATAATTAATTCAAAAAAAAATTGTTCTTCCTTGACCTTTTGCTAGAAATAGTTTATTTTCAATTTATTTCATCATCATTATTCACGTTATGCATTTTAGAAGTTGTTACTCTATTTTATATGAAAACATGGGAGCTGATGTGCTTGTCTATTAACAAGAGTTACACACCATATGATAAGGAGTAACACCTCCTTCTAATTATGTGGATTCAACCGTCTTTGACTTCATCAATGAAAATAAGACATCTTTCCATCAAAAACTAGAGTAAAGCACCTTCCTATTGGAATATGGGAGTAAGGCACCTTCCCATCAGAAGATAATAGTAAGGCACCTTTCTTTTGGAAGATAGGAGTAAGGCACCTTCTCATTGGAAGACAAGAGTAAGGTGTATTCTCATCAAAATATGGGAGTAAGGTGCCTTCCCATCATAATATGGGATTTAGGTTCCTTTCTCATAGAAATACGAGAGTAAGACACCTTCCCATCAAAAGAATGGAGTAAGGCACCTTTCTCCTTTAGGGTCGTACTCCTTCCACGATATTCATTGAACACCTTTGAAAATAAATAATGCTAGGTCCAAGTGGGACCTCGATGTAGTTATGCAAAAAATAATGAAAATGATTAAATCTACAAATAAAGCATACTTTTCACACAAGTTAGGCAATATACACAATTTACCATTAAAGGAAAATTTTGATATAATAATACCACATAAAACATTAGAAACATATGCAAAAATATGAGCAATTTTGGTGTTCATCATCCCCCCATACCTAGTAATTATCATGTCCTCATGGCACCTTGTATTTGTAGTCCCTAGTTTTGTCTACGACCTCCCAGTAAGCCTTATTCCTCTACTTCCTCTTCTTGGTAGTGGACATATCTCTTTTCTTATACTTGGTCTCTCAGCCATGTTGAATCTTATGGGAACTGGCTTCTTACTGTGGCATATGCTAGCGTGGACTATACCTAACTGTTCTGCTAGACTCAATACTTGTGCTTGGTGGCTTTGTGACATACATTCTTTCCTGCTTCTTCCTTAATTTAATACCCTATTAAAGTGGTGGCCCCTTTTTGGAATGTAGGATCTAACTCCATCTAGAACTGGAAGTGTTGAGGTAAGGGATCTACATCTATAATATTTGGTTTATCCCAGAAAGGGTAATGGGACTCATCTACCAGTTTGACCTTGTACAACTGGGCTACTTTTGGGGGAAGCTTAGCATCTTCTGAGTCAAATGTTTTTTTACTTTATTTAGGTAATGATTTCTTACTAGATGCTTAGACCTAGGCTATAGCTATGACTAGGTTGAATACCCCTATATCCTACAAGTATATTTTCATTTTTGAGGGTTCATCTCCAACTAGTACATATATATCCTAGAACTACTTCTTAGGGGTAGGGTTAATGTTAATCCTAAGCTATATGACTATATTTTTGTAGGTATTTCTTGTCATATTCTCCTCCTTAAGCTCTATTAGGAGCTTGTCAAACTACTCATGTTTCCTGTAAAAATCCTTTAGGGACCCAACCCATTATTCATCTAAATTAAGGGCTAGTTGTGTCTTCACTCTTGTAGTTCTGGCCTTGGTTCTAGGCCTTCATTGTAGTGCCCTAGTTGCTTTCCATTTGGGCCTCAACTACATTGAGTGCATCAATATTGTTGAATGTATTGTTGTAGATGATTGAGGGGGAGTCTCACCCTCTGGTGTAGGCAGTATAATTTCTTTGATACCATAGGATTTAGGTATATTATCCTTTGGTGTTACCTTAGTAGGCATCTCTTGAACTTCCTTCTCAACCACTAGTGTTTTTATAGGTGGTTCTCTTGCTAATTTCTCTTTAGAGTATGCTGATTATTGAGGCTATTTTATCTCTACCTTAATCTCCTGCTCCATCTCTCCTTTAGATTTCTAGTTGTGAGTTGATTACTAAGTTTCATCTTATGGGACCTCAATTATAGGGGGCTCTAAATAACACAAGATTATACTGATATGGGTGGGTGAACAATATAAGATCAACTTTTACGTTTATTTCTCAAAAAATATTATCTAAAATGTCAATGTTAATATCAACAATAGTAATCAAAGTAATGCATAAATCATCACACACAATAGAGACACCAATTTAACATGGTTCACCCAATGTGGGCTACTCCACAAAGAAAATATTTCACTAAAATTTTCTCAACAAATATCTTGGGAATCCTTCCCTATTACAATTTTTATGGACATTTATCCAAAGGAGAAACCAATCCCCTAATAAAGTTCGTGGACACCAATACACAAGAGAACTCTTTCCCCTTTGCTGGTTTGTGGATATCTATCCACATGAGAACCCTTTCACCTTTTCTGGTTCATGGATATCTATCCACAAGAGAACTCTTTCCCCTTTGTTGGTTTATGGATCTCTATCCATAGGAGAACTCTTTCCCCTTTTTTGGTTCATGGATCTCTATCCATAGGAGAACTCTTTCTCCTCTACTCTGGTTGGTGATCTTCTAGAAGACTACTACCTCCACTACACTGGATTGTGAATCTCTCTCCATAGAAGACCTTTGTTCTCACTTATAATACCTCGGTCTCACTACCCTGGCTAATGGATATCTATCCATTATAGAATATTGTCTTTTGCTCTATCACCTCCAAAGCCCACTCTTAGATTTGCTTAATCTCTGTCCCAAATATACACTAAAAACTATCCTCGGTCTAGCATAAATATGCTCACAAGTCTATCTCTGGTGTGGCACAAATCCACCCTCAAATTTACACCAAAATATATCCTCAAATATATCATTAAGATTTAACACAAAGTCTGATCAAATCACAAATCAACTCTGCTAAGATCTACCCCAAGCCTTAACACAAAGATTGAACAAATCAATCAATCAACCTTGCTCTTAAGTCTTCTAAAATACTTGTCTCAAATATTTCCATAAGTCCTTCCAAGAACTTTCTCAATATACTCAACAAGTATTCACTTAGACTTACCTCAAATCTGTCCAACAAGTCCTCCCTAGAACTTGTTCAATCTACTCAACAAGTCTTTACCAAGACTTACCTCAAATCTGCTCAACAAGTCTTCACTAAGACTTACCTCAAATCTTCTCAACAATTCTTCACTAAGACTTGCCTCAAATATTCTCAACAATTCTTCACCAAGACTTGCCTGAAATCTACTCACAAGTCTTCACCAAGACTTACCTCAAATTTGCTCTTAAGATTTCACAAAATATTACTCAAATATATCTTTAAGCTTTCATAAAAGCTTAATAAAATATGTACTTAAGTCCCCTCTAGGACTTACTCAAATATGTCCTTAAGTCCCATCTAGGACTTACTCAAATCTATCCACAAGCTTTCACAAAATCCTGGTTAAATCTATCCTTAAGAGTTCACAAAAGCTTCCTCAAATATTCTCTTTAATCCCTTCTAGGACTTACTCAAATCTACTCATAAGCTTTCACAAATACTTACAAAAACCACTACAATACTTGCATACAAAACTCAACTTAATCTCTTTCAGAAAACCTTTTCAATCACACAAACAAGTTTCACTTAGAATATTGTTTAACCATAGAAACATATAGAGAAAGTTCAAAGACTCAATATGTTTCACACTCACTAGGTTTTGTACCCAACAAAAAACTTTATCACTTTCAAATGTTCTTTCAAATCAATTCAAAAATAAGGTATAATTTCTTTCACAAATCTTGAACTATCACTCCAATGCTTTCACTCAATAATGCTCATCCAACATCATTCAAATGTTTACTCAATGAAACATAACTTGCTTACAAACCCTAACCAAGTGTTTCATTATTACTTCCAACAAATCACACTATGGGTCTCAAACCTTGGCTCAAGATGATTCCAATGTCACATAACAATGATACCCATGTTCTTTCAACAATCCCTAGCTCAAGATAGTTCTCAATCTCACATAACAATGATACTCATGTTCTTTCACAAAAACTAGCTCAAGATATTTCTCAATCTCACATAACAATGATACTCATGTTCTTTCAAAAACCCTAGCTCAATATAGTTCTCAATCTCACATAACAATGTTACTCATGTTCTTTTAACATCCACAAATCATTCACATGAAAACTTACTCAAACATTTCCAACAATGCTTATCAAACAATCCTTTTCACTCTAAATTTGCATTTCAAAACATTCAATCCAACAATATTTCACTCATAAGGAAGGTTTTCCCATACCTTTTATTTTGATGGAGATATGTCTTCAAAACCTGTCTTATTCACAATCAAATCTTCTTTTCCAATTTCAAGGTTAAACAGTAACAACCTATCTCAAAATCTCCACACAAATTTTCTCCTCAATTATTATTTCACCATACAAAAATATCAAGTCTCAAGTACACCTTATAATCTCCAAACTTTTCAAAATATAATTAGAAAAGATTCAAATAACTCACTTTCACAATAATTCACTTCAGAATTTTAATGCATAGAATAATCAAAATAACTCCCTTATATCTCCCTACTCAAAAATGCATTATCAAAATAATTAACACCACTATACAGAAATATTCCAATATACTTTTCACACCAAAATTTAAATCATTCAACTCTTTCAACCATGGCAAAATAATATTTATTTCAACCACCTTATAACTCCTCAAGGTGCATACCATCAAATTTGGACCAAGCACAAATAACACAATTTAAATACCTTTTGTGCATGCTGCTTCGGTGGGATTCGATCCTCTATTCCGCTGCCACCAGTACCTAGCCATGGCCTAACTATTGTGTGAGCTAGGTACTCACTTGGGACACAAAAGTGCCTCATGTGCTTTATCCCTCCTCTTGGAACCAAAACCAAAAAAATAAAAATTTTACCCTTTTGTTGTCCTCGAGACTCGAACGTGGAACCTTCGCTCACCAAACATCTTACACAATGATGCCTTACCACTAGCCCAACCATGTGGTTGGTGATAAGGCTTTAAGCTTTATTCGATTTAACCTCCATGTTTTTCTGCCACTTTTAAAAAATTAAAGAACCTCTTGCCTTTATGCACTCATGAATTCGCACCAAACCTTCCCAATAATCACACATGCATTAATTCAGAGACTTGCCTTAATGTTGCAAGTCTTATGGTATAAATACCATTCCTCTTTTTCTTCAAACGTCGATGGGGGATATTTATTTAAATTTTTTTGTGCCCAACCCTAAATTAGGGTTTAATTAATTTATTTTATAAATTAATTTATAATATAAATATTATAAATAATTTATAAATAACCTTAGGCATTATTTTTAAACCTTTATATTATAATAATAAAATTATAATATTATTTCCTTTGGACCTAGGTATTTTTATTTTTCATCCTTAGACCTTATCTTATCACCTTTAATATTATAATAATAAATATTATAATATTATTTCCTTTGGGCCTAGGTATTTTTCTTTTTCACCCCTAGACCTTATCTGACCACCTTTAATATTATAATAATAAATATTATAATATTATTTCCTTTGGGCCTAGGTATATCCTTCCTTTAGGGTATTTAACCAACCTTTTGACCAATCATGTGATGCTTTTAAACCAAATATCTTGGGCTTAAAATATAAATATTGTAACCCTCCTTTTGCCAAATACTTGCACTAATCACTGACATTGACTCTTGACATCAATGACAACACAACTACTCAAAATTTCCAAAAATCTCCCCCTTTGTCATTGATGGCAACCCTTTTTCCTATGGCAACCCTTTTTCCTTAACCATTCCTTTTTCCTTTTTCCAAATTTGCTCCCCCTGACTAAATGCTCTTCCCCTAACTCAAATATCTCCCCCTTTGTCATCAATGGCAAAGGGCCACCTTTGGGGCTAAATATAATACTCTTAGCTTAGAACCCTCCCCACATCCTCTCCTTGAGGTGACTAATTTTGGGGTGGGAGTATCTCTACTCCCAGCATACATTGCTCATTTCATTTGTCCACCTTCTTCCTCAACTGATTCCTATGATTCCTCTAAATATTCATGTTTCTACTTGTGTCTAGAAATTTCGTTCTATACCACTTAGCTATATGCCCGATATTATTGCACTTATAACATTTAATGATGTGGTTACTTGAAGGTGTAAATATCTTGAATTTCCTCCTGGTGAAGCCATATCCATTCCTATCATGAACCATGTAATTAACTACCTTATGACCAAATTGATTACAAGAGTAGCAATACCCTTGAAAGTGATATCTGTTTCTTAAATTCCTTTTAGTGAAACCACGTTCTTGTATTTCATTTTTCTTGCACTACATAACCTTGTGTCCAAACCTGTGACATGAGAAGCAAAATCCATTGAAGAAACCTTGCCTTGACCCCATTTGTCTCTTAGTATCTTCTTCCCTGTGATGTTTCTTGTTCCATTTGTTCCTTATTTGTGCATTATTCCTTTCCTTGTTGAACCTTCTATTTTCCAACTTATCCTAAGAATTATCACTTTATCTTTCACTCTCTTATTCTAAAGCTTATTCTTATTTGGAGCTTGATACTGACTCCTCTCCTTGTCCTTTATGTTCTTCTTCAAAACCAAATCCTGTCTTGTTTGATGAAGATCTTTGTACCTTGATGATTTTATCCAAGGTCTTTGAGCTTCTTCCAAACCTGTGTAGCTTGTCTTTAGACTCTTTTACTTCCTTTCTTAGTGAAGCTACCTCATTCTCTAATATTTCACATTCTAAGACTTTTGACTCTAACTTCTCTTTATATATCCTTATTTTAGATATTGAATCTATAAAATCTTGTATAAGCTTTCCTTTTTCTTCATCACATTATTGAAATTGAATCTTGAGTTTTGAGTTTTGCTTTCTTACCTTTCTTAATTCCTTAAGAGCAAAAATAAGCTCACCCTCAGGATCAACTTCTCCTTCCTCTAAATTTTCTAATTCTTCCTCTACTCTTTTGTCTTCAAGATCATATTCATTCTTTTCTAATTCATTTCCACTAGGAGCATTTTCTTCTTCTTCTATTACCATAAGAAGACTTTCTTATTCTGGACCTTCAAGAGCATTTATATTCATCTTCATTGAAACTGAACCCATTCCTTGTACAATTATCTTCAAGAAGACCAAAATTACCACACCTAAAACACTTGAGAATTATTGGTTCCATTTTTACCTTTTTCTTAACATCTTCTTTTTCTACTATTAGAAATAGAATTTATTCTTCCTCATTATCTAAGGACCATTCATCACTATCACTTGAAATCTTGCCTGTCTTATCTAGATAGAAAATCTTCTTATGCCTTTGGAAAAACTTCTTTCCTTGCTTGCCTTATCCATCCCTGCCTTTCTTTTGATACCTATATTTTCTTGCTTCCCTATTCTTATGATCCTATTTCTCTTCACCACTGCTATTTCCAGCTCCTAGAAAATCAAATGCATAGTGACCATATTTACCACAACTAAAAAACTTAACTAATTTCATACCTTTGTGCTTTATTTTATCCTTATTCCTTCTACCATAGTTTACTTCTTCATCAATGTATGACTCATCACTTGAATCTATCTTCTAAAAATTTATCTTATTTGCTACTTTGAAAGTTGCTTCTTTCTGGGGAATAGGATCCTTTCATATTCTCATATCAAAAGCTATGAGTGTTCCATGTAACTCATACCTTGTAAAAGTTTCAATATCTTTTGGTTCTTCTATGGCTTAAACCTTTTCACTATACCTCTTAGCAAGTGACCTTAAAACCTTTTGACAAACATCTATTTATTCAACTTTAAACCCAAGTCCTTGCATGGAGTTAACAACCTCATCCACATGAAGTAAGTAGGTAGCAATGTCTTCCTCATCCTTCATTTTCAAGTCTTCAAAAAAAAATTTGTGATTTTGCAATTTTACCATCTTGACCTTTTGGTCTCCCTCATATATTTTTCTCAACTTATCCCAAATATCGTTTGTTGATGTGCAATGCATAACTTTTACAAACTCTATTTCATGTAAGCCACTTAATATTCCATTCATTGCCTTTGAATTGTTTAGATGTAGGAGCTTACCATATTTATCTATAGGTGGAGTTGTTGGTGGTGTGTATCCATCCTCAACTACTTACCATATCTCATTTCCTTGTTCCATTAGGTAAATATTCATTCTTACACTCCAAAATGCATAATTGTTCCCATCAAAAAATTATGCCTTATTTCTTAAAGATCCACTCTGATAATCCATATGTGTTCTTGTAAGCTTTTCCTTCAAGCTATTAAACTCTTTTGAAGGAACCCACACTGATACCAATTGAAGAACACAAGCTTATACTTGAGGGGGGTGAACAATATAAGACCAACTTTTACTTTTATTTCTTAAACAATATTATACAATATGTTAATGGAAATATCAATAGTAGTAATCAAAGTAATGCATAAATCATCACACACAATAGATACACAAATTTAATGTGGTTCACCCAATATGGGCTACTCCACGGAGAAAATATTTCACTAAAATTTTCTCAAAAAATCTCTTGGGAATCCTTCCCTATTAAAATATTTATGGACCTCTATCCAAAGGAGACACCAATCCCCTAATCAAGTTCATGGACATCAATCCATAGGAGAACACTTTCCCCTTTGCTAGTTCATGGATCTCAATCTATAGGAGAACTATATCTCCTTTGTTGGTTTGTGGATATATATCCATAGGATAACTCTTTACCCTTTACTGGTTCATGGATCTCTATCCAAATGAGAAATATTTTCCCTTTGTTGGTTCATGGATCTCTATCCACAATAGAACTCTTTCTCCTCTGCTCTAGCTAGTGATATTCTAGAAGACTAGTACCTCCATTGCATTGGCTTGTGGATCTCTCTCCATAGAAGACCTCTATCATCACTCAGAAGACCTTTGACCTAACTACCCTGGCTAATGGATCTCTATCCACTGGAGACTAATTTCCTCTGCTTTATCACCTCCAAAGCCTATTCTCAGTTGTGCTCAATCTCTATCTCAAATCTGCACTAAAAAATATCCTCAGTCTAGCACAAATCTAATCACAAGTTTGCCTTTGGTCTGGCATAAATCTACCCTCAAATATATACCAAAATCTATCCTCAAATTTATCCTCAAGCCTTAACATAAATTCTTAGTAAATCACAAATCAACTCTACTAAGATCTACCCCAAGCCTTAACACAAAGCTTGAACAAAAAAATCAATCAATTCTACTCTCTAGTATTCTCAAATACTTGTCTCAAATTTATCCATAAGTCCTCTCAAGAACTTGCTTAATCTACTCAAAAATTCTTCACCTAGAATTACCTCAAATATGTCCAACAAGTCCTCCCTAGAACTTTTCCAATCTGCTCAAGAAGTCTTTACCAAGACTTACCTCAAATCTGGTCAAAAATTCTTCACTAAGACTTACCTCAAATCTGCTCAACAAGTCTTCACTAAGACTTACCTCAAACCTGCTCAACAAGTCTTCACCAAGACTTGCCTTAAATCTTCTCAACAAGTCTTCAACAAGACTTACCTCAAATCTGCTCTTAAGCTTTCATAAAATCTTACTCAAATATGTCCTTAAGCTTTCACAAAAGCTTACTCAAATTTGTCCTTAAGTCCCCTATAGGACTTACTCAAATATGTCCTTAAGCTTTCACAAAATCTTACTCAAATATATCCTTAAGTCCCCTCTAGGACATACTCAGATCTATCCACAAGCTTTCACAAAATCTTGCTTAACTCTGTCCTTAAGCTTTCACAAAAGCTTTTCCTCAAATCTGTCCTTAAGTCCCTTCTAGGACTTACTCAAATATTTTCACAAGCTTTCACAAAAGCTTACTCAAACAAATGCAATACTTGCATACAAAACTCAACTTAATCTCTTTTAGAAAATATTTTCAATCACACAAACAAATTTCACTCAGAATCTTGTTTAACCATAGAAACATATAGAGAAAGGTCAAAGACTTAATATGTTTCACACTCACTAAACTTTGTACCCAACAAAACACTATATCACTTTCAAATTTTCTTTCAAATCAATTCTGAAATAAGGTATAATTTTTTTTACAAATATTGAACTATCACTCCAATGCTTTCACTCAATAATTCTCATCCAACATCATTCAAACATTTACTCAATTAAACACAACTTACTTACAAACCCTAACAAAGTGTTTCACTATTACTTCCAACCACTCAAACTATGGGTCTCAAACCTTGGCTCAAGATGATTCCAATATCACATAATAATGATACTCATGTTATTTGAACAAACCATAGCTCAAGATAGTTCTCAATCTCACATAACAATGATACTCATGTTCTTTCACAAACCCTAGCTCAAGATAGTTCTCAATCTCACATAGCAATGATACTCATGTTATTTCACAAACCCTAGCTAAAAATAGTTCCCAATCTCACATAACAATGATACTCATGTTCTTTCACGAACCCTAGCTCAAGATTGTTGGCGGAACACCATTATTTCATTAAGAATAACTGATTTAAATAATACATTGCAGCTCTAAAATAAACCCGAAGGTTGTGGAACCACCCGAGGTAAAAATAGAGATTTTTATATAAAATAACAATACGCCTAAATAAACCTAAATAATGAAATAAATATGGTTATCAATATGATATGCTAACATCCCCCATTATTACATTATTTATGTAATTGAAGAACTACTAATATCCCGCCTGATTACATCATTTGGTAATACAAAGAGAGCTATGAAACAATTCAAATTTGACACGTGTAAGTGCCTTAGTGAAAATGTCTGCAACTTGAGCATTGGTAGGAATGTACTGAAGATGAATTCAATGCCTTGGAACTTCGTCTTGAATGAAGTGACATTGTGTTTCAATGTGCTTGGTTCTTTCATGATGTACTGGATTCTTGACAAGATTCAAAATACCCATGTTGTCACAGAACAAGTGTATTGGAGATTTTTATGGAAGACCCATACTTGTTAGGATTCCACGCAACCATATCACTTTGCACATAGCTTCACGTGCGGTGCGATATTCTGCATCTATTGATGGAATAGCAACCACCTGTTGCTTCTTTTTGTACCAAGAGACAGGACCAGATCCAAGATGAAACAAATATCCTAAAGTTGATTTATGATCATCATATGATCCGGCATAGTCAGAGTTTGTGTATCCTTGTAAGAATAATTTTTTGTTCCTCTTATATTCTAGGCCATATTCCATTGTTCCACGGACATAGTGAATAATGCGCTTTGGTGCTTTATAGTGTGTATTCTTAGGCTTCTGCATGAACCTCAAAAGATAGTTGACAACAAATACGATATCTGGCCTAGTGTTGGTCAGATATATGAGACTCCCAATCAACTATCGATAGAGAGTACCATCTACCTAAGGTGAATCATCATATCATGATAACTGAATTCATGTTTCCATCGGAGTTGACATTGGCTTGCAATCAGTCATGCGATATTTTTCCAATAGGGTCTTGGCATATTTTTTTTGAGACACTTTGATGTAGTGCTCCTTTTGGCTGAATTCCAGACCAAGACAATAATGGAGAAGTTTGAGATCTGACATCTCAAAATATTGACACAAGTCTCTTTTGATAGTAGAAATCATAGTTTTTGAACTCCCTGTAATGAGTAGATCATCAACATAGAGTACAAGAAACACTATTTCATAACCTTGTTTCTTAAAATAGAGGTTTGCATCTGACGAACATCTCTTAAAACCATGCTGTAGAAGGTGATGATCCATTTTTATATACCAAGCCCGAGGGGCTTGTTTCAAACCATATAAGGATTTTACCAATCTACAAACTTTCTGCTGTTGGCCTTCCACTTCAAATCCTTCCGGTTGAGTCATGTAGACTTCTTCTTGGATATCACCATTTAGAAAAGCACTCTTGACATCCATTTGGTGTACTTTCCACCCATATTGTGTTGCCATAGCACAAATAACTTGAATGGTTGTCATCCGAGTAGTAGATGCAAAAGTTTCCTCGTAGTCAATGCCTTCTCTTTGAGCATAGCCCTTTGCAACAAGTCGGGCCTTATGCTTATCTATTATACCATATGCCTTATACTTAACTTTATACACCCATTTGTAGCCTATGGGCTTCTTTCCATATGGCAGATCGACAAGCTTCCAAGTTTTGTTTTTCATCAAAGACTTAAACTCTGCATCCATAGCGGCCTTCCACTGAGGCTCACCAAGAGCATCTTGCACTGATGAGGGTTCAAGTTAATCTATGGAAGACATAAAAACCCTATAATTATCAATATCCATATCTTTTGTATCTCTCTCTGGATCCATAGAAAGTTCCTCAAAATATTGACACAGATCATCAACCCCAGTATTTTCTGTTGCAACTTTCTCCTTTTGAGCCATGCTGCAAGTACGAGGCCTATCCAATGTCAAATCTGGTGGAGTGGATAGCTTAGAGTCTTTAATTGTATTTGTATACCACTTTGGATTCTTCTTATGAGGTGTTGAAGAAGATGAAGACAGACCTCCAACTTTTGATGAAGGAGATTTATCAACCTTAGTTTCCACAAGGTCTAGGTATACATCTTATGTGTTTTCTGATGTGAAAGCCTCATAAAAAATACATCTCTACTGATGTGTATCTTCTTGGTCAAGGTATCAATCAAATGATAACCCTTAGAGTGCTCATCATACCCAAGAAGAATACACTTCAATGTCTTCTCATCTAGCTTCTTCCTTTTCTCTTTTGGTATGTGCATGAAAGCTTTACATCCAAAAATGTGTAGATGAGAAATGGAGGGTTTCCTACCACTCCATGCTTCCTGTGGAGTCATTCCTTGTAGAGACTTTGTGGGTGCCCTATTTAATAGATATACTATTGTGGTGACAGATTCTACCCAATATAGTTGCTCAAGACTAGCTCCTGTGAGCATGCAATGAACCATTTCCATGATGGAACGATTCCTCCTTTCAGCAACTCCATTTTGTTGAGGAGTATAAGCAGTAGTTAACTGTTGTGTGATCCCATTTTCTTTCAAGAACTCAGAGAATTCTTTAGAGGTGAACTCCCCCCCTCGATCTGAGTGAAGGGTCTTTATAGAAGTCCCTGACTCCTTTTCAATAGATTTATTGAATTGATGAAATAAGTCAAATGCTTCAGATTTCAGTTGAAGAAAGAATACCCACATCTTTCGTGAGTAATCATCCATGAATAACTGAAAATACCTCTTACCCCCATAACTTTTGGGAGTTAAGGAACCACACAGATTAGTGTGAATCAACTCCAGAGGTTTCTTTGCTCTTATAGAGCTCCTTTCAAAAGGTACTCTATGCTGCTTTCCTGCCAAGCAGTCAGAGCAAACTGGTAAAGTGGTAGAAAGGAAAGGAAGACATTTTACCATTTCATACTTACTTAACTCAAGTAAGTAACCAAAACTCAAATGTCCATATCTCTTGTGCCATAGGGAAGTTGCCTCCTTTGTAGAGACTGTCATGGCTACACGTGGAGTAGAGATAGCATCTAAGGAAAACAAGCCATGATTATATGAAGTAGTTGCAATGTTCTTATCCCTCCTAGTAATAGAATAACACTTCTTGCCTCCCTCAACACTAAAGTTCACAACCATATCTTTGTCCAGAATTTGTGTGGCTGACAACAAATTGTTTGCCAATCTTGGAACATAGAGAACTTTTTCAATCTAACACTTGCCATCAGAAGAGTGACAAAAATAGTACCTTCTCCCTGAACCTTGTAGGTTTTGTCATCAGCAATAGTGATAGGTTTACCCTCTTTGGCCTCAAAAGATTCAAACCACGATTTGTCACCAGTCATGTGCTTCCTGGCTCCAGAATCAACATACCAGATAGGATCCATTTGCTTGGACACTGTGGTAGTCATGAGAATTTTGTGGGCTCTCTTAGAATCCATGTCAGATTCTTCAACAACAACATTCACTTGTTGTTTGTTCTTTTGTGGTTTGTTTCGACCTTTCTATTTTGATTGTTTATTCTTATGCCAAAATCTGTTTGTATCATGACCTTCTTTGTCACAGATCTTGCAATATCACTTTTTATATTGAGGTTGTTGAGTTTGTTTCTCTTTTGAATCCTTTTGTGAATTCCCTCCTTTCTGAAAATTACCCTTCTTCTGGTTCTGCCCTTTCTTGTTGATGTAGAGGGCAGTGTTAGAAGAATCATCTCACTGTAGTTGGTGTGCCTCCTCCTATTGAAGCATATTAACCACTTCTACAAAAGTAACTTTTCATTGCGATACCTGAAGGGAAGTGATCAACACCCGATAATAATCAAGAAAAGCTCTCAATACAATTGAGGTAAGGAGCTTGTCATCAATAGGTTTTCCTAAAGAATTTAACTTTACTTTCAATTCAGACACTCTGCAAAGAAAAATTCAATTGTCTCCCCCTGCTTCATGCTTAGACTGTGTAATTGAGATTGAATAAATAGAATAGTGGAATCATTATTTCCCTCATATATAGTATTAAGGGCATCCCATGCCTCTTTACTATGTTCATAGTTAGCAATATGGGGTTGAACTTCATCAGCCATAACAAGCAAAATGAGCACCTTTGCTTTGTTGTCTAGCTTGTCAAAGTATTTTTGAGTAGTAGATGGAGCTGTAGCACCAACAACAGATGAAGGTCTTGTTGTTGCTCCAGATACAACATCCCATAAGTCATCCATGACTAGGATAGCCTTCATCTTGTTTTTCCATGGTGTGTAATTAGGACCTTTCAAAAACTGATGAGAATCAGTCATTAATTTTGCAGACATGGTGAAGGTTCCTTATAACACCAATTGGTACCCCTTTCGATATACCTTTTGCTAGGCTATTATACCATACAAAATACCCACCCTTATGTGAGGGAAACTATAGGTATTTAGAAAGATAAAAAAAATCACCCGCCCTTATGTGAGGGAAACTATAGGTAATTTTTAGAGATCATATGATACATGGTACTTAAGTAGTACTGAAAGGGAATAGTCTCCGTCACGAAATCATGATAGTTTCTGCTATTAACTTCCTCCTTGCCTTCTGCTTTCTCTTCTTCTTCCTGAGCTGAATCTTCAGCACTGTATTTTCCACAACTGGATGCCTCTGCTGTTGGTGTTGCTGGATGCTCTTGCATCAGACACCCAGGGTAAGTGAAGAAGTGATCTTCACTTCTGCTTGGTCCGGTTACTGCCTCCTGCAACACTTCCAGACTTTTCTCTGCCTCAGCAGTCGGCTCCAACCCCGTCTCCTGGTCCACACAACTTCTGTCTTCTTCTAGATATATTTTCTCTTTGCTGCAAACTTCTTCTGCAGTCTGCTTGCACTCTTCCCCTTGCACAAAAAAATATGTGTCTTCGACCGGGCAGGTCTCGGCACTGCTGCATTATTCCTCGTATGCAGCCTTCTTTAGCTTCTCTTCTTTCTTTCTCTTTCTTTCTTCCTACCTTCTTTATCGCTCTTCTTGCTTCCATAATTTCATTCAAAGCCACTCTTCTTGCAGGGCCTTCAGCTGTTTCTGCAAAGCTATGAATTCTTCTTCTGTCACCATATCTTCCTTGCTGTCCCGGATTCTTCGGGAATGCATTTTTTTTTTATATCGGGTCTTGGTGTAAACTGCCTCACGCTCAATGAATCTGCTTACGCACTTAAAGACTGAACTCACTCTCTCTCTCAAAACCCTACCATAGATCCTAGCGTAATTGCCTTACATCCGATAATCTGTTACGCACTCAGAATCACTTGCTCTGATACCACTGATGGGGACCCAAGAAAATCACATGTAAAACACACACGTCAACACTTGCTCAACTCGAAGCTTTCTTCATTAAAATCTAGAAATTACATGCAAACAGCCCGCAGGCTTACATTAACCAGCGCTCGGCTTGGTTCTTCTTCACTCACACTCTGCGTGCAATCTTACCCGAATCCACCATCCACTCAAATACAACAAACTGGGTTTTTATAGAGGCCCCGACCCTCTTAAGCATCAACTCATACATTAATCGGGACACCAACCCGAGTAATTACAAAGAACATTCACAAAAATTGGGACACCAACCCGATTAAAGACCCCTCTCCGCACGGTCCCTGTCACCACTGAATCTGACAGAATACTCTACATGCCCATCCACTTCGTCTCCTGCGCTCCTGGGTAGTCACCCGCTTTAACTGCACATTGTGCCACGTGTCATATTTGAACGGTCCTCAAAAATTCCGTTCTTGCCATCTCTTTCTCCTCCCACACCTTTTTCTCTCTCCGTCGTGATATCGTGACATGTCACGATATCACGACATTTTTGCTCCTCTGTGCCCTTTCCTCATTTTGGTCACAATATCGCGACATGTCGCAATATTGCGACCAACTCTCGCTGCCTGCTAGTTTTCAAATTCTTGTTGCGATATCACGATAGGTCACGATATCGCGACATGTCACGATATCGTGATGACTTCTGACTTTGCCTACTGCCTTGCCTGCTCTTGTCGTGATTTTGTGACTGTCATGATTTCGTGATAGTCACGATTTCGCGACGTGTCGCGAAATCATGACACATCTGCTGCCTCCACTCGGCCACTACTCCAAGGTCACGATTTCATGATAGTCACGATTTCATGACATGTTGCAAAATCATGACATCCCACCTGCTCCTCTCATCTGCTGCACTTCTCCATCATGATTTCACGACATGTCACGAAATCACGACCTTCTAGCTCCTTCGCCTTTGCTTTCGCTTTCTGTCGTGATTTCGTGAAGTCGCAAAATCGTGACGTCATGATTTTGCTACTATTTTCTGCCTCCTTGCCCTCCACTGTTCCGCTGTTGCAATTTTGTGACATGTCATGAAATCGCGGGTCACGATTTCTTGACATGTCACAAAATCGTGGCCCCTTCTTTGACATTTTCTCTCTCCTACAAACTGTCACGATTTCACGACGTCACGAAATCGTGACAGTTTCTGCTATGAACTTCCTCCTTGCCTTTTGCTTTCTCTTCTTCTTCCTGAGCCAACTCTTCAGCACTGTATTTCCCACAACTGGATGCCTCTGCTGCCGGTGCTGCTAGATGCTCCTGCATCAACAAGTTATCTTCTCAATTGTTATTTCACCATACAAAAATATCAAGTCTCAAGTACACCTTATAATCTCCAAACTTTTCAAAATATATTTAGCAAAGATTCAAATAACTCACTTTCACAATAATTCACTTTAGAATTTTAATGCATAGAATAATCAAAATAAATCCCTTATATCTCCCTACTCAAAAATGCATTATCAAAATAATAAACACCACTATATAGAAATATTCCAATATAATTTTCACACAAAAATTTAAATCATTCAACTCTTTCAACCATGGAAAAATAATATTTATTTCAACCACCTTATAACTCCTCAAGATGCATACCATCAAATTTGGATCAAGCACAAATTAAACAATTTAAAAATTTAAATACCTTTTGTGCACGCTGCCTTGGTGGGATTCAATCCTTTGTTGCACTACCACCAGTGCCCTAGCCATGGCCTAACCACTGTGTGAGATAGATACTCACTTGGGATACAAAAGCGCCTCATGTACTTTGTCCCTCCTATTGGCACTGAAACCAAAAAAATAAAAATTTTATGCTTTTTTTGTCCTCGAGACTCGAACGTGGAACCTTCGCTCACCAAACATCTTACACAACAATGCCTTCCCACTATCCCAACCATGTGGTTGGTGATAAGGCTTTAAGCCTTAGTCAATTTATCCTCCATGTTTTCTACCACTTTTAAAAAATTAAAGAACCTCTTGCCTTTATGCGCTCATGAATTCACACCAAACCTTGCCAATAATCACACATGCATTAATTCAGAGACTTGCCTTAATGTTGCAAGTCTTATGGTATAAATACCATTCCTCTTTTTATTCAAACATCGACAAGGGATATTTATTTAAATTTTTTTGTGCCCAACCCTAACTTAGGGTTTAATTAATTTATTTTATAAATTAATTTATAATATAAATATTATAAATAATTTATAAATAACCTTAGGCATTATTTTTAAACCTTAATATTATAATATTATTTCCTTTGGGCCTAGGTATTTTTCTTTTTCACCCTTAGACCTTATCTTATCACCTTTAATATTATAATAATAAATATTATAATATTATTTCCTTTGGGCATAGGCATTTTTCTTTTCCACCCTTAGACCTTATCTAACCACCTTTAATATTATAATAATAATAATTATAATGTTATTTCCTTTGGGCCTAGGTATATCCTTACTTTAGGGTATTTAACCAACCTTTTGACCAATCATGTGATGCTTCTAAACCAAATATCTTGGGCTTAAAATATAAATATTGTAACCCTCCTTTTTCCAAATCATTGCACTAATCACTAACACTGACTCTTGACATCAATGACAACACAACTACTCAACATTTCCAACAGGCTCTATTTGCAAAATGGTGTCCCCCTATTCTTCATCATTTGTTATGGCAAAGGTTGATGAAAAATCCCCTACCTCAGCTTCCTCATTTATAGCATCTGATCTAAATGGGCCATAAGAAGCAACTTTCTCCACAGAATCTAGAGAAGTTTTGGGCACTTCCATTGTCTAGTTTGTTTGAGTAGTAGCATCTATCTTTGTTGTTTGACTAGAATTCAGCTACTAATTTTTTAGCTTAAGCTATTGCATAGCTTATCAAAATTGGTGTATGGTGATTCCTAATTTTAGTTGCTTTTCTACAACTTTCCTAGACACTTTAAAAAGAGTCTCTTCTGCCTTAAATTTCCTTTCCTAGATGAAAGCCTATTTTTTTGCCATTTGTAATTGTTCTTATAGGTTTCCTTGAGTCTCCTAAGAAGGGGGTTCACCACCAACCATATTTTGCAGAACCTAGGTCACAACCTCTTCTTATACGATAATCTCTACTTTTTCATTATTGTTGGATGGGTTGAAGGCAACTGAGGATGCTAACTGTTTCATCCTAATCCTAGTCCTTAGATAGTCAGCTGCGTGAACTAGGCTAAGAATTCTCTACTTGACTTCTTCATTAATTTATGGAGAAGAAAATGGTGATATTTTCCTTATCTCTCCTTTGTCTAGGTCATCCTGGAAGTCGAATGCTTGATCTATTGTTGGCTTCTCTACAAATGATGGCTCCTAGGAGTTAGGTGTTTTTTTTTGTTGTTGGATCCCTTATAACTTACTATTATTGGGATTTAGGCACCTCAAACCTCTCTTCTTCTACCATGGGCACTTCTCTATGTGTTTTTGCATACCGAATTAGGGCTAAAATTAGCCCGTGATGTGCTAGGCCAAAGGTTATTTCTGCCTGGTACCACCTGGATTTTTCCTTCAAAGCACAGGCCAAGTAGAAAAAGACATTAATCTTCCTTCCATGTAATAGGTGGCTATAATCTTATATGATTGGAATTCAAGTGTGTATACTTGCCTGTGCAAGTAAATAATATAGCCACCTGGTTGAAAATTTATTGCTAGAGACTTGGGAGGTAATTTTTTGGTAATATTGAGCACATTAAGTCCATTGGTAGGTGCCCTAGGAGTTGTTTTGTGCACTCATTTAGATATTCTTATTTATAAATATGGTCCCTTATTTAAGGGATATTGGTAATAGCTACAACATACTCCTCTATGACTGGAATTTCTACTCTGTGTGTAGCCCAAAAATTCTCGCACTCCTTTCCTCAAGGATGATGGATCTACACCTTAGAGAGGAATGCAAGAATGGATGGCCTACACCTCAAAGGAGAGGTACTTGAGTTCATACCTTCTTATGGTGATTTTTCAATGAATGGGTTGGGTTCACCAGGAAATATTTTGTGGTAGTTTTCGAGCCTAGGTTTGGGATCTGTTTTGATGTGTTTATTTTTATCAAATCATGCATACACCTAAGTTTGGCCAATATGCAATTAATCTAACCTATATACAATTTTAATTCAAATGCAGACATCAAAAAGTAGAAAATATAATGTAAAATACAGTACGGTACTAAAAAAATAATTTTAAACTCTTACTTGTATCTAGATGTCTGATGAAGATTTTGATTTTTGTATGCAGTCTAGATCGTACGCAATAGGTCAATATCGTACTATGAACCACAAGATCGTATTATGATCTACGAGATCGTATTATGAACAATGATAGATAGATCTAATTTTGATAGACAACAACAGATTCATGGATAGAGTATATAAAATAGAAAGTCTAGAGATTTACTTATGATTGCAAGCTTAACTATGATTAAATGAATACACTTAAATAGCTATAATGATATGCATTGATGAATTAATGTATTAAAATATATGAAATGTGCAATTATATGAAATTAGGTGAACTCCAGGAATGCAAATGATTAAATCTAATGCTTTATGTGATGAAGAATGCTAAATGCAATATAGATTAACTAGATGAGTAGCAAAATATGCAAACTAGAGCTTGAGGTTACCCCTAAACCAATTGTAGGTGATATTGTAGCCTTCTGAGCGATATCATATCTTGAACTCATAAATTCGTACTACAATCGCAATATCATATCTTTTGATCTACAACAAAGTCCTGCAATCTGCGATAATGTCCTTCGATCCTATGAGAAAATAATGAAATAATTAGAGCTAGGATGCAAAATTATGCGATGTTTTCTAAAAGTGCGAGGCTAGGAGAATTTTAGAGGGATGGGTCTGGTTAAATAAGCAGGGAGGAGTGTCCATAATAGGGAGGATGTTGAATTGTTATAACTTATTCTAAGCTGAGCGAGGCTCGAATGGATCCGATCTTGCATTTCCCACACAGTTACACAGGCGGGGACAAAAACCATTCAACTAATTTTTGTTGTTTTCCTTTTTTGAATTTTTTGTTTCTGGGCAAGATCGTATTACGATCGACGATATCATACGCTGATCACAAGGATCGTAAGATTGAAATCATGCTACGATTTCATAAGTTGTACTATTATTTTGAAGGTCGTAGTATGATCTTGTCAAATAGGCACAAATTTTGAGGTAATAAATGCAAACATGATGTTTTTATAATTTTTTTATGTTCTCATGCAAATGGGTCAAATTTGAGGTGCTACATTTTGCCCCCTCTTTAGTGTGGTTTAAGAATAAATTGCGTTAAAGAAAAGTATGACATGCTTTACGAGAAAGCAAAATTTTTATTTCAAATTTTGTTGATGATTTTGAGTTTTTATGCAAATTGTTTCAAGATATGATGTTTATAGTACCCTCTTTGATTTTTTATACCAAATTTAACATTTGGATAAAAACTCAAAAAATTAGGAGTAAAATGAATAAATAAATAAAATAAAATGAAAAAGAAATCCATTTGCTTTTTTTTTTACCTGTTTAATTTTTAGAGCTTTGGAGAAAAATATGGCAGGAGCTTCACATCGCATTGATTTGGTCTGACTGGAGATGGAGCACTCCGGGTATGCATTTCTAACTTATTTAGGGTAGATTTTTTTGTTTTTTTTTGTTGAATTTGGATTTAATTTGGCAATTTTAGGGCATGATTGCCATCGCATAGCCCTGGTTGCGAAATCATAACGATTTCAAAAAATCATATCAATTTTACAATATCATAACGATATTGAAAAAATTGGTACGATATTGTCAAAATCGTATCAATTTCAACGATATCGAATGTTACGATATCACAAAATTGATACAATATTGTCTGTTTTAGTACAATTTTGCACTGTATTAACCGATTTTACATTTTTTAATCCGATTACTAATTTTGATTTTATGTTTTATTTTTGGTAGATGGCAGAACTGAAGAACATGGAGTGGAAGTATGCTACATTGCAGGTAGATCGAGATGCCCTCACGGATGATGAGTTGGCTACTTTAGAGGTGGTGGACCTTAAACATGTGGCAGAAATGATACAAATTGGGATTGATATGAGACTTCTTACGACGTTGTATGAGAGATGGTATCCAGAGTCTTCTTGTTTCTAGCTACCCACAGGAGATATGGCTCCAACATTAGAGGATGTCTAACGGATCCTAAGTTTAAAACTATGGGGTATTCGATTACCACATCTGGTAACCAAGGCCAAGCTTTACAAATATTGATGGGAAATTTGAGCTTCATTTTAAGGAATGGGGGAGTTCTATTGGAGAGACTCAGTATGACAGAGGGGGTCTCTCAATTTATAGTATTTTTGAGTGGCATGGTGGGTGGTTTAATTATATGTCATATTAGTGGAGTACATCTGCCATGGACACTAGCAGAGGTGGTATGTGATATGAGGGACCAGAGGGTCCATTTTGCTTGGGGTCCCTTCCTCTTGTGCTGGCTCTACATATTTTTACATAGAGTCATCTACAAGAATGGAAAGGGCCTCATTTTTACTTCATTCCTATAGTTATGGTGTTGGGAGCACATAGCCATCTAGCAACCTATAGGGTTTCAATTGGTGAACCTAGAGTGGTAGATGATAGGCCGAGGGTGTTCTATTGGCCTCTTAATGGAGGATGGGATAGATGGGCTAGTATTCTTGTTCTAAGGTGGCTCATGGATGATTTATTGGTAGACAACATCACATGGCAGCCATGGAGAGAGATTCCAAGGTGGCAGGAGGATGCCTATGAGTTGGCATAGATCAAATTGACCATTTGAGTCCAAATGCATGAGGGAGATGTAGAGTTACACCATTTTGATTAGGTGTAATGCCAATTTGGTCTATAATAGGACATTCCACAATATAGGAATGTCATTTTTTCTTGATCTACTTAGGATACTACCACATTTAGTGGGTCTCCCAATCTGACTAAATTTTTGGATCTAGAGTCAGATGATGCTCCAGTGGAGATGGTGGCAAGATATGATGTAGGGGTGATGGATATATACCATTAGTGGTATGCTATAATTAGGCCTACCAAGTTGTTAGTGCGGAGGAGTGCAATTCATCAGGCAACTGATATAGTCTTTCGATAGTGCCAGACTGATCCACAAGTGGTCTCATGGAGACGTCATCCTCGTACGTGGGGAAACCACTTGATATAGGGGCACCAGGACCACAAGGGTAGATAGGAGAGGATAGGATCACCCTCATGGGAGGGAGGAACACCTCCTAAATAGATAGAGGGATCGGAGTTGCTCGAGAAGGGAAAGAGGATTTTGGATATGGGAGAGAGTAGCGACACTGTAGAGCATGATACCAATATTACATAGTTGAGGATAGAGAATTCTACCTAAAAGACCAAGATTGAGTCTCTCAAGACTGAGTTAGCACAGGCCAAGACTCAGTTGAGCTAGGTAGCAAGGACTCAAGGAGTGATGGTTCCCACTCTAACACCTTCCCAGGTGACTCACTCGAGGAGGAGTGGATCATGGGATGAGCTAGTGCGGTCTATTCGTCAGACCACATTTTATTAGACTTTGTATTTGGTGGTCATACCAGCTAGTCAGAGATAGGAGATACCTACAAATATCATAGGTCCAATTCAGATAGGATCTTCATCTCACTCTACTTTTAGAGTGACATCCTCCCAAACACATATAGTAGTAAGACAGTTTTGGCCACCACCACCACCTGGTGGAGGTGACGATGCTCAGATATCTAGAGTCTCTAGGGGGATCTAGGGATGGACCCTAGATTCTAATTTTGGTGACTGAGTATGTCGATGTTAGATATTGTGGTATACCAGTTAATTTTGATGATGTATATATTGGATGATATATTATATATATGATCTTTCTATTGATGTGACTTTGTGTACTTATGTGATGAATTTGCATTTTAATCATGCTTTTATATTTCAAGTAATCATGCTTTGTATAAATATTTTGCTTTTATCATGCTTAAAAATAGATGGAATGATAGAATGTATGTGAAAAGGGAATTGGATTTTATGTGATAAGATATTTGAAAAAAATATTAGCAATATGTATCTCCAAGGATGTTGTTTTGTTATATGACCATTGGTGGAAGTGAATTCTCACTAGGTCACGAGGCTTTTGATCCTGTTGTGGAAAAAATTAATATTCTTAAAATGGTTGGTTGCTTACGAATAATTCTTAAGGTTTTTGTGATGATGATAAAGATGATATTTGATGTTGTGTTGGAACAATATTTGAAATGATTTTAAGCATGAAAATTTGGAAGGATGACTTGCGCTAGGCATAGAATTCCTAAGTGTGAATTTGTAAAAAATTATAATTACTTAGGAATTATACCATCATCGCAAAAATTAAAATGAAATGCATGATGAGATGAAATTTGTTTATTATTTTTAAAATGCAATTTGTAAGAGAAAATGATTACATCATATGTTTGAAAAGATTATGAAATTTTTGTTTTTATGTAATAATTTTAGACATGAAAAGTTTATAAGGATGACTTGTGCTAGGCATAAAATTCCTAAGTGTGAAGGTTGAGTAATAATTACTTAGGAAACATACCATCATCGCAAAAATCAAATGAAAATTTATAATAGTTTTATTGCATGTTTTTTGGAAGATTTTTGATGAACTAAAATTAAGCATAAAAATTTATGAAGATAACTTGCGCTAGGCATAATGTTCCTAAGTGTGAAATTTGTAATAATAATTACTTAGGAATTATACCATAATCGTGAAGTTAAAATAAAAATGCATGATTATATATCATTTTAAAAATGCAATTTTTGAAGAGATGAATGATTAATGTTTCTAACAAATATTTCAAAGAAATATTTTAATTTAGACAAATTCAAATTTATCAATAACCTAGTATGTGTATATGTGAGTTCGTTATCCATTTTGATATATCATAATGACACAAAATCTCTCAAGGATCAAATGTGTGTGCTTTGTAATGTTCATTTACCAATTTTGAGTAAGGTAGTGATGCAAGCAAACTTGAATGAACCAATGTGTGTGCAAATGTAGGGTTCATTAACCATGATTTTTGTGCATGAGACCGTACTAGACCACTATGTGAGTCAAGTCACCAAAAACTAGATAATCCACAAGCGGATATAGGACTATAAAAAATGTCTCTAATGTGATAGATATATCACCATGCGAAAAGGAATTACCCAAGGCCAAGCAAGTTGGGCACAAATCACTTGTTATGGGGCTTACCTCATGTTTTTCGAATAACGGAGAATTCCAGGGATTCAAGCTCATTCACCCTTATTTTCTTCACTCTTAATGGGTAGGGATTTTGTTCATTTTGTGTTTTGAACAAGGGGATTTTATTGATTTGTAATGGAACACTTTTCTTGATTTTCTCTCTTCTTTTTCTTTCTTTTTCTTTATTTTCTTTCTTTTCGGGGTACTTTCTTAGATTAGGCATAGAGCAAGGGATTTAATTCGGGTAGGGGTGAGCTTGTCCTTTTGCCAATTCTTAAAAATTCTAGACCATGTGCATGACAGGATAGTAGGGGAAATTTTTTTCTTAAGAGACTGAGACTACTATGTAGTATCATTTTTTCGAATTTGCAACAAATCATTTTAATATGTGAAAATGTGTACTTGGTTCAAGAAGTAGAAGGATCATTTTCCAAAACTCAAAATATTATTTAATGAAATAATAGTGATCTTTGATACAAGAGAGATTTATAATCATAGCGATAAAATAAAAATAATAATTATGTGAAATTAAGTGCATGGTTCAAGATAATTTCTGAATTTATCCAAAATAAAGGAAAATATAGCTTCAAAATTTCGAGAAATGACAATGCAAATAATTATTTTTTTTTTGGATATTTTAATACTTTTTTTATTTTTATTTGATTTTAAAATTTTAAATTTCTAAAATGTGAAAATTATATACAATGATGAAACTTTTTATTTTAGGCATAATATCTTTTGAGATGCAAATATTTATGGGTTCCTTGAGATCTTTTCCATCCAAGGTCACCAATCAATATGCACCTGATCCAAATTTAGTAGTGATGATATATGGTCCAAGCCAATTAGGCTGAAATTTGCCTTTAAGGTATTTTCTTGCATTTGTTTTTTTTTTTTTCCTTTTAAGACTAGATCACCAAATTTAAAATATCGATTATGAACTTTCTTTGAATATGCTCTTTTAAGTTTATCATGATAGGCACGAAGGTTCTCTAAAGAATGAATATATTTTTCGTCTAGAATTTCCAGCTGACTAAGTCTACCAGCATGATATTCATCTCCTACTTCAACATATTGAAGTAAAAGGGCTAAAGAAGGAACTTCTAGCTCAAATTGGAAAACAACTTTAGCATCATAAACCAAGAAAAAATGTGTAGCACCAATGGGAGTACGAATACTAGTTCGATAAGCCCACAAGGCAAGATATGATTGTACATGCTAGTCATGGCCTGATTTATTAACCAATATTTTAAGGATTTTAATTAGAGTTTTATTAGATGCTTCAACTTGGCCATTACCTTGTGGATAATAGGGATTAGACCAACGATGTTGAATTTTATATTTTTGACATCATTTTTTTAACATCTTTTTCTTAAAACAAGTTCCATTGTCTGAAATAAGATTTTATGGGATTCTAAATCTACAAATGATTTGATTAAGAATGAATTTGGAAACTTGAGCTCTCATGCAAGAAGTTAAATGCATAGCTTCTACCCACTTTTTAAAATACTCAGTTGTAGTTATTATGAATTTATGACTGTCAGATGAATCAAGATTTATTTTACCAATGATGTCTAGACCCCATTTAGAAAATGTCCAAGGGAAGGATATAGTTTGGAGTTCTTGATAAGGATCATGGATAAGGTCGGCATGCTTTTGACACTTGTCACAATGATGAACATAATCATGTGCATCCTTTTCCATGGTAGGCCAAAAATATCCTATCCTAAGGAGCTTCTTAGCAATGACACTACCACTAAAGTGTCCTCCACAAGATCCATCATGGTATTCACTCAAAGCTTTCTTAGACTCTTCTAAATTTAAACACCTTAGTAAGATACCTTCAAAATATCTTCTATACAAGGTTTTACCAATAATTAGGAAGTAAATAACTCGCTTACATAACAATCTATGTTAATTTCTATCAAGACCTTCAGGGAAAGTTCCTTTTTGGAGAAAGTTGAATATATCTATATACCAAGGCTCAAGAGTAGTTTAATTTATTAGAAATGCATATAATGGCTCTAAACATGACTTAGCAGAAATGAGTTCTTGGAGTCAACAAATAATGATAGTAGCATATTCGTCATCCAACTCCAAAGGCAATAGGGAAGCAGTCACAGCCATAGCGTCGGCATCACGATTACTAGTTCTAGGATAGCTTCTAAAGTGACTTTTTCAAATAATGAAATTAATTGAAGTACATAAGCTTTATAAGGGTGAATTTTCTCATCTTGTATCTAATAAATGTCATTGATTTGATTTATCACAAGCTGAGAATCACCAAAAACTAATAAATCTTTTATTTTTAATGCTAGGGTAGCTCGTAATCCAAGAATTAGAGCCTCATATTCAGCAGTATTATTAGTGCAAGCAAATTGTAGTTTAAAATATAAAGGTATGAGGTGCTTTTAAGGATATATTAAAATAATACCTGCACCAACACCACTCATGCATTGAGCTCCATAAAAATATAAAGACCATGTTTGAAAATGATCTTACTCTAGATTGAGGCATTCACTAGGAAACTCAATGGCGAGGGGATGAGTAGACTCTAAAGGTGTAGAAGCTAACTGATTAGCTATAATTTTACCTTTAATAGATTTTTGACCTATGAAAGTGAGTTCAAACTCACTTAGAGCAATAACCAACTTAGTTGTGTGACCCGATAGATAAGGTCGGTTCATCAAGTATCTTAATGGATCAGATTTAGCAATGACATAATTTTTTTGACTAAGAATATAATGACACAATGTTTGCATAGAAAATACAACCACTAAATAGATTTTCTCTAATGAAGTATAATGAGTTTCATAACTTATTAATTTTCTACTAATATAATAAGTCACTCGTTATTTCTTCTCATCATCAATTTGAGCTAGCATAGCCCCAAGTGCAAGTTCTAAAGCAAAAATATATAAAATAAATGGACGATCAGGCTTAGGAGGAACTAGCACAGGAGGATTTAAAAGATATAGTTTAAAATGTTCAAAGGCTTCTTTACATTCATCATACCATTGAAAAGGGATATTAATTTTAAGTAGTTTAAGAAAAGGTCTTGTTTTATCTGCCAACTTATCTATGAAGTGATGGATATATTGAATCTTACCTTGTAAAATTCGTAATTCAAATATGTTTTTGGGAGGTGGAATATATAAGATATCTTTAATTTTGAGGGGATCAATTTCTATGCCACGCAAAGAAACAATAACCCCCAATAATTTACCTGATTTAACTCCAAATACACATTTAGCTGGGTTTAAACAGACAAGGTATTCTCGTAACATATCATATACTTTTCTTAAATCATCTATGTGATCATTCTCTTTAGTTGAGCAAACTATAATATCATCCACATAATCATGTACAATATCATATATCATGTCATGAAAGATGTATGTCATAGCTCTCTGATATGTTGCACCTGCATTCTTTAAACCAAATGGTATTACTTTCCAACAAAAATTTCCCCAAGGGGTAATAAAAGCTATTTTAGCTTGATCTTCAGGAGCTATTCTAATTTGATTATATCCTAAAAAGCCATCCTTAAGGGATAAAATTCCACTTCCAGCTGTAAAATAAATGATTTGATCCATATTAGGAAGAGGAAAATCATCTTTAGGGCATGCAACATTAATATCTCTAAAATCCATGCAAACCCTAATCTTGGTAGCTTCTTTCTTAGTTACAGGAACAACATTAGAAATCCATTCAGCATAGTCAATGGCTTGAATAAAAATGACATCTAGGAGTTTTTGCAACTCACTTTTGACTAGTAGAGCAACCTTAGGATGCATCTTTCTAAGTTTTTGTTTAACTAGTTTTGCATCCGAATGCACTACTAGATGGTGCATAACCATAGAAGGATCTAGACCAAGCATATCTGCATATGTTTAAGCAAATAAATCACTGTATTCTATGAGAAATGTAATGTACTATTTTTGTTTTTCTTAACTTAATTCTTATCTAATATTGACTATGTGAGGATTATCTTCTATACCAATCATTTTCCACTTCAATATTTAGATCCCTTTCAAAATTAGGTGGAGCGGGTGAAACACCCATTTCTTGTAATTCTTCTAAGGTTAACTTGGATAATTCTTCTTGAGGGGTTATAGCATAAATATGAGCTATACGTGGTATAGATCCATCAAAATAAAACCTGTTATGTAAGATTTCTTCAATAAAATATCATGGAAAATATCTCCTTCCACTTGTTCATCTGGTTCAACAATAATTTTTGGATAAGTTATGGATAACATATTACAAGAGAACATCCTACCCATATATTTAAGGTATTCTTATTGATCTAGGTAGTCTTGATATGGGATTAAATGATCATCATCCTTGAATGATAATGGTTGAAATTTCCTAGGAAAAAGGTCTACTCCACATATGGTAGACCATTCTTCTATCTCTAAGGGTTCTTTTATACCATTTTAGAAATATCCTAAACCTTTACCTTTATATCCTAGTTTAAGCATCATAGGTTTTGATTTTTAATATTTATCAAAAAAATAACACCTAGCAAATCCATCATGATCAATTATGATAATCATGGGTCTTATTCTACCCCAATCATATCCCTTATAAATAAATGCACAAAACCCAACATTATATATGCTTCCCATAGGTTGTGGCAAGCCCAATGTTTGAGGAGTATGCGTTAATTGAGTTAAGGTAAGAGAATCTTGCATGGAGAATTTTTCCTCTTCTAATGTTGTGAGAATTGTGGATAAATCGAGTAAATATTCATCTGTAAGAGAATATGAAGTAGAAGGAACATCTTCTATAGTTTTAGATGTTGTAAATATAAATTGTGTAGATGTATATGGAAGAGATGTTTATTTAGATGAAGAAGATGTAGGTTCAAAGGATATGGATGTAGAACTAGATGGAGGTGTAGGAAGTGTAGAATATGGAGGTGTTAAAGATGTAGGTGGTAAATATGGAGATATAATTAATAGAGGTGAAGATGATGATGGTTTCGGTGATATTTTTACATGTTTAGAAGATGCAACTAAATTAGGGTGAGTGGTAGACAAAGCGGGGTAAAATTGAACCCTAATTGGTTCTGCCAAAGCACACATGTCAAATGGTCTAGGATCACCATGAATGGTAACCAATTGATTTTTAAATTTAAATTTAACACATTAGTGCAAGGTGAATGGTACAACTCTCATTGCATTGATCCAAGGATGACCTAAGAGTATGTTGTACGATGCAGGATAATTTACAACAAACGCAGTCGTATCCAAAGTTTTTGGACCAACCTGCAATGGAATTGATATAACTCCACATGTTTCTTGTGTTTCATCATTAAAATATTTTATGATCATATAAGTTCTCTTCATTTCATCACTTCTAAATCCAAATATTTGGTAGAAATGAAAAGTGTAGATATTTAGGGATGAACCATTATCAATTAGAACTCTTTTGACTACTACATCTCCAATCAATGTTGTAATATATAAAGGATTTTATTTATGCATACTATGAAAAGGAATATCTCTGTCTCAGAAGTCAATACAATCTATTTCATGAGGCGTAACAGTATTTATAATAGCCTCAAGTTGTATATCTTGTGGTACCATCATTTTACTCAATGTATGCATCAATTATTCTCTATGTATATAAGAAGTCCTTAAAAGATCCAAGATAAATCCTTGTTGTAATGTTAGCAAGCTGCTCATTAATATCTTAAGGAGGTTTTTGTTGTGCACTTGATGGATTATTCCCTTTTGTAGGAGCTTTTAAAATGAATGGAGCTAATTTATCATTTTGATTTTGATCTCGTGTTCGAGAATTTTGTGCTTGTTGTCTAGTAACAGCTTCGATGGTACCTACAAAATTTTTATGTCCATAATAGATGGACCGAGGTCTAGCATTCACTACTTTCTCATTAGGGATAAATTATTGATAATAAGGTCGTGTTGTGACCCTCCTAGGAAATGGTTCTTTAGGGACCATAAAGTCTATGATAGGGAGAATAGCCTCTAATTCATCTTCAGAGCTATTCAAATTGTTGGAAGTAATATCCAACTCACTTTATGTTTCACTCTCTGTATCATCTAGATATTATATTTTAATGTTATGCATGGGTATGCTTGTGACCATAGATAATGTAGTTCCAAATGATGTTTTTGAATGTTGATTAGGTATAAAACCACTAATAGTTCCAAAATACCTAGTTAGAGGAGTAACATTATGATGTTCTTCCTAATTTACCACTTATTTACCATGCTTAGGTAAAGGATATTGGAAAATGTCCAAGGTCTAATTTGCATTCTGAGTTTTATTTTGTTGTGTATTATTCTGAGCATTATTTTGAACATTCTATTTTGGTGGCAAACTTTCCACCGACATTTTTTTATTATCAATCAAATCTTGTATCATATGTTTCTCATGATCTGAAAGGATATGACAAGAATGTGATCTAGCACACCATTGAATTTTAGGAAGGGGTAAAGCCTTTTCGATAAAAATAGTGGCATGTCAATCCAAAAATTGAATTTATTATGAAAGCAAAGATGTTAAAAATGCTGGAGCTAAAAATAATTTATCCTATGAAACACTCCACATGGGTGGCAAACTTGGTTCCAGTTTGAAATAAAAATAGATATATTCACTTGTGTGTGGAATTTCAGAATCTAAACCAAGCATATTTAAAAGATCACTATCCATTGCCACAGATCAACCACAATTTACACGTAGTCACTAGAGCATAGATATTTTCATTGCTTGATGGTTTTTTTGGCTACAACCAGATCTGGGTGAAATATGAGGACCAACACAAAATGCTATTTACTATGAAATGGGGCACTTTCACCTATCAAAGGATGTTTTTTGGTCTTTCTAATATTGGTGCTACCTTTCAAAGAGCTATGGACATCGCTTTCAGTGAGTTGTTGAATTGAATTATTTTAATTTACCTTGATGACATGACTATTTTATCACATCACAGGTAAGAACATGTCTCTCATCTAAGACAAGTGTTTGAAAAAATTTTGGAATTTGGAATTTTTTTTAACCTAAAGAAATATATTTTCACTCTAAAAGAGGAAAACTTTTGGGACATGTGATTTCACAAGAAGGATTGACGATTGATCCTGTGAGAGCTGAAGTGCTTTTGAAATTACCTCTATCGACTAGTAAGAAATATTTGCAGTCATTATTTGGTTAGATCAACTTCATTAAGAAATTCATTACTGACTTTGCTCAAGTTGTAAATCCAATGACCGAACTTCTAAAGAAAAACGTAGACTTCAAGTGGATAGAAGTAAGAAGACAGACATTCTAGAAAATCAAGGAAAGAATCACCCAAGTGTGAGTACTAATTAATCCAGATTATTCAAAATATTTCATCCTTTATGTAGTAGGAGAATAGGATAATTATGCTACTATACTCACTCAAAAGCAAGATTACAAGGATGGGAAACTGATTGCTTTCCTCAACCAAGTAATTGCACCACACCAAGAGAAATATAATTTCATCGATAAACAAGTGTATGTGGTCATGAAGTCGTTGAAGAAATTTCATCATTTTGTTTCACAGAGTAAGACAATCATCTATGTTATCCATCCATATGTTAGAAATTTCATTATTCAAGGAGAAATGGGTGATAAAAGAGTAGGTTAGGTGTCAAATATTCAAGAATACAATGTGGATATTTGGCCTACTAAGTTGATTCATGGTCGGGCACTCTACCAAGAACAGGCCAAAAGCATAGCTTTTGGATCATTGACCCCGATACAGGATGAGGTTATCAATGAAAGCAACTTTGTGAATCGAACTATAGGTGATCATGATTGGACAGAGGACCTTGTTGAATTCTTTACATTTGGTAAATATCCATCACACCTTGATGCCTCACAGTGGTGAAGGTTCAGATTGTAAGTTCTTAGGTATGCCCTATTGCCAAGTGGGCTATTTTATAAAAATATAGATAGAGTATTCCTCAGGTGTGTGAAAGAGTCAAAAAAGCAAAAAATATTGGAGTTCCACTCTATCTTATCTGGCAGGCATTATGTAGGAAGGCCTATGACCTTGAACATCATCTGATATGGGTATTTTTGGTCTAATATTTTCATAGATGCATACAAGATGATCCAAAGTTACGATAATTATCAGTAATATGTTGGCAGGAATAAGAAGGCATATTTGCCTTTGCATCCGATTTAGGTAGAATCTTCATTTCAGTAGTGGGACCTAGACTTCATTGGAGTTATTGATCCTCATTCCTCCACTAAGCATAAATATATCTTGACAGTGGCTTATTATTTTACCAGGTGGGTAGAGACCATTCCTACCAAAAATGTAGATCAGACTACAGTCATCTCCTTCCTTGAGGGACTGATCACCCATTTTGGTGTTCCAGATGCCATTATAATAGATAACGGGACTCCATTTGTTGGGGCAACGATCATCAAATTTGCAAGAAGATATAGGATTTATCTAAAGAATTCTTCCAATTATTACCCCCAAGGAAACGGTCTAGCTGAATCCACCAACAAAAACTTGCTTCGAATCTTGAAAATAATACTTGGGAATAATAAAAGAAACTGGCACCTATTGTTAAACCAAGCCCTATGTATAGAACACATATTAGTGAAGAAGTCTATAAAAGCCTCTCTTTACTCCCTAGTATATGGAAAAGAGGTAGTTTTACCCACTCATATCAAGCTACCTGTCCTCCAAACATTGTAGTTGTTCAAAAATGAATATGATGAGTTTGATCCTATGAGTGTAAATTTGGCTCAATTTTTGCAGCTAGAAGAGGAGAGAGAAAAGGTATATGAGGCTTTCACTGAACATGCAAAAATGATGCAAATATGGTTTGGTAGAAATACAACCGAATGCAAGTTGCAAGTGGGAGATCTAGTCCTTAAGTGGAACGAGAACAAAGCTAAGCTTGGGAAACACAACAAGTTCGATGCAATTTGGGAAGATCCATTTAAGGTTTCTATAGTAAATTTGGTGAATGTGTATCATCTTTGATATATGGATTGTTGTAATATACCAATTCTAATTAATGGTCTTCATATGAAGGCCTATTTCCAATGATGTGATCAAGAGGTACAAGTGTGTAAATATGTACAATTTTCATTTACAATTATTTATTTCTTTATAAAATATATTAAAAAAAAGGAAGAACTTTTGCCCCTAGGTGGGGGAAAAAACCCCATTCACCTCACTATGGGATGAATGCATATGAAAGACGTTAGGTATTCTGGGTAAAAAATCCAAAAAGAGCTTTCACTCCAAAGGAGGGGAAAAACTCCTGATCACCCCTTGTTGAGGTGAAAGCACATCATGAAAGAGTTTAAGGTGTTAATTGTGTCTCCTGTGCCTTTCTATTGAAGGAAATGGTTCAAATTTCTCTCACCTCAAATTTCAAATCTCCCATTAATTCGCTCCTCACGAAGGCAAAGCAGCGAAAAGTTCTAAAAGCATGGGTGTACGCTCCGAAAAAGAGGGTAGAAAAGCAAAAAATTTCTTAGATCTATTATTAAAAGCTTTGGAAAAAGAAAAAAAAAAACAAAGATTAAATTTTTTAAATTTTTATTTCTTAATATGGCATAAAAATAAAACAAAAAGAGGAAATCAAAAATCTCCAATTGAAAAAATCTTTACAAGGTGCTTTTCTAAAAATAGGGTGAAAAAGAAAGGCAAGGAATTGTTTTAAAAGGACAAATTTTGTTGTGAATTAAATCAAATAGATTGAAGGTATTTCAGGAGTGAAAGAAGAACAAATCAAGTGTGCCACTAGATTGCTTTCGCCCCTCCATTATTTTTTTGGGCATGATAAGTTTTTTTTCTAGAGCGCCCACTCAAAGAAATTTCACCCCTGACATGTGGTGAGTTTTGAAATGTGTTCATGGAAGTTATGATGCATTTTCGGAACATTTAATTTAAAACCTGCACCTAGATTTGCATTGGGAAGCATTTTTACATTCCCAAGGATCGAAATACTGTAAAGTCAAAAGCAAGAATGTCCATTGGTTTGCAGATGGTAGATTTATTTTTTTGAAGTATTTTTAGCATTCAAGGTATGTTTTTCGAAGGTGTAATATTGCAATAAGGGCACACTTTTCAAAAAAGATCTTGTGGTGAATAACATTTAATTTTTGTTAGAGAAATAGGAATAGTGTTAGTTGAGTGAAATGAGGCACGTGATCTCCCAAAAACCCCAAGATAAAGTGCAATATTTACTCCAGTGATTGAGAGATCCATCTATAAATAGAGCATAGGTAAACTTGCTCAAAGATTAAAATTTTAAATTTTCTACTGGTGCATTTTTTGAGCTTTTGGTTGCAAAAGTTGTAGAATGCCTTCAGGATTGCTGGATTTCTAGAATCAACATAATGGGTAAGAAAATAAAAGAAGTGAAAGAGACCACAGAGCTCAAATAGTCAAAAAAGAGGGTAGAAGAAGGGACAAAATCCAAAAAAGCCCACAAAAATGAAAACATAGATTTGGACCCGTACTCTGACACCATGGCAAATATTGGAAACTATTTAATTACCAATAAGGGTGTGGTGAAGCTTCAGTAGGATGTGGATTTCACAGTAAATCCAAGGATTGATGTTGGAGAGCCTCTAACTATATCATTTTATGCATAGTTATTTTGGTATATGTGTACACCCGTACACCCTTGCTCGGAGATAGTGAAATTGATTGCCAAATTTTATAACCCAACTACCAAGGTGGTTCATAATGCGAGTGTGAATGTACTTTTCTCTATCTCCACTGATGAAGTGAGGGAAGCATTTGCTTGTGGTTTAAAACCCCCCTCTGACTTGATTTTCAATAATTTTCATATTAATGAGCAAGAAGAGAGATATGTGTCTATAGTGACGATGTGTTAGTTTATGGAGACACAATTGATTAAGGAGCTGTAGCTAGGCCAGCTACCAAATCTACCAAAATTATTATCCAAATTCAAAAGCCTAGATTTATTTTTGATATTGGTGTGGGTTGCTGGTCTTTCAATGAATTCCATGGTTCACAAGTGGTAGGTGGAGCTGGCGTAATGTATATCCCAGGTGGATTTTTACGTTCCAATGGCCATGAGAAAGGGGAAAAATCTAATTTATTTTGATTGGGCCAATTTCATATATCAAAAAATGCATATTCAGCTAGAGAAAATGAATACTAGAGAGGTGACCTCATTCAAGCATACTTCCTTCCTTGTATGGTATTTATTCTTTCACTTACATCATCATTTTTCATTTATTGCAATTAAGCAAGTTGATGAGGAGAATAATTTCTTACCAGTTCATATGTGGACTCTCGCTCTATCAAGGAGAGATTCATTCTATAGTTTTAACCACTTACTTTTAGGGCCCACAATTGAGTTTATTTATGGTAATAGTGAAAGAGTGTCATAGGCAATGAAGGAGGCGATCGTCATAGCTAAGAAGGGTGACGTATTTTTGCTAACTCAAGGTATGGTTGTGAGAATTTATGGCTTCACGGGTAAGCCATTCTTGCTTCCATATTTTACCATCAAGCATGTTTTTTCCACGAAGGTGTTGCACCATATGAATTATACTAATTATTTTTATGAAGTAGGACATGGAAAAATAATGACTTGCACCATGCCCTTCAAATTCAGTAGCATAGAGGTGAGCCAGGTTGGCCAAAAAAATTTGCTCATAGAGGCACTTCAAGACCTGGGTCTGATAGAACTACCGCAATGATGGAGATATGACCCATTGGGTAAATTTTTAGAAATAATCAAGGGCAATAGTTTTCATTGTTTCCCATGACTAGATATTCGGTAAAATCACAACAATTTTGATGGGCACAATTTGGAGTGGCATGAATTCTACAAGCAAGAGGTCGAATATAACCCCATTGTGTATAGAGATCAAATTCCTCCACTAGGACTATTTGGCTAGATGAAAGAACAATTGCCTATGTGGTCTGAAGAGAAGATAATGAATTAGTGGATTATGCAGGTCCATAGGGGAAAAATCACATCGCCTTATGGGTTGAATATGGATGAGGTATTTTTGGAGGTGTATGATGAATTTGTTAACATCTATCAACCCATCGCTTTGACCAAGATCTTGCCTCAAATTTTTCAAAAGTCTGATAGTGAAGGAAGTGTGGCTAAATAAGAGCACCCGATAGCTAAGGAGGAAACACATGAGGAAGAAGAGTAGCAATACATATTTAAAAGGAGGTCGTAATAGGCGAAACAAAATATAGATGAGATGCCTTTTTTGGAGAAGCAAACTATTGGAGAGGCACTTCCATTTATGAAGGCTGCAAAGAGGCCAAGGATTGGTGCTATTTCTTCATCTACTATTAAAATTTTGGCTATTGCAGTTTTCACGATTGCAATTGCTCCAATAACTACTAATTTGCAAATGCAAGTGTCATTTGCTCTGGTTAGCATTGCCCAAGTTTTTTGATTAATTCACAAGAAGTTTATGGACCAGTAGGTATAAATCCTAGACCTTGAGGTGGGAACAAAGTATCAACAAGAAGAACCTATTACACAATCACTTCCATCATTGGGTCACACGATGCCCATACTCAAAGGTATGTCTCCCTTTCCCTCTTCTTCTACTCTATAGCAAGTAGTGGCTATCATTTCATTTCCCTAATTTCCTACTTCTTTTGCTCCTCCATTTGGTATTCCTTCCATGTCCATTTTTCTCCATTCTTTCCATCTGCAATTCACTACTAGTCCTCTCCCCATCTCTTCAGCCTCAATTTCTTTTAGTTCGTATGCGTCGAGTCCGAATCCATTTTTACATCCTTCACCTTCCATTTCTATCACTACTTCCACTATAGCTATAAGTATGCAAGCTCCTCCAAGAGTGAGCATAACTATAGCCAAACTTGGTACCTCCATTCATTTTTCTATTTTGGTCCCCCTCTCATTTCCATCTTCTCTTCTTCCTTTCAGCCAAACCATGTGTATATTTTGGTTCCTTTCACACCATTTTTGGAGATGCATTTGCTGCTCGAATTCGAGGTGATGCCCAAGTAGCCCGATGTGAAAAATATTAATCGTGCTCATATCAGTTCGTCATAGTGGTTTAAGATCCATAGGATAAAAGAAGCACTTTCTCCAACTAGGCCACTCAAAAATGTCACCTTCGATCCAGTTGCCATAGAGGCTCACACTACTAAGATAATTCCCCTAGTCCAAAAACCATGAGGAGAGATGATGTCAAGCGATTACGCTTATGATACCATGATGGAGGATCAGATGAATAATGATACTACTAAGAAAAATGGGAATATATAGATTGATATGAGCTCAATCTATTTGCACAACGAATATTATAGAAAAAAATTGTCAAACTTGAGGATGCCTTGGTAGCAAGTAGAGCGCAACAGGAGAAGATGGTGGTAAAAGTTGAGAAATGGCATCAACAAGTAGGGGCTCATCAAAAGGTGAAATATGCAGCATAGTAGTAGGTGCAGTCATTGAAGGTGCAACTTGAGTCCATACATAATCAGTTGGAAGAGAAGACCACATAAGTTACAGGCTTCTCTCAAAAAATAGTTAAAGAGGCTCACCTTCGGTTGGCTCTGAGTTGTGAGAATTTGGTGGCAAAAGAAGTTCATATTTTGTAGTATCTCTATGAGGCTCGAATACAGATTCAATTGAGCTAGCAAGTAATAGATGGTATTGAGGAGATGTTGGAGCCTCATTTGGAGATGGCTATGAAAATTCAAGCCCTAGCTTAGTCCAATATATGCATTCACCCCATGAGTGATATGGACCAAGCCTGGTCTAATTCCAAGGTGACATTATGCAGCTACTTCTAGAGGTTGTATATTGTGAGAGAAGTTAGAAAGCTCCTTAATACTATAAAGCAGGAGCATACTATTTCAATGATCAATTTTTATGCCCTCGCTGATATGGGATTTCCATATTTATTGATAAATGGAGCGAGTCATTGCCAAAGGAAAAATTGGAAATGACCTGGAAGAATTTTGTGGAGGACACATTATAAATTGACAAGTGGGAGGAACCAATTACATAGGAACAAGTTGTGCTTCTTATGAATATGTTCACCCATAAAGAGTTGTCCTTATTTGAGTTGGCCCAATGAGCTAAGCACCTTAGCCTAGAAGATACTAAGAATCTACGGTATATTTATGAATCACTTAGTGTTCCTTTCTTGTTCACCACACACGCTTGGGCCGAGGAAATTATAGTTTATGAAATCACCATTGAAATTTTGAAGGAGCAAAAGGAGTAGGCCACAATAGAACAAGCAGCAGTGAAGAAAGCAACAACATCACAGATAGCAACAGAACATGAGGTGGCTGAGAAGGTAGCAATTGAGCAGGCACAGAAAATAACATCCAAATCAAAATTTCTAGCCAAGGTAGCCTATAAGAAGGACCACTGAATATCCCAATGGATAAAGGCCTAGGATCACTTGCATCCATGCAAGCTGGATACCCCGTGAACCACCAAAAATATTGGAAATTTTGATATTATGCCACATTGAAATTTTTGATGGAATTTTGTTGAATAATTTTTGATTGTAAAAGTGGCATAAATATATTAATACTATGTTGCAGTATTTTGGCTAGTATAATGTGTTACAGTATTTTTATGTGTTAATTTTCCTTCTAATATTCATGAATTAAAACCTTGGGAATAATGGGTGTGGCAATACAAACTATTTGAGAAGCTATGAAAATAAGTGAATGTCACTTGAGGACGTCAAAAGGAAACAGTGCTTAAAGATTCAAAGGAAAATAAAAGGATATAAAACACTCTTCACCTGAATGAAGAGTGAAAACCCTTATCTTTCTTCCCTGGAGTAGAGACGTCATTATTTTTGAAAAAATCTTATTGTTGAGAAAAGGTAGGAGCAAAAGTGAGTTCACCCCAAAAATTAGGTAACAAACTCATTCACCTCACTTTGGGGTGAATGTAGAAATTTTTAAAATGAATTTCACCCCAAGTGAGGGGTGAAATTCCCTTTCGCCACTCCTAGGGATTAAAACACATTTCAAGTGGTTAATTTTGAAGTGGAGCCAAGGTCAAAGCACGATGGCATTTTGAATAAGTGTGTTCACCCCAAAGTTAGGGCAAAAGTATCATTTGCCCTACTTTGGGATGAACGTCCTCAAGTTTTAAAAGATGATGTGCCTAGTTTGTGGATTGACTATTCAAAATGAATTGCACCTTAGGTGAGGGGCAAAAGTCCCTTTTGCCCCTCCCTGGGGTGAAATCCCAGTAATAGGAAGTTTGGGTGAATGCATATGTAAAACATAAGATGTGGACCCCACCTTAGCATTACATTGAGAGAAGTAAAGGTAGTGGCACTTTCATCCCAGGTGAAGGTAAAAAGTCCCATTCAACCCTCTCAGGGGTGAATATACATAAAAAGGTCCCACAAATGCATTAATAATTTTCTATCTACACTTTGGGAAGATTTTAAAAGGTGGGCATTGAAAAAGTTAAAGTTACGATCGCCCAAAGTAAAGGGCAACAATACCTTTTGCCTCTTTTGGAGGTGAACGCATATTTCAAGAAGGAAGACATCTCATAAGAAGGACTTTCTCCTTGGGAGAAATTAAAAGCCCTGAATTGCTTCTTTCAAAGGTGAAGTTATAAGAAGATTATCCAAAGCGTCAAGTGTAAAATTGAAGGAGTATAACAAGTTGTTTCTACCCAAGTTGTCCCTGAGTTGACTACTTTCCAAGACAAGAAGATAATGTAGTGCAAAGAATTCAAAATTGAGTAAGGTGAGGGGTTGTGCATGGAGCACAATGACATGAGAATTATGAGCAACAATGAAAGGTGCAATTCAGAACTACAAAATGAATGAAGTTATGAATGTTGTCACTTTGAATGTGCCCTCTCCACCAAGAGACGTGACTAAGAAGGAAATGATGGAAGTTAAATGAAACGCCTTCACTCATCACTTTATTTTGGGTAAATTTGATTTTAAGCATCAATGAATATTATTATAAGGCACTATGATCAGATGAATGATGAGTATTTAATTATGGGGATGAAAAGTAACTAAAATTAATGATTGCATGCTAAAATAGTTGCAACATTAAAATCACAGAGTAATCTTCATGAGGTCTAAGATATTATGAATAGGGGTAAATTTTTGAGGTGCAATGGATGTACCAAGTCATCAACCATCTTTATAGTTTTCCATGCATCGACACCTGAATATGTCGATTTCATAGGGATTTTCCCTTAAAAGTTGGATCGTTGTCTCAAAAGGTGGATTTTCAAGATTTCCAAGAAGGAATTTCCTCACCAAGGTTCTTGATCTGTAAACATTTTATATTTTGTGTATTAAATATACAGAGGCAAAAAAATATATAAATACTAGACATTTTCAATGTAAAAAGGATAGACACTACAAAAAAACTATCCAAGTTTTATGTGTAAATAGAAGAAATTTGGCTTTCAATTTTGCAAACAGTCCTTATGTGTGATTTTTTCTATTTAAGCATTTCTATTTTATATTCATGTCTGTTATACACTACTAAGTTCAAATTTTGCATCTAGATTTGGGCACTACTAGTGAGAGTGTGAAACTGGAATGTGATTTTGGAAGTTATATCCAATAAACAATAAGTGGATTCTCTCGCCTCATTTTTATTGTATGTTGCTATAACACTTGGTTGGAATTCCTATTGCTAGTCTGTCCCCAATCCTACATCTTCTGGCCTATGGCTATATTTCCCATTTCTTTCTATTATTTACATCTCTTTACTACAAATATAGTCTTAAAATGATGTAGGATTAGTAAGGGAGCCAACCCTCTCTAGAGATTGTCACGAAGGACATTTCTTTCCTTTGGCCTTTCAATGTTGGTTGTGTCTAAGGTACATAAATGTATGTTTTTATTTTAGGTATATATTTGACCAACAATTTTTGGCATGCCTGGTGGGATCTTCAAAGGTTCCACTTTCAATAGTATTGGGGTTTTATGTTCACATTCGTATTGTTAAGTTAAAACATCTAGCAACTCAGCTATACACAGAATCCTCTGAATATAAAGGTAGTGAAAGTTATACTTCATCATCACAAGATCAAAGGCCAAAAATTTTGAAGACCCCATTGATTTCTACAAACTCAACACCCAAAGATTAGGAGAACACCCTAGATTGATAGTTCATATTCATAGTTCATTGGTGTGTTTTCCATTCCTTCAAGTCTAGCTAGTATTGTTACTAGCGTCCTACCTCCTCAATCTCACACACTAGTTCATATGGATCAAAATCCACCACCACAACAACCATATCCACCAAGGAATTTACCATCTTGGAATATATTAGGAGCTTTGAATTTACAAGTATAAAAACCAGTCCCTCAAGCAGCATTGAAGGCTTTGCCTACCTATGACGGTACTGGTAAAACTACTTATCAGCATATTTAATATGTGGCCTCTTTGGCAATAATCCACGACATTATAGATGGAGATATTATGGTAAGGTTATTGGTGTTGTCACTCGAAGGGAATTTGTTGTATTGGTATTGATCTTTGACACCTACTACTATTACCACATGGGACCAGTTCATGAAATTTCTGATCAAGAAATTTCATGAGCAAGCCAATCCTTTCTCTTTACTACATCAATTCATGAATTTCCAAAGACATCTATAGGAGGAGATAGTGGACTTCAATGTGAGGTTCACCCAAATTTTGTAGAGAATTCCTTATGGCCTTCGGCCCATGTGTGAGCAACTTACATTTTACTATCTCAAAGCCTTTAACACATGTATTGGTATGGTTGTCTAACAAGCTAATGTATATATTTTCCTAGATTTTTACATGTAGGTGCAGAAGACCGAGGCATATTTGATTGCCATAGGTAAGTTTCCTTCGAAGGTAACCATACCCATTCTTCCTTATCTTCCATAGAATTTGTATTCAAGTACATTTTCATAGCCTATGCCTTCTATGTACTCTATTCCCTCATTGAGTTTAGATCCACCTCATTTGCTCCACTTCCAGTTCCACAACTCCTCACTATAAGTATTTTGCAATTGCCTACACCAATCATTCCATAGTTTCTAGCCCCAATTCCATTCCCAATGTTACTAGCACCAACCATTCCATTGTCGTTTCTTGCTCTAACAACACCTTTGCATTTTCTAGCACATCTTGCACCCTCAAATCCTTATCCTTACATGAAATTATTACAATAAATGCAATCTATTAATTTGGCCATAAGGACAATATCAAATGAAATCACTACAGTTAAGAAAAAATAAGCTAAAGTAAATTTTTGGTCAAGAATATTTCACACACCATCGATTACTAGAGAGCAACCGACTACTAGCAAAGGTGCTGAAAGAAATATAATAGTGTTGACAAATGAGGAAGCTAGCACATCAGAGAGGGCATATTGGTGTTCCATATATAATGATCCTCATGGAGAAGACACGTGCATGGTTCATTTGAATTATGTGCAGATATTAGTAAAAAGTTATCCTGGTGGACAAATCAATATGATAACAAAAATTGATCACAACTTTATGGTCCCATCCTTGGAGCAAGTTTCAGCTCTTACGAGGACTGGGAAGAAGCTGATGAATTTTGATCCAGTGGAAATGGATCCTCTAAAATTTCCTACTGAACAAAAGGTACAAAATTAAAAGGTACAACTATAAGTGAAAGAACCTGGTGCAATAATAATTAAACAAGATTCTATCTTGATGAAATATCTATTACCTAAACAAGATCAAGAGAAGTTGCAGATGAAGACATCAACTTCACAGCCCACAGCTACTTGAGTACAAACTAAGTCAAAATAACAAGCCAAAGACTACCTCAAGTAACCATCATTAACTAAGTGGTAGAGGGTAGAAGCCAGTCAACAATATCAAAATAAATATAAGTCGGATAGTGAAGAAAAGATCTCTGGGGCTTCAAATTATAACATTTTGGATGAAATGAAGAAGACCCCTACAAAGGTGATTTTATATGATACGCTATAGTTACCTGGGTAGGTTGATCTATTGCAGGAGTCTCTCAAGTCTACAAAATATCAAGAAGAAAAGACTTTCCCAAATAGTGTTGGTACAAACGCTTCTGAATTCTACCACTGGTAAAAATAGACCACCCCCATTCTATTTGTCTCTCATAATGGAAGGGTGGATCATGCATAATTGTATGATTGAATCCAGTACTAAGACTAATGTCATGCCAAAGGTAGTATGTGAAGTAATGGGAATGGAGTATACAAGGATATATCCAGGCATCTTGCAATTGGTTGGGACCCTAGTCAAAATGGTGGGAATAATTAAGGCTATTCCCATGACACCCAAGATAGTGAGGGTAATTTTTAGACCTTTGGTGCTAATTTAGGACATCCTAGCTTCCCTTGGTTCTAATTTCATCTCCTGTAGACATCCTAGCTTCCCTTGGTGCTAATTTCATCTCCTGTAGAAATTAGCTTCACTGTCTTTCATCTTGCAGACATCCTAGCTTCCCTTGGTGCTAATTTCTCTCCTGTAGAGCAAGTGGTCAGGACACCCAAGACAGTGAGGGTAATTTTTAGACCTTTGGTCCCTGATAAAAAAATTTATTGGCAAGTGTTCAAAAATTATGAACAAATAATCAATTTTCTGATCAAGGAAGCAACAAGTGTAGAGGAAAGAATACTGGTCAAATAGGATATGAAAGGAATGATTCAACTAAAGAATAATCACATTCCTAGGAGATTGATTTCTCTTGAGAGCTTATTCGATAAAAATTATAGGGTAGAGAAACATAATATCAAGGTGGATGTAAAATAATACAAGAAAATGCAGCTAGAACCTTAAAATGTTATCAAAGTAAAAATAGACTATACGACAGAGGATCTTGAAGATATTAAAAAATTGTGTTATGAGTTTCTAGACATCATTGCTTGGATCTATCATGATATAAAAGGATATGACAAGAATGTGATCCAACACACCATTGAATTACAGGAAGGGGTAAAGCATTTTTTATAGAAGTAGCAGTCTGCCAATCCAAAAATTGAAGTTCTTATGAAAGCAGAGCTACTAAAAATGTTGGAGGCAAAAAAAAATTATCCTATCAAACACTCCACATGGGTGGTGAACTTGTATCTAGTTCAAAAGAAAAATGGAGATATTCACCTAATTGTGGACTTTCATAATTTGAATCAAGCATCTTTGAAATATCACTATCCATTACCACAAATCGACCATATTTTGTATGTAGTCGCTGGAGCATATATATTTTCATTGCTTGATGGTTTTTGGGGTTGCAACCAAATCTAGGTGAAATATGAGGACTAGCACAAAATGGCATTTACTATGAAATGGGGCAATTTCACCTATCATAGGATGTTTTTTGGTATTTCTAATGCTAGAACTACCTTTCAGAGAGCTATGGACATCACTTTCTATGAGTTGTTGAATCGGATTATTGTAATTTACATTGACAACATGACTATTTTCTCACATTGCAAGGAAGAGCACACCTCTCATCTAAGACAAGTGTTCAAAAAATATAAAGAATTTAGAATTTCCATTAACTTGAAGAAATCCATTTTTTCTTTTAAAGAGGGAAAATTTTTGGGACATGTGATTTCACAAGAAGGATTGGTGATTGATCTTGTGAGAGCTGAAGCACTTTTGAAATTGTCTCTATCATCTAGTAAGAAATATCTGTAGTCATTCTTTGTTCAAATCAACTTCATTCTAAAATTCATTGCTGACTTCACTCAGGTTGTAAAGGCAATGATTGAAGTTATAAAGAAAAACATAAACTTCAAGTTGACAGAAGTAAGAAGATAAGCATTTTGGGAAATCAAGGAAAGAATCACCCAAGTGCGAGTACTGATTAATTCAAATTATTCAAAATATTTCATCCTTTATGTAGTAGGATAACATGAGATTTATGCTACTATACTCACTCAAAAGCAATATGATGGGGATCAGAAACCAATTTCTTTCCTTAACCAAGTAATTGCGCCACACCAAGAGAAATACAATTTCATTGAGAAACATGTGTATGCGGTCATGAATTCACTAAAGGAATTTTTTCACTTTGTTTCACAGAGTAAGACAATCATCTATGTTATCCATATAGATGTCAAAAATCTCATTATTCAAGGAGAAATGGGTTATAAAAGAGTAGGTTGGGTGTTAAATATCCAAGAATACGATGTGGAGATTCAACCTACTAATTTGGTTCATGGTCAGGCACTCTACCAATAATTGGCCAAAAGCACAGCTTTTGGATCACTGATCCTGGTACAGGATGAGGTTATCAACAAAAGCAACTTGGCAAATCAAACTATAGGTGATCATGATTGGACATATGACCTTGTTGAATTCTTTACATCTAGGAAATTTCCATCACACCTTGATGCCTCACAGTGGCAAATGTTTAGACTGTAGGTGCTTAGGTATGTCTTCTTGAAGAGTGGGCTATTTTATAAAAACATATATGAAGTACTCCTCAAGTGTGTGAAAGAGTTAGAAAAGCACAAAATCTTGGAGGAGTTCCACTTTGGATTATCCGACGAGCATTATGCAAGAAAACCTATGGCCTTGAAAATCATTCGAGTTGGGTATTTTTAGGCTACACTTTTTGCATATGCACACAAGGTGAGCCAAAGTTGCAATAATTGTTAGCAATATATTGGTAGGAATAAGAAGTTGTCTTTACCTTTGCACCCGATTCAAGACGAAGCTCCATTTTAGCAATGGGGCTTGGACTTCATTGGAATTATTGATCCTCATTCCTCTTTCAAGCATAAATATATCTTGATAGCAATTTATTATTTTACCAGGTGGACAGAGGCCATTTCGACCAAAAAAGTAGATCAAACTATAGTCATATCCTTTCTTGAGGGACTGATTACCCATTTCGGTGTTCTAGATGCCATTGTAATAGAGAATGAAAATCCATTTATTGGGGTTAATATCATAGAATTTGTAAGAAAATATGGGATTTATCTAAAGTCTTCTTCCAATTATTACCCCCAAGGAAACGGTTTGGCCGAATCCACCCAAAAAAACTTGCTTTGAATCTTGAAAAGGATACTTGGGAACAATAAAAGAAACTGACACCTATTGTTAAACCAATCCCTATGGACATACCACATATGAGTGAATAAGTCTATCAAAGCCTCTCCTTACTCCCTGGTATATGGAAAAGAGGTAGTGTTACCCACTCATATTGAGCTACCTATCCTCCAAACATTGCAGTTGTTCAAAGATGAAAATGATGAGTTTGATCCTATGAGTGCAAGGTTGGCTCAATTGCTACAGTTGGAAGATGAGAGAGAAAAGTCACATGAGGATTTTACCAAACATGCAAAATTGATGCAAAGATGGTTTGGTAAAAATACAATGAAACACAAGTTTCAAGTGGGAGATCTAATCCTCAAGTGGAACGAGAACAAATATAAGCCTGGAAAATACCACAAGTTCGATGCAATCTAGGAAGGTCCATTTCATTTTTCTATAGTAAATTTGATGAATGCATATAATCTTTGGGATTTGGACGGTTGGGATTTATTGATTCCAGTTAACGGTCTTCATCTAAAGGCTTTTTTCTAATGATGTGATAAAGATGTACGAGTGTGTAAATATGTACAAATTTTATTTACAAGTATTTTATTACTTTATATATATATAAAAAAAATGAAGTGCTTTGGCCCCCAAGAGGGGAAAAAATCCCATTTGCCTCACTATGGGGCGAATGCATATGAAATATGTCATGTTTTTTGGGTAAAAAATCCAAAAAGAGCTTTCACCCCAAAGGATGGGCGAAAATCCTGATCACCCCTTGTTGAGGTGAAAGCACATCATGAAATATTTTAAGGTGATAATTGTGGCTCCTGTGCATTTCTATTGAAGAAAATGGTTCAAAGTTCTCTCGCCTAGAATTTAAAATCTCCCATTCATTAGCTCCTCATGAATACAAAGCAACAAAAAGTTCTAAAAGCATGGGGATGCACTCCAAAAAAAGGGGAAAGAAAAGCAAGAGTTTTCATAGCTCTATTATTAAAAGCTTTGGAAAAAGAAAAAAGCAAAGATTAAAGTTTTTTAAATTTGATTTTCTTTTTTAATATGGCATGAAAATAAAAAAAAAAAAGAGAAAATAAAAAAGCTCTAGTTGAAATAATCTTTAAAAGGTACTTTTCTAAAAATGGGGCAAAAAATAAAGACAAGGAATTGTTTTAAAAGGATGGAGTTTATCGTGAATTCAATCAAATAGATTGAAGGCATTTCGGGAGTGAAAGAAGAACATATCAAGTGCGCCACCGGATTGCTTTTGCCCCTCCATTGTTTTTTGGGCATGTGACATTTTTTTTGGAGTGCCCACTCAAAGCAATTTCACCCTCGACACGTGGTGAGTTTCGAAAAGTGTTCATGGAAATTAAAATGCATTTTTGGAATATTTAATTTAAAATGTGTGCTCAGATTTGCATTGGGAAGCATTTTTGCATTCCCAAGGACTGAAATCCCATAAAGTCAAAAGCAAGGATGCCCATTGGTCTACATATGACAATGTATCTATAGTGACAATGTGCCAGTTCATGGAGACACAATTTATTAAGGAGCCGTAGCTACGACAACTACCAAATTTACCAAAATAATTGTCCAAATTCAAAAGCCTAGATTTATTTTTGATGCTAGAACTGGTTGCTGGCATTTCGGTGAATTTCATGGTTCATAAGTGGCAGGTGGCACTGGCGCAATGTATATCCCAAGTGGAGTTTCATGCTCCAATAGCCATGAGAAAGAGGACATAGCTGATTTATTTTGATTGGGTTGATTTCATATATCAAAAAATAAAATTTTAACTTGAGAAAATGAATATCGGAGAGGCAACCTCATTCAAGCATACTTTCTTCCTTGTCTGGTATTTATTCTTTCACTTACAACAAAATTTTTCATTTATTGCAATTAATCAAGTTGATGAGGAGAATGAGCTCTTGCTAGTTTTTATGTGGACTCCCACTTTGTCAAGGAGGGAGTCATTCTATTGTTTTAACCACTTATTTTTGGGGCCCGTAATTGAGTTTATTTGTGGTAAGAGTGAAAGAGTACTATGAGAAATAAAGTAGGTGGCCATCACAGCTGAGAAGGGTGACATATTTTTCCTAACTCAAGGTATGGTTGTGAGAATTTATGGCTTCATGAGAAAGCCATTATTGCTTCCATATTTCACCACTGAGCATGTTTTTTCCATGTAGGTGGTGCACCAGATGGATTATACTAATGATGTTTATGGAGTAGGGCATGGCAAAAGAATGACTTACACCATACCCTTCAAATTTGATAGCATATAGGTGAGCCAGGTTGGCTACTACAGGTTGTTCATAGAGGCACTTCAAAACCTGGGTCTAATAGAACTACCGCAATGATGGAGATATGACCCATTGGGTAAATTTTTAGAAATAATCAAGGCCAAGCATTTTCATTGCTACCCACAACTAGATATTCATGAAAAGAACAAAAATTTTGATGGGCATGATTTGGAGAGGTACGTCAAACACATGATGTCACTTCTACCGTGGCATGACTTCTACAAGAAAGAGGCTGAATATAACCCTACCGTGCACAAGGATCAGATTCCTCTGCCAAGACTATTTAGCCAAATGAAAGAAGAATTGCCCATATGGTTCAAAAAGAAGATCATGAATTGGTGGATTATACGGGTCCACAGGGGAAAATCACATCGCCTTATGGGTTGAATATGGATGAGGTATTTTTAGAGGTATATGATAAATTTGTTAACATATATCAAACCATCGCTTTCACCAAGATCTTACCTCAAAGTTTTCAAAAGTCTGACAGTGAAGGAAGTGTGGCTAAAGAAGAGCACCCGATAGCTAAGGAGGTGACACACAAGGAAGAAGAGTAGTAGTACATCTTTAAAAGGAGGTCACAATGGGTGAAATAAAATATAGATGAGGCACCTTTGTTGGAGAAGCAAACGGTTGGAGAGGCACTTCCATTTTTGAAGGCTAAAAAGAGGCTAAGGACTAATGCTATTTCTTCATCTACTATTGCAGTTTTAGTTGTTGTAGTTTCCATGGTTGTAGTTGCTGCAACAACTGCTAATCTACCTTTGTTGGTGTTAGTTTATTTGGTTAGCACTGCCCAAGTGTTTCAATTAATTCACAAGTAGCCATTGGACTAGCAGGTGGAAATCATAGACCTTGAGGTGGGAGTAGAGTATCAACAATAAGAACCTATTACACAGTCACTTCCATCAATGGGTCACATGGTGCTCACATGTGAAGTTACTTCTCCCCTTCCCTCTTCTTCTACTTCAAAGCAAGTAGTGGCTATAAGTTCATTTCCATAATTCTCTACTTCTTTTGCTCCTCCATTTGGTATACCTTCTATGTCCATTTCTCTCCCTTCTTCCCATCTGCAAGTCACTACTACTCCTTCTTCTCTTCCCCCATATTTGGCCTCCCTTTATTTTAGTTCGTATGTGTTAGGTCCGAACCCATTTTTGCATCCTTCACCTTTCATTTCTATCATTACTTCCACTATAGTTGTAAGCATGCAAGCTCCTCCAAGAGTGAGCATAACTGCAGCTACACCTGGCACCTCTATTCATTCTACTATTTTGATCCCCCCTCTCATTTTCTTCTCCTCTTCTTCATTTAATTCAAACATGCGTATATCCTAGTTCCTTTCATTCAATTTTTGGATATGCAGGTGCTTCTTGAAGCTAAGGTGATGCCCAAGCAACCCAATGCGGAAAATATTAATCATGCTCATCTCAGTTCATCATAGTGGTTGAAGAGTTGTAGGATAAAAGAAGCACTTTCTCCAGCTAGGCCACTCAAGAAATTCATCTTTGATCTAGTTTCCGTGGAGGCTCACACTATTAAGATAATTCCCCTGGTCCAAAAACCATGAGGAGAAATGACACCGAGTGATTACGCTTATGATACCATGATAGAGGACCTAACAAAGATTTATCCTACTAAGAAAATGAGGAATATACAGGTTGATATGAGCTTAGTCTATTTTCACGATGAGTATTATAGAAAAAAATTCCAAACTTGAGGATGTCTTGGTAGCAAGTAGAGCACAACAAGAGAAGATGATAGCAGAAGTTGAGCAATGGCATAAAAAATTAGGGGCTCATCAAAAGGTGAAATATGTAGTGGAGCAACAGGTGTAGTCATTGAAGGCATAGCTTGAGTCCATATAGAATTAAATGGCGGAGAAGGCCACACAAGCTATAGGCTTCTATCAAAAAATAGTAAAAGAGGCTTGCCTTCGGTTGGCTCAAAGTTGTGAGAAGTTGATGGTAAGATCAGTTTAGGTTTTGTAGTATCTCTACAAGGCTTGAATATAGATTTAGTTGAGCCAAAAATTAATAGATGGTATTGAGGAGATGTTGGAGCCTCATTTGGAGATGGCTGTGAAAATTCAAGCCCTGGATCAGTCCAATGTACGCATTCATCCTATGAGTGAGATGGATTGAGCCTGGTCTACTACCAAGGTGACACTGCATGGCTACTTCTAGAGGTTGGATTTGGTGAGAGAGGGTAGAAAGATCCTTAATACCATAGAGCAAGAGCATACTATTTCAATGATCCATTTTGATGCCCTCACTGGTATGGGATTTCTAGATTTTATTGATGAATGGGGTGAGCCACTACCAAAGGAACAATTGGAAGTGGCCTAGAATAATTTTATGGAGGACACATTAAAAATTGACAAGTGGGAGGAGCCAATTATAGAGGAACAAGTGTTGTTGCTTATGAAAAAGTTCACCCACATGGGTTTATCCTTGTTCGAGTTGCCCTAATGAGCTAAGCACATTAGCCTGGAGGATACCAAGAATCTATAGTATATTTGCGAATTGCTTAGAGTTCCTTGCTTGTTAACCACACACGCTTAGGTCGAGGTAGTTACAATTTATAAAATCACCTATGAAAGTTTGAAGGAGTAGGAGGAGCAGGCCGTAGTAGAACAAGCAGTAGCGAAGCAAGCATCAACAACATGGATAACAGGAGAACAAGATATGGTTAAGAAGGTAGCAGTTGAGCAAGTGCAAAAAAGGACATCCAAATAAAAAGCACCAACCAATGCAGCCAGTAAGAAGGACCACTGAAGAGCCCAATGGATAAAGGCCTGGGATCACTTATATCCATGTGATCTGGATACCCCGTGAGCCACCAAAAATATTGGCAATTTTGATACTATACCACATTGAAATTTCTGATGAAATTATGTTGAATAATTTTTATTATAAAAGTGGCATAAGTATACTAATAATATGTTGTAGTATTTCAGCTAGTATAATTTTTTACAGTATTTTTATGTATTAATTTTCCTTCTAATATTCATGAATTAAAATCTTGGGAATAATGGGTGTGGCAAGACAAACTATTTGAGAAGCTATGAAAAATCAGTGAATGTCACTTGAGGACATCAAAAGGAAATAGTGCTTAAAGATTCAAAGGAAAATAAAAGGATATAACAACATTTTTTCCCGAATGAAGAGTGAAAAACCCTTATATTTCTTTCCTAGAGTAGAGACGTTATTTTTGAAAAAATCATGTTGCTGAGCAAAGGGAGGAGCAAAAGTGTATTCATCCCAAAAATGGGGTGAAAAATTGGTTAGCCTCAATTTGGGGAAAATGTAGAAATCAAAAGAATGACAAGTTTGAAAATGACTTTCACCCCAAATGAGGGGTGAAAGTACCTTTCACCCCTCCTAGGGGTGAAAACATATTTTAAGTGGTTAAGTTTGAAGTGGGCCCAAGGTCAAAGCGCGATAGAAATTTGAATAAGTGCATTTACCCCAAATTTGGGGTGAAAGTATCATTCACCCTACTTTGGGATGAATATCCTTAGGTTTTAAAATATGATGTTCCCATTTGGCGCATTGACTAGTCAAAATTACTTTCACCTCAGGTGAGGGATGAAAGTCCTTTTTGCCCTTCCTTGGGGTGAAAACCCAACAATAGGAAGTTCATGTGAATGCATATGTAAAATGTAATATGTGGACCCCACCTTAGCATTGCATTGAGAGAATTAAATTTAGTGGCACTTTCAACCCAGGAAAGGGGTAAAAGTCCCATTCACCCATCTCATGGGTGAAGCTACATAAAATGGTCCTGTGAATGCATTAATAATTTTTTTTCTGTGCTTCGGGCAGATTTTTAAATATGGACATTGAAAAATTTAAAGTTATGATCACCCAAAGTAAAGGGAGAAAATGCCATTCGCCTCTTTTGGGGGCGAACACATATTTCAAGAAGGAAGACATCTCATGAGAAGCACTTTCCCCCTAGGAGAAAGGTAAAGCCCTCAGTTGCCTCTTTCAAAGGTGAAGTGATATGAAGACAATCCAAAGCATCAAGTGTAAAATATGAGTATAACAAGTTGTTTCCACCTAGGTTGTCCCTAAGTTGACTACTTTCCAAGACAAGAAGATAATGCAGTACAGAGAATTCAAAATTGTGTAAGGTTGAGGGTTATGCATGGAGCACAATGACATAATAATTATGAGCAACAATGAAAGGTGCAATCTAGAATTGTAGGATAAATGAAGTTATGAATGCTATCACTTTGAATGCACCCTCTCCACCAGGGGACGTGACTAAAAAGGAAATGATGGAATTTAAAGGAAATGCCTTCGCTCATTCCTCTATTTTGGATGAATTCAATTTTAAGCATTAGCAGAGATTATTCTAAGGCACTATGATAAGATGAATGATGACTATTTAATAATGGGGGCAAAAAGTGATTGAAATTGTTGATTTCAAACTAAAAGAGTTGCAATATTAAAATCATAGAGCGATTTTCATGAGTTCCAAGACATTATGAACAGGGGTGAATTTTTTAGGCTTAATGGATGTACCAAGTCATCGACCTTATCTGTAGTTTTTCGTGCATCGATGCTCGAATGTGCGGATTTCATGGGGATTTTCCCTTAAAAGCTAGATCAATGTCTCAAAAGGCGAATTTTCAAAATTTTCCAAGAAGGAATTTTCTCACTAAGGTTCCTGATCTATAAACATTTTGTCTTTTGTGTATTAAATAGACAGAGGCAAAAACCTCTATAAATATTATATATTTTCAATGTAAAAAGGAGGATCGACACTTTGCAGAAAAACTAACCAAGTTTTCTATGTAAATAGAAGGAATTTGGCTTCTGATTTTGTAAATAGTATTTATGTGTGATTTCTTTCTATTTAAGCATTTTTATTTTATATTCATGTCTATTATCTACTGTTAAGTTCAAATTCTACATCTGGATTTGGGCACTACTAGTGAGAGTGTGAGTACTAGAATGCAATTCTAGAAGTTATCTCCAAGAAACTGTAAGTGGATTCTCTTGCCTCCTTTCTATTCTATGTTTCTATAACATTTGGTTGGAATTCCTGCTGCTAGTATGTCCCCAATCGTACATATTCTAGCCTATGGATATATTTCCCATTTATTTCTGTTATTTCCATCTCTTTCCTGCAACTCTAGTCTTAAACTAGTGTAGGATTAGTAAGGGAGCTAGCCCTCTCTGGAAATTTGCACATAGGATATTTCTTTCCTCTGGCCTTTCAATGTTGGCCATGTCTAGGGCACACAAATGTATGTTTGTATTTTAGGCAGATATTTGACCAATAGGCAGGTTGGAACAAATCGACCCCATGAGTGGATTAGTAGCTAAGGTTGGGAATGCATGGTTAGTGGGAATTTTTTGGAAGAGAGTGCTTTACATAAAATATGAATGGTGGTAATTGTGGGGGTTTTATACCCTTCCCATACCCATACCTAACTTTAATACAACTAGGTAGGTAAGTCACCTTGGGATAGAGATGATTTTCCAGTCCAATTGATTGGTCTATAGGTAAGGCAATATAAGTGATTCTCTTGCTTTCACAATATGATATTTTATTACATTGAGAGAATTTCCCATAAATTTTGAATAGTTTTTTAATAATAATAAGAGGAATACAATCCCAATAAGAAATTAAGTTTAAGTGAAGAAAGGAAAGATAAAAATGGGATTCATTATAGAGGAATTGGAAAGATAGAAGTGGGAATATTATCTAAAAAGTATGAAAGTAAAATGGGATTATATACATATATTATGCCCCTTATTACTTTGAATTTTTGGTTAGATAGGTAATTTGTTTTTCATTCACTAATTTTGGAAAAAATATTGCATCCATTGTGGAAGGTTTTTAGGCATTTGGACCTAGAATTCAAAGAATTAGATAAGATCTACTCCAAAGGTAGTATAATTTTTAATTGCATCCTAGAATAGATCTATTCTTGTCCCACTTGAATACCAAATCACTTTATTTGTAATCCATTTTGGTGATACACTTAACAAATCATATTTTAATCATATTTTGATGTTTGATCATACTATTGAATGCCTTTTTTCTTTATTTTTACAAGCCTAGCATGACATTAAATTCCACTTACATTGGATCAATAAAATTTTCTTCCAAATGTAGTTATTATGATATTTTGAGGGAAGGGAGTACCACATTGACTAGCAACACAACCTCCTTCTTGAAAACCAACTTGTAGAGGGATAAATCATTTGAATCCTTGGACATCACTTAGTATGCCCAAAGTAATTTATATAGCTTGGTGTGTTAATCCCTTTTAATTTAGATGTAATATTCATTAGGATCCTTGATATATTCCGATTTGTAGACTCTAATAGTCCATTGCACCCAATGGTTAATATTTGAAAGATGTTTTAAGTACAAAACCATATTCCTTCACAAATTTTATCACCTTGAGTCCTCTAAATGTAATACTATTATCTATGGTTATCATGGATGGACCCCCCAATTTGTTTATTATATCCTCAAAAAGTTAAACAACTTCATTTTATTATCCAATTTCCTTGGCATTGCTTCAACCCATTTCATGAAATAGTTAATTGTAGTTAAAACCCATTATTTTGTAGCACTATATAATGTATTGATCTTGATAATTAGGTCAATGGCCAACTATTGGAAGGTATTAGTGCTATGGTAGGATTCAAGTGCATTGGCATGTTTCTCCTTCTTCCTATGAATGTGCAACATGCCTTTCTATTTTTGAACCATTGGAAGCAATTACAAAATAAGTTAGGCTAGTAATATCCTACTCTTAAGATTTTATGTGTTATGGTTTCCCTTTAATGTGATATTGTTAATTAAGTATTTTGTTCTTTTTATTTGAAACATATCAATAGGACACCATCATATCCCTTTTTTAACAATATACTATCTAGGCGAGCATAGTGCATTATTATCTTCCTAAATTGGGTCTATTCTTTACGTGTCACCATTTTTACCAATCAATCCAATCACCATGTATTTAGTTCATTAGGTTCTATTTTTTCCACTAGGAAAATATGGTACTTTAGAGTGGACATTATAAGATTTTCATATAATACTCTACCCTTGATGAGCTTGGTGGGCTTATTTTTTATATTAGACTCTTAATTTTTTCTATCCCCTTGACTATGTTATCCTACTTCACCATAAAAATAGATAGATTAACATCAATATGGACTACAAATATGGTGTTCTTACTTTGGTATAGGTAGCGCATAAATTTATTTAGGGATTTCATAATGAAAAATACCTATTCAATGACCATATACCTCTCTTTTTAGGTGTGAATTTCCTCAAGGGAATGGGTTTTCTCCATCCTTGTCATTTATAGGTTAGTATTATAGTGATGATTTCATCTATCTCAAACACATGGAACCTAAAAAACTTGGAGAAATTAGGATTAATGATAATTGAGGATTTGGGGATGGTAACCTTTATTTCTTAGTAATCTTTCTTACCTTCTTCCATCCATAGTAGGGTTGCATCCTTTTTCAATATTATAGTGATTTGCCTAACTAGTTACTTGAAATTAGTTATGAAATTAGCATCAAACTAGATTTGACCTAGGAAGGATCAAATTCATTTAATATATTTAGGTAGGGGAAGGTCTTGGATTTCTTTTACCCTATCAAAATTTATAGCTGGGCCATTTTTTGATACCACATGACCTCATAATTACATTTTCTAACCATGAAAATGGATTTTTTTTGGGTTGAGTGAGATATCAAATTACCCACATATTTAATAAATGGATTTTAGGTATTTAATATACTTGTTACTTTATTTTGAAAGTATGATTAAATCATCAAGGTATATGATAGTGATATCATTGACTAGTCTTGTGAAGGTGATGTCCATGGATTATTGAAAAGTGATCCTTACAATTTATTTCCAAAATATTACTTTCCATCAGCAATGGTTCCCAATTTGGTGGTTGACATAATTTTGTGATGATATTAATCCTTTATCCAAATCTAGTTACACCTTGAGAAACCAACCAAGAGTGATAACAACTACGATCCTATCACATTTTGCATAATTTGGTCTATAGTGGTTAGGGGATATTGGTCTTTTAATTATGCCTTGTTTAGATTCCTAAAGTTAATACATAGCCTAATATCACCATTCTTCATTTGAAAAAGCACCAAGTTTACTACATAGATGGAGTACTTGAAAGATAAAATGATCTATTCTTGTACAAATTTTAGGAGCTCTTTCTTCACAATGACCTCAATTTTTTTATTCATAGGCCTTTGTTTCTACCAAAAAGTCTTTGTAGAGGATCCAATTGAATGGTATGCTCTATGATATTTTTGTCATACACTTTCAAGCCCTCGTAGGACCAAGAAATACTATCTTCATATTTTCCATAGAGCTCCGTAAAAAAAAAAAATTCTTGATGTACTCTTTTTTTAGAAGCAAATTGTTCCCCTTGATGATATAAATAGGTTTGTGGGATCCCTTCACCTTGATACTAGAATTTATAATAGTATCATTTGGATTTACCAACCTTTTAAGAGTGATTAACCCTTTTAGTAATTGGTTTATTTTTTAATAAGTTATTCCATCCTTTATATCATCCCTATATTATTTTTTATCTTTGTTATGCTAATCTTCTTTGATAAGGAATTTGATTATTTGGTTGTCGTTATTAAACACTTTCCAGTGATCAATATTATTATCAACCTCCAGTCTAAAAACTACCTCCAACTCTTTTGTTTTATTGTAGATGTTGATAGTGGGGTTGAAACTTGTTTCCATGGATGCTACCTATTATATTTTTATGTTTAATTCCATAGGAATTCTATTGTATAACATATGTTGAATCTATCTAGATAATATCAAAATTGATGTTTATACGACTTCAAGTGTTTCTTTGTAGTGGTGCAATTGAATTTGACTTAATTTATGACTAGTTCAAACTTGCCAACTATCTTTAGATTTTTTATTCCCATATTTATAGCCTTCTTTAGGCTAATCTACAATGTATCATATTTGGCCATATTAATACTTCAATTGAATAAAAGTATACATGTAAAATTATTTTTGAGCAACCTATGTGTTTATATATTGAATGCCTACACTAGCTCTCTTTCTAGTTCTTGCACCTTCAAATTACATTACCCATGATATATTAGATCCTTTTACCTATTGGATGGTTAGAGCGAAGATGTTATATGGTCCTTCAGATGCCAAATAATTCCTAGCTTACTTGGCTCAAATTTCACCTCTTGATCTTCATCATCCCAAAGCACATTGATAATCATATATATCTTAGATACCTAATCATATTGCAAGACTTTGTCATCTATAAATTCTAGCAATTCATCTCAATTCACCATACCATATTTGTCCAACTTATGCATCAAGTAATTGTATAAAGGCTAATTTTTAATTTGGATTATATTTACATCCCATCATACTTTCATGTGGGTATATTTCATTTCTAAGTATGCATCCTTGGATATTTTATATGTCCATTCTCTTGATAATAACATGCCAAAGTATGGGAGAAGGTCAACTACTATTGCCTCTTGTACTACTACAAAATTGAGATATTGTGCTATGGATATAACCAAATACTTTAGAACCCCTTTGAAAATCACCCTAGTTCCATACATTTGAATTAGATGACTAGCAATCTTTGTATAAGGTAATTTGATTTCTTTATAGAAGCCTTTGGCATTACTATGACAACTAATCCTGAATTGACTATATAACTCCTCAAAAAGAAATTTTTAAATTTTAGAGTCACATAAAATGTTTATGGATTTAGATTTTTATTCTTTGGAACATTTAATATATCCACTACATTTATCTAAATGTGATAATGATCCTTTGTCATCAATTTCTATAGTTTAGTTGGACTAGTTTGGGTAAGCTTAGGTTACCCATTTTTGGTATAGCTTCTTTCATGTTCCTTGAGAGTCTCTTGAAGTAAATCCCTCTAATATGGATAAGTTAGGGCTTCTAACATGCTCACTTTCATGAGAGTTTTCTTTATCTCCTATAAAATATTGAACCCAAATTTAGCAGAGCTATCTTCATTTCATACTATAATTTTTCTTTAGTACCTAGTATTATGTGCCCTTCACTAGTGATAAATGGGTATTTGAGGCATTTTTCTACCTCATTTTGTATTTTATCTCTTTCTTTGTCATTAATATTTTTCTTATACTCTTTTTACCTCTTATTGATTCCATTTTTAGTTTCTACCATATATTTTTATTTTTTTGTTTGCCTTTACTAACATATGCATCTAGCTAGGACATGGTAGTCATGTTCTTCCTAGCATTTTTTATTTTTTTCTCCTATTGTATGGTTTTTATTCTCCATTTATATTTTAATTGAAAGGGTGATCTTCCCCTTCCAAGTGTTATGGTGTATTTGTTAACATTAGCCTATTTTTATGTCGGTGCTTGATCTTCTAATGCTTTTCTTTTTCCCCTAGTGCCAACTCCTTTAACTACACCAAAGTTGAAAAAGATTGATTTATTGGGGTTTGGAAATGTAGGTACCATGTGTTGTGTTGAATTTTTACATATTGATTGGTTTTGGAAAGGATACTTGTAGGTGTGTCATTTTATTGCTAGTTTCATTTTCCTTAAGGTAATGGCCTATTGAGATTGACATTTTTGATCATATTGTTTAGTATATGAATTTCTTATAGCCACCATACAATCTATAGGATCATACCTTGCATTGCATGTGAAACACCATAATGTGTTGATATCTAAATTGGAATTTATTAGATTATTCTATACTTTATGTATACTTTGATTAGAATATTGTTATAACACTTTATATTTGGTTAGATAAGGGAGTTTTTGAGGCTATCAATTTTACTAATATTGCTACCCACTATTCTATTGTCATTGTCTCTTTTTGGTATTATATTGATTTTTAAAGGTCTTTACCACATCTAATATTTATTTTATATTGAGCTTATATTGATCAATAATGACTTTAATATCATTATTGGTTTGTGGAAGAGTGATTAGAGCTAGTAGTTATGACTACAAGGCAACTATTAATGGTTAATTTTGTCCTAGATGCATCATGGTATATGGATAAGGGGTTGAATTAGTAGATGGTTAGACACTAGGAATATATGATATGGGGGTATCGATCTAGACATTTATTGATTTTGGATGACACATACATCATAGGCCATAGGAAGGGTAGGTAATAATTTCCCTATCCTAATTAGCACATTTTACACACAAGCCATTTCTTCAAAGGTTGTATTCAGAATGACATGGGTAGCATTGCAAACCATTAAAACTATGTTACATTGTAAGCCTTCAATATAATATGACAATGTTTGTTCTTCATTTAGCCTAATATTTGATGGAATTAATTTCAAGGCCCTTAAAATATTAGTGTTATAATTATGAATGTTTTATTAAGAATGTATTACATAGCATTCAATTGAATCAAAATAGAAAATATATTAGCCATATTACGAAATATACATATGAAATATTTCACAATCCATTCCCAACTCATGCCATAATTATCAGGTAACCCTCTATACCATAAAGCAACTTTATCAAGCAATGACTAGATAAGTAAACATACCATGATATCTTCCTTTGCATGTGTTGAATTAAATTGAGTATAGATATCTCATACATATGATCCAATATTATATTATTACCACTCCAATTAAAGGGAGTTAATGCTTTCATGGGGACAAGTAGGATAGGTGAATAAGCCCTCATATTTGGTGGTCCTTGATATAACAATTAGGAATCTAGTTTTGGAGCCTAGGAGGTCGAGACATTGGATTGTTTTGTGAAGGCTGATAATATTACATCAAATAGGGGTATATTATGTAACATTGAGGTGAAGCTATATATAGTGGATACAGAGGCATTTTAGGGTATCGATATATAGCATAAAATAGAGCAAAAAGATGGTTTAGATTTTGAAAAGGAGGAGGAGGTGGATTAGGATAAGCCCATTGTCAATTTAAAGGTGCTTGCATATTTTAAAATGAAGGAGGATTTTACAAGATAAAATGGTGGTCATTGCTATAAATTTTATAGTGGTTAATTGATAAAATGTGGTATTTGACCTAGGGAGTTTCCCTACATTCCTTGAGCCTTGATTTGACTAGACAAGGATTGCAAATTTTGAAAAAAACCTTGACTTTGGTTTTGAATAAAAAATTATCTTGAAGAAATGAATTAGATTGGATAAACTATCCAAATAAAAATTTATTGTATTGGATATGCTAGATCTAGGTGGGCTTTGAGATGAAGCCACAATTGTAGGAGGGTTGTTTTGAGCATTTGGTGCTAGTGTTTAACTTACATTATTTAGATTATAGAAATATGATAAGAATGAATTATTCATAGGATTATGCACATAAAATAGAATTCCATAGTAAGGATTAATGTGAATCAAGATAGAACCCATACTTGCCTAGGTTTGATTTGAGAGAGTGGAAGAATAACTATAAAGGAAACTAGAAGAGACCATTTCTTGGGATGTAAAATTTTTACTCACTTGATAAGGCATTGGACCTTTTCATTATAACAAAGCAGGATTAGACATAGGATTTTCTCTTATCCTTTCATCTTGATGCACCCATACAATAATTAATTACTTCTTTTTTCCTTTTGTATTCCTCGATTGATATGTAATCAATTTTATTTGTTGAAGCTCTTTACACAATTGCTATATTTTTGAGCACATGCTCATATCCTTGAACTCACATGCATGCATACCTATATAGACAACGTTTTAGGATCTGATTGAAAATTTTATTAATTTTTTGTCTATGGAGTAAATTGCTTGCCAACTAGAGCAAATTTCCAACTAATTAAAATAAATCACCTATAAAGATTGATCTTAGAAAAATTTTGCAAGTAAAATACCAAGTATATCACTTAGAATTAATCACTTCATTTCTAGGGTAAATCACTAGCTTTAGAGGAATTAGGAAACTTTCATGGCATTTTGAATGAATCATTCCTTATGTGGATGAATCACTCCTTGGATTTTACTTGGAAAAATTTTATATTGTAGAGAAAATTGTTAAGTATCTAAAGCCAAACACCAATTGGATCAGACATTGGAGAAAATTTCCAATTTTGTTAAAAATTATTTATGCCTATGGTAGATGCAAAACTATATCTAAAAGTTACTAATTTTATTGATTTGATGTCACATCGCTTGCTTGCTTTGTAAAATATAAATTTGGTACCAAAATAAAGAATTATAGATAATAAAGGATTAAAAGGACTTGGTTCCCACTAGGCATGCCAAAAACTATGTTGAATTGGGGAACTATATAACTTCTTATGTGCCCTTAATTCTAGTTTCATTAAAGTTGGATGGAAGGGTTTAAGGCCTATTCAAACCTCTATGTTTAGGGTAACTCCCACTGTCATTACTAAATTCTAATCTAATATAATATAATTACATGAAGTTATATTCAAGAAAGCAAAATACAAAAAGTAAATGTGAAAATTAATATTGTCATGACCCTCCCTTGACAGACTTTTCTTTGGATGAATTTATGTTTTGCTATGTTGTCTTATTGATGGAATAATTGACTATTTCATGACTAGTTATGCAAGACATGTATTTTATGGAAAAATGATATAAGTGGAATGATTGATTATTTTATGCTTTAAATATGCAAATACTCGTACATATGTATATAGGTCTCAAAGAATTTGATGACGCTAACTAATTTGCACTTTTGTAGGAATAAGTTTATCTATGAGCAGAAGGATGGATTAACCATCAAAGCCAAGAAACCAAGAAATATTCAATTGTGATTTTATCGAATAGCTTGGGCTAACATGGATGAATGTCCAAACATATATAATTGCATATTATAAGTTTTGCATGAAATAAATATATTTAAATAGATGGATTATGGTGTTGCATCATAATTTTATTTGTATAAGGTTTCATGGATAGTTTAACCATGAGATGAATAGATGCTTGAGTTACTATGTATTTCAACTCTTAAAAATATTTTAATAAAACATAGCTCCTGACGGACATTTGTGTTTTGATTTAAATGTGAAAAATAGGCAACAATGTTCATTGGTGTTCGATTAGAAACAAGTAAATAGATATTTACATTTCTAGTGAGATTGTTCATTCTCATGCACCATAGAAGAAATGAATATTTCTTGAAGAAGGATGTTGTGATGAAGGTTTTAGCACCTTGGTTATTCAATAAGTGATAACACCTTACCTTAAGAAGGATGAGTTGTTAATTACTCAATGTGTGCATTTGAGAAGGACAATAAATGATCTTAGGAAAATTGTTGCATTGGATACTAGTGGAGGTTATGGAGACACTAATGCTTCCACTAACTTATCAAAATATCCATATGAGTGGGAGAAAAGGGAAAAATAAGAGAAGGATTCATAATATATGGGGTGAATGGAAGGAACATAATGTTGGTCGAGGAAGGATATTGGAGACATGAGTTTAGAGGTGATTTTGGAAGTGGGCTATCAGTTCGACTTGTTGTATTTGAGGTAAGGTTTGCCATAGTAATCCTTAGTGTTTTCCTTTTAAAAGAATTTTAATAAATGGTTTGAAATGATAGATTTATTGTAATGGGTTAGTTTCAAGAATTGTTTATTTAAGACTTTATCTATGGTTATTAGAAGCCTTTCCTATGCTTGTTACCATGAGGTCTAAACTAATTTGAGAGTTTCAATAGAATTTATCTTAAATTAAGGAAACATGATCTCTTAGAGTGTAAGGTTTCCAGTTTTATGATTAGAACAACTTGTGAAACTTTTGGTTTTAGGTGTAGTTGTAATAGTGTTGAAACTCAAGTGAAGAACTTGCCATGGAGGCCACTTTAGTTTTCTCAGTTCACAATAGTCACCTCTGGAATAGTTGGTTGAGTAGTTGTGTTTGACGTCTGTAAAACCATAGGAGAGAATACAAAAAATATTAATCAAGTTAGACATGGTGTTGGGTCATTGAGTAATAGCACTTAGATGGGTTAGGTTGGGCATTCCTTAAGGGATACAAGCACCTGTGTTAGTTTAAGTTCTATTTAATTTAGCATGTAATGGCAAAGTATAGTGCTTATTAACATCTAAGTCATGTGGTACTCGTCATGGTCTATTTTTGGCAGAAAGACTCATGTTAGAGATATCTATAGCATGATTGGTGGTAGTCAATAGCAAAGCACTATTTTAGTTCACATTTGCTTGATGTGGGTGCTTGATATTTCAAATGGTGCGTGTTTCCACATAGGATAAATATTATATCCATGTGAAACACATATCAAAACTACTAAGTAGGTATAGACTCAAATATGAGTAAGTATGTTTGTTAAAGAAAAGTGGTTATATTATTCGGTACAATTGTAGAGATTCTAGACTCTTTTTTATATATACCTTGTGAATCCATAATCAAAATGTCTATGATTGGAGAAAGGGTTGGTTCGACCCAGGTTTAACTGATGAAATTGAATTCTATAAATATTAAGTTGTGTGGGATGTCATACATAGGCTTGGTATCCAAGTTGCACCACTATTTTATTAATGAAGTTGAGTGTTCGGTGGGTGTGCCTATGTGTAACTGTGCCCTATTAATTAAAAAATATATCGGTTATGTACACTACTATAGATGATATTATCGATGGTATTTTGTCTTTGTATAGAAATATTGATGCTAGTGATGCTTTTGTAAGCAATCACTTGATGGATTTTTTTTAACATACTTGGTGTCATTTTGGGAATGAAATACTTGTGGCAGAGATCAATCTTCAACAATGAGTTTACATAGAGATTAGGCTTTATTGATAATTAAAATATGAAATGGTAGAGGACACTATGAGCTATTTCGATAAAATGGAATGTTGTAGAATGCTTATTTACATAGGATTATAGTGATCTTGTACCCACATAAAATTAGTGAATTTATTATGTTTGGAAAATGGACACCATGGTGGGTATTGTGTTAATTAGCTTGTGTATATTTTCTAAAAATAGGAAGCTATTTTTGAATTGTAATAGACTCAAAGGGAAAGAAAGAAATCCCATGAGAAAATAGAGAATTGTATGGAACACTCAGTCAATGTATAGCACCATACATCTTGAGATTAATAAAAGAAACAAATTTTTAAGGCTGGGTTTTTCCCATTGAGGGTTCCTAGGATAAATAAGTTGTTATGTGGATTTGTGTGATGAATCTCTTTATGCTGATAAAATTAATGAGAATGTATTTTATGGATTTGGAAAATGCTATTATATGGTTTTGTGTGATGAATCTCTTTCTATGATATCATGGTAAATGAAAATGTATTTATTTGTTATACTTATTGAATAAGTAGATGTTCCAAAAGTAAGTTGTTATACTTTATGGATGTGGAATAATTAGTATTATTGACTACCAGAGTGAGCTTTATGAATTATTTCATTCATTTCAAGTAATAGAAGCTCTTGGGTTTAAGTACGAGAATTGAACCCTCTTTTTACTCTTAAATATTATGCAAGGGCCACTTGTAAATCTTAGTTGGTAAAACATGTTTTAGCTAGAGGAAGGAACCTAGTAAACTAAACTTGAACCAAGGATGGAAAATGACTTACTCCTAAGAAATTAGCTCATCGGGGTGATGAGAGGGATAGTTTAGAATTCTTATGCTTAGTTCACCTACATAGCAGGACTTGTGTAAGTGAAGAGATAAGCATTCCCCATTCGATGGATAGAAAAGGGGATGGCCTAGACCATTGAACAAATGAATATGATAGTTATCATTGTGGGTTGCCTAGTACACTTGCATAGAATGATTTATGCAAGGGTAAATATGGGTGTACCTTTTTCAAAGAATTCCATGAGGTTAAATTTTTGAAACCAATATGGATAGTGTTCCACAATTTAATATGAAAATCAATACATATACATACATATATATATATAGAGAGAGAGAGAGATACATACATACATACATACATATATATATATAGAGAGAGAGAGAGAATGGATTATGACAAAAATGCATGAACATAAATTATGAAGTTCAGTGTGCAAGGGATTAGAAGTAAATATGACCAAAACCATAGTAAGGAGAGGGTATGATCAAGCAACATATAAACATTTTGAAGAAGAAAAATGCATTCACATGCAAATGATTTTAAATTATGAAAAGAATGACAAGATGAACAAAAAGGTTATGCCACAATAACTACATATACTGCAATCCAATAGGGTAATGCCACTAATGGGAAGCAAAAGACTTATCAATTTATCATCAATATCATGAATTACAAGAGCACAATATGGGATTCACAATGTGTATCTATAAATTTCTCAAGACCAAAATATGTTTATAATGGACCCTATTTATAGAAATAATTTACCCTAGAGTTACTTATAGTGAGAAAATCTTACTCCTAGTAAAAATAATATTTGGGGCCATGTCTAACAAAATTATGCACCTCCAAATTATGTATACCTCTAATAATACCTCTAAAGGGTTTAAAATTATTATAAAATGAGTTAAGGTACCACTACATTCTAAAATATCACCTTTTAAAGATCTTCCTCAAGATCCATGCTTCTCTTTTACCCTTCTCCCTATCCATGAGCAATTTACTTTAGAAAGTGAGTGGATTATTCTAGTTTGTAAGCATATTGCTTTTACAAGTCAATTGCTCCTTGCTAGTAGATCACTGTTAGAGCAAATAGACCCTTGTAGAGAAAATTTATTCCTATACTGCACTTAGCAAAATTTGTGGGAATTTGGAAGGTTTTAATTAACCAATTTAACTATTTTATAACCTTCCAAAATGACAAAAGTCCCAAGGTAGTGACTATCACTTGGGATTCAAAAATTATAGTTAAGGATATCAAGAAAAATGGATGTGGGAATTGGATCAAACATAACATTTTTTTTATGTCCATTAACTATTTTTAGAGGCAATGCCTTGGAAATATCATAAAATCTAGATGGCTAAGGAAAATAAGTAGTATGTAATTTAGCCAATCCTAGTTTTGATCTTCATTTTGTCAAAACTCAAATTTTAGAAGACTACTAGTTGATTTAATTTTTATCTCGTAACAAAAATGATATCAAGGATCTAATTATAAAACATAATATTTTGAGAAATATGAAAAATATATTTTATATTAAGGTATATGAAAAATATTTAATTAAGAACAAGTTGAATATGATCACTTTCCTTGAAAACAATGTAAAATTTTACTATATTAAAAGGAGTGGCCCCAATAAAATTTACACATAATTTATAAAATAAAATTCAATTATTATCTATGCCCTAATATAATAATTTATTATACACAAAATCCAAGTGTAACATAGTCTCATCTAGAATAATTAGCATCCATTTATAGAAATACACGATACACAATATATAAGGAAGGAACAAATAAGTAATTTTAAAAAATAAAATTTTAATTGAAATAAAATTTATATGTGAATGGAAATAAAAAATAATTTAAAAAATATACATAATAAAGTAAATTTTTGTTATGACATAACATGCAATAAGTATGTATTCACAAAGGCATAAACAATCGCTAAAATTAACTATATTGTTTTAGCCATGATATTTAAGGATATATGGTTCAATGGATTTGGGAAAAAATGGTGAAAAAGGAGTTTCACATCATATTCAATATTTCAATCTGTTATATAACATATGCATATTTTTTTTGATCGGTTAAATAGATTAAAATTTATATATCAAGTGGGTTTTGATAGGGCCCCAAAACATGTATACAAAAAGCCAACCACGACCAGAGAAATAGAGAAAATCAAAAGGAAATAACCAAATAAGAACAAGCAAAAAGGCTATCCTCAGCTAGCACCAAAAACCAAAAATTTAGGTAAAACTGATACATGGAACAAAAGGCAACAAAATTTGAACAACATCCCTCCAAAATAAAGTGGGCACCCTTAACCTTCAAGATGAAGATTGACCTCAACATCTTGTATTTTGATATTTAGGGTGTCCATATCAGTAGTTTTGTCCTTGGCAGGGATGTCCTCAGTTTTAACAGTCACCTTCCTCATATTTTTAGTAGGAACTCCTTCCACGCTTTCAGTAAAATAATTCTTGAAAAACCATAAGTTGAGAGCATTATGCAAATCAACTAAATGGATAATGCAATTTGTTATAGACTAGATTATGAACGTTTGCATACAGCGATCAGGGTTTTCCTTGTCTTCATCATCAGATTCAATGACCGGTGACTCTTTTTGCTTAGCTTAGTTCTTCAGTCGAGCATATGAGTGTAAGGGTTTTTGTTTAGGCTCAGGCTCACTATCAAGTCTAGGTGAAGCACTTCTTGATCTCTTTCTTAATTCTTGGACATTTTCAATAATTTTTTGCTTTTTGGCGGACAACCTTAGAGTACAAGAATATTGAGGTATGGTTTGGGATGAACTAGGTTTCAGAGGACTTTGTTTGGGTTTGGGGGGAGGAGTAACAAAAATACCATCAGGATAAGAAAGTAGTCAATGCTTGAACAGAACATTGAAAAGGCCACTGTAGGTAGGAAGTTCTGACCCATTTTTCTCCCTACAATGTTCAATGGTGTAATTGATAGAATTAAAAATAAATTGAGGTATATTGATAGTGCTTACATCACAAAAATGGTTGTAAAAGAAGAAGTGAAAACTGTGCAGAGGCTTTTTAGGGTCATCCATAGTCACATACTCCATGATCAATTTGATAACACTCCCCCATAGAAAAGGTAACTCATCATACTGCATGCCAAGATGAGCCCTTCTATAGAGCTCCTTATCCCTGACGTCCTTCAATTCAACATCCCAATTGTACTTCTCTCTTTTAATTGATCTTCCTTTTGGTTTTTGTCTAGTCAATTCAAAAAGAATTTTAATATCTAGGACATAGGTCTTGCCTCGAATGGTAACCTTACCATTTTCCCATGTCTTCATGAACACCAACGTAACTTCAGGGTCTTCACCTTTGAACTTGTGTAAGAATGGTAGAAACACTTTACCAGTAAGTATTCCCTCGGTAATGGAATCTAGACAAAGCTTAGAAGCTTTGACAAAATGCATGATGACCTCACAGAGATGGGAAGGTTTCTTGATGAACAACTGAATGACATACCAGTGAAGGAAAATTTGGGTAATATAAAAGGAAAGAGCCGAGACAGATAGAACAACAATGGATCGATAGCAATATCGACATGAGTGTTGCCTAGGGTGTTGAAAAGAAAAAATGCACACATCAAAGCCCTCTCGGTATATGCTATAATTTTTATTGAAATAAGATATCGTGTGAGAATCATAAGAAAAATCCTACAAATGGGTAATATCAAAGAGGTACATCAAAAAATGAGGATAGACATATGGAAGGATGATGACGTGGAAGGACAAGGTGGGAGGATGGATAGGGGTAACGACTATGGATTGGTGATATTTAAAATAGGTAAGGACAACAAGGGTAATGCTTTGGAGGAAGGATAAACAACATCCCTTTTTGAGACGAGGGAGGACACCAAAAAATTTTCTTTAAAAATTGTAAAACCGACTTCCCAGGTTGATAAAACTAAAAATCACATGAAGCCCATAGCACAAAAAGGCAAGGGGATGATTGGTAATAAAATTAAGACTTTTTGGCATGAGGATCATGAGGAGGATGGTCGAATTGCTCCACATCAGCAGGAATATTGCTTGAAGTTAAATTTTATTGATCAATGACTTGGGATAAAAACTGAGGAATGTCAGTGGTCCAACTCATCAAGTCAGTGATTTAGGTTCCAAAATTTGTTAAAGCATCAGCAGCTTTGTTATTCTCTCAAAATGTGTGTTGGAAAATGATATCTTGAAAATTTTTGCTGAGATGTATGGCTTCTTTGATACAGTTCCTTATTTTCCATGAAGGAATTTTGGAATTTTTTAAGTGATTAATGATGGTAATGGAATCACCCTTGACAAGAATCCTATCAGAAATATCTTTGGCCAACACCAGACCATGCCATAGAGCCCGAGCTTCAGCATTTGGGTTTGACTAGATTCCTAAAAACTCTGCAAAAGCAAGGATTAACTTACCTTTATTATCTCTGAGGATACCACCCACTCCTGACTAACCAGGGTTACCCTTTACAGCACCATAAAAATTCAATTTAATCCATCCTGGTGGATGAGATATCCAAGAAGACTGAGCTCTATTGGAAGTGGGATGTGGATCAAAATTATTTAAAATAGGGAACTTAAAAACCTACCCTAAAGATTCTTAAAAATTGGAAGGAGGTTATGAAGGTAATGGGAAAAGAGCACCATTTTCAATAGCACATGAGAGGATCTTATTGAATACAGAATCAATTTTTTGACTAATATTGGAAAACACTCTTTGGTTTCTCTCCAACCAAATTTTCCATAAGAAGTGATGAATACAGAACTGCCATAACGTCTTGATATGAGGATTCCTAAAAGGGTTGGTCCATTGAGTAAAATATTAGATATAGAGTAAGGTCTAACCCAAGAAATGTGAAAGCAGGCAAAAATGCTATTAAGGATGAAGGTAGAATAAAGACAACCAATGAAAATGTGATAAGGTGATTCCCAATCAGAGCAACATAAAGAACATATATTGAAAATAGGTAACCATTTTTTAAATAAGTTATCAATAGCAAGGATTTTCTCATGAATAGCTACCCAATCAAAGGAGGCAATTTTGGGAATTAGCAGCTTGGTCCACATAATATTGAAAGGGATTACGGATTCCTCGAGTGGTAAGAGAAGATGGTAAGTAGATTTAACAGTAAAATCTCCAAAATCAGTAAGCTCCCACACCAGATGATCATTAGGATTCCTAGAGGGGATGATTGAGTTGTTTAGGAGAAACTGCAATTCTATGACTTCCCAAAGGTGAGTAGGAATGAATAAATGCTTCCAAGATTACTTGACCTCCTGGGAATAGATGAAATCAGAGACTCTTGATGTAAAAATATTATCTGTATAGTTTCTGGGATAGCCAGTCTAGTAATATTTATAAGTGGTTCATTGAGGAGCTATTTATCTTTCCAGAATTCAATTTGAAGCCCATCACCTAGACTCCACTGAAGGCCCTATTTGACAAGGGTCATGACTTGCAAAATGGATTTCTAAAAATAGACCCTCTTATGGACACACCAACACTAAAGAAGTTAGTTCCCTATAAGTATTTTTGATGGATGATTTTGATCCAATCAAGGCCATCCTTTGAAATTAACCTCCAAGCCTACTTAGCAAGAAGGGCTAAATTGAAGAGGTGAATCCTTCTTAGGCCAACCCCACCAGATTGCTTCGGCTTGCAGACTTTATCCCAAGCAACAAGGTGAAACCAATTTTTGTTTTCAGATCCTGACCATAGAAATTTTTTTTGAATCAGTTATAGTTTATGACAAACACCTGCTAAAACTTTAAAGATAGACATGAAGTAAATGGGAATACTTTTAAGTGAAGCCTATGTTAGGGTGATTTTTCTAGCTTGAGATAAGAGATTGCCTTTCCAACCTGCTAGTTTCTTTTGTAGCCTTTCAATCACACCACTCCACATTGAAGCATTAGGTTGTCCTAAGAACAAAGGAAGTCCTAGGTATGTAGCAGGTAAAGGAGCACTTTGGCATTCAATAATGGCAAAAATTTTATGTTGTCGTTGGATGGGCGTATTGAGGAAATAGATTTTGCTCTTGCAAAAATTGATTTTTTTCCAGATGCATCTTCATATAACAATAGGATATGCTTGATGACTTTATCTTCAAGTGTAATAACCCAAGTCCACCCACCTGGTTTCAAAAATTTTCCTTTTTAGTTCCAAACAAGACTTGTCTAGTTATATGCATGCTTAATCTTTACAAATTTTGCTTCGCTGCAGTTGAAATATCCATAAGAAGAAATTGTCCAGATCTCAAGAGTTTGTCTTTTGTATACTCCCTCTCCTTCCTAAGATCCTATTATACAACAGGGATTTTTAATACTAGGGCCCATATCACCTGGTATTTGAAACACTTATCTTCCCTATAGCGTATGCATTCCAGGTTTTGATGTAAGTTCACTATCCTGAACTACATCACGAGTTTACCACATTCCTAGTTAAACTCCAGAAGTCTTACCATGCATAAGCCCGTATCTTCATGCATGTGCCCGTAAGAGCTTCTACCCATGAAACTAGATAGGTTGCCTAGGAATTAAGCCCATTTCATAATTCCTATGTCACCCAACTCTTTTTACGTACATGGGTGCTAAGCAAACCTTGTCAGGATGTGAGCTCATAAAACCTCAACAACCCTGTTGTTTGGGATTAAGAATGTCTACCGACATTCTTAATTAAGTTGTCTTCCCACAACTAATTTTTCTTCATCCGAGCTTAACATAGTTTTCACTAAAGGTTTTTTTTAAAAGACATTATTAATTTTCTAGTAATATTACCATATAGATAGTTTTGTTTAAACATCTAATTAGTTAAAAAATATTCATTATATCAAACATCTAAATAGCTATTAAATATAGCTTTCCCTAACTAATGAATTTTGCAAGCATAACCTGAAGGTTATATAAAAGAGTTTATAATCCTACTAATATGCCACCTTGAGGATATAACACCCAAAACAATTATTACACATATTAGGATGCTAATCTAGATAAATCTCAAACTCACTTTATCTTTACCTACCTAATAAAGTGAAAGTAAGCCTATGTATAACGTGTTGGTTTCCCCAGTTATTAAGTCTTGTGTGAATTCGAAAGGAAAAACAAATTAAGATTCTATATCAATTTTTATAGGTCATGAATGTAAACTTAGGTTGCTAAGACAAACGTGTATCCTAAAGATAAGTCAAACATGGTTTGCATTTCAAGAAAGTATTCATATCTTCGAAGCCTTGTTTTTATGGAGCACTATCATCTATTTAAAATTCCTATCAATTAACATATCAATGGAGGTATATATTTTTTTCTTATTATTACTTTACCCTTAGTTTAACTATGACATCACATATTAAAATACCATAAACTACTCTAAATGCATAAATAAAGTCATAATTACTTAACTTTTGCCTTTGTTTCAATTTTCTTCCTTCGTGTTTCACTAAACAAATATTTCATTACACACTAAAACTAAAAATATTTTCAAACATAGGTATTCTTAAATTTTGCAAGTCTTCTTTTTAGAGGCGATGTTTGGTTTTCCAAAGACTTCATTAAAATTTGCTACCATACGAAACCTACTCTAGGTACATTCAACACGGTATTATTTATGGTCATCATTTGAGGAGACGAACTGGCACAGACAACGATGTCTGGTCTTATTTTGCTGCCTTATTTTATGAAGCTCAACACACATCTACTAATTCTACATTCATTACCAAGCTCTATTTCATTCACATGCTCTGTATTTCCTAAGTTTTCATTATAATGCTGAATAATCTCATGAGATCTACCATTTTATTTCGTTCTTCTATAACGCTTTCCTACTTGTTCTTATAATAAAAGTTTCCTTACAGGTTTAAAAATAATTTCTAAGATGCAAGCTCTCACTAAAAATAGTTTTTTAGACCATGCAACCAGCTTGGTGGTCAATTATTTACTCCCATTCATTGTTTATAAAGTTCAAAGAAAATTGTATACAAAGAATCAATTTTGCATGCCCAAATAACTTGTTTACAACAGAATCATAGTTTTTCAAGCTGACAATGTAAAACAAAGAACATTACCTAAAATTATAATAAAATGCATTTCAGATTTGCACTTACCCCTTTTCCAACCAAGGGAATCTACTTTTGTGTTTATACATGACATTATAAGAGTAAACATCTACACATCTGGTTAAACAACTCACTTTTAAAAAGCTATTAATACAAACTTTATTTGGACAATTTATCTTATACGGTTTTGGCACACTACAACCTTAATACCTTTATTACATTACTACCTAACGAAATTAAATGGCATAGCACCATAAATTCAAAACATTAAACCATGCCTCAGGATAAAATAGAATTTCGCTTGTAATTCTTTTAAAATAAAATTAATACAAAAGAAAGGAAATTTGTATCTAATTTGAAACATGTTAGATCAGAAGCATTTTCTAGTTTCCTAGAATTCATACAAAAGAAACATTTCTATTTAACATAGATTACTCTTTTGCCTTTCCATTTCCAGGTATTTCTATTGAATAGATATTTTAATTTTTGTCTTCAATTCCCATAATGAAAATTGAAGAACAAAATAAAACTTTGGTTTGAATTCCTCATCCATCACAAAACAGTGCTTCCAATGTCTGACTGGTGAAAACTATAATTCTTTCCTTTAGGTTTTCGGCTTGGCCAGGGTCAGAACAGTCATATAGCTTGAATGTAGCTATCCTATTGCCTATTTAACATGCATGTATTTGAAATTATGCTATTTTTTTATTTTCCATATAAATTTTCTTTAAAAATCAGATTCCTTAAATTCTATTCAACTTAATCAAGCATCCACAACTGCAACTGAATTGTTTCACCATTAGTTTATTCACACATATTATATATTTGGTTTATCAAGTTACTTACTTTCCTACGTTCACCTCACGGTAAACTCCTTCGCAAACTTGTTCTCTTCTGCTATCTCCGCCCTTATTCTTCACGACCAACCTAGGAATGCCCTTCCCTGCTTTCCCTATCCTCTTAAAATGAAAAACAAGTCATTAGTGGCTAATAAATTTGTTACATTTGCATGTTAATCAAGTCGGGAGCTTGCTAGGTGGAAGAAATAACAAGGCCAGGTCATACATTTTTGTTTTTGTGTTCATGAAATGCTTTACGCATATATATATATATACTATTTTTTTATATTTTTTATTATTATTATTTTATTTATTTATTATTAAAAATGTATAAATTCTCATATTTAATTGGATTTACCTATGTAGGTTTCCCTATAACTACTTAATGTATTTTTCATAAATTTACTTTATAAAATTTGATTATTATTATTATTTACTATATTTGTTATTATTTATTTATTACTATTACTATTATTATTTTTATTATATTACATATATATATATATTATTTTCTATAGTCATGTTATTCACAATTCAATTATGAAATCAAAGCAACCTAATAATGTGGCTATATGAAAATGCAACTACATGGATTGTTGGTGGACATATTGCCTTGTGGATTCTCAGATCCATAAGATGACAAATATTCCACCGATCATCACTTCCTTGGACTTACCTTAAGCCGGTTACCCTTTTTGGAAAGAAGAAATCCCAGCTTCGAGTTGTCTTTCGAATATCATCATTTGTTCCTGCATCAATAAACATATTAGCAGTACCTTATCTTTGATGACAAAATAAATAAATAATAAGTTCAACTGCTGGGTTGTTACATACTTTCTCCCTAAGACTAAACACAGTTCCTATGTTTGTAGTATTAAATATTATAAATAATTTTTTTAAATATCCACAAATCCTCATAGCAAAATATACATAGCAATGATTATAAGCAAAATAGTTTTGCTTTAATTAAAATAAAAAAAAATTAATCAATTTTTTTATCATTGTTCAAATAAAAATGGAAACTGTCTTTTCATCATGTCCACATCTTCCCATGTGGCATTGTTTTTAGAATATTGGTCCCATTGGACCCTACATTGATCAATGCTTCTTTTCCTCAGTTGCTTTGTTCTGAAACCAAGTATCCTGACTGGGCGCACCTCAATGTGCAGGGGATCTGTCATCTGCAAATGATCAACATTCAAAACATGAGAAGGATCTGGTATGTATTTCTTAAGGAGAGACACATGGAAAGTATCATGGATTTTGGATAGATTAGGGGGTAAGGCCAGTTTGTAGGCTACTGGGCTAATTTTATCAGTAATGGCAAATGGTCCTACAAATCTTGGGCTAAGCTTGGAGGATTTAATGGAGCTTTTTGTGGGTTTAACTCTTAGGAATACTCTGTCTCCCACAACGAATTCCCTCGGAGTTCGTTTCAGATCAGCATAACTCTTTTGTCGATCAGAGGCCTCCTTGAGCCTAGATCGAATTTCATTTAACTGCTCTTCCATTTCCTTTAACATTTTTGGTCTGATCATCACCCGATCCTTCGGATTGCTCCAAGACAAAGGTGTCCTACACCTTCTTCCATATAAAGCTTCAAAAGGTGCCATTTTTAGTGAAGCATGATACCCATTGTTGTAGGTAAATTCTACCAGATATAGATAGTCTTCCCACTTGGTTTGATGATCCATGCAATACATTCGCAACATATCCTCCAAAACTTGATTAACCCTTTCAGTTTGTCCATCAGTCTCGGGATGGTATGTAGTACTGATATTAAGTTTTGTTCCCCATGCTTGATGCAATGCTCGCCAAAACTCAGATGTAAATCGGGAATCCCTGTCTGATATAATGGTTTCAGGAAAACCATGTAGTCGTACCACTTCCCTGGAAAATTTTTGGGCTACAGTAGGTGCTCCATCTTTAACATTCTCGGGTATAAAATGTGCTACCTTAGTCAACTTGTCAACTACCACTAGGATAGCATCATGTTGAAAGTGATTTTTAGGCAACCCGACTATGAAATCCATAGTCACTACTTGCCATTTATACTCTGGAATTGTATGAGATTGCAAATGTCCTATGGGATGCAAATGTTCTGCCTTAACTTTCTGACATTCTAAGCATTTTACCACATATTCAGCAACATCTCTTTTCATTCCTGGCTAGTAGTAATCCCTTCTTAGATTTTCATGCATCTTTACATAACCAGGGTGGGCGAAATATGGAGCATAATGTGCTTCTTGTAGTATTTTACTTTTAAGGTTCTGATCATTAGGTACCACTATCCGATTTTGGAAAAATAGGGTATTCTCCTTGATTTGAAATTCCTTGGCTTTTTTAGATCCTTCCTGCACCAACTTACAACATTTTTGGGAGAATTCATCCTGAAGTTGTAGGGTTCTTATCTGTTCAACTAAATCAAATTGACATTGTGACATAGCAGAAATATGCCTTCTTCTACTCAGTGCATCGGCTAGCTTATTTTATTTTCCTTTAATATATTCAATGCCAAAATCATATTCTGCCAAAAATTCCATCCAGCGCCTTTGCCTGGCATTGAGCATTGGCTGAGTAAAGATGTATCTCAGGCTTTGGTGATCAGTTCATAACTCAAATGGTTTACCCAACAAATAGTGATGCCACATCTTAAGAGCATGTACCACTGCTGCTAATTCTAGATCATGTGTGGCGTAGTTCAGCTCATGCTTCTTAAGTTTTCGGGACTCATAGGCTATTACCCCTTCCTCCTGCATGAGTATTCCACCTAATCCCTCAATAGATGCATCGGTGCAAATAGTGAATGGAAGATTTGGATCTGGTATCCTGAGAATTGGTGCAGTGGTTAACTTTTCCTTGAGTGTTCTAAAAGCCTCCTCACATCGTTCTGTCCACTTGAAAGCTTTTCCCTTTTTCTACAAATTGGTTATGGGATAAGCTACTTTGGAGAAATTCTTGATAAAACATCGGTAATATCCAGCCATCCCCATAAAACTTCGTACTTCAAAGACATTTGTTGGGGCAGGCCATCCAATGATAGCTTCTATTTTCTTTGGATCTACGGACACCCCTTCAGCAGAAATCACATGTCCTAAATATTGTACCTAAGGAGTATAAAACTCACACTTGGATAATTTTCCATATAACTAATTTTTCCTTAAAACTTCAAGAACAACCCTCATATGTTGATCATGCTCTTCCCTGGTTTTAGAGTATATCAATATATCATCCAAGAAAATTAACACAAACCGATCCAGTTGTTCCCGAAAGACACTGTTCATGAGATTCATGAATGTTGTTGGGGCATTAGTTAATCCAAAAGGTAGGACTGTGAATTCATAGTGCCCATATCTAGTGCGAAAAGTTGTTTTATGAGTATCTTCCTCTCGAATTCTTAACTGATGATATCCCGACCTAAGGTCAATTTTTGAGAAGATTGTAGCTCCCTTCAACTGGTCAAACAAATCATCTATTCTGGGCAAGGAATATTTGTTCTTGATAGTCATCTTATTCAGCATCCTATAATCAATGCAGAGTCTTAGGGTCCCATATTTCTTTTTCACAAATAAAACCGGTGCACCCCATGGTGAAACACTTGGCTTAATATGTCCCTTTTCTAGTAGATCCTGAAGCTGAGTTTTAAGATCTTGCAATTCAATAGTAGTCATTATGTATGGTGCTCGAGCTATGGGTGCAGCTCTAGGAAGAAGTTCTATTGAGAATTCAAATTCTCGTTTGGGTGGTAGTTCGGGTAAATCCTCGAGAAAAACATCCCGAAAATCATTTAACACTGGATAGGTCTGGAAAAGGCTTGTTTTCGACTCTACTTCTTCTTTCTTATTAAGTTTAACTACAAACACCCTACTTCTTTTCTTGATAGCCCTTTTGACTTGCATTGCTGATAGAAGGTGGGGTTCCACTGACTTACATCCACAATAAATTTGAATTCTCTGTTTGGAGTCATCAGTGAAATCCATCCATCTTTCTTCAAATTTTAATAATGCCTTATGGGCTTTGAGCCAATCAACTCCTAAGATTACATCAAAGGCATGTAAAGGTGCTACATAAAGTTGCCATCTAGTTCTTCCCTAGGGTAAAGTTATCTGAGGATCAAACAAACATTGTTCTACTGTATAGGTTTTCCCAGAGCCGTACTCAACCTTCCACCCATTAGCCATAAATCTAGGTTTTTCTGGTATGTCTCTCAATATATTTGGTGAAATAAAACTATCAGTAGCTCCTGAATCTATTAAAATCCTTACATTCTTATTGTAAATTTTGCCTTCTAACAAAAAAGGTGTAGCTTGACCACTAAGTTTAGAGTTACCTATTGCAGCATAGATTTTATGGGCTGGCTCTGCTGGCTCTTGCCTCTTGTCAGCTCTCATGGGGCATTTATCAATGTAATGCGGCTGCTGATAGATCCAACATCTAGTTTGAGGTGCCTTTTCCCTCTTTTCCCCATTGTTACCACCCTGTGCATCATCCTTAGCCCTTTGTTCAAATCTATTGAAGTTTCCTTTATATTGACCTCCCTGATTGCCCTGATTCCTATTCCCTTGGAATTTATTCTTGCCCTTGTCATTTCTATTTTTGTTTTCATACCGACCCTTATTTCCCTTGTTCTTTTCCCATCTAGTTGGTCCATCATTCTTTTTCTTTGATAGTTCCTCCCTGTCAGAGGTTTTTTGGTAATAAGCCTTTTTGACCTTATGATTTTCTTCATACTATTTTGCCAAATCCCAGGCAGTTGTTAATGATGTTGGCTTAAGCATGAGTAGTAGGTCACTATATTTTGGATGGAGTCCTAACAAAAATTTTTGGACTTTGACTTCGGTTCTTTGCTCATATTTCGACATGTATTTTAGCAACTGGACAAATCGTTGGTAATACTCGGTGACTGTCATGTTACCTTGAGTTAGTCTGCAAAATTTGTGGTTCTCTCAAGATAAAATTGAGGGGATAAATATATTTCTTTAAATACAATCACAAAATCCTCCCAAGGCACATCAGCAACTTCAACATTATGTGTTTTTCTATAAGTGTCCCACCAGTCTGCTGCAGCTCCTATCAAACGAAAGACTACATAGGAGGTTTTAGACTTGGAGGACAAAGTTCTGATAGCAAAGTATGCTTCCAAACTATTTAGCCACCTTTCTGCCTCTTCTCCATTTCCTTTGCCATCGAACTTAGCGATATCAATTCTACGCATATCTTTATCAAGTTCAGACCCTACTTGCCTCCTTCCAGGGTCTACAGATGATTCATCCCCAACGACCATTGTTTCTTTTCCCTTAGACAAATTTTCAATTATCTTTTGTTGTTGTGTAATCATTTCCTGTTGTTGGGTTAACTGGAACTTTTGTTGTTCCATATGTTCTAGCATCTGAGCCTTTTGCTGAGCCATATGCTCCAGCATCTGGGCTCTTTGTTGATCCATCTGCTCTCTCTGCTGACTCATTTGCTCTTGCATCAATTGGATCATTCGAGTCATTTTATCCTCCTTGGCCATAGGCTCCTTCTCCCTCCTTATTACCCGAGGGGGTTCAACTATTTCCTCAGTAGCACCTGTCCTTATGACCTTTCTAAGGACTCATTTAGGGTTCTCGATCAGCCCTTCCCGCTGAGCCGTTGCCACCGGTCTTTTTGAGGAACTAGCTCTTAGTCCGGATGCCATTGCCTGTTTGCAGAGAAGAGCTTTGTTAATCTTGGTTTAATTTTTTGTTTTAAAACCTAGTTCTAATAAAATTTTGATTGTTATATTCTAGTGGTTTGGTTATCTAATAATTCATGTGGCTCTGATACCAACTGTAATAACCCGAGTCCACCCACTTGGTTTCAAAATTTTTCCTTTTTAGTTCCAAATAAAACTTGTCTAGTTATATGCATGCTTAATATTTATGGATGCCACTTCACTGCAGTCAAAATATCTGCAACAAGATATTGGCCAGATCTCAAGAGTTTATCTCTTGTATACTCCCTCTCCTTCCTGAGATCCTATATACGGTGGGGATTTTTAAACTAGGGTCCATATCACCTGGTATTTGAAACACTTATCTTCCCTATAGCATATGCATGTCGAGTTTTGATGTCATTTCACTACCCTGAACTACATCATGAGTTTACCACCTTCCTAGTTAAACTCTAGAAGTCTTACTATGCATAAGTCCATATCTTCATGCATGTGCCTGTAAGAGCTTCTGCCCATGAAACTAGATAGGTTGCCTAGGAATTAATCCCATTTCATAATTCCTATGTCACCCAACTCTTTTTACGTACCTGGGTGCTAAGCAAGCCTCATCAGGTTGTGAGATCATAAACCCTCAACAACCCTATTGTTTGGGATTAAGAATTTCTACCCACATTCTTAATTAAGTTGTCTTCCCACAACTAAATTTTCTTCATCCAAGCTTAACATAGTTTTCAATGAAGTTTTTTTTTAAAAGATATTATTAATTTTCTAGTAATATCACCATATAGATAATTTTGTTTAAACATCTAAGTAGTTAACAAATATACATTAAATCAAACATCTAAATAGCTATTAAATATACATTTCCCTAACTAACGAATTTTGCAAGCATAACCTAAAGGTTATATAAAAGAGTTTATAATCCTACTAATATGCCACCTGGAGGATATAATATCCAAAATAGTTATTACACATCTTAGGATGCTAATATAGATAAATTTCAAACTCACTTTATCTTTACCTACCTAATAAAGTGAAAGTCAGCCTATGTATAACGTGTTGGTTTCCCCAGTTATTAAGTCTTGTGTGAATTTGGAAGGAAAAACAAATTTAGATTCTATATAAATTCTTATAGGTCATGAATGTAAACTTAGGTTGCTAAGACAAACGTGTATCCTAAATATAAGTCAAACATGGTTCGTATTTCAAGAAAGTAGTCATTATCCAATTAAAATTATCTTCGCAGCCTTGTTTTTATTAAGCACTATCATTTATTTAAAATTCCTATCAATTAACATATCAATGGAGGTATATATTTTTTTTTCTTATTATTACTTTACCCTTAGTTTAACTATGAGATCACATATTAAAATGCCCTAAACTACTCTAAATGCATAAATAAAGTCATAATTACTTAAATTTTACCTTCGTTTCAATTTTCTTACTTCGTGTTTCACCAAACAAATATTACACTACACACTAAAACTAAAAATATTTTTCAAACATAGGCATTCTTAAATTTTACAAGTCTTCTTTTTAAAGGCAACATTTGGTTTTCCAAAGACTTCATTAAAATTTACTACCATACAAAACCTACTTCGGGTACATTCAACATGGCATTATTTATCATCATCATTTGAGGAGACGAACTGGCACAGCCAGATTATTTGGCTGTCTTTTTTTATGAAGCTCAACACACAAACACTAATTCTACGTTCATTACCAAGCTCTGTTTTATTCAGACACTCTGTATTTCCTAATTTTTCATTATAATTCTGAATAACCTCATGATATCTATCATTTTATTTCGTTCTTCTATAACGCTTTCCTACTTGTTCTTATAATAAAAGTTTCCTTACAGGTTTAAAAATAATTTTTGAGATGCAAGCTCTCACTAAAAAGAGCTTTTCAGACCATGCAACTAGCTTGGTGGTCAATTAGTTACTCCCATTCATTGTTTATAAAGTTTAAAGAAAATTGTATACAAAGAATCCATTTTGCATGCCCAAATAACTTGTTTACAACAAAGTCGTAGTTTTTCAATCTGACAATGTAAAACAAAGAACATTACCTAAACTGATATAATAAAACACATTTCAGATTTGCACTTACCCATTTTCCAACCAAGGGAATCCATTTTTGTGTTTATACATGACATTATAAGAGTAAATGTCTGCACAGTTGGTTAAACAACTTGCTTTTAAAAAGCTATTAACACAAAATTTATTTGGACAATTTCTCTTATTTGGTTTTGGCACACTACAGCCTTAATACCTTTATTGCATTACTACCTAACAAAATCAAATGACATAGCACCATAAATTCAAAACATTAAGTCATACCTCAGGATAAAATAGAATTTTGCTTGTAATTATTTTAAAATAAAATTAGTACATAAGAAATGAAATTTGTATCTAATATGAAACATTTTAGATCAGAAACATTTTCTAGTCTCCTAAAATCCATACAAAAGAAACATTTCTCTTTAACATACATTACTCTTTTGCCGTTCCATTTCCAGGTATTTCTATTGAACATATATTTTTATTTTCATCTTCAAATCCCATAATGAAAACTGAAGAACAAATTAAAACTTTGGTTTGAATTCCTCATCCATCACAAAACAATTCTTCCAATATTTGACTGGTGAAAACTATAATTCTTTCCTTCAGGTTTCTAGCTTGGCCAAGGTCAGAACGGTCATCTAGCTTGAATGCAACTATCCTATTGTCTATTTAACATGCATGTATTTGAATTTATGCTATTTTTTTATTTCCATATAAATTTTCTTTAAAAATCAGATTCCTTAAATTCTATTCAACTTAATAAAGCATCCACAACTGCAACTAAATTGTTTCACCATTAATTTATTCACACACATTATATATCTGGTTTATCAAGCTACTTACTTTCCTGCATTCACCTCACGGTAAACTCCTTCGCAAACTCATTCTCTTCTGCTATCTCCGCACTTGTTCTTCATGACCAACCCACGAATACCCTTCCCTACTTTCCCCGTCCTCTTAAAAAGAAAAACAAGCCCTTAGTGGCTAATACATTTGTTGCATTTACATGTTAATCAAGTTGGGAGCTCGCCAGGTGGAAGAAAGAACAAGTCCAGGTCATACATTTTTGTTTTTGTGTTCATGAAATGCTTTTTATATATATATAATTTTATTATTATTATTATTATTATTATTAAAAACGTATAAATTAAATATTAAATTCTCATATTTAATTAGGTTTACCTATGTAGGTTTCCTTATAACTACTTAATGTATTTTTCATAAATTTACTTTATAAAATTTGATTATTATTATTATTTATAACTATTACTATTATTATTTTTATTATATTACATATATATATATATATATATATATATATATTGATGAGGAACCTTTTATATACAACATATCCGCAACATGTGAGGGGAGAGATTTGAACCTGGGCCTCTCGAGAACTGGAGAGTTTTAACTACCCACTTGCTCTCCAACTCCACTACATGAGCGGATATATATTTATATTTTATTTTCTATAGTCATATTTCTCATAATTCAATTATGAAATCAAAGCAATCTAATAATTTGGCTATATGAAAATGCAACTACATGGATCATTGGTGGACACATTGCCTCGTGGATTCTCAGATCCACAAAATGGTAAATATTCCACCGGTCATCACTTCCCTGGACTTACCTTAAGTCGGTTACTCTTTTTTGAAAGAAGAAATCCCAACTTCGAGCTGTCTTTCGAATATCAACATCTGTTCCTGCATCAATAAACATATTAGTAGTACCTTCCCTTAGATGATAAAATAAATAAATAATAATCTCAACTACTAGGTTTTTACATCAAGGATAGACACTTCAGATGAAATGATGGTATCATCCACAAATTACTGATGAGAAACAAGCCTACTTTGAGAGGTAGCTTTAAGACCTGAGATGAGTTTGAGATTACAAGTTGTTTTTATTGTTCTTCCTGTAGACACTAAAATCCAACACCTTCAAAACCACATCTGCCACCCCACCATTAAATCTTGCATAATAAAATTACATGCCTAAGTCTAAACATAGGGATATAAAATCCTGCACATTATCCTATTTTCCTAATTTATTAAATCTGGGAAATCACCCTAGGATACCCTGTCTACCCATTGGACATGTGTCCTGGACACTTCACCCAACACCCCTGCCACATCTTACCCACTCATGTCACCCTTGTCCTTGCACATGAGATAGATCCCAAACACCCATGCCACAACTCATTTGTTGTTTTCCTCTTGTCCCTTCACATAAAACAACATCCCACATCCCACTCCACTTGAAGCCACATCACCCCAGTTAAGAAAACCACACTGAATGACTCACTGTAACTACCCCTTCCACATGGTAGTTTAGATTTACCACTTGGCAAGTCAGGCTTGCCACCTCCCATTCCCCTCCAAATCCCCAAGAATCCTATAAAAGCACCATTAGTTAACCAAACAAAGAGAGGTGAATGTGGATACCGACAGGATGCCAAAATTGATGTAGACCAATGAGAAAGTACAAAGCGTGAGCTTTGATTCTGACCGTTGGCTTAAATCCTAAGGTGACTTGTTATTCAACTGAAAACACTTGTCCATAGTTCCACAATCAAAAATGTGACTCTACGATTTCACAACTGCAGGCCTACGGTTTCCAGCCCACAACTACACTTTCATGGTTCCATAGTCTCAAGATGAAAATCACATGCACGGCCGATATCAGTAACTTTAATATTAGCCAATCTTTATTTGTTAATTGTTTCATGCTATCTGCTTTTCATGCATGTCAGTGATAGATTTATGTGTAGCATCAGGTTTTATAGCTTGACTATATAGGTGCTACTAATCTTTCTTACTGGTTTGCATGTGTGCAGGTAACAGTTACCTTGGATAAGCTTCTGGAGCTGGAGTGGTCCCTTGCTAGATACCAAATACCACTCACCCTTTGAAGCTGTTATGAGAGAACGAAAAACACCACATCCTACGGAGGAGTTGGAAGATCTCCTTCTCCCATAACAAGCATCGTATTTCAGAGAGAGGAAGAACAATTGTAACATTGCTCCCAACACACTTGGGGTAATCTAAACTCTTTTGTAAAAATCGTATCAATATCAATATAAAAGGGGATTTTGACAATCTACCTCTCTTTTTTGGCTTTAATATTATTTGTGTTCAGTTATTTGGTTATAGAAATGGGCCAACCACAGTTAAATAAACTGACCCAAACACAAATCCAACAACCCCAACAACAATAACAATAATCGCAACAATCGTATTATCAAGCGGTTCCACCCACATAGCAAGCACAAAATTAGACAAACCTATAGAAAGGAAAAAACGTCATTTTAATCCAAAAAGAAATTACACACTAGTACAAGAGCCATATTCATTAGTTTTTCAGAAGTTGTATGCGGAAAAACTTTTTACATTGTCGAAAATGAAACCTGAAGATCCTAACAAACCAAAAATAAAATGTTACAAATAAAACCTCTTTTGCATCTATCATAGACAAAGAGGACATGATATTGAAGGTTGTCATGGATTTAAATTAATTGTGCAAGATTTATTGGAAGTGAGTACAATCAAAGTTGGCAATCCACTATCCCAAAACAATCAAAACCTAGGCATCTATTAGACACCTTTGCCACATCAAGAGGCAAATCAACAACTGATAGGAGCATCAACTTCTATAGTTCCTCCCAACGAGGTTAATTATGTGTCTCAACTACTACAAGGTTTTGTAGGAGCTATCAACATAGTTACCCATGGATAGAGGTAAGCTAATCGCACAACACAGGCTCTAGCAACACAACCAACAAATGTGCCCATACAACTTGGACCAAGCATTCCACCACCACCTTTCCATAATCGCCCAGTTGTCACTTTGAATAGCCGGTTAACACAAAGTTTGAAAATAGCTTCAACAAAATTGTCAATATATGAGCTAATACAACAATCAACACCTCATAGGGAAGCATTGATGGAAATTTTAAAGTCTATCCAAGTTCAATCAGAAGACCTCAATGCCTTCAATTCCTTTATGGGTATTGTGCAAAAGTGCATGGAACCCTCGATAGTATTTAATGACTTTGAGGAAAAAAAAATCTCAGCAAATTCACCTGATCCACCACTGCACATAGTAGCTCACATTAATAGGAAACCATTCAAGAGAGTGCTTATTGATACTGGTTCTTCAATCAAGCTCATAACCAAACCTGTGATGATGAAGATCAACATCCCATCATCTCACATCACAACATCCACATTCACCCTTAGGGCTTTTAATGATGCTTTATGCTCAATTGTGGTGAATTTTGTTATTCCCATCACCGTGGGGGTGAAAACAATACATGTTCTCTTCCACATCTTGGAAGGATAAATGCAATACAACATACTTCTTGGATGCCCTTGGATTAGGGAAATGAAGTGTGTGCCTTCAACATTGCATCAATGCTTAAAATATGTACATGAAGGTAAAGTGCATTGCATACCAGCTGACACAGAACCTTTCAAATACTACAACTTTATTTCAAACCCATATGAGCCCTTGCTTCCATCAACGCACCTAACTATCCAACCACTAGCCATTAGGACCATTCCATCTAGTAGCACATCCTCAAAAGCACCCATTCAAGAAGAATTACCTATAGTTGACCCAACTTTTGCATCCAAAAGTGTTAGCTCAATGCACCCTTCAAACACTACATTTCATTTTCAAGTCACACCTACCCATCCTGCTAACCAATCGCCAACTCCATCTAGTAAACTTCCAGATCCACAACAACCATTCACATTCACAGCACAACCCACACCATCCATCACTACATCACAATCATTAGAACTCGTAGTCTCACAAATAGGGCCACCTATTAGAGATAATCCACCATCACCAGTGGAGCCACGAGCTAATGTACAAGAACCCTCTTCATCCACCGAGCCATTAGCCTCCCAACCATCTAGAGTTGCAGTACATCTCGCCAATCTAGGCATTGGTGAGTACATTATTGAAAGTGTCACAGTTACACCACCCATTGAGTCAGTCAGGGATTACGGTCACCCTCGCGACCCACCTTTAGCTATAGGTGATATATATAGAATGGGTTCTCAAAAAAATGCAATCAATTTCATATATGGAGGGGTGGATTCTTCATCGGACCCACCTCCTCAAGACGACAACTCTTTACAAGAGTTTAATGAAAATATTGATTATCTATCGAACCCAAGTTTCCTAGTGAGATATTTTTAAAAGGTTAATTGGCAAGGATATGGACTTGGAAGACATGAACAAGGTCCTCACCACATTATTGAACCAGAATATAGAGAGCCAAGTGACCACTCTGGTCTAGGCTACAAACCTTCCATCGCAAGCTCTTCGCTTAATCAAGCTTTCCAAGAACTTGACATAGAATGCGAAGAAGAAGAAGAAAAGAGCGATGAGGAAGATGAACCTAATGATGAGGATGAACAAATAGATGGTGGGTACCAGATCTACACTTTTTACCCTCAAGAGCAAGCCTTACAACAAGAGCCAGAAGATCCCATAGAGATGACCTACCTTAGGCCAGATGATACGCCACTGGTATTGGGACCTCACACAAATGCTAATGGTTTTTGGATAAGTGACGATGATGAAGAGGATGAAACTGAAATGATATTCATGAATCATATGCATGAAATGCAAGCTAGAAGAATGATACAAGCAGAGGCACATCCTGAATGGCTTAATCAGGAAGAAGAAGAGCCTCAAGAGGAGATAATATATGGAGAAACTATACAAAGAGATGACTGGTACCAAAAGAAGTTTCCAATAGACCGTGCACTTTTTTGGCTAAACAAAGAGCATGAGGGTCCTAAACTAGAACCTCCTCCATCACATTGGCATCGCATACAACACAACCAATCACACACATTAGGTTAGTTGCAACCTAGAGAAGATGAGTCATCAACTCTCGAATCACAGCCACCTCATTTCCATCAAGTCAATATGATTTTTGTTGATTTGCTCACCCCACTCCGTAATCCATATGATGAGACAAACCCAATCCATATCGACACTAGTCTCATAGCCATGGACAGGATTTCATCCCCGCCATCCATTGCTGAGTTTATCCTATCCGAAGAGTTGTTGCGTGCTTCAAACGCATATATTCCACAACAACCTTCATCATCAAACAATTTAGTTTTTCAAACTGAGATAGAGGGGGAAACCCCAAAAACATTTGAAAATGTGGTGGATGATATTCACCTCATCCCAACTCCACATCAGCTAGAAGAAGGTTCTCACATGCTAATTGAAGAATCTATAGATGTGAACCTTAGTCAAGACGCGGACAATCCCCAAATTGTCAAAATTGCAAAATATTTATCCATAGAAGAGAAATAACGCATAATAAACATGCTAATGAAAAAGAAAGAAGTGTTCGCATGGTCATACAAAGACATGCCAGGTTTAGATCCAGACCTAGTAGTCCACAACCTTACACTGGCACATGATGCAAAGCCTTTCAAACAAAAGCTTAGGAAAGTTCATCCAACAATCGCATTAATTGTGAAAGAAGAGCTGCAAAAGTTGTTGGATGTGCACTTCATAGTACCAATTGATTACCCATAATGGCTTTCAAATATGGTACCCATTCGCAAACCGAATGGAGGGATACGCGTATGCACTAATTTTCGAGACTTAAACAAAGCGTGTCCCAAAGATGATTTTCCTTTGCCTAATATCGATCAACTAGTAGATTCCTATGCTGGTCATGAAATGCTTTCCTTAATGGACGGTTTCTCGGGATACAACCAAATTTGAATTAATCCCGAAGATCAACACAAGATAACATTTACAACACCCTGGGGGACATTCTGTTATAGAGTGATGCCTTTTGGACTTAAGAATGCAGGAGCAACATATCAACGAGCTATGACGTACATATTTCATGATTATATGCATAAGATCATCGAGGATTATGTAGATGATTTGATTGCTAAATCTAAGACACGTCTTGAGCACATCGATGTACTAGAAAAAGTGTTTGATCGATTGATAGAACACAAAGTAAGGTTAAATCCTAAGAAGTGTGTATTCGGAGTCACATCAAGAAAACTTCTAGGATTCATTGTCTCCAAGCGAGGCATTGAAGTGGATCCAGGTAAGGTAAAAGCAATATTAGAAATGCCACCTCCCAAAACATTGAAAGAGTTGCGTAGTTTACAAGGAAAGATCCAATCTATCCGACGATTCATCGCACAACTCTCAGATAAATGCAGGCCTTTCAATCACCTGTTACAAAAGGGAGTGACATTTTCATGGACAATTGAATGTCAAGAAGCATTTGATGACATAAAGAAGTATCTGGCATCACCACCAGTTCTTACACCGCCTAGATCAGGAATCCCTTTTCACCTATACATTTTTGCAATAGATTTTGCACTAGGGACAATGCTTGCACAAAAGAACGAAAAACATAAGGAGCAAGCAATTTACTATATTAGCCAAACACTGGTAAGTTACGAAACAAGATATGCTTATGTCAAAAATTTATGCTTAGCAGTGGTTTTCACCACTAAGAAACTTAGACATTACATGCTAAGCAATACTACCTATGTCATAGCTAGAGAAAATCCTCTATGATACATGATGACTCACACATATAACAACACCCGTACTGCTAAATGGATAATGCTTTTAACCAAATTCGATCTCGAATTCATAAGTCAAAAATCCATAAAAGGTCAGGTGATAGCTGATCAACTAGCAGAAGCTCCACTACATAATGATAAACCACTAATCATTGAGCTTCCAGATGATTCAGTATTCTCTGTCACAGAACAAGAAGAGTTAGTTTCTCCTGAGGAAGAAGCAGACATGACCATGTTCTTTGATGGGTCTAAATGCGACAAAGGACAAGGTGCGGGAGTCATGTTTTATACACCTGAAGGAATACCAATTCCTTTATCATTCAAACTCGACTTCACATGCACCAATAATAATGCAGAGTATGAAGCCTTAATCTTAGGTCTTCAATCAGCTATAGCAATGGGCATAAAAATACTAAGCATTTTTTGGTGATTCTCAATTAGTTGTCTACCAAATAAAAGGAGAATACCAATGTAAAGAACCAGTCTTAAAGAAATACCATGAAGTAGCAATAAGGTTGCTAGAAAAATTTGACTGGTACAAAATTAGTAATTTACCACGATCGACAAATAGATTTGTGGATGCAATGGCTTCCTTGGGATCTCTCATCCCTAAAAATGAACATGGAGAAATACAACCGCTAATCATAACAACAATGTCAAAATCATCAATTCAAAAAGCAGAACCTACAGGTGAGAAGAACGTTTGTTTGATACATGTTGAACCTTACAATTCTTACCTTGATGAGATAAGAGACTTTCTCAAGTTTGGAATACTCCCAGTAGAAATGACACGAACTGCAAAAAGAACATTCAAACAAAAAGCAATTTGTTTTACTCTACTAGGGGATGTGTTATACAAACGTGGGTATGATGGAATATTATTACGATGTTTAGATCCGATTGAAGCAGAACGAGCAATAATAGAAGCCCACGATGGTACTTGCGGTGGCCACTTCAGTGGAATGGCCATTGCAAAGAGAATACTATGCATGGGATACTATTGGCCGACCATGGAAAATGACTGTTGCAAATATGTCAAAAAGTGTCAAAAGTGCCAATATCATGCAAATTTGACTCATGTACCATCGCACGCATTACAACCCATTCAAAGTCTTTGGCCCTTTTCACAATGGGGTCTCGATTTGATTGGTAAAATATCACCTGCTTCATCAAGACAACATAAGTTCATCATAACTATGACAGAATACTTCACAAAATGGGTGGAAGCCATTCCAATGACCACTACGATTGGACCTCGAATAGCGGAGTTTATACTTCAGCATATTATCTATCATTTTGGAATACCCTCAAAAATAATTTTTGATAATGGGAAGTCATTTAAGAATAAGGATGTTAGAGCATTGTGCAACAAATTCAAAATTCAACATAGTTTCTCCACACCTTATTACCCACAAGCAAATGGGCAAGTTGAAGCAACCAACAAAACAATGGTATCCATTCTCAAGAAAATGGTCAAAGAAAATCATCGAGATTGGCATACTCAACTTCCTTTGGCATTATGGGCTTACAGAACAAGCATCAGAATGCCAACGGGAGTGACACCATTTTCACTAGTTTATGGTGCTGAAGCTATATTACCTTTAGAGCTCGAGATACCTTCCTTGCGAATAGCATTACAGGAATTCATGGACGATGAAACAACTAGACAAGCACGTCTTGACCAATTGACACTTATTGATGAAAAACATATCAATGCTTTAGATCACTTACGAGTATATCAAGATAGAGTCAAACGTGCTTACAACGCAAAAGTCCATCCTCGCGAATTTCAAGTGGGGGACCTAGTGCTCAAAGAAAATCAACAAAATACCAATGCATTGCCACACTTAAGAGATAAATTTATGGCTAATTGGTTAGGCCCGTACATTGTAAAGCATAAATTGGGACCAGGAACATATAGACTGGCCAACTTCGAAGGAGAATTGGAGCCAGAACCACTAAACATAATGCACCTAAAGGTATTTTATGCATGAAATGACTTGCAATATATGTATATATATGTACATGGCTTAAAACAAAAATAAAAAAATTAACAAAGCAAAAAAAGAGAAAAGAATTTTTATTTCCAGAATTTCTTTACATTGTAAATAGAAATGTCATTACTAGCACTTAGCATGTTGCATTTGCATATTACAAAAAAAAAAATCTTGTGCATTAAATAGGCATATCACATGCATATAGCAACATTAGACTAAACACATAATTGCATCCATCCCATCCCATGTTCAGTGATCTTTCATAGTGGTGATGATACGACCAAGTAAAAACAAGTTCCAAAGAATTGGGGATACCCAACTAAGACTCTTCGCAAGTCAACAAAGTTCATATCCACCCATGTTTTACTATATCATAAATCAAATTTTCAGTCACTCAAAAATGTCTAGTGAAAAACCAAAAATCATAATATGTCCAATTTTCTTTAGGACCAAAGCACTTATATCGCATTAAGAAAGTCTTGAGTATGGTAGATTGACCCAAAGCAATCTTGAACCAAAAACACTTTACAAATTTAAAAACATTTTGAGTAAGAAAAGATAATGCCAACTTGGGTACAACCTTGAAGCGAAAAGGAAATATTCCCCGCTTGTCCCATTACGCAACATAGTCCAAATCAAAAAGGTGGTTTTCACCACCATCACAACAATCCAAACAATTAAATTAAAAGGTAGATAATAAGGATAGGATCACATTCTCATCACACTTCGATTGAGAATCCGATTCCCCAAACTCTATCATGATAAATACTATACACACACCACAGATCACAAAAGCAAGAAGGATCGTACTACATTCCCCTCAAAAAGTTATGTAGTCATCCCCAAAGCTCGAAGATCAAATCATTGGACTATGGAGTGAACCTCCACCGGAGCTATAGACGCTTGACTGGCAGTGGAGTAAACTCATGCAGGATGACACGTCTTTCTCCCAAGAGAAATACCTCTGACCGCACATACGGACAAGCTAGCTAATTGGTAAACCCATACAGGTACCGTCCAATTTTACTCATCATGAGTTAATGAACTTCACATACACATGCACTGGTTCTTGATTGCTTAGGGCCATTCCCAAACCAAAGATTCAGAAAATGAACTCCACTTGCACACACCTTGGTCCTAAAGAAGGTTAGACGAACATTAAGAAAATGGTTAAATCACTAGACTGATTGAGTCTTTGAAAATCCTCAAATGTTATATATCAAAACCATACCAAATATCATATCATTATCACATGTTCTACATTATCACATACATACACCCACCATACACCAAACGCGAAGAGTCATCAAGTTGGATACCCCCAATTGCAAAAATGAACAAGTAATGGTCAACTACTCTGAGCTATAAAAGATTACAAAAACATCATGCATGTCATCATATAGTTAAATGAAAATAAACATAAGTTGCATATTACATATTAGTTACATTCATTTATCATAGCACAAATATAATAATGTGAACATTGCATCACACTAGCACTAGCAAAGCATAAATAAAAAGCATCCACATAAACATTAACACATGAGATAACCAAAATACAAAGCCATGTATATATATGTATAAATATGAAAGTCCCAAAGGTACAAAATGCCCGTAGGCTATATACATCGAAGCACTAAGGCTCATAGCAAAATAAAAACAAAATACAAAAAAGAGAAGCGATAGGTCACACTAGCTAGTACCAGTAGGATCCCTCTGAGGACCCTACGCTGTAGAAGCACCATGAGAACTCGATGAACGATGAGTCCTGTGACTCCTATCAGTCCCTCAGGTAGCAATAGTGGCTGATGAAGAAGGAGGAATAGGCAAAGGAATCTGATGCTCATGCAGAATGTTCTCCAACATCTCTATATAAATAGCCTACTTGCATAGGCTCCTCAAGTCAGCACCCTCATGAGCAACCCACTGAGAAATCTCTGCTCGAAGAGCAGCAATAGTAGCTGCAGTGTCACCTCCATCGGACCCTACCTGTAGCCGAGTCAGCTCACCCTCTAACCGAGTGACCTCACCTTTGAGCCTAGAAATCTCCAAGTCCTTTGCAGTGAGAGCATCGCTGCTAGGCCCATCACGCATCCTGTCCACCTCACCCTAGAGGCGAGTCACCTCGCCCTGGTACCATGCTAACTCGCCCTTCAGGCGAGTCACCTCTAAACCCAGGCTATCACGCTCAGCCTGTAACATATCCCAATCCTCCTCTATCCATCGAGGAGGGGCATCCTCATCACCACCACCCCCATCACCACCCTCATCACCATCACCACCAGCCTCCTCGGGCTGCAAAAAATTGGTACCCATATCAGCTCTCGAAGAGCTACCTCATCGGTGCTTCACCGACCAGGGAACCCAACCTCCCACATCTGCATCATCACCACTCCCGTCGTCATCTACAATGACACTCGAAGTCTAGAGCGGCTGGCCAGCAAACCAGGCGTCATACTCAGGGGTGGTACCTACATCATCCAAGTCGAGAACCTCCAAGTCAGGGTTGTCAGAAGGATCATCAACTCACCAAAATTTAGGAGCAACAGGTAGCCCTAACTTGTCACCCCATCGCTTGTAGGTCACAGGAGTATCAATAACATCCTGAACTAGCCCAAAATGATGCAACACTCTATAAAATTGAACAAAATCCATATACCTTAGATGGGCGCCAATAACCTATAGCCCCTGCTTGATGCGATGAAACTCTACGGTATCCATCACCTAATCTAGAACTCTCCAAGACTGCTAGCTCATCAAATATCTAGTCAAAGAACTCAAAATATCTCTGTACTCTAAGGCACTCACTACTGAATGACTAACCTCCTCACTAAGTACCCATATGTACGAGCGAGGAGAAGTGGCATCGATAGCACAAGGTAAACCAATAGGTCGACCAATGATAATATGCTCCCAAGCCCAAATATGAAGCACCAAACTGCAACCCAGGCCCTTCCGCCCCCGCCTCTTCACCTCATACAACTCACTGTAAATCTCACAAAGAAGAGCGAGAGCCCATGCCAACCGACGAGGATCAGATATGAGATCGAGAACAATCGGTACCTGGTTCCATGGAATCCTCGATCCCATGGAATTGGGCAACAACATGTTGCTCAATATATACATCATGAAAACTGGAAGCGCCCCCAAGCTACCAGCTGTATACAAATCCAAATACGCTATGCCACCCCTACTGCAATCTACGTCCCACATCTCACCGAACATAGGAAATAGAGCCTCCTTCTTGTCAAGGCCAACCCGAATAGCAGGACCCTCAACAAAAATGCAAAAAATCCGGTAGATGTCCTCTAGGGTAATAGTAAGCTCCCCTGTAGGGAGTTGAAAGGTACCTCTATCCGGATCCCAACGCTCAACAAGCATCGAAATAAGATCCTCGTCAGCTCGGACGGTGCCTAACCGCCTGCAACCATCGAGACCAACGGTCTGCAAGAGAGTCCAATCATCGTCATAAAGTGCCTTTCGCACTTTTCGAATAGTCCTCGGCCACCTATGCCGAGCATCAAGAAGCTTAACCTAAAAAGGAAACATAATAAAAATTAGCAAAATAATCAAACATAAACAAAAATAAAAAAAAAAAAAAAAAAAAAAATAAACTTTGTTACCTACTCCTAGGTAGTCAAAAATAAAACAAAAAAAAAAAAACAAAAACAAACTTTGTTACCTACTCCTAGGTAACCAAAAATAAACAAAAATAAAACAAAAACAAACTTTGTTACCTACTCCTAGGTAGCCAAAAATAAACAAAAAAAAAAAAAAACAAACTTTGTTACCTACTCCTAGGTAGCCAAAAATAAATAGAAAAATACAAAAACAAAACAAAAACTTTGTTACCTACTCCTAGGTAGTCAAAAATAAACAAAAAAATACAAACAAAAACAAATTTTGTTACCTACTCCTAGGTAGTCAAAAAAAAAAAAAAAAACAAACAAAAAAAAAAAATTTGTTACCTACTCCTAGGTAATAAAAAAAAAAAAAAACAAAAAATTATTACCAGCGCCACTTAATGAAAAAAAAAAACACAAAAATTCATTACCAGCCCCGCTTAATGAAACAAAAAACACAAAAATTCATTACCAGCCTCGCTTAATGAAACAAAAAACAACATGTTCATTACCAGCCCCAATTAATTAACACAACAAACAACAACAAGAACAAACAAATAAAAGAAGAGATGACCTACCTCGGCAAACCGGGCACCGACTTCCGCTCCAGCCGAGCCACCACCACCACTTCCCTCACCAACCTCCATCTCGCTCATCACTCCACAAATCAAAAAATGACAACTGGCAGAATGAATCTGAAAGTGACATAACACCTTTAAATAGCCGCTTTTAGCGACGAAAAATGTGCGCCCGCATTTTTTGCGGTGCAGTTTTAAAACGTAGACCCACGGTTTGCATCGCAAAAATGCATACCCGTGGTTTTGCATTGTAAAACGCTCAAACACGGTTACGACCGTAGAAACCGCAAATCCATGGTTACAAAAAAAATAAAGAAAAACATTGAAAAGCGAATGAAGGCCCTACAGGCTAAAGTCACACTATCCACACAAATCAACCCAAGGTTGAAATTGATGCCCACTCCGTGAGGTTACAAAACACGGTAATGATACAATCATTGTGCATTAAGGAATTGCTAACAATCACCGAGACAGGCACCTAGGTGATTGGTTCCTTCAAACCACGAACATGCATGTCAATCAAATCAAACGGTACTTTTGAATGAATAGTCAACCAAACTTGGGGCAATCATTTGCATAAACAAAACAAAAACAAAAAAACAAAAATACCTTTTCATCAATTGGTTATTGAGCTTTCACCCACTTACCAATTGAGGGGGTAAACACAAAAAAAAAAAAATTATATATATATATATATATTCATTCTGCCATACAAAAAAAAAGAAATGAGTCCATCCATCCAATAAAGTTAGATGTCATTAGTTTTTGCATTGCATTGTGTTGTACACAACACAATACAAAAAGGGGCAACTGTAGACACTAAAATCCAACACCTTCAAAACCACATCTGCCACCCCACCATTAAATCCTGCATAATAAAATTATATGCCTAAGTCTAAACTTAGGGATATAAAATCCTGCACATTATCCTATTTTCCTAATTTATTAAATCTAGGAAATCACCCTAGGATACCCTGTCTACCCATTGGACATGTGTCCTGGACACTTCACCCAACACCCCTGCCACATCTTACCCACTCCTGTCCCCCTTGTCCTTGCACATGAGATAGATTCCCAACACCCATGCCACAACTCATTTGTTGTTGTCCCCTTGTCCCTTCACATAAAACAACATCCCACATCCCACTCCACTTGAAGCCACATCACCCCGCTTAAGTGAGCCACACTGAATGACTCACTGTAACTGCCCCTTCCACCTGGCAGTTCAGATTTGCCACTTGGCAAGTCAAGCTTGCCACCTCCCATTCCCCTCCAAAGCCCCAGGAAGCCTATAAAAGCACCATTAGTCCACCAAACAAAGGGAGTTGAATGTGCATACCGACAGGCTACCAAAATTGATGTAGACCAATGAGAAATTGCGAAGCGCGAGCTTTGATTCTGACCATTGGCTCGAATCCCGAGGTGACCTATTCTTCAGCCAAAACTGCTTGTCCGTAGTTCCACAATCAAAAACATGACTCTACGGTTTCACAACCGCAAGCCCATGGTTTCCAGACCACAACCGCGGTTCCACAATCCCGAGACGAAAATCACATGCACGATCGAGATCGATAACTTTAATATTAGCCAGGCTTTATTTGTTAATTGTTTCATGCTATCTACTTTTCATGCATGTCAGTGATAGGTTTATGTGTAGCATCGGGTTTTACTGCTTGACTATACAGGTGCTACTGATCTTCCTTGTTGGTTTGCATGTGTGCAGGTAACAGGTACCTTGGATAAGCTGCTGGAGCTGGAGTGGTCCCTTGTTGGATACCAAAGCCCACTCACCCTTTGAAGCTGTGACGAGAGAACGAAGAACACCACATCCTACGGAGGAGTTGGAAGATCTCCCTCTCCCATAACAAGCATTGTATTTTAGAGAGACGAAGAACAATTGTAACATTGCTCCCAACACACTTGGGGCAATCCAAACTCTTTTGTAGAAATCGTATCAATATCAATACAAAAGGGGATTTTGACAATCTACCTCTCTTTTTCGTATTTAATATTATTTGTGTTCAGTTCTTTGGTTACACTTCCCAAAGCTTCAGTTGCAATTATAAATAGCAAGGGAGATATGAGATCACCTTGACGGATGCCTCTATTGCTCCAAAAATAACCAGTAATGGAACTGTTGATAAGAATTGAGAACCACGGGTGGAAATACACCCTTTTATTAACTCAACCCCATCAGAGTGAAAACCAAATTTAAAGAGGATTGATACAAGGAAATCATATAACATATGCATAATTACCAGTTAGTTTTTTTTTGAATAAATACTTCTTATACACATCCACCATGGGGATTGAACCTAGGTCACATCACCGATAATGCAAGTGGCATCCTTTCCGGTAGACCACACTCACGGGGATGAAAATAAGGGTGTATCCAAATACTTTAAAAGGTATTATTCTTTTAATCATTTATATGGGATTGATATGGGCCTCACCTTTTTATATTGTATTTATATAGTAGTATTACAATATTTTAGCAATTTTACATGTATCACTTAAAAATATTTAAACATGGATCTCCTCCATAAACATCAAATAATTTAATTGGTTGAGCTTAAACCATTTGATAAATATAAAAACATTATTAAAATAGTAACATATACATAAATATCAATTATAATGTTACTACATTTTTATTAATTTATTCAATTGTCTTAAGAGGATATCAAGGCATTATTGAAATGCACTCGCATGTTTGTATAGATAGATAGATAGGTATTAACGTGAACGGAATTCCAATCGTGGAATATGCCACTAGATTTGCATCAACTAAAATATTAGCTTTATTTTAAAAGCATGTTACTATATTTATAGTGTTATTTTTCAAAATATAATAACTATATATATATATAATTATTATTATTGAATGTAGTATAAAATAATTCAATCAATTTTAATAAGTTATATATGGTTTGTTTTATTTGGTTATTGTGAGCAACCATTATGATCAACGTACAGGGCTAAGTAGTATCCTCCCAACCATGACCTCTCGTAAAGTCGAGAGCTATACTTATCAATAGGGAATTTAACACAAAGCTATATATGGTTTTTATTGGGGCTACTTCCATAAAAATATCAAATAATTTGTTTTTAGGTTAATTAAATCATATCTAGCTTTCCCTTTATAAAATATGTTCATTTATTTTTATATAAAATATGTTATTTATATTCCTTAAATAAATATGTTTCTACAATCAAACCCTTGATATTATTTGTATTAAGAGATAAAATCTTGCTAGGTCAATAGCCTTCTAAAATTTAAATTTCACCAAGATGAAGATCTACATCAATAATTGGCTAATTTATCTACTACTCTTTTTTTTTTTGAAAAAATGAAAAATATATTATATTCATAGAAACTATATTATAAAGTGAAATTATTTGGATAGGAAACAAGGGAAGAAGAAAATCCTCCTCCAATTCCTCCTGGTTCAAAAATTAGCCATAAAAACAATATATAGGTGTGTTTGTTGAAAACATCATCTGAGTCCAACTTAATATAGTTATCCATACACATCAACATTACCATAGTTGAATTCCAATTTTTCTTAGCCGTCTGAATTTTGTAGATAATCCATCTATCTTCATGATGTTTTGAATTTATTATTGGCATCTTGCACATGTCTGCTATCTACCTATACCACCTCTCACATCCATTGGATTCTTTGGCACCCACTTATCTAATTTTCCATCTAAGAGTCTAGATATTGTCCTTCCTCTAGTTCTTTTCCCCATTTTGCTAAATAATCTATCTGAAGAACATAAGCTTATATTGAGATGGGGTGAACAGTATAAGATAAAAAAATTTACTTCTCAATCCAAATGATAACAACGATAATATCAAAGTAGTAAACAATGCACATATCATTACACACATGAGAGACATGATTTAACATGGTTCACCCAATATGAGATACTCCACAGAGAAAACATTTCTTATAATTTTTTCTCAATGAATCTTTGGGAATCAAATCCCTATTACAATGTTTATGGACCTCTATCCAAAGGAGACACCAATACCCTTATATTATGGTTTGTGGATCTCTCTCCACAGGAGACCTCTATCCCCACTTCTCTGATTTGTGGATCTCTCTCCACATGAGAACTCTATCCCCTTTGCTTTGCTCACAAATTTGATCTAATCTACTCACAACACTAATTCAATCTACACATAATTTTACCTCTAATATACTCATAAGTCTAACTCTAACTTACTCACAAGTCTGCCTCTAATCTTCTCACAGGTCTACCTCTAACCTGCTCACGAGTCTAACTCAAACCTGCTCAAAAATATTTCTCTAACCTACTCATAAGTCTACCTAAAATATACTCAAAAATATGCCTCTAACCTACTCATAGTTCTTGCTCAATTATTTCTTAAGTACACACTCATCACTACTTGTAACATATGCTCAAAATATTTCACAAAGATGCAAAAACTTGTCTTCAATCCTAGCACAAGTAGTTCACTATCTCTAGCACAAATATCTCAAAATTCTTTCAACAATAGAAGCATAGTTTTTTCTCAAACTCTATCCCAAATGTATCCAAAATATTCAACAATGAATCACAAATCCTAACTCAAATATTTCCAACAATGTTTATCAAACAATCCTTTTCACTCCACCTTATGTTCCAAAACATTCACTTCAACAAACACTTTAAACAAGGAATGATATGCCCATACCTCTTAGCTTGCTCTTATGGAGATATGTCTTCAAAAATCTATCTCACACACAATATATTTTGCAACTATAAAAGGGTTAACCAACACCTCTTTATGTATTAGAAAACATTTTCAAAATGTGTGTAAGATTTGTTCCAAACCAATTCTCTATACCTCTTTTGTTTCTCAAAATAAAACATTAAATCATGAACCAAGTCCTTCAAATTTAATCAAATATTACAAACAATAAAGGTACATTCTACACCTTTTATCTCCCACTTAAAATATCAACAAACATTCCCAAAAATATTTACCAATAATTTCCTTATTACTCCACAAAATAACATTTCAAAAAAATACACTCTCCATTATATTTTTCTTCTAAACAATGGCAAGAAATAAAAAATATTTCCCTTATAACTCCCTAAGTCCAATGGTGCTCAAACAATAAAACACACCTTAAGCACCTAACAACTCAACCTTAGGCATTAATCAAAATTAAATCTTTGCTTACCAAAAATAGTCATGGGTGAGGTTCAACCACAACACCTCCTGCCTACCAACATGCTCATGTTGCTTGGGCTACCGCTAGGCCAACCGCCCACATGAAAACACTAGTGCACGATTCACACTTTAACCTCTGCTCACACTTCCTTGCCAACAAAAATATTTTCAAAACTATCACCACCCAAAATTGAACTCATGACCTGTTGTCTTCCCTGCACCTTAACGCTACCTAGTTTATCGCTAGGTCAACCACCTGGCTGGAGATAAGATTCGTGATCTTATTGTTATCCACGTCCAAAGTCCTTCTTCCTTTTTAAAAAGAATTTATCTTCTTCTCATGTCGTGCATGCAGGAAACGAATAACTTGTGCATCGAACACACAACCTTAGGGCTAGAAAAATCATCCATATTAATATGGATTTACCACCATGCTTTGGATGTCGGCGCTGTTTAAGAATTTAAAAATTCTTTTCAAATTTGGTGCCAAAACCCACCTTGGGTTTAAAATAATTTATAATATAAAATATTATAATTATTTTATAATTGAACCTTAGGCTTTAACCTTATAACTTTAATATTATAATATTATTTCCTTTTTGAGCCTTAGACACTTGCTTCCTTCAGGGTTATTAAACTAGGGCCTTCAACCTTTTAACCAATCACTTGGAGCCTTGTCCCAAACCTCTTGGGCTTAAAATATAAAAATTATAACCCTCTTTTTATTAATTTCCTTGCACTGAGAATGATCTTTGTCTTGCATTTTAACCAACTTATAGACCTTGTCTTTTTGTCATGCCGAGATATCAATTGCAACCAATGTCATCAATCTATGACCTCAAAACATTGACATCAATGACAACAATATACTCAAAATTTCCAACAACATCCCCCTTTGTCATTGATGGCAACCCTTTCTAAAAATTCCTTTTTCCAACCACTAGATTCCAAATCTACTCCCCCTGACTGAATGCTCTCCCCCTTACTCAAATATCTCCCCCTTTGACATCAATGACTAAGGGACTCCTTTGGGGCTAAATATAAGACTCTTAGCTCAACCCCCTCCCCACCTCCTCTCCTTGAGGTGATTAATTTTGGGGTGGGATTAAAACGAATTCCAATTTTCCTCTAAGATACTCAAAAGTTTCCTTTGGATGTGGCTTAGTGAAAATATCCACAATTTTTTCCTTTGTAGTAACATATTCCAATCTGACTTGCTTATTCATCACTTGTTCTATCAAAAAATAGTATTTGATTAGAATGTGCTTGGTCCTAGAGTGCATCACTAGATTCTTTGAAATGTTTATAGCACTTGTATTATCACATAGTATGGATATAGGATGATCATGCTCTATCTTGAATTCCTTTAAAGTTTTCTTCCATAACACCTATGTACAACAAGCAACCACTACAATGTACTCTACATCTATTGTGGATAAGGATACTAATTCTTGTTTTTTGCTTAGCCAGGAGACTAAACAATATCCAAGAAAGAACGCTCCTCCACTTGTTCTTTTTTTGCCATCAATATTGTCTACCTAATATGTATTTGTATATGCTTGTAACAAACCCAATTGTTACTACTCAACCACTCATTTTTTTTATATATACATTTATCTTTCATGATACAGGGGACATAATCATGATCCAAGGTAGAACCATTCCAACTGGATTGTAAGTTATCAAGGAAAATAGCATCAAGATATTTTAAGACTTGATCAAAGTCACTCTTGAGTAGAAGTGATCAACTTCTACGAAACACTCATACCACTCATATATGAGAACATTGGCCAGAGCGTCAGGTTTCATCCCTCATAAAAGAGAAATTACCATTAATCATACAATCCAAAGAGACCAATATTTAGGTGAATTACCTTGAATATGGAAACCCATCTTACATGATATAACCTCAACAATGGTTAATCATGAATCTTAGATCCAACCCACATCTTTCGATGGGGTTGCTAAGATAACAAAATCACTTCATGTGATTAGACTTACATAATCCTTGGAATGTCCCCTTAAGCATGATTATACTGCCTAATGCAAAGCAAGGCTTATTTGTCCATCCTTATTTTAGGCAACCCTTATGTTAGACTCATGAAACAATTAAGTTATTACAAAAGGGTATTACTTAATCATCATGCCTCATGTTCATAAATTTATAAACTCTGAATATAAGGTTGGTCTTGATCCACAACTCAAGCCCAAATTACTTTTTCGTGGGTTCCATTCCACTCCAATCTCCTGCTCGAATTATCCATAATTTGTAATCATATTATTTTAGGTTACTCCTTCCATGAGTGTTTATGTAATGTTTAGATCAATATCATCCAATTATTCCCTTAAGGATTAGATTCTATTACATAGTAGTTCTTGAAACTATAGCACACATGGAATAACCAAATTGACTATAACCAATGTTATATGTTGAAGGGTGCATTATTCATTATTTAGCTAACCAACAACAATGGCATAACCAAATATTTTCAAATAAACAACACATTAAAACTAAGCATTCATTCTAGCATCATATTTTGGTTACCACTCAAATATAGTGCATAAAAGTAAACATTGTCATATTGCCTTTAACATTCCAAAATTGATTACCATAAATGTCATTTATTGAAAGATACATCCAACATCATCAACTTAATTAATTTACACATAGCATAATCAAATTATAACATTCAAGATTCCCACTTGATCCATAAATGCAACATGCACAAGAAATAATAAAGCAAACCATAAACATTTGACACATTTTTTATCCTGGAAACCCTCATGGGGAATAAACCCAACCTCCAAAATATGTTCTTTCCTCATATTCATAAACTTGATATGTAAAATATTACAAATTAATAAGGGCATCTACAGATCCATTTTAATCAATACAAATCAAGGAATACCACTATCCTTTTATAGGTCCACAATGCAATTAAGGAATTTCCCAATTCCTTTCTCTAAGTCATCATAATGCATGGAGGTACTTTTCATACCCATAAGGAATCCAACTATTCCTTCAAAATTCATGATGCAATTAAGGAATCTATTGATTCCTTTCTCTAAGCCATCTTAATGAATTATAACATCTCATATGTGATTATGATAATCATTGGACTATATTTTGGAGAAATCGTATTGATGTTAGAGGGAATCCTATAAATTCCCTCAATATTTCATAATTGATCCAAAATCACTAAATTAATTAAAGTCCCATACCTTTAATTCATTAATAAGCACTCTTTCTGAAGAACACAAGCTTATACTGAGAGGGGGGTGAACAGTATAAGACCACTTTTTACTTTTCTTTCCCAATCAATATTATGCAATGTAAAGATAGCAATATCAACAGTAGTAATCAAAGCAATGCACAAATCACCACACACAATAGAGACACCAATTTAACGTGGTTCACCCAATGTGGGCTACTCCATGGAGAAAATATTTCACTAAAATTTTCTCAATCAATCTCTTGGGAATCCTTTCCCTATTACAATGTTTATGGACCTCTATCCAAAGGAGACACCAATCCCCTAATCAAGTTCATGGATCTCTATCCATAGGAGAACTCCTTTCTCCTTAGCTCTGGCTGGTGATCTTCTAGAAGAACTATTGCCCCCACTACTCTGGCTAATGGATCTCTATCCACTGAAGACACCTATCCTCACTACCCTGGCTAATGGATCTCTATCCACTGGAGACTATCATCCTCTATACTCTGTCACCTCCAAAGCTTACTCTCAGCTCTATCTCAAATCTGCACTAAACATAGTCCTTCGGTCTAGCACAAATCTGCTCAATCTCTATCTCTGGTCTGGCACAAACCTATCCTCAAATCTGCACCAAAATCTATCCTCAAATCTGCACTAAACATAGTCCTTCGATCTAGCACAAATCTATCCTCAATCTCTGTCCTCTGATCTGCACTAAACATAGTCCTTCGGTCTAGCACAAATCTATCCTCAATCTCTATCCTCTGATATGTACTAAACATAGTCCTTCGGTCTAGCACAAATCTATCCTCAATATCTATCCTCAAGCCTTAACACAAAGCTTGATCCAATCATAAATCAACACTGCTAGATCTACCCCAAACCTTAACTCAAGGTTTGAAAAAATCAATCAATCAACTCTGCTCTCAAGTCTTCTCAAAGACTTATCTCAAATCTACCTTGTAAGCTTCCACAAAAGCTCACACTAATCTATCCACAAGTCCTCTCTAGAACTTGTCCAATCTGCTCAACAAGTCCTCACTAGAACTTGTCCAATCTGCTCAACTATCTCTGTCCTCAAACTCTGTATTGTAAGCTTCCACAAAAGCTCACACAAATCTGTCCACAAGTCTTCTCAAAGACTTACCTCAAATCTGCTCAACAAGTCCTCACTAGAACTTTTCCAATCTCATAGAAACATAAAGAGAATTGTTAGAGACTCAATATGCTTCACATTCACCACAATACTCAATTACTTTCAATTTCTCTTTTTACCATGGAAACATATAGAGAATTGTTAGAGACTCAATATGCTTCACACTCACAAACTCTCAATCACTTTCAATCTCTCTTTTATCATAGAAACATATAGAGAATTTTTAGAGACTCAATATGTTTCACATTCATCAACACTCAACCTCTTTCTCAAATCAATTCAGAATATAGAACAATTTGTTTCATAGAACTTGAACTATCACATCAACACATCCACTTGACTAGGCTCAACCAACTCTACTCAATCACTCACTCAATGAATTAATCCTTGCTCACAAACCCTAGTCCAAACTTATGAACTTCACTCAAATGTTCCAACAATGCTTATCAACCAATCTCACATAACAATGATACTCATGATCTTTGCAAACCCTAGTTCAAGTTCTTCACTCAACCAATCACTTCAACAACAATGCTTATAAAACAATCTTCACATAACAATGATACTCATGATCTTTGCAAACCCTAGTTCAAGTTCTTCACTCAACCAATCACTTCAACAACAATGCTTATCAAACAAGGTTACTTTCCTTAACCTCTATTCCAGAAAACCTTGAAGCATTAATTCAAAACACACTCAACAAGGAAAACTTAACAAAGTCCTTTTCACTCCAATCTTATTTTCAGAAAATCTCAATCAATCACTTCAACCAAAGAAGAATATGCCCATACCTTTTATTTGATGTAGAAGTGACCTTAGAAAACCTGTCTCAATCACAATTTTCTCTTTTGCCAATTTCAATAGTTAGATGATAAAATATCACACTAACCTCTTCACAAAATAATTCTCAATTACAAAAATTAATCAAACTTAATTACACCTTATTTCTCCTTCTTAAAATAATATCCAACACCACAAATATTCAATCAAAACACTTCTTCCAAAACTCTAACTCATCAAAAGAACATCTTAACAATTCAATTTCATCATAACCCTTTTCAGAAAAATATCTCAAAAATAATCCAAACTCTACTTATGACTCCCTACTTAATATTGCATTAATTAAATAAATCACTTTATAAAATAATGCAATAAGTCAATCTCTCACTTTTCTAAGGTAAAACAATTTTACTTTAGCAAAAATTAACCCTTCATATATCAAAACAATATTTCCTCAACACACAACTTAACTTCCACCTTATCCCTCCTTAAACCTTAGCAAAGCAAATTAAAATAATTTCCAAAAATTAATGTTACCACTTTTCACAATCCACAGGGCTCGAAACTTGGCGTAATACTCCCACAACGCCTTGGCCGTGGCTTCCATGCCATGTGAGCCACGTGCTCCACTTGGAGCCTCAAAGCACAATATGTGCTTTGACTCCTTCAAACCCTTAAGAGCCCTTGGCTCTTCCTTCGATGTCGATGGAAACACACTATGCTATTCGGGAGGCACATGTTTAAAAATTGCATGAGCTTTTTCACTTAAGGTGGATGCAATTAAAAAGTATGCCAAACCTTAGGAATGGCTATGGTATTTATACCATATGCCTTCCTTGTCACACACGTCGATGGAGAGGAAATTCGTTGGGGAAACAATGTTGTCGCGCTTCCAACTTTACCTTCTAAATATATTTATTTATAATTATTTAAATTCAAAAGAATTTAAATATTATAAATTAAATATTTAAATCTCCTTTGGGATTTTTAAAATAAAAGCCTCCTTAGGTTTTAGAAAACCTTTTTGATTTTTTTATAAAATTTAAAAAATTTAAATATTAAATAAAATCTAGGTTTTAGAAAACCTTTTGATTTGCCCAACCATGGTTTTAATAAAAACCTTTTATTTTCCCAACCATGGTTTTAATAAAACCTTTTATTTTGTGCTTCACATAATATTTAAAAATAAACATTATGAAGCTCTTTTGCCACCATCCTTTTGCATTACTCCTTTTGACCTTTTGACATCAATGACAATTCATCCTTGACATCAATGACAACTTCATCTACTCAAAATGTCCAACAATCTCCCCCTTTGTCATTGATGGCAACCCAATTATCTTTTCAAATTTTCTTAACCTGTTTTTATCCTGCTCCCCTGGAAACTCTCCCCCTGACTCAATGCTCTCTTCTTAAATCAAATTCCCCCTTACTTAAATCTCTCCCCCTTTGACATCAATGGCAAAGGGTCACCTTTGGGGCTCGGGGCTAAGAATGAGTCTCTTAGCTTAGCCCCTCCCCCACCTCCTCTTGAGGTGGTTAATTCTGGGGTGGGAGTATTTCTACTCCCAACAAGCACTGGTCTTTACCTTTGTCCTCTTTCCTTCTCATCTGATCCTTCTGATTCCTTTGACTATTCCTGTTCATATCCATGTTCTTGTTCCATATTCTCTATTCTGTTCATGTTCATGCTTGATTCTGGAATGTCTGCTCTACACCACTTTGTTGTATGTCCATCATTATTGCACTTATAACACTTAATGTTATTATTCCTTGTAGGTGCAAATATCTTGGGATTTCTTCTGGTGAAGCCATATCTATTCCTGTCATGGACCTTGCAATTCATTGCCTTGTGACCAAACTGATTACATGAGTAGCAATACCCATGGAAAAGTTACCTGCTTCTTGAAATTCCCATATTCCTGTCTTTCATGTGTCCTGCATTCTGAAGCCTTGTGCCCAAATCTATGACATGAGAAACATCATCCATTGAAGTTTCCTTGTCTTGACCTCATTGGTCTCTTAGTCTCTCTTACCCTATTTTGGTTCTTGTTCCATCTGTTTCTCCTTTGTGCATTGTTTCTTTCCTTGTTGAAATTTCTGTTGTCCAACTCATCCTTAGAAGTCTCACTTTCTCTTACACTATCTTCTTCTAAAGTTTCTTCTTCTTTAGAACTTGAGGTTGACTTTTCTTCTTGTTTCTTTTGAGCCTGTTCAAAACCAAGACCTATTTTGCTTGATGTAGGCTTTTGTGACTTGATAATCTTATCCAAATTCTTTGAGCTTCTTCCCAAACTTGTGTAGCTTGTCCTTAGACTTCTCTACTTCTTCCCTTAGTAGGGCTACTTCTTGTTCTAACTTTTCACATTCTAAGACCTTTGCTTCTAACTTATCCTTGAACTTCTTTGTCTTAGCCATTGACTTGTTTAGATCCTCTATAAGCTTTCCTCTCTCTTCATCACATTCTTGAAACTGAATCTCAAGTTGGGAGTTTTGCTTTCTTACCTTCTTTAAAGTTTTAAGAGCATAAATAAGCTCTCCCTCAAGATCAACTCCTCCTTTTTCTGATTCTTCCTCTATTTGTTTGCCTTTGAGAACATCTTCATTCTTTTCTGACTTGTCTTCTATAGGATCACCTCCTTCTTCTTCTAGTGCCATTAGAATATTCTCTTCTGGTCCTTCAAGTGCATCCTCATATTCATCATCACTAAAACTGAAACCATTCTTTGTACAACTATCTTCAAGATGTCCAAAATTACCACATCTAAAACACTTGAGAATTATTGGTGACCTTTTCTTAACCTCTTCTTTTTCTTCTATCAAAAATAGGACTTCATCTTTATCATTATCTGAGAAACTATTATCACTATCACTTGAGTACTTACTTGCCTTGTCTGCATAGTAGCTCTTCTTTTGTCTTTGAAAGAACTTCTTCCCTTGTCTGCCTTGTCCATCCTTACCTTTCTTTTGGTACCTGTATTTTTCTGATTCCCTGTTCTTATGATCCTATTTTTCTTCATCATTGTTATTTTTAGCTTCTTGACAATCAGTTGCATAGTGACCATACTTTCCACAATTGAAACATCTAATAGATTTTGCATCTTTAAATCTTCTTGAATCCTTATTCCTTCTACCATAATTTGCTTCTTCATCACTGGATGACTCATTGCTTGAATCTGACTTCTTGCCCTTTGTCTTCTTAGTAGCTTTGAATGTTGCTTCCTTCTAGATATTAGGTTCCTCTTTTGTTCTTAACTCAAAAGTTGTAAGAATACCAAGTAACATATCTCTTGTCAAAATATCACCATATTTTGATTCCTCTATAGCAGAGATATTTTCACTAAACCTTTTTGGAAGAGATCTTAAGATCTTATCACAAATATCAGATTCTTCAATCTCAAGTCCAAGTCCTTGCATGGCATTAACAACTTCATCTACCCAAAGTAGATAAGTACTAATGTTTTCCTCATCCTTCATTTTTAAATCTTCAAATTGTCCCTTGAGATTTCGTATCTTTGCCTTCTTGACACTTTTATCTCCTTCATATATGCTTTGTAACTTATCCCAAATTCCTTTTGCATCTTTACAATGCATAACCTTTATGAATTTTGTTCTATGCAAACCTCTCAAAATTGCATTCATTGCTTTTGAATTGTAATGTTGTAGAAGCTTACCTTCCTTATCTGTAGGTGGATCAACTGGTGGTATGTATCCATTTTCAACTGCTTCCCAAATTTCATTGCCAAGTGCCTTCAGGTGAATCTTCATTCTCATACTCCAAAATATATAATCACTTCCATCAAATATTGGTGTTGAATTATCTGAGGACCCATTCTTAGAATCCATTATGTTCTTGAAAGCTTTTCCTTCAAGTTGTTAAACTCTTTCGAAGGAACCCGCTCTGATACCAATTGAAGAACACAAGCTTATATTGAGAGGGGGGTGAACAATATAAGACCACTTTTTACTTTTCTTTCCCAATCAATATTATGCAATGTATAGATAGCAATATCAATAGTAGTAATCAAAGCAATGCATAAATCACCACACACAATAGAGACACCAATTTAATATGGTTCACCCAATGTGGGCTACTCCACGGAGAAAATATTTCACTAAAATTTTCTCAATCAATATCTTGGGAATCCTTTCCCTATTACAATGTTTATGGACCTCTATCCAAAGGAGACACCAATCCCCTAATCAAGTTTATGGATCTCTATCCATAGGAGAACTCCTTTCTCCTTAGCTCTGGCTGGTGATCTTCTAGAAGAATTATTGCCCCCACTACTCTGGCTAATGGATCTCTATCCACTGAAGACACCTATCCTCACTACCCTAGCTAATGGATCTCTATCCACTAGAGACTATCATCCTCTATACTCTATCACCTCCAAAGCTTACTCTCAACTCTATCTCAAATCTACACTAAACATAGTCCTTCGATCTAGCACAAATCTGCTCAATATCTATCTCTGGTCTGGCACAAACCTATCCTCAAATCTGCACCAAAATCTATCCTCAAATCTGCACTAAACATAATCCTTGGATCTAGAATCACTAAACATATCTTCTAGCACAAATCTATCCTCAATATCTATCCTCTGATCTATACTAAACATAGTCCTTCGGTCTAGCACAAATCTATCCTCAATATCTATCCTCAAGCCTTAACACAAAGCTTGATCCAATCATAAATCAACACTGCTAGATCTACCCCAAACCTTAACTCAAGGTTTGAACAAATCAATCAATCAACTCTGCTCTCAAGTCTTCTCAAAGACTTATCTCAAATCTACCTTGTAAGCTTCCACAAAATATCACACTAATCTATCCACAAGTCCTCTCTAGAACTTGTCCAATCTGCTCAACAAGTCCTCACTAGAACTTGTCCAATCTGCTCAACTATCTCTGTCCTCAAACTCTGTATTGTAAGCTTCCACAAAATCTCACACAAATCTATCCACAAGTCTTCTCAAAGACTTACCTCAAATCTTCTCAACAAGTCCTCACTAGAACTTGTCCAATCTCATAGAAACATAAAGAGAATTGTTAGAGACTCAATATGCTTCACATTCACCACAATACTCAATTAATTTCAATTTCTCTTTTACCATGGAAACATATAGAGAATTGTTAGAGACTCAATATGCTTCACACTCACAAACTCTCAATCACTTTCAATCTCTCTTTTATCATAGAAACATATAGAGAATTGTTAGAGACTCAATATGTTTCACATTCATCAACACTCAACCTCTTTCTCAAATCAATTCAGAATATAGAACAATTTGTTTCATAGAACTTGAACTATCACATCAACACATCCACTTGACTAGGCTCAACCAACTCTACTCAATCACTCACTCAATGAATTAATCCTTGCTCACAAACCCTAGTCCAAACTTATGAACTTCACTCAAATGTTCCAACAATGCTTATCAACCAATCTCACATAACAATGATACTCATGATCTTTGTAAACCCTAGTTCAAGTTCTTCACTCAACCAATCACTTCAACAACAATGCTTATAAAACAATCTTCACATAACAATGATACTCATGATCTTTGCAAACCCTAGTTCAAGTTCTTCACTCAACCAATCACTTCAACAACAATGCTTATCAAACAAGGTTACTTTCCTTAACCTCTATTCCAGAAAACCTTGAAGCATTAATTCAAAACACACTCAACAAGGAAAACTTAACAAAGTCCTTTTCACTCCAATCTTATTTTCAAAAAACCTCAATCAATCACTTCAACCAAATAAGAATATGCCCATACCTTTTATTTGATGTAGAAGTGACCTTAGAAAACCTGTCTCAATCACAATTTTCTCTTTTGCCAATTTCAATAGTTAGATGATAAAATATCACACTAACCTCTTCACAAAATAATCCTCAATTACAAAAATTAATCAAACTTAATTACACCTTATTTCTCCTTCTTAAAATAATATCCAACACCACAAATATTTAATCAAAACACTTCTTCCAAAACTCTAACTCATCAAAAGAACATCTTAATAATTCAATTTCATCATAACCCTTTTTAGAAAAATATCTCAAAAATAATCCAAACTCTACTTATGACTCCCTACTTAATATTGCATTAATTAAATAAATCACTTTATAAAATAATGCAATAAGTCAATCTCTCACTTTTCTAAGGTAAAACAATTTTACTTTAGCAACAATTAACCCTTCATATATCAAAACAATATTTCCTCAACACACAACTTAACTTCCACCTTATCCCTCCTTAAACCTTAGCAAAGCAAATTAAAATAATTTCCAAAAATTAATGTTACCACTTTTCACAATCCATGGGGCTCGAAACTTGGCACAATACTCCCACAATGCCTTGGCCATGGCTTCCACGTCATGTGAGCCACGTGCTCCACTTGGAGCCTCAAAGCACAACGTGTGCTTTGACTCCTTCAAACCCTTAAGAGCCCTTGGCTCTTCCTTCGATGTCGATGGAAACACACTATGCTATTTGGGAGGCACACATTTAAAAATTGCATGAGATTTTTTACTTAAGGTGGATGCAATTAAAAATGATGCCAAACCTTAGGAATGGCTATGGTATTTATACCATATGCCTTCCTTGTCACACACGTCGACGGAGAGGAAATTCGTCGGGGAAACAATGTTGTGTCGACGCTTCCAACTTTGCCTTCGAAATATATTTATTTATAATTATTTAAATTCAAAAGAATTTAAATATTATAAATTAAATATTTAAATCTCCTTTGGGATTTTTAAAATAAAAGCCTCCTTAGGTTTTAGAAAACCTTTTTGATTTTACTTAAAATTTTAAATTCAAAAAAATTTAAAAAAAAAAAAAAAATTAAAATTCCTTGGGCTTTTAAAAAAACCCCTAGGTTTTAGAAAACCTTTTGATTTGCCCAACCATGGTTTTAATAAAAACCCTTTTATTTTGCCCAACCATGGTTTTAATAAAACCTTTTATTTTGTGCTTCACATAATATTTAAAAATAAACATTATGAAGCTCTTTTGCCACCAACCTTTTGCATTACTCCTTTTGACCTTTTGACATCAATGACAATTCATCCTTGACATCAATGACAACTTCATCTACTCAAAATGTCCAACACTTTCATATTGACCGATTACAACTTTGGATAGCTTATACTCGAGGAGAATAAGAATTTTCTCCAAAGAAGGATATATATATTCATATTACCGTTATGACCATTCAATACCACTATTACAATAATAAGGGGTATAATTTATCACTACCAAATTGATTTCTTTGGTGGTATAATGTTTCTTTTAGTTATTCTGAGTTTATTGTAATCTACAAGGGTTTCTTTAGTGAATCCCCTAATATTACCACATCTAAGCAGTAGCTTATTTACAAAATTCTCCTTTGTTCGACATGACTTCTTTACCAAATTGGTTTCATAAATCTCATTCCATTTCAAATGAAATATGACTAATTAGAGGAAGTTAATTCAATAATTTAATAAGTCAAACCACTTAATTTGACTTATAGACCAAACTCACTTTCTTTATTGTGTAATTTAAAATACTTTACTTCAATCAAGATAAACCAATAGTATTTATAAAGAGGGATTTAAGGTAAATAACCTTCTAAAGGTTTCCCATGTTGAAGCCATCCCCAACGACTATATAGCAGTTTAAACACAATGACTACATTCTTAAGGTTACATAGGTTTATAACCTTATGGTACAAGGAACACTTCTAGCGGTGCGTAACCACCCCGATAGTTGTCGTTCACATAGTGAGCAAGTCGTATTATAGCGAGCCCAATGCTCCCACATGGCACTGTGGGGGTAAGCCCGACTTTGCACAACATCTAAAAGGGTAATCTGCTTAACAACTACATCACTCATGAAATGATGACCGATAATTCTCACATTCTTATGATAGTCAAACTTGATCAATTGGGGCTATTTTAAGAACATAGGGTTTGGGCACCCTCACCTTCCATTCGCATCTCTCGAGCGCAGCTATGATGCTTGGGTAGGACATCAAGATAGAGCTCCATCTGAACTCTCTATGCATCGACACTTAGCCTTGGATGTATCTCCGTTGTGGCTTAACATACTTCCACAGTGCGTGCCTAACTCATACAGTCACCACCACTCGTCCTGCTCAAGCTTTTAGATTTAGTCTCCATGGTAATCCTAAATTCGTTGGTTCAACACTGCCCTAATATTGGACGTAGTCATCAATTCTATACCAGATTGAAGAAGGAGCATACCCGATGTCTACATGTGTTGTTTGCTATGGAATGAACTAACTGGTTTTGTGTACATACTAACTGTTATTCCCCTATAATGTCATCTAGAGGAAGTAATGAGGTAGTTTTCCAGGCAGAGGATAAACTAAAGATCATGACTGTAAACTGATAGGGAAGGATCACGATTTATAAAAGAATAGTCTATTTACCTTACCCGTCTTGATGCATAGCAAATTCAATCAGCATACTGACTCAAGTTATTCATATACTCAATAGAACAACATCCTAATCCATGTACAGATCGAATCTAGCTTTCCTATGGTTACACAGTAGCCTATATGACAGAGTTTGACAGGGTGTGTAGCTGAATCTAATATTTTAATGCCTGTTCAAAAATAGAGAAATATATTACTATCAAACTGCAACAAGACCTCATTAGATCACACCTAAGACATTTCCAATAGGGGTTAATTTTTGAGAGACAAGAATACCCCCAAAAGTTTACCCAAATCAAAATGACAAAAAGTTTAATGTCCCATATGGACTAAATCACAAATATTTTGGGGTTATACAAGTATTTTTTTGCTTGTGAGTAATATACATTACTTATGGTTGTCGGTACTGTGGTAATCGACATCGTTTATGGCTTAGTTAATAACCATTACCTATGGTTGTTGGGGGACTATGGTAATAGACATCATCTATGGCTTAAGTGAGCCATCCCTTGGGTCATTTTTCAAAATACAAGCTTAGGGTTTACGCATAAGCCCATATATTCAAGTCCAATTATTTTACAAATAAATTTATCTCCATTCGATACTTTGAATAATAGAAATTACTTTACAAGCATCCAAATTTTGAATGGTTCTTTAATCTAAACTATATTAAAATTGACATGGTTTCGAGAAAATCATAAAGATGTCATTAAATAATTGACACATTTTCTTCTTTAATTCAAACTAGAAAAACAAAGTAATAAGGAAATATTTGACCTGTTTCATTCCCGAAAGTCTTCCATATTCCAATAATCACTTCCTTCTTCAAGCTTCAAGACCCCTTTTTAAGTTTGTTTCTTTTCTACAATTAGGTAGCCTTTCCAAGCCTTCTAGTTTCTGATCCACCTTAGGTGGAGAGCATACTCCCTAGGCCTCCAAGACTTCCTAGATAGCATTTTCTTCACAAATTGTCCTCTAATTTATAGGGAAATTTCTTCACTTCTAGCCAAATAGTGGCCTTATTATTTTATTATTAAAAAGATGCCTTGGTCCCATTAAGGCTTATCATGTCTTGTAGAGTATAACCAAAAGTAGAAAAAGGGCCCACTAGAGATAAGGTGAGTGTCCTTAGTTTTTCTTGTGTCCCTTTTTGGTCCACATCCCTCCAAAGCATCCCTAAATAAAAAATAGAGGAGATAATCTCACTTTACTCTCCACCAATAAAATTATGCAATAGGGTGAATAAGATAGGCTTTTAGTATTAAATAATACTAGGGCCTAATTTGGTCCAATAAAAATTGGAATTTTAATTACATTATAAATTAGATGCAATTATCCTAGTCATTAAACATTATACATGCCTAATTATATTTTTAGTATTTTCCTCCTAAACCCCTTCAAAATTCCTAAATTGGAATTTTGTAGAATTCCTTAGGGTCTATGACCCCTTTCTGTGGAACATTAATTTATCACAAGATCAATTAATGTCCTATTGATAGGGTTCGAGGGTAACAGGTCGTGAAAATGCTATGAGAGTGAAATTATCACTTCTGGGATACCAGATTCTAGAATCCATAGTCCCTTTTAAATACCTAATAATTCTCTTTACTTCCAGTACATGTGTTTCCTTTGGAGTTGCTTGAAATCTTGCCACCAGTCCCACTACTTGCATTATATCTAGTCTTGTAGCTGTAACATATAGTAAGGTACCAATCATAGATCTATACAATGTCTAATTTTCCTTAGGATATTCATCATCTTTACTCAACTTGCATCCTGTAATCATGGGGGTACTTACTGGTTTGTAGTCTTCTAATTTGAATTTCTTCAACATTTCTTTTATATACTTTGTTTGTGAGAGAAATACACCCTTCTCTGATTGTGAAATTTGTAGTACAATAAATAAGGACAACTCACCAAGCATTGATATTTCAAATTTATTCTACATACTCTTTACAAATTTTTGACACATCTTATCATTATTACCTCCAAAAATGATATCATCCACATAAATAACCATAATTAGTAAGTTATTTCCTTCATTTTTGATGTATAAATTGTTGTCAACTATTCCTTTATTGAAACCTTATTCCTGAAGATACTTATCCATCCTTGAATACCAAGCTCTAGGAGATTGTTTTAGTTCATAAAGAGCCTTATTTAATATACATACATAATATGACTTATCAGTTAGGTTGAACCCTTTAGGTTTCTCAATGTAGACCTCTTATTCTAAGACACCATTGAGAAAAGTTGATTTAACATCCATTTGATATACTTTGAAGTTTTTGAAACTTGATAAAGCTAAAAACATCCTTATGACCTCAAGTCATGCAATAGGAGAAAATGTTTCATCAAAATCAATCCCTTCAACCTGTGCATAACCTTTGCATTCAAATCTTATCTTATTTCTGACTATCTGACCATCTTCATTTAACTTGTTTCTAAAAACCCATTTAGTGTCAATCACATTTTTATCATTTGGTCATGGGACAAGTTACCAAGTCTCACTTTTCTTTGTTTGATCCAATTCCTCATCCATTGCCTTGATCCAAAACTTATCTTCTCTTCCCTCATTGAAATCCTTGGGCTCAATTTTAGATAACAAGGATAGATTTGCATGCTCACTTGTTCCTATTATCTTCCTCTGTGTCTGTTTTTCATCTGGATTTCCAATAATTAGATCTCTTGTATGAATTTTTTGTACATACCTGGATGTAGTCTTAGGTAGTGTTCTTTGTGTTTCTTCTTCTTTTGATTCTTCACCTAATTCTTCATGGCAACTTTCTTCTTCTTGATACCCAATTTCTTGAGTTGGTTATTTTGACCTTGTTTGTTCATCAACTGTCACATTTATACTTTCCATAACTATGTTTGTCCTCTTATTATAGCACCTATAGGCTTTTCTCTTAGTGGAATAGCCAAGGAAAATACCCTCATCACCTATTGAATCAAACTTACCCAAATTTTTCTCTTCCCATCATATGTAGCAATTGCTTCCAAAAATTTTGAAATATTTTACAATAGTCGGTCTCCCTTTCCAAAGCTCATATGGTGTTTTGTGATGATTTAATCTTACTTGAGCTCTATCGATGATATATACTGTTGTATGAAGTGCATCTCTCCAAAAACCATTTGAAATCTTAGACTCATTCAACATGTATTTGGCCATATTTTCAATAGTCCTATTTTTCCTTTCAACTACTCCATTTTGTTGAGGAGTTCTTGCTACTGAATATTCCCTTTTGATCCCATGTTTTTCACAAAAAGCTATGAATTCACCTGAAGTAAATTCTCCTCCTCTATATTATCTTAAGAACTTAATCCTTCTACTTTTTTCATTTTCTACTAATTCTTTGAATACCTTGAATTATTCAAATACTTTTGACTTTTCTTTTAAGAAAGCTACCCAAGTCATTCAAGAGAAGTCATCTATAAATAACATGAAGTAACTTTCACCTAGTAGACTCTTTATCCTTGTAATACTACAAAGGTCAGTGTGAACTAGTTTCAATGGTTTAGATGACATAAATTCTTTTGACTTGAAACTTGTTCTTGTTTGCTTTCCATGCTGACATTGTGCACAAATTTTGTTTTATGGCCTTTTCATCTTAGGAAAATATCTGACTACCTTCTTGTTGCTTATTTTCACTATTTTTTTAAATTTTAGATGACCCATTCTTCTATGCCATAACCAACTCTCATCTTCTTGTGATAAGAAACATTTTTCTCCCTTAATATCACTTAGCATGTAGATATTGTTTGTAGTTCTATTTGCATCTGCAATGAGCTTTCCATTTTTAGATTTTACGATCTCACATCTGTGTGGATGAAAATTTATCATGTGCCCCTGATCACAAAGTTGGCTTACACTTAGTAAATTGTGCCTCAATCCCTTGACATACAATACATTTTATGTCTTTGTTTTTCCATCATCTAAACTCAAGGTTCCTTTCCCACATATTTTTTTGAACCATTGTCACCAAATTTTACTAATCCTCCATTGATTTATTTAAGTACAAGAAATTTACTCTTGTCCCCTGTCGTATGACTTGAACAACCACTATCAAGAAACCACTATTTTCTCTTATATTTTATATGAAGAGTTGTTTGTACCAATATTGACTTCACTTTTTCTTGCTCTTTTCTCTCTCTCTCCTAATTTTTGAGGTTGTATTATTTTGAGCCTTCTGATCCTATTTCTTTTTGATTAATTTAGGAAATACCATTTTACACCATTTGGTTTTGTGCCCAAATTTATTGCATTTGTAACATACGATATTCTCATTCATGAGAGATGCAAAAGAATTGAAATTTCTATCAACATTATCTCTCACATAAGCAACGCAATGTATAGCTCTATGACCATATTTGTTACATGAAAAACAATATCCATGGAAGAAATTTGTAACCTATTAAAGTGCCTTGAGTAATATGGTCGCATACTTCTTCCTTTGTTGTTCCTGTAATTGACTTTTATCCATGAATATTCTTTGCCTTCTTCCTTCTTGATGTTTTTGCCTTTCAATGCATTAGCATAAGTCATGGGCTCTTCTTATTTTGATATCTTTGTTCCTTGGGAGCTTGACTCCTCTTTCTGTTTCCCTAACTTTTTATCTTGTTGTAGACACCAAATTACAACCATTATTCCTCCATCCTAACCATCCACTTGTCCACCATACACCTTTCCTACCTTCAAAAGACCCAATTTAGCCATTCCTGCCTTCAAAATGCCCACTTTAGCCCTTCCCGCCTTCAAAAGGCCCACTTTAGCCCTTTCCCACCATTTCCTAACCCAATTGGGCTTATTTTTATATTATTTTATATTAAATTATATTTAATATAATATTTTATATTATATTATATTATATTTATTATAAAATATGTATTTATAAACCCAATTAACCATAGTCATCCGATCTGATCCAATATCCACCATCCATCTTCATTAATCCATACCACATCTAAAGTGTAATCTTAGCCTTAGAATCTGATTTAATCTTAGCCACACAATTAAAAATGTAAGGCTAAAACCCTAAGTAAACCCTAAGCTAGATTATAAAATAAGAGCATTCATAATGCTCAACCCTTGGAATACCCTGGAATGTTTTTGTGCCCTAGAGATACTATTGAAGAAATCCTCACGAGATAGAAGGTTACAAATATCTAAAGACCGCCATTGCCAAATCCACTTAGGAGAGTCGATCCATAGCCTTAACTTACCCTAGGATTCTTTCATTCGAGCCATTCCTCATAGTCTGCCTCCATCTGTGCCATGCATCCTTATTGTCCAAATACACTGCCATACCCAATCTATTGTAACACAGGTGCACCCCCGAGCCTGCTACGTTGATCTGCTACTATTGCTAGGGCATCCAATCAACTGACAACCATAGAAGGATCATCATTTAAGCAAGGTAAATCAATTTATTTATTATTTTATTATGCAATCTATAGGTTTTCATGTGTTGTTTTGATTTATTAACAGTTAGGGTTTTACTAATATCTGAGGGTCTCACACTATGGAGCCCTCACAGGTGTTATTGATATCTTTGGTTGTTTGTGTATTTGCAGATCTATAGGTTATTATTATTTTTGGATAGTTGTTGAAGCTTGAATGGACCAACACCAAATACTTGAAGCCCAATCACTCTGTTGTGATAACACTCGTACTGCTAAATGGATAATGCTCCTCTCAAAATTTGATCTCAAATTTATAAGTCAAAAATCCATTAAAGGTCAGGTTATAGCCGATCAAATTACGGAAGCTCCACTACCTAGTGATCATCCTTTGATTATAGAGCTCCCAAATGATTCGGTATTTTTAGTCACTAAATTAGAAGAAGATGTCATTCCGAAGGAAGACGTTGATATCACCTTATTCTTTGATGGATCTAAGTGTGAGAAAGGTCAAGGTGCGGGAGTTGTCTTTCATACACCACAAGGGATTCCCATCCCTTTATCATTCAAACTAGACTTCTCTTGTACAAACAACACCGTGGAATAGAAGCCTTGATATTAGGTCTTCAAACAACTATAGCTATGGTTATAAAGCGTATTCATATTTTTGGGGATTCTCAACTTATGGTCAAACAAGTAACTAGAGAATACTAATGTAAGTAACCTACCATTAAGATTTATCATGAAGTGGTAATGAAATTGCTCTCTACATTCAAATGGTATGAAATCAACAACTTACCTCGTTTGACTAATATATTTGCATATGCAATGGCCTCTCTTGGATCCTTGATTCTAAAGAATGACTTAGGAGAGGTACAACCCCTAATAATCTCAACAATATCTAAAGTAGCCATTGTCCGTGTTGACCCTACGGATGGAAAAGATGTTTGCTTTATCCATACAAAACCATGTGAGTCTTGGTCAAGCCAAATAGTAGCCTTCCTAAAATTTGGAACACTCCCATCTGACATGTCTCGGTCTGCCAAATGTGCTTTCAAGAAAAGAGTAGCCCGTTTCATTCTCTTGGGGGACGTGTTGTATAAATGAGGTTATGATGGAATCCTTCTTCGTTGTCTCGAACAAAGTGAGGCTCAAAAAGCCATAGAAGAAGCCCATGATGGTACTTGTAGTGGTAATTTTAGTGGAATGGCCATTGCAAAGCATCTATTACGCATGGGTTATTATTGGCCCACAATGGAACGTGACTATTGCAACTATGTCAAAAATTATAAGCAATATCAAACACACACCAATTTAACTCATGTACCATCACAAGCTTTACAACCTATACAAAGCCTTTGGCCATTTTCACAATGGGACCTAGATTTAATTGGAAAAATCTCACCTCCTTCTTCGGGACAACATACATTCATCATCATAGCCACAAAATACTTCACAAAGTGGGTAGAGGCCATACCTCTAACCAGTATGATAGGACCTCGAATCATGGACTTCATACTTCACCATATCATATATCACTTTGGAATTCCCTCTAAAATAATTTTGGATAATGGTAATTCTTTCAAGAATAAGGATGTTCAAGCACTTTGTAAAAATTATAATATCCAAAATGGTATCTCGACTCCTTATTACCCACAAGTAAATGGATAAGCTAAAGCTACCAACAAGACCTTGATTGCCATTCTTAACAAACTCATCAAATAAAATTATAAATATTGGCATACACAAATTCCTTTGGCACTTTGGGCTTATCAAACAAGCATCCAAATGCCAATAGGAGAAACACCATTTTCCTTGGTCTATGGAGCAGAAGCTATTATGCCTCTCAAGCTCAAGATTCCTTGTGAATTTCTTTGTAGGAATTCATAGATGATGACATAGCTAGAAAAGCACGACTTGACCAACTCACTCTCCTAGATGAAAGGTGAGTCAACGCACTAGAACATTTACGAGTTTATCAAGACCGCCTAAAGCGTGCTTACAATGCTAAAGTCCATCTTCATGAATTCCAAGTAGGGGATCTTGTACTCAAATAAAACCAACAAAACACCAATGCTCTACCACATCTTCATGATAAATTTATAGCCAATTGGTTAGGTCCATATATAATCACTCAAAAAGTGGGTAACGATACTTATAGACTTGTCGATTTAGAGGGAATAGAGGAACCCGAACCACTTAATGTTCTTCATTTAAAGGTATTCTATTGTTAAAAGTGACACTTTATATGTATATATACATGGCTAAAAAAAAACAACAAAAATAAATTTCATTTACATAGGCATGCTTTCATATAGGCATCTTTACATGCATTTTTCTTTACGCTTGCATATAGGTATTTTTACATACATACTTGCATTCACTACATTTAACATATATTCCACTACATTCATTCATTGTACAAATTGCATCCATCCCATCCCATGTTCAATGATCTTGCATGGTAATGATGATATGGCCATAAACAAAAAGTTAAGTTATACAAATTGGGGGTACCTAGTTTGAAGAAATCATGCAACTCTCACAAAAGTCATATGTCAACCACATCATGTGTCAAAAATCATAAGGCCTAGATTTTCAATCACTCAACCATTACTAGTGTAGCAAGCAACCTCCAAACGGATGTCCAATTTTCTTTAGGACCAAAAAACACTCTTCATACACTAAGAAAGTCTTGATCACTATCGATTGATCACAAAATAATCTTGAACCAACCACATTCCATCACATATTAAAAACATTTTGAGCTAAGGAGGGTTAGTACCATACTTGGGTAGCACCTTGAGGTAAACAGGGATAATCCTCACCTGTCCCATCATGCAACATAGTCCAAAAATAGTGGTTCTCACCACTACCATAATTGCTCTCCAAAACATAAACATAAAAACATAGAGTAGTAAGTATAGGGTCAAAATTCTCATCATACTTCGATTGAGAATCCGATTCCCCAAAGCTCTATACAAAATTAACAAATAAAATCCAAAACACCCCTGATCCCTAAAGTTGTAAGGATCGTACTACATGTCCCTGACAAGGATGGGTAGTCATCCCCAAGGCCTAAAATATCAATCCCATTGGACTATGGAGTGAATCTCCACCAGGGCTATAGATGCTTGAATGGTAGTGGAGTAAGCTCATGTGAGGTGACATGTCTCTCTTGCAAAAAGAGAGACCTCTGACCACACATAAGGATAGGCTAGCCTCGGGTCATCCCCATAATAGGTCATGCCTAATTTACTCATAATGGGTTAATGAACCTCACATGCACACACACTGGTGCTTGATTGGATAGGGTCATTGTCATGCTCAAGATTTGGTAATTGAACCTCACTCGCACACACATTTGGTCCTAAAGAAAGTTAGACAACCTTAGTGAGTTTGGTTGAGGACACTAGTATGTTTGAGTCTTTGAAAATCCTACAATATTCATTCCATATCAACATCCATATCTTCTTCCATATCAACATCCATATCTTCTTTCATGTCAACATCCATGTCTTCATAGTAATTCAAGTTGCAGAACACCACCAAATTTGGTACCCCCGATTGCTAAACAATGGACAACAAAAATGGCCAAGAAAAATTTTGAACTATAAAATATCATTCGAACACCACACCATGCATTCCTATCATATAGTCTAGATTCATTATATAATTACTTACATTAATCATCCATAGTACATCATATATCTTGCATTAATCATCCATAAAATATTCATAAAATAGGCATTGCATTCACAAAAAAATACAACACAAAAGTAAAAGTCATGTATATATATATATATAACTCACATATGCAAATATCACTATAAATTTCAAACATCATCATAGCTAGGGGGTGCTCAAGGTTTCACACGTTTCCCCAAATCACACAAACAAGATCACAAATCAAGGGTGTTCAAGGTTTCACACATTTCCCTCAATCAAGAAAACATCAACACAAATTGGGAGTGTTCAAGGTTTCACACCTTTTACTCTAATCAAACATCATCACAACTAGGGGGTGCTCAAGGTTTCATACCTTTGCCCCAATCAAAAAAATATAAACACAACTTGGGGGTGTTCAAGGTTTCACATCTTTACCCTAATCAAACATTAGCATAAATTTGGGGTGTTCAAGGTTTCACACCTTTTTCCCTAATCAAACATCATCACAACTAGGGGGTGCTCAAGGTTTCACACATTTCCCCCAATAAAACAAACATCAGCACAACTTGGGGGTGTTCAAGGTTTCACACCTTTCCCCTAATCAAACATCAACACAACTTGGGGGTGTTCAAGGTTTCACACCTTTCCCCTAATCAAACATCATCATAACTAGGGGGTGTTCAAGGTTTCACACCTTTCCCCCAATCAAGAAAACATCAACACAACTAGGGGGTGCTCAAGGTTTCACACCTTTCTCTCAATCCAAAAAATAAGATCACAAATGAAGGGTGCTCAAGGTTCCACACTTGCTCCACCAATTCAATAAAAAATTCTATCATTCAATCACATCACATCACAACAAATCACTTGCTAGGTTCAAAATACTGTGTTCTTTTATCAAAGGTTGCGCCCTTTACCTTACATTCACATCATCAATAAGTCAATTGCTAGGTTTAAAATATTGTGTTCTTTTGTCAAAGGTTGCACCCTTTGCCTTGCATTCAAATCATCCACATCATTGGCTAGGTTCAAAATACTATGTTATTTTATTAAAGGTTGTGCCCTTTGCCTTGCATTCACATCATCCTAATAGAAAAAATCCCTTCATATTTTGGGGCAAAAACAGATTATATTCACATTCAACATCATCTATTCATTTATCATTATGCAACATTCATAAGTGAACCTTGTATTTAGTGGTTTATCCTAGAAACCTGGTGGTTGCAGTGATTGGTTATCCATGCAATATGGTAGGATGGATAGATTACCACAAGGATACTTCCATAATTAAAAACCCCTTTATGTGTTAATAGCAAAGAACATACACAAATAATTTTATTTTCATCATTGAAAACCCCTTTATCTATTAGGGAAAAAATAGATACATTCATCACATTTACATAGTTCAAAAACCCCTTCATTTGTTAGGGAAAAAATAGATACACTCATCACATATTAAAAATTGCAAAAATCCCTTCATCTGTTGGGGTAAAAATAGATAACATTCACATTCAACATCATTATGCAACATTCATAAGTGAACCTTGTATTTAATGGTTTATCTAAGAAAGCTATTGGTTGTAGCGATTGGTTATCCATGCAATCTGATAGGATGGATAGATAACCATAATGACACTTACATCATCAAAAACCCATTTTTCTATTAATGGAAATGAACAGACACAAATCATTTCATCATCAAAAACCCCTTCATCTATTAGGGCAAAAATAGATATAGTCATCACATATTACAAATTGCAAAAATACCTTCATATTTTGGGGCAAAATAGAATCAATCATTGAATCCACATACATTGCATCCATCAACACATTTTTCATCACCATGTCTTCATGTCACCATCAAATCCATCAATCATTTCATCCAACATTTGTCAAATTCAGGTAGCATGCAAGTGAACCCTGTATCTAGTGGGTTATCCTATAAACTCGATGATTGCAGCGATGGGAATCCATGCAACTCAGTAAAATGGATAGCCTACCATAAGGATGCTTGATCATGATCATCATAAGTTATCTCATTTTTCAAGATCACAATCACATTTGGTACTTCATATTTTAAGGGTGAAACCTTACCAAGAACAAATTGCTCAAAAGTAGTCATTGATGTCCTCTTCTGTGGGGCAAGAAAACATGGATAATTAATATCAAAATCACTCATTCATATGACTATAGTCACAAAATAGGTAAGCCCTCCAGGTTGATTGGTTCCATTATGGAATTGGTGAATAATTTTCCACAGTCACTGTCCGACCCCTACGTTGACTCAGTCATCCTGCATCTTCATAATCTGCATACTCAATGATGCCAGAAGGCATATTTTTAAAAAGCATCAAATCTTCCCAAAATTTGGGGCAACCAAATTCATTTTTTATCCTCCCACAATGGGATACATATTCCATAATCATGACATCTACAATTGACAAAATCCCTCTTTCCATTGTTGGGGTAAAAATGGTATCACATTTTACATCATTCATATCATCCACAATCACATTGCATTTCACACCATTCATTCATCATTTGCACAAATTTTTCAATTGGCTTGTGAGATACATCCACAACTCATTCGCCAATTGAGGGGGTAGGCTACTAAAATTCCAAAAATTCTTTATTCTTTTATCTTCAAAATCAATGCTCAAATACAACAATAGAGAGAAACTGCTTATGAGCCCATAACCCAAGCATGTGTCTCATATTTTTGCACCATATTAAATTTCATGCAAAATAGTACAAAAAGGGGCATATGTAGACACCAAATTACATCCATTAATCCTCCATCCTAATCATCCCACCATCCACTTGTCCACAATACACCTTTCTCGCATTCAAAAGGCCCACTTTAGCCCTTCCCACCTTCAAAAGGCCCACTTTAGCTCTTTCCTTCCATTTCCTAACCCAATTGGGCTTATTTTTATATTATTTTATATTAAATTATATTTAGTATAATATTTTATATTATATTCTATTTATTATAAAATATTTATTTATAAACCTAATTAACCACAATCGTCCAATCTGATCCAATCTCCACCGTCCATATTCATTAATCCATGCCACATCTAAAGTGTAATCTCAGCCTTAGGATATGATTTAATCTTAGCCACATGATTAAAAGTGTAAGTCTAAAACCCTAAGTAAACCCTAAGCTATATACAAATAAAGAGCATTCATAATGATCAACCCTTGGAAGGTGATTGGACTGTTTTATAATAATCCAAATGATAACAACAATAATATCAAAGTATTAAATAATGCACACATCATTACACACATGAGAGACATGATTTAACGTGGTTCACCCAATGTGGGATACTCCATGAAGAAAATATTTCTTATAAATTTTTATCAATGAATGTTTGGGAATCAAATCCCTATTACAACGCTTATGGACCTCTGTCCAAAGGAGACACCAATCCCCTGATATTCTAGTTTGTGGATATCTCTCCATTGGAGACCTCTATCCCCACTACTCTGGTTTGTGGATCTCTCTCCATAGGAGAACTCTATCCCCTCTGCTCTACTCACAAATTTGATCTAATATGCTCACAACACTGATTCAATCTGCTCACAAGTCTACCTCTAATCTACTCACAAGTCTACCTCTAACTTGCTCACAAGTCTACCTTTAACCTACTAACAGGTCTACCTCTAACTTGCTCATGAGTATGCCTCAAACCCACTCAAAAATATTTCTCTAACCTTCTCACAAGTTTGCCTCAAATCTACTTAAAAATCTGCTTCTAACTTGCTCATAGTTCCTACTCAATTCTAGGTTAAGGACACACTCATAACTGCTTGTAACATATGCTCAAAATATTTTACAAAGATGCAAAAACTTATCTTCAACCCTAGCACAAGTAGTTCACTATATCTAGCACAAATATCTCAAACTTCTTTCAACAATAGAAGCATAGTTTATTCTCAAACTCTATCCCAAATGTATCCAAAATATTCAACAATGAATCACAAATCCTAACTCAAATATTTCCAACAATGCTTATCAAACAATCCTTTTCACTCCATCTTATGTTCTAAAACATTCACTTCAACAAACACTTTAAAAAAGGAATGATATGCCCATACCTCTTAGCTTGCTCTTATGGAGATATGTCTTCAAAAATTTATCTCACACACAATATATTTTGCAACTATAAAAGGGTTAGCACAACACCTCTTTATGTGTTAGAAAACCTTCTCAAAATGTGTGCACAATTTGTTCCAAACCAATGCTCTATACCTCTTTTGGTTTCTCAAAATAAAACATTAAATCATGAACCAAGTCCTTCAAATTTAATCAAATATTACAAACAATAAAGGTACATTCTACACCTTTTATCTCCCACTTAAAATATCAACAAACACTCCCAAAAGGATTTACCAATAATTTCCTTATTACTCCACAAAATAACACTTCATAAAAATACACTCTCCATTATATTTTTCTTCTAAACAATGGCAAGCCTTATAACTCCCTAAGTCCAATGGTACTCAAACAATAAAACACACCTTAAGCACCTAACAACTCAACCTTAGGTATTAATAAAAATTAAATCTTTGCTTACCAAAACTATCATGGGTGAGGTTCGACCATAGTACCTCCTGCTTTCCAACGTGCTCATGCTGCTTGGGCTGCCACTAGGCTAACCATCTACATGAAAAAACTAGTGCGCAATTCACACTTTGACCTCCGATCACACTTCCTTGCCAACAAAAATATTTTCTAAACTATCACCACCCAAAATTGAACTCACGACCTATTTTCTACCCTGTGCCTTAACACTAACCAGTCTACCACTAGGTCAACCACCTAATTGAAGATAAGATCCATGATCTTATTGTTATCCATGTCCAAAGCCCTTCTTCATTTTTAAAAATAATTTATCTTCTTCTTCTCACATCGTGCATGCAAGAAATGGATAATATCGAACACACAACCTTAGGGCTAGAAAAATCATCCATATTAATATGGATTTACCATCATGTGTGCATTTTGTTCTAGACATAATTACCAACATATGAAGCTAAATATATGTGCATTTTTTTCTAGCCATAATTACCACCATATGAAGCTAGGTCCCAACTTCCATATCATTTTCATTGTTCTAGTATTAAATCTGCACTATTTCCATTTCTCATAAAAGCTTTCTTGGCTCCAAAAAATTTTCCAATGTTGTCTCATCTGCCTCCACCAACTGATCCATATGTCTTTGGTAAAATAACACCCAAAAAAGAGGTGATTCAAGGTCTCCTCTGCCTTTCCACACATAACACATTTGGAAGGCCTATAGAAACCTCTTTTTCTCAAATTATCAAATGTCAAGCACTTTTTATGGTTAATCAACCATGAGAAAATGTTAATTTTTGCCATCCTTCATTTTGCCAAATAAATATCCATGGAAGTGGTGATAGGGTAATCTCATATCCAAAAACTACCTTGTATCCCTCCTTTACCTTATAGATTCCCAACTTACTTCCTCCCCATCCAAGTATATCCCTCTTAGAACCATCCTAAACTAGATGTCTTTGGAGATGTCTCCACAATTTTTTGGTTAGTTCCTCTATCCCCCTCACTGGACATTCTTGGGGATGTTTTCATTGTAGTAAGTCTAGCACATGTTGATTCCATGATTTCATATAGTAAGAGGCTTTCCACCACCCTACCTTTTGGATCTCTACTTTCCAACTCTCCATATCTAGTAATTTTTGAATAATTGGTTGAGATTGATTCCATTAATCCTCCCAAAAAATAACATCCTTTCCATCCCCTATTTGCAAATAAAGGTATGGCTTTATTAACTCCTGACCTACTTTTATTATTCTCCATACTATAGATCCCTCTCCTTCCACTCTGAGTCTTGGGATGTATTTCTCAGCCTCTCTTGGGTAATATTTGGCTTGTAATAGTCTACTCCATAAACCTCCAATAGTTGTAATCCATCTCTAATATAGATTCTCTGCTAGTACCTTGCTGCTTTGGGATGTTGATCTTATCCCCAATACTCCTTGTTTTTTGGTTTGCATATCTTCTCCCACCTAACTAGTGCTAATTTTTGTTCTTCCCTTGCACCTAACCACAAAAAATTTCTTGTGTATTTGTCAATATATTTTAGAATTTCCTTTGGAACCTAAAGTATGGAAAATTTATAAACTAGGAGAGCTTGTAGCACAACTTTAATCATTGTAAGTCTTCCTCCCAAGCTTAGCCATTTGTGTGTCCAATTGCTCAACTTAGCTTGTAATCTATCAATCAACTCTTTCCACTCCTTGCTTTTTATTTTCTTTACAGATAAAGGTACTCCTAAATACTATATGGGTAAAGGAGTTTCCATGAAGTTCAACAATTGTATAATTTTATCTCTCACCCTCTTCGTTGTATTGAAAAAACTATTTGAGACTTTTTCATTAAAAAATTTCCTAGTAGCTTGAGTATACCCATCTAAAAATTCTTTTATGTTTCTTGCTACTAGGATATTGGCTTGACTAATAAGAGTAGTATCATCCACAAATTGGAGGTGATTTATCTCAATATGAGAACTTATTTTTAGACCCCTTAGCCTCCCCTCTTGTCTTCCATTTTTTAGTAGTTTCCCTAGACCCTCTACATAAAGGATAAAAAGGTAAGAGGAAAGAGGGTCCCCTTGCCTCAACCCCCTTGTGGCTGTGAACATGGGAGATGGACTACCATTTACCAAAACTAAGAAAGATGTAGTATGTGTACAGGCTTTTACCCTCTCCCCCCCTCTCCTTTTGTCTCCTTTCTTCAGTCTACTCTATCATAAGCTTTAGAAAGATCTAATTTAATAAACATACCTGGGTCCTTTTGCTTGGACATTGTGTGTATCACCTCCTGGGCCACTACTATTCCATCTAGAATTTGTTTGCTTTCAATAAAACCACCTTGCTCACTTGAAATCAGATTTTGTAAAAAATGGTTTTAACGTCTCTACCATAAGCTTTTTTAATATCTTGTATACTACATTACATAGTGAAATAGACCTATAGTTCTCAATTATCTCACTAGGTGGGCCCTTAGGAATTAAAGTGATAAAAGTATGATTCAAGGATTTTAACATTTGCTTACTCTATATGATTTCCTCTAGTGCCTCCACCATTGCTTGGACCCACAATTTCCCAAAAATTTGATAAAATTCAATGGGGAACCCATTTGGTCTTGGGAATCCATTTTGATAAATACTCATGTTTGCATTTTTTGTATGATCTGCGATGTTTCTTCCAAAGATATTTTCTCCATTAATAATTTATTGTGTTCAGGTTTGACTAATTGCAGAATTACCTCTAGTATCTTCTCCTGCCATGTTGCATTCAAATTTTTTTGCTACTAAAAAGAGTATGGAAGTATTAATTTGCTATAGTTTTCATTTCACTTTTTTCCGCCCGTCTTAGCTTGAATTCTATTTTTATTTTTTATTTTTATTTGTGGAAAACATCCCAAAAGGGATGCCACTTTCGGGTAAGACCCAAGGAGGCAGGGGTATCCATTCCGCCAAAAATGCCCAGGACTCGGACCTGGCCTACCACCTTTGACATACTCAAGGAGCAAACAAACACACAAAACCAATTTAAAAATAAGTAAATAAATAAGTGAATACAACAAAAATAATAAAATAAAATAAAAAACATGCTCCTTGAGTGTGTCAAAAACAAAAGCACAACCAAACACGCACAATAAGATAAAAGAAACCACAACACAAACCACATAGAAAAACACAAGAACCACATAACAAAACACAAACAAGACAAAAACAACAGAACACTACAAAGACATAACCCAAAAAAAACATGAAAAATAAACACAACCAAAACCTAAAAAATAAAAAAAATAAAATAAAAATAAAAATAAAAAACAACCAACAACAGACAATAAACAAAAACAAAAAACATAGAAAACACTCACACATAAAAACATGAATTAACACAAACAAAGAGAAACCCAAGAACAAGAACGAAAAAAAACACAAGAACAATAACAAAAAACATTAAAAAAAAACACAAAACAACAAAAACACAAGAACAACAAAAAACAACACAAAGAACACAAAAACAAAACAAAACAAAAGAACCCACCCACCTTAAAAAACTAAACAAAAAAAAAAAAAGAAAAAAGAAAAAAAATTGAACATAACAATGACCTATCTAGACCAGAAGACTATTAAGGCAAGAATCAATAGAGGAAACAAAATAAAGAATAGAATGAGCTAGGGAACTAAAAAAAACTGAATGAACCAAAGAGAAGCAAAAAAAAAAAAACAAGAAGAAACTAGGTACCTTCGAACTGGAGCCATCCAAAGAAATGATAGAAAGAAGAGCTTCCCTAATTTGAGAAGCCCACCATCTAGGAGGGTGGCCATAACAAGTAAGATCACCTTTGTCCAAAGCCCAATTAGCTAAAGCATCAACACTCTTGTTTTGATCTCTGACCACATGATTGTAATCAACTTTCAAAAATCCCATTTGGATTAATTGAATCTTCTCAATAATTATTTTTATTCTCCAATCCACCTTATGATTCTTAGGAGTCTTCAAGAGATTAATCATAATTTGAGAGTCAAACTCAACTAACACCTTTTCCCATCCAACCTTAGTAGCCTCCTGAAGGCCTCTGAGGATACCATACCCCTCAACAAGGTTATTGGAAAGAATACCCAAATTCTCAGCAAAAGTAAAAACAAGGGAGCCATATGAAAGTCTACCAATTCCTCCCACACTGGCTTTTCCAGGGTTCCCTCTAGAGGCTCCATCAGTATTGAATTTTCCAAAATCCTTAGGAGGAGGTTGCCAATTTCTATGTCCTATCCATCTTACTAATACTCACATTCCCTTTAAGTTGGTTGCCCTTAGAATATTTAATCTTCAATATTTGCATCACTTGATCCCATATTTGGTGGGAGTTTTGGGGGTGATTAAGGAGTTGATGGACTGATTCAACTAAGTTGGCTATGGTATTTTGCCAAATATAGTGAATATCCTTCCTATCTTGATTAAAAATTTGGTTGTTCCTTTCATTCCAAATATTCCAAAGAAGAATGGTAGAACCCATCCAAACTAACTGCCTAATAAAATGATCAACACCCTCTTGATTAGGCCAATCCCTCCAAAGTTGTTCAAAAGTAAAAAAATTGGACCATTGTAAGCCAAGTAAAGTGGCCATTCTCCTCCATAGACTCAAAGGCTAAAGTACACTCAATAAAAATATGGTTGAGATTTTCTACATTCTCTTCACACATTTCACATCTAAAAGGGCCATGAAAACCACACTTCATAAGTTGCTCACCAGTAAGCACCCTACGATGCAATAAAAGCCAATTAAAGAACCTCACCTTAGGCCAAAGATTTTGAGCCCACAATCGAGAAAATATGTCAGAAGAATGGTTGGGATTATTATGGCATAAGGTCAAATAACCTTGAGCAACTGAATACTCACCCTTAGTAGTGTTGTTCCATCCAAAACAATCTTTTTCATGGGACCAAGAGAGGGATCTCATATGAAGGATGCCTTGGATATCTTGTCTTTGCCTTTCTAGGATTTGAATAGGCCAGTCCTCAATAGGGATCCAATATCTACCAACCTTTGAATTACTAGTATGGTACCGATAGTAATTAGCCACCTTTATCCAATTAGCTCGGTGAAGCTCCTCCATCCAAGGCCTCCAATCGGGAAACTGAGTTATCAAAGGCTTGTGACCATCCCAAGAATCTATCCAAAAATTTGCCTATTGACCATTATGAATGATCCAAAATAATTTTTTCTTTATCAAATCCTCACCAGTCTTAAGAACTGCTAAAATGGGAGAACCTTTGGTAGGAAGTTGATAGCGAACAAGGTCTTCGGGACTTTTGTTCTCAACATATTTAGCATAGAGATTATTGGCCCAAAGAGCATTGGGGTTATGCAACATCCTCCAATATAATTTAGCAGCTAAAGCTTTGTTGTTATTAATAGAAGACCGGAATCCTAACCCCCCTTCACTCTTAGGAAGACATAAAGTATCCCATTTCACCAAGGCCCATTTTCTTTTCTCCTTAGTACCACTCCAAAGGAAACGATGACTGATTTGATCCAATTCTCGAAGAATAGCCTTTGGGATATTCAAAATGGAAGAAACATAAATAGGAATAGCTTGAAGGACTGATTTTACCAAGGTGATTCTACCCCCAGAAGAAAGCCACTTGTTGGTCCACTTTCCAATTTTCTTCTTGACTTTGTCCAACAACCAATTCCAATATTTATTTTTTTGCCTTTGAATATTTATGGGAATACCTAAATAAGTGATTGGAAGGGAGGTCTTCTTATATATTAATTTATCCAAGACCATGGATTCTTGTCTAGTAGAGTAGTGAAAGAAAATAACTTTAGATTTGTCTTCATTGATCAATTGCCCAATAGCCTTAGAAAAATAGCTAATGATTTGCTTAATATTAGAAGCTTCCTTAATTGTAGCTTTACCTAAAAGAGTAGAGTCATCCACAAATTGAAGATGAGAGATAGGTCTAGCTCCATGAGCAATGGTAACTCCCTCAAGGGTTTTGTTTTCCCTCTTTTTGGTTATAGTCCTACCCAAGCATTCAACAAGAATGATGAATAAATAAGGGGATAGCGGGTCACCTTGCCTAATACCTATGGAAGCTAGGAATGACTGAGAAGGCCTACCATTGATAAGAACTAAGTAGGAAACTAAAGAGATACATCCCATAATCCAATCCATCCAATCCTTAGAGAAACCAAATTGCCTCAAAACTTTGATAAGGAAGTGCCAATCCACTCTGTCATAAGCTTTGGATAAGTCTAACCGAATGAACATGGAAGGAGATTTTTGCATATCCATGGAATGGATGGCTTCCTGAGCAAGAACTATCTCATCTACTATTTGACGTCCTTCCACATAACCCCCTTGCTCTAGGGAAATAATCTTATGCAAAAGAGGCTTCAACCTTTCTGCCATGATTTTAGTAATGATTTTGAGAAGAACATTACATAAAGCAATAGGTCTAAAAGTTGAGATATGATCAACCTCTTGAGCTTTTGGAACAAGAGTAATATAAGTTTTATTGATAACCTTCAAAATTTCTTTGGCTTTCCTGGCTTCTTCCACCACCTCTAATAAATCAACATGAAGGATATCCCAGAACTCTTGGTAGAACTCAATGGGAAAACCATCAGGACTTGGGGTTTTCCCTTTTTGCATTTTAAAAACTACTTGTTGAAGCTCATTGATAGTAACAAGAGCAGTCAAAATAGAGTTCTCCTCAAAAGTTATAAGAGAAGGGATTGCTTGAAGAACATTTTGTTGTGAAGTTGAGTCAAGAGGAGTAGCAGCAAAAATATTGGAAAAGTAATCAACAAAAATAGAGTTCATGCCATCCCAAGTATAAACAACATCTCCAGAATCTGATTTTAAGGAAGAAATAAAGTTGTGAGATCTTCGAGCTAGAAGAGATTTGTGGAAGAAATTTGTGTTTCGATCTCCTTCTTTGAGCCATTGAATTCTAGATTTTTGCTTCCATAAGATTTCTTCTCTTTTTTCCCATTCCTCAAGCTGAGTTGTGAGTTTAATTTCATCTGCACTTCTCTTCTCTATGAGGCCATCTAAATGGATTTTCTTATTCAAATTTTCAAGATGAGCAATAACTTCATGTTTTTTTTTATGAACATCCCCAAACTCTTTCCAGTTCCAAGTCTTGATTTTGGATTTAATGTATTGCAATCTTTTGGCAAAATAGAACATCTTAGTCCCATGCCTAGGTTTACCTTCCTTCCACCATTGTTGCACACGAGGTCTGAAGGAAATGTCTCTAAGCCACATTAATTGAAAATGAAAAGGAGAGAAACTCACATTGGTTTTCCACATTTCCACCATGACTAGCCAATGATCCAAACCAACATTATTAAGAGTCTTCACTTTAGGAATGTGACCATGGATTAAGAAATTTTCAGAGAGCAAAAACCTATCCAATCTCTCCATTATACAAGCTAAGCCTTGCCTTCTGTTAGACCAAGTCATAAGGCCATTATTTGGTTGGATATCCACAAGATGGAGGTTTGCAATATATTCGCTCATGAGGTTAGTGCTTTTGTCCAAATTTCTATTTCCCCCCTTTTCTCATCTAGAGAGAGGATGGTATTGAAATCTCCTCCGATCAAGATCCAAGCTTCAGGAAAATGAGAGATAATATGAGTAATATCCTTCCACTATCTTCTTTTTTCCTCCAAAGAAGTCGGATCATAAACAATAATGCAGAGCATAATTTGGTTGGAATGTCTACTTTGAATAGCTATAGCCAACAAACCCCAACTTCCAACCATATGGTGAATAACTACCTCTTTTGGGTCCCAAAGACAAGCAATGCCACCCGAAGTCCCTTGGGAACTGAGGAAAACCACTTTTCCATCTGGCCAAATTTTATTGGCAATTGAGTCCATATCCTCCATTGACATCTTTGTTTCTTGAAGGAAAACAAGATGTGGATGATTTATCTGAATCATTCTTCTAATTTCATTTTGTTTTGAAAGACTCCCTTTGAGTCCTCTAATATTCCAAGTGATGATCTTCATTAATACCAGGGCTAAAAAATTTGGGAAGGGCATTAATCTTACCTTCCTCTACAAGCTTTTCACCTTCTTTTACCATATGATATTGATTGGTCTTGCGACCTACTTTTTGATTAGAATCCATCTTCAATTTTTTTTTCCCTGTTTCTTGACTTATTCCAATTGAAGCTGAGATGGCTTCTAACCTTGAAGAATTCTCATACACAGCCAAAATTTTACTAGATGGTTCAACGGGTTCTATATTAGGACATGCATTATTTAAAGTTTTGACATTTGAAATATTGTTTTTCTTTTGTAAATTTTCTCCCTTTTTCTGTTGAAAACCTTTGATTTGTTGGTTTGTCTCTGAGTTCTTCCCTTCATATTTAAATTGTGTTTCTATGATTTTAGTTTCCATTATTTCCTCTTCCTCACTTGGGACATCATTTGTGGAAAGGATTTAAAATATATTAGCAGATGACTTTGATTGATCCTTCATAATTGGTTTTTTCTGAGTGTTCTTCTTCTTAGGTATTTGGAAACCTAGTGAGTTTATATATTCTTTATTTTTATCAAGAATTTTTTTGGGCAAGACGGCAAATGACCATATTCATGGAAAATTCTACAATGAAAAGGAATGTTCTCATAGTCCACTACTTGCTCTTATTTCACTTTCATTGGTTTTTATCTGACCCATCATATTTGTAAGACCTGTAATTCTATTATGTTGTCTTCTAGCTATTGTTGTCTTATGAAATAAAGTTATGCTTTGATCCCCCTCATTTAACCATGTATATAGGGCTCTTTACCTCCAATAAATATCTTCTTTTTCCTCCAAAGTTTCCTCTTTCCTAATAATTTTGCCTCACATTGCAATAGATCTTTCATAGTAGTTCCTTGTCTTATATCCTAAGCAATCTTCTCCTTCTTATCCTTGATTTTGTTCTTTTGGATTCTAGTGAGTTTCTTCTTGTGTTTACTCCAATCCTTTAGTTGGGTCTTCACATATTTTAGTTTTTTGCAAAGTGTGAATTGTGCCATCTCAAATCTTGGTCTCCCTAATTCCCACCATTCCTTTATGTGTTCCTCCACCTCTTCATATTTCAACCACCATATCTCAAATTTAAAATTTCCTGCAACTTTATGATTATATTCTTCTATGGTAAGGCTTACTATAAAATGATCTAAAGAAATCCTATCCATGACCCTCGCTTGATGCTTGGTATGCAGGACTAATTCCCCCATGAAGAAATGATCCAAGCAAGATTTGATTATCTCCCCTTCCTTTATTCTATTTCTCTAAGTCATGGAGGTATCCATAGTTGGGATATCTATTAGATTCATTTGACATGTTATTACTAAAAATAAACCTATCCTTTTCCTCCAACATGGCTCTACCTCCTTGTTGTTCCTCTATTCTAAGATTTGCATTGAAGTATCCTCCCATAATCTATTGGTATGAAATTTTAGATGGCTACCCATTCATCCCTCTATAATATAACTGTAATCCATTGATATGAAAGTTTGGATGGCTATAAATTAACTATAGTCTAGTTTTTCCCATTTCCCTATTTTGTAACTGAACCGTCAACACCCCTCTCATGGAGGCCCCCCTTATTACTAGTAATAATTGGGGATTCCACATAGTGGCTAATCCACCTAATTTCCCTTATGTCAATTGAGTAAGGAACTCTCCTTTTTGACATATCCTCCTATTTATTTTTTGTAATTCTTCTCCTTGCATTTTGGTTTCCTGTAACAAAATTATATCTGGACTCATATCCATGATAATGTTTTTCACTACCTTTTGTCTGGGGAAGTTGCCTAAACCCATCACATTCCAAGTAATTAATATCATTGAGAATTGGAAGAGAAAAAATCAACCATCGATTTTACCTGTCCATTCTGGCTCAAATTTCTTCCTTGTTCCTCCATATTTTCCTTGTTTGACTTCCTCCATACAGATTGGTTCAATTTTTGTTTCTTCTCCACTTGATGAATCCTTAAATTAGGGCTATATTTTTTCTTATTTCCTTCTTTCATATCTATTTCCTGAGTTAATACTATCCTCTGCTATGATTTCCCTACTATGGTATCCCTTGTAGGTTGAATCTACTCTTCCATGAGAGAGGTTTCATCTGGTTCTGTTCCTTGCTTGCTCCTTGACACTAGATTAGAGTATTATTTTTGATCCATCAATGTGACTTGTTAAGTATCCTCCTCTAATCCTTCCATTTGAAAATCCCCTTATATTTCCAAGCTTCCTAGTTGTTTGAATATCTCATATCTATTATTTGTTCTTCCCACTTTTTCTCTTTGTCTCTAGTTACTGTGTTGATTTCTTTTGTTTGGCCTTCTTATTACTTTTTGGAATCCCTCAGAGTCTTTTGGGCCCTTCCCTTCCTTTTGATTTACCTTTTTCTCAAGATATTTTCCTACCATGTTAAAATTTTCTTTTGTCCCCTCTTGTCCAAATTGATTATCTTTAACTATTGGGCACATTCTAGCCAGATGTCCATGAGCATGGCACACCCAATATATGAATGAAATAGCCTCATAATCTAGTTGTTTGTACCAAATAAAATCCCCTATTTTTAGGTCTATCTCTATTGGAAGAGGTTTACTAAGATCCATTTCTATGCAAACCCTAGTAAACATTATCAATAATCCTAAAATTGTTTCTCTTGATCTACCTTGATAATGCCCTAGTAAGTTGCCTATTTCCTCGAGTACCTCCTCTTTCCAAAATTCAAGGGGAAGGGAAAATAATATTACCCATATTGGTACTATAGTTGGTTCCACCCTCAGGTCAAATCCCATATTCCATGGTTGCAAGAATAGTCTCGTTAGCTCGTGATGATACGGTCCTCCCTCAAATACTTTTTATCGGTCTACCATTGATGTGAACTCTACAAAAAAATACCCATTTGGGAGAGTTAGAATTTTATATTCTCCTTCCAGATGCCATTTTTCCTTATACATGTGTGAAGGAAGTGCACGGATGATATGAAACCCATAATTTTACCTATAAATTTGTATTTTATCTTATAAACTATATCCTCGACTATCCAGTCCTCTACTATTTCCAATACTGGTATTTCTTTTGCTTGTGGTAAATATTTGTTCTCCCTTCTAAGAAAATAATTCTCCTTTTGTAATTTTCCCATGGTGGTTATGATTGTCCTTATGTTTAATAGTCATTGAAGCTATCTTGGGTTCCACATAGCTTATCCCAGTATGAGATTCCTTGATTTGGAGGAACTGGTACCAAAGTACCTATGTCCCCCATTCTTGGTCGTGATCCTTACTATTGAAAGACCCTCCAAAAGGATTGATCCTATTTTATGGTGTTTTTTGCATGAAAATATTCTTCAAGCCTCTACCCTAGCCTTTGAAACCCTAGTTTGATTCCTCATACCTCTGGAATTCCTCTTGTTACTTGCGCTTCAATCATTCAAAATGCTACAATAATACCGTAGACCTTTGACATTCCTCCTCTGAAGCCCCAGTTTGATTCCTTAGAGCTTCAATATTCTTCCTCTCTATCTACTACTCAATTTACTCCTCTATAAATATTCTCATATTTATAAGAGATTTACTCTAGTAATATTTTATGAACATCAACAATAATATTATTTTTATCCAATCCCCACATTCATTTTTGTTGATAACATTAACGATAATTTATGAATCCCCCTCAACTAAAATATATTTATATTTTTTAAATTCTAATTTTAATATCTATATATAGTGACCTAGACTCCACATATATGTTAGTTGAAGTTCCATATGATTCTATGTAATTGAGGAGAGTTTTACCTTCATTATTTTAAAAAACACCACCTCCACTAGCTTTTTGTAGATTTCCTTTAGAATAACCATCAAAACTAATTTTGATAAACACAATTATTAATTTTTTTTTATTTTACCATAGATCAAAGAACATTCTTTATTTTAATGTTATTTTCACAAATGACCCTTCCATGTATATTCAAATATTGTAACCAAGTGGGTAGCACCTTGTTTTTCATGCTTTAGACTTCCCATGATGAGAAGTATATTTGCAAATATTTCACAAGAGAGGCAATAATACATACATATTTTAAGGTTTAAATGAAATTTTATATTCCTACCCTTAATGTAAAAATAATGTTAATACACTAAACAATTGATTGGATCAATTATATTTATATTTATCTATAATTATATTCATTGACTATGAGAAAATCACTTTGGTACTCCTGAAATCTTGATTATTTTTTAGAAATTGATAGGAAGTATATTGTAATAGGATTGAGGATAATTAAGATGAAATATTAGTGTTCACATGGGAATATTTTGTAGAATCCATGAAGGAAGAACATTATCCCATAGGAGCCTATTAAGACCAATCCATGCATTGACAATAATTGTGGCAAGGTAAATACTAGTTTCTATAATATTATCTAGATGTTTTCCAATCTATGGAAATAAAACTAGACATTCAAGACACTAAAATTCATTGAATATTTTTGTATATTTAAGAGGACATGTTCCTCTTTAAATTCAAGACACTAGGAGAGGCACACAAATTTTCTATCAAATTGGAGTAGAATCAAACAAACAAAATATAAAATAAAGAAGAGAAAATAAAGAGAACCAGAACACTAAATACCATTCAAAAAAAGTAAGAGTGACACTACAAAGAATCAATACAAAGGGGGTCAATCCAAAAATCAAAATTAGAATAAAAAATGACTCCCAAGAAATAACTTCTTGAAGTACAAGATTGATAAGTGGTTTAATTATTACAAGAAAAATTGACATTCAAGGGAGGAGCATTGAACAATTTAGTCATTATTTTCCAAATTGTAACCCTCTACATCCATTGCACTATTGCCTCCACATCTGAGAATAGAGATAAGTAGATCAAGGAAGTTGAAGCAAACTTGACCATTTCCACCACAAATGCTACTTTAGAGGATTCATAAGAATTTGATCCAACTTAGGAGTCTCTAAAGTAATATCCATGCCGTTAGGAGGTTTATGTACCAACTCATTAAAAAATGTAAACCATTAAAATATGTTGAAGGAAAATACAAATTTTAATTGGCATGAAGGTTGTTAGTAAGTACTTAGTGTTATTAATAATTAATTTAATGCCATTCCTTATCTTTGTCTCTTTTAATCCTTGAAAGCCTTTTCTTCTTTAGATACATAAATATTTGATATTTCTATCAAACCACCCTTACAACCATATAATATTGGAGGGTTCCAATAGGGGATAGCATTCATGTCATCCAGTAACATCTCCTCTATTATTCCATTAAATCCTTTTCCTATGCCCTCATCAATATAGAACAACTTGACCATGACGTAGGTATTATCCTTTAAGGCCCATAACACTTAAATGATTTATTTTCAAAAGGACTTTTCATATTCAAATACAATGATATAATTCCACTTAAGTGGTCCCTAGTTTCATATTATTTCCATGGTATTATTCATGAAAGAATATCTCCCATGAACTTGAGAGAAATTTTAGGGATAAGGAAAACTCTTTATATGCAAGCCTAACAAGCACTATGCAATATAGTCATTCCATAACAATGCAAGATCTTAATTCCATATGTATATGCAAGCCTAGTGAATGATCCAATGGATTATCCTATACCATTCCACCATTTATATTCCTAGACCTCACCCCTAGAAAAATGTACAAAACTTAAAACTATGGACTACCCAAAAGTCTCACCACTTTGGGCCACCTGAACCTCACTGTTCAAGGTGTCTCATTCTCTATTTATTACCTCACTACAACTCAACTAGGATTATTATGATGAAATGCATATTAGTCATATCAATAGAAGTCCATACTTCTCTCACTCATTTATGGATCTATTGTTACACAAGCCACATCCAAATAATACAAAACATAGAGAGAATCCCCTACTTCTCTCACTTATTTATGGATCTACTACCACACAAGCCACATCCAAAACATACAAGAACATTGAGATAATCCCATACTTATCTCACTTGTTTATGGATCTATTGCTACATAAGCCACATCCAAATCATGAAAAAACATAGAGAGATTCCCCTACTTCTCTCACTCATTTATGGATCTATTTCCACATAAGCCACATCAAAAATATGTAAGAACATTGAGAGAATACCATACTTCTCTCACTCACTTATGAATCTATTGCCACACAAGACACATCTAAATTATGTAAGAACATAGAGAGAATCCCTTACTTATCTCACTTATTTACGGATTTATTACTACACAAGCCACATCCAAATCATGCAAAAACATAGAGATAATCCTCTACTTCTCTTACTAATTTATGGATCTACTACCACACAAGCCATATCCAAAACATGAAATAACATTGAGAGAATCCCATACTTATCTCACTCATTTATGGATCTATTGCTACACAAGCCACATCCAAATCATACAAAAATATAGTATAATCCCCTACTTCTCTCACTCATTTATGGATATATTATCACATAAATAAAATCCAAAACATGCAAGAATAGTCAGATAATCCCATACTTCTCTCACTCATTTATGAATCTATTTCTACACAAGCCACATACAAAGCATGCAAAACACAGAGAGAATCACCTACTCTCACTCATTTATGGATCTATTGCTACACAAGCCACATCCAAATCATGCAAAAAATAGAGAGAATCCCCTACTTCTCTCACTCATTTATGGATCTATTGCTACACAATCCACATCCATATTTAGAAAATAACATCTCATTTCCTAAAATTTAGAAGATACTCCATACATTTTTGAATTATGTCAAACCTTATAACAAGGAAAATTGCCTCTCTAATAAATCAATTTATACTCATTAATCAATATTGACTAATAATCAACACATAAATTAATCAATATATATTTAAAAAGACAAAAGCCTTCAATAATAATTAATAGTTTCTTCCCTATTAATTATTATATCAAAATAAAATAATCAAACATATTATTAAATCAAGCTAATATATATATATATATATATATATATTATCTTTATTCAAGATTTTATAAAGCACAATTATAATCTATAAGGTGGGAATTAAAATTCCAGGCTCTAATCTCCACATAAAAACAATGAACTACCCAAGAAGCAATTATGGTTTTTTTTTTAATCATGGAATGAAAGAATGTAAGCATAGCTAAAAATCTTACCAAGGACCTAGAGTAGAGTAGTTTGACTTGCTTTGACTGTTTTGAACTTCCTTTTCTACTTCTTTTCTTATGTTCACCTATCTGAGAAGTGCATAAAATATTTTCCAATAGCTCTCTGTCTTCCTTTGAATGGGTGCCTTGCACCTATTATATAGACAACCTTCATGCTAATAATAAATAGACTTTTATATCTAGTTGCCCTAATTTTTATTATTATCTTTTTTTATAATAATAAATAGACTTCTATATCTGGTTGCCCTAATTATTATTATTTTTCCTTTTTATAATAAATAAACTTCTATACCTTTGGTTGTCCTAATTATTATTATTATATCTCCATAATAATAATAATAAATAAACTTCTATATTTGGTTGCCCTAATTATTATTATTATCTCTCCATAATAATAATAATAATAATAAACAAACTTCTATATATGGTTGCCCTAATTATTATTATTATATCTCCATAATAATAATAATAATAATAATAAATAGACTTCTATATCTAGTTGCCCTAATTATTATTATTATCTCTCCATAATAATAATAATAAACATACTTCTATATTTGGTTGCCCTAATTATTATTATTATCTCTCCCATAGTATTAAATTAATTAATACTATTATTAATTTTTCTTGTTTAATGTTAATATTATCTATTTATATTAGTATGTATATATATATATATATATATATATATATATATAAATATATATATATATATATATGTATATATATATATATATATATATATAAGTATTAATAATACTAACATTATTATTAATACCTTACTTCATCAACCAATTAAGAATCAATCAATAATAAGCAAATATGCATAAATATAATCATTCCCTAAGAGGATTTATGACAACTTCGAGGTTATCAACCACCTACAAAATAGATCCCCTAAACATAGGGGTAAGGGCTCTTTTTCCTTTATATCAACCTCCTTACCTATTTATGCATCTAATCACACATGCACACATGTAAATGCTTCTACATGATAGGCTTGCATATTACCCTTATGGTTGTCAGATTGATTATAATCCATAATTTCGTATTGATCATTACTTTCAATTTTGGTGGTTGTCCCATATCAATCTACTTGTGAGAGTACTCGGTCTTGCATCCAAAAAAATATTAACAGTACCATATTATATAAATAACATATTTCTAAAAATATCATATTAGCATTTTTATAAAAATAGTATAATTCTAAAAATAGTAATTCAACTTTAGAAATCATAAATTATATCTACCATCTCATTTTGATAGAATAAAATATGATCATGCATTAAGTATCAACACACCATCACTTAATCACATCAATCAAACATCAAGGGAAAATTCCTGCCAAGGTAGCCCATTATAGATGTTGTGCCATTGGATGTTTGCAGTGTGATATTGTTCCAATATTTTCAATGGGAGAGGTATAGTGTGTATGATTTTAGGATACCATAGGTATGTTGTTCTACATATATTTTTAAAATAAGTGATAAAAAATACAAGAAACCAAAACAAGGAAATTTATTCTATCAATGATCAATCCATAAAGTGAAAGGACTATTGCTACATCGATCATAATATCTACACAACAAAATGGATGGAATAGATTGTAGAAAAATATTATGACTTATTTGAATCACCAACTAAGGATCCACCTCATACTGAGGTAAATCATTCCATTATTTAGTTTATATTTCTCCTTTTCCTAATGCACCTATTCATCATATATCAATCCTTAAAAATGATGAATTTAAGAGAAAGATCCAAGTATTAATTCATAAGGGGTACATTAGACCAAGTGCTTTACTATGTGGTAGTCTAATTATCTTGGATCCAAATAAATATGAAAATGGAGACTTCATATCAATTATAGAGCTTTAAATAATGCCACTATGAAGATATGCTATCCACTCCTTCATATAGATGACTTGTTTAACCATCTCTATGGTGCAAACCTCTTCACCAAATTTGATCTTGAATTTGGCTATTATCAAATGCCCATCAATCCCACTAATGTATGGAGGACTACATTTAAATATAATAAGGGTTTATTTGAGTGGATTTTTATTCCTCTTGGTTTGAGCAATTCATCTACCCCATTTATAAGAATGATGGATGATATCCTATGTTCCTATACTAACTCATTTTGGTGGTCTACTTAGATGAAATTTTGTTCCATAATAATACATGGATAAAGCATTTGTAGTATGTTTGATAGCCACTTTAGACTCTTTATAGACACAAAATATATATTACTTTAGTGAAGTGCTCATTTAATAATACAAATGTTTAGTACCTTGTGCACATTGCTAAAAATGAAGGAATCCATGTTGTTCTTGAAAATATTAAGCAATTAGAGATTGAAATAACCCAAAGACTTTAACAAATATTTATGGATTTTTGAGTCTTTTCAATTTCTATTTATGATTTATATTGGTGTTCTCATACATTACTTGGCCACATAACCAAGTGACCAAAAAAGATACCAAATCCAATTTTTGTTGGGGACATTCACAATAGAGAACATTTGAGAAGTTGAAGAAATAATTATATCTAGCTCCTATTGTTTTTCTACGTGATTTGTAGTTACCTTTTGAGATAATTACTAACACATTTTGTGTGAGTTTAATCTCACACAAAATGGATATTCAGTTGTCCATCATAGTGAACCATTCAATTAAGTAGTTCATAGCTCTATGAAATTATCCAAACATGTAAACAATGAAAGCAATATATCTTGGAGAAGCAAACCACCCTTTGTATGTATAATAGATCTTTAGTGTTTATTTAGATGCATAATAAGCTAAGAGATAAAATACATCATAAGTGCAACACATATATGTAATATTTTTATCTGATCATCAAGCACAATAAAGGAAGTTCCAATTCAACTATAGATTATTTGATCCAACCTTCAGTTATACCACTTTCCATTATTCTTGACTCTTATGGGCATGATACTTATAATTGGTCTACCTTGTATGAAGTAGATTATTTTTTTGTATATGCATACAAAGCTCTTCATTAGGTAAGTATATATTTTCAAGATAACATTCTCTATCATATGGAATATATTTGTGTACTAGCTAGTGAGTACTTAAATATGATTTGGGAAGCACACTTCACGAAAGTAATATGTCAATTTGAGTGGATAAAATATTGATATTTATTCATAAGTACTACTATCCCAAAAGGAGGAATAATATTGAGATACACATCATGTCTTGTACCCCCTATGGTATTGCTAAACCAATCAACAAGAAACAAGGACTATACACACCATTTTCAATTCCATCCAAGTCTTAAGAATCCATCTCCATTGATTTTATCTCAAGTTTATACACATATAATTATGGTCATGATTGTGTTTTTGTAGTAGTTGATAATTTTCAACAAAAATTATATTATGATTCCTTATAATGGAATCCATTTCAGTTGATGATACTTCTAATCTCTATTTTAGTCATGTATGGTTCAACTTTGGCTTACCAAAATCTATTTTCTCTAATAGAGATAGAATATTTTAGAGCATGTTTTATTCCACCCTATGTAGCATGATGAACACTAAGCTGATTATGTACACAACTATCCATATTTAGAATTATGGAGAAACAAGAACTATGAATTGATTGACTGTATATCTTCTTTGAATATACAATTCCAAGCATCCATGCATATGGGATGATAACCTCCCCTACCTTTAGTATGGGTAAAATTTATCTCTACACAATTCTATAAAATATAACCCATTTTATATCTCTTTTGAGTCCCAACCCTTAGCACACACTAATGTAGCTCTTATTTTGTAACCATGAACTATTGAATTTATGGATAGAAATAATTAATAAAGGAATCACAATTGATGGAATATTTTCAACATATATTCTATGAACAACATTGGGTCCCACATCAACTCAAGGCTAGATATAAGATATGGTTATGTCTTTAAAAATAGCAACCTATAGAACCCCATAGAAATATCATAGATCTTTGCTTTATTCCATACACCATAACTAAGAAGATGGACCAAAAGGCTTTTAAATTAAATATACCATGAATCTTGGTTTGCATCCAATATTCAATGTTGAAATTCTTAGGTTCTATCATCCACCTCTATTGGACATTTTTATCGTAGTAGAATAGTTAGACATTAAAGAACTAAATATAATTATTTAGTACAATTGGGGGAGGATTAGGTTGTTGATACATGGATTGTGACCAGTAGAAGGTAGTCCATTCATATGTACAAAGTGGTCAAGATAAGACAACTTGGTCACCAATGGTAATTTATCATAGAAATATAGATAAATAATTAATTTCTACACCTATTGCTAAAGGTTAACACAAAGAGGAGTATTGATTTTCAAAGTATATAAATGATCTATGTAAATGACCATTATGGGGTATGTATTTATGTCTAAAATTCCTAAAAAACTTATTTTTGATTCTAACCAAAAGTTCTAGGGTATAAATTTATGCTTAGGAATCCATTTAGATTCCTTCAAGAAGTATTGAGGGAGAAAATATTTCAAATAAAAACCTTGTCATAGATAGGTTACCAACAACTGCATGAAAAAATGCTCTAGAGGCCCTAAAAAATGTAATTTTTTACTAAAAATAGTAATTTTCTATATTTATACTTTTGTAGCCAAAATGCATCTTTAACCATGTTAACATGTCATAGAAGAAAAACAAAAAAGGACAAGTCATACATATGTAAATTTAATATAATATGCACTTTGTAACTCATGGAAGGTGAACCATAAAATTTCCATATGGGAGACCTCTAACTCATGGAATCTAAACAACCATATTTCCATGTGGGTGACATTCCATATTCAACATAGTGGATTTACAACACACCAAAAAGTATTGTATAAAGCTAGATGCATCTCTCACCATAAAAAACATGAGTAATTTATGCAATGTTAAATTGTCATATCTCTTCCAAGGTATTGCTTGCATTATAATATATTTTTGAGCAGTAAAATCATTTTATTAATTTTCTTATGTATTTGTGTTTTGATTTGTTATACTCAATTATTGGTGAATTACGCTCTTTATTGATTTTCATTAACTTAAAATTCTATGTTTTATATCAGTTTGTCTTGTTTACTTTTCAAAATTAGCCTAAGTGTAGGATTGACATTAAGAATTTCTTCTAAAGTTTTGGGAATTACTATTTGTTTAGATTGTTGAGCTTTTGGTCAATTTTTTAAGAGGTGGTAATGGCTTAAATTTTAATTCTTGTGTATTTTATTAGGCAAATATTTTAAGGTTAGGTTTATATGTTCTCCATGGATCTTTTAAAATGAAATTGAGACATGGGGTTGTAGACCTTAAAGTTGGGTTTCCTAAATTGTAGCTCATCTATATCATCAAGTGGACTTATAAATGGAAAGGATGATCATTCATGATCTTGGTTTTTTTTATCATGTCTAGTGTAATAACACTAATTTATCAATATAAGACTTATGCTATTAGGGTCATGGAGTTCCTTTTAGAAATTTCATGAATGATCATCTAGTTTGACATGATAATAATCAATACTTTATTGGAATATTTGAAGTGAGCCCAATGAGTTGTCTAAGTTAGATTCTCTCTTCACAAGTTTATGGATATCCTTATAGGCACACAAAAAGAATACCTTTGAGTTCAACATATATTTATTATTAACCATCACATTAGAGTAATAAAATATTATCTAATTAAATCAACATAAATATCAAGCATCAATTGACTATTATCCAAATCCTCAACCCTTAAATTTATCTTTACCAATGACCTTGAGAATATTAACTAAAGTTAATATGATAAAGATTCATATTTTTCTTCATCTATTAAAATTAAAATTTAAAAACTAAGTTGAAGAGAATTCTAGTGTTAAAATTTTAAAAATACCTCAATTGATACCATGCCAACTCACCATATCTTTGTGATGTTAGTGTTGCTTTTCCACCAAAACCATAGTTCTTTTGCCAAATTAGCACTTTTATTTAAAATAAGAATGAAAGAAAAAAATAGGTAGCTAACAAATATTTATTATATACATCCAAATCATTCAAGATAATTTACACCTCTCCCTAATGAGTACCTCCAATTTGGTAACTTTTTTACAACCAAAAAAGAAAAATCAATTTAACAACTTATTGCTTTTTCAACAAAGCAACCTCATTCCCTCCAAATCTTCTTCCAAACTAGAAATAAAGAAAATAATAACTTTTAAAATAAGTGGGCAATAAATCTATTGGCATGAATATTTTGGAAACTCTAAAGTATTTGAAATTATATTTAGAATTCATGCATCTTGGGAATCTATTCACTCATGACAACTAGAATTTTTTTGCTCTCACACATAGAAACCTATGACTCTTCACTTTCTACAAATATCCATTGTGTTTATGGACAAAGGAGAAGTAGGCTAGGGACATGTACAAATTTTTTTGTTGATGCCCATAAGATCTCTCTCACCCTTTCCATTTTTAGTACATAATTTTATTATTTCATAAATCTTATCTACATTTGCATTTATTTTGTAGAATAGGATATTTTATCATCATTTCCATATTTGTTTTATATTTTCATGAAGGGTTATAGGGTTTCATAATCTTAAATATTTTGGGTTTGGTTTTGTCATATTTATTGTGGAAAATTTTATATTATGGATTATTTTATAGTTTTTGTGTGGATAGATTCATTTTAAATTTGTTCTTTCTGTGCATTTAGATAAAAATAGTTTATAAATGTTATATTGCAAGTTCTTGTATAATTAGATCATAGTAAATCTTAGATAAACATGTATTATCTCAGTAAACTAAAAGTTATTTATTATATATTGTGTCTACATATATTATCATAGGATTTTTTTAGGATTTCTATAATATATTGTGTTGCAAGTTATAGGATACGTCCACCAATTACAGGTGTAGTTCAAGAATTATATTTTTTGGACTTCTCTATAATAGATAGTAGCACCAGTCATAGGCACATTTTTCTTATCATGGTTACAAATATATCAAATCCACTTCCCTTGATGCCTTTATTAGAAAACCTTTAAAATTATTTTCTCTAAATAATAGATATTATAATTCTATCCATCCTTGTCTTTTTTATTTCTATATGTTCATAAATCACTATTTAACTATTGTAACAACACAATATTTTAATTTAGTTAAATACTTATCATTTGATTAGATTACTTATTCAAGGCTTATGTTTTCTAATGTATGGTGTTATATTAGTAATTATTTTGTGTATATTTTATTATCGTAGGTATCATAGGAACAAAAATTAGATACTTCCATCCGCTTAGCATCTAAAAGCAACATTCTAATAAATTTTTGTGCTTCCAAAAATCACAACAGTTAGTAACAATATCTTCATCATCAATAAATAGGGAAAGGGATGAGGTATAAATTATAACCCACTCTTCCTAATGATTTTTTCAAAAAATAAATGAACAAAGGGCTTGATTGAGGTAGGTCCCCAAACAAATCTAACCCCTTTTTGTTTTGTGTTAAGTCTTCAAGACACTAACACATTGGAGAGATCGACCAAATTTCCACATAAATCATCCAAATATAGAGCCATATTCAAGTTTTTGTAATAAGGCTTATATGGTCCTTTACCCTATTCTATTTCTAGTTTCTTTTGTTTAGTTATAAATTCTTCTTGGTTGCATTCAGGGAAGTGAAAAAGTATACCTTTTGGATACAACAAATATACATTTGTTATATTATTATGTATTCCCTTCTTTTATATTTTATACAAAATTTAAAATAATACAATTATTACATATTAGGATTTACTCCTATATCTTTAAAAAAACTTTACATCTTAATAATAGCACTACCCTGCAACATTGCTTGTGTTATAGGAACATTGAGCTAAAAAACACTCCTATTAATGATATAATTCTTCTATTAACATGACCTATCTCTATCACTTATATTAGAATAAAAATAAAACTATGTCTAATTGTAGATATTAATTATGGTACATCTAGGGTATGTATGTAAACTATTAAAACATATTTGTTTATTGCATTAGAATCTAAATTTCACTTTAAGAAACCAGAAATCACATAGGTTGATTTGATTTGTTTATTACTTAACATAAAGGATAAAAATCCATTGTATATTTCTATTCTATCATATAGTTAATTACATATTCCTTAAAAATCTTATATTATTTAAATAATTTATTGTCTTTCTTACCATTTAGTTAAATATGAGTTTTTTTAAAGTAAAGTACTTACAAAAAGGACTTAGTCATGTTTAAATCTATTAGCTCTATTATAAAACTTAATATAGCTTATTCCTCCATATAATTGAGGTATGATACCACACTCATGAAAATTGTATTCAAATAATTTTTTTAACCTACCTGCACTTGACCATTCACAGTTCTAGTGAATCTAAAGTGAACACCACCTGGGCCCATTATTTTATATAATTACTAAGAAAGAAATTGTATTTTTTTAATTTAAATAACTTAATTATCAATGTAAAAAATAAAATCTGATTGCAATCTCTATTGATATTCTTTGATTCCTCTAAGAAACCAACGCACAAATCACTCAACTATATTTTGTATATAGCAAGCATAAGCTATTATTTTATTAATAGGGTCTTATGTGTACTTATGTTATTTGATGAGAATATACTCATGTGTTAGTGGGAGTCATAAGGAGGTTATTATTTCTTCCATATGCAATTCTACTTCCATGTACCATATCATGTGCTCTAATGTATCACTACTCTTTGATGTACCACTCTATTATCATGTACTATTTCTTCTTCCATGTATTGATGAGTATGTAGGAAGTGTTAGCTTTTGATGTTGTATATTTAATGAAATAACTACCACAAGGTATAAAATGAGCATGCAATATTAAATATATGGAAAAGGTAATATACTAAGCATGTAAATATCATGAAAAACTTTTGCAACTACTCATAAATAATCCATTAATGAAAGCTCACAAAAATAGTATATTGCTATAAAATGGAGGTCTCAAACTCTCCATATTTCATACATGCTCCACATTGTATCTATCATATCAACTACTACTACTCTACCTTGTGCACTCTGAAATTGTGTGTCTCTCTCTTTTTCTCTACCATATATCCATACAAAAGCATATATAATGAGAGACGATTCTTGACCTTCCATCTTCCTATGACTCTTCACCTTCATATTCTATGGACTCATGTGCACATGGACAACATGCACATTTACATCATCAAGTACTTTGCATATTCTAACACTTGTGCATTTATTATATTACATTAAGTAAATACTCAAACTCTAATCTAATGCACACTCCTAATCTAAATATGTACCCATGGTGGTACATTATCATATACCAGATAATATAATATATTCCAACACCCCCTATATTACATTATTTGGGTATTGAAGACTTTAGTCTTCAATATGGTCTTCATCCTGGTTTTGGAACTTGAACTCTTCTTTTTTGCTTTATTTATTTTGCTCCCTATTTGTATCTTGATCAAGTAAATAATTAGTATATTCATCTTGTTCCTTTAGTTCACTTTGATCTGTATTGAGTTTGAAAGTATTTTCTTTCATCTTCATCTTTTTTTTTTTTCTGTCATGCTTCCTCTCCCTTCTTCTTCTTCTTCTTCTTCATTTCTACATTTTTACTAGTGATATAACTTCCTCATGGTGAGTTAGTATATCATCATAATGGTATTGGCCATGATTCAATATTTCATTGCTAGTATGTTCATTTTGTTTCATGTTTTGAAAGAATTCAAAAACAATTAATGATAGATATATCATTAAACATTCTTCTGATGTAAATATAACTATGTTTTGAGTATTACACTAAGCTTTGAAAATTACTTCATGAATATAACCAATTAATGTCATAAAATTCCTTCTTTTGCTTCCTTGAGAAACAAAGAGAATATTTTTTTTTTACTAGTAGACAAATATTTGTATCCATCAAAAGTATCTATTAAGTTTTGTAAATAAAATTTCAATTCATGAAATAGTTCTTAATTATTGAATGCATTCCTCACTATTTCATCCATGCTTCTTCTAATTTAATCTTTGAAGTGGAATTCCTTATAGCTCCATAGTATTACGTATTGAGAATAGTTTTGATAGAATATTTTAACTTTCAAAAACATTGAGGTTGACTACCTTATGACTCCCTAATTTAGTGATCAAATTCAATGTACTCTTTTCAATTCTCAAATTTGTAGGATACCTTGAAATTTCTAATATTCAATCAATGGTTTTGACAAGGTTTTAATTTTTCAAATTTCTAGGTATAATTCCTTTTAACTCCCTAGTATTTTGAGTATAAGATCATATTTGATGAAATATTTTCAAATATTTAGGTTTTATAGAATATCTTGTATCTATCGAGTGTTTTGAATATGGCTTTGATAAAATGCTTTCTAAGTTTTCCTATGAGTTGAATTCCTTTTGTCTCCCTAATGTTCAACTTCTATTCTTCACCTTATTTCTCCCTATGAATAGAAATCTAAAGATAAATTTGATGTACCTTTAAGTTTTGATAAGGTTTTCTATTTTCAAGACCTTTAAGTTGGATTTCTTATGTCTCATTAGTTTGAGCAAGAGACTAAAACCAAATGTAATTTCCAACTTAAAAAAAAAAACTCTATGTTTGTATTTCTTTCTAATTTAAATAATATAGTTTCTAAATTTCAAAGCTTTAAATTGGCATTGAAATATTTATAACTCCCTAATTGGAAATTTAGCAAAATAATGTACTTGAAAATTCATTATTTTAATTTCAATGTGGAAATCCTTATTTCTCAAAGTTATAAAATTTGCAAATATTTCAATGCCATATGAATTTCAAAAGTTGTATAAAGTAATGTCAAAACCTTTCAAAATGCTTCTTGCTTCAAATATTTCTAAGGCATTCAATACTTCTTCTAAGGTTATAATTTATTACCTTATTTTTCCTTATATTCAAATAACAGTAATTAAAAAATATTAATTGATCTTATCCTCAAAAATAAGCTTTATACCTCCTTTAATATTTGCAAAGGTTTTGAATTAAATATTTCTTACCTCCTCGTATATGAGATGCATCAAACTTGACTTGCTTCAACTCTGCAACCTACACTCAAAATTGTCTTCTCTCTTACTGTAATTAATGTATTTTCTTGCTCATTAAATTCATATTTATGAAGTTTGACTCTCTTCTATGCTTTTCAAGCTTTTCTAGGGTGCTCAAGTTTGATTTCCACATGCTCGCTCTATTCTTTACAGACTATATTCAATCCATGTATTAATAGATACACTTAGATGTTGTACCTTCCTCCAATATTGATTTATATTCTGATTTTCAAGTGCCAAGTGGCATCAAATATCCTTTGTTCTTCTATGGCTATTACTTATGGTGCTCTATCCAATTGATATTTTCTCAATGCTTGGCAAGAGTGTTATATTTCTTGAGACTTAAATTATTTAATGATATTATGACTCCTTGAATGTTATAAATGTAATAATGCTCTTCTCCAATGCCAATTTTAACATTATCCATGTTACAGATGGCTTCTTCAATGCTTTACCTTCTTTATGATGCTCTTAACATGCCCTAAATTGGTTCTTTCGTTGCTTGGATCTCAATAATTTAAAACTCCCTTTTTCTGTTTAGCTTATGTTGGCATTTTTGCCACATTGTTTTTGTTGTTGTTGTTCAAGCAAAAGAATGCTCAAATTGTGAAGACACTTGCCAAATTTTGTAAAAAGCAAAGGTGTCACGATTTCATGACATGTCACGATTTCGCAACCTGTTGCATTTTTGCAACATCCGTACCATAAAAAAGCTAAGCCTAAAATATTTTGCGATATCGTGACATGTCGCATTTCTGCGACTTGTCACGTTTTTGCGGGGTCCAAATCCAAAATGTGCAAGTATGGGAATTTGTCGCGGTATTGCGACCTGTCATAGTTTCATGGCACCAAATGCAGAAAAGGGCTAAGTCAAAAAAGTGTCGTGATATCACGACATGTCACGTTATCATGGTCAAAGCAGTCAACGAAAGCAAAGCAGTAAAACTGTCATGATATCACGATGTGTTGGAGTTTCACGGTCAACGTGGTCAACGGAAGCACTAAAATGAAGTTGTCGCGATATCGCGACATGTCACAAAATCGCGACTTGTGGTGGCCATGGAGCAGTGTGATAGAAAACATCATGATATCGCGACAGAAAAGCAAGCAAGGAGAAAATGGTATGGAATGTCACGATATCGTGACATGTCACATTATCGCGACAAGGTTGAAAGAAAAACATAAGGCATGAAAGACGTCACGATTTCGCAACATTTTTGGAGATGAAGTCCAGCAAGAGAAACTTGTCACGATATCGTGACAGGAAGCAGCAACAATAGAGAAAGCAAGAAAATGTCACGATTTCGTGACATATTAGGCAGGAAGGGCAAAGTGCAGAGAATTGTTGTGATTTCGTGACATGTCGCATTTTCGTGAGGCAGAAGGCAAAAATAAGGAGAACATAGAAATCTATCATGATTTCGTGATGTGTTGAAGATGAAAGAACCAAATAGAAAAAACGTCGTGATATCGCGACATGTCGCATTCGCATTTTCGCGGGTAAGGAGGCAAAGACAGCGCAAGAGAAAGATGTTGCGATTTCGTGACATGTTTCATTTTCGTGATAAAGAGTAGTGAAGAAGCCAAAGCAAAGACGAATGTCATGATTTCGTGACATATCATAGAGAAGAGCAAAAAGAAGAGAAGATGTCACGATTTCATGACATGTCATGTTTTCGTGATTGGTGGCAGAGAGAGAAGGCAACAAGGTAAAAGTGTCGCGATATCACGACATGTTGCATTTTCGTGACCTGTCTCATTTTTGCGACCGAAGCAACAACAAAGGCCCGATACAGTTCAGTTTGCATTTTTATTTAGGATTGCATAGGGGAACGTGCAGAGCAGATAAGGATCAAGTAAAAGCTCTCCAACTATTTTTGAGATCGTGGTCAAAGAAGTGGTTCCATGATTAAATGCTGCTGATTACCGATGTGCTCAAGATGAAAGAACCTGAGGCAGTTTTTGATGCCGCCAACATTAAAGATGCCTCCAACATTGAAATTTATGTTCGTGGTCTCCTAACAACTTTTGGCTTGCTCTGATAATGGTCATTTAATGTGTCATTTCTCCAAGGCAGATTAAGGGGATTGTTTCTCTTTTCTAGTGCACATTTTGTGGATCACCTCTTCGAAATCTGCTGTATGTTTTTAATGTTGTGATGCAAAAGAGAGAGGGAAGACCTCTATAAATATTCATTTATATCTAAATCAAGAGGAGGTTAGAATTTTTGTAAGAAAAACTCTCTAAGTTCTCTGCATCAATAGAAGAGACTTGGCTTTGTAAAATTTGCAAGCATTCTTATGTGTGTGATGTCTCTCTATTTTATAAGTCATTTATGTTCATGCTCATGCTCTTGCTATTAGGTTTTGAATTTTGCATGTTGAATTCGAACATTGCTAGTTAGTGAGTAGATTTTGGAATGCGATCTGGGGATTATCTCTGCAAAGGTGTGAGTTTAATTCTGTTGCTTTCTTTTCCTAGATGTTGTTATACAACTTGGTGTAATTCCTGCTGTTAGTCTGTCCCAAATCATACACTTCGGCCTGTGGCCATATTTCCATCTCTTTCTTGTTATTTCCATTTCTTCCTGTTATTTCCCTCTCTTTTCGCATTTTCCTATTTCTTTCTTGCATCCTTATCTCCAAAACCAGTTTAGATTAGTTTGGGAGCCAGCCCTCTCTGGAGATTGGCCCGAGAGACTTCTCTTTCTCTCGACATTTCAATGTTGGCCAAGTCTAGGGCACATACATGCATAAAATCCTTTCCTATGGTAGATTTGTGACCAACAATTTTTGGCATGCCCGGTGGGACAGACTGTTTCTGTCTCAGAAATATCCATAACCGGTGGGACTCACAAGTCTCATTTGTTGATACCCGAAGGAATCAAGATTTTGATGAACTGTCTTGACCTCAAAGTGGAGATTGTAAGTTCATCTGGTGACTCTATTGAAGGTGATTGTACCTAGAAATTTCTAATTGTGAAGCTTGTGAAAATATTTGCTTCATGATCATGAGATCAAGTGCCAAATAATCGAAAGATCTAGTCAAATTCTTCGAGATTGATGTTCAGAACTGGAGGGAGTGCTCAAGATTGGTAAGTCCTATGAATCCATCATTTGTTGTTTCATAGTAGGCTGTAGGTTAGTTTGTGCTATCCTAAACCCCTCCCAGTACTACTACAAGCTTCTTATATCCAGATCCAGCAGTCTAAATGACCTAGCATCCTCCACAAAGGAAGTTCTCGGCATGGAATGGTTCGCGAGCTTTGAACTTACTGGCATAAAATCTAGTTCCTCAAGCTTCTTTGAAAGCTTTGCCGACCTATGATGGTACTGGTAAGACTGCTTATGAGCATATTAATGATGTAGCCTCTTTGGCGGCCATCCATGACATAACCAATGAAGATGTAATGATTAAATTGTTGGTGTTATCACTGAGAGGTAAATTGTTGTATTGGTATCAAACGCTGCCACCAGGCACCATTACATCATGGGATCAATTAGGAGAATTGTTAGTCAAAATTTTCATGAACAAGTTGATCCATACTCCTTGTTGCATCAATTCAATGTGATCCAAAGGCACCCCCGAGAGGAAATAGCTTATTTCAATGTTAGATTTACCAAAAGCTGGCAGAGAATTCCTGATGGTCTTCGGCCTGCTGATGAGCTAGCTGCATTTTACTACCTTAGAGCGTTTAACATAGACATTGGCTTGGTTGTACAACAATCCAATGTGACTACATTTCTAGAGCTTTTTGAACAAGCACAAAATGCAGAAGCTGATTTGATTGCTATAAGTAGGCTTCCACCAAAGGTAACAATGCCTATCATACCTGATCTTCCTAAGCATTTGTATTCTAGTTCATTTTTATAGCCTATGCCTTCCATGTATCCTATTCCATCATGGAGCTCAAGTGTACCTCAGATTGCACCCATTCCAATTCCCCAACTCCTTGCTCCAACTATCCCATAGTTGTCTACACCAAGCATTCCGCAATACCAGCATACAGGTATAGCCCCCACATCTTACACTGCTCCATCCATGTACCCTTCATCTTCATGGAATCCTCCCACAACTACAGTACCTATGGTTCCCATTCCATGGTTAGCCTCTCCACTTCCAACTCCTACATTACCTTCCCCACAGGTTCCATTACCTTTATCGGCATCGCCTGTGTCCTCAAGCCTAGATCCTCAATTGGCTATTTTACAAGAAATTTAGTCGGCTATGAGATATCTCACTAACAAGGTGACATCTATGGAACAGAGAGAGGTGGAAAGGAACTATCAACCATGAAGATTTATGCCTACAGTAACTAGATAACAACTTGCTCCTAGCAAGGCTATGGAGAAAGTACCTAAAAGGATCTTAGAAATCCTGGTAAGTGAAGAGGCTGGCCCTTTTGAAGTTTCACATGAGCCATCTTACTGGTGTTCTTCCTACAATGAACCCTATGATGAGTCCACTTGCATGGTCCACAAAAATTATTTACAAGTTCTTGCAGGGAGCCGTGTAAACATGATTCGAGAGGTGGATATTAATTCCATGAAGTCTCTGGAGGAACACATAGCAATATTGACATGCAACGGCAAGAAACCAATGTTGGTAGATCCAGCTAAGATGGAGCCATTGAAAGTGCCTCTTGTACAAGCAACAAAGCAGCAAATTCCAACAAAGGCTCATGATCCTCTAGTGCAACAACAATCACCTATTTTGTCGAAGGATCCACTTCCACCACAAGCAAAAGAGAAGGAAAAAGCTTCTACTTCCCAGCTGCAAGCAGAAACAAAGGAACAATCTAGAGAGACACTGCGGTATCCATAATTGAATAAACATCAATGAGTGGAGGCCACCCAGCAATACATAACCAAATTTGAATCTTCTAATGGAGGAAAAGAATAGATCTCCATGGAGTACAACATTGTTGAAGAACTCAAACGAATACCAGCTAAGGTAAGTCTGTATGACACCTTGCAGATACTTGGACAGGTGAATCTCTTACAGGAATCCCTGAAGACCATACAGAATAAGGGAAAGGCTCCAACCCAGATAGTTATGTCTCAAACATTAACTTCTTCAGCCACTAGAAATAACATACCACCCCCATTTTATCTTTCACTCAATATGGAGGGTTGGATAGTACATAACTACCTGGTTGATTCTAGTGTTGCGACAACTGTCATGCCAAAGGCAGTGTGTGAAGCCATGGGAATGGAATATACAAGAAGTAGCCCTGGCGTCTTGTAGTTGTACGAGACTCCAGTGAAAACAATGGGTGTAATCAAGGATGTTCCTATTGCTCTACATAATATGCCTCAGATTACAGTAATTTAGGAGATAGTTGTGGTCGATTTGGAACCATTTTTTAGCATGTGTTTGTCAAGGGAAGTTACTGCCAAGTTAGGGGGCTACCTTTCTCTAGATTATTCTCACTTGGAGATTCCTTTCAAAGGGAGAAGAATCTAGATTTACAATCAAAAGCCTTCTACTTTTCATATTGAGAAGATGGGAGAAGAAGAAAAGTCCAAACAGTCTGTCAATCTGATAACTGAAGAATTGGACAATTCTGATTTGATGGATGAAGTCCTAGATGAGCCTTGCTTAGAGGATGACTTTTCAATGCTCAATTTTAATGCCATGGTGTAAAATGAAATTGTTGGTTATTCCATTACAAAGCCTAAAGGGGTTGAAGTTGAGTTATCTCCTGATCAAGTTGGTCAAGATCCTATGCAAGATCAGTTCTGTTTTGATGGGGCATAATCCAGAAATGGCACTGGCATTAGGACTGTTCTAATGTCACCTTTTGGAATTCAATGTTCTTATTTAGACTAGTTAACCTGGAGCTATACAGATAATACTACAGATGATGAGGTTTTGTGCTTAGGTTTCAATACGGCTGAGACACTTGGAACGCGACGGTTGCAAATCTTTAGCGACTCTGAGCGGATTATCAATCAGGAGACTACTGAGTGTCTATCCAAGGTCTAGGATCCAGGAGATCATAGAGCCATGTTTGGGTTCGTGTCTCTCCTGAGAGTTCACAGCTAATTTGGGAGTTACCTTGTACATAAAAATAAAAAAAATAAAAAATAAAAATAGGAAAGAAAAAATTTTGTTTTTACTTTGGCTCTTTTTGCATGCAAGCCTGCAGGTACGTTTCTTTCTTTTTCTTTTCCTTCCTTCCCAGCAGTTAGTGGCTTTCCTCTACTTCTTCTTCCCCTTTCTCATATGCATTTCTTTCCTCTCCTACTCCTTTGTCTTTTGCAATTCCTATTCCTTGTTCTTCTGTACATAATCAAGCCACTACTGTTGTTTCTACTCCCCTCTCTGATGTTCCCATTTCTACTTTCCCTTTATTCTAGTCCTTTGTCTTGTGAGTACTTCATCACAACCATAGTTCCTACTATCATCTCCATTCCATCCACTTCCATTTCATTATCTATTTCACAGTAGCTGGTAGCACAGTAGCACCCTGTTGCTGTATCTACCATTTCCACTCCTCCATCTTCCATCATTCCATCATTCATCACCCCATTCCATGGCCTGTGCCTCCGCTGGTCATCACTCCATTCATTTCCATTTTTGTAGTTCAAGTGTGTTTCAGTACTGCCATGCAGATCCTTGCATAGCACCTGGTGATTATGCAGCTCAACTGAGCTAGGCTAAGTGCAGTAGTTCTAAAGAAATAAAGGAAGTTCTGCTATTCCATACATTTTTGTTGAAGATCCTATTTTTGAGTGTCGAGTACCAGAAATAGCATGTTGCAATAGCTTACAGAGATGTTCAGCATCACTCAATATTCACTTTTTCTATCTCTCCTATTTCTTGACTCTGTTGCCCAATGGATAAAGGCCTGGTGTTCATGCATACAGCAGAACTGTATACCCCACGAGCCGCCAAGAATGTTGGCATTTTTACCACATTATTTTTGTTGTTGTTGTTCAAGCAAAAGAAAGCTCAGATTGTGAAGACACTTGCCAAATTTTGTAAAAAGAAAAGGTGTCACGATTTCACGACATGTCATGAAATCGTGACCTGTTTTGTTTTTCGTGACATTCGTACCATAAAAAAGCTAAGCCTAAAAGATATCATGATATCGCGACATGTCACATTTTTGCGACTTGTCACGTTTTCGCAGGGTCCAAATCCAAAATGTGCAAGTATGGGAATTTGTCGTGATATCGCGACCTGTCATAGTTTCGTGGTGCCAAATGCAGAAAAGGGCTAAGTCAAAAAAGTGTCGCGATATCGTGACATGTTGCGTTATCATGGTCAAAGCAGTCAATAGAAGCAAAGCAGTTAAACTATCGTGATATCGTGACGTGTTGGAGTTTCGCGGTCAACATGGTCAACGAAAGAACTAAAATGAAGTCACGATATCGCGACATGTTGCAAAATCGTGACTTGTGGTGGCCATGGAGCAGTGTGATAGAAAATGTCGCGATATCGTGATAGAAAAGAAAGCAAGGAGAAAATGGTATGGAATGTCATGATATCGCGACATGTCGTGTTATCGCGGCAAGGTTGAAAGGAAAACATAAGGCATGAAAGAAGTCACGATTTCATGATATTTTTGGAGAAGAAGTCCAGCAAGAGAAACTTGTCACGATATCACGACAGGAAGCGACAATAATAGAGAAAGCAAGAAAATGTCACGATTTCACGACATATTGGGCAAGAAGGGCAAAGTGCAGAGAATTGTCATGATTTCGCGACATGTCACATTTTTGTGAGGTGAAAGGCGAAAATAAGGAGAACATAGAAATCTATCACAATTTCCTGACGTGTTGAAGATGAAAGAACCAAATGGAAAAAACATCGTGATATCGTGACATGTCGCATTTTTGCAACCCGTCGTGTTTTCATGGGTAAGGAGGCAAAGACAGCGTAAGAGAAAGATGTGATTTTGCGACATGTTTCATTTTCATGATAAGGAGCAGCGAAGAAGCCAAAGCAGAGGTGAATGTTGCAATTTCAAGACATATCATAGAGTAAAGCAAAAAGAAGAGAAGATGTCATGATTTCATGACATGTCATGTTTTCGCGACTGGTGGCGGAGAGAGAAAGCAACAAGGTAAAAGTGTCGCGATATCGCGACATGTCGCATTTTTGTGACCTATCTCATTTTCGTGATCGAAGCAACAACAAAGGCCCGATACAGTTTAGTTTGCATTTTTCTTTAGGATTGCATAGGGGAATGTGCAAAGCAGATAAGGATCAAGTAAAATCTCTCTAACTGTTTTTGAGATCATGGTCAAAGAAGTGGTTCCATGATTAAATGCTGCTGATTATCGATGTGCACAAGACGAAAGAACCTGAGGTAGTTTTCGATGCTTCCAGAATTAAAGATGACTCTAGCATTGAAAGTTCTGTTTGTGGTCTCCTAACTACTTCCGTATTGCGCTGATAATGGTCATTTAATGTGTCATTTCTTTGAGGCAGATTAAGGGGATTGTTTCTCTTTTCTAGTGCACATTTTGCGAATCATCTCTTCAAAATCTACTATATGTTTTTAATACTATGATGCAAAAGAGAGATGGAAGACCTCTATAAATATTCATGTATATCTAAAGCAAGAGGAGGTTAGACTTTTTGTAAGAAAAACTCTCAAAGTTCTCTACATCAATAGAAGAGACTTGGCTTGTGAAATTTGCAATGCATTCTTATGTGTGTGATGTCTCTCTATTTTATAAGTCATTTATGTTCATGCTCATGCTCTTGCTGTTAGGTTTTGAATTCTGCATGTTGAATTCGAACATTGCTAGTTAGTGAGTAGATTTTGGAATGCGATCTAGGGATTATCTCTGCAAAGGTGTGAGTTTAATTATGTTGCTTTCTTTTCCTAGATGTTGTTATACAACTTGGTGTAATTCCTATTGTTAGTCTGTCCCAAATCATATACTTCGGCCTGTGGCCATATTTCCATCTTTTTCTTGTTATTTCCATTTCTTCCTGTTATTTCCCTCTCTTTTTGCATTTTCCTATTTCTTTCCTGCATCCTTATCTCCAAAACCAGTTTAGATTAGTTTGGGAGCCAGCCCTCTCTGGAGATTGGCCCGAGAGACTTCTCTTTCTCTCGGCCTTTCAATGTTGGCCAAGTCTAGGGTGCATACATGCATAAAATCCTTTCCTGTGGCAGATTTGTGACCAACAGCTTACCAACATCCACCTAATTTATTTTGGCTATCACTTCTTCAAATATCTCCTCATGTAGTGGTTTCAATATTCGATGATTCCTTTGTAATAGAGCTTGCTTTAGATTTTGTGGTGCTCAAACTCTTCAATGTTTCAACTCCTCCAAGTAACACTACCTTCTATAACACTTTTGTCTTTCCTTTTTATGTTACTTTCTTTGTTTAAAATTATGGATTTTCTTATCTATGGAGGATCAAGTTTTTTATGGTGGCTCCTCCTTCAATATGGTGATGCTTTTTCACTATGGTGGTTTTACCTTTCAATGGTGGCTCAATTTCACTATGGAACATGTTCTACGCCTTTGGTTATTTATCTTCACAAAAATTTTACCACACTAAGCACACCTCTCAATGTCTTTAGACACTACAAATATACCCTACCTTTTTCACTATTGAATATCTTTCTTTTGCTCAATAGGACTTATAAAAATCTACATTTTAATTATAAACACAGCATATGCTTTTTCTATTTATCACTCCATTTTTTAGCAAGTTTTAACTTCTACCTTTGATGTATTATTTTACATTGTTGAGTGGTTTTTTCACCCAATTATGAAAGCACACTCTCTGATAAGATCTGAGTCCCAAAATCCTCTGCTTGCAAAGAAAGTAATTTCTCCAAGGTTCCTCTTATGTTGATTCTAAAACACCAATGATGCTGCTCACTGTAAATGCAGGGAATACCTTAGGGTTGCAAGTGGATGTTAACAAGGGGTACTATAGTTCACTTTAATTTGGATTTGCAATGGACTCTGAGCTTTGATGGGTTTTCAATTATTTATTTAAATGACTGAAATTAAAATACAAAAAATAAATACGAGTTTAAAAATAAAAATAAATGCAAATGAATATGCAACTAAGCTACGTCCAGAGTATTGCCATCTTGATTGATAAAATCGAAGACAATGAGGTTTTTGCATGCAACCCAACCTACTAAACCTGCAAATTCGCACAATTCAGATAAGCCAGGTGCGGGTTTCTAGGGTTTGAAATAAAAATTCAGATTTCAAATATTTGCCTAATGCAACCCACAAAAGTGGCATTTAACATTATCTATAAATCTGAAATCTAAAAACAAAAGAATAAACATTAAATCCATTAGCATGCACAGAATATCTCCTTCTTTCTTGCCAACAAGATGCAAATTTTTGAATACTCTGCATTAACAATATGTCAAGTTACAATGGTAGCATCTCTGGTTTTCTCAAAACCAACAAAAGGCAGAAAATAGCCCCAAGCAGGCCCAGAATGGCCCTCTGGCCTCTAGCACTGCAACTCTGCTCCAACGATTTTTCGACCCCCCTATCTGTCCTGTGCTTCTACTTTTATACTAACTGAAACGTCTCTTTGGTTCTCCCTGTGTCGCTTCGTTTCACCTTCCAGCATGTGACCTTTCAAATTCCTACCTTTTCGATGCTTTTGTTCCATGTTCGATTCTGAAACGTTCGAAATCTACCATTGCATGTAACGCCTCTGTAGCTTCGACACCTGTACACCACGTGTCTCACGCCTTCTATGCCTTCTGTAACGTCTTCCTATGAAAATCATGACAAAAATAGCATGCAGCCTGTTCACCTTCCCGACCACAAAAATGCGACATGTCGCGAAATCGTGACGCTTTTCTATCAGCAGCCTCCTTGCCTTCTTGCCCAGCAAAAATGTGACATGTCACGAAATCACGACGCTTTCCTGTTCCGTACCCTTTGGCTACTTTTCATCGTGAAATCACGACAATTTTCACTTTCGGACTACCTTGCTGCAACTTGTCGCGATTTCGCAACGCCTTCCACTTTCGGACCCTTTCACTCGTTTCTGTCGTGATTTCGTGACCATTTTCACTTTCGTACATTCTTGGCCGCAACCTGTCGCGATTTCATGACCATTTTCTGTTTCGGGCCTTCTCGCCGCAACCTGTCATGATTTCGCGACCATTTTCTCTTCATCATGCCTTTTGCTGATTTCTGTCGTGATTTCGCGACGCCTTTCTGTTCTGTACAACTGGGCTCATTTTTGTCGCGATATCGCAATGTTTTTTTGCCTTGGACCTCTTTGTCGCTTTTTGTCATGAAATCGCTACCACTTTTGTTCCGTACGCCTTTGGCTGTTTGGAGTCACGAAAATGCGACATGTCGCGATATCGCGACGATTTCTCGTTTCATGCCTTCCCCCTGCAATCTATCGTGATTTCATGACATTTTTCACTCGGAACCTCTTTGGCTTCAATCTGTCGCGATATCGCTACGCCTTTCTATTTGCCCTTCTCTCTCCTCTTTTGGGCCGCGATGAAGCAACATGACGCGATTTCGCGACACTTTTTCTTTCTGGCAGTGACGGAGTGACATGTCGCGATATCGCGACATTTTTTTGTTTCTAGCAGTGATGGCGTGACAGGTCGTGATTTCGCGACGCCTTCCTCGTTCCGTAAAACTTCACCGTTTGGAGCCGCGAAAACGTGACATGTCACGATTTCGTGACATATTTCCTCTTCATGCTCCTTTGCCGTTTCTTGTCGCAATTTCACGATGCTTTTCTGCTTTGCCCTATTTGACTGGTTTGACCCGTGATTTTGCGACATGTCGTGATATCGTGACACTTTTCTGCTTCGTCTTTCTCTCTCCTCTCTGGGCCGCGAAAATCAAACACGTCGCGATTTCGCTATGATTTTCTCCCACCTACTGCCATTGACTGCGTTGACCGTGATTTTGTGACATGTCGCGATTTCGTGACACCTTTCTGCCTCCTGCCCCGTTTGACCGGTTTGACCGCGATTTTGTGACATGTCGCGATTTCGTGACACTTTTTCATTTTCAGCCGCGACGGAGCGACATGTCGCGATATCGCGACGTTTTTCTGTTTTCGGTAGCGATGGAGCAATATGTCACGATTTCGCGACACTTTTCTATTTTTCAGAAGCGATGGAGCAACCTGTCGTGATTTCATGACACTTTTTCATTTTTGGCCACGATTTTGCGACATGTCACGATTTCGCGACATGTCGCGATTTCGTGACACTTTTCATCCTTGTGCAATTTTGCCCCTTTTTCTTGATTTTTAGCATCTGGGTCACTGAGATTATCTGTGAAAGCATGCAAAAAAGGTGGGTCCCCAAGTTTGGGGTGTGTTGTGGATCAGCCACAACAAATGGCGACTCTGCTGTCAAATGCTCCTGAGCATTTGGTGAGAACCCAACCTGGAAACATATATAAACTCAAAAACATGCATTAGCACATAAGCAATATAACAAATGCCCAAAGATCAGAAGTACATGAATCATCAGAATCATCAAGTATTAGCTCGGTGTGTGCAATGTGTTTCCATTCCCTATCGTTTGAAATTGATCAACATTCCATTGTCAGTTTTACATGAATGCATACATGAGACTATGAATGATTTGTGTAACCTAATAAATATGCTAAGCGATTTTGCTTTCATAAAAAGGTGTGGTCACTCTTCTAGTATTATGCACAAGCATTCAAGATTGCCAAACCCTCTTACGATCCACTAATTAATTACCTTATTGTATCCCAAAGTTGGTTATGAGTCCCTACTATCTTGAACCCATGTGCAAGTGAATGTGAAATCAGAACTTTGGGGAATCAGACTCCCAACCAACCGAGATGAGAGTTTAACCCTATCCTTACTATTCTGATTTAGAATTCATTACCTCACTTTGAGCAAAATAATTAAACCAATTATGGAAGAAATGGTCATGCTAGTCTAACCCTTTGGACAATCAGTGGTCTTGTTTTTTAGACAAGACATGTTGCCATGCATGGGCATATCTAACCCCACAATCCAAAACTTATCTTCATTTCTTTGGACCTTGGGGATGACTACCCATCCTTTGGAGAGGACAAGTAGTACGATCCTTCCAATCCAATATAAAGATGAGATGGGAAAAATTTATTTTTTACTTCTTGGACCTTAGGGATGACTACCCATCCTTGCTAGGGACAAGTAGTACGATCCTTCCAATCCAAACTTTAGATGTAAATGGAAAATATTAATTTTGTTGCTTAGACCTTGGGGATGACTACCCATCCTTTGCAGAGGACAAGTAGTACGATCCTTCCAATCCAAGATTTATTATGAAATGAGACATAGGAGCTTTGGGGAATCGGATTCTCAACCTAAGCGAGATGAGAATTTATGCCCTATCCTTACTACTCCATGTAGGTCAAATCAAAGCTTTGGGGAATTGGATCCTCAACCTAAGTTCGATGAGGATTTAGCCCTATCCTTACTACTCTGATTTTAGGCTTTAAGCTTAATGGAAGTGGTCAAAACCATTGTTTAAGGATCATGTTGCATAAATAGGATAGACATGAAATACTTCTTTCGCCCAACCTTTTCTTCCAAGTTAGGTTTTGATCATTTTGCTCAAGATCCTTTTTAATGTATGAGACGTGCTTGGTTCTAGATATCTCAAGACCCAGTTTCCAACCTTAGGATTTTTCTTATATTTATGTTATAACACAACCCTAAGAGGATTTGACATACTTTAATGATTTGTATTTGAAATGCATTTGCAACTAAGATGGCATGTATTGCAAAGTGAGATGTAATATGAATGCATTGTCCTTTGAAATGCAGATGAAATATTGCCATATAAAATTGACTACTTCATGCATCACAAGTTTCAAACGATATTATTAAATTGTTTGTGTTACTTGTGGAGCTTTTACAAGACAATTCCAATGTTTCATATTCTCCCGATCTAGAACATAAGTTAGCATCTCAAGGCAACTTTTTCATCATCATTTTTTTTTTTTTTTATAGACAAACAAAACATGTCAAATAAACACACAACTTTAAATCCAAATCCAAATAGCAATCCCAAAATGAAACTTGAAAACACAAACCCAAAACCATAAACCAAAATCTATATACAAATGTACACTATAATACAAAATGATGCAAAGCTTGGATTATCACTTTCCTGGATCCCACACATGATTAGAACATTTCAACAAAAATATGACATGATATGCATGCCAAATGTTGTGGGAATCTAACACAAACAAGACCAGACCAAACAATGCAACAAATTTCCACTTGCCATGCTCACCATACCAATTTGATTTAGTTCCAATAATACTCCCATAGGTGAGCATCAAATTACTAGAATGATTAGACAATAAATGATTTTCAATTTTATCATGTCTATTCTTTAAAATATAATCTTCATAATTCCCTCCTTGATTTAGAATTAGGCTATCCTTTTCAAATATGCAATTTTGTAAGTAGTAGCCTATTTCTACAAATTTCTTAGCCAAATCATTTTCCAAATTTGTAGGCCAATCCAATTTATGCAACAATTTACAAGCATCTAGGATATTTATTAAATTAGGATCATTAAAAATTTTTATCCTAGATTCAATTAATAATTGTTGATGAATTTGGTTTAACAATTTAAGTGCATCAACTTCTTTTCCATTCATTACAACCATGTTATTAAAGGTGTGATTAAAAATTATACCTTGTTTTTCATTTACCTTTAATGACATTTCACCATAAACATTATTTAAATTTAAAATATGGTCATCCTTTTCAGTCCTCAAACATTCTTGGTCAAAGTGTATGTCAAGTAATCTGCTTTGATGATCACTTATTTGAGTTGCTTCCAATTGATCCATCTCTTTATTATTTGGTTCTAATTCTTTGTTCACTATCCATGGTATCTCTTCATTTGAATCCTCCAAATCATCATGCAAACTTGCATCCACACTTTCAATGAATTTATATTTTGTCCCCTTTTCAAATCTTGTGAATATGAGATCTTCGTATGATGTAGAAGGTTCAACATCCTGCATATCAAGTAAAATATGAGTTTCATCTATAGGGATGTGAGAAAAGAATGCATTACCATACCTTCCCCAACCATTGTAAAAATCGTCATCCAAATCCATAGAGATGAAACTCCATGGTATTTGTGACATGATCTTTTGATTCATTCATCCATTCATTTTCTTCTTTGTCCTTGGCGATAGGATCATTATAATCTTCCAAAATTTGATGAGATTTGAAACCCTCTTCCAAAACATCCTCAAATTGTACAGGAGTTGTAATATCTTCCTTTGAGTAGGCAATTATGTCGTCTTCGCATATCAATTGGCACACAAGTTTCATTAGTAGCTTTGGAAAGAGTGAAGTCTTCCCACTTCTTCCAAGCATCATAATAATCATCTTTCAAAATCAAGTGGTGACGTTCAACTATTTCTTCAACATCTTCCAATTCATCAATGTGCTTCTCATCAAATTCATCTTCACCTTCCTTAGATGGTTCAATTATTTCCAAAAGTGGGTTATTTCTTGAATTCAAATTTATAAGGCTATCATTGTCCAAATTAGTAACCCATGATTCATTATCATAATTTGGAGGGTGAAGAATTTCTTGATCCTTAATTTTACACATCTCATCAATAGTATCTTCCAAGAACAAGTGGTGAAACTCTATCATGTCTTCAAATTCATTTATTAATTTTCTTTCCATTTCACTTTCAACCACTTCATTTAATTCCATGGTGGGTTCCGTCATATCACATATATCAAACATTGTTGAATTTAGAACCCCTTCATCTAGATAATCATGTATCTCTACATGATCCTCACTAGTGGATGTTGTCTTAGCAATTTGCACCTCCTCTTGGACTACATCTAAGGTGGTCATAAAATTTGGGTATTCAAATTCATCCCCTTGATCATTTACCTTAGATATCATTGGAGTGGAGGGTGCTATGTTTGATGGTTGGTGTAGGTTGGCATCAAAAGAACAATCTTTCATATGAACATGTTGTGCCTTTTCTTCTTCAAGACCTTGTCGTTCTATCTCTTCTAAGACCTCATGGATTTTCTCTAGGGACAAACCACTCTGTTTTTCCTCAATGAGTGAAGCAAGTGTGGGGTGTATGGCTCCTAGGTATACTTCCATGGCTTCCTCTTCCAATGTGTTAAAATTTTCCCACATTTGGGAGTGCAACTCACGAAATCTTCCATTGAATTGACTCAAGGATTCATTAGACTCTTTACATATGGAGGTAAATTGATTTTTCAATATTTCTAAGTCAGCCTGATTACCAAAATGATGAAGATAGGCTGCTTCTAATTGTATCCAAGAAGTCCTAACCTCCATGGGTAGTTGGCTATACCAAAAGAATGGTCTATCATCCAAAATGTATGCAAATAACTTACAAGCCACCTCCTCATAGAAAATCTGGAATTGACATAATGCATTCTTGTAGACATGCAGCTTTTGCAAGTATCCTAGTGGCACCTCTTGATTAAAACACCGTAAAAAATCCAATAACATTTTAGGAATTTGATAGGGTACCACAGGTATAGATAAACCCTCATAATGATCCTCTATCATAGATACCATTCTTTCTCTTAGAGATGTTATTTCAGCTCTCAGGGATATCCTTTGCTCCTCAAGTGTTGCCATTAGTGAACTTAAAATGTAATTTTAGAACCAAATCTATTGAATATTCAACCTGCAATATAAAACAGAAATCAAGTTAGCATCAACTAAGAGATGTATTCATTAAAATCAAATGAAAAGTAATTGCATGAGACCAAAATTCTGAAAAATTAAATCAAATCACTTTAATTCTGTATGAACAATCAAAAAAATATACAGCATACCTGAATTTCTTAAAATAGAATAGGTAAATAAATTTAGACCGTCCTTTTTACAATCTGCTGAATGTTAGAGGACTAATGCATACAAAAATTTAAAATTATATTACACTAAAAATAAACCCGTACGGCCCTCCTAGCACCAAACCGTTGAGTGGTGTTAGAGGCCGAAGATGCTAATAAAATGGACTTGAAATATTTAGCAATGTAAAGTTCTTAAAAAATTATAAATCCGTAGCATCTAAAATCATGATAAAATAAACCCGAACAAGCCCTCCTTCTAGCGCCAATCTGTTGAGTGGTGTTTTCACCCGATTGTGAAAGCACACTCTCCGGTAGGATCTGAGTCCCAAAATCCTCTGCTTGCAAAGAAAGTAATTTCTCCAAGGTTCCTCTTATGTTGATTCTAAAACACCAATGATGCTGCTCACTGTAAATGCAGGGAATACCTTAGGGTTGCAAGTGGATGTTAACAAGGGGAACTGTAGTTCACTTTAATTTGGATTTGCAATGGACTCTGAGATTTGATGGGTTTTCAATTATTTATTTAAATGATTGAAATTAAAATACAGAAAATAAATACAGGTTTAAAAATAAAAATAAATGCAAATGAATATGCAACTAAGCTACATCCAGAGTATTGCCATCTTGATTGATAAAACCGAAGACAATGAGGTTTCTGCATGCAACCCAACCTACTGAACCCGCAAATTCGCACAATTCAGATAAGCCAGGTGCAGGTTTCTAGGGTTTGAAATAAAAATTCAGATTTCAAATATTCGCCTAATGCAACCCACAAAAGTGGCATTTAACATTATCTATAAATCTAAAATTTGAAAACAAAAGAATAAACATTAAATCCATTAGCATGCACAGAAGATCTCCTTCTTTCTTGCCAACAAGATGCAAATTTCTGAATACTCTGCATTAACAATATGTCAAGTTACAATGGCAGCATCTTTGGTTTTCTCAAAACCAGCAAAAGGCAAAAAATAGCCCCAAGCAGGCCCAGAATGGCCCTCTGGCCTCTAGCACTGCAACTCTGCTCCAACGATTTTTCGATCCTCTATCTGTCCTGTGCTTCTACTTTTATACTAACTGAAACGTCTCTTCGGTTCTCCTTGTGTCGCTTCGTTTCACCTTCCAGCATGTGACCTTTCAAATTCCTACCTTTTCGATGCTTTTGTTCCATGTTCGATTCTGAAACGTTCGAAATCTGCCACTGCATGTAACGCCTCTGTAGCTCCGACACCTGTACACCACGTGTCTCATGCCTTCTGCGCCTTCTATAACGTCTTCCTATGAAAATCATGATAAAAATAGCATGCAGCCTGTTCACCTTCCCGACCACGAAAATGCGACATGTCACGAAATCGCGATGCTTTTCTATCAGCAGCCTCCTTGCCTTCTTGCCCAGCGAAAACGTGACATGTCGCAAAATCATGATGCTTTCCTGTTCCATACCCTTTGGCTGCTTTTCATCGTGAAATCACGACAATTTTCACTTTTGGACTACCTTGCTGCAACTTGTCGCGATTTCGCGACGCCTTCCACTTTCGGACCCTTTCACTCGTTTCTGTCACGATTTCGTGACCATTTTCGCTTCCATACATTCTCGGCCGCAACCTGTCGCGATTTCGCGACCATTTTCTATTTCGGGCCTTCTCGCCATAACCTGTCACGATTTCGCGACCATTTTCTCTTCATCATGCCTTTTGCCGATTTTTGTCGCGATTTCACGATGCCTTTCTGTTTCGTACCACTGGGATCGTTTCTGTCGTGATATCGTGACATTTTTTTACCTCGGACCTCTTTTTCGCTTTCTATCATGAAATCGCTACCACTTTTGTTCCATACGCCTTTGGCTGTTTGGAGTCGCGAAAATGCGACATGTCGCGATATCGCGATGATTTCTCGTTTCATGCCTTCCCCCTGCAATCTGTCGCGATTTCATGACATTTTTCACTCGGCACCTCTTTGGCTTCAATCTGTCGCGATATCACTACGCTTTTCTATTTGCCCTTCTCTCTCCTCTTTCGGGCCACGACGAAGCAACATGTCACGATTTTAAGACACTTTTTCCTTTTTGCAGCGACGGAGCGACATGTCGCGATATCGCAATGTTTTTCTATTTTCGGCAGCCACTGCGCGACAGGTCACGATTTCATGACGCCTTCCTTGTTTTGTACAACTTCGCCGTTTGGAGCCGCGAAAACGTGACATGTCACGATTTCGCGACATATTTCCTCTTCATGCTCCTTTACCGTTTCTTGTCACGATTTCGCGACGCTTTTTTGCTTTACCCTGTTTGACTAGTTTGACCCATGATTTTGCAACATGTCGTGATATCACGACACTTTTTTGCTTCGTCTTTCTCTCTCCTCTCTGGGCCGTGAAAATCAAACACGTCACGATTTTGCTACGCTTTTCTCCCACCTACTGCTGTTGACTGCGTTGACCGCAATTTTGCGACATGTCATGATTTCGCGACACCTTTCTGCCTCCTGCCTCGTTTGACCAGTTTGACCGTGATTTTGCGACATGTCACGATTTCGCGACACTTTTTCTTTTTCAACCGCGACTGAGCGACATGTCGCGATATCGCGACGTTTTTCTATTTTCGGCAGCGATGGAGCAACATGTCGCGATTTCGCGACACTTTTCTATTTTTCGACAGCGATGGAGCAACCTGTCGCGATTTCGCAACACTTTTTCATTTTTGGCCGCGATTTTGCGACATGTCACGATTTCACGACACTTTTCATCCTTGTGCAATTTTCCCCATTTTTCTTGATTTTTAGCATCTGGGTCACTGAGATTATCTATGAAAGCATGCAAAAAATGTGGGTCCCCAAGTTTGGGGTGTGTTGTGGATCAGCCACAACATGCATATTTGGAGATAATAATGAAGTCTCCTTGGTTTGGAGATACTTAAATAAAACTAGTTTTTTCTCCTTAAATAAATCTTAAAATAGTGCTTTAAAAAAACTTAAAATAAACTAGATTTAATACTTTAAAAATGAACTTTCATAGCACCACTTTTACACTCCTTTTGGCCTCCTTTTGTAACTAGTCTTTTTGGTGATTTGGTTCATCTATTTTCTGCCTTGATTTAGTGAAATTTGCAGCTTCAATTCCTTTTTCTTTGCTGCCCTAAACCTTTCAATCTTGCAGCTCTCCTTTCTACTCAAATTCTGCCTTAGATTTATCAATTTTATGGCTCTAAGTTCTTCCCAATTTTTTTGCTTTTCAGCATTTAATTTGATGTTTGAAAAACTGATTATTGTGGCTTCAATTCTCCTCTAGATTATTTCTCTTGGACTCTAAAATTTGTAGCTATTAGTTCTGCCTAAAATGCTGCCCTCTTGCTGTCCTAAAATCTGTAATCTTCATCTTCTAATGCAACCAATTCCTCCTTTGTTTTGCTGTCCTTAACTCTCTCAAATTTTCTAGGAAACTCCTTCAATTCTTAGCTCTAATATTTCTTTCCAAAAACCTTTAGTTTTCTGTCCAAAACTTATTTAATTTGTAGCCTCCAATGGTTCTCTAAAATCAGCTTATATGCTGTTCAAAACTGCTCTCAATTCTTCCTTAAGATTATCTAATTCACAATTTTCTTTTCTCCTTCTAATGCTGTCAAATTTTCTTGATTTTCTGCCAACTCCTCCTTAAATTTTATGTTAAAGGGCTCTTCAAAATGTTCCCAAATCTTCTCTAAATTGCAGCTCTATGTCACCTTGAATTTACTATCCTATGACTCTTCAACTTCTGATGCAAAATCAGCAATCTTCTCTTTTGTAAAATAGCCTTTAAATCCTTTATGTTTGTCCTCAAAACTCTCAAATATGGTGGCCTCTTCTAGATTCTTTATCCTTAAATATTCCTTATAAAATTTTGACTTCAAATTGGGCCTCTTTTCTGGCCTTAACTTCAAGAATTCAAATGTCTTGAAATCTTCGAAAATCTCTTCCAAAATTTGGCAAACTTCTTGCCAAATCCTTCTTCCTTTTTGGAATTTTTGTTGGATGGTGATAATTGTCCCAAATTCTTCTTTTCAGGAGGTACTCCTTCTTACAAAATTATCCCTTGATATTTCTTCAAATCTCCTCCAATGGCTACTTCTTCAATTTCTTCAATAGGGTTTCTCTAGCCTTCTTATTTCTCCTTACAAATTTTCTTAAGACCTCTTCTTTTGGGTCTTCAAATTCTATAGCTTCTCAAATCTTCAATAGGACTTTTCTTAGTCCTTTCTCTATATTCAATTTTTAGTCTTCTTTCTTCCAAATCTGGAAGTTCTTTAATGGGATCTCTTTCTTATATTTTCACGCTCTTAATATTAAATCAAGTTTCTTTCTTCTTTCTTCAATCCTCAATATTCTATGGAGATCTATTTCTTGAGTCTCCTCAATATTCTATATTTAATAGGGCTCCTTTACCCTCTTCATCGTTTATTAATCTTCAATCTAAAATCTTCAATCTTCAACTTGTTGCTTCAAATATTGGATAAATTCCAAAGAAGATATTCTTTCTAGCTATTGTAGGAAGCTTCTCAACTTCTAAGAATTAATTTTTTATAGCAAAAAACTTAGATAGTAGCAATCAAATATATGCAAATCTCTAGATCTCTATAAATCAATAAGCATCACTAGTTATCCTTCAATCTAGTAGAAAAAATCTATGTTGAGTCTAGTCTTCATGAGTTTTCCTGTAACCTTGTGGAAAGACTAGCCAAAAAGCAATTTAAAAAAATCTAGAAATGAAATCTCCCTATCTCCTCTCAATATTCTTGCGGCTCTCCTTATCTTCTATCAATTTTCCTTGTGGCTCTGATACCACCATTAGCTTTTGATGATGTATATTTAATGAAATAACTACCACAAGGTGTAAAATGAGCATGTAATATTAAATATATGGAAAAGGTAATATACTAAGCATGGAAATATACTAAGCATGTATATCAAGAAGATTGACATAAGGTGGATTTATAAGAAATGTCTTCTATATATGTTTTAATTACTTCCATTAAAAACTAAAGAGAGTCTTATAAGAGAATCTATTTTTTTGTGATTGCTTTGGCCTAAGTCTAATATTTTTGCTAAATAATATCTTTAAATCCTTTACAAGAATGATTTAAAGAACATTTTTTACAAGAAATATAGTCTACCAATTTGATCAACCAATCCTTATTTAAAAATATCCAATATAACCATTTCTTAACTATGATAATATTACTTTTGACCAAGATCATAAAGAAGTCACTAGCTCTAGCCCACCTAGGTCTATTGTGATGATGCAAGTAAGGTGAAATTTGAGTCAATAACAATCATAACTTAGTTTACACAAAAAATATTAAAGTATTCTAAAAATAATTTAAATTAATTATCAAACCATGCCAAGGATAGGATTTACTCATGGATTGGTCTCAAGTTGTAAAACTTAAACCAAAATGGTAGGAGGTTATAAGAGTAACCTCATATAGTATAAGACCTTATAGATAGTGGCTAGATTATTATTAATACTGGCCTTGATTCTTCATCTCCTTGGAGCAACCAAGATTTAGGAATATTCCAAAATATTTTGTCTAATAAAAAGGGTAAAAACCAAAAAGGCCTCTTCAAATAACATCAACTACATTAATGCATCCCCACTTAATCAAATATTTGTTGGTCATAATAATCCGTCTCATTATATCAGCCATGATGAGCACAAAAAATGCTCATTTTTATGCATGTTTTAATGGGTATTGTATGGCATATTTAACACCAAAAATGTTTTTTTGTGTAATTATTGCATATATTTAATAGAAAATGAAGTATTATGCTTGAATGGTGTTTTTAGTGGAAAATATGTGTAGATGCAGGTTTTTGTTACTTCTTTTACACTTTTCAGTCAAGGTCCCACATGGACCTGGCAAAGCACAAATAATATAATGTTTTTGAAGTATGAAGATGTTTTAAAAGAGACTACAATAAATGATAGAGGCACCTATATTCTACTAAGGGTAGGGTGACTACTTCCCATAAGGAAGTAGGTGCCTATATCCTGGTGTAGGCGGGCACCTATATCCTGGTGAAGGTAGGCATGTATATCCTAATGCAGGATGTTGTCTATGTCCTAGAATAGGTAGGAACCTATATTCCAACCATATGTAGGCACCCATGTTCAACGGGTATATAGCATTGATATTTTGCACATTAACTTATTGATCAAATGATCACGTAATTTTAAAAAATAAGTTGTTGTGCAAAATAGGGGAGCATCATTCTTATCTTTGATGATTAATTTTAGAATTGACCGCTCTTTTAATAGATGAAAATCATAGTTGTACATGCACCCATCATAGCAAATCATGATTAGTGATTAAATTAGAATAAGTTATTCTTATAATGGTTTTGGCCGTGTTTTGTATAAAAAATGTAAGCCATTCCTGAAAATAAAATCTGTGAAGTTTTAATATTTTGTTGTACTGCATACATTATCAATAAAATATTTTTAAGTGTTCATCTTTGCACAGATTATAATAGTGATTTTTATGTAATAATTTGGTCAGACACTTGTGAGAGCTTGGGCCCACTCCACGCAGTATTCCTCCCCTATTTCATTTGCTTTAATTTTTATTATTTCCTTCTTAATTATTTTTAGTTGTGTGTTTATTTCTTGCACTTTAATTTCCAATCATGTGTTTATTTCTAGCACTTTATTTTTAGTTGTGTGCAATTTATTTACCTCTATAGTTTCTTTCAGTTGTGTGCTTATATTTCAGTTATTTCAAATTTACAATGTGTTTATTTTTATGCAATTATTTTCCTACACTTAGTTTTAATTGGTTTGGCTAAAACAATAACCACACGAATGACATTCCCCACCAAAATTACTGATATAATGAACTCATCTCCCACACAATATAGGCATATACTATGCATAGGTAATCATAAGTTTACGAAATCTTAGGTTGATAATTAAATGGATAAGAATTAACCATTTTATAGAACACCATTTTTTTCTCACCATTTTGGCATTGTTGTTGAGGAGTTCCAACTGTAGTATATAGGATCTGTAGGGTAGTCAACCTAAAAATAATTATTCAGACTATCTTACCCATATATCCCCTACCTAAGAATGTATGAGTAAAACAAGGCCAAGAGGAAATAACAAATATTTTATTAAAATAATAGAAGTCACCTTAGAATTACCAAAAATACCTTTGGAAGAATTTGAAACACTTCCTAAAGTTGGACCATCATCTCCACTTGACACACCTTGGCATATTAATCTAATATTTGGTCAAACTTTATTTAAAGACTCAAGGTGGAAAACATTAGGAGGATTTGCCTCAGGTTTTGATTTAGGACTACTATTTGAGGACACAAAAAATGAGTGTGACACTTTGTTGGTGGCTATAGAAGCAAATGGATTAACACCTACATCATCTGAAACCATGGCTGGAAACGAAGAGGCTTCTACCCATTTTGAATTCCTAATTGAAGAATCTAGAGGAGACACTGAAATGAAATATATCTCTCATGCACACCTTCCTATCTTTAGAGGGCTACCAATAGAATATTCTAATATGTTTCTATTTAAATTTGTTGTTAAATATAATTTAGTCAATTACAAAATAGATGCCCAAAAATTAAAGCTTTTTCCCTCCACATTAGATGATTCAACATTATGTTGGTTTATCAGTTTAGGAAATAAACAAATAACCACTTGGGAATACATGAAGAAAATATTTTTAGAATAATACCATGATTTTTGTAGGGAAATGGATGCTCATGAGGAAGTTCTAGATATGTCACAAAGGGAGGAAGAGTCATTAGTGGATTATTGGGAAATATTCAATTGTAATCTTCAATTTTCACCCGATGCAAAATTAGAAGAAAAAACCTTTAAAATTATATTTTTAAGGGGTATCATGAATGAATCATTAGAAGCCTTAAACTTGTTAGCAAGAGGTGATATTTACCAAGAACAAATGATAGAAATACAATAGTATTGTTGAAATTACTCTAAGAAAAAGGTAAACCCATAATTCGAGGAACTAAAACAATAGCCTCAATAACAAAAGCAAAAATAGGCACTTTACTTGAAGACATGAAGAGTGATATTTTATCATCTCTTGTGATCCAATTAGATACATTCTAGATTCAAAAAAAGAAGCAGGAAATCAAAGTAGTATTAACTATTTTCTTCTCAATATGTAGGAAAAAATACCCAAGAAATGAATGTCTAGAATACAAAGTCTGAGTTTGTGTGATTTATCAAATGGACCATAAAATGAAATTGTGCCCACAATTAGTAAACATGGAATAGAAACCATAAGTAGCTAAAACATATTTCATGGGTAATAGGAGGAACTGGAAATAGTCTCCTATGGGAAGCAGAATGCCAGGAGTAGCACCACCATTCGATGGGTCTAATTTTATGAATCAGGGGTAAGCCCAAACACCCAATATGGGATGGTGGGGTTAGCCACCTTGGATGAATACCACCCATGGTACTACTCCCTATACACTATACCCATGGATGCCATACCAATAATCTAGCACATAGTGGAGGAATTTTAATACGTGGACTTCACCTCCATAGACAACACAAGTCCCCCTACAATCTAGTTTTCCAAAATTACCTACTTCTAGGCCATAATCGCTACCAGCATGACCAACCCTGAATCCAAATAACAACAAGATAAATCAACCTGCTTATTAGGTAGACATGGGGATGTATCCTATGTATCATATTAGTGTAAAGCATGTAGATTATAGTCCAATACAACTTATATCAGGTAGATAAGTAGGAGTAGATCCAACACCTCTAGTAATGTAGGAGGAGGAAGTAGAAGAAGAAATAGAAAAAAATCCTTTGGTAGAGGAGGTAGAAGAAAATCCAACTATTGAACAGGTAACCAATGAAAGGGCTCCACCTTTCCCCAAAAGGTTACAAGAAACTAGGAAAATGATGCAACTAGAATTTGACATAATGGAAGGGTTGAAAAACCTTACTATCATGATTCCCCTCTATCAGGATATAAGATATGTACCTATTTATATGAAAGCCATCATAGAATTTTATCTCAAGAGACTAGGATGAAGATAACAACCAAAATTAGTACATGTGGTAGGTTAGTTAGCTAACTTGATGTTATGAGACACCTACCACCCAAAATATTTTGATCCAGAAAGCCTAGTCTTAACTGTTAGAATTTTAGGCTTGATAATACCCAATAATTTGATATACCTAGGTGAAACCATAAACACAATGCCTAAGGAAACCATGCATAAACTATAGTTAATTGACATGAGGCCAACAAAAATAATCTTACAATTAGTAGATAGGACCATCGTACTTTTAGAGGGAATGCTAGAAGATGCAATTGTAAATGTAGATGCATAGGAATACCCAACAAACTTCCTAGTCCTGAATTCAAAATTAGAATTGGGTGTTTATTGTTGGAATATATTACATTATTTGGTACATGCCAATGTACCATCATGGGTACATCTATAGATTAGGAAAGAGTATCTTAGATTAGGATTTACTTTATGCAATGTAATGCACAAGTGTGCAATGATATTTTGGCAATGTAAATGTGCATAGTTATCCCTATGTACATGTGTCAATAGAGTAGGAAGATGAAGAGTCATAGGAAGAGTGAGGGCCAAGAAACCTCCATATGAAGAGTCACATTCCATTATATATATATGGATGTATTGATGTAAAAGAGATATGGCGAAGGAGAAAGAGTCACCTATGTAAGCAATGGAAGGTGATGTAGTATGATGTATTTTGAGCTCTTCATTCAATAAATATTTCTTAGTATTTTTGAGCATTTATCATTAGCATTCTTTGAGTTATTATATAGTAGATTCTAAGTTTATATGCTTGATTGATCAACATTATTATATCTTTCATATTGCAATTATATTATTGATCTTGAGGTAATATTATTTTGAGTATTTACTCATAAAAAGCTAACAGTGGTATTAGAGCCACAAGGGATCACCATTGCTACTATCAATTTGAATCCCACTACATCTTTGCAAATTGGATCAGCCTTTGTGCACCACTGCATGCAAACATCATTGTCTTGGGATAGTTTGATAGAAGTCATAATATAGATCAGAAGCAAAGAATATTTCTACTGGTTAAGAAGAGACCAGTAATGATAAGAGAATTAGCTCTAAAAAATAACTAGAGAAGATAAAGGAATTACCTCTAGAAAAAGAACCAGAGAAGATAAAGGAATTACCTCTAGAAAAAGAACCAGAGAAGATAAAGGAATTACCTATGGAAAAGAAAACCAGAGAAGATAAAGGAATTACCTCTGGAAAGAGAAACTAGAGAAGATAGCATTTCTCATTGTGTTGAAGAAAAACTAGTGATATTTAAGAATATACCTATTCCAAGAGCAAAATCAGAATAGAAGAAGATTGAAAGGTCTTGAAGATAGACCTTATCATTGAAGAGATTAAGAGACCCTTAGAAGAGGTCCTATTGATAAGCTTGATAAAGAAAAAATGATTCTAGATTATTATTTGGCTAGAATATTTCCACAGGGTTGAAAGGAAAACTCGTGAAGACTAGGATTCAGTATAGATTTGATTCCACTAGTTTTTTAAGATAGCTAGTGAAGATTATTATTTCTGGAACATTGAATACATCTGATTATTATTGTCTAAGTTTTGTTGCAGAATATTGGTTCTTAGAAGTTGAGAAGCTTCCTACAATAGATAGAGAATAATTTCATCTTCGATTTCTTGAAATTCTATGTGCTTTCCTAGTGTAGGGATTAACTCTTTTTTTGCAAAAAAGTAGACATTGAAGGAGGTCCAAGAAGGAGATCTTATTGAATATTGAGAAGAACCAAGAAGAAGGTTCTCATTGCAAGATTGCAGATTGAATATAAAGACCCAAGAAGAGGTCACATTGAAGAAACTTCCAAGTTTTAGAAGATTGAATATTGAAGACTGAAGATAGAGACCCAAGAAGAGGTCACATTGAAGAACTTCCAAGTTTTGGAAGATTGAATATTGAAGACTAAAGATAGAGACCCAAGAAGAGGTCATATTGAAGAACTTCCAAGATTGGAAGATTGAAGATTGAATATAGAAGGACTACAGAAGGTCCTATTGTAGAAAGAAGCAACAGAATATAGAGATCCAAGAAAGAGATCTCATTGAAGAATTTTCCATAGTTGGAAAATTGAAGAAACCAAGGTAAGGTTTCATTAAAGCATTTACTAAGAGAATTGAAGGCTGTAGGATTAGAAGACCCAAGAATAGAGGTCTAAAGAAGATTTTAAAGAAAGAAAAGAAGGCTACAAAAACCTAAATTAGAAGACCCAAGAATAGAGGTCTAAAGAATATTTTGAAGAAAGAAAATAAGGCTACAGGAAAGCCTTATTGCAGAAGTTGAAGCAACGATCATTGGAAGAGATTTGAAGCAGAGTTCATGGTAGAATATTGCAAGTAGAAGGAGCACCTGACCAAAATAAATTGGGATAATTATCACCATCCGACAACAAGCCCAAAAGGAAAGAGGATTTGGAAAGAAGTTTGTCAAATTTTGAGAACTCAAGATATTCAGATTCTTGAGAGAAAATACAGAGATCGAGGTCATATTTGAAGTCAAAATTCAGCAAGGAGTCAGAAGAAAGCAAGAATATTGCAAAAGCCACACTTTTGAGAAATTTGGAGACAGCCACATAAGTTTTGTAGGCTGATTTGTAGAAGCACAAGTTGCTGATTTTTAGAAGAGAAGTTGAAAGGTCAAAGGATAGTAAACAGTAGAAGCAAAAAGCTGCAGTTTAGAAAAATATTTGGAGAAGCTTTTAGAGAATATTTGGACAACCAACTAAGAGAAGGCTTGATAGTAAAGAGAGTAGCATATTTGAATATTAAAGGACATTACCAAATCAGAGGCTATAAGCAGCAATCAGAGAAGTCTAAGCTACAATTTTGGGCAGCATTGAAAGAAGAAAGCAAGCTGCATTTTAGAAAATATTAGAGAATATTTGAACAGATTTGAGCAGCAAAGCTCAAGCATATTTTGGCAGCATCTAAGGAGGAGTCCTACTACAGAATTGGACAGCAAAAGAGCAACGTTTGGAGCTGCAAATTTTAGAACCAGCTAGCACACATTTGAAGAAGAAGAAAGTTGATTTTAAGCAGCAACTATAGCTACAAATTGAAGAGTCTACTAACAACAAAATAAAGGTGCATTACAAAAAATACAAGACAACAAGCTATAAATAAAGGAGCTACAAAAAGGTGTGTTAAATTTGATGCCATATAAAGTATTATTGCAGATATTTTTGAAGGTGCTTATTAAGAGATTTTTTAGCATCAAATTTTAGAGCTATTAAGAGCTAGAAAAAGAGAAGTTTTTTAGAGTGTCTTTAAGCCAAGAAAGAGACACTATTACACACCATTATATTTAGGAAAATCTACAAGTTATAAACAACATTATTTAAGTTCTTAAATGGAGTGATAAGTGAATAGTTTATGTTATTTTTTAAAGAAAAATTTAGGGCAGATTTACTCTACGTTTGTGAGGTAGAATATCCCTCATTTTATAGCATTATTGAAAGCAAAGAGTTCCTATATTTAGAGGTAGATTTTAGGTGTTTAAAAACACTAGACGTGCAGTGAAAAGTGGTAAATAAAACCACTAAAGGAGTGGTGAGAACCACCACCATATACAAGATCATTGAGCAACAAAACACAAGGGGGCAATATCTTCACCAAACGTCCACCCATTAGTAGAAAAAAAACACTAACTAGAGTGCTTAAGGAAAGAGCCATTAGGGCTCAAGAATCAGCCATCCAAGGAGCTAGAAGACATCAACTACAACCTACAAAATAAAGTCCTACGTAAATCCTACGTAGCCCAGCAATAAGAAAGTATCTTATCTACAAAAGAAAGGCATATTATAGGGATAAAAAGACAAGAATAAAAGGTGTATTATCAAGGAAAAATAAAGGAATATTACCTACCAAGAGAAAGCATCATAGAGCCACCATTGAAGAGCTCTAATGTAGTCACAACTGGAACCAACCGTGGGTGAATTCATCATCGACCAAAGAGAGAAGAAACAACACCAATTGTTGTTACAAAGAAGCAAGAATATGTTGGAAGAATAGCAAGGAAGAAATACGTTGGAATTCCATACGTTGGAGAAGGGAGCGCATGCATAGAAGACCATAACACTTGTCTCGAGCAAGGAAGAGGAATAGTGTCATTTGGCACAAGGGTGAAAATTGGTACATAGTCATAACGTACGTCTCCAGGAAAGAAGAGTGCTCAACGCTCTAAATCATCACCCAGTGCTCAAGGAAGGATTAGTAATGCCCAAATAGCACAAGGAATATTGTGCCAAGTGTCCATTCATCTTACAAGAATATTAGCACCACCTAAAGGGAGTCAAGAAGTCTCCATAATGTATGCTACAAGTGGCACATTGCACAAGAGGACATAAGTGCTCATATAGTCGCTAGTGTAAGAGAGTAAAGGCAGATACGTAGCAAGTGTGAAGGAAGAGCATTGAAGGCACATTCAAAGCACCTATTATCAAGTCCAATGAAATTTGACCAGAAGGAGGAGCGCCCAACAAGTCAAGGAGGAGTGCCTGAATAATTAAGGTAACATTTACCATAATATTTTCATATTAAAGTTTATATTGGTAGGAGGAATAAGGAATAAAGGGAATATATTCTAAGGTTAAATATTTGAATATTTTTAGTGGAGTGATAAGCATTATAGAACCTTAGAAAAATATGGATATTGCATATTTGAAGAATATTTTGAAATTGAAGAAGCATTATATTTGAGTTTTGTAAAATTGCATATTTAGATTTACAAAACAAATTGAATATTTGCAAAATTACTAAGGTTGGAGAAATAAGGCATTCTACATCAAACTAGGTCTACAAAAATATTGCAAATATTATTTTTCTAAATTTCTAGAGTTGGAGGAATAAGGAATCCTACTTCAAAACTAGTTTATGAAATTTAGAGTTAAAATATTTTATTCATAAATTTGGGAGATAAAAGGAATTCTACATAGAAATATTGCATTTGATCTCTAAGTTCAAAATTATTAGATATTTGAAGATTTGTAAAGGATTGAAATCACACATTGATTGATAGAGTTGATATTAAAAATTGCATTACCTTTCAAACATTAGGGAGATAAAAGGTGTTCTACAAAACATAGAATTGAAAGGACTATATTGAGACTAGGGAGTCATAAGGAAATCTACCTCAAAGGATTAAAGTTTTAACGATGGAAGACCTTATTAAATATAGAGGATTCAATAAATCAACTTGGATTAAATATCTACTTGATTCTAAGGACAATAACAAAATGAAACATGTGGATAGAAAGAAAAGTATTCTTGAAGAATCTCAAATTAGAAGAAATACCTTAGAGACATATTCTAACAATATGATAGAAGACAGTCACAGTGAACATTCTCAAAGTCTAACAAAATATGTCGGACAATAATTCCTTCTATAAGTATATGAAATAAGAAAAATTAAAATTACTTCAACCATTCATGCATGGTTATATCAGTTGATCAATAAAATAGAAGAAGTCAAGGTATTCAAAACAACACAAGAAAACTTGAAATATACTTACTGTAACAAATAAGGCCATAAAAAAGTTGATTGTTGGGATTTACATCCTTGCATATATTATGGGAGAGGATCTGTCTCGTCTTCCTTTTTATTATAGAAAGGATTGTTATATGAGTTTTGAAATAATTCTAATGTTCAAATTACAATGCTTGTTTCAAAGAATTATTTTTAAAGCTTTTGACAATAGCAAATACAGGTTTGAAAAATAGGAAAGAAGACTACACAAATATCAAGAAAAAATATGGACTAAAGAAGTTATTGGGGCTCTAGCTCAACAAGGATATCTCACGATTGACTATATCAAGAAACCCAAATAGAACTTGAAGACAAAGACAAGGAACCAAGCAAAAATGAAGACTTTTAATATGAAGAACAAAAGGAAAAATAATAAGTCTCTACAAGGATCAAATAACAACACAACATCATCCAAGATTCTACATGAAGAAGAATTTGAACCTGAACAAAATGAAGAGTATCTACAAGGACACAAGTTCAAGAAAGAAGATGAAGATCGTATTGAAGACTAAAGTCTTCAATAACCAAATAATGTAATACAAGGGGGTGTTGGAATATATTAAATTATTTGGTACATGCCAATGTACCATCATGGGTACATCTATAGATTAGGAAAGAGTGTCTTATATTAGGATTTACTTTATGCAATGTAATGCACAAGTGTGCAATGAAAAAACCTCATTGAAAAAAACTCTCTCATCTGACTAAGATTGTTCTAGAGATGAAATCTCCCATATGGAGAGTTTGGAGTATAAATATTTCATAAAATCCATCTGTAATGATAGTTCTTACTAAATAACATGATGTTCATGTAGTTTTATACCATATATAGGGGACTACCTTCAAAAAAAAATGTATCCCACAAACATAACATCTCTCTAGAGGCTCCATTGGTAGGGTGTGTAAGGAATTCAAAATTTTTCCATATGTATTTGGAAATAAGTAAAAAAATTTGGATATCTAGTTTAGATTCTTGCAAGAGGAAAATGTTTGGTTTAAGGTATTTCCTCATGGAGTTAACCAAGCATTATTTTTTGTGTCCATTGAGACCTCTCACACTCCATGAGAGGATATTCATTTGGAGATTATGGAATAAGATATTTTCCCTCTTCCTTATGAAGAGGAGAATTTGGATTGGGTATCATTTTCAATTGGATATGAAAGAAGGTTTTGCTTGGAGGAGAGACTCAAAGTGAGTTGAGTTCTGTTGGCAATGTCCTTAGAATATTCCATATTTCTAATGAGCTTAGAGGAAGGATGACATCATTTATTCTCTAAACTAACATCAATGTGGAGCCTTTTTTATTTTTGGTGAAAGGGGAGCTCAGGAAAAAACCATTGTTGGGAAGATTTTTACATGGGTAAGGGACAAGAAGATCTTCAAGGGAAAGAGGGCTCTATGCAGGAGGGCTTTTAGGAGCAGCATTCTTAATAGAAGGAGGAACCTCATGAATAGATAGAGAATAAAAAGGATTAGAAATATAATTCAAAGGGTAAACCCTGAAGGAGGAAAAGATGTTGACTTGAGGAACATATTGGAGAGCTTAACCTATAGAGGATGAAGCATTCAAAGGATATCCTAACAAACTTTCAACAATGGATGGTAAATATTTGACCAGATAATTCAAAGCCTCCCCTGATAGACCTAGAGAAGGAATATCCTAATTTGAAATAGCTTCAATACCAGAAGGATAGGGGCTAGATCCCACTAAAGAAGAATATTTAGATCAATTTTGGGAATGCTATTGCTACCAAACCCTTTATTTTGAAGGTTTTTTGGTGGAAGGCACCTTAGAAACCTTATACATCCAAAACTAAGAGTTGAGGTGACCTTACTTGGATCACCTAGAACAAAATGCTAGATTATTCTTATATTCTATGATTTGAGTCCTAGAGATCTCATCTAAAATTAGCTTGATGGAAGAAGGGAGAGAGGAATTGAGGTTAGCATTGATGCACATGTGGATGTGGACCATGTGGTTCTTGGCTTTGGTAGGTGGATCAAGACTGATGAACTCACCAATGTCCCAAGAAATCCCTCATAAAATATTCTCATCCCAAAAATGGAGAGGAAGACCCATAAGGTGAACCTAGATCAGAGCTAGGTTGATATTTTGAGTCTCTAGATTGAAATCCACACTCCATTTCTTGAGAAAAAATCCTCTTTGATCATAGAACCATGGTCCACCTAACAAAATTTTACTTGAATCAATGGGGTTATTCAGATGGATGTGAAAAACCCTTTGGGAAAGGCAACCAAGTCCATGGATCCTTGAGGGTGTCAATGGGTAATGGACCATTTACGGATCAACTCCATGTTATGACGAGGCCCTAAAAATTTCCCCATAAGATAATGAGAATATTGGTCCATGAGGAAGGAAAAAATCTTCGATGGAATTCGAAGGGTACCTTGAGAAGGGCATAGATCGACCTTGGGGTGAGGGGGAGGCCCAAAAGAAACTATATTTTTGAAAAATATTGTAAAGGAGCAAGAGAAGAAAACATGCTTGTATCCATTTCACCTTGTGATGTATCAACAATTAAAGTCAGATTGCTTTCTCTACCTTTCTTTGAGGGACCCCCACCTCCATCAAGGATCACTGGTTTACTCCTAACACACACACACTAGAGCCCATTATTACCTTGATATTTTTCAAAGTCACAGATCTACCTCCTTACCACTGTAACCATCAATAGTTGCATCAACATCACTTGTCGCTTCACTCATCGATGCCATTGCCATCATCAATCATAAAAAATATTTGCTCACCAGCTTGAAACCCTTTTTAATTTTTTTATATTTTTAATTTTCCAAGCACTTATCTCTCCAACTTAGAAAAAAACTTGCAAATATTGATTGTAACCCTAAATATCACCTTGTGGAAACAATAGAGATGGACTTCCTCTTGTGCTATCGGTGTTCTTAAAAAACTTCACCAACTAGATTTTGTTACCAACTAGATTTTAAAGGAATACCTTTTTTAGTAAAATTTTAAACTCTTCACATTGAGAGACCACTAAAAAACCAGAATGGAAACCTGTACGGTGCCAAAATTTAGTTTATGTTGGCTAAAACTCAAATCTACCCATTTTCAAGCTCCTGCAAACAAACCCTAACCACAATGCATGTTGAAAATTATCGACTTTCATTTGTTGGTAAAATTTTAAAATATTCACTATGATAGTTCATTGAACAACCCAAAAATTGGTTTATGTTGACCAAAACTTAGATCTTCCCATTTTCAAGCTCCTGTGAACAAACCCTAACCACAGCGCACATTGAAAATTATCGACTATATTTCGAAGGAATTCCTCCACCGATAAAAATTTTAAACTCTTCAAAACTTAGATATGCCCACTATCAAGCTCCTACAAATAAACCTTAACCATAATGCCTATAAGTACCATTGTGTGCCTATTTGTTTTATTTATGATTGTGTGCCTATAAGGACCATTGTGTTAGTGTTTGGAGGGTTCCAAAATAATGTTGTAATTTGATCTTTTGGACTCACTATTAGGGGATAGAATCACTAAATTAAAAGTAGTGATTCACTACTTTTTTTGAAAAATTATTTGAAAAATTTATATTAAAATAAATATCATTTACAAGTTGGGATGAGACTTCTACCAGCCTTAGCCAAAGAGAACACATGTTTACAATGATAAAAGAAAATTTGTATTGGAGATAGATATCTTAAACCATATTTCTACAATGGTTGTTCACCTATTTTCAGCTGTAAAATAAGATCTACATTGGAGCACAAATCTCCTAAACCATATTTCTAGAATGGTTGTCCAAATTAGTTAAACACTAGATTTGCTCACCAACCTGCCTAATCATCTCATCCTCAATAGCCATGTCACTATGCCACTAAACCCCTACCTCCTTCTTAGTGCCCATCTTAGCCAGGAAGTCTACCACTTTATTTAGATATCTACTCACATAAATTGGAATCACATCATATAATTCCCTCTACAATTCCTTAATTTGAGTGACAAGAATCCTCAACCTCCATGTCTTCAAAGCAAAGTTCCTCAAGCAATCTAGAGCTCCAATAATTTTTTGAGAATCATATTCTAGGATTATCCTCTTGTAACCTTGTTTTAATACCCAAATAGAAGAAAATTTGATAGCTAAAGCTTCTGCTTCATTGTTTATAGCCTTTCCTAAGCCTTGCAGTTCCCAATAGAGCACTCTCCCAACATGATTCCTGTAAACCACTCCAATTCTAGCTCTACCTGGATTGCCTTTTGTAGCTCCATTAGTATTAATTTTAATCTAAACTTTTGGGGGTGGCTTCCAACTAGCTCTGTCCTTCCCCTCTTGCACTTCAACTTCCTTCTTCATTTTCCCTATAACAACCTGACTTCCTCTTTAGCATACACTACCACAGTTTCTGTGAGTTTGCTCTAAATGACCTGTCAAACTCCATCTAAATATGAAAAGGTTTCTCTAAAAATTTTGCCATTTCTCTCCAACCACACATGACACCAAATAAAGTTTAGTCCAACCTCCCAAAAAATACAAAGAGCTTTATATTTAAATCTATCCCTCTTCCATATTTCCCAAATATTAATATGATTCAAATCACCATTAACCCAAATTTTATAATATAAAAACCATTTTTCCCAGATTTTTTGCATGAAAGGGCACTCAAACATCAAGTGATCATTTTTTTCCTCACTCTTGTAGCATACAACACATTGATATGGACCAATGATTCCCCTACATATGAGATTATAAAAAGTAAGAATTCCATTATGCATGAACTGCCAGGAAAAAAAGTCTACTGTTGACCAACCCTTGGATTGCCAAATATTTCTCCAATCCTCAACCTGATATGCATGAGGAGGAAGCTCTAGAAGGATCTTATCATATCCATACTTCACTGTGTAGACACCAAGGCTCTCGTAGCTCCAAGATAGTTCATCCTCCTAATCTTTACCTGTGAGAAATCTTTCTACCAATATTTTAGTCATGATGGGTGTCAAATCCTAAGGGATTGAAATTGGCCACTCATATAACTTCTTAAATTGCTTAAACTTATAATCCTCCATCTAACTAGTTTTGAAATAAATTTTAATTTAGACCCAACCCCTAGTTTCCATGGCTTATTTTTTTTGTTGCAGTTCAGGGAATTCAACAATGATTGGTGGGTATTGATCCCATGAATCTGTCTAAAATTGTGCCTTCTCCCTTCTCCCTACTTTTCAAAATAATCCATTTTTTACTACCTGAGATCCTAACTTAAGATCCTACCATAATAAGGATCCATTACCATACAAAAGGAAATGACCCACCTCATTTGGGTTTACCTATCCCAAATATTTACTAGTTAAAATTCTACTGAATAAAGAAGTTGGTTGGGAAATCCACCTCCAGTAAAGCTTTTCAGCCAAAGCTTTATTATTTAAATTTGATCATCTCAGTCCCAAAACTCCTTTTACCTTGGGTTGGCTGAATTTATCCCAATCTACTATGGCTCATTTCCTCTCTCCTTTTACTCCTTCCCATAAATATTTTCTAGCCATCTTGTCCAACTCTTTCCATATGTTATGTGGGGCAACAAGGATATAAAATTTATAAATTGGCATGGCCAGAATTACTGACTATAAAAAATTTAGTCTACACCCATAGCTTAACCATTTGTGAGACCAATTATTAATTCTTTCCTTGATACAATCCAAAATATTCCTCCAAATATCTATTTTTAGTTTTTTAAAATGCAAAGGGACCCCCAAGTATACCACTGGGAGAGAAGTCCTTGTGAATCCCAAGATCTCTAAAATTCTATCCTAAAGCCTTTGATCAAGATTGAAAAAGACCACTTTGGATTTTTTATCATTGATGACTTGGTTTGTAGCCCTAAGGTAGACATTAAGTGTATCTCTAATCATTCTTGCTTCCCTAAAGTTGGCCACTCCCACCAATCCTATGTCATCCACAAATTGTAGGTGAGTCAAAACTTCCTCACCCACATTGATACCTGTTAGCAAACCTTGTTATCTTCTCCTCAATATGAGTCTACCCAAGCCTTTAGCCAATATGAGAAAAATATAGGGGGAACAAGGATCTCCTTGACGAAGGCCTCAAGTAGCTCCAAATGGTTGCAAGGGAAGACCCTTGATTAACATTGAGTATGTCGGAGTAGAAATACAACTCATGACCCATTCTATCCAATCTTGAGACAAACTAAAGGTTGCCATCATCTTTAACAAGAAGCTCCACTCCACTCTATCACAAGCCTTTGACATATCTAATTTTATGAACATTCCTCTATTACTAGATGTTTGCATTGAATGGATTGCCTCCTAAGCTAGAACCACACTATCCAAGATCTGCCTACCCTCTACAAAACCCCCTTGCTCTAAGGAGATAATGTTATGTAGAAGAGGTTTTAGCCACTTAGACATTACCTTTATGATTATTTTATATATGACATTGCATAAGACAATAGGTCTATAATCTGAAATATGCACCCCCTCCTCCCCTTTTGGAAATAAGGTAATGAAAGTATTATTTAATGCTTTAAGCATTCTTTTACTACCTTTGTATTCCTCTATAACAGCCATTACATCCTCCTCCAAGTTCTTCTAAAATACCTAAAAAAACTCAATTGGAAAGCCATTTGGACCTAGTGTTTTTCCAGTGTTCATTCCAAAGACTACATTCTTTAGTTACTATCTATCAATGGGTTTAAGTAGGGCTTGATTTTCTTCTTCAGAGATAATAGAGGGTATGACAGCAAGAACTTATTTTTAATCATCTGCATATTGCACCATACTTTCCTTAAATAGTTTAGAAAAATAATCCATTGAATGGAAATGCATACCTAGAATTGTATCAAAGGAGTGTATATTCTCATCTTGAGGAGCTTCCATGTTGTTCATTTGTCTTCTAGCACAGGCAATCCGATGGAAAAATTTGGTATTTGTATCACCTTCTAATAACCAATTGGTTCTTGCTCTCAATTTATAGTAGGTATCCTCTTGGTTGTCAATGTCCTCAACCGCTTCACACAATGCATCATCCTCTTCTTTGAGTTGCTCTATAATTGTTCCTTCCCTAAAGTGTTTTTGAACCTCATCCCATCTAGCCACCAATGGGGCTCTTTGAACCTGGAAGTTTTTCTTGTTGGCTCACCTCCATTGTTTCAGTTGATCTTTGACATAATGAAGTTCTTTTTGGAATATAAACATTTTTGTCCCATATGTTGGGCAGCCCTCTTCCCACCACTGTGGAATTTTCTTTTGAAGTTCCTATTTTTTTAACCCAAATTTTTCAAATTTAAATGGTTTGTGATGTTGCACTATCTTGATCACCCCTTCCAACAAAATGGGAAAATGATTTGAAACTAGACCCTCCAAAATCTAAAATTTTATATTCCATTTTACAAATGCCTCCTATGAAACCAAAGAATGATCTAAATTTACCTTCCTACTATGTGTCTCCCTCCTCTTATTCATCCAAGCATAGTTGGTTCTAGGGCATTTAATATCCACCAAGTATAATGTCTGGACTTGGGCAATCATAAGTTGATCCCTCGGGTCTAAAATTGGGGATCCCCCTTCCTAATCTCTATAGGGTAATTTAGCATTAAAATTTCTAGTAATAATCCAGTCTAAATTTTCCCTTGAGACACTCATGTTATGCACAACTTTCCATTGATGCAACTGACCATCTAGGTTTTGAGCCCCATAAAAAATTATGATTAAAACAGGTTCAGCTGTGACATTGTTTCTAAAATGTGATGTGAGGACACCCCTCCAAGATATATTTTCTATTGCAGTCCATTCAAGAGAATTCCAAAAATTAACTATCCCCCTGAGACCCCTTGGGTGGCCACTTTCATATGACCAGCACCCCTCCAAAGTCTGTTTACTATTTTACACATAAGATCCAACGATATTTTAATCTCCTGGATAAGCAAAAAATATATTTTACATTTTTCTAAGAGTCTTCGAATAGTAGATTGATGGGTTCTACTATTTAAACCCTTAACATTCCATGATTGTATAATAATTGGTTACCTTGAGAGCAATAAAAATCTATTGGCCTCATCGATCCTCCAGTGATCAGTTTATCTCCTTGAACTGCTATCAATTCCTTATTTTATTTTCTACCCACTCCTTGAGAGCTACTATTTTTTATCTCTTTTCCACCTGAGTTATCCCTAGAGTTGGCATTTATCTATTATATTTTGCTATACCCATGATGACATCCTTAATTATCGGTTGCTCTTGGTTATGCACTATCAATACCCCTGCACTCTTTTGTTGCGGTAACTCACTACACTCAATTACCTACTTTATGATGGGAGGATGTGAAAGAGAGGATTGAACATGGCTGCTATTGTTTTCATTATTCCCATCCACTCCTTCCATGAATTTTTCTTCTTCTTGGTCCATAGTGTCCTAAAGATCTCATACCTATTGGAGGGCTTGAGTTGGGTTTGCTCTTTACCATATTTTTCTTTTACCTTCTCATTCTTTTGGGATATTTAATACCATCTCCCTGTGCTTCTTTACCCTGAGAAATATTGGTTGTTTCTTTATTGATTGTTGACTTACCCTCCTTAGGAAAATTTGACATTCCCAGACGAGCCTCCATTTTTATGTTCATATTTTTTGGGAAGGATCGGTCCAAATGCCCATATTTGTGGTAAAATTTACATCTGAAGGGCAATGCCTCATAATCTAATTGTTGAATCCAAGATGGTCCTGCAAGTTTGAGTTCCACCTCTACCAAAAGAGGCTGGCTAAGATCCATTTCCACATAATCTTGCATAAATAGTTGTGTTTCCTTCCATTGTATCTTTGGAAACATTCAAATGTCTTCCAAGGGAATTCTTGATAATTTCCAATACCTCCTCACTCCAAAACTCCATCAAAAGTGCATACAAATAGATCCAAATTGGAACAGTAGTGGATTCAATTCAAGGATCAAATCCCACTCTCTAGGGTTGAACAAATAATCTTGTCAAACCATGATTTCTCTTTTTTGATTCGAAAGCCCTATTTCTATCAACAAGTGAAGAAAAAATAACAATAAAATATCCATTTCTAATAAACCACAAATAATACTCACCAAGAGGCTCCCAATTTTTTTGGACCTAAGAATGCAAAAAATTCAGGGTAGGGTGAATACCCATGAATTTACAGATCAAATCATGATTGGCTCTATATAAAACTATTTCTTCAACCATCCTTTGCTCAATGACAATATTTGACCTTGATTCTGACTGTGGCAAGCATCCATTAACTTGTTGATATGTTGATCTATTTCCAGTAGTCGTAAAGAGCATTTTTAATGTAATTTTTTATGCTTCTTCAGTCTTATATGGAGATTTATCCTTTAACAAATATGTAAAATAACTATGTATATCTAAAAGAGGATTCGGAGGTGTCCCCATTGGGCCCTCCTGGGGTAGCAATCTTGTCTTCAAGTCCACAGTAACCATAAATCTCTTCAACTACCTATCTGATGCCCTAGTTTTCTCTTCCAGAGCTCTCGATCAACATCTATAGTTGAGTAATATAGTGATTCACTACTTTGAAAACTAAGGAAATATTTATTTTCTTCAATTTGAAAGAGTGATTTATTTAATCTAAACTAGAAATTTGCTATTTGGACTTAGTAAAAATTATGAACTAGTCATATTATTTGCTCTCTATAAGGGAAAATTACATCCTAGTTTTTTAAGTTGCATAGGTAAATAGTTAAGTCAAGATGACTTGTCCCTTCAAATGCTAAGCCAAGCCCCTTATAAATAGCAACTAGTTCCCCAAAGGGGCATAGGAAAGATCAACCCTAAGGTGTGGGCATAACATAGTCACAAATAGGAAATAGATTAGTCTAATTTGATGGGATCATGATAGAGTTAGGATTAAAAATTACCTTTATACATTCATCTCTAGACCTTTTGTCTACTCTCCTCTTAGACTATGATGCAATTGGTTTATCTCATCTTCTTTTTCTCCATGATTTCATGTTGTTTTATTATTCTAAAAATGGATAAGAGGTTAAAAACCATCCCCCATATATGAGCAACCACCTCCCTTTTAAATTTATTACATGAAGAGAGTGATTTATTACTTTTTGTAAAGTAGTGACTCACTCTTTTCTATTTGGCTTTGTTACATACCCGACACTTGTAACACATCAGCGTATGTTATTGTATATAAGTAGATCATGTATCTAGTTAGAAGTGGGTCACATGTTAATTTAAGATAGTGTTGGTCATAGCATCATGTATGTAACTGCTTTATCATATAATATCTTTATTTTCATAGAATTATTAACATAATTGTCTTAAATAGGTAAGGAATATTGTCATAGAATACTGTCATAGTAGGATGTCATAGAATATTGTCATAATATGGTAGGAAATATTCTTGTAAATTGTTCTAAAATGGTAAGGATGTAACCCTCACAAGCTAGAGAAGAATTTGCATATTTTGCAAGCATGTTTTCCCTTCAAAGTGGCCTATGATAGTAATATTTATCATTCTAAAGTATTGCAATTACTATTCCTTATGTTTCAATATTTTAGTTCATGAATGCTTTTGTTATTGGATATATGATATTAGTATTACTATTATTAATTATTTGTGTAATCATAGTTAGAATTATCTTTGGAATTAAATTTCTTATCTGAGTTTAGCTTTACACTAAGAATTTTGAGGTGAAATATTCACATGAGAAGAAGAGATTTATGGAAAGTTATATCTGAGTGCTTTCCAAGGCATGGTGGGCTTATGTTGTGAGAAAAAAATTGTTAATCCTAGCTCAATAGGTTAGAAAATGGTTTCCTAGCCATTTTAAAATAATATAGAGGAGTTATAATTAATGGCTAAGCTAGATTGCCCATGAAGCATCTAGTGAAGTGAGGGGTGATCATGCTCCAATACCCAATCCTCAGACAATAGTTTCTCACTTTTCAGCTTTGAGGACAAAGCTTCTTTAAGGGGGTGGCATGTTACATACCCAACACTTGTAACACATTGGGGCATATGTTATTTTAAATAAGTGGGTCATGTATCTAGTTAGAAGAGGACCACTTGTTAATTTAGAAGAGTGTTTGTCATAGCATCATGTATGTAACTACTTTCTCATAGAATCTCTTTGTTGTCATAGAATTATGAATGTAATTGTTTGTTTTATGAATGTAACTAACATACATTATGTAAGTTAGGAATATTTTTATAGAATACTATCAAAACTAGATGTCATAGAACAATTGTCATAATATGGCAGGAAATATTTTGGTAAAATATTATAAAATGGGAAGGATGTAACCCTCATGGGCTAGAGAAGAATTTGCATATTTTGTAAGGAGGTTGCCCCCTCAAAGTGACCCATGATAGTAATATTTCTCATTTTGAATTCCTACAATTATTGTTCTTTATGTTTCAATTTTTTAGTTCATCAGTGCTTTTATTATTAGATATACCATATTAGTGTTGTTTTTATTAATTGTCTGTGTGATCAAAGTTAGAATTATCTTTGGCACTGAATTTATTATATTATTTCAGCTCTGCACTAAGAATATTGAGGTGAAGTATTTGCACGATAAGAAGAGGTACATTGTAGGATTTGCCTAGATGTTCCCTTCGAAAAAATAATGGTGATTTGCTAGAAAATTTTATTTTTCACTTCTTTGGACAAATCATAATTCTTAAAAGTAGTCATTCACTACTTTATTTTTGGATAAATCATAATTTTATGTTTCACTTCTTTGTAAAAATCATAATTATTAAAAGTAGTGATACACTTTTTGTACTTAGCTAATTTTTTATATTTTTTAGTATAATTTTTAGAAAAGGTAAAAGGGAAGAAAGAAGTAGTATGTTCAGGTTTCTTTTTCAAGATTTTCACCAAAACTAAAAAGGATTTATCTTTTCTTTATTTTGTATTTTTTTTGTTTTACTATATTTTCAACTTTTTTTACATTTTTATTAGAAAAGGAAGATAGAAGCAAGAAATAAAGGATGGTGAAAACAAGGGAGATGTTAAGTACATATTTATAGTTATATATTTTCTAGGATTCTAGAGGGACATTTAGTGTTTTGTATTGACTAAGATAGGAAGTAGTCTTCGATCAAGTATGACCAGTTTGTAGGTATCGACACCCTTGACATTATCTATTAGATATAGTCTGCTCCAAAGGTATTCAAGTTTCTCATGTTTACCAAGCTTAGCTCTATCTTCATCCTATTTGAGAATGAGGTCTTATTCCTTGAATTTTATATTTGTTGATCTTTATAAAACCATCTATTGAGTGCTAAGTGGTGTTGAGAAAACCTCTTGAAGGTATTTTTTCCTCTTCCAATGATAGTAGTGCATTTAGGAGTGTTTGCATTGGGGCATGTCAACATATTTAACCTATTCTGGTACATTTGGAGAGAAGGGAGCACTATAGTTTTTGGTAACATTACTTCCTTGATGAAAATAATGTTGTATATGGATGAACTAGTGGAAGCCTTAGGAGTTACTCTATCTATCCATAATGCACTTTTTAACTTTGTGTTCCAACCTCTGTGATTTGGTAATTATGTTCTTCAAAATTGTGACAATATTCTTACTAGTGAGTTTTTCCAAGTTATTTCCTTGATGATAGTAATTGAAAGTGGTTTTTAATATAAATCCATATTCAAGTGCAAATATTATTAATGTATCTCTTGTAAAGACTACAACATTATTTGTTGCCACTACGGATGGATTTTTATATCTAGTTATAATTTCCTCCAATAGTAGGATGACAACTTCTTAGTTTTTTGACTTAGTTAATATTTTTAATATCCATATGGTGAAGTAATGGTAGTTAAAATCCATCCATATCCTATGCTTGACAAGGTATTGACCTTCCCAATAAAATCCAAACCCCATTGTTTGGAGGTTTCTATGCTAATTATAGGTCATTGAGGTATCAAAGTTTTCCTTCTTTTTTGTGTAAACATGCAACATGCATTACAATACTTTATCCATTTAAAGTAGTCAGACAAAATAGTAGTCCAATAATATCCTACTCTTAATATCTTATGAGATATTATTTTTAATTAATAGTAACTTCTTCATCATGGTATTACTACATCAAGTCTTTTATTCTCTCTTATTCCATGCATCTTAGCAATACCTCATCATATCCTTTATAGAATAGGACATTATCTAGCCAAGTAAAGTGAGCTACCTTTTGTTGAAACCTATCCCTTTCTTTTGGTGTTAAAATCCTTGGGATTTGTCCCATAAATATGTATCTCTTTATATTGACCATCCATCTTGTTTTCTCATCTAATTTGACTTCTTTCACAAGTTCAAGGTAATATTTTGGGATAGACCTAGCAATGTTCTCATAAAGTACTCATCCTTTTACCAATTTAGTTAGTTTTATCTATAAAACTCCTAAATTTCATTCATACAACTTTCTCTCCTTTCTCCTAACTCCCCATGCAACACTATAGATCTTAAATTAAGATGGACTACAAAGATAGTGGTTTTGCTTTGAGACAAATAATACCTAAATTTTCTAAGGGACTTCATCATGGAAAATACCTACTTTTTATGAAGGTGTATTGTTCCTCATAATTCTAAAGTGTTTGTATCATAAAGAGATTGGGTGATATTCTTCCTTTTCATCCTTTTGGTTTAGCACAATAGAAATACTTTCTTAAGTACCAAAGATATGCATTTTAAAATTTATAAAGAAGTCTACATCAATCAATTCTCTAGATTTTGTAACTACATCCTTGATCCCCTAGAAAATTTATTTTCATTCTTTATTCCAAGTGAAAGTGGCATATTTATTTAAAATTTTGGTGATATATTGAACTAACTACACAAATTTAGTTATAAATTTAGCCATAAATTGGATTTTTCCAAAGTAAGACTAATACCTTTGATAGATGATGGTAGTGGAAATTTTTGGATTACTTTAATACAATGATAATCAATTATAAGACCTTATTTGCACGCATGTCCTAGAAGTTTTCCTCCTTATACCATGAAGATCGATTTCTTAAGGTTTACTAAAATCCCATACCCCCTACATATTTTCAAAACCGACTCTAGGTGTTTGACATGTTTGCTTCTTTCTCTTGAGAATACTATTAGATTGTCAAGTAATGTAAGTATACTTTCATCAGTCAACCTAGAAAACATAATATCCATAAATCTTTTAAAAATGGTCCATACATAGGACAAGCCAAAAGGTTTTTTATAGTAGGTGAATGTCCCCCACTTTGTGTTGAGCAAGGTGTTGCAAGAGGTTTGTCATTGTTGTCAACACAGGCAGTTAGATCTAATGATGCAGTGGACACACAGTTCAGGAGTCATTCAGATGTAGAGGACAGAAGTTCAAAGGATAGTCAGATCTTGTAAAGTGCAATTCCAGGAAAACAGAAGTGACCCGATTCAGAAAATCAAAGAAAAAGACAAGTAAGAAAACTGTCGCGATATCGCGACATGTTTTCTGTCGCGATTTCGCGACAAGTCGGAGGAGAGAGAAGGCGCAAAGAAAATTGTCACGATTTCACGACATGTCGGAGGAGAGAGAAGGCACAAAGAAAATTGTCACGATTTCGCGACATGGCCGAGGAGAGAGAAGGCGCAAGGCAAACTGTCACGATTTCACGACATGTTGGAGGCCAAGAAGCTAAGTCGAGAAACTGTAGCGATTTCGCTACATGTTGGATTTTCGCTGGCCGAAGCAAGGAGAAAGCGTTAAGTGGAAAAGTTGTAGCGATTTCGCTACATGTTGGATTTTCGCTGGCCGAAGCAAGGAGAAAGCGTTAAGTGGAAAAGTTGTAGCGATTTCGCTACATGTTGGATTTTCGCTGGTCGAAGCAAGGAGAAAGCGTTAAGTTGAAAAGTTGTAGCGATTTCGCTACATGTTGGATTTTCGTTGGTCGAAGCAAAGAGAAAGTGCCAAGTTGAAAAGTTGTAGCGATTTCGCTACATGTTGGGATTTCGCTAGTGCATGAAGAGAGAATTGTACGGATGCAAAAGATGTCACGATTTCGTGACATGTTCCATTTTCGTGGGCGATAGGCAAAGAAAAGCGCTAAGGCAAAAAGATGTCACGATTTCGCGACATGTTCCGATTTCGCTGAGGGATGCGGTGAAGAATGTACGACAGCAAGAAGTGTCACGATTTCGTGACATGTCATGTTTTCGCGGGTGCAAGCCTAGAAAAGGACAAAGAGGCGCAAAGTGTCACGATTTCACGATAGGTTGCAAGTAAAGCCTCCGAAAGCTGAAAGCGTCACGATTTCATGACAGAATGAAAGGAAATTGTACGGATGGGAAAAGTGTCATGATTTCACGACAGGCAGTAGTGAAGAAGCCAACAAGATGAAGATGTCACATTTTCGTGACATGTCACGGTTTCGCGACTCTAGGAGGAGAGAGACTGTACGGCGCCAGAAATGTCACGATTTCATGACAAAAATGGAGAAGAAGGCCTAGAAGCAAAAAGGGTCACGATTTCGCGACAAGAATGAGGATGACGTCAGCGAAAGTTTGAAGTGTCACGATTTCGCGACAAGAACGGTGGCAAAGCTAACAAAGGCCAAAAGTGTCGCATTTTCGCGATAGCGGGTTAAAGAAGGCGTACAGCTACAAAAAGTGTCGCGATATCGTGACATGTTATTATTTCGTGGCAATAGTTATAGGAAGGTGATAGAGGTGGCAGAAGCGGTTGAGGCCGACAAAGTTGAATCTGGGCCGATAGATTTTAGGGTTTTGTAGTCGACAATTTCTAGGGTTTGTAGTCGACAATTTCTAGGGTTTGCAACTGATAATTTCTAGGGTTTTGCAATCGACGTTCTTAGGGTTACAGCCGACTAATGTTTAAGATTTGATCTTGAAATTTCTTCTATAAAAGGAGGGTTGTTTGGAGTTTGAAATGAAGTGTGTAGTGTGTTGTGCGCAAGTGAAGTCCACGTCGAGCAGAGAGCGAGTCGTATCGAACTTGTGCGAATTAAGTGCACAGGGTGTAGATGTTGAGTTCGATTCGAGCTGAGTGCGAAGTCGTAGTTCGTTTGAGTCGAAGCGGATTGTGCGTATAGTAATTGCGTGAATCAAGAGTGCGAGGTGTGGAGGTTGAGTTCTTAATGCGAAGCATTTGCACAGAAGCAGCAGAATGCATAGAAACTACAGACTGTGAGAATTAAGGTGAAAGTATTATTCTATAATTTTTCTCTATTTTTATTGAAGTCCAAGTTGCAGCTTGGCATAAAGGGGTTGGTGCTTCTTTCCAGTAGGTGTTGGTAAATTAGGAGTTGGTGCTCCATTCTGTTTGGTACAGAAAAATCTAAGGGGTTGGTGCTCCTTCCAGTTGGTGTTGGTAAAAGATATTGTAAAGTTGTAGCTTTGCATTGGCTGGATTTGGATGGTAGTCCAAGCAGTCATTTTGAGGAGTAGCCACATTGGTGAACCTCATTAAATTACTGTGTTGTGTGTCATGCTCTCTTGTTGTAGTTGATATATCTTTTATTATTTTTAAACTGCTGCTGGATTTAAAGCTATATATCCAAAATTTAAAAGACCACACTGATTCACCCCCCCTCTCAGTGTCACTGTGATTACAACAATTGGTATCAGAGCTAGGTTCCTGAATAGGCTCAATAAGCTAGGGTGATCTTGGAAGTGACGCAATGGCAAGTGGTGAGGGTTTCTCCTCAAACAAAGCACCATTGTTTGATGGAACTAACTATGCTTTCTGGAAAATAAGGATGCAGACATATCTCCGTGCTTTGGGTTTTGACATCTGGGGTGCAGTAGTTAATGGTTACAAAGCTCTCGCCACTGCTCCAACAGACACTACCGGCAAGAAGGCATTTGAAAATGATTCGAAAGCAAAAAATGCCATCATGTGTGGACTAGTGGACAGTGAGCTAGTCAAAATCATAAACTGTGAATCCGCAAAAGATGTATGGGATAAACTAGAGAACATTCATGAAGGAGACGATAGGATCAAGGAGGCCAAGCTTCAAACACACCGAGCTCAATTCGAATCCTTAAAGATGGACAATGATGAGAACATAGAGGCTTTCATGCTAAGAGTCAACGGAATCACAAATTCAATCAGAGGTCTCGGCGAAGATATGGATGATGCTACGATTGTGAAAAAGGTATTAAGATCTCTCCCTCCAAGGTTTGATTCGAAAGTCTCAGCCATAGAAGAAGCTAAAGATCTAAATCGCTTTAGTATGGATGAGATGCATGGTTCTTTGACTGCTTTTGAAATGAGAATAGGAAGGTCAAATCCCACAGATAGAGAAGCAACTTTCAAAGCTCTAAAAGGCAAAGACACAAAACAAGAGTCTGAAGAAGAGGATGTATCAGATGAAATGGAAGCAAATTTTGTCAAAAAACTGAGAAAAGGAAAAGGAAAATACGAGAGGAAAGCTACCTTTTAAATGTTTCAACTGTGGAGGCATTGGACACTTTGCTACCAAATGTCCTCTCAATGACAAGAACAAAGGTGAAGAAACTCCGCATCAAGAAAGAAGTGAATGGAGGAAGAAAACAAACTTCAGAAAAGGCAATTTCAAAAAGAAAAGTTTTATCTCCCGAAATGCAGATTCTTCGAGAGGACAACTCTAGTGAAGACTTTGAAGAAGGAACAGGTGAAGCTCTCTTTATGGCGTTTGAAGTAGAAAAATCAGAAGAGGCAGAAAACCTGAGAAAGAGAGAAGGAATGAACTCTAAAGTGTCTATTGAAAAAGCTGAGGCTGAAGTTGATTTAGAAGGTGAGCTGGTTTCTGCTCTTGAAGAATGGAAATCTGAGAAAAGAAAGAATAAAAAACTTTCAAGAAAGCTTGAGGATGCAAATGACATTATAACCAGTTTAAAAATATAGACAGAAGAATACAAGAAAATGTCCGAAGATCTAGAAATTCAGGTAACCACGAAGATAGATCATTGCTGCAAACTAGAAGAAGAAAATGTTGGTCTTCGAAAGCAGATACAAGAGCTGGATCAAAAAATTAGTTGCCATTACAAACGTGAAGAAAGTTCAATGAAGCTGGATAAAATCTTAAGTGATCAAAGACCTGCAGGCATCAAATTTGGCCTGGGCTTTATTGAAGGAGAATCATCAAACGGACCAAATGTTGAATCTGTAAGAAGTGAAGATAAGAAACAGTGCGATATAGGAAAAACAAATCAGGCAAAGAAAAGCGAGTAATGCCGGACTCGAAAGGAGAACTGACAATGATGGCTTTACCAAGGTCACACATCAAAGAAAAGAAGATCTATGGCTCCTGCAACAACTTGGCAAAGACCATCTTTCAGGTTCAATCATTACTTTTATGGTTTCTGTTTCAAATGTAATGGTTATGGACATAAAATTGCTGACTGCAAGTACAATGTAGGACCAAGAAGTTTCACTAGCAGAAATTATTTTGCTCCTCTTATAAATTATGTAGTAGAATGCTTTAATTGTCACAACTTTGGGCATATTGCTAGAAATTGTCGTAGTACCTCTGTTTCGAATCAACCTCAGAAAAGAAGAGTTCAACCATATAGGGCAAATCAAAATAGAAATCTCTCTGAAAGTTATGCTCAAAATATTGAAAAGGGAAAATCCAAGCTAGAGCCCAATACCATAGTCAAAACAGAATGGAAACAGAAAGAACAGCTCAGGGAAGAAAAGGAATCTTTAATAGTGCAGACAACTTTCAGGGCTCAGAATAAATGTGTACCATGGATTCTTGATAGTGGTTGCTCAAGTCATATGACAGGTGATAAACAGAAATTTGAAAAACTACAGAAATATGAGGGTGGCTCTGTGAAGTTTGGAAATAATGATGGAGCCAAAATAATAGGAAAAGGATCTATCAAAATTAGTGAAGGGAAAATCAAGTCAAAAGAAGTTTTATTTGTGGATGGTTTGAAACACAACCTTGTTAAGTGTCGATCAAATCTGTGATAAAGGACATGAAGTAGTCTTCAAGAAGCGGGGTTGTGAAGTCAAAAAAATAAACGAGTGGGAAATTGATAGCAATCGGTTCAAGGACGTCTGGAAATTTGTACACACTCTCAAAAACTTCAGAAGGTACGTGTTTCATTGGACAAGAAGAAGAGAACTGGTTGTGGCACAAGAGGCTTGGACACATAAGTTTTGATAATTTGGTGAAAATCAGCTCGAAACAAGCAGTGAGAGATATTCCAACCATTAAAAAACCTTCAAACAATGTTTGTGCTTCATGTCGAAGGGAAAGCAAACAGAGTCTCATTCAAAACAAAAGAGTACCACACTAGCAGGCCTTTGGAACTTATTCATACAGACTTATGTGGACCCATGAGAACTCAAAGCATAAATGGCGACAAATACTTTATGTTGTGTATCGATGATTATTCCAGAATGACATGGATATTTTTCTTAAAAGATAAAACAGAAGCTTTTGAAATGTTCAGATCCTTCAAACATCTAGTTGAGAATGAAACAGGAAAAAGGATCAAATGTTTACGATCAGACAGAGGAGGAGAATTCATTTCGAATGAATTTACAGAATACTGTGAAAAACATGGTATCAGGAGACAATATTCAGCAGCTAGAACTCCCCAGCAGAATGGTGTAGTAGAAAGAAAGAACAGAACTATACAGGAAATGGCACGCACCATGCTGGCAGAAAACAAAATAGCAGACAGATTCTGGAAAGAAGCAGTTCACACTGCAGTATACATCCAAAACAGATATATGTTAAGAACTCATGAATGCAAAACACCTTATGAGTTGTGGTTTGGTAGAAAAGCAACAACAAAACATCTCAAAGTATTTGGCTATAGGTGCTACATCAGAAAAACTGATGACAACCTTGGGAAGTTTGAAGATAGAGCAGATGAAGGTGTTTTTGTTGGGTATTCATCAAAAAGCAAAGCTTACAAATGCTACAACAAGAGACTCAAGAAAATTGTGGACAGTGCAGATGTTAAATTCGATGAAGGTGGGAAACGATTAGCTGACTTTGAGGAAAACTACCCAATCTATGAAGAAGTCTTTGAAGGAGATGAGGTGAATGAAACAGAAAATAAATCTACGTTTGATTCAGATGAATTAATCGATGACTCAGAGGTGCAAGAAAACAAGAAATTCAAAACAGGCAATTGGCAGAAAAATCATCCAAGAGACCAAATAATTGGAGATCCCACAACTGGTATTCAGACAAGAAGGAAAGTAATAAGTAATTACTCTCTTTTATCCAAGCATTGAGCCCAAAAACATAGATGAAGCAAGCAAAGATGATAGTTGGATGAAGGCAATAAATGAAGAGTTAGATCAGATTGAAAAGAACAGAACTTGGGAATTAGTACCTAGACCTGCGAATAAGAATGTAATCGGCACCAAATGGATATTTCAAAACAAATTAAATGAAGACGGACAGGTCATTAGGAACAAAGCAAGACTTGTTTGCAAAGGATATGCACGAGGTCGAAGGCATTGATTTTGAAGAGACTTTTGCACCAGTGGCCAGATTAGAAGCAATTAGAATATTTCTGGCCTTAGCAGTCCACAAGAACTTCAGAGTTTATCAGATGGATGTAAAATCTGCTTTTTTAAATGGGAAACTCGAAGAAGAGGTCTATATTGAACAACCGGATGGCTTTCAAATTAGTGAAGATCCTAACCTTGTCTGCAAATTAAAGAAAGCATTATATGGATTAAAACAAGCACCACGGGCATGGTATGCAAGGCTAGACAACTATCTCTCTCAACAGGGATTCAAGAAAGGGTTGGTCGACGATGAATCTGTATGTGAAAACAGAAGGTGGGCATCTCATAGTTCTTGTTGTCTATGTCGATGATATCATATTTGGTAGCGAGCAAAGATGAATCTTGTAAAGACTTAGCACATAAGATGCAGAATGAATTTGAAATGTCTATGATTGGTGAACTGTCTTATTTTCTTGGGCTACAAGTTAATCAAAATGAGAAAGGCATTTTCATTTCCCAAATCAAATATGTGAAAGAGATGCTAAAAAGGTTCACAATGGAGGACTGTAAGCCAGTTAGCACTCCCATGACAACAGGCTGCAAGTTGAGTAAAGAAGACAAATCTCCACCTGTAGATCAAACCATGTACAGATCAATGATAGGAAGCTTACTATATTTAACAGCTACCAGACCTGATATTCTATAGGCAGTTTGCATGGTAGCAAGATTTCAGGCCAGTCCCAAAGAGACTCATGTAACAGCCGTAAAAAGGATTCTTCGGTATCTCAAAGGCACCATGGAGTATGGGTTGTGGTATCCAAAAGGCAAAGACTTCACTCTTATATCATATTCAGATGCAGATTGGGCAGGTTGTGTTGATGATAGGAAGAGTACAAGTGGAGGTGCTTTTTATCTTGGTGACAGGTTGGTTGCTTGGCACAACAAGAAACAAGAGTCAGTTTCTTTATCAACAGCTGAGGCAGAATATATTGCAGCAACAACTTGCTGTACACAAGTTTTGTGGATGAAACAAACTTTGAAAGATCTTGGTATTAATTTCAGTGAACCAATATCAGTTAAGTGTGATAACACCAGTGCAATTAACATCTCCAAGAATCCAGTAATGCACTCACGGACAAAACACATTGCTATAAGGTATCATTTCTTGAAGGAGAAAGTTGTAGAAGGAGAAGTTAAATTGGATTTTGTCCCAACCACAGAACAAGTAGCAGATATTTTTACAAAACCATTGCCCAAGGAAGTGTTTGAGTACCTTCAAAGCAAATTAGGAGTAGTCACACTTCCCAAGAAGTGACTAGCTACAGGGATCACTTTCTCAGGGGGAGCATTTGAATATTTGACTATTCTTTTGCTCATGATCATAATTTGTGCTAGATGCAACAAATTGTGCCTGAGAATTGTGAGGATGGACTCAGGGGAGTCTGCAGCAGCCCTTTGGTATTATTGACAAAGGGGGAGAAGAGTTACAGGAATGTACATAGGTGTTGCCAACAATTCCAAAGGGGGAGATTGTTGAGCAAGGTGTTGCAAGAGGTTTGTCATTGTTGTCAACACAAGCAGTTAGATCTAATGATGCAGTGGAGAGACAGTTCAGGAGTCATTCAGATGTAGAGGATAGAAGTTCAAAGGATAGTCAGATCTTGTAAAGTGCAATTCCAGGAAAATAGAAGTGGCCCAGATTCAAAAAATCAAAGAAAAAGACAAGTAAGAAAATTGTCGCGATATCGCGACATGTTTTCTGTCACGATTTCATGACAGGTCGGAGGAGAGAGAAGGCACAAAGAAAATTGTCACGATTTCACATGTCGGAGGAGAGAGAAGGCACAAAGAAAATTGTCATGATTTCGTGACATGGCCGAGGAGAGAGAAGGCGCAAGGCAAACTGTCACGATTTCGCGACATGTTGGAGGCCAAGAAGCTAAGTCGAGAAACTGTAGCGATTTCGCTACATGTTGGATTTTCACTGGCCGAAGCAAGGAGAAAGCGTTAAGTGGAAAAGTTGTAGCGATTTCGCTACATGTTGGATTTTCGCCGAAGCAAGGAGAAAGCGTTAAGTGGAAAAGTTGTAGCGATTTCGCTACATGTTGGATTTTCGCTAGCCGAAGCAAGGAGAAAGCGTTAAGTGAAAAGTTGTAGCGATTTCGCTACATGTTGGATTTTCGCTGGTCGAAGCAAAGAGAAAGTGCCAAGTTGAAAAGTTGTAGCGATTTCGCTACATGTTGGGATTTCGCTAGTGCATGAAGAGAGAATTGTACGGATGCGAAAGATGTCACGATTTCATGACATGTTCCGTTTTCACGGGCGATAGGCACAGAAAAGCGCTAAGGCAAAAAGATGTCACGATTTCGTGACATGTTTCGATTTTGCTGAGGGATGCGGTGAAGATTGTACAGCAACAAGAAGTGTCACGATTTCATGACATGTCATGTTTTCGTGGGTGCAAGCCTAGAAAAGGACAAAGAGGCGCAAAGTGTCACGATTTCGTGACAGGTTGCAAGTAAAGCCTTCGGAAGCTGAAAGCGTCACGATTTCATGACAGAATGAAAGGAAATTGTATGGATGGGAAAAGTGTCACGATTTCATGACAGGCAGCAGTGAAGAAGCCAACAAGATGAAGATGTCACATTTTCGTGACATGTCACGGTTTCGCGACTCTAGGAGAGAGACTGTACGGTGCCAAAAATGTCACGATTTCACGACAAAAATGGAGAAGAAGGCCTAGAAGCAAAAAGGGTCACGATTTCATGACAAGAATGAGGATGACGTCAGCGAAAGTTTGAAGTGTCACGATTTCGTGACAAGAACGGTGGCAAAGCTAACAAAGGCCAAAAGTGTCACATTTTTGCGATAGCGGGTTAAAGAAGGCGTACGGCTACAAAAAGTGTCGCGATATCGTGACATGTTATTATTTCGTGGCAATAGTTACAGGAAGGTGACAGAGGTGGCAGTAGCAGTTGAGGCCGACAAAGTTGAATCTGGGTCGATAGATTTTAGGGTTTTCGAAATTTTCTAGGGTTTGCAGACAATTTCTAGGGTTTGCACCGACAATTTCTAGGGTTTTGCAGTCGACGTTCTTAGGGTTACAGCCGACTAATGTTTAAGATTTGATCTTGAAATTTCTTCTATAAAAGGAGGGTATTTGGAGTTTGAATAAGTGTGTAGCATGTTTTTGCGCAAGTGAAGTCACGTCGAGCAGAGAGCGAGTCGTATCGAACTTGTGCGAATTAAGTGCGCAGGGGTGTAGATGTTGAGTCGAGTTGAGTGCGAAGTCATAGTTCGTTTGAGTCGAAGCGGATTGTGCATATAGTAATTGCGTGAATCAAGAGCGTAGGGTGCAGAGGTTGAGTTCTAAATGCGAAGCGTTTGCACAGAAGCAGCAGAATGCATAGAAACTACAGACTGTGAGAATTAAGGTGAAAGTATTATTCTATAATTTTCTCTATTTTTATTGAAGTCCAAGTTGCAGCTTGGCATAAAGGGGTTGGTGCTTCTTTCCAGTAGGTGCTTGGTAAATTAGGAGTTGGTGCTCCATTCTGTTTGGTACAAAAAAATCTAAGGGGTTGGTGCTCCTTCCAGGTTGGTGCTGGTAAAAGATATTGTAAAGTTGTAGCTTTGCATTGGCTGGATTTGGATGGTAGTCCAAGCGGTCGTTTTGAGGAGTAGCCACATTGGTGAACCTCGTTAAATTACTGTGTTGTGTGTCATGCTCTCTTGTTGTATTTGATATATCTTTTATTATTTTTAAACTGCTGCTGGATTTAAAGCTATATATCCAAAATTTAAAAGACCACACTGATTCACCCCCCTCTCAGTGTCACTGTGATTACAACACTTTGTATTGAATACCATTTTATATTGAACATTTTCCTTGACCTATATCTAGTTGTACCCAAAGAAACCACTAAGAAATAATTATCATGACCCTCCCTTGGTAGACTTTTTGTTAGATGGATTCATGATTAACTATGTTATCTAGTTGATGGAATGTCTAAAAATTTCATATCTTGGTATTTTATAGCTTGGTATTTTATATATAAACTTGAGTTTAATTATTTGTCTTTTGAACTAGTGATGACTTTCTAGCTAACATAATTAACATCCTGTGAAACCTGAGATAGGGGGTGTAGGTTCATGTAAAATATTTTAACAACACATGCTCATTTTGGTGAAGGTCAATACCCTAGTCGTGCTTGATTTATTCCATAATAATACTCTAGTATTAGGATAGGGATCATAGGATATCTTATGTCATTTCAGTCACCGCTTGTAAGGAACCCAACCATGTTGGGTGTCACCTATGTTATCTTTTAGAAATAATATTAAGAGTGGGTAAAGATATTTGTCTTTTTTAAAATAAGTCCTCTTATTTAAATAGAATAACACCATGATTATGAATACCCATAATGAATTTTATTGACTTCATTTAACATGCACACTTCCTATGTCTTTCTGGATGTTTATTGACTTATTACCATGGAAAGAACTGATGGTACTTGGAGCTCAAGCTAAAACATTTAGAAATATTTTTTATTCAATCATGAATGTATTTGGATTTTGGGCTAAAACAACTTGGAATATGTTTATATTAAGGAAAAAGGAATGAACTGAGATGTTGGGTGACATTCATCTTGTTTTCTAATAGTGTGTGAGGTAGTTTAGTTGATATTTGATTAAATGGATATGATATTCCAATTTGATATGTAACAGTAATAGTGTGTACCAAAACTTAATAGTTTCATGGAAATACTTTTTTTTATGAGGGGTGGAACCCACTGTTTGCAAAATAATTTATGGGGATTCTTTTTGAAAACTATTATTTCTAAATTAAATGAAGAGACTGATGAGTTTTTAGTATATGGACTTATGTTTTTAAGAGTACATGTGGATACCTTAAATGATATTGTTTTATGTTATTGATGAAGAATGATGAAATTTGAGTTTAGCCCATTGTTTGCAAAAGAATTTATTGGGATTCTTTTTGAAAAATGTTATCTCTGAATAAAATAAATATTATGCTAAGTTTTTAGCATATGGACTTATGTTTTTAAGAGTATATATGGATACCTTAAATGATCTTGTTTTATGGTATTGATGAAGAATGATGAAATCTAAGTTTGGAACCAATTTGTATTTATCTAAAGAAGGACTCTTCTATATTGTAAAACCATAAGAAAAATGAAATCTTATGTGGATAGGAAAGGCTTCATGACCTGCCTTTGAATTAGGATATGGGTAAATCTATACATATGAATTGAAGGAATAATTCATATTGTAAATCCATAAAGACTTTGGCATTCCTTAGTTGGATGTAAAGGCAATATGGGGTGTTTTTACCCATGTAAGGCCAAATAAATTATGAATTTAATAAATAAAATAATTTCAAGGTTGAGTTTATTCCCCATGAGGATTCCTAGGATTTAGATTATATGTGATGTCTCTTCTGTATGGTGCACTATAATTGAAACGATAATGGAATTTATAAGCTTTAGGTATTTCATTATGAATTTATATTTTTCTTTGTTATGAATTAATTGCTCAACATTAGCTCTTTGTGAGCAATATCCTATTAGTAGAACTTAATGTTAAATATTTGAAAGATAAACAATGTACACTTGTGATGGTGGATCACTTAAGAAATCATATGTTAATACAAGATACTATATCAATAGTAGTGGAGGATTAATGAATAGATGGTTTGTTGCATTAGGGACAAGATCTTTCAAGGAAAATCCTGATGGCATGGATATAAAAATATGATAGTTTAGTATTCTTAGTATTCAAAATTAATCAAGACTATTCGAAAATACTAGCTCATCATGGTGATGATATTGATAGCCTACTCCCGATACTCTTAGTAAACCTACGTAGATGGACTTATGTATAGTGTAGATATTGGTGTGGTTCTTTTGATAGACTAAATATATTAAGCTAGTTCATCAAAAGAAGAATGATATTGATAGCTTAAAATTACACCTTACCTAGTACACTTATATATATAGATATATGTATGTTGTAGGTAAGGGTATAATTCAGTAGAAGTGAAGCGAAACCATCAGGTGTATAATCATTCAAATTAGGAATACTAAGATCTCGAGTAGATTCTATGCCATGTATAAAAGGAAAAAAATAACTCACAATTGAGATAGGAAATTTTGGGTTGTGATATTTGTTATCAGAGCTCATGGTCGTAGTACTATAAGATTCATTTTGTAAAACCTAGGTATAACCTGACTAGGAGAATAAGAAATTTTGTAGGTAAATCATCGTAAAAGGGTTTTACCTCAAGGGGGTTAGGGTAGTTGATAGTACCCAATTCTATTATTTTTCCTAGTTAGATAAGTATTTATCTAGTGGCAAGAGAAACAATTCAAAGAAGAAATTGTGACCTAATCCCTAATTTCTCTCTTGTGTGGCTACCAGGAACAATGTTGCTAAAAAGGAGAGGGAGTGTTTTCCCATCAATGAGGTAAATATGACAGACTAATGTCAAGGTTAGGACTCCAAAAGTAGGTACAGGAAATCCTACTAATGATAGGGAGAACCTCACCACAATAATTACACTACTTTAGGAACAAATGGAACAATATAGAAAACTATTAGATACCACAAAAAATCAATATTCATAGGCTGGGAGCACTAGGATTAGACAGGCTAATGAACCTCTTATAGAGGCATAACAGGCCAAAATTTGGTTAGAGGTAAAAATGGATAAATATTTGAAGCATGTAAAATCCTTTAAGTTTAATGGAGAGGAAGGTAGTGATGCAGTCGAGGCCTCGTTGAAGGAATTGGAAACTTTCTGCAATATGAAGAATTACTTTATTGGAACTCAAACATCGTATGCCACTTTACACTTACAAGGTGTTGGTCTAGATTGGTGGGAAAGTTTTAGTTGTGAAATGGAAATTGAAGCAGCAATTGATCTAAAATGAGAGGACTTTGTGGTAGCCTTTAAATAAATATTCCTCACAGAGCATTTTTATTTCAATAATTTTGAAGAACTCACCAATATTTGATAGGGACATAAGAAGGTGGAAGTATTTTATCCAAAATTTATCAAGCTATTGAAATATGTGCCCGCGTATAATGAGAAGATTAAAATTATTAAATTTATTTTAGGAGTAGATCATAGAATAGGGCATGAAGTAAATATGTGTGAGCCTAATACCCTTTAGAAGGATTATGACTTGGCTAGGAAAGCTAAGATTTATTTAAATCCCTATTTTGAATATGATGGAGCTTTAAAGCAAGATAAACATACACTCAAGAAAATAAATAGTGTAGCTTTCATGAAATGGGAGAAAGAACATACAAACAAAATTTTCCAAGGGTAGGATAAAAGAAATGACAGGAAATAAGAAAATTTTAGGAAGAAATTATAGGGAAATAATAACAACCATAACAAAAATAATGGCAAGCCACCACAAAAAGGGTAGCCTAACCTTCCTCTAGTAGTGAAATCAGAAGAACAAAGTAGAAAGAACATCTAGGACTCGAGGATGGATGTTTTGATTGTGGAATTCCACATCATGCCAATCATTACGTGCTCAGAGCATGATCGATTTTGAAAGGAAAATAACTTGCTTACAAAGAATCTACACATAAGGAAGCTGCTCATAATATATACACAGTGACAGGGAGTCAAAATTTGGAAGACCAAGCCACTCCTTTGCTTATAAAAGGTAAGATATTTGGTAAAGATATCAAAATTTGTATATATGGTGGAGCTACATATAGCTGTCTTTCTATTAGTTTGATCAAGCATATACTAGAAAAGCTAGGAATCTTAGCACATGGGTGGAAGGTCGAGTTTGGTTCAAGATAAACCTACTCTATGGATCAATGCTATCCTATAAATAAAATTACCTTACCTAGTGGTACGACCATTGGATGTTTTTATGTGGCACTACTACATGTTTTTTATGTAGTATTAGGAATGAATTGGTTACAAGCACGTAATGTTGTGATCAATTTCCAAGATAGATGGATTAAGTATTCTAAAGATGGCAGGAAAATACAGAGGGTGTATAGCCTACAAGGGGCTTTTTAACCCTAGTTACTCTTGATAATTCAACTTAAAAATTCATTAAAAAGAGAGGGATAATTTATGTAGTTAAACTCAATGAAATTGAAGATAAAAAGAGGGAAGAGGTGTTTGGGAAACACCTAGTACTCCACGAATTTAGGAACATATTTCCAAAATATTTACTTGGACTCCCTCTGAAATGAGAATTTGATTTTACTATTGAGTTAAAACTCAATATAGAGCCTATTCATAGGGCTCCATATAGAATGAATTCCATTGAGATGCAAGAGCTAAAGATACAACTAAAATATTACTGGAGAAGGGATTGATTAGGTTGAGTGTGTCACCATGGGGTGCACCAGTGTTGTTTGTTAAGAAAAAGCATGGTTCCTTACGATTGTGCATAGATTATAGGATGCTCAACAAGGCAACCATTAAAAATAGATATCCTCTACCAAGTTTGAATATCTTTTCAATTAGCTAAGGGATAATACCATATTCTCAAAGATTGATTTAAAATTTGGATATCATCAACTAAAAATACATGAAGAGGATACCCATAAGATAGCATTTAAAACTTGGTATGGATACTATGAGTTTACAGTTATACATTTTGGACTAATAAATACTATAGCAACATTCATAAACTTGATGAATAGTATTTTTAGAAACCATCTAGATCGATCCATCCTTATATTTTTGGATGATATTTTGGTATACTCTTAAAATAAGTCAAAGCATGATAGACATCTTAGAATTGTGCTAGAGTTACTATGGAAGAATCAACTATATGGAAGTCTATCTAAGTGCAACTTCTATGTGTTAGAATTATAGTACTTAGGACATATAATATAATTTTAAGGGATAGCAGTGGTTCCCAAGAAGATAGAGGCTATACTGAAATTGTCAGCACCCACAAATGTGATTGAAGTATGGAGATTCATCGGTTTAATTGGATATTATATGTGCTATATGAAATATTACTCCAACATAGCCTCTGCAATAAGTAATATCAAGATAAAAGAGAAGGAATTAAAGTGGGTAGACAAGTGTGAGGTATCTTTTGAGTTTCTCAAGAAAAATCTCACTACGGTACCCATTTTAGAGATTCTAGACCCTCAGGGTAATTTTTTAGTATGTACAAATGCATCTTTAGAAGTTTTGGGTGGTGTTCTCTTGTAGGAAGGGGTAGTTGTAGATTATGGCTCAATAAATCTCAAGAAGCATGAGGTCAACTATGCCTCATGACCTAGAATTATCAGCAATTGTATATACTCTCAAAGTTTGGCAACACTATCTGGTGGGGAGACCTTTCAGACTAAGAACTGACCATCAAAGTTTGAAGTATATATTTACTCAACCTTTGCTTAATGTCAGACAAAGGATATGGATGGAGTTCCTCACCAAGTATGATTTAAATATCAACTACATTAAAGGAAAGAGAATAAGGTTGTCAATTCCCCAAGTAGGAGAAAACAAATTGCTACCTTGACCCTCCATGTAGACTTGATGGATCAAGACAAAGAAATTCAATATCAAGATGAGTATTACAACCAAATTCGAGATAAAATGAAAAGAAAACCCAAAGAAAATAGGGATTTTAGCAACAAGGATGGTTTTCTATACTTCAAGAATCGAGTAATCATTCCTAAGGTAGGTGATCTAAGAAAAATGGTCATGAATGAAGCACATAGATCCCCTTACTTTGCTCACCCAAGGAGAGCTAAGATGAATAAAAAAATGAAGAAATATTTTACTTGCTAGGAATGAAGAGAGACATCACAAAATTTGTTGCCTAGTGTCTTGAATACTAGAAAGTTAAGATGGAATATAGACACCCTATAGGTTTGTTGTATCCACATGATGTACCTATGTAAAAATGGTAGGTGATTTCAATGGATTTAATTGTGTGTTTACCTAAAACCAAGTTCCAACATGATGCAATATTTGTAGTGGTCGATAGATTGACCAAGGTTGCACATTTTATACCAGGAAATACCAAGGATGATATCATGATTGTGGCTAACAATTTTTCCAAAGAAAAATCTAGGCTTCATGATTTTCTTGAGGTGATTATTTTAGATAGAGAATCTAAATTTACATTAGATTTTTTTCAAGCTCTACATCATGCCATAGGTACTAGACTAAACATTAGTATTGAATATCACCCAAAAATAAATGGGTAAACAAAAAGGATGAACCAGGTGTTGGAAGATATACTGTGCATGTATTGCATGGATCAGAAGACTTGATGGAATGATTATCTACACTTGGTAGAATTTTCTTATAACAACGGTCACCATTCAACCTTAGGCATGGCTCCATTCAAAGCTTTGTATTGTAGGAGATGTAGGACACCATTATCATGGGACAATCTAGAAGATTGGATTATACTTGGACTAGACATGGTTAGAGAAATGGAAAATTAGTTAAGGATGATCAGAGAGAGGCTTAAGGAAGTTTTAGATCATCGAAAATGTTATCTCTATCTTAAGAGGTTATCAAGAGAGTTTTCAATGGGTGATATAGTGTCTCTGAGGGTGAGACCAAATAAGAGAGTCATAAAATCCACAAAAGTAGATCCTCATTTTGTTGGACCCTTCAAAATCATAAAAAATATTAGTCCTATGGCGTATAGACTCCCCTTACCACCCAGTCTATCAAAGATTCACTTACCTTTCATATATCCATGGTTAAGAAATACATTGCTAATCTTAAACATGTTTGAAAATTCTCTAATTTGCAAATGGTGGATCTAGATCCCATTGAGGTACGTCCAGTGAATATCCCTGAGTTTTGTTCCAAATATATGAGGATGGAGACTCTAGAGAATTGTAAGGTTTAGTGGGACCAATATTTCAAAATAAATTTTACTTGGGAGAAGGTGGTAGATATGTAGAGATATTTTCCATTTCTATTTGATAGTGATATATAATTATTATTTTATGTTAGAACTTTGATGAAACATATAGGATTATTTTAAGCTTAAAGGGGATAGGATGTCATGACCCTCCATTGGCAAAATTTTTGTTGGATAGATTCATGATTGACTATGTTATCTGGTTTATGGAATGACTGATAATTTCATGCTTATTTTTTGCAAATATATATTTTTAAAAAATAATATGATGTATTTTGTTGATGAAACAACTGATTATTTCATATTTTAGTGTACCACTCTAAAAACATGCACCTAGACTACTGCATCAAGTATATAAAGCATTAAAACATGAAAATATGAATAACAACAAATTGAACAAGAAAGAATAACTTCTTTATATTATCATTGCAAATATCCTTTACAAATGCGTCCCTCTTAGGGATACCAATTTCTTTGATACAATTGATACAATATTTTGAGTCCCTTAAAGGGGATGGTGCAATACGCAAGCTCTTAATGTAGACACGAACTACTTAAGGCTCAAGAAAGCCTTCTTCTCACTTGATCGAAGGAATATGATGCCAATAATACTTTGAATATAACTAGATCTTGTAAATATACATTCAAGAAACAACATAACAGAGTTGGAAGCAAAGGAGGCCTCTCATGATGAGGCTTTTGATAGGAATTTACATGAATTAGGACAATATAACAAGAAGCATGAAAACTTATAAAGATGTGCACAAAATCTCTAAGTTATTGTAAATAATGCTAAGAAAATAATAAATCTAGCTATTCTAGTGCATCATTTGTGATTAAAACTTTAAATGGATCAAATATAATGGAACTAATGCAAATTGATAAAATAGAAGGAAATGGAGCAAAGCTACCTCTAATTTCTATAATTAACCGTACAAAAGCATAAATGAGAATTAATCTATGGAATATCTAACTAATTGCATACTGTAAATGAAATTCCTATGGCTAAAATAGAGTAAATTGAGTATCAAGCCCTAGCTATGGGTTTCAAGCATAGTTGGATTTGTTAGTTGCGACTCACATCAATGGTTGAGGTGAAAGTGCTCTTCCTCTTGTAACCAGGGCTTGAATATTGAAATTTCTTAGAGAAATTGATGATCAAGGGTCACCTCTATATTCTAGAACTAATTGGTGATGTAGATTATTCAAATTTGTAGTGGAAGTGGTTCAATTGGGGATGAATGATCTCTTCAAGCTCTTGAAACCTCCATAGTTTTGAATGCAGTCATGATTCTTCAAATTGGCAGCATTTAGGCACTCCTCAAGGATTGTAAGTGACTCTCTAATTTTTTAGGGCTTCACTATATTCAATTGAAATATTCTCTATACTTTATCCCAATTTGGAGGGAGGTCTTATAGCACTCTCAATTCCTAATCCTAGCTTCCTTGGGAAGCCAAGATCAAGAACCAAAAGGTTGGAGTAGTTGAGAGGAAAAATCTAGAAGCTTCCTCACTCGAAATCACTTGAAATCCATTGCTAGGGCCATTGTAATTGATTTTGTCCTAGCTCAAGAGCCCGTGATAGTTACAGAGCTAGTCGTGGCTCCTAGGCACAGCTAGAACCCTAGTTGTAGGTGTCAATTGCAGCTGAGGTTGAATAAGCCAACACTACCTAATTTGAGTGGTTAAAGCCATTGCTTTACCTTGGAATGGTCTAATATCATTCTTATGGTCTATTAGGATGCCCAAATGAGTATTCCCCTACACATGACATATTTTAGGTGTCTACAGATGCCCCTTTTCGGATGTGTTGTGTGAAAGCACAATTCTAAGCAAAAATAAACTGCCTAAAGCCATGTTGTAGATCAAATGATGATCATTGATATGATCAACATTAGATGCCTAGTCCTGCAAAAGGATGCACATATTAGAATCATTGCTTCCAACTAAGGTAAGGCTTAAATTTACAAAACTTTCATGTATCCACGATGATCGAGTAGATAGGATACAATAATTTTGATAGGTGGAGAGTTACTAGATTAACTATCATTTTTTATTTTTTCCCTAGAAAATGGTAAGCTTATGATAGTTTTTGGGAATGATTCGTAAGACAAAGATAATTTTGACAAGATTGAGTGATCTTTTATTGAATTTAATTATGATTATTGATATTATGACTACCCCCTCAAGCGATGAGTCGATGAGGGTAGGACAATTAATGAAGCAATAAGTCGCTTGACCTAGATGAATAATTTGGATGATTTAATATTTTTTCACTTTGTTATTATTTGACAGGACCTAATTTACTTGTGATTTTGATTGTTAAGAGTAATTGTATATCTCTATCTCATAGATTAGTCCAGTTGTAATGGCCTTCTTAGGGCATCAAGATGATAGCAATTCCAATTAGGCTTGTGTTGAATCATTTATGATCGATGATTTGTTGAAGATGTCATAGAAGAAATGAAATGGATGCCTCATTCCCATGGGGCAGTTCGACCACTATGGCCTTCTTCAGGATTGAAGTGAAGTAATTTCAAGTCAACGATGATTAATTTACCCCAAATGGCCTTATAGTGATTTAATCATATTACTAGATTGCATGGAACACAAGTTGTTGCAACCACCAAGTGTATAGGGTAAATAACTGGATACGAGGCACATTTGAATTTTGAATTATGTGATTTTTTTTGTTATTTTTGAAATTTTTGAGGGTTCTAGATCATTGAATATTTTTAATTTTATATTTTGAAACCCCTCATGGTGAAATTTTAAGGGTATTTATTATTGGCTTCTAGCTACGGTTGTCAGTCATAGCTAGTTTTACCAAATTCCTTAGCCACGGTTAACACCCGTGGTAAACCCTAATTCTACACCCGTGGTTACTAGCCACAGCTGACAGCAAATAGGAAAATATAAAATAAAAATATATCATTTTTAATTTCATTATTTCCATTACCAACTATTAATAAAGAGAGCCCTAAGAGAAGAATCTGAAACTTTAACACGAAACGCTATGAAAACTCCTACCCAAACTGATTGTTGACCAACCAGAGGCATCCACAAGTGGCAGATCCGGTGCTATAAAGGTAGTCTTCTGAACCTCATCTTTTGAATTACCAACTTAAAAATGAACCACATTAATTAATGGGTATAATGAACCAAATTAAACTGTTGGCAACGAACCACACCGTAGCTAGGGTTAGACTAGGCTAGTTAGTGGGTAGGGTTTTATTTTTGTTTTTTGGTGTTGCTTAGGGTAGGAAATGACCTTGAAAGAGATCTTTCCTATAGCTACGGGTGGCAGCCACAACTCCCAATTGATAAATTTGGGGCTACGGCTGTCAGCTACGGCTAACTTCAAACATCAACGGTCAAAAATTTAACCGTTAATGTCGATCGTGGATGACAGCCGCGATCGAGAAAATTTAGGAAAATTTTATTAAAAAAAATATTTTTTTTGTTTTTTGATGGAATTAATTGCTTTTTTATAATTTTTCAAGTAAAATTTTTATTATTTGAACATTTTTAATGCATTTTTTATTGTTTTTGCCTTTTTGAAGGTTTTTTTAATTTGTTTGCTTTTTTAAGTGCATTTTTTATGTTTTTGTGGTTTTAATTGATTTTTGTTATTATCTCCCTTTAGTCTTTGACTGCTAGAGCATGATATTTTGATATATTATGTGAGCTTATACATGGGATAGATAATGTTTATCAGGATTGGTTCACATCCATAGGCCTCATGTGCTTCAACTTTCGTCCATCCAGGTAGATCAGGCTTACATAACTGCTTTGGCTCATCATTGGGATACGTGGACCAACACTTTTTACTTACCTATTGAAGAGATCATAGTTACTCTAGAGGATGTCTACCACATCTTCTGCATCCCCATCAATGGTTAGGCCATCACATCTTCACCTACGATGACAAAGGTTGTAGTATTCCAATAGATTTTTGGTTCCTTAAGTGATGAGGCATTGGATGACATTGAGCACGGGGGTGTGTCTATTGAGAATTGGTATAGCGCATGAGTCTTCTCATGGTGGTAGTCCATGTTGATGTAAATTATTATTCATGTGCTACTTCCAGATACATATGGTGTGATATTACCTTGGAAAATCTTGGCCAGGATGCAAGACTTACTAGCTAACACGATGGCTCAGCTACTGATTCTCTCCTAAGGGAGTGCTCTCCTTATGTAGCTCTACGATGATTTGTATCACATCATCCAACGAGGCTGAGTGGGAGTCAAGTGCAGTATACTAATCCATATATGGACATGTGAGCACATCACCATTGATCACCATGGTGGACTACCATTATATATCGATGACATAACTGAGGAGTCACAGTGTTATACCGCTTGCTAGCCTAGAGATATCAAGGGATATAGAAGTTGGTCCCATTGCAAGGATTAAACTATCCTTCGGCACAATTCACATTTACATATAGATAATTTGCACAGAATAACGAATTAAATAAATCGAGACGAATTTAATAACAGAAGGATAAAATAAATCAATGGCCACTTGAGGTGGGCACACCCTCGTCGTAGAGGCTAAATGTGCAAACGCAGATGAAAATATAAAAGATATAAGATGATGATTCATTTAACTATTTGTGAATCCATATATATTAAATTTAACAAGCTTGGACGTCATAGCCGACGTATACTATATTTGGAGTGTAACATGACTCCCCTCCTCGGAAAGCTTTGTCCTCAAAGCTGGAAATGTCTGGAAAATACTTTCAGGTTCCCATGTGGCATCTTCCTCTGGGTAAATCTTGCCATTTAATGAGAAATTCTTGAATCCGACGTGATCTCAGTCTTCGGGTTCTATGTTGTAGTATATCTTCAGGTTGGAGATGTATGCGTCCTTCCTCATCGAGCACTGGTAAGTCCGATTGACTTTGTACTTTCTGACCAATTACTTTTTTAAGACATGAAACATGAAATACCGGGTGTATTCGTGATGATGTAGGTAGCTCTAATTGATAAGCTACTTCTCCAATGCGACGCACAATTTTGTAGGGACCATAGAATCGTGGAGCCAACTTTTGGCTTGACTTTATCCTTAACGAGGATTGTTTGTAGGGTTGCAACTTTAGGAACACCCAATCACCTATATTAAAAGTTCTCTCTGATCGGTGCAAGTCTTGTTGTTGTTTCATACGATTCTGTGCTTGGACTAAATTCTCTTTGAGGATGGTGAGTGTAGACTGCCTTTGTTGGAACCAATCATCCACTTTGGCTACTTTGGCGGATCCATGTACATAATCTGCGATTGCTGGAGGTTTGGTGCCATACAATGCTTCAAATGGAGACATCTTAATTGAATAATGGTAAGAAGTGTTGTACCACCATTCTGCCAATGCTAACCAATGGCTCCATTGGTATTGTTTATCTTGAGCAAAACATCTTAAGTACGTACCCAAACATTTGTTAACTACTTCGTTTGACCATCTGTCTGTGGATGGTAAGCTAAAGACATGTTCAATTTGGTACCACTAAGGCGAAATAACTCCCTCCAAAAGTTACTAGTAAAAATGGGATCTCTATCACTTACAATATTTTTTGGCATACCATGTAATTTGAAAATTGAATCCATAAATACCTTTGCCACCTTGCTTGCGGAAAATGGATGTTGTAAAGCCCGAAAGTGAGCGTATTTGGATAACCGGTCTACGACGACGAAGATTACTGTCATGCCTTCTGATTTTGGAAGACCTTCAATAAAATCCATGGATATATGTTCCCACCGTCGTTCAGTGGATGGGTAATGGTTGTAACAATCCCGGTGATTTGACTGTTTCTCCTTTATTGCGCCGGCAAACTTCACATTCTGCTACCCATTGTTTGACTTCTGCTTTTAATCCTTTCCAACAAAATGATTGTTTGACCCTTAAATATGTCTTCAAAAATCTTGAATGTCCCGCTGATGGAGAAGCGTGTGATTCGTCGAGGATCTTTGATTTGAGTTCTGAATTATGTGGAATGTAAATGCGGTTCTTCTTCCAGAGGATTTTATCTTCATAAGAGAACAAAGGGTGTTTGGAGGACCCTATAGATAATTCATGAATTATCTGGGCAGTTCACTATTGGACAACCATTCATCTTGTAATTGATTTACCCATTGGGAGCAAGGACCTGAAATAGCATTAATGACTACTTCATCTTCATATTTTCTGGACAGCGCATCGACGGCTATATTTTCCTTCCCTTTCTTGTATTCGATAATGAAATCATAGCCCAACAGTTTGGTTAACCACTTATTTTGTTCCGGATAAGAAAACCTTTGCTCCAAAAAATGCTTGAGGCTACTATGATCTGTTTTTATAATGAAGCGGCTACTGATTAGGTAGTGTCTCCATTTTTCTACTGCATGAAGAATAGCCAACATTTCTTTTTCGTATGTTGATCTTCCCAAAATTTTCCCGGAAAGTCGTTTACTTTCAAATGCCAATGGATGACCTTCTTGCATTAATATAGCCCCAATTCCTATTCCTGATGCATCACATTCGATAATAAATGGTTTGTGAAAATTGGGAGTCGCTAATACTGGAGTTGTACACATGGCTTTCTTAAGAGCTTCAAAGGCTTGAGTGGCCTCTTCTGACCAACGAAAGGCATCCTTCTTTGTAAGTGCGGTGAGAGGTGCTGCAATCTTACCATAATTTTGTACAAACTTGCGATAGTAGCCGGTGAGACCCAAAAAACCACGAAGTTTCTTGATGGTTTTAGGTAAGGGCCACTCTTGAATTGCCTTAATCTTATTGGGATCGACTTTGACACCCTCATGTGAAACTATATGACCAAGATACTCGACTTCTTGAACACCAAATGAACATTTGGAACGTTTAACAAATAATTTTTCTTTGTGTAAAATGTGAAGGGCTTTATCCACATGATGTAAATGGTCAGTCCATGTTTTGCCGTATATGAGAATATCATCAAAAAAAACTAACACAAACTTACGGAGGAGTGGACGAAACACTTGGTTCATGAGACTTTGGAATGTGGATGGTGCATTAGTGAGACCAAAAGGCATGACCAAAAATTCGTAATGACCTTCATGAGTACGAAAGGCCGTTTTGGGAATATCTTCTTCTCTAACACGGATTTGGTGAAAGCCAGAGCGAAGGTCTAATTTTGTAAAAAAATTTGCACCATGCAACTCATCTAATAGGTCATCTATGACAGGGATAGGAAATTTGTCCTTGATAGTGAGTTTATTGAGAGAACGAAAGTCAGGACACATACGCCAAGAGTTATCTTTTCGTCTAGCCAAGACTACAGGTGAGGAATAAGGACTAGTGTTGTGACGAATGACTCCATGATCCAACAAATCCTGAACGATCTGTTCGATTTCTGTCTTTTGTGGCTGAGGATAGCGATAAGGACGATCGTTAGGTGGGACACTCCCCGGAATCAAATGGATGGCATGATCATGAGATCGTTTAGGTGGTAATCCTTGAGGTTCTTGGAAAACCTCTTCGTAATGTGTTATGATATCTTGTAACTCATGTGCAATAATATCCGAAGTTGTTGAAGATTGTTTTTCCAAACAATTAATTTGAGCTATAAACCCATATCCACCCTTTTTTAACATCTTCTCCATACTATGAGAGCTCACCATTTGTGATGGAGGAGTAGTAATGCCTTGTAAGTGAATGACTCGTCCATTTTCCTTCCATTCCACAAATAATTTTTTGAAGTTGAAGCTAACTGTGTCTAATGTTTCCAACCATTCAACTCCCAAAATGACATCAGAGTTCCCTAAATTCATGACAAAAAGGGATCCTAACCAAGTATAAGTTCCCATATTTATGGAAACTTGAGATGTGCGACCAACACATTGTGCGTTCACCCCGTTGGCCACTAGAACCTGGAATTTGTCTTTGTTGGAAGAGTTAATGAATAAATTCAAAGCTTTTGTGGTTTTGATGTCGATAAAATTGTGGGTGCTACCATAATCAATTAGCACATTCACCTTTTTCTGGCGGAGAAATCCTGGTACCTTGATGGTATGGTGGGCGGTTAAACCCATGAGAGCATGCACTGAAATCGCCATTGTATCCTCTTCTTTTTCTTCTATAGTACATGGTAGGTCTTCTGGCATAGGTTCTTCTGATTGGTAAGGTTCATCCTCTTCTCCTTCACATTGATCACCTTCAATATGAAAGTTTTGTTTTTGGGCACATGCTTGTTCCCTGGGGTGATGAGTGCGACATTTATAGCAAAAATATCTTGATGGTTGATCATTTCTACGAAAGGAATTGTTGCGATATGAGGGACGACTATATGTTTCCATGCCGTGCAGACAATCGATGTCTCTTCTCGGCCAACTTGGCTATTCTTATACAACTGTTCAACAAGGTTGGATCGTGCATGTCTACCTCCACTCGAATACTTTCTTTCAAACCATTGCGAAAGGCTCCTACCACTGTGTCGGGACTAAGGTCTAAAGTGTATGGTAGTAAACTGGTAAACTCCGAAACGAATTCACTAACTGACCCTTCTTGTTTAAGAGATAACAATCTTACTGTGTATGATGATGTAGCTCCTTCATCAAATCTTTCTAAAAAAGAGGTAGTGAATTTTCTCCAATTAATAGTAGCTTCATTCTCTCGTTTAAGCCATACAAACCATTGGTAGGCCTCAGTGCCTAGTTTTGATGCAGCGAAAGGAACTCTATCAATTTCCTTAATTTGATATAAGTCAAGGATGCCTTCCATTTTGGCTAACCAACCACGAGGATCATGACCTTCAAAAGTGGGCATATCAATTCGTGGAAAATTATTATTATTAGGACCTCTCGGTTGGTGATAACCCGTGTCCCTTTCTTGATTTTGGTTATACCGCTGTCTTTGATAGTGATCCCTGTAATTATCCGAATCACCTCGTTGTTGTTCCCAATCATCATTAGGATCGATATTTTCTTCATTCCTTTGGGCATGGGAGTGATTTTGGGGATTAGTATTGGGATTAGGTTGTTTTTGTGCTTTGACTAGGTCTTTTAGGAGAAGACTAACTTCGTTCATACCCTCTAGTAGGAGGTGAAGAGAAGCATCATTGGAAATGGCTGAGTTACTTGAGTTTCCTTGTGTGATGTTTTCGTGAGTTGGGGAAGGATTAGTAGCCATAGGATCTACTAGTGGATGATGTGGATTATAACTACCAATTTTAAAAGGAGAAAGAGAATTTTTAGTACCTGGGCTGCGATTAGGTCTTCTTGTGTTGTTATTGGTCGTTTTCGAGCTTGATAATCGACCGTCAGCACCTTTTGTCCACTGTTTGCTCATGCATTTGTTAACATAACCTGCTTGGGATTCCGCTTCAACTATCACAAAATTTGGTTGATTTAAGCAAAAAAATGTGGATTCCGCTTCAACTGTTGCTCCAACTGCGACGCAGATCTAAATGTTTTTTCTGGCTCACCTCCTTAACCACAATTTGTGATGACTCTTAACGACTTTGATGGCTTTCAACAATACACGACGTGACACGAGCAACTTTTGATGACTTTTGACGCGACACGAGAAACTTTTGATGACTTTTGATGTGACACGATGGGACAGCTTTGACACCTGTGATGACACGACACCCAAAAAATATGAACGAGATGGACGCTAGACCGAACCCGAACGGAACAGCAGATCCACAGAAGACGCAATGCAACACTCAATGACCGAAAGAAGACATGAACGGACGGATGACCGATAGAAGACACGAACGCAACACCTAATTACAGATGAAGCACGACCGAATGACACAGTGACACGCGACCATACACGAGTGACACAATGGAGACAGCGCTAGAGGAGCTCAACGTGTGATCGTAGTCACACTTGAGAAGGTGTGACTCAAGCCTTAAAAACTACTAAACTCACTTACCACATCACATGTGGGATAAACTGTGTAGCCAACACCCGCACAATTTCTCTCCTGACGTCAGCCGACGATTAATATTAAAAAAACCTTAGTCGATTGTTTAATTAGAAACAATTCCTTGAATTTCTATTGGACGCCGCTGTGTGTGAAGAGCTCGGCTACGTTTGATGTCCAGGCATTCGGAAATATGGCTGCGAAGGGATTTACAAGGAATTTCCTGGTTTTGCGAAGGATTAGCACCAATTTGCGTTCAGATTGGGATTGGGTTACGGTTGCGAACGAACGGCGTGGCGACTGGAAAAGGTTACCGTGGCCGCCTGCTACTGATGATGTCGATGGAAGACTACGAATGGCGACAAGAACGTAGCGGCTTACCAAATGGAACGATCTGCCAATGATGCGGATGGAGCGGAGAATCGCGATTTGACAACTGATACCACTTGCAAGGATTAAACTATCCTTCGGCACAATTCACATTTACATACAGAGAATTTGCATAGAATAACGAATTAAATAAACCGAGACGAATTTAATAACAGAAGGATAAAATAAATCAATGGCCACTTGAGGTGGGCACACCCTCGTCGTAGAGGCTAAATGCGCAAACGCAGATGAAGAATATAAAAGATATAAGATAATTTTCATTTAACTATTTGTGAATCCATATATATTAAATGGAACATGCTTGGACGTCATAGCCGATGTATATTTATATTTGGAGTGTAACACCCATGTAGGGGACCTCCAATATTACATGGATCAGCTCACAAGGCTATGGGTAGGATAGGTTCTATGGCACCCCTATATGGATTACCCAACATGGGTGGAGGTAGACTGCTATCTGAGGTGGGCATGGCGTGATAGATGGCTCCTTGAGTATAAGCCTGATAGATGTGAGTTCTTCCATTTCTCACATGTCACTAGGAAGTTTGGTATCCACCAGGACATTCCATAGGAGCTTGTTATCTATCATCATCTTAAGGTGAATACACACTTGGTCTGGCCTCAAGTGACCCCACTAGGATATGAGGATGATATCTACCAAGACTCAAGGATGGAAAATGTTAGTACTACCATAGAGAATGATGTCTGGTGAACTACCATGTTATGGTAGGGTGGTGGTCCTCTAGGTAGATCTAGATATGGGACAGTCATAAAGGTAGTAGGTGCATATCCTTAGGGTTAACACGTTCACTAGAGGACTGAGGGCAGATGGGGCTAGGTCGTAATAGTAGAGGAGGAGGCCCGATATGAGGAGGGTAAGGAGGACGTTGAGGAGGAGCATGAGGAGGAGGATGATGATGAGGTGTCTCAGCTTAGATCCTAGGTAGCTAGCTTGCAGTCCCAACTATAGACTATGTAGATACATATTTTTGGGAGAGACACCTCCATTGCCACATTGTAGGCACAGATGAGAGAATTTCAATCTTAGCTCATAGAGGGACAAACATAGTAGTGATGGTATGAGGAGGAGAGGACAACTCTATAGACCTATATTACCATTGTAAGTACAAAGATAGATAATATCACTAGGTAGCATGATCTTCTTTGATCTCAGATGGATGTTCTGACTACAGATAAATACTTTCTCTAGTCTATGAGGGGATATCCCTTGACTTCTTAGGTTGCTCTTGCCACTCCATCTGCATAGGGACCAGCAAGATTGGATATGTCTATAGAGATCTGAATACTACATACTCTCATCCAGGATGGCACTAGGCAACATGCATCATATGTAGGCCACATCACTCTCCTAGAGGGTAAGGTCAGACTACATAGTGTCATAGTTCTAGATAGGTCTAATACTATAGGGTCATAGAGGACTAGGACTCGGGAGATAGGGTAGTCGTCAGCATGGCCTAGTCACAAGACTGGTAGATCTAAGAGGTCCACAGGTACCAGCTCCAAATGGACTCATCGAGAGGGTGGAGATGGTGGATAAGTCTCACAGGTAGGAGGAATAGGCCCTATGTAGTAAAAGTTTTGAGATATTTATACTATTTTTTAGTGTAAGGTATGAGGACCTACACATTTCTAGCCTACGAGTATTTTGACATACACCTATGTACTTTTTGACACACACACACACACACATAGATATATATATATATATATATATATATATATATATATATATATATATATATATATATATATATATATATATGATCCGACTTGATTATGGCTCATTATATGTGTACATTTTTATTGTTTTATGTTTATGAGATACATATGGATGCAATGCTTATATGTTATATTGATTTGATGCTATATTATGTGATGTATTGATGACATACACTAGCTAGTTGATGGATGTATGACTAGATATTGTGATCTAGGTGTGTAGATGGACTACTTATGTATGCATATATGGATGCAATATTGGATATTAAATGCATGTTTAATTTGATTTACTTGTATACATTTAATTTATGATGTTATGATATGATGAATGCAAATGTATGTAATGCATTATTTACATGATGTATTCTAATGTAAATGAACCTGTATGCTTTAATCACTTAAAACATAAGGAATGAATGCAATTTGAGTTTAACAATCTAATGGATGACACCACAAAATGTATAGAAATCATGAATGAAAATGTTAAATCTTATCATAAGAATTAATAATTTTAACATCCATATATGATATGATGAATGGGATAAATATATGTAATGATTTGTGATATGATATGTATTGTTGTTGTGAGGAATTTTTGAGGTTTTCCATGAAACTCAAACACCCTAGTTGACTTATCAAAATTTGTATAATGACTATACTAGACTCTTGAAAGACCAAGGTTTTACTATGAAAGACCAAGATATTCATTATCCCTGTGTGTACAAATGAACATATTAGATGAGACATAAGACTACCTCATTTCTAGGCAAGATTCATTCATCCCATTTTTGTAATTAGGATCGCCAAATGTTCACCACGATCCTAGGTTTGGATTTAGTTGGACTAGACTACTAGGTAATATAGGCCACCTAAAGCTAGCTCACTTGTAAATTGCTTAGACCTACCCCAATGTCAGGTAGGATTCATTCAACCCATTGCAATATTGGGTATCACTCTATGGTTTCAAGTATTGACCATTCCAGGGATTCAAGCTCTTCACCCCCTTATTTTCTTTATATTTATTGGGATACTTGCTCGTATATAGTGATGAGAATCACTCCTTATTTTGTATTTTATTTTTCTTTTATTTTTGAGCAATGGATTTGATTTGATTTTGGGATTTTGCTACTTTTTGTAATAAAGGTATTTCTTTGTGTAGAGGGAGCTTGTCATTTTTCCAATGATCCACACTCTAGACCATGTGCATCATAAAATGATAAAGTAACAAAAAAATTTGCTTAAGGTGACTAAGACCACTTTGTAGTGTTCATATTTCCTTGTCCTAATTAGGATTGTTAATGTGTTAATTAGTGATGGGATTTTGACATATGCTAGGTGCTATCAAAACTAGATCTCATCACCAAAAGCAAAGATAGTTTTCTACAAAATCTAAGAAGGTCACTAGGTATGGCTGAATGATCGAAAAACCCTAGTATATTCCTCAGCAACGAGAGGGGTTGTGTTGAGAAACACATTTACTCACAAGGGTGATGGATGATTATAATTAATAGATGCATGATTGAAATAAAAATGTGGTTTCATTTGTAATATTGCAAACACAACCTATACTAATGCAAGTGTGATGGATATGAATGCCTAAATGCAATGCAACTACATAAATGCATGTGCAAAATGAAATGCATAATGTAAATGTTTTTGTATTTTTATGTTTTGCAATATTTTTGGATTTTATTGCTATTTTATTTTTATGGATTTTGAATTTTTCCCATATTTTTTTAATTTTTGAATATTTTGAATGTTTTTGAAATTTTGAATTTATGTGTGGAACGCCTTAAGATGAAGCATGTTGAGAGTTTCAGGCTCTTCAACACCTTCAAGCAATGTTAGGTGATACATTCCAGGTCATATCTTCTCTAAGATGATATATGGACCTAACCAGTTGGCCGTAAATTTATCTTGCAACTGTAGTGGTAGGTTTAAGTTCTGTTGGTTCTCCTTCAGTACAAGATCACCAACTTTAAAGTATCTCAGATGGACTTTATTATTATAAGATAATTTTAGGTGTTCCTGATAAACGCGAAGATGCTCAGGGGCATTCATGCAATGTTTGTAAAGAAGCGTCAGTTGATCAAGGTGAGCTTGCCGCACAGTATCTTCATCGATGAACTCTTTCAATGTGACGTGCAGGGTTGGAATCTCCAACTCTAAGGGTATAATGGCCTCAATACCATATACTAGTGAAAATGGGGTTTCCCCAGTGGGTGTCTATATGCTAGTACTGTAAGCCCATAATACAAGGGGTAGCTAGATGTGCCAATATTTATGGTTTTCTTGTACCATATTTTTAATATGGCTACCACTGTCTTGTTTGAATCTTCAGCTTACCCGTTTGATTATGGATAATATGGAGTTGTAAAACCGTGTTGTATATTTTACTTGGACATCAAATACCTTACAATTTTATTCTTGAACAATGTTCCATTATTCAAAATTATTTTGGATGGTATCCCAAAATGACTTATGATATTGTGAAGTAAGAACTCCACCATATGTGCTCCAATTATCATTATCAAAGGGATTGCTTCCACCCATTTTGTAAAATACTCAGTAGTTGTTATAATGAATGTATGTCGACCCAATGACGGGTGAGAGATCTTACCAATTAGATCTAAACCCCACTAAGCAAATGGCCAAGCCACTTGAATGGGTTGTAAGGCCTATGATGGTAAGTGCATAAGATTAGCATGATGCTGACATTTAATGCATTTCTTGACATACGTGGTACAATCCTTCTCCATAGTGGGTCAACAATAACCCATTAAAAGGATGCACTTAACAATGGCCATGTCACTAAAATGGTTTCCGCATGTACCATCATGAGCCTGTAAAATTGCCCAAGCTGATTCTTGGGGCTCAAGACAATGAAGAAGAACTCCATCGTAGCTTTGACGATACAAGATGTATCCTAGCAAGACATACTTTATCACTTTCTATTTAAATGTGCATTTTGTGGCACATGAAAATCCTTGATGGATTAAACTAAAATTAAGTAATTCATATAATTGTGATGTCCAATACAGTTAAGCTTCTACTTCTACTGACAAGATGACTTGTTCCCCTTGTGGTTTTCTATACATGAATGTAGACTAGGATACAACCTTGTCGTGAATGGTGGTGCCATTCCCCTTAGGACCCTATGAGATCAAAGACCCCCAGGGTGCCTTCTTGAGAAAGTCTCTGGATTTATAGAACCACTCATGGTTGGGTTCCATATGAATCATGTTGACTAATTCTTTGTTATCAAAAGCCTTGTGCTGCATTGTGGCTTGTGAGAGCGTCTTTACATGAATGGTAGTAAAACTAGCAGACAGATTCTGAGGGATTAGGGACCCTAAATATGCCATAGTTTTTGTGAATATATTTGACGTTTGAGGGATTGCCTTGATGTTGTACCATTCTAGTTGGGCTAGATAAGTGTTAGTAAGATCCTTATAATCTTTCAGGATAGGGCACCTGCATTGAAAAAGTCCCTTAACCTGATTTACAATGATAAGGGAGTCACCAAATATGTTTATTATTTTAATCTTCATGGTGATTGTTGTTCGGAGGCCAAAGATTAGGTCCTCGTATTCAGCATTGTTATTGGTACAAGGTAAGTCTAGTTTAAATGACAAGGGCATTGGAGCACCTTGTGGCATGAATAAGATGTTAGAAATTTTGAGTAGTTTTGTTTTCATTGATGTCAAAAGGATATTGGTTTAATGTCATCATCATTAAGGACATGAAGTGGTTTTTCTAAAAGCAAGGTCTTGGAAAGGAATAGGATATAATATTTATTTTTAATATTATATGCCTAAAAAGGGTCCAAAGGATGAAGACTCGAGAAAGGAGAAGCAAGTTTAAATTAAATAATAATATTCTATTATTATAATATTTCGGGTCAAATAACAAGGTGAAGAAAACTTAAGTTAAACTTGAAAAGACCCATGAGCAATTTTCAAGAGGTTTAATTTAAATTAAAATATTTTAATCTTTGATTAAATTTTTAATTTAAATTAATAATGGAGGCAAAGGTTTTTAAATTTAATATTTAAAATCGAAATTTGAATGTTTAAATTCAAAAATGGGCTAACATGAGAAATCAAAAGACAATGTGCATTTATATAGAAAATGATTTTTATTTCCCAAATTTAATTCAACACACCTTCGAATGCGAGAAAATATAATATCGAGCGTTGCATCCAAGAAGAAGACAATTTGCATATTAAAAGTGGTTGGAGGGAAACTAGGCAACAAAGGTCATGTAGTGGTTTGACATCCCACCAATGGTGGTAGTGTAGATGGTAGTTGGGAGAGTGTTAAGGCTTGCATGGAGGAGATCATAGTTTGATCCATGTGATCAATGTTTTGGAGGAGGAGGCCTTCATTTGACTTGCTCAGCATTTTTGCGAGGTAGATTTTTGGGATAACATGCACCATGTGTCTCATGTGGGTACACAACCCACTTGGTGGCCTAGCTTGGAGCTAGGGTGTTGGGAGTGCAAAGGTCACATGGTCGAATCTGCCGAAGACATGTTTTAGTGGGCAGAAAAAATTAAAGTTATGCCATTCGATTTTATTTTCTAAGGTGTTGAAATATAATTGTTTTAAGATTGTCCTGAGTGCTAAGTGCTTAGGGGAGTTGTAAGGTAATGAAAAATTAAAATATTTTATTTTGATTTTGGTGATTGAAATTTATAAGGTGTGGATATTATAAGGTGTATAAGGGATTTTTCTATACATGTTGTTTTAATGAAATTATTGAGTTAGATATTGTGAGTTTGGATATTATAAGGTGTGCAAGAGAAATTGTTAAGTGTTTTATTATGGTGAAATTATTGAGTTAAATATTGTGAGTTTGGAGATTATAAGGTGTACAAAAGGATTTCATATTTTGTATGAAAAATAATTTTTGAGAAAATTATTTTGTGGAGATCTTGAGATAGGTTGTGGTAACCTAAGCCTAGTGTTGGCAAAGAAATTTTGATTGTGGTTAAAACAGGTTTTGAAGACATATCTCCATAAAAATAAAAGGTATGGGTACATATTCCTTGTGAGTAAAATATTGTTGGATTGGATATTGTGAATGCTAAGTTGGAGTGAAAAGGATTGTTTGATGAGCATTATTGAGTTTGGTATTGAGATATCCAATATTGATTGATGAAGGTTTTTTTGGAATAAAGGTTGATGATAGAAACCTTGTTTGATAAGCATTGTTGGAAATATTGAGTGAGCCTTCATGTGCATGATTAGGGTTTGTGAAATATTATAAGTATCATTGTTATGTGAGGTTTGTTTGATAATATTTGTTGAATAATCTTTCATTAAGTGTTTGGTTGAGAAGATTTGATTGAGCATAATTGATTGAAAGTGTTGGAGTGATAGTTCAAGTTTTGTGAAACAAATTATTCTTTATTTCTAGATTGTGTTGAAGGAAAGATTGAAAGTGATTAAGCATTATTGTAAGTGAAATATATTGATTCTCTAACAATTATCTATATGTTTATGTGGTAAAAAGATATATTGAAAGTGATTGATCATTGTTGGGAGTGTGAAGCATATTGAGTCTCTAACAATTCTCCATATGTTTCTGTGAGATTAAACAAGATTCTGTGTGAAGCTTGTTTGAGTGATTGAAGAAATTTTCTATGATAATATTAAGTTGAGTTGAGTAAGATTTTATGGAAGCTTACAATGCAAATTTGAGGTAAGTCTTGGTGAAGACTTGTTGAGCAGATTGGACAAGTTCTAGTGAAGACTTGTTGAGTAGATTTGAGGTAAGTCTTGGTGAAGACTTGTTGAGCATATTGGAAAAGTTCTAGTGAGGACTTTTTGAGCATATCGGACAAGTTCTAGTGAGGAATTGTTGAGCATAATTTAGGTAAGTCATGGTGAAGACTTGGTGAGAAGATTATAAAAGTTCTTGAGAGGACTTGTTGGACATATTTGAGATAAGTCTTAGAGAAGACTTGTGAGCAGAGTTGATTGATTGATTTGTTCAAACCTTGAGTTAAGGTTTGGGGTAGATCTAGCAAAGTTGATTTGTGATTGATTCAAAATTTGTGATAAGGCTTGAGGATAGATTTTGGTACAGATTTGATATATTTGTGCCAGATCAAAGATAGAGATTGAGCAGATTTGTGTTGGACAGAAGGACTGTGTTTAGTGCAGATTAAAGACAAATATTGAGAAAAAAAATTCTAGACCTAAGGACTATGTTTAGTGCAGATTAGAGACAAAGATTGAGAAAATTTGTGCTAGACCGAAGGACTATGTTTAGCATAGATTTGAGATAGAGCTAAGAGTAAGCTTTGAATATTATAGAGTAGAGGACAGTAGTCTCGAGTAGATAGAAATCCATTAGCTAGGGTAGTGAGGAAAAATATTTTCTAAGTGAGGATAGAGTCTTCAGGGGAGAGAGATCCACATGCCAGTGCAGTAGAGGCAGTAGTCTTATAGAGGGTTAGCAGTCAGAGCATAGGAGAAGTTCTCCTATGGATAGAGATCCACAAACCAACTAAGGGGATTGGTGTCTCATATGGATAGATATCCATGAACTTGATTAGGGTATTGATGTCTCCTTTGAATATAGATCCATAAATATTGTAATAGGGAAGTATTTCCAAGAGATTTGTTGAGAAAATTTTAGTGAAAGATTTTTTTCGTGGACGTAGCCCACATTGCATGAACTACGTTAAATTGGTTTCTCTATTATGTGTGGTAATTTATACATTGCTTTGATTACTGCTATTGGTATTGCCATTGATATATTGCATAATATTTTTTAGGATAGAAAAGTAAAAAGTGGTCTTATACTATTCACCCCCCTCTTAGTATAATCTTGTATTATTTAGAAGACAATTCCTACACCACCCCCTTGCTCACACTTTGAACCATCAAAGAACAAAGTCATGTCAACTTTATTATCTGGTTCATAGGGTTTAGAAAATTTTGATAATGCAAATATTACATCATCAGGAAGCTCTATGATAAGAGGCTATCTTCAAGAGGTGCCTCTGCCAGTTGATCAGCTATGACTTGTCCGTTGATGGACTTTTGGATGATGAATTCCAAATTGAATTCTGTCAGTAGTGTGATCCACTTTGTAGTACATGTATTGTGATAAGTCTTGCTCATCATGTACTACAAAGGATTTTGTTTTGATATTATATACATTGTATGACTTAGCATGTAATGACGCAACTTATTCATTGCAAAAACCACTACTAAACATAGTTTCTCCACGTATGCATACCCTAGCTCATAACTCACCAAGGTGTGACTGATGTAATATATCATTTTCTCTTTGTCTTGCATGTTATTTTGGGCCAACATGGTTCCCAATGCAAATTCAATATCTAATATATAAAGTAGGAATAGCACATATGGCCTTGGTGAAGCCAATACTAGTAGTGTTTCTAGGTATTGCTTAATTTTAGCAAAGGCCTTTTTATATTCCTCGTCATACTTGAATGAGATCCCCTTGTGTAGCAGTCGATTCATGGGTCAAAATTTATCCAATAATTATGTGATGAATTGCTTTACGGGTGCTACTTTACCTTACAAACTTCTTAGTTCCTTGATATTGGTGGGAGGATGAATTTCAAGAATGGTCTTGATCTTTACAGGGTTGACTTTGATCCCTCATTTAGAAATGATGAACCCAATATTTTTCTTGAATTTATACCAAATACGCACTTCTTGGGATTCAACCTAACTTTATGCTCTATCAAGCAATCAAAGACCTTTCTTGGGACCTCAGCATGCTCTTCTTGCAGTAATGACTTTGACAATAAGTCATCAATGTAATCTTCAAGAATTTTGTGCATGTAGTCATGAAATATATATGTCATGGCTCGTTGATATGTGGCACCAATAGTTTAAAGGCCGAATGGCATAACCTTATAATAAAATTTTCCCCATGGCATTGTGAATGTCATTTTGTGCTTGTCTTCAGCTTTAATTCAAATTTTATTGTTACCAAAACAATTGTCCATCAGGGAGAGCATCTCATGACTTGCAGTTGCATCTACGATAGCATCTATGTTGGGTAATGGGAATGAATCCTTTGGTGTTGCCTTGTTGAGGTCTTTGAAATTTATACAAATACTAACCCTTCCATCAGGTTTTCCTATAGTTACCATGTTTGACACCCATTTTGGATAGTCATTGGAGATAATAAACTCTACATCCAACAGCTTCTACAACTCATATTTAACCATTAAAGTGATGATTGGATGCATTTTCCTGAGCTTCTGCTTGATTGGATTTTTAGAAGGATCTAGTGAAAGGTTATGGAAAACCAATTTTAGATCTATACCTAGCATATCCTTGTACATCCAAGAAAAAATATCAAGTCTCTCTTTCAGTAGATGGATGAGGATGGCACGCTCATCAGGAGATATACTCTCTCCAAACTTAACCTTCTTAGGATTAGTGGTATCATCACTGATATCCACATAAAAGGTTTTCTCTACTGACATGTGCAATAACTCCTCAATATGGTGAGGTGTAGGAATCAGGTGGATGTCATCAACTGGGTTTAAAGGTCTCAAATCGTAATTACCCTCAACATGATCAACATCCTAAGAAAATCCTGGTGCAAAGTGAAATGGTTGTAACATTTTTTCATTGGGGAAAAAATATTTAGGCTTTAGGGGTGAATTAGTGCAATCCTAATTAATAGCATCTAGATTAAGACATAATGGTTTATAAGGATCTCCTAGGTTATGGAGTGGAGTGGTCAAATCTATGGATATCATGTTGATGGAATGGATTGGATCTCCAGGACCATGTGTGTGCAACTCTACATTATCAGTGCCATTTACATACCCAAGATATGGCTCTGGAGGTATGGGATCTCTAGATCTGGTCTATAAATAGACTGGACAATGGGATCATCTGGATCTAGGAGTTGCACATATGTAGGCAGATCAAGGAAGACCCTATGATAAATCTCGTTTAGATTAGACAATATGAGCGGGATGTGAGAGCTAGGAAATATTGTTCGATACAATTCTTCCATTTCAATTGGCTTTGCAAGATGATGCAAGTGTCATGGCCCAAGATAGGCCATATCGTCTCATATTTGTAATCACTATCATATATGAATAATTCCTCATTCCTACCTATTGGAATCTGGTGTTGAATAGTATATCTAGGCCTAAGGTAGAAAATTTTCATTTCATCCTCATATTCTTCATTATTTGAGGATTGTTCATCATCATCATTCCTATAATTGCATTCTGGTCCATCACTTTTGGAAATGGACTCTACTTTAACTTTATCAAAAGCAACTTATGATTCAGTGTCTACTATTAGGTCCAAATTTTGGATTTGCATGCTAGTGTCAACAGTATCTTCATTACTTTCAATATCCAAGTTAGCTCTTGAAATACCTTCCATATCGACCTCCATTGAGATGTCATTATGGGTCTTATGTGGTTCTATAGAGACGTAGATCACTAGCTAATTACCCCTTCGTATGTAGGAAGGGTTAGGGTGATAAATATTCCAATCCATATTATCCCCTAAATGGAGGTTCATGCAGTCGAGATATGTTGCTAAAAGCTTATCCTGTCTTCTGATATTATAGCCCAACCTGAACCTATCAGTTTGCAATTGATATTGTGGTTCATAGGGAGTTCAACATCTTTGCTCGAATAAACCTAGACTATAACCATGCCAATGGTAACATTCAAAATAACACAAGGTAAACTTTGGGTTGGACAAATAATGAACATTCACCAAGAATGGTTCATCATCATCTTCATCTATGGGCGTGCGATTAGCAAGTTGGTCAAGACCTCCATAAATGAAATTTGTTTGGTTGGGAAGCACCCCTGGTGGTACCACCATCCCTACAATAAATCAATTAGCTTGAGGTCTGCCCATGTCCTGTGCAATCTTGATAAAAGGTGTGAATGTCATGTTTTGCACTATATACTCTGCAAGCCTGGGATTAACCAAATAGATGGTTACCTATGGTGTAGATGACCCAGTTGAAGAAATAGGTGAAGTAGGCTGAGGTTCCTCCTTGAATTTATTTTATTCATCTCCTTCATCCATGGGATAAGAGACTTTAGTAGTGCATACTTTGAGCATTTCCTTTGTCTCTTTCTTGCCCAATACTTCGTTAAGCTTTTGGTCATTTCTAAGCATCATCAATGTTGTAGGCTTTATAGAATTTGGAAGCTTCCTCACTCAAAACCATTCAAAATCCTTTTCTAGTACTGGTTTAATTGATTTTGGCCTAGCTCAAGATCCTGTGATAGTTATAAAGCTAGTCGTGGCTCCTATGCATAGCTAGAATCCTAGTCGCAGGTGTCAACCACTGACTGAGGTTGAATAGGCCAAAACTACCTAATTTGAGTGGTTAAAACCACTACTTTGCCTTGGAATGGTCCAATATCATTCATATGGTCTATTAGGATACCCATATGAGTAGTCCCCTACACATGATGTATTTTAGGTGTCTACATTCAGTTTCCACAAAACATATATTTTATAGAAGAATATGATGTTGCTAATTGATTGGCACTTTTGCAGGAATATTTTTTCTTGTAGGTGGAATAAAGACTTAACCACTGAGAACATGATGCCTTAATAAAGGGAAATAATGTGATAGAATTTTACTTGGCATGAAGGGATTCCTTGCAAAAAGGAAGAAGGTTTGATTTCATAGTTTTTATTTTCAAAAGGGGAAGATATAAAGGATTCATTTTGATTTGCATTAGTGCATATGTAATGATAAGGAAATTTTACTTTGCTAGCATCAATTTAATAATGAATAAGGACTTTCATTATTAGTTTTCCATATGATCAATACTTTGTCCTTCATAAATAAAATGGGAATAGTATTGAACCGTTATGATTTTGTAGAAACTTAGGAATGAATATTTTAAATTTCTCTTTGCTTCAACGTGCTTTGAGTAAGGAAGAGGATGTGCATTGAGGAACGAACAAATAAGCACATAACTTTAGTTTTGTCCCGAAAAATGGGATGATGGTGGAGAAACTATTACTTTCCTTAGGTATGAAGGGAAAGGAGGAAAAATAAGAAAGAAGGAAAGAAAAAATAAATAAAAATGAGGATACCAAAATTTATCTAGAAATAATTGCTATTGAACTCAATTTCATGGCTACCAGTTAGGCTTCAATGTATATGGCTTTATGATTATGATCTTAAAGCATTGGTTTTTGAAATTCTCAACCGATTTTGGAACGTATCCAAAAAGGTATGATTCTCTGGCTAAAACTCTATTTGTAGGATTAAATGTTTTATTCATATATGTTTGAGTTAGTTGAATCTGTAATATTCTATAAATGGACTATTAGTATTTAGTAGAATAAATTTTTAGTACAAAGAGCTAATAACCTTTTGAGTATCCACATCTTCTTGGAACCTTTAGAAATAAAACATGTGAAACTCTAGTATTGCAAGTACTATCGGATACTAAAAATGTTGAAGCCTTAGTTGAGATGTACTCAATTCATGTAACTAATATTTTATGATAGCTCCTTTGTTATAACTCATACCTAAGTAATATGGCTGAACCATATTTATATTTTAAATGGTTAGGGTGGAAAAATGTTGAAGGCATTACTTATATAAATGCGCCTTCATTCAATTTCTATTTGAATTATTAGGTTATGCAAACAATGGGTTACTTATGTTTGTTGGGATATCCAAGTACAACAAATAGCCTAGTATTTATCTAAGCCTAAGTTTAATTATTTGTCTTTTAGCCTAGTGATGACTTTCCAACTAACATAATTAACATCTTATGAAACTTGAGATAGGGGATGTAGGTTCATGTAAAATATTTTAACCACCTATGCTCATTTTACTGAAGGTCAAGGTCTTAGTTGCACCTGGTTTATTTTGTAATAATACTCAAGTATTAGGATAGGGATCGAAGGACGACTTATGTCATTTTAGTCACCACTTGGAAGGAACCAAACCATGCTGATCATCACCTGTGTTATCTTTTAGCAATAATATTAAGAGGAGGAAAAGATATTTGTCTTATTTAAAATAAGTCCTCTTATTTAAATAGAATAACACCATGATATTGCATGCCCATAATGAATTTTGTTGACTTCATTTAACATGCACCCTTCCTACATCTACGAGGATGTTTATTGACTTATTACCATGGAAAGAACCTATGGTACTTGGAGATCAAGATAAAACATTTAAAAATATTTTTTATTCAGTCATGAATGTATTTGGATTTCTGGATAAAAGGACTTGGAATATGTTTATATTAAGGAAAAATAAATGAACTGATATGTCGGGTGACATTCATCTTATTTTCTAATAGTGTGTGAGGTAGTTTAGTTGATATTTGATTAAATGGATATGATATTCCAATTTTATACGTAACAGTAATAGTGTATGCCAAAATTTAATAGTTGTGTGGAAATACCTTTGTTTACGAGAGGCAGAGCCCATTATTTGCAAAAGAATTTATGGGGATTCCTTTGGAAAAATGTTATCTCTAAATAAAGAGCATGTTGAATTTTTAGTATATGGACTTATATTTTTAAGAGTATATTTGGATACCTTAAATGATCTTGTTTTATGCTATTGATGAAGAATGATGAAATCTGAGTTTAGCCCATTGTTTGCAAAATAATTTATGGGGATTATTTTTTAAAAATGTTATCTTTGAATAAAATGAAGAGCATGCTAAGTTTTCAGCATATGGACTTATGTTTTTAAGAGTATATGTGGATACCTTAAATGATCTTATTTTATGCTATTGATGAAGAATGATGAAATATGAGTTTGGAACCAGTTTGTACTTATCTAAAGAAGTATTGTTCCATATAGTAAAACCAAAATAAAAGGAAATCTTATATGGATAAGAAAGGATTCAGAGCTACCTTTGAATTAGGATATGGGTAAATTTGTACATATGAATTGAAGTAATAATTTATATTGTAAATCCATAAATATTTTGGCACTCCTTAGTTTGATGTAAAGGCAATATGGAGTGTTTTTACCCAATGTAAGGACCAAACAAATTATGAATTTAATAAAGAAAACAATTTTAAGGATAAGTTTATTCCACATGAGGGTTCCTAGGATAAATGAAATTTTGTGAGATTATGTATGATGTCTCTTATCTATGGTGCACTATAATTGAAACGATAATGTAATTTCTAAGCTTTTAAAATAAATGGGTATTTCTTTTTGAGGTTATATTTTTCTCGGTTATGCATATATTGCTCAACATTGGCTCTTTGTGAGCAATATCCTATTAGTAGAACTTAATGTTAACTCTTTGAAATATAAACAAGGTGCACTTGTGATGGTGGATCACTTAAGGAAAATCACACGTTAATACAAGCTACTATATCAATAGTAGTGGAGGATTAATGAATAGATAGTTTGTTGCATTAGGGACAAGATCTTTCAAGAAAATTCCTGGTGGTATGGATATATAAATTTGATAGTTTAGTGTTCTTAGTGTTTGGAATTAAGCAAGACTATTGTGAAAGATTAGATGATCATGGATATGATATTGATAGCCTTCTCCCCACATGATTAGTACACCTACATAGATGGACTTATGTATGGTGTAGATATTGGTGTGGTCCTTTTGATATACTGAAGGGACTAAGCTAGCTCATCAAAAGAAGAATGAGGTTTATAGTTAAACTTACACCTTACCTAGCACACTTACATAGATAGATATATGTATGTTGTAGAGAAGGTTATAATTTAGTAGAATTGAAGCAGACCCATGAGGTTTCTAATCATTCAAATTAGGAACACTAAGATCTTGAGTAGATTCTATGCCATGTATAACAGGAAGAAAATGACTCATAGTTAAGATAGAAAATTTTGGGTTGAGATAATGATAGCATTTAATATCCTACCACCTTTTGGAATACTTGATCAATTTATGGAAGTGGATAGCAGTATTTTAAAGATGCCTTATTCATATTTTTGAATTTGACATAGAGCTAGATATTTCCATTTTCATTGCATAAGAGGACCAATTTTTCTACCCATGTAGAATTCTTAATTTAAAAAATAAATTGATCCTATAACATCTTTAAGAATTTATTTTTCATTACAAACTCAATATTTGGATTAATAAGACTTTGTTTCTAGTGAAAAGGTATAGTTATAAGTTCTAATTCAATGTTATATCAACTTATAGTCTAGTCATAGACCTTCAAATCTTCATATGTCTAAACAATGCTATCTCCATATTTCTTGTGTAACTCTTTGAATATATGGAGCTCTCCTTCAATACACTTTTTTCTGTGAGTAGGTTCTTGACTTCTACTATCTCAACTAGATGATAAAAGTATTTATTCTTTTTGATACTTGAATTTTAAGTGTTATCATAAAGTTTTAATAGGATTAAGAATATGATCAATCCCTTAGGCAATTAGTTGATTTTCAATCAAATTACCATGTCCTTGATGTCATCACCATATTCATTTTCATATTTTGCATGTTGAATTTATTTGATTAGAAATTATATTATCTACTCATCATTATTTAAAACTTATCAATGATCTATATTTTTAGGCAAATTAGGCCTAAAAATCACTTCAAGTTATTTAGGCTTATTCCATGTCTCTAACAATATTGAATCCAACAGCTAGAGAGACTAGTTAACATGTCTTTGCACTCAACTCCCTAGGTATTGCTTTGTAGTCATAAGCATGGAATATTTATAATAGATCCCATGCCCTATGCTTGTATAATTTTATATTTTTATTCTTGGTAGCACATATTTAATTAAATTATTTTTTTACTAACTCATAATTACCAAATATTTTTAGGTTTTTAAAACCTATATTTTTAGCTTTACTTAATCTAGCACAAAATGCTTCATTTTCAACAATATTATCAGTGTAATTGAATAATGATATATAAGCATAACTTGATTGCATACCTTATAGGTTTTTAGTTGTATACTAACATCTACTCCATTTTACACTCATGTCCCATCAAAATGTAGTGTCCAAACTCCTTTTGGACCTAAAGTTTGTTTTCTAGTTAAGGTTGATACCACGGTAGGTTATTTGGATATTAAGTAGTTTCCAAGTTCAATTTATTTTTATGACACCCCTAAATAGTTTTATTATTGTATAAAACCAATTATCATATCCAACTTAGAATATCCCTTCCTTAGTTATTCATCCACAAACTTTGAAATATCATTCTAGTTCACAGCCCCATCATCATCTAACTTATACAAGACGTAGTTATATGGTGGTTCATTCTCTATTCTAATGATATTTCCATATTCGGGTACCTTCATGTGTGTATAATCCATGGCTAAGCACATATATCTTTAATAATTTTTTGTCTATTCTTTTTAAAATTTCACCCCAAAATAGAAAGGTGAACCATAATAGCTTTTGGGATAATGACTAGTTTTGGATGTTTTACCACTATCATTATTAAATATTTCAATACCCCTACTACATTAACTTTCATTCCATTCATTTGGATAGGACTTCTTCTAGAAAATTTTGTTTACGTAAATCCCATTTCTTCACATATTTTTTGGCATTACAGTCATAGTCATCCTTGAATGTACAATACAACTCCATAGTATATAATTCTTGATTTTGAGAGTCACATGGAGTGGTAGTGCCTTGAATATTTTAGGTTTAGGAATATTTAGTATATCTATCATATTAAATGAATATAAAATGGATATTTTCCTATCATATTATATGCTTGCTATTGTATAACTACTTTTTATTAGCATAAATTTTGTTTTTTTAGAGTTTCTTGGAGAAAATCTCATTGCCCTAGAAAGGCTAATACTTCTAGAATGATGACCTTAGTTGGTGTTTTATTCATTTACTTATCTATGTTGAACCTAAATTTAGTAATATGACTTTCATTGTGTGTGATGACCTTACTATATTATCATGTCATAATTGCATGCCTTTCACTACCTATAGTGGGATACCTTGAAAAGTTCTAAGCGTATTTGTATTTTTCCTTTTTTTTTTATTTGTTAGTTATCATTATATTTTCCTAATCTTTAAACCCTTTTCCTTTATAATTATTAGTTTGTGGGGTTGTGATCTAGGTACTTTACCTAACCTCCTTCTATACAATAGGTTGACTAGATGTTATTGGGTCCTTATCTTTCAAATGCAAGGGTGATAGTCATCTTCACATTGTAGTGTTTGTACTTGGTTTTATATTCCCTTTTGATACTTCTTCTAGGACTTTATATCTCTTCATAGTCAACTTCTTCTTAATTTTTGTTCAAACCACTTGTTTTTAATTTACACATACTATCTAATATTCAAAAGAGAAGTCATCCTCATCTTTAAAAATGTTGAAATTGACTAATATTATATTGTTTGGATTAGGCAAGGTCAATATTGATTATTCGACTACCACCACTATAATAGATGGTTGATATACTATTTTATTTACCATAGGATTTTGATTAGTGAAAGTGGTCACTTGACTCAATATTGCATCTTATTGTGCTTGGAATTGTTTATTATATATTTTTGCTTGAACATTTCTTATAGACATAGTACACTCAACTGGATTGTACCCAATGTTGTAAGCAAAGGACAATAAAGTGTTAATTTCTAAACTTATACTAAAATTGTTGGCCTGCACTTGTTTGCCTACATGATTCTTAGTTTTACAAGGAACTTAGTCCTTTGTGAACTATGGTATTTTCATTATCGCCAATTTTATTATTGTCATCCACTATTCAACTTCTAACCATTGTTTTTTCTCTTTTACAAGGTGTAATTGAGAAAAATGTTCATCATCTTTCTCAATCTATTCACTTGATCTTGAATTCCATCATTCTAATTATGATATCAAGAGGTAGTAAAACCACTATAATATTATAGTGGGGCTATTAGAGTTGATAGTTAGGGCTAGAAAGTGATAGAGATAGGAATTATTTTCTAAAAAAAATTATAATGTATGGTGTATTCACTTTTGGATAAGTAGACATACTTGTAGATGGTTGGTTTATCTAAGTATTCAGGATTGATGTTATTAGATGAGAAGTCCCTTACACTTGCCTATTTTGAGTTTAAGCTACAAGTGTTGTATAGACCATTGGTGGGGATGGTAGTAGTTTACCAATATTAATAAGAATATCTTCTATATTGGTTGCTTCTTCAAAAGCCCTATCCAAAGTGACATTGCTAGCATAATAAAATATTAACACTAAATATAATTATAAACCTTTTATAATAAGGTAAATATTACTCATTAAATGAATGGATGTTTAATAGAATAAAATATAATATTCTTATGAATCTAGAAATATAATAATAGATATTTTCCTAAGGATATTTCTGCATGGTGTTCAATTGAAAAATAATTGAAGAAGCATTGTCTAAGTTATTAGACCTTTTCATCAAGGGCTCAATAATGGAATCCCAATTGACAACTAAGTTTTAAGGAAAACTCTTGTACCATAAGTTTACTTTAACCCTTAGTGAACATGTAAGAAGAAATGCAATAATATATTCTTCTTCTTAGAACTAATACATAGATTTTAGTATGATAATTCATTAAATTCATCCATAATATTTTTACTCTCATTTCCATCAATAATTAGGAACTTCATGTCAATATTTGGGGTGGGTAAATAAACCATCACATTCAAAGTCCTTTAATATGTCTATTCAAGTACCTAATTAAATGGCCTTACCAAAATTAGAGCTTTATAGTTATAATGCTAGGGGGCTTGTCTATAATCCATTTATAGGGGATATTGCATTTGACCTTGAGGTGGGATGATGTATCCCATGGGCTATAACTCATATTAAACCATTTATTATTATGGAACACCTTGAGGATTAGATATAGCTATAAGATATTGGGGTTTAAATGGTGGGTTTGGATATTTCATGGGTGATAAACTTGGATAAGGTTGGGAATTAGTATTTGTCATGGTCTATGGAGTGTGTATACTTGGTGGGTTTTATAAGCCATACTAAGGATTTTGTTGATTTGGTATATTCAATGCTTGCTATAAATTTTACAAGGGATAACTAACTAGATACAATTTTTGATTCATGGAAGTACCCTTAATCCTTTATACCTCTAGCTAGATAGGTAAAGTTTGTCAATTTTACACAGTGTCTTCGCACAGTACTGGTGGGATTATTTGTATTTGAATGGTGTTAATATTTGGATTGGACATATAAAATGGAATCTTTAACATGGGTTGAACTTGAGGAGCTTATTTGTTTGAAAGTACCACTTGTTTTCTAGGTTTGGACTATTACTAACTAGTGTTTACTTGTAGATTACTTTAGGAACTATAGTAGCATGACTATTACCTTTGAATTCTTGATGACTAGGAGGCTTAAAAAACCAAAGAATCAAATAATTAAAGTCCCTAAAACACATGTCTTAGGGTCCATGGATACATGGAGTTAGTTCAACATTAATTTTATGATTTGTTTCTCAACTAATATTTTTCTCAAAATGTAATTAGCTCCAAAGGCATGATTGGATCCCCATGAGCAAATTGTTATATTATAGAAAATAAAATTGCTCAGTCCAAGATCCAAGGGCATGATTATCTTCCATGATAAAATTTATATTTTGTAGAAGATAAAAATGCTCTCTCCCCAGGAGTTAATCGCTCATCATTGGATAAAGTGGGAAAATGAAGCTTGGATGTTGAGGCAAAAAACTAAAGAGTGAAAATTTATTATTTTTTAATGTCAAAAACAAGTTTAAATGATTCTAAGTAACTAGTGATAATTTTGGAGGATTGTAACATTTAGTGGTATATCATTTTGATAAATATGTAGATTTACCAGAGATACAAATTTGTTACCCCAAGTAACTCATGGGTTAATAATCTCCTATAAGTAGGAGGATTTGGATCTATTATAAACATATTTTATCCATTGAATAAATTAGAGCTAAACTTTGTATAATTCATATTGCATTCATGATCTAATTTTAGGAAAAATAGAAATATTGTGCATAATATATGCTTTCCAATTGTGGCATTGCTCTTTTGGATTATGGAATGCTTAATGCTTAATGATTGTACAACTGACCTTTCATTTTGTGTTAGTCATATTGTTAGATCATATTTTATTTGATATGTGTAGGATTACACTATTGTTATTTTATTTCTTCATGTGTTTATTGATCACACACTCTCATTTCTATAGTTATGTCCATATTATATTTGACGCAATTTATTTTAATCTCTTACAACCTTACCTTCATGCATTTATTTTATATACTTATATTAATTTAGATTAGATTAGAATAGTAAGGATAATGGGGATTTGACCTAAATATGGGGGTCAAATGAGGTATAATTATCCTTCTTCCATTCTATTAGAACATATTTATAGGCTGCATTAGAAGTAAGACTTTCTAGAATTCAACAAGTTTTTGGCATACATTATAGGACCAAGGGCTAGATTTCCATGTTGATATTGAGCCTAGTTTCTTTTCATAAAATTTTGAATCCAGTCAAAACATGTCTTTTAAAATTTGCTTATGAAATTATAGGTACCTTGTGAGATAGAAACTTTATTAGGAACTTTAGCAAAAATTTAAATCAATTGTTTATGAAGCAAGAGCAAAAGTTCATCAAAATTATCAAACCACTTCATCCATAGCTTAATTCTATTATTTACTATTGGAAAAGATTGATTTGCCAAATTTGAATAAATTTTATAAATTTTCAATCAAATTGATGATTTGATCCATTTTCTAAGTGATTTATTAGCTTTCAATAAAAGTGATTTTTTTTTTTTAGAGTAGCAAATTCCTTAATTTCAAGAAATGAATCACCCCTCCCTGGAAAAGAGAAATTCAGTCCATTTTATTTTTTGAAAATTTCTCTATGTATTTTCCAAGTGAATCTCCTAGTTTAAAAATGTAAATCCCCTATTTTATAAAATGAGCAATTTCCTCTATTTTATTTTAGTATAGTTTTTTCTATGTCTTTTAATGGAATCACTACTTTCTACAAAGTAATGATTCATTTTTCTTCTAAAAATTTATATTTTTAATACCAGGATTTTTGACATTGTAGGTATAAATTAGTTTTGATCTAGGATAATGAATATGAGCTCATATATATAGTAATATGATAAATAATTACATCCAGTTAAACTCATATAGTATGAGAGGAATAATGCAAAGGGGAAAAAAAGATAACCAACATGTGAATATGTGAAGCTAACAAACATCTTCCAATATCATCAAAAGAAATGGAATAAATGGAAAATACAACCAACCAAGTTTAAAATTATGCATCCTCATGCCCATATTCCTCTTGGTCAACAAAATTAGGATTCCCTAGTAATCTAACAATTTATAATTTTACTTTACCTAGGGCTAATAAAACTTGGGCCTCCACTAGACCTACCATTTCAACTGTAACCATAAATACTTTATATGGAATTTCTCAAATATTACAAGCCTTACTAAACATGATAAAGCATGTTAATCAAATAGGGTTCCTAATTGGATAGTCTATTGGTATAACAAGTTCTCAAAATAGTCAAAGTTTTAACCATAAAATATCGTTGAGTTACTTTTTAAAGTAAATCAACATCCAAAAACCTTGAATTCTCAAAGCAACCCTTCAATGAGTTTTATTCCTAATTAGGTATTGTTTGATTCAAGTCAATAAGAAAATTTTCAATCATTTGAATCAATATTCACCCTAGGGTCATTAAACTCTACCCAACACTAATGTTAGTAATGTTGTAGGACAAATGAACCTACCAATATCAATCCAAGGTATTGCATAGAAGAGCAAGTATTACCTAGTTAAATTAGAACACAAGGAATTCAAGGTACTATTGGGCACTGAATTGCACCAAGTTTTCACTCGACACTGTGGTTGTCTATCTTCCTATTTTCTATCCAGGCTTGCACCCGATAGCTACAACTCAACACTCAACATTGGATGGACCAAAATAGGGGTTTTCGATCCAACCTCCAGAGTAGGTTGGTTCCTTGTCAACTTATCATATTGTTGACACAATTATGCTCACTTAGGGTTTGAGGTTTAGGGTAAGAGAAGATTAGGGTTAGAGAAATGTGAATAATAGTGGATGGATAGGTTAACAACATTGCACTACCATAAGAAGCTCCCAAAAACCATACTAAAGATACATACTCAGATCAACATTATCTCAAATCAGATTATCTCTTATCTATTAAAGCACAACAGAGAAATATTGCAGCAAGCAATTTCAATATCCAGGTAATGATAATCCAAATAACAAAATTCACCAATACCTAGATTTCATAGAAATGTACTCCCTAACAACATAGAACAAACTCAAAAGCAGATTTCAATTACTGTAACAACTAGTAATCCATTAATTAGGCATAAACTAACCATTAAAGCATTTACAAAAATACAACTAAAGAATCTGAACCTCTGATATCAAGCATGAGAACACATATTTGAGGTGAAGATCAATGTAATGCTCCTTCCATTAGCTTTTTAAGAATATTTACAATAGCATAGGAAAACACGCTAGAGCTGACCCTTAAAAATGAGGGTTCGACCTCTACTTATAGTTTTGCAAAATTAAAATAATCAAGAAGCATTACAATGATCTTGTTTTGATAGCACAATAGAAAGATCTAGCTGGCATCAGCTCACTGGTTCATCCTCCAGGAAATCCACCAAAATAAGGTCCACCATGGTAGCTCGGGGCCTCTGCAACTTGTTGGTCACTCAGTGAAACTAGAGTTCTGGCCATTGGAGATCATGCCTTTCCATCGATTCTTCTTGGGAGTGATCTACCATCATCGATCTGTAACCACCTCTGGTTCGATCTTCTAGAAAACCTTTGACGCTTCATCTTCCAATTGACTATTACAATCCTAGTGCAAAAATGTCCTTTAAACATCCAAGATTCATCGATATAACCTCCACCATTGATTCTCCTCATCGTATGGTTCAGATCCAATCTGATATAAGCTTTATCAAAATGGTGAGGAGAATCAAGTGCCATCCCACTTTAAAATCTTGATGATATCATCTTTCTACATCAGAAGCTATGGAATCTCCAATCTGGATCCCTGATATCTGAACATCGAATCCACTCTTAGTTATTCAGAATACATCATATTCTACATTATCTTCTTCAATCCACATTAGAATGTTGATGATATCATCCTTTCCTTATTGCTTTTGTAGATTCCATTCTGAGTAGAACAAGTGCACTGGCATGTAATCACCAATCCGAGCCCACCATGGTGTAAAGTAACTCCTCCATTTTGGATAACTTTATGATAAAACACCCTACCATGTCACCATTTCGGTTTGAAGTTAGTCATATAACCCTTTGTCATGAATCCACACTTTCATCATTCCATTGTCCCACCTTGTCTTCATTTCAGAAAGGAAACACTTCATTCATCCTCTGAATCACCAATCCACACTTCTTCACTGACGTCATCATTTCCTTGAAAATTTTGTGGATTTGAGGGTAGCACTAATGGAGCCAAAAAAAAAATTTTAGAATCGGGATTCCCATACTTAGCACTCAAAGATGCCAATCCATATTCTTTTATTGACATCATCATTTCCTTGGAACTTTTATAGATTTGAGACCTACCACTATTCTAGAGCTAAAAAGAAATCACCCAAAATCACTTCAAGTATGAAAACTTCACTAACTTTTGGACGGGTTCATATCTTCTATCCTGGATCTACTTCAAAGTGCACTACAAGGTATGCGGAATGATGACTCTATCACTTAGGCAAAATTCTACAAAATTTTACTAAGTATGTGGCCATTTTGGGCCTACATTCTGGCGCCTCCCGGTGGATTTGCTTGCAAAGCCAATCGAACTCAGAGTCTTATCCATTGGGCCTTAGGAGTCAAATATACTTCTCTAAATATATATTTTATAGAATAACTTCCATACAAACACTACTCTCTGAAAGTTTTATCAATTTTTGAGAGAGTAGAGATTCATATCAAAGTGATGCCAAAAATACTTAGCACTGATCTGCAAATACCGGTTATTGCTACTGTCTTCAGAACTATACACAACTCTACCCCCTTTATAAAGCCTTATTGGATCAAGTAATACCTTCACACAAAAATGTTGCTCTATGGGCTTCATGCCTTTATTGCTTATTTCTGACAAATTGTCAGAGTAAAAATAGAAATACAAAACTTATGTATATGTACAAACAAAAATGACTTAAGTGTGAGCCCCTTATGGGCCTGTAGCTATTCCATCTTGTTCTCCTTCTTCTTGAGTCTCTTCCTCTACTTCTTCTTCTTCAGGAGTAGGTACTTTCTGATTTCCCTCACCAGAGGTATCTCCAAACAACTGAATCATTGATTCCAAAGATTGTAGAGCCTATTTCCAGGCTTCTTCAGAGGGATTTGAGGTTTCTTTAAGCTTCTTATAAACATATTGTAGTTCTCCAACATCCTCATAGTTAGCAGCATTCCCTCTAGTCACCAAGTCTTCCATGAGATCTTTCAAATGGGTACAATCCATGATTAGTTTGGCAACTTGTTCTTGAGATAGTGGCTCTTCCAATGAATCAATTCCAGCTTCATCCTGTAAATTTTCATTGATGCTTTGTTGGACTTCCTCCATAGATAACAAGTTGTGATCCTCCTTCTAGAGTCCTTTGAAACCAACCTGAATCATTTCCTCATTTATTTCAATAATATCCTTAATCCCCCTGTCCATCTTGTCAACTAGTAGCCAGGCCCTTTGAATTACCCTATGCTTTTTAACCACTACTTTGGTAGCAACTCTGACCAGATTCCATTCCTTATTAGGAATTGGTTTAGCAACATCACTGAGTCTACTACCAACCAGTCTGTACATTTGTTCTATCGGAATCACCATGGGCTGTAACTCTCCAGTGATTTGATCCAAATATTTTTGAATGGTGGAGAGCAGTCGGCTGGCATCTTCAAGATAATCAATTATAAGTTGAAGTCCTGAACACTTTTCTTGAACCTCAGAAAGCAATTCCTTCTTAATATTTTTCAAATCATCCTTAGAAAATCCTGAGGACTTAGCCTTCTCAATCTGAAGCTGATGCTTTAGGTTCTAAATTTCTTTTGCCTACTCTTCATTCAACTTCTTTTGTTCTTCTAACTGATCCTTCAACTTATTGGCCTTTTGAAATTTTTCTTGCCAACCCTTAACCTCTTTCTTCAGAGCTTTTTCTATCTCCTTTTGATCATTAAGGATCTTTTTAAGCTTTTCAACTTGTTTTTCTAGCTTATCCACCTTCTCTTTGGCCATATCATTTTTCACATAGAAGGTATCTAAGTGGGCCTTGGCTATCACCAACTCATCTTCAGTAGGGAGCTTGTCAATATCTTCTGTGACCTCCTCCGCTCGATAATCTTGAGCAGTCATTTCATTCTCAGGTTTACTTACTAGCGGAATCATAGATCTTGATACCCTCTGTCTAGTAATAGGGTCAACATACATACTTTTTCTTCTCACAGCCATCCTGTTGGAAGGCTTGGCAAGCTTCTCTACCTAGTAATCATTTATGCTCTGAGTGGCTGCCTACTCTTTTGGTGTAGTAACAGGTTTAGAAAAACCCATAGCCAAGGGAGATGATGACATCAAAAACATAAGGGTGGACTGACTTGTTGTTGGTGGGGGTGAAGATATATTTACAGTAGTCTCTATCATGATAGTGGACTCTGTAACTACCATTGTTGTTGATACAGGTAAATTTAAAGAAATAGATACATGACCGACAGTGGAATGGGTGGATGAACTTGGAACGTAGTGTCCCATTGATGGTGGTGATGAAAAATATGGAGGTGGAACAATGGTGGATGTTGAAGTGGATACCTCAGAAGTGGAAGGTGGGGTTTGAGGTGGCTATGACAAAATAGAACTGACCTGTACCTCCATAGCTGTTGATGAGACATGGGGTGGACTGTGAGAGGGAGGAGGTACATTTGCCACATCTTCTTGATTAGAAAGGGAGGGAGGTTCCTTTGGGGATTCTTGGATATGAAGAGGAGAAGAGGGATTAGAAGCCATACCTTCACCTACATATGTAGGGTGTTCTTGTTCTACTTCTATTTCTAGTTGTTGCTCTTGATCAATCAATTCTTCCATGGCCAAATCAGCTACCTCTTTAGCAATTTCCTCCATGTCCATTTTTTGTTTCTTCAAAATTTCTCTCTCCTCTCTTTCTGGGGCTCTCTTAGTCCTCCTATGAACTAATTGGAAAGAACCATCTCATCTTCGGAATCTTCTTCCAATACATCTTCTTGCACTACTCAAAAAAGTAGTGATTTCTCAGCAATGGGACGTGTCTCAATAGATGCTACAGGAGCAAAAGAAAGTGGTATGAACCTAAAACTTTCATCCTTTTTCCTCGAATTAATATGTGTCTGGAGGTTACCCCCAAAGCTAGATGTCTAGGTCTGGATATTGTTTCAATAATAGGGGTATTGACAACCTTTTCTTTAGAATACTGCATTTTTCTCATCAACCTAGCCCCCTTAGGAAATTTCTCCACCTGCTCAGAAGTAGGATTAAAGGTTTTCAGCACCTCAGCTACTGTCAAAGGAGCTTCTTGATCTGTAGGAGGCTAGAGGGATTCAGAACCACCTTGGGGTTTTTCAACCATCAATACTATATGTCTGACATCCTTCAGTCTCCAAGTATCAATATTCTTATTATATCTTCTTGAAAACTCCTTATCAATCTTCATTCCAAATTTAGATTTAGTTTTTCCAATTTCAACTCTCATACGCCACCAATCCATAATATTTGCTTCATCCCATGGCCCTTTATACTCCTCTTCTTCTCCTTCCTCTACAACTTATTTCTTAGGTAGAGGTTCTTTTTCTTTGTAGACTTGGTCTTGGAGGAGGGATCCTTTTTCTTTGCAGATTCTGCTTTAATCTTACTAATCATATCCTTTGTAATCTGATGATTGGGCTTATGGTCAGGATCAAAATCTTCAATCTGCTCATAAAAATCCAACCATGGAGGTAACTGATCCATATTTGCGACATTCCACTCTAAAAGAGTAGTCTCATCATTATTTCTTCCCTGTTCAAAATGAGCCCTAGGCCTTTTCTCAAACTTGTAGGCCTTATCTCCATTTAGGGTTTTATTTCTTGTAGTGAAAATGTCATCAAGATCATAACTCCATATCTGAGGAATATAAAATAGACCTAACCTATCAAGGTATCGATCAATTTGTTGACTCTACCCCTTCTTGGTGATGGTAATATCACTCAAAGTGTGGTGGGTAAGCAAAGACTTCCTTTTCCTCCCCGAACCATAGTTCGCATCAATGTACTCTGCCTACCTCAGATATTCCAAGGCAAAAAGTCTCTCTGTGACAAAGTGGGGTAAAAGGAAAGGTTTACCCATGAAACCATATAATCTGATGATTGTACCTTCAGTTAAAAAATACCAGTCTCCTTCTTCTACATCCTTAGTCCTTAGAATCTCCTTGGCCAAGGGTGGCAATCTAGGGAACTTATCATACATTATTTTGAGGGTTGGTCCAAGAAATTCCAAATTGAATCTATAGTAAGACTCACTGCTTCTTAAGTGACTTGTCCAATAATACACCAGCATGGGTTCTTCTTTATCGGTCTTATCCTTGATCGGAATCCATGACATTCTATCTTTAATAGTAGCATAGAACATCCATACCAGATTTGAGCAATGCCTAAAACTAGGAGCATCAATGCCCCTCTTCATGCTTACTAGCTGCTCATGTATTCTTTGGGCGAGAAAAGTTGGCCAGTCAAAATAAATCACTCTTGTCCCTTTCTTTCTCGCATCCTTTTCATACATTCTCTCATTAGAGATACAATATGTAGTGGCGATTTGCCAACCATGAACCATTCTGTCAGAGTCCAAACCCTCCATGCAAGCTAACATAGAGAACAGGATGGGGTTTGTGAATTTTGAATGGATGGTCCTACCCTATGGAATAGATTCTATAGAAAGATTTGTAATGGATAATAGGGTGTTGCCCTCATGGTTCTAATATTCTATTTTAGCCAATGGGCATAGAATTTTATAATCATAGCTACTATTATCGGGATAGGGATGAACATAAATCATAAATATAAAAGGAGAGATAAAAAGATTTTATGAGCTATAGTATCTTTTCACATTGTTAACCCTTGTATAATTTAATGTCCTTAGTCTCGTCCTTACTCTTGTGATCATTGTATCTACCACTCAACTTGTCTGATGTACATGAACTTGTAGTCTTGATCCATATTTTTAACTGATTTAGTGGGTGATTTCTTAGGAGCCATCTTGGTGGTAAAATACCTTCTTTATTTGTAGTAAATCTAAGGTATGTTGCTTTCTTACTATTCTAAGATGTAAAGGTTTCTAAATGAGCCTCTCGTATGCCTTTATTACTTTTATCTTCTGGAGCATGCGTATCTTCCACCATTAATGTAGATGTTGCATGATATTTATTTGGCACACTTTACAATCCTTTCCATCATTCACTTCGGTGGCTCGAAGGTGGCATCCTATCTTCTCATTGGTCAAATTTTCAAATTGCGTTGCCAGCTCATCACATCCCTTTGGCTACTCTTTAATCCTGGTGTGAGTTCATTAGAATTGAATGTGGGAACATTCTCTAGCCTCCACGTGTCAAACTTGAACTTGTTGTTTGGCTCTGGCTTGATTCCACTCTGGTGGCTTAAGAGCCTTTCGAGTCCGCTTGGTACTTAAAGCTTGTATGCATGACACTCTACCTTGATTTCTCTGCTATCTTCAGCTTTGAGAGGTTCTTGGATTGGCACCATCTTTGTCCTTCTTTATGTGGGATAGAAACTGGTAGACCACTCTACGAAAATCTAGAGTATTTTGATGCGGATTTGAGAGTGGAACACCATTCCGGAGAGTCTTACACAACACTGTGTGTGGAATGGAATATTTCTATGCACTTGATCCATACTTAGTCATTTTTTGCAATTTTTTCTTTTTAAATTTTTGAAGAAACTCAATTACAAAGTGCAGAAAATAATTCAAATACAAAGTGCATAAAGGAGGGGAAATAATTATACAATGTATATACATATGTTACAATGAGCTCACTACTTACACATAGTAGAGCTTGAGGTGAAAACCATTTACTGGAATGGGTTGTATGTTTCCTTCAGGACCTTCTAGCTGGAATACATTGGACTCCTTAGCTTCCACTATTCTGAAAGGACCATCCCAAAAAGAATCAAACTTTTCATGCTTGCCTGGTTTTGCTCTATCAACATTCCATCTGAGAACTGAATCCCCAACTTGGAATTTTTTGAACCTAGCTTTCTTATCAAACCATGCTTTAATGTCTGATGAATGCTTTTGGAAACTATCATATGCCTGAGCTCTGCTCTCTTCCAACTGTAGCAAGTGTGTTAACCTAGTTTTCATAGGATCTTCCTCTGATTCTTCTTCTGTACTGACAAGCTTAAGTGTTGGAATCTCTAAATGGATTGGCAATACTACCTCTTTGCCATATACCAGTGCATAAGGAGAAGTCTTAATGGAATTTTTAATAGTAATCATGTCTACCCATAGAGCTTGGTCCAGCAATAGGTGCCAACTTCTTTTATTACCTTCAAGAGATTTCTTCAAAATCCTTAATAAGTTCTTATTGGTAGATTCTACAAGTCCATTACCTTGTGGATAATAATTTGAAGTATTTTTAAGAGTGATGCCATACTTGTTGGCAAACTCAATGTACTTGGCTCCTATGAAAGCAGGGCCATTGTCACTCACCAAGGCTTCTGGGACTCCAAACCTGGAAATCAAATTTTCCATAAAATTGATCACAACCTCCTGGTCTGCCCTCTTAGTGGGGATGGCTTCTACCCATCTGGTAAGATAATCTATAGCAGTCAAGATAAACTTATGCTCTACTAAAGAATTAGGGTTAATAACCCCTATGAAATCTAGTCCCCATTGTTGAAAAGGCTCCTCAACCTGTATAGGCCTCAGGGGAGATGAAGCATTTCTTGTTCTTCCAACATACCTCTGACATTTGTCACAAGCTCAGGTAATTTTAAAAGCATCAGTGAACATAGTAGGCCAATAATAGCCTGCTCTTATTATCTTCAAAGTTGTAACCCTACCTGAGCTATGACCATCAACTGATCCTCCATGAAATTCTTCCATGACTCTTTTTTGTTGGTCATATTTCAAACATTTCAGGAGAATTCCATCCAAGTTTCTTTTGAACAACCCTTCAAGTAGTAATACATATTTTAAAGCATGAAGTCTGTATCTCCTTCTTTGAGATGCATTCAGGTCAGGTGGGCATACTCTAGTTTGGAAATACCTAATCATCTGATCAATCCAATCAGAATCAATAGTGTGTACTATCTCCACTTGATCTTCTTCTGCTGTCTGACAAGCTATCACTTCGGCCAATGTTGAAGCTTCTATCAATCCTTGGCACAAAGCTCTACCTCTTACTAGCTTGGTGGGATGTATTTCTACATCATATTCTTGGATCTTAGTAATCCAACCAACTCTTTTATCACCTAGGTCACCCTGTAAGATAAAACTCCTTACATCTGGATGAACCACATACACCAGGGTTTTGCTCTGTACCAGATATTGCCTAAACTTCTTCAGTGACTTCATCACAACAAACACTTGTCTTTCAATGAAGTTATATTTGACCTGATAATCATGCAATGTCTGGCTCCAAAATAACATAGGGTGTTCATCCCCTTGATCATATTTCTGAGTAAGTACTGAGGCATAACTCTCTTCCGCTCCATATGCATAAAGAATAAAATATTTACTAAAATCTGGGTTCACCAATATTGGAGCTATTGCAATGGACTACTTGATGATCTCAAAAGCTTCTTTCCTAGCCTCAGTCCACTTGAACTCAACCTTTTTCTTGAGTAGTTCAGATATAGGCCTCACCTTCTATGCAAAATCAGAAATGAATTTTTTGACAAAGTTGATTTGGCCTAGGAAAGACTGCAAAGTCTTCTTATTCGTAGGCAAGGGAAGAGCAAGAATTGCTCTAATCCTATCTGGATCTATGGCCATACCTTCCTTTGAGACCACATGACCCAATAGTTTTCCCTCATGAACTACAAAGAATGACTTCTTAGGATTGAGTGAAATGCCAAATTCTCTGCACTTCTAAAAAACTTGTTCCAAATGAGACAGATGATCCTTTTTATCATGAGAAAACATAGTCATGTCATCTAGGTAAATCAGAATAACTTTGTTAATAAGTGTTCCAAAGGCATAATCCATGGCCCTCTAAAATGTAGCTCCTACATTGGATAACCCAAAAGGTATTCTCTGGTAGGCAAATGTACCCCATTTTGTGGTAAATGTTGTTTTGTACTGATCCTCATCCTTTACCCAAATTTGGTTGTATCCAGAGTAACCATCTAGTAGTGAGAATCTCTCTTCTCCTACCACTACCTATAATATCTGATCAATCTATGGGAGGGGGTAGTGATATTTGAGGGATGCTTGATTCAGATTTCTAAAATCCACACATAAGCGTATATCCCCATTCTTCTTTCTTACGGGTACCAAATTGGCTACCCAAGTGGAATGTTTTATTGGATATATTATCTTAGCCTTTAATAACTTTAAAATTTCTTCTCTCATAATGGCCTCTATCCTTGGATTGACAGGCCTCTATTTCTATTGGAATGGTTTTGCATCAGGCTCTAACTCAATAGTATGTTGGATAATCCTTTTGTCATACACCTTGAGGTCCTCATATGACCAAGCCACAATGTCTTGGTACCTCAAGCATAAAGCTTTAATATCTTCTGCTTCCTTAGGTGAACATTGGATTCCAACATTAAGCTTCTTTTCTATTCTGACCTCTACTTCTTTATAGATCCTTTCATTGACCTTCATGGCTTTGACCTTCTTTCTATCCTCATTATCAAATAAAATTTCAAGGGTGACCAACCCTCTTGGGATATGATTGTTTCTTAGTTGGATAATGTCTTGCTGATCTATTTCTTCCAAGTTCTCCTCTTGGACCATTGAGAGACATGCCTCCCTTACCAAAAATTCAAGAATTTGTTCATCACTTTCAAAAACCTGCCAAAAAATCTGCTTGTCTGGTACTGCAGGCCTGAAAATCATTTTAATTCCCTTGGTCTTCTTGGTTCCAAAGTCTACAGAAGGGTTGAAGTTGGCTCCCTTTGTTGCTAATGAATCAGCTAGGGTATTATTTTCTCTGGGTACAAAGCTTAAATTTAGGGCATCAAATGATTCCATAAGGTCCCATACCCTATTTCTGTAAGCTTTTAAGTAATGGTGCTTACTACTGCACCTATTCCTTACTTGGTGAACTATCAACTCAGAATCACCATATATGTTCAGAATCTTGATACCCATACTCTCTACTTGTATTAATCCAAGACATAGGGCCTCATATTCTACAACATTGTTGGTACATGACCATGTCAGTCTGTAAGCAAAATTCTTTATCCCTTCTGATTGTGATTGTAGGACTACACCAGCTCCTACACCATTTCTGCATTTGGCACCATCAAAGTGCATAACCCATGTTTCTTTCTCTCTTAGGGATTGATTAGATATAGTAGGGAGTTTCTTTTCTGATTCAGTTGTGATGCTATATGTACCCATACCAGTTCCAAATTGACTATAATCTTCTCTGAAAGGCAACTCATCTTCAATGTCTAACTCCTCAATGTTTTCTACTAGCTCAAATTCCTCCAAAGGATTAAGATTGCACATATCTTCTTCAATATTCTCAATATGATAAGCCACTAGTTTCTCAGGTGTTATCCTTATCCTTTTTCCTTTGAAAGGGATTATCATGCTAGAATAGTCCATATACATACATCCTCCTAGCTTTGCAGTAAACTCTCTTGAGAGGCATAATCCAAAATAGGGTTCTAAGTCCACCACAACTATTTCTTGCACCACTGTCACCTCAGGGGCTCTGTGCAACCTCATCAGTACATATTTAATAACTCCAACTATCTTAACAGGTGTCCCATCTAGTTGTAACACTCCAGGACAAGATCGGGTATACTCCATACCCATCTCTTCACAGACCACTTTAGGCATTACTGTAGTTGATGCTCTTGAGTCAATCATACAATTTTGGACTACCCAACCTTCCATTCTTAGGGATATATAGAAAGGAGGAGGCTTATTATTTAGCACAATAGGTGTCATTTCTTTCTTTTCTGATGGCATACTAAGGATTGTGGTGGCCAACCTATTCTATGGATTTTTGCTGAGGGAAGCTTTAAGCAAGTCAATCTGACCCGGAATGAATAGAGTGTCATATAGGCTAGCTTTTGAGGGGATTCTCTTCATTTCTTCAACAATGTTGTACTCAGATTTAGTCAAAGAGAGTTTTTCCAGCCCTCTTTCTGGCTCACCATATCTTCTTTTATATTTTTGGGTGGCTTCTAACCTTTGTATTTTAGTAATAGAGGGGAACCTGAGCCTTTCTTGATCTTCACCTTTAGATCTCATTCGGTCTCCCTCTGTTTCCCGTTCTGGTCTCTTTGGAAGAGTATCTGTCTTCTCTTTTCCCTTAGCTTGGGGAATAGGGAAAGTGTCACTACCTTGAAGAGGGGAGTCAACTTTCTTCTGAGAAGGGACTTGGAAATGCCCCATTTTTTGTGGATCCACTTGCAAAGCTTTCTTTCCAGACCTTGTCATAACAACTATTGGACTTTCTTCATCCAACTCTTTTCCAGCCATGATCTGATCTAGGTGCCATAACATATTGACTCTTCCCTTTTGATTCCTCTCAGCTTGATCCATAGCTTGTTGAACATGGTGTTGATACATCACACAAGACTATGAGTCATGGGGATCATTGCATACTAAGCACCAAATATTTGCAAGAGTAGTATCTAAAGAGCATTCTGGCTCCTCATATGTTGCATTCACCCTAACCCTAGTACTGTTACTAGGACCAGGTCTCTGATATTTGTTTACATATGGGAATCTCCTCTGTTGTGACCTTTCTTGATCTCTTTTTTCCATTGAATTCATTCTATTACTCAGGGTTTTCAAGGTATTTTGTATATCAAGGATAGCATAAAGCTCCTGAGATGGTTGAGAAGGAAGGGGAGGAAAAGGGGGTATAGAGGATGTAGGCTTTGGTAGAGGAATGGCATTCATTTTTGGAGATGGAGATGATAGAGAAATTGGGTCCATGTGCGATTGAATTTGGCTGCTAGTGGTTTCTGTGTTATAAGGTAACATAGTTTTGGGAGGAAGCCTTCCTACATTGATTAGGATATTCTCAGCATGAACTACTACATTATAAACTTTGGGGAAGGTTTCTACTCCTGATTGTTGTGTCTACAACCCTAGATCTGATCCAAGAGCTCGGATATAATACATATAAGCTAAACATGTAGTTGGTCTAGCTATTGGGGGAATTCTTTTCCATGTTCTGCTAAATCTCAAATTAAAGTCTGAGATAGTTTCTTGCTGGTTTTTCTGCATAGATGTAAACTGATTAAGTAGAGAAAAAGGATCAATAGATTCATTAAATTCCTCTATGAATGGCTCAGCCAATGCTTTCCATGAAGTAATAGAATTGTCTTCCAGAGTTCTAAACCAATGTAATATCTTTCCTCTGAAGGACAGGGCTAGAATTCTGACAATAATATTTTCTTCTTTTATGTTGTGGATTGCTGCCAGATTCAAGATATCTTGATAGTGCTCATAAGTTATTTTCCCAGATCCATCATAAGTGGGAATAGCCTTAGATACATCTTGGGGAATGACATCCATTTGGGCTAATCTAAGGGGACCGGTTGTGTTCTAGTCGGGGTACTTCTGTAATGGTTGATTGGGAGCCACATTTTGTGCCATATTTTTGGTTGTAGGTCTTCTTGGGGGAACTATTGGGTTTTCTTCTAGAAGCTCTTCTTCTTCAAGGAAATATTGATCCAAAATTCTGGCAATAGTAGCCCCTCTTTGAGGTAACTCACAATAAAAGAAAGAATTAGGGTTGTTCCTCTTGAAAGACCTGGTATACATGAAAGGCCACTGGTCTACAGGTATAATTCTTTTTCTAGGTCTAATGACCAGGGAGTCACTAGGTGAACTTTCTTTTCTCCGCTTATAAGGTCAAGATAATTCACCAAATCTTGATTCCTTCGGGTTGAGATATCTATACTTATTAGATGGGTTTCATGTTCCTTGTGAACTGGTCCCATCAGGCATGCCAAAAATTATTGGGCACTGAATTGCACCAAGTTTTCACTTGACACTATGGCTGTCTATCTTCCTATTTTCTATCCAGGCTTGCACCCGATAGCTACAACTCAACACTCAACATTGGATGGACCAAAATAGGGGTTTTCGATCCAACCTCTAGAGTAGGTTGGTTCCTTGTCAACTTAACATATTGTTGACACAATTATGCTCACTTAGGGTTTGAGGTTTAGGGTAAGAGAAGATTAGGGTTAGAGAAATGTGAATAATAGTGGATGGATAGGTTAACAACATTGCACTACCATGGAAAGCTCCCAAAAACTATATCAAAGATATATACTCAGATCAAAATTATCTCAAATCATATTATCTCTTATCTATTAAAGCACAATAGAGAAATATTGTAACAAGCAATTTCAATATCCAGGTAATGATAATCCAAATAATAGAATTCACCAAATACCTAGATTTCATAGAAATGTACTCCCTAACAACATAGAACAAACTCAAAAGCAGATTTCAATTATTGTAATAACTAGTAATCCATTAATTAGGCACAAACTAACCATTAAAGCATTTACAAAAATACAACTAAAGAATCCGAACCTCTGATATCAAGCATGAGAACACAGATTTGAGGTGAAGATCAATGTAATGCTCCTTCCATTAGCTTTTTAAGAATATTTATAATAGCATAGGCAAACATGCTAGAGCCGACCCTTAAAAATGAGGGTTCGACCTCTACTTATAGTTTTGCAAAATTAAAATAATCAAGAAGCATTACAATGATCTTGTTTTGATAGCACAATAGAGAGATCTAGTTGGCATCAACTTATTGGTTCATCCTCCAGGAAATCCATTGAAATAAGGTCCACCATGGTAGCTCAGGGCCTCTACAACTTGTTGGTCACTCAGTGAAACTAGAGTTTCGGCCATTGGAGATCATGCCTTTTCATCGATTCTTCTTGGGAGTGATCTGCCATCATCGATCTGTAACCGCCTCTGGTTTGATCTTCTAGAAAACCTTCGATGCTTCATCTTCCAACTGACTATTACAATCTCGATGTAAAAATATCCTTTAAACATCCAATATTCATCGATATAACCTCCACCATTGATTCTCCTCATCGTATGGTTTAGATCCAATCCGACATAAGCTTTATCAAAAATGGTGAGGAGAATCAAGCGCCATCCCACTTTAAAATCTTGATGATATCATCTTTCGTATAACTTAGTTATTCATAATACATCATATTCCATCATCTTCTTCAATCCACATTAGAATGTTGATGATATCATCCTTTCCTTATTGCTTTTGTGGATTCCATTCTGGGTAGAACAAGTGCACTGGCATGTAATCACCAATCTGGGCCCACCATGGTGTGAGGTCACTCCTTCATTCTGGATAAACTTCATGATAAAACACCCTACCATGTCACCATTTTGGGTCCGGAGTTAGTCATATAACCCTTTGTCATGAATCCACACTTTCATCATTCCATTGTCCCGCCTTGTCTTCATTCCAGAAAGGAAACACTTCATTCATCCTCCGAATCACCAATCCGCACTTCTTCACCACTGACATCATCCTTTCCTTGAAACTTTTGTGGATTTGAGGGTAGTGCTAATCCAGAGCTGAGCAACAAAAGAATTTCCCAAAATCGGGCATTCCCATACTTAGCCACTTGTAAAGATGCCAATCCACATTCTTTCATTGCTGACGTCATCATTTCCTTGGAACTTTTGTGGATTTGAGACCCACCACTATTCTGGAGCCGGAAAGAAATCGCCCAGAATCGCTTCAAGTATGAAAACTTCACTAACTGTTGGATGGGTTCATATCTTCTATCCCGGATCTGCTTCAAAGTGCACTGCAAGGTATGCGGAATGATGACTCTATCACTTAGGCAAAATTCTACAAAATTTTACTAAGTATGTGGCCATTTTCGGCCTACGAGTACCACCCCTAAGTCATATTTTTCCTCTAGCTAGTTATCCAATGCAAAATTTATAGTAGTTTATACCTCCACCTAATCAATATAATCTATAGTATGCATTACAAAATCCTCCATATATGCATAATTTACAAGATATACCTAATAAAAATCAAGCTACTCCAAATATAGCCTTGATGCAAAATCTAAACCCTCAAATTCCATTGTAATATCATATCATCCCATAAAATTCACATGGTATTCCATAATAACAAATGTTCTAATATATGCCTTTGTTTTAGGCATATGCAAACCCACCTTAAGGGAAAATATAATATCCACAACCAATGGAATATGGGAAAGTTTCTCGATGCAAGTACTTATGCATTGCATAAGAGGTATATGGCTTATGAAGTGCATGTAATCCAAAATTCATAAATTATAGTACCTCTTCCTACTATGACGTCAATTTCAAATTCTCAATCATCCTCCAACACACGTACCTATCCACAAACCAAATCTCCCTATATGTAACTTTCCCTAGGAAAAACACCTCTTCTTCCATATCTTTCCATCCTTAGGTTTTGCTTTACTATCTCCATCATAAAATAATACCATATTACCACACCATCCTAAAATCAAGATGATACATTAAAAATCCAAATGCCTAAAATGATGAAAGTACTAGTGAAACACACTAATATAAAAATAAAATAAAATAAATAAAATAGTGGATGGTTGTTGAACCATGGATGACAATAATTAAATTGGAAATAATAAAGGTCATTGTGCACCACAAAGAACTAGATCCTTTAATAATGTTAGTCTTACAATGGCACTGAGAGGGGGGGGTGAATCAGTGTAGCTATTTCAAACTTAAAAACTTAACTCTTAAATCTGAAGCAATGAAAACTTAAAACTAGATAAAGCAAATATCACATGAGAGCATCACATAACACAAGATGTAACGAGGTTCACCAGTTTTGGCTACTCCTCAAAAATAGACTGCTTGGACACCCATCCAAATCCAGCCTTTGCAAAGCACCAACTTTACAAACAATTTACCAGCACCCACTGGAAGGAGCACCAACCCCTAATTTATCTACACCAACAGAAAGGAGCACCAACCCCTAATTTACCAGCATCGACTGGAAGGAGCACCAACCCCTAATTTATCTGCACCAACAGAAAGGAGCACCAACCCCTGATTCCAAGCACCAACTCAGAATTCTATTTTGAATATTTTTGACATAAAAATGCCTTCGCTTTTACAAGACCCTGACTGGTCTATTGCTTTCTCAACATTGCCCACTCTTTACACAACACACACACCCTGCTCACTCGCCTCCTGCGCACTCTCTTTCAACAACACTTTCACACTCTTTATGCAGCACTTTTTCACTCTAAGCGGCAACTTTATTTCTCCACGCAACTGCCCTTTTATAATCAAATTGTCTAACAGTAACTCCATTTGTAACTCCATATTTTATTTCTCATGCGCCACTTGCCAGTTGTAACTGTTCTATTAATATTCTCTTCTGCCACTTGTCAACTGTAACTCCTTCTATATGTAACTCCTTTTGTATATATATAGTGTGGGCATTACGTTACATGCAACGTATATCTCTACCATGACTATACGTCTTCTTGAACATAACTGTTCGTATTCATTTCTGTGCATGCATGCATTTTTTGATTCTATTTATGCGACTGTTCGATTTCTCCTTCTTCGACTATTCTTAAAATAGCTACATGCTTTTCCTCTACAACTGCCCCTTTAACTATTGTTCTGCTTCAGTTAACTATCAGTGATCGTGTTGTCGTGACCTATCGTGAAATCGTGACACTTCTGTCTCTTTATGCTCTTCTCGCCTTTTACCCGCGAAAACACAACATGTCATGAAATCATGACATTTTTGGCCTCCTTGTTCACCTCTTGTCTTGCACCCATGAAAACCAGACATGTCATGAAATCATGACACTTTTCGCTTCCTTGCACTTCTCTGCCTTTCACCCACGAAAATGGAACATGTCACGAAATCGTGACACTTTCGTTGCCTTGTGCCTTTTCTGTCTTTGGCCAAAAAACAACATGTCATGAAATCGTGACACTTTTCACTTCCTTGCACTTCTCTGCCTTTTGCCTATGAAAATGAAACATGTCATGAAATCGTGACACTTTCGCTGCCTTGTGCCTTTTCTATCTTTGGCCAGCGAAAACGAAACATGTCATGAAATCGTGACACTTTTCCTCCTTGACGCTTTCTCTTCGAACCTGTCACGAAATCGTGACACTTTCTCTCCTTGGCACTTTCTCTTCGAACCTGTCATGAAATCGTGACACTTTTCTTTGCCTATGCCTTCTCTCCAAACATGTCACAAAATCATGACAGTTTTCTTTGCTTGCGCCTTCTTTCCAAACATGTCATGAAATCGTGATAGTTTTCTTACTTGCCTTCTTTGCTTCCAACATGTCATGAAATCGTGACAGTTTTTCCACTTGGCTTCTTTTCCTCCAACATGTCATGAAATCATGACATTTTTCCTTGTGCCTTCTCTCTCCTCGGCCATGTCACGAAATCATGACAATTTTTCTTGCACCTTCTCTCTCCTCGGCCATGTCATGAAATTGTGACAATTTTGCTTGCGCCTTCTCTCTCCTCGTCCATGTCATGAAATCATGACAATTTTGCTTGCGCCTTCTCTCTCCTTAGCCATGTCACGAAATCATGACAATTTTTCTTGTGCCTTCTCTCTCCTCGGCCATGTCATGAAATCGTGACAATTTTGCTTGCGCCTTCTCTCTCCTCGGCCATGTCGTGAAATAATTTTTTTTTGACATAAAATTTTGCTTGTGCCTTCTCTCTCCTCGGCCATGTCGCGAAATCGTGACAGAAAACATGTCGCGATATCGCGATAGTTTTCTTACTTGTCTTTTTCTTTGATTTTCTGAATCTGGGCCACTTCTGTCTTCTTGGAAATTCATTGTACATGTTCTGACTGACCTCTGAACTCCTGTCCACTGCATCAACTGATCTCTCTGTCTGTGTTGACAACAATGACAATACTTTGGCTGCACCTTGCACATCAATCTCCCCCTTTGGAATTGTTGGCAACACTCATGCAATCTCCTGTAATTCTTCTCCCCCTTTGACAATAATACCAAAGGGCTACTGCAGACTCCCCCTGAGTCCATGCACAACATTCTCAGGCAAAAAATTATTATAGTTAGCAAAAAGCATAAACATGAGCAATATGATAAACAGATGCATAAATGCTCCCCCTAAGAATTTGATCCCGATAGCTAGTCAATTCTTAGACTATTCTTGGGAATATGTGACCACTTCATTTCACTGTTTGACAACATCATGATAAGCATAATAGGCATTACTCAGATCTATCTTCAACTGTGTTGGCTGCTGGATCTCTATCCATTGAGACTCTGTTCTCTGTACTCTATCAATAGGCTCACACAGAACCTGCTTAACAAGCTTACATAGAGCTTGTCCAAATCAGCTCACAAGTCCTCACTAGAACCTGTCCAATTCAGCTCACAAGTCTTCACTAGAACTTGTCCAAATCAGCTCACAAGTTCATCAAGAAAAACTTGCTTAGCATGAACCCACAAAGAGAATTGTTAGAGACCCAATGTGATTCATCAACCTCATAGAAGCATAAAGAGAATTGTTAGAGACTCAATATGTTCTATACTTAACTCCCAATCTCAATCTCAGCTCAATCTCAATCTCAAAAGAATAAGATAGATGTAGTATGCTTTTCTCAAGAACATGAAACACAACCCAACAATTGCCAACCATGCAATAACTCATATAACAATGATACTCATGATCTTTCCACAACCAATATCTTTTCTCAACCATTTAGGGCTTTAACAACAATGCTTATAGACAAGGTTTAACCAACATCATTCAACTCAAGATTAACCTTGAAGCATTCAACCAATCACTGCATGAAAAGGAAACTAATAGACATCCTTTTCCTTCCAAAGGTATTTGAACAAAATAACCACCAACATAAATCACCAATGCAAAGAATAACTTGCTCAAATCAATCTCAATGGAGTAAGCCCAAATCATGTATCAAGTAAAGTATTAACTTGATCAAAACAACCTCTATGAAAGCAACTCAACCATCAATCTCAAAATAGCCAACTAAGGGTTTCACCATCTCACTGCAAGTAGCAAGACTTACTAACATAAACCCTAGTGAAAAATGCTTCCTCTTTGTTTGAGGAAGAAGAGAATAGATCTTCAACCTGTTACCAACACCACCCTCAACTTTGCCACCAAGTTAGGGTTAGATCATAAAAGTAACCACAAAAATATTTATTCCTTAAAACACCTTATGACTCCAATCCTTAGAAGTCAACTATAAAAAGAAATATAAAGCATACAAACAATATATCCTTTTACACCTTACTCAAACTCATACTTCTGGACCGTTACCTCTAGCGTTGGAACCTCAATCAACGCACAGTCAACAACTCTCGGTATTCCGCTTCCTCAGGCAATATCTCCCTCAAATAATGCAAGACTTTCCTCAGTGGCGGAGAATCAACAAGAGCAACAATGACATAAGCAATACTACCAATGGTGACAGCTCTCCATTTAATCACCACACTTCACGGCACTTCAACAAACCACTACATAAACTGAAAAACACACTTTAACAGCAATACGACAATTTCTCGACCACTTGCCTTTCATCCTCAGAAAACCATACAAATACATAGGAGCATTAAAATAAGACTTTAATATTGCTCCCCCTGAGGATGTGCCAACTGGAGTTGCTTAGAGCAATGGAGGAGTAATCTCCTTCTGTCCAAGGAGACACGATTTCCTCTCTTCTTTCTTTCTCTAGTTTTTCTTGAACTTAGGCTGAGAATTTTCACCTGCATCCACATTTTGAACCTTTTCGTGAACCTGAACATTTCTCTTGGGTGGTTGTCTCTTGTGCATTCTTGATGGATAATTATTTTCCTATCTGTGTTGCACTCTTTGTGTCTGATGGAATCTGTGGTCTTGCCTTAGATTAGATGCAGAGGTGCTTGGACAAAACCTTGCTATGTGCCCATGACCATTACATTTAAAACATTGCACATGGTGTTCACTCAGAAGAGCAGACGTATTTCTACCAGCATAACTCCTTGATTTATTATTCAATCCACAGTAAATTGCCTGGTGACCATAATGGCTGCATCTAAAACAATAACCGTTAAAAGCATTATTATGAGAAGAGTGAGAATGAGAGAACCTCTTTTGTGGTGTTTGCTTTGCTGTAGATCTTCTTTGATATTTTCTTCCTTTTGAAGATTCAGCTTCAGACTTTTCTTTCTTCTTTCCTTCATCAGTGAACTTCTTCTTCTCTGCATTTTTGGAAGATGATGGTTGTTCAGCTTCATATCCAAGACCAAGCTTAGTTGTGGAGCTTCTTTGTTGCTTTATCATTTTATCTAGCAACTCTGTGCTCTTCTCATATTTGAGATTTACATTGGCCTCTACTAGTTGTTTCTTCAATGAAACAATCTCTTCTTCTTGTTGGCAGCAAACAGTCTCTTTCTCATTGATTTGAGACCTGAGAATATCTTCAATCCTTTTGTACTGTTCTACTTGCAGCTTTAGATCAACAATAACTTTGTTAGATTCCTCTTCACTTGTGCTGCATACATAATTCTCATCATCCAGGTGTGTCTTCAAGGCTTCTTCTGATTTCTTGGCCTTTTGAACCTGTAAGAAGAGATCTTCAATCTCATCTCCATATTCTTCCAATTTCTTGGATAGTCTTTTGTTCTTTTTCTTTTCTTTCCTCAATTCTTCAAGTGCAGCAATCAACTCACCTCTTAGATTTACTTCAGCCTCAGCCTCAAGGTTTCCATCACTTTCCTGTTCTTCTTCTGTATTTTCTTCTTCGAATGCCATGAACAGAGTTTCACCTGTTTCTTCTTCAGAATCCTCACCGGATCTGTCTTCAGAGGAGCTGACATTCTTGGATATGAAACTTTTCTTCTTGAAGTGGTTGTTTCTGAACTTCATCTTTTTCTTCCAGTCACTTCTTTCTCGGTGCGATTCTTCATCACTTTCATTCTCCATATTTCGTGGACATTTAGCTGCAACATGCCCAATGCCTCCACAACTAAAACATTTAAATGGTAGCTTTCCTCTATATTTTCCTTGTCCCCTTTTTAGTTTTCGGACAAAGTTTGCTTCCATCTCATCGGATGTCTCTTCATCTTCGGATTCTTGTTTTGCTTTCGTATGTTTGTGGGCTTTAAACGTAGCTTCTCTGTCTGTGGGATCAGACTTTCCTATTCTCATCTCATACGCAGTCAACGAACCATGCATCTCATCCATACTAAACGTATTTAGATCTTTGGCTTCTTCTATAGCTGATACTTTAGAATCAAATCTTTTGGGAAGAGATCTTAATACCTTTTTTACGATTGCAAGGTCTTCGATTTTCTCGTCGAGTCCTCTAATGGCATTAATGACTTCATTTACTCTCAGCATATATGCCGCTATGTTCTCATCGTCATTCATCTTTAACGCTTCGTACTGAGTTCGATGAGTTTGCAACTTGGCCTCCTTGATCTTATCGTCTCCTTCATGAATGCTCTTCAATTTGTCCCAAATTTCTTTTGTAGTTTTATAGCTCATGATCTTTACCAGTTCACTGTTTGCTACATCGCACATTATAGCATTCTTTGCCTTTGAGTCATTCTCAAATAGTTTCTTACCGGCAACATCGGTTGGAGGAGTGGTGGGTATTGTGTATCCACTTTCTACTGAGTCCCATATGTCGTATCCCAATGCACACAGATATGTCTGCATCCTGATTTTCTAGAACGCGTAATTAGTCTCGTCAAACAATGGAGCTTTGTTTGATGAGAATCCTTCACCAACTGCCATTGTGGCACTTCCCAGATCACCTTAGCCGATTGAGCTTGTTCAGGAACTTGGCTCTGATACCAATTGTTAGTCTTACAATGGCACTGAGAGGGGGGGTGAATCAGTGTAGCTATTTCAAACTTAAAAACTTAACTCTTAAATCTAAAGCAATGAAAACTTAAAACCAGATAAAGCAAATATCACATGAGAGCATCACATAACACAAGATGTAACGAGGTTCACCAGTTTTGGCTACTCCTCAAAAATAGACTGCTTGGACACCCATCCAAATCCAGCCTTTGCAAAGCACCAACTTTACAAACAATTTACCAACACCCACTGGAAGGAGCACCAACCCCTAATTTATCTGCACCAACAGAAAGGAGCACCAACCCCTAATTTACCAGCACCGACTGGAAGGAGCACCAACCCCTAATTTATCTGCACCAACAGAAAGGAGCACCAACCCCTGATTCCAAGCACCAACTCGAAATTCTATTTTGAATCTTTTTGACATAAAAATGCCTTCGCTTTTACAAGACCCTGACTGGTCTATTGCTTTCTCAACATTGCCCACTCTTTACACAACACACACCCTGCTCACTCGCCTCCTACGCACTCTCTTTCAGTAGCACTTTCACACTCTTTCTGCAGCACTTTTTCACTCTGAGTGGCAACTTTATTTCTCCATGCAACTGCCCTTTTATAATCAAATTGTCTAACAGTAACTCCAGTTGTAACTCCATATTTTATTTCTCATGCGCCACTTGCCAGTTGTAACTATTCTATTAATATTCTCTTCTGCCACTTGTCAACTGTAACTCCTTCTATATGTAACTCCTTTTGTATATATATAGTGTGGGCATTACGTTACATGCAACGTATATCTCTACCATGACTGTACGTCTTCTTGAACATAACTGTTCGTATTCATTTTTGTGCATGCATGCATTTTTTGATTCTATTTATGCGACTGTTCGATTTCTCCTTCTTCGACTGTTCTTAAAATAGCTTGCATGCTTTTCCTCTACAACTGCCCCTTTAATTGTTGTTCTGCTTCAGTTAACTGTCAGTGATCGTGTTGTCATGACTTGTCACAAAATCGTGACACTTTTGTCTCTTTATGCTCTTCTCGCCTTTTACCCATGAAAATGCAACATGTCACGAAATCATGACATTTTTGGCCTCCTTGTTCACCTCTTGTCTTGCAACCATGAAAACCAGACATGTCACGAAATCGTGACACTTTTCGCTTCCTTGCACTTCTCTGCCTTCTACCCGTGAAAATGGAACATGTCACGAAATCGTGACACTTTCGTTGCCTTGTGCCTTTTCTGTCTTTGGCCAGTGAAAACACAACATGTCATGAAATCGTGACACTTTTTGCTTCCTTGCACTTCTCTACCTTTCACCCGTGAAAATGGAACATGTCATGAAATCGTGACACTTTCGCTGCCTTGTGCCTTTTCTGTCTTTGGCCAACAAAAACAGAACATGTCACGAAATCGTGACACTTTTCCTCCTTGGCACTTTCTCTTCAAACCTGTCATGAAATCGTGACACTTTCTCTCCTTGGCGCTTTCTCTTCGAACCTGTCGTGAAATCGTGATAGTTTTCTTTGCTTGTGCCTTCTCTCCAAACATGTCATGAAATCACGACAGTTTTCTTTGCTTGCGCCTTCTTTCCAAACATGTCACGAAATCGTGACAGTTTTCTTACTTGCCTTCTTTGCTTCCAACATGTCACGAAATCATGACAGTTTTTCCACTTGGCTTCTTTGCCTCCAACATGTCGTGAAATCGTGACAGTTTTCCTTGCGCCTTCTCTCTCCTCGGCCATGTCATGAAATCATGACAATTTTGCTTGTGCCTTCTCTCTCCTCGACCATGTCACGAAATCATGACAATTTTGCTTGTGCCTTCTCTCTCCTCGTCCATGTCATGAAATTACGACAATTTTGCTTGCACCTTCTCTCTCCTCGGCCATGTCACAAAATCGTGACAATTTTGCGCCTTCTCTCTCCTCGACCATGTCGTGAAATCATGACAATTTTGCTTGCGCCTTCTCTCTCCTCGGCCATGTCGCGAAATCGCGACAGAAAACATGTCGCGATATCGCGACAGTTTTCTTACTTGTCTTTTTCTTTGATTTTCTGAATCTGGGCCACTTCTATCTTCTTGGAAATTCATTGTACATGTTCTGACTGACCTCTGAACTCCTATCCACTGCATCAACTGCATCAACTGATCTCTCTGTCTGTGTTGACAACAATGACAATACTTTGGCTGCACCTTGCACATCAAATAAAATATCAACCATCCAAATAATTAGATTCAAAATAATATGGTCAATGTAAATTTGGAAATCAACATGTTATGGTACTTTGCTTGCAACATTTAGAATAATCCTACTAAAAATGTTGTGGCTATAAGAAACACTCAAATATGTATAACTAGTTGTGCCAATAATTATAGGTTGTAGCACTATGGCAAGTAATACTAGTTGCAAACCAACCACTCATAGAAAATGAGTTAATTAATCATCCACCAACTCCATTCTAGTAATCAGTTCCAACCTATCATATCCAAAAAATATAGTGTTTGTAATTTTTGGCACCTTAGAAGATAAGGATTTTTCTTTTCAAGATAATGATACATGTATAAACTACCAACAAGGGGTTGGAACTAGAAGTAAGATAAAGATAGCTACTGATCAAGAACCTTCAAAAAATTAAGTTGAATCTAGTATCAACACTATAGTATTAGGGTGAATACAACAACCTTTGCATGTAAAATACAAGAGGTCAATGGCATCTTAGCAACTCATTATGCAAAATGAAAATACAAAATGGGACTAATAGCAATTCCATAAACTAGTACTACATTAGAAAAAGAGCAAAAAAACCCGAGGTAGTGGTGGATAATAAGAAAAATAAAAGAGAGAATCTATAAAAATAAGTTGAAAACCAATTGAAGTACCCATCTATAACCAATCAAGTATATATGTTAATGGATAGATAGTATAGTAAGTTTACATCGCATAGTGAAAACAACACCACTGAATTCAAATTCAACATTGTTGAAGAAACAAAGAGTACACCAACTAGGATTAACATGTTAAAAGATCTAGTCTTTCCCATGTAAAGGGATTTGCTTCAAAAATCCCTCAAAGAATATAAAAGAAGCTATACTAAAGTTTAATTCATGACACATTAGAAAATGCATCCTAGTCTAGTAAATCAGTAGAAACTAATAGCTATATGTCTATCAAACTTCCAAGTAAGCATGATCGATATATTAAATACTTATAAACCAAATACATTAAAACCACCATCATTTTATGTCACGCTAAAGATAGAAAAACACTTTCTAAGGAGCTATATAGTGGATTCAAAAGCACTTATAACAATAATTTTAGAGGATGTATGTGAAAAGGTGAGATTTCCTCATAGTAAAACTACTATAAATCCTATTCAAATGGATGGGACCAAGGTAAATTATGTTGGTTTTTTGAAAGATTTAATAATGATAATGGCAAAGCACCTAGAGCTAGTGGTTTTTCAAGAAGTTAGTATGGTTGGTATCACTTTTTATTTTAAGATATTTCTCCCTAGGTAAAGGACTAAGAACTTGTGAAGGCATAGATACTTGGAAATGGACTACATGCACATGAAGGTGCCTAGATATGGAAAGATTATCAAATTTAAAAATGAGCCTCCATGCAACCACATTCTGCATAAGCTTGATGATGACAAAGTGGTAAACTAGAATGAACTTCTTGAGTTTGTAGATGAAGAACCAATCTAGGGTGGGATTATTTAAGAACTTGATATGATCACGGGTGTTCTCCAAGAATATGATGGCTTAGAAGTAAATTTTGATAATCACCTAAAAACTGAAGAGTTGACTTCTCTCCCTACCTTAACAAGAAAATAGGCTCAAGGATTATATGTCATATGAGAAATTCATTATAAACAAAAAAAAAGAGTTGGTGCTAGAGTTTAACTTATTGAGACTCAAGGTACCCAGCTAAAATATTCTTGTAGGTTGTTTTTCAGTTGCACCAATAATGGTATTAAGTATGAAGCATTATGTATGGGATTGAGAAAGTCTAAAATTATGGTTACAAATATATAAGAATATTTGTTGTAGACACCCAATTTTTCCTACCTTAATATTTTGGGATTAAAATGTATTATCTCTCCCATAGAACTTATATATTCAGCATTCAATTAAAATCTATGTAAGTAGCTTGACCATAATCATTTAGTCTACATCATAAAATAGCGTCCATAGCTCAAAGAAGCATCTATAGCTTGAAGAAGCCTCTGAGGCTTGAAAACCTCCTAAATGTTAATTCTTGTCATAGAACTTCCCCTGTATAAAAAATTATTCCCTCTTTGCAAAGTGTCAACATAATAAAACTTGGTAAAAATCAAGTAACTATCTATTATCTCCATTTGTTATCTTGTCTCATCTTGCATCACCCAAATCAAAAATAGTAAGATAAAATTTAAAGACTATACGAATGAGGGATGACTTCATTTACACACCAATAAAGTCAAAAATTAATGATCCTCATCCCCATAAAAATAGTTTAATAAATTGAGATTCTTCCACATGATAATTTTAGGAAATAAATCAAAATATTTTCTCGATTTTCATAGTGACTTGTTGATTATGGAAAACATCATGATTAATCCAATAAATTCATTCCTAGTCAATAACATCAAGAAATAAAGACTACCCTACAACACTTATCACTCTTAACCATTATAAGATAGTTTCCCTAAACCTAGGTAGGTAATATAGCATGTCTTCTATAATGGTTAAAAATAAAGGGCACCTAGAATATCAGATGACCCTATAAATACTACTTAGAAAGTTGAAAATATAATCAAAAAAACAAAGGCATACGATTTCATGCTCTTCATTCTAACACTTGTAAGAGTAATTTTTTGGTATTTTAGTGGTCATGGTAAAGGCATACAACCATTTTTTGATGCTTCACATATTGAAAGTCATCGATCATCTTGGTTGCATTATTCCTTGATTTGGTGCTTGGGTATTCGATGTCACTCTTACATTTTATTGTTTATTGCATTATTTAAACACTCTATGCCTTGATATTCGATTAAACATTATTTATTTCATATCAACATATAAAGGTACTAGGGATTGGCTATTTGGCTAAGGACACCTCTAGGTGTTTAAGATCTTGGTAGTCCCCAAAAATGCTAACATCTACTATTTTCTCATAGGACTTTAGCTAAAGTCATAGGAATTAAGCAACTGTGTATGATTGTATATTTGTTAAAGGTATAAATTTATTTGTTTTATATTGACCTAACAATTATTTTGTGTTATTTACTATATATGATCTATTGTAAGTTTTTATAATCACTTTATCTAGACTAACCACTTTATTGTCTTTCAGTATCATTCCTATCCATTTTTAGTAACTGTAGGATATCTATTTATGTGTAATATATTGTACATGTTGAGGTAGTAAATTGAATAAATGTCCAGTGTCTAAGTTGATCATTTTTTTATCACTACATTTGGAAACCCTAAGTTTTTTTTACATGGTGAAATCGATAACCTCCACGATGATTCAGGTATGTTGTCCATATTTTATGGCCACCACAATATTCTATGTTGTCCACCTTGAAAGCCACCACACAGTACTTGCGAAATTCACCCCTATAACCACCATGTCATAATTATTTTAAACCTTTTATGCCATTGAAAGCACTAGGAAAGGGACAAGCGTTTAGTCTGATGAGGCCCGAGATTTGAACCTTGGATATCTTCCCCCTTTGTGGGGTTTATAAGAACCAATTGGTCTACACCTCGGATCTATTTGGAAACCCTAAGTTGATTATAAATCTAGTCAATTCAAAATGTGCTACCAAGAACAAATATATAAAACCATACAAACACATATTTTAGGATTTTTTGAAAAGTTTCAATACCTATGCTTTTAAAGCAATTCCTAGGGAATTAAATGCCAAAGCATATGAGCTAGCTTCCATGGCCACAAAATCTAATCCCACCATGTACATGTGGAATAATCCAAATAATATTGAGGTAGTCATCGTTTTGACTATCCTTAGTAATCTAAATCATTGACAAGTGTTTAACAATAATGAATAGATCATAGAATTCCTTGTCAATGAAGCTTAGCAAGTAGAAGAAAAGAATGAATATGGGGATGAAATTAAGGAGAGGATGATCTAACTAAGGACCAATCAGCTTCCAAAGGATCTAATCATGCTATATATCTTATTTAATCCTAAAGACAACTCTAAAAGATAAAGTATCAAAGTAAAGACATCTTCTTACCTCTAGTTGAAATTTTCAAAGGAAATAACCTCCCTCTAGGGAGGGAATGTATCAAAGAAGAAATAGTTTTGTTGAAAGGAATATCAGGAAAGTATAGAGGCATAATTTACTAGAATACAAAGACCTAAATATCTATGACAAGAATATAATTAGATAGATTATTGAGTTAGAACCTAAGTCTTGATCATTCTATCAAAAATAAAGACCTTTCAATCCAAAAATCCAAGTAGTGATGAAAAAATAAACTCCTTAAACTACGACAAGCACAAATTATCTTTTCTATCAAGCATTCTACATGGGTGAAAAACTTAGTTCTTATATGCAAAAAACAATGGGGATATCCTAAAACATTACTTTAGAACCTTGAATAGAATATCTTTGAAGGATCATTATCATCTATCACTAATCAACCAAATTTGAGAGAAAGTGATAGGATCCCAAATATCATTATTACTTGATGGATTCTTTGTATACAATTGAATATGGTTCAAAGATGATTATAAACACAAAATACCTTTTACGAAAAAGTGAGGAGCATTTGATTATCAAATTAAGCCTTTTAGTCTATCCAATATAGAGTGCTTTTAAAGAGCAAATGTTATCAAATTTGTAGGCTTGATAGATGAGATCATAATCATATACCTTTATGACTTAATTACCTTTTCCAAATAAATTATTAAACACATTTAAGATATCAAACTAGTTTTTAAAATATTTAGGAAGAATGTAATATCTTTACATCCTAAGAAATCTATTTTCATGGTCCAAGAAGGGAAGATACTAGGTCATGGGGTACCAAAAGGACTCTGAAAGTAATACTAATAAATTAAATGAATTTAACAGTTTCCTCTACTTCATAAATCAAAGGTATGTTCCCTTGAGAAAATTTATTCTATGGCCAATTTTATAACTAACTTTGTGCAATTACCTATGAGGGATATTGTAGTAATAAGTTCTTGGGTTTTCATCTAGGAGACCCAAGTTCAAACCTTGATAAACTAAAATTTTAATGTAAAAGGTTTGGTAACCCTTGCAAAACCCCTTCTTTGGTTTGTAAAATTTTCTAGGACCCTTTCAAGAACCATTCTTCCACCTAATAAAAAAAACAAGTATGTGCAATTAGATTAACTATTACCAAGATCCTAAAAAAGGGTGTCACTTTTGTTTAGACTAAAGAAGGTAAACAATATTTCTAGGGAATAAAAGTGCTATATATAAGGCTAAATATTAATCATTCTATCCTTTCCTATATATTTCATATTATACATCTTTGTTCTTATTATTTTGAATTACAAGGATGAGAAAGAAGAAGAACATCCTACTCCTTTCATAGGTCAAACACTTAACAATTACATGGATTATTATATAATCATAGAAAAACAAGTATTTTACATGATGAAGACTCTCCAAAATTTAGATATTACCTATCCCATATAAAGAGCACCTTTTTTTGGTCCATTTATATGTAAGTTCCGTCGAGTTACATGGGAAATTAGGAGAAAAGAGGCCAATATGGATAAATAAAAATTTGCGAGTTCAACATAGAAATTAAGCCAATAAAAATGGCTAGAGTATGGGACCTATGTAAGAACCTCATAATATGAGCTCCAAAGGAATAGATAGCATTGGTAGAACTTGAGATATAAGGTCAAGAAGGATGTATGGGTGATATTAAAATATATAAATCTGAAGAGGGCTAACACCAAAATAAAAATAGATTATTGCAAAAGAGAATTTATTACACATAGGTAAATCATGTTTTTTTCATAAAGGCTATGATGGGGCAATATTGGGATGTGTGGAATAAGAAAGAACTAAGGATTTTATAAAATAATGTCATAACAAAATCAACCACTTTTCAACACAAACCACAACTCACAAAATTTGAAGAGCAGAACACTATTAGTTAACCATATTCATTAATTGATTTCAATTGGTAAAAGATACAAATTTTATCATATATTTATTGGTAAAATAAGAAAATAATTGATATATTTAAATCTAGTAATCACCAATGAACCCTTCCACTAGTTGGTCATTATTTCATCAAAAATATCATCCCTTTATCGAGTGTCATCCATGGGTGGATTTTAACTATTGTTGATTATTTTACTAGTTGAACTAAAGCAAAACTAATTAATTCAATAAACTAGGAGGCTATCACATAAATTCTAGAATATATCATCACTAGATTTGGGATACCTTCAACCATAATGAAAAATAATGCCATAGCCTTTATAGTCATTAAATTGATGTGCTTTGCACACGAATGTGGAATTATATTGAAAATATCTTCTAATTATTATTCCTAAGACAACAATTTATCAAATCAACTAATAAAAATATTAGAAATATATTTTAAAAAATATTGCTAAATCACAAAGGTATTAACACATGAAGTTAAAAAATATTATGCATAAATAGTGTGACATCCAAAGCTTCTACTATATTATCCCCACACAAACTTATATTTCATAAAGAAGTGGTATTTTCAATCAATTAAGTTCTGCGTTCCTCCAAATGTATCAATAATTAGAGCTCAAAGACACTGATATCATCCTTATGTAGTCTTTTGTAAATGCTCTCTTAGCATTAGATGAAAGATAAAAAGGCTTCCAAAAGTTTATTTGATATTAATTGGTAGTCAATAGATGGCTTCCAATTATGATGATACCAAAACCCCAATGAGTAGTAACCTCAATATGATATTGACTTGAATTTGAGATTAACTTACAATAATAAATTATACCCTTTTATGGATGTTATCCATAAAAGAGAATTAACCAATTTCACTAAAGGTGAAATATGAAAGTTTACCTTAGGATTTCATGAACATGTTTGTAGGCTACATTAATAGTGCTCTTAAGCACTTCTTATTACTTTTGGAATTGGCCTAAGAATATCATATTATACATATTTTAAAAACCATCCATAATCTAAACTAAGAGGCCAAGTAGAGGAGGCATTATAGGTAACACTTCCCCCCATGATGGATGTTGTATTGGACCTCCACTTTACCATAATCGTCAAAAATATTATGTCTAGACCTTAATAATTCCATCTCAATCTTCTTAAACCTTGTAATTTAATTTTTGATGAAGTGTCCTTCCCTTTTATAATACTTGCAATTAGATGATTTCTTTGCAACCTTAGAATTTTCCTTAGAAAATAGATCCTTAGATTCCATTGACCTAAAGTCCCTTGGATGATCCTTTATATGAGAAATATCTCCACAATTCTTCATTGCAACTTCATAATGAGTAAGAAGTTTGAAAAGTCCTTTAAAAGATATAGGTTGAAAATACTTGATAGGTATAGCATTCACATAAAGAACCAAGTCAACTATATGAAAAGTAGGATAAATATTAGATTATATAGCATTGAAGTGATATATGTACTCTTCAACACCACTAAAATATTAATTTTCTTTTCCTCTTATCATAGCTAGGTTAGATTATATAGCATACAAGTGATATATGTACTCTTCAAAACCACTAAAATCTTTAAAAAAAAATTGTTTTATTTTTACATGGTGGAATCAGTAGCCGCCATGAATCTGGGCAGGCTATCTAGCTTTTATGGCCACCATAGTATTCTGTGTTTTCCATCCCAGAAGCCACCACACAGATCTTCATGCAATCCACCCCTATAACCGCCATGCCACAATCATTTCAAACCTTTTACACCGCTGAAAAAATCTTAAATTTTTATATTGGAAGCTTTGCTTCTATTCTGTTGACTTCACTAGTACTTAATTTTCCATAGAGATATTTTAAAGTGGTCTATACCTCAATAGAATTATATTTATCTTTGATCTGGAAAATTACATCTATTTTAACTAACATAAAAATAATTCAACAACTTCCTCTTTATTATTATCACCAATACCGTTTGATTCATCATTGAAGATGAATTAGATTTTCTTCCTTTTAAGTAATATTACCATTTTAACTAATCAGATGCTATAATTTCACCCATTGAGGCAAGTAACATACCCTAAGGAACTCATTTTGTACACAAATTCCATATAGAACTATAAAATTTATATAAATAGATGTCACTACTATGGAGAGCTAAAAATGTCATGCAATATGAAAAAATGATCTTAATGCTTCTGTATGCAAAATTTATGGCCTCCAAAATGGTATATTAGCCCTTAAATTAGAAAAAATGTCAAACTGGCAAACCTTAGAAAAATTTATCAAATCAAATTCAACCACTTGGTGCAATTACACTAGATATTGCATTCATTTATTTTATATATCATAGGTTGACAAGTTGGATGGTTTTATTAGATAGAGATCCTCATATCTGATAGGGCTTGAACCCATAACCTTCAACTTTCAAACTAATGAATGGACTAATGTGCCATGTGTGCATTTGGAGAATAAAAATAAAAATGATAGTTAAAGATAGCATTGAATGTAGCATATCTTGGAGCAAATAAAAAATGCTAGTACTAAGTTTTGAAATCAAGACCTGATCTCTATAAACATTACTACCAACCAATACGCTAAGAGCATCGCTAGTGAAGAAGAAAAAATATTTTGTCATATCTTTACATGTACACCATCCTTCACATGGCAAAGGGCTTTTAAAAAAAGTTTCTCACAAGGATAAACCATCGACCCATATGCAAAAAGGAATCTATCCAACTATTGTTCCATAAGGAATTTGGTTAAATGTGAGGAGAAAGAAATCCTTCCTAGAAAAGTTATGAGGAGAGACTTTGCACAAAAAAAGGTATTTTTCAAGATTCAAAACAATTATCTCAAGCTAAAAAGGAAGATATCTAACCATTGAACCACTACCTAATAATGGAAGGAAGCTACAAGATCCATCTTTTAGCAATGTATGACCACTTCATCAAAAAAATGTTTCACTTAAACAGCCAATTTTTTTCCTTTTGAACCTATGCCCTTTGCCTCAAAAGTCAATGATCCTTTCATTATCCCACTCTCTCTGGTGCAAAAAAGGGTTTGTGAATATTTCCTCAAGATAGAAGATGAACTACTCCTAAAAAAGGTAAAGCTTTGATGCAAATGGGATTCAAAACTACATACTTCTAGCTAACACTAAGCACCTATTTCACTCTATTATCCCTATGGACATATTCACTCACAATTTTGGGAAGTGCATGGGAGAGTTAGTGTATAATATGCACAAAGTTATCCATAGAAGGGCATTGAATCTAGAGGTAAATAATTTGGCACCAAGCTAATTTTAAATTTCAAAAATTTAAAAATTTAAAACATTTACAACCTACATTCTAGAAGTTGATCCGGTTTGGAAGTGATGTCTTCAATAATCAAAGAGGAGTACTTTTTCACTAATGAGTGTTGTATATTTATTTATTGCTTTGATACCATGTTTGAATATTCAATGCTTTCTAGAAAAATTCCAAAACATAGATCCATCATAATCATATCCAAAAAAGAAGCATGAGCAAATTAAAAATGGCAATAATAAGTGAAGTAGATAAAGAGAGAGAGAGAGAGAGAGAGATGACATGATTTGGAAGATAGAATAGAATGTGGGTGTCATGGGAAACCTAACATTTCACATTTAATTCATATATATTATACAAATGATCACTCATTGAGGTGTATTTATAGTGATACCAAATCCCCAATGAGTAGTTAACCTCAAATTGACATTGACTTGACTTTGAGGTTAACTTATAATAACAAAATAATAATAAATTACATCCTTTAATTAATGTTATCCATAAAGGTGGATTAATCAATATCACTAAGGTTGAAATGTGAAAAATACCCTTAGGCTTACATTAGCATGCTTGTAGGCTTATATAAGCACATGCCCATAGGCTACATTAATAGTGCTCATAAGCAATCCTTCACACCTTTTGCCTTGGTCTAACAAGATTAGATTATACATATTTCAATAGATATTTGAAAAGGCACTCAAAAAACACCCTTATTTTCCTTTTTTTCATGGAAATTTGGGTAAATATTTATAATTTTTGTCCAAGTGAAAGAAAAGGGAGTAATCTTGGCAAATAGCAAATTGCTTCAAGATAGAAAGTTAATCACTCCAATCCAATGAGTGAAATTACTCTTCCAATAACTACCAAAAAAAATTATGTTGAGTTTGGAAAGATGAAGTACAAGTGATTTGCTCCCTATACATCATAAATGTGTGCATAAATGTAGTTGGTGGCATACGGAAGTAATTTTAACCCCTTTTACACATATTTTTAACAATTTATATTGTAAAATGTTAGAGAGCATTGTCAAAGTGTATCCAATTCCACTATGATATTCTTTATCCCCTGTTGTATCCCCACCTATTGTGTTCAAATGTTTCTTTTTATTCTCTAACATAATATATAGTCAATCCTTAGTTTCTTTCCTCAAAATCAAGTGAAGTAGGTACCCAATGAGCCTTCAAGGTTTAATTCATTCTCTAGAATTTCCTAGTCAATTTGCCTCCCTCATCCATCATGTTTCCAACCCTTCAAAGACCCAAGAGAGTTTTGAATTTTACCTCTAATTTTGTAAGTTTATGGAATGGATAGAAAATCATTTCAATGGGAGTAAAATGCTTCAATTTTTCTTTCAAAAAATGGTCTAATCCCATAGCTAGCAATTTTCTAGTGACAACAGTGTGATGTTGGAAATATTAAAGTGTTGTGTTGTCATTGATTTCAAAGGATTTATTTCAAAGAGAGCTTAGCATACAAAAAATATAAGGTTATAATATTTATTTCTAAATATTATACACAAGGGACAAAGGTTTGTAAGAGGAAGCAAAGCAAAGGTTCAAGGTTTGATGATAAAAAGAGCATGATACAAGGTTGGTAAAAATACAAGTTCATGAGGTTTGATGGTACAAGCTTGGCAAAGGAAAGGTTCATGTGGGTTGATAATATTTAAATATTATAAAAAGGTTTTAAAAAGGACATGGACCAAGGCTTAAAAGACAAAAGGAAAAATATTTAAAAGCAGTGGAGCATGGTCTAAAAATATAAGAGAAAGGAGTTTAATTTCAATATACCAAGGCTTAAAAATAATAAATATTATAATACTTTTAAAATTATAATGCCAAGTTTTTAAAAAATAAGGATGGTGCCAAAAATAAAGTTTGAATTGAGTGCCGACATAGACCAAGGCAAAGGAGGACACACCATGTTACTCAAACACTAATGTAGACCAAGGCAAAGGAGGGCATACCATGATTATGGGAGTGCCAACGTCATCCAAGTAATGAAGGCAAGTGTATATATACCCAAGGTATTACCTTAGTAAATGATCATCATGTATTGTACATCGATTCCCATTCAATAAGTGAGATAAAAAATAGTAGAGACAGTGAGTATTTTTAAGTACAAAGTTTGAAAGATATACGTCAGAACATTAAATGACATCATGCCTATGGGTGCAGCGTAGTTGGTCACTGGTAGTGTATTAAGTTATGGGTAGAGAGAGGTCTTGGGGTCAAGTCCCTTTGATGATAGTTTTGGGTAAAATGGTTTTTTCACTGTTTCAAGGTAGATTTGGTTAAAACATGTGGATCACTATTTTAAGTCACCAAGTTGTGCTAGTGCAACTGATCGTTGACCACTTTGGAGAACATTGTCCTACACGTTGGCAGAGTTTGAATCACAGCAACACATGAGAGGTATTTTTTTTAGCATAAAAATTAGAGGCATAAAGTTTGATTCATTTTTTTTGTAAAGTGCAAAGGTGGTTGAGAGTAGTCTTTATTTTTTAGTGTATTATTGAGTATATTGTTGTGTATGCATAGGAGTAATAAGGTTGTGAAAATATTAGCACATATGTTAATTATCTAAGAGGGAGTCATAAGGTGTATATAGGTTGTATTATTTTTGTAATATTTGTATGAAATGAGTGACATCTAAGTGTTTTTGGTAATGGTTGAGAGTTGAAATATTGCTTTCTAGAAAGGACAAAGAATATGAGTTCATTATACTTTGTAATTTTTGCATATCATAAGAAAATGTTTAAGGATTTTACAAGTTGCATTTTTGTGAAGATAAAAGAAAATAATAGAGTATTATTTTCAGCCTTACTATGCACATATTTTGAGGAGGTTTTTCATGAGGATGACTTGAGGAGTGTTTTCCTATCTAACCCTTGAATTGGCACAAGAAAGATAAGTTATTTTTGAGATAGGTTTTTGAGGGCACATCTTCATAAAGCAGTTTGAGGTACGGTGGTTTAACTCTTTATATAGGTGGTTGTGCTTTGAAAGAGTAATTTTAAGGTGGAGATAAAAGGGTTGATTAGTGTGTGTTATTGGAAATATCTGAACTAGAGTTTGAGAAAAAAATGTGCATCATTGATTAAGTGAAATTGGAAATACTTGTGCTAGTTTTTTTGAGAACAATTTGTACGTTCTTGTTGAAAGAATTTGTGAAGCATTTGGGCATTCATTTGAGTGACATTGAAATTTATTGTGAAAGTGTTTGAAATAATTTTTTGTGAAACAATTTGTGCATTAGACCTTGAGTCATTTTGGAAGAGAACATATTGAGAACTTTCATTGCATATTATTCTTTATATGTTCTTGAAAGAATTCTAGGTAGAATATGTCTGAATTGCCTAGTTGAAGAAAATATTTCTGAAAGAGACATAAGCATTATGTTGAACATATTTTATGTGCAACATTTGGAATTGGTTGAGCATGGGCTATGAGTTATTTTGAGTAGTATTTAAGCAAGTGTTGTGAGGAGTGTTGAGTATGTGTTAGAGTAGAGTTGAGCAGCTACAATTAGCATATTAGAGCAGGGTTCTGAGCTATTTTGAGCAGGCCTTTTGATAAGGATTGTGAGCAGTTCTAAGTAGGATGTGTGAGCAGGCTAGAGGTAAACTTATGAAAGATTTGTAAGAAATTTTGAGATAGGCTTGTGAGTAGGTGTAAGAGAGATTAGTACAGGCAGTTGAAAAGATTTTATCAAAGTTGAGCAGAGTTGAGAGCAGGATTTGGATCCAACTAGAGTAAAGGGGATAGATTTCTCCTATGGATAGAGATCCACAAATTAGAGCAGTGGGGATAAAGTTATCCTATGGATAGAGGTCCATGAAATTTAACATAGGAGATTGGTGTCTCCTTTGGATAGAGTTCCATAAACATTGTAATAGATATTTGGTTCCCAAGAGATTTGTTGAGAAAAATTATAAGAAATATTTTCTCCATGGACATAGCCCACATTGGGTGAACCATGTTAAATCCATGTCTCTCATGTGTGTGATGATTTATGCATTATTTATTGCCTTGATATTATTGTTTTTATCATTTGGATTGAAAAGTAAAATGTTTTATCTTATACTATTCACCCCCTCTCAGTATAATCTTGTGTTCTTCATATGAATCAATCAATTTCATAAATCAATAAAAAAATTCCAAGTGCCCACTTAGTGATTTTTTGCTCTAGATTAAAATCAAGAAAAGCTTCTACTAGTTCCTCAATTTTTAAAATGGACACTAGTGCAATTACATTTAGTACCTCCTTGGTCAAATGCAATCCTTTCAACCCTATTACTAACATCACCTTAACCCCTATTGATACCCAAGATCAAATGGTGCAATCTTAAGTAGATCGAGAAATGGTAGAAGAGGCAAGTACCTCCAAGGGAAAAAATAAAAAATCTCCCAAAGTGCCTAAAATATTTGAAGAGATGTAGAATGAACCATTCAAGAAGGGGATGGAGGGGAAGTTAAAACATTATCCTAATAACATGAGAAAAGAATCCTAATTAAGGTATGATGTGGGGCCCAACACCTATTCATGGAGCATTAGTTATATATAGACATTTGGGATAGCTATGAACTTGGTACCACAAGTATGGGCCTATCTAGAGCTAGTGGAAATATGCACCAAAAGACATGACTAGGAATGCAAATCCATATTGCCATAGTGTTAGGAGGAGAGGGTCATATTAATCCTAGATAATAAAATTACGATAATGTTAAATATAGAAGATAATATAACAATGTGAGTGACCTATAATTCATGGGCATAGACATAGTACTACAACAGATTTGACTATGACACCAAGACAAAAAATTTATCACCCCATTTGAATAACCTTAGGGAAGGGAATCCCAAGACTCCTAGTTGATACTAAATATAGACCAATTTAAGGATGATGTTCAAGTGGTATTTGTGGGCATAGTAATGGTGATAGGAGAAATGACAAATGAACTAATATATGATGAGCACATGGACTTATTGAATGTAGTAGAAAATTTCCCATGGAAGTCCTAGAAGATTGATTATGTAAATTATATTATATATCAAAATAGCAAGAAACTTATAAACTTCAAGAAGACTAGGAGGCTCACCTACACATCATACCTGGTTTGGCCTATCATGCATCAAAAGAAACATTGGTTCCCAAAAATGTATTTGGATCAAATGGGCCCATAAAATAAACCACTACCCATTTTCAACTATATGGATGTACCCTAATCAGAAGAGAGGAAGATATTATATAACTTCTATGATGTAGTATACCATCTCATCATGAATGTCATTAAATAGAAAATTCCCAAGTTGTTATATGAGTCATAGGTTGTGAAATCTAGTTTTCCCAATGAAGACTTCTACCTCAAGAAGAATAGGTCTTTTATAAGGCTTTCAGATTCTTTAAAATGGTATATGAATTATCCATATTTGTATAAAATTATTGTTTCAACCATAAATACATGTCATAACTAGATCATGTTGACCTAAATTACTTCAAATTGTAGAAGAAACTCATATTTTATGTGGTAGCGAAGGAGATAATGGCTAGTACATCCAAATTTAAGGTATTCTTCCAACACATCAATGACATGATGGAAGTTCTTGGGTTAACACTCCTCAAATATTTTTGTCTATGACCTATAAAATCCCTTCAAGGAATAACTAGAAGCTCAAGGCTTAATTGCCTTCTATGTTAATGAAAAGATATATGGGATCAAAAAGGAGGTAAATTTGGATGAATACACTACATTGGCAAAGCTAGAAGCACCTCATGGATACAAGTACAAGATCTAATAGTTGTATGAGCATCACCATCATGGCATTTTTTCTATACCAATGCAAATAAGCATAGTAATTTTGGCCCAAATTATAAATAAATTATTACACAATGAACACCCTAGAAAAGCATTGATATTTGATAAGGAAAATATTAATCTAGTAGAGGACATGGTATGAAATATATATCTTGGAATTCCTTGTCCACCAAGGGGTATTTGACATAAAATTCTTAAGCATATGGGACTACAAACATAAGAGGATGGAAAAAATACATAGGATAGAGATTTTCTATACTACTACAAAGAAGCATAGTGATTTTGAACTTAATCATAAAACCTATCATTAGATAATGATTACCCTAGAAAATAATGTATATCTGGAAAGAAAACATTATCTTAGCAAAGGATGTAGTACAAAATAGGGGTCTTGAAATTCCCTATCCATCAGGGCCATTTGACAAAGATTTCTCAAGCATTTAGGACCATAGGCACAAGAGGATGGCAAAAAGTCAGAGGCTAGACATGTTAGAAATATTGAGTTGTCATTGATGTCAAAGACAGAAATATCTTCAAGGATAAAATGTTGAGTTGCCATTAATAATAAAGATAGATTTATATTTAATATTTAAATATAAATGGTAAATTTGTCATAAATGCAGATATATACTTTAATATTTAAATGAAATATTTAAATACTAAGGTGGAGGGTTATATTTAAATCAAGAGGATTTAAATATATAAAAGTTTGAAAAAATGGAAGGTCATATTTAAATCAAAGGATTTAAATATAATTCATAAGTTTAATATTTAAAGGTTAAAAGGTTGGACGACCTCCTTGAGAACACCATGCAAATTTTGAAAATTCAAATATTTAAAATACTAAGGTCGACCTCCTTGGGCACTAAATAAAATGCATAACCGACCCCTTTGGGCGCTAAATAAAATGCATATTTAAAAGGCTATCAAATTCATTTTGGCAATGGTGGAAATTTTAATCTCCTTTGTGCAAAAATCGAGCGGCAGGTAGAAGAGGAGGAGAAGAGAACATTTGGTGGCAACAAGAAAAAAAGAGAATTTATAATATTTATGCTGCGACTTTAGTCTCATCCAAGTGGCTAGCCCAGCCGGTTGTCGAGGTTGTGTTAAGGTTTTTTGTAGCAGGATGTTACAAGGTCGAATCCCTATGGTACCATTTTTTATTGTTGATAGAACGAATAAGGGATTAAATAGTTCAGGTTACACCTTTTATTCCACCCATCGAGGTAGCTCGTTTGGTCGCCTAACCTATGTTAGGGTGTTGTGTTGGCACAATTCGGGAGATCAAATCTCCTCCGTGCATGTTTGGTTGTTTTTGCTATGCAAGGTAAAGCCAAAAATTTTATTTGATTTAATTGATTAGGAGATATAAGGTGTGTCGTGATTATATTTTGCATACTTTGAGTGGGAGATATAATGTGTGTAATGATTATTCTAAAATGAATTTTTGCATGCTATAAAAGGGAGTTATAAGGTATGAGGTTGTTATTTTAAAAGTTATATTTTGCATGTTATAAAAGGAGATATAAAGGGTTTTTTTTGCTAATAAATATTTATATTGTGAGTTTCAAAAGGGAGATATAAGGAGTGATTTTTAAGCTTTATTGTGTATGTTTTGATAAGGGTTTTTAAAAGTGGTTGATTTGATATTTAATCAAGAAAAGAAAAAGAGAATTGCTAACCAGTTTTTGAAGGCACAAACAAAAGAAAAATTATTTTGTTAAGACTGGTTTGGAAAGCTCATGCAAAAAGCTCATCATCATCATTGAGGCAGATCTAGAGGTATGGTGATTTAATTCCTTTCTCAAAGTGATTCTGCTTGAGGAAAATATTTTTGTTGTCATATAGTGGGAGGTATAAGGAATTATTGGATGTGCATTGTTTTTGCTTGAAATTGGAAATAAATATGTAAGGGTTATAAATCAGATTTGTGAGTCAATTTGTGCATTGATTTGATGGAAATTGGAAGTAAATGTGCAAGGATTATAGATCATATTTGTGAGTCAATTTGTGCATTGATTTGATGGAAATTGGGAGTAAATGTGCAAGGGTTATAGATCATATTTGAGAAGCAAATTTGTGCATTATTCATGATTGATTTTGGGAGTAGATGAAAAGGATAGATATGTGCACTATGATTGGTTTTGAAGTGAAGGTGGAAATTAGCAATTACAAGGTCAATTATCAAGCACTAAAATAGAGATATATTTTAATGTAATAAATGTGAGACATGTGAAAGCAATAGACTTAAAGAATGTGAATAACATATTGGGTATTTGTTAGTGCATATCATTCTCTATATGTTCATGAAAGAATTTTGGGTAGAATATGTTTGAATTACTTTAGTTGAGAAAAGCTCATTGAAGAATAGGTAAAGAACTTGATGACATAATTATGCAATATTTGAGAATAGATGAGCATTGTTTTGTATGCAATATTTAGGAATAGATGAGCATTTTTTGGATCAGATTTTAGCAGGATTTTAGATCAGATTTGAGCAAGATTTTAGAGCATGTTTGAGCATGTTTTGGAGCAGATTTGAGCAGGTTTTGTGAGCAGGTTTGGAGCATATTTGAGTAGGTTTTGTAAGCGAGCTTTGGAGTATATTTGAGTAGGTTTTGTAAGAAGGTTTGGACCAAATTTGAGCAGGTTTTGTGAGCAGGGTTGAGCAATTTTTGTGAGTAGTTTTAGAGCATATTTGAGGAGGTATTGTAAGCATATTTTGGACCAAATTTGAAATTTTAGGAGATTGGTATCTCCTATGGATTGGTGTCCATGAACCATAGTAGAAGGGATTGATATATCCTATGGAGTAGTGTCCACAAAAATAGAGTAGATGGGATTGGTATCTCCTATGGAGTGGTGTCCACAAAACCAGAGTAGAGGGGATTGGTGTCTCATGTGGAGTGGTGTCCACAAAATTATATCAGATGGGATTGGTGTCTCCTTTGGAGTGGTATCCACAAAACCAGAGTAGAGGGGATTAGTATCTCCTGTGGAGTGGTTTCCACAAAACCAGAGCATAGGGGATTGGTGTCTCCTATGGAGTGGTGTCCACAAAACCAAAGTAAAGGGGATTGGTGGCTCCTATGGAGTGGTGTCCACAAAACCAGAGAAAATGGGATTAGTGTCTCCTGTGAAGTGGTGTCCACAAAACCATAGTAGAGGGGATTGGTGTCTCTTATGGAGTGATGTCCATAAAACTATATCCGAGAGAATTTGTGTCTCCTATGGAGTTGTTTCCATAAAACTAGAGCAGAGGAGATTGGTGTCTCCTATGGAGTGGTGTCTACAAACTAGAGCAAAGGATATTGGTGTCTCCTATGGATAGGTGTCCATAAAATTGAGAGGGGATTGGTATCTCCTATGCATTTGTGTCCACTAACATTGTAATAGGGGATTGGTATCTCCTATGGGTTGGAGCCCATGAAAATTTTTGAGAAATTTATAAGTAATATTTCTCTATGGATGTAGCCCATATTGGGTGAACCACATTAAATTTGTGTCTCTTATGTGTGTGGTTATTTGTGCATTTTTTCATTATTGCAATTGATGATATTTTAAGTTATTGCTTTAGAAATAAAAGTAAAATTTTTATCTTATACTGTTCACCCCCTCTCTTAGTATAATATTCAATCTAGATATCACTCTACTCTATCATTCCATAAACATTAGCACCGATCAGTAGTACAATGAAAAAATAGTCAAAGATCATTTAATAAAGAATAATCTAGAACTAAAAGGATCATTACTAGATAAACAAGCATGAGCATGGAGACACATCTAAGTAAGGATGTACAAAATTCAAAAAATGTGAAAATCCATAGGAGCTATGCCATCCCAAATAACAATCTCAAATAAATAGTAGAGGAATTTTTTCTATTGCCTCTAGCAAGGAAGTTGTAGTAGCTCTCTAAACATATGATCGAGACCATAATGAAATAAGGTAGTAGGCTAAAGTAGCTATCTCCACTCCTCTCCCTTTTCTTATAATTGTGCTTATTACTCATCATCCCCTTCTCCTCCCACTTCTATTTTCCCAACTACCTCTTTTTCATTTTTTTGGTTTCCCCTACTTCTACTACACTCCCTTCTCCATTGGAAAGTGAAACCATTAGATCTCTAGGAGACAGTTCCTTTCTACTTTTAGTCAAGAATCCACTGCTATAAAATCATTTTTCACTTTATTTCCATCACCTTCATCCACCATCAATATCACCACCACATGACCTCTAGTTTATTATTCTCTAAGTCCACCTTCATCCACTCTAATATTCCCACTATCCACCACACTTATATATATCTCAAATAACTTTTTAATTACCTTATACTTTTTCATTTCCATTTCCATGCAAATTGTTCCACCTACCATATCATCCCATCCACTTTTGCCACTAGGAATTTTAGTACAAATATTCCTCATAGGGACAATGACATTACCAGCATATGCTTTACCTATTTAGTCCATCTATACCATTTACTAATAGTAAACTACTATAGGACCCATACAAGCATTTATCTAGAAAACTTGTGATGCCCTAGGATGAAGGGATATAGATTAAGTAATCAAATCCATTGCAGAAGAAGAAAGGAATGTGAGGGGTAAATTTATAAAGATAAATAAGCAAAATCCTAAGGTGTCAATGGTCCTATGATCCTAGTTGGTAGAGGGTGTAAAAAATTCATCATTATAGAGGAAGTAAATAAAGACCCTACCAAGCCCTCCACAGATTTTGGTTGACTTTATCACTAGGATGTCCAAGTTGGACCTAACTCAAACATATCCAAATTAGATGATACAATTGGTAGGTCAATTATAGCTAGGGATAATAATTAAGTATAGAATTAGTGATAGATAATAAATCATATATGAAGTAAGGATAGGAAAACATGAAAATATAGACTCGGCTAATAGCCAATAAGCAATAGATTCAACAATAATTAGAGGTCCAATAAAAGGATACAACTAAAAAGGACCAATTATAGAATGAATAACATAAAATTTAAACTTTCCAAAAACAAGAAGTTGAGGAAACAACTAGAATATCTATCAATGTAACTTGCACAAGGATAGGTCCAACTTAGATAGTAGATTGAACAAGAGAATAATATAAAGTTTTTATTAGAACAAGTGCAAGATACATCCTAGGAAAAATATCAGAAAAAATTTCAAATATTTAAAAAATGAAGAGATGAGGAAAGGGGTGGAAGAGAAAAAGAGGCACACTTTAAACATATATCAAATTAAGTCCCTATGGAACTACATCAAAAATAAGGTATTGAAAATATAGGACTACTACAATTTTTTTACTAGAGAAGAAGCCATCCTAAATCATATTGTGAGAAAAAATTTAACAAGCAAAGGATGATTTGGCTGCAAAATAAATGTATGAGGAGGAAATCAAACAACTAACCTCAATGATGGTAGAATAGGCACAACAAATTGAAATGACTAATTGAAATGAGGGGATTAAGCAACCAAAGGTAATTCATAACATTAAGTGATGACTATAGACATGCAAAGATACACACACCACATTGGAGGCTCTAATTCTAAAGGTGATGAATGAGATTCAAAAGTTGATGAATATTAGAGTATCTAATATTTTTTTATGAAAAAAAGACTTCTCAATGATGACTAATTGTAGAAAATATTTGAGAAAGAAAATACTATAGTAGAAAGTGATACCTCCCACACAAAGTGTACAAGTTCATGTCATTGGATGATAATCTCAAAGGGGTAGAAAGGCAATAGAAAGAGCTTTCCAAAAATACTTGCAAAGATATTTCAATGGAAACTAAAATTCTTACTAATATAGAACTACTGAGAGTCAATATATGGTAGGTTTTGATCAAAGTGCTACTATAATGACCAAGGAGATCCAAATAATTTTTCAATGGTGATCCCAATTTTTATACTTCAAACCCATAAATAGAGGTAGGAACTAGGATTTCTCATCAATCAAGCTTGGTGCCTCATGAAGTCACCAAAAATTTAGTATCTTGGCTACTACCTTAGAATTCTCAATGATTAGGAGGCTTGAAAACCCAAAGAATCAAAAATTTGAAGCCTCCAAAATATATTTTTAGGGTCTATGGATGTAGGGGGTCATTTTAACACTAATATTTGATCCACTTCTCAACTGGACATTCATTCAACATGTAATTTTCTCAAAAGCTATGATTGGCTACCATGAATGAATCACTATTCTACAAAAGAGCAAATTGCCCCCTCTCTGAGAGAAAAAATCTCATCATAAATCCAAGTAGGATAAGGAAGCATGGATGTCAAGGAAACAAAGTGCCAAAATCAATTTAAAAATATTCTAAGTAGTTTATGGATGACTTTGAAATCATATAACATTTAGTGGTGCATCACTTTGCTGAAGATGCCCCTAAGTTGGTAGATTTTGCTATAGATATAAAATTTCTACCCCAAGTAACTCCTAGCTAATTAATTTCCTATAAATAAGATCCATGGGCTTTGTTGCACATATTTTTTAGCCATTGAATGAATCAAAGCTACACTCTATGGACTCCACATTCTATTCATGCTCTAATTTTATGAATAATAGAAATATTATGCATGATATTTATTTTCCCATTATGGCATTGCTCTTTTGGATTGTGAACTATATAGTGATTACGGTATTTCCATTTCATTTTTTGTGAGTCCTCTTCATATATTATATTTTATATCATACATGCAAGAACAAACTATTATTGTATAATTTTTTTATATGTTTATTGATCACACACTCTCCTTACTATAGCTATGGCCATATTATGTTTCATGTAATTTATTTTAATCGATTGCACCCTTGCCTTCATGTATTTTATTTTCTATATTTATTTTATGTACTTAGTTTATTTTAGATTAGATTAGATTAGAAATGGTGATTCAACCTAAATCCAAAGGTCAAAGAAGGCACATTTCTATTAGAAATATTGAAATACAATATTCAAGCCCAAGAACTTAGATATGCAAAGCATCACAAGAGCTTAAAATAGAAGCTCAAAAACTGATTGATTATTCCATGAGATGAACTTTGCATAAATAGCAAAGTCGATCAATGTGAGCCATTGGATCATAACAACCCAATAGATCTCATCCAATCATAACTAGGAGTTTACCAACCTCATGCAAGAGTGATAACTCCAAACAAGATAAATATCCTAGTAGAACTTAAGATATACTCTAACACCCCCCTTAAGTGATACTAGGGGTAGTGGAACAACAACAAAATAAATAAACAAGTGGCATATCCATAGATATGAGTCCCGACAACAAGGCCTGATAAGGTACTCATGTACAATATATATCTAGAAGAACTTATTTTGGAGAGATGATGAAAAACCACATGGGAAAAAACCATCTTCCAAAAGAGAAAGAAGAAGAGAGAGAGAGAGGATGGAGAGGAAGATGTCCTCGTCAACACCCCCTAGGACAACTTTCTTCACCCCAAGCATCTCACGCAACTGATGGTAGTGTGGTGAAGCAAAGGGTTTGGTGAAGATGTCTACAATTTGAAGCTAAGTCGGAATGTACTCCAAGCTAAGATCTCCATCCTGAATGTGCTACCGAATGAAGTGCATGTGGATCTCAATGTGTTTGGTATGTTGATGCTCAATAGGATTGCAAGAAATATGAATTGTACTCTGGTTGTCACACCAAAGTACTATAGGATGATCATGGGAGAAACCAAACTCTACCAATAATTGATGAAGCCAAAGAGCCTCCTAACTGGCTAAAATAGTTGCCTTGTACTCTACCTCTGTAGATGATAATGCAATAGCCTGTTGCTTTTTGCATGACCAAGAAATAGGAGAAGAACCAAGACAAAAAACATAGCCAAAGGTGGAACATCTATCATCAACTAAACCTGCCCAATCTAAATCAGTGTATCCCACCAACTCTGTAGAACCTCTGCCATAGAATAAACCAAAATGAGTAGTGCCTTGCAGATAGCGGAGAATCCGCTTGGTTGCCTGCCAATGACTATCATGAGGGGATTGGGAAAATTGAGAGATCAAACCAACAACATAGGAAATGTCAGGGTGAGTATGAGTGAGATACAAAAGACTCCCTACTAACTGTCTATACAGTGTAGCATCACAAAGAGGTGAAGTGCAGGAGGAAGTCAAAGTGACCCCAAACTAGAATGGCGTAGGTGATGGCTTGCAATCAACCATCCTAAACCATTGAAGAAGATCTAGTGTATACTTTTGCTGACATAATGAAACCCCTGAATCTATCTGAGTGATCTGAAATCCAAGGAAGTAATGAGCCAATCCCAAATCAGCCATCTCGAATCTCTTAGAAAGAGAGCACTGAACAATCTGAATGTGAGAAGTGGAGCTACCAGTGAGAAGCAAATCATCAACATAGAGAACAAGAATGGTGATGTCCTCTCCATCTCACCAAATATAAACTGTAGCATCAGATTCACAATGAACAAATCTAGTGGAGAGAAGGAAGGAATCCATCTTCTCATACCAAGCCCGAGGAGCTTGTTTGAGACCATAGAGTGACCTCTTTAGTCTACAAACAAGGGAAGAATCCTGAATAAAACCAATGGGCTGCTCCATATATATCTCTTCCTGCAAGTCTCCATGCAAGAAGGCACTCTTCACATCCATCTAAAAAATAGGCCATCTTTGTGATGCAACAAGTGCAAGTACAAGCCTAACAGAGTCCATCTTGGCAATAGGGGCAAAGGTTTCATTGTAATAAACACCCTCAACTTGTGAAAAATCCTTAGCCACTAAGCGGGCTTTGTACTTGTCAATGGACCCATCTGCTGCATACTTGGTGTGGTAAACCCATTTACAACGAACCAACTTTCTTCCTTTAGGAAGAGGAACAAGATCCCAAGTGTGATTCTTCATCAAAGAGGAATGCTCAAATGCCATGGCATCATCCCACTCTTTTATCCCATGAGCCTCAGAAAAATATTGAGGATCACCAGAAAATGATTGACAAACAAGGCTAGTACCTGAGGAAGGAGCATTTCTAGAAGGTGGAAGATCTTGGATGAAAGGTGTTGCTTCCTCAATAGTGGTGCAGGCCCATTTTGGCATGGTTGGAGGAACAATGATAGGTGGGGCAGGAATTATAGCATCTGGTGTAGGATCTTCAACAATAGGTTCTTCATCAGATTGAGCCTCAAAAAAGGAGGAAGGTTCAATGGAATCAACTTGAGTAGAAGAAGATGGATGAGGATCATGAGATGGAAGGCTTTCATCAAATATGATATTTTTGTGAAAAAATACCTCATGAGTAGTAGGATCAAGGAGTCTATAGGCTTTCATATCCTCACAATAGCCAACAAAGATAAGTTGCTTGCTTTTTCTTTCTAAAGATTTTCTTTTCTTCTTTGGAATGTAGGCCCAAGCATGACTCCCAAAAACTCAAAAAAATGAGACATCAGGTTTGGAGCCAGACCAGGCCTCCTCTGGAGTTAAATGCTTAAGAGCTTTGTGGGGTGTGCGATTTTGAATGAAATTTGCATAGTTAACTACCTCAACCCAAAAAAGTGGTGAAAAATCCCTTGAGTGGAGCATACAATTAGCCATTTCTTTTAAGGATCTGTTCTTTCTTTCTGCCACACCATTTTGTTGTGGTGTATGTGGGATAGAATGTTGATGAATAATGCCATGAGTAGAAAGGAATTGTGAAAACTCATTACTAAAGTACTCCCCCCCATTATCTGTATGAAGCTTTTTGATTCTACAAGAAGCCTGATTCTCAACCAAGGATTTAAAGATTTTGAAGTGAGAGAAGACATCACTTTTGTACTTGAGAAAATAGACCCAAGTACGTCTTGAAAAATCATCTATGAATGTCAAAGCATATTTAGCTCCTTTGAAAGAGGGATGTGGGAAGACCATCAAATCACTGTGAATAAGTTCCAAAGGTGAAGATGCTCTTTGGGATTTACTTGGAGGAAAAGGATCTTGGTGTTGTTTCCCAAGAGCACAACCATGACAAACACCATCAACAGAAGAGACTTTGGGTAAACCAAGTACCATTTCATGAGTACTCAACTCTTTCAAGTATCTATAATTGAGATGACCAAATATTTCATGCCAAAGTTTGCTCTCAAGATCTGCATGAGCAACAAAGCATGAAGCTATAGTAGTGTCATTAAAACCTTCAAAGTGATACAATCTAGCACTATGATCAATCTCTCCTTTAGCTATAAGGGAATGTGGCTCCTGCAAGCTTCTAATTTCAACTCCTGTGGGTGTGAACATAACAGAAGATTGGTAGAAATATCTGGAACATAAAGAACATCATTGATGCAACCACCATCTATGAGAATGTCACCTTTGCCTTTGACAGGAATGAAGGATGAATCACCAACTTCAATGCTGAAAGTGGAACTTGAGGAAAGAGAAGCAAATGACTTTTTTGAAGAAGTCATATGATGAGTAGCCCCTGAATCTAGAACCCAATGATTTGAATAAGACTTAATAGATTTTCCTTGGACATTTAAAGCCTTTCCAATTTGTTTTTTGACATCAATTTTATGATCCTTCATGGCTGCTTCTAATTCTTGTAACCTTTTCCAACATTTGTTTACTGAATGACCATCTTTTTTGCAATGGGTACAAGTTACAGGGGTTTTTTCTCTTTTCTTGAATTTTTCTTTTTTTGAGTTGGAAGCTACCAAGGCTTTGGATGAAGAGGGGGAGGACTCAAATTTGGAGAGTTTCATTTCTTCTCTAGTGAGCCTATCACAAAACTCTTCTAGTGTGGGCATTTTGAAACTTGTGCCAAGGGCATCCATTGTTGAGAGAAAAGTTGTTGCAAATATTTGAAAGTCTCCTCTTAATTTTGCTAGAATAAGGTAGATGCATTCATATTCTATTTTGGTTTTCCCACTTCCTTTTAATTGTGTTAGGAGTTCCTTAAATTTGGTGAGGAAGTCAACAATTGTGTTGTAATCATCAGGTGATAATGTTGTTAATTTTGCTTCAAGTTGCATAGATCTTATCTGGTCCACTTTACCAAATAATTTTTTTAATTTGTCCCAACTTTCAAAGGGATTTTTACATTCAAAAATGTGAAACCATAAGCTCTCACTTACATTCATGCTTATAATTCCCATTGTTTCATACATTTTTCCTTTATGAACAAATATTTCATACTCTTTTTGGAAATCAGGTTGTGTCTCTTCTAGTAGGTGAGAGAGACCCCTTTGAGCAATTAGATTTAGCATTCTTGGTTTCCAGGTATGATAATTGTGAGGAGTGAGTGGGTCAATTGCATTTGGTGTTAGAGAATTCATTTTTCCAAATAAAGAAGGAATAAATGCAGTAAAGAGGTGCAACTAAGCAACAACAAGACCCTCTTGAACCAATGCAATAAAAAGGTGCAAAGAAAAGAGTAGCAAGAGCCCCCTTGAACCAATGCAGCAAAAAAGGTGCAAGAATCAACACCGAGACCTCCCACCCAAAAAAAAAATTATTATTTGTTTTACAAAGGAATGTCTATGAATAATACCTTTATAGAAAAGGCTTACAATATAGCAAAAGAGAAAAATAATGCAGATTCCAAATTTTCAATAAGGAATGTTATCAATCTTGAGAACAGATTCCACCAAAAGTAGTTGTAGAGTGATAGATGCAAAATGCAGTAAAGAATCTATTTATAATGGTGGCTACTGATATTTTAATTGATCATGTGCTCAAAATTATTTTTCTAGACCATACCTAGGTGATAGCAATGCTCGTCCTCTAGGAGTCAAAAAGGATTAGAAAAAAGCATGAAAGGAAACATTGAATGTTTTGGATTCATCATTTTGAAGAATCATCTTGTGTGCTATGATGTGCAACTTGCAACAACTATTATAATGGAGTCAATTTTCTTCTCAAGATCTCCTTTGTTACGTCTTGAACCCATGAATGAAAAACTATGAGTATGTCATATTAGTCCTCAAAAAAGGATCATTACCTTCTTCATCACAAGATCTAAAAGCAAGAGTTTGCTTCTAATAGGAATGATCGCAATATAAGGTAAACTCTATATAGCACATAGATCCAATCCAACACTTTGATATCTTCTGCTAAAATCCCTATTTGGATGTAGATCTGCCTGCACGATCATTTTTTGGTTCAGAGGAGGGTTGTAAAAAATTGGGATGGATTGTAACCAAGAAGAAAACACTCCCTATTGCACGCAGATCTACCTCTGCTTCAACATCATCATAGCTTCAAATTCAAACAACATTTTTTCCAAAAATAGCTTCAAGTTTTGTGTCCATTGTCACTAAGATAGAGCAGTACTAACCCAATCAAATATCCAGTGTTTAGTGTCTCCAAGAGTAGCATAGACTAGTTTAAGCCTTCTATGCAAGTACAAAGCAGCCTTGAATGAAGATTATTGGCTGTTATTCACTAAATCAAACATAGGTTCAACATTTAATCTTTCTCTAGATACTCTGTAGAACGAATATTAGTGAAAAAAATTAGTGTATTGAAATAATGATGCAATTATGAATATGTAGCAGATCAAATGTTTGGACATTATAAAAAGAAAGAAAAAAAACAAGCAATTACATGCACAAAACTTTAATGCAGATGGAAAATTATCTGCTATAAAAAAATGGGCATTACGTGACAAAAAATATGCTCAACAGGCAGTGATAAAATGAGTATACAATGGTGATGTCATATGCCAAGTTGTCTTCAACGAACACCAATGGTAAAAATAACACCACTTGGACACATGTAGATAAAAACATCTATGTGGGACACCATAGATGAGATCATGTTCGAACATGCTTATAATAGCTATGTGACTCACCCTAAATCCCTTTGTCTTATGCTAGTTGCATCATGCATTTCACGTAGATTGGCTTCTTTACATTTGAAGTATTCCCTATATCTTCTAGTTGATGTTGCTGCTACAGTGCGCTCACTTCATGAAACAATGTCATCAAGCTTGCGTAGAAATGTTTAACTAGAACTCGGTGCTAGAGCTGCTTATCTCTGGAGGATCCAAAGTGATTGCTCAGTAAAAAAGAAATACAAGAAAAAACAACGTAAACCATGATATGCTATGATCTACACATGTAAAAAAAACTGCAAAAAATAGCAATTACCTGTAGCAATTTGATGGTGAATAAAATGGATGACTGCATTTAGCATTCTAAAAAGTGTTGCCCTTCATAATTACACCCAAAAATATGACAAGAAGCATAGATGCTAAAAAAAAATGTAGAGATAAACACATTCACAAAAAAAAATCACTTCACTAACGTCTTCTCCAAAAAATGTTAACAAGAATGGATAGGTTGAACTAGATCTTGAAAAAAAAGCTCTTGAATGCTTACAAAAATCTAACCTCGCTCTGGTACCATGTTAGAAATATTGAAAGACAATATTCAAGACCAAGAAATTAGACATGCAAAGCATCACAAAAAGCTTAAAATAGAAGCTCAAGAACTGATTGATTATTCCATGAGATCAACTTTGCATAAATAGCAAAGTTGATCATTGTGAGCCATTGGATTATAACAACCCAATATATCTCAGCTAAACATAACTGGGAGTTTACCAACCTCGTGTAAGAGTGATAACTCCAAACAGAATATCCTAGTAGAACTTAAGATATACTCTAACAATTTCTCCTTCTTCCATTTTGTTGAAATGAATTTGTGAGGCATATTAAAAGTTAGGATTTTACAACATTGAATAGGAACTTAATGATATTTATGATTGAATTATTACTATCGATGAATTAAATACTATTTGCAAAGTGTGACTATGTTTGTAGATAATCATACTAGTATATTGGTCTGTTAGAACCCTCGCTTCATCAGTAGATTGTGACATAGTAGGAAATGCTTGCAAGATATATTATACAAAGGGTTTATAATTATGGTGTAGATGGTAGGGCTAAAAGAGGCCCAAATTTGTTGTGGTAAGTATGGTAAGATAAATTATGGTAGCATCATTCAATTGATGAAAAAGGTGATGAGGATGTGGAAGAAGGCTTTTAACCTTGATTAATAAAAGTTGTCATTAGTCATTTCCCTTTTGATGGAATCGATGTTGGATTGTCAAATTCACATATTTACAAGGGAGTTCTTAGCTTCCTCCCTTTTTTATTTTTCCTCTGATAAGGAATGAGTTCAAATAGATAAAAAAAAAATCTATACTCTTAAGCTTTTTATATTGTATTCATAAGCCTAGATCATGTTTTATTTATTCTTGCAAACATAGAAAATTTGACGTAGAAAATAAAAAATTGCAAAAAAATGACAGGTCACTATTTTTAAAAATGGTGATATGCTAGTTTTAATTTAGATAAGATTTCAAGCAAGAAAAAAATTCAAGAAAGAAAAAATTTGAATCACTTGTGAGGAATTTTTAGTGAATTTTAAATTATGGAATAACAATTCATAGCTTTTATACTTGAAAAAAATATTTTTCACAAAATTTTGTGAATCACTCTTCACTATTAGTGAATTGCTATTCATGCCAAAGGATGCAAATATTTTCTAAAAAGTGAAAAACCAATGTTAGTTAGTGGTGAATTATACCTTGTGCCAAATGAGTGAATATTTTGACTTATACTTTGTAAAAAAATTGATGATTTGGTTTATTTGTTAAGTCCCTAATGCCACAAGTTTGATTTTTGAAAGACTGATTTGTTTATTCTAAATTTTCATAACAAATTCACCATTCCATGTAGCACTTGCAACATCTCAAAAAAATTAAGAAAAAAGACTCAATCAGATTTAAATTTTTAGGAAAAGGGGCTAGGATAGATTTCAATATGGAAATCAATCCCTTGGTAACATCAAGCATGCAAAAACATTGTTGAATTGTAAAAAGGTCAAACTTCTAATTGTAACCATAATTATATTTTAGTAGTTGGAAGGAGAATTATGACTCTGTTTACTTTTGAATTTAGGTAGACTTCTCACTAATAGTTTTAATACAAATTGATCTAAATGTATAACAATAAACTTAGAGAGGTAAGTATGAATGAGATTGAAATAAAATACAAGAAATTAAAATATGGCCATGATTGTAGCAAATTAGTGTGTGATCAGTTAATGAATAAGAAGAAATCAATAAACATTAATATGCTTCTATAAGAGTGAAATAAAAATAATATAAGGAAACGATTAAAAAAAATTAAAAAGGGAGTGCCACAATCACTACACATTCCACAAATTAAAAATTCAATGCCATAATTGAAAAGCAAATATCATGCACAACCTTTCTGTTATTCTAAAATTATTTTAAAAGTATAATATGGATTCCATAAAGTGTAGCTTTGATTTCTTAAAATGGCCAAAATATGTCTACAAGGAATTCCCTTAACTCCCATTTATAGGAGATTATTCATTGAAGGAGTTACTAAAAGCAAATCGTTTCTACTCCTAGTAAAACTACTAATTTAAGGGTATATTTAGTAAAATGATGCACACTAAATGTTACATCTCTCCAAAAAGTATCTCTAAACTACTTAGAAGCCTTCTATATATCAATTGGTATCATATAGTGATATAATATCACTTTCTTGGAAGTTTTTTGGGATATTATATTATTGTTTTCCTCCTTGTCCCAAACATTAGCAACTCACAAATCTAGAATTTATTCACTATGTTGCAAAATAATGATTTAGTAGCCTATAGCAAATTGTGCCTTTTGAACATATGCACCTTTTAGCTAGTCACATTGTTTTGACGAATCATTCATTTCACACTAAGCCATTTTTTTATCATTCTTCAAAATGTAGGGGCCTAGAGAGATGTTCCTAGGGCTATAAAATTGTGACTCCTTGTCTTCCATAGCCACTAATTATCAAGAAACCAAATGTAGTATCTGAGCCACTATAGTTCCATATTTGTAGGGTAAGGACTAGTAATAAATATATGTGATATACAATTTTAATATTAATAAGTTATGTGTCTTCTATTGGGGGCCACACCCATCAAAAAAATTAAATACTACATTTTTTCGGGTCAATTAATTCATATCCAGTTTTTGTTTTTATTAAAAGTATTCTACAATTCCTTTTCTATCAAATATTCTTTTATCTTCCTCAAATTGGCATGTTTTCACAATCATCTCATTGACATTATTTTTATTAAAATATAAAATCTCACTTGGCCATTAGCCTTCTAAAATTTAAATTTTACCAAGAAGAAGATCAACACTGTAATTAGCTAAATTATCTACTATCTTGTTTTTTTCTCTAGAGATATGATCACATTTCCAAGAGATTTACTCCAATAATAGTTTATGAACATTAGAAATAATGTTATTTTTTATCCAATCCCCACATCCATTTTTGTTGATAGCATTAATGATAATTTATGAATCCCCCTTAATTAAAAATATATTTTCATCGTTTTTCAATTACAATTTTAATCTATATAAGAAGTGTCTTAGCCTTTCCATAGTTGTTAGTTGAAGTTCCAAATGATTTTAAGTGAGGAAAATTTTACCTTTAGTATTTTGTAAAACACCATCTCCACCATCTTTTCCTATATTTCCTTTGGAAGCACCATCAAAGTTATTTTGATAAAACCAATTTCTAGATATTTTTGTTTTACCATAGATCAAATCAAATCATCTCACTATAGATCTAATCAAAATATATATCAATGTTAATGGAGATACCCAATATATTCTCATGTTTTTAAAAAAGTATCCCTAATTGGTGTAAGCAAAGGGATAATGAAGAAGTAAATGATTTGATATTTTTAGATCCTCCTCACACAAAGCACACCTGAATAATCCACGACATTATCTTCTTTGTACAATCTCTCCTATAAGAATATTAATTTGGGTTACTAATCAAAGAAATGTTGAGGCCTTAGGAAGGGCCTCCAATGACCAAACATTCTTCCAAGGGAAATAATTAGGAGTAGATAATTTTAAGTACTTTCAATCCTCATGTCCCAACTTTATTGAGTATCCATCATCTTTCAATACATTTCAAACCAACTTATCCTTTATTTGTAAAAATGGGTAAATAGAACTTTTAAAGAATTTTTTGAATCTCATATACTTCTTATCTTGATTTCCTCTCCTTCAACCAAGTGACTAATAAAAATCCATGATGTGGAGTTGTTGCTCACATTAATATGATTGTTGACATTTGGAACTTTGTAATCTTGACATGCTTGAGCTAATGGTTGCTATTTTAGATCCAAAATAAGAGGATAAGGCTTAAATTAAGCATCAAACCAAAAAAGTGCATAGTCCCCTCACTGATTGGCCATCTAATGTGTTTTTTTGACTAATTGCAAACTATTTCATATGAAGTTCCATGTTGGTGATCTTTTAGATAGGGTTCATTTCTTCAATAATTTCATTACATCAAGAGAACCTATATTATTTTGAAGGAATATTTTTTCCCTATAATAATAGGGAAAAAAATATCTAGCCAAGTTTTTTCCCTAAGATCAAACTCATAAGTCTACAATTTCACAAGCCTACCCTTCTAATATTCTTTCTTTTGCAAACCCTATCCCAAATACAGAGGAAAACTATTTTTTTTCTCACAACCTTTCCAAAGAAAATATTTTTGAATTTTATAAAATTTGGATATTGTACTTTCTAGCAATATTTAAAGTGGCATCATATATATACATATGGATTGCAATAAAAAATTTATGAGTTATAGCCTTCTAACCATGTTTAACTTACCTTTCTAACCTACTAAACAAGATTTCATTCTATCCAAAATTGAGTCCCAAAGCTCCTTGTTTTCTTTATGAGATAAAACAATACCCAAATATGTCAATGAAATAATTATAATTTTAAACCCTAAAATATCCATAATAGTCCATTGTAAATAGAGGACAATAGTAATAAAAAAGATTCTAGATTTTGTAGTATCAACCAACTATCCATCAACCTTCTTATAGCATAATAATACTATTTTAAATTCCACACCTCGTTTATTAAGAGATAACCTAAAAGAAAAATATCATTAACAATTTGGAGATAATATTTGGAGGGACCATTTGTTGCAACTTGAATACCATTGATTTTTTCTTCCATTTTTCCTTTAAGAAAGCTCCCCTAGTACCTATGCAAGAATAATAAATAGATAAGGACATAGAGGATCACCCTAACGAAGTCCATAGGATGAATTAAAGTATCTAGTATGGAATCCATTGATCAAATTAAAATATTTTGGAGTGTTATAACACCTAATCCATTCACCAATGGAGACACTTGGAACACCTTAACAAGGAAGCTAACAAAAATCCTAGAGGCAAAAATATTAAAATAATCTCAAATACCTGAAGAGGAGGAAGCAATATGGAACACTCTAAGGAGAGAAGCAACACAAGTGACTCAAATCCAAGGTAAACAAGATACCATAGATAATAGGGCACCTAATGGATATTATCAGACATGTTAGTACCTTCTACGGATAAAAATGAGATAATGACAAGAATATGGAAATAGAAAGTCAAAAGGAATCCTCTCCCAGCTATAAGGCTCTTTAGTAATAGTGTGTATGCAAAAAAAAAAATTATTTGTAATCTAAGTCTGGCCAAAAAAGGGAGAATTCTTTACCTTTTAATGTATTATGAGTTCCATTAATATAATTTTAACCTTTTCACTCAAAAAAATACCTAGTCCATTCACACCAACCTTGATCAAAACCTTTTTTTTAGAATATCATATAGAAAACTCCAACAAACCCTATCATATTATTTGTTCATATCTAATTTCATAAGAATATCTTAAATATTTATGTAATTAATAGAATGTATGCCTTCTTGTGAAATGATTACACCATCAATAATTTTTTTACCATGAATAAAACCTTCTTATCCCTCTAAGATAACACAATCTAGAATGATTTTTATATGTTTACCATAATTTTTTGAATGATCTTATAGATCATATTACAAAGGCTTATTGGATGAAAATTATCAAAATATTTTTCTTACCTTTATTGGGAACCAATGTCATAATGGTGGTATTGATATCACTTATTGCAGCCTTCCTTTTTAGGGCCTCTTCAATAATGGCTAACATAGTATTCTTCAACAAATCATAAAAAAAATAAAAATGCAAGAAATTCATTGAGACAATATGTATTGTTAGGATGAAAAGAGAAAATATCTCATGTAGGTCCTTTATAGATATCTTCTTCATCAATATTTCATTTTCTCCCTGTGTGATAATTGATGGGATATTTTGCAAAATATTACCGTAAGCCTCATTATCTTGCCTAGCATAAATATATTTGAAATAATTAATTACTTCCTAATATCTTTTTCCTGGTGTTTACCGCTTGCTTTCGGTGTGGTAAGTGATTCTGACAAATGCGATTGAAGATGGATTGAATGAAATAAAAATAGTATAGTTCACATGGAAGACCTCATAAAGTGGTATGTATTTTCTTTTGATGACTGAATAGATAGCCCAGAGCTTGTACATACCATTCAAATGTTGTACGTGTATGATCTTTGATTGACTTGCAAATGAGCTTAAGTGTGGCTCCAGTTGCAAAAATCTATCCATTGACGAATAATATTTTTTCGGTGATGATTTAAGTCTTCATGGTCTGGTGATGATTTAAGTCTTGGTGGTCAATTGGTCACTCGCATGCATGATTGACAGTTGCTAAGAGCAGTGATAAATGCACAACTAGCACGTGGTAGGTCATGTTGAACCATTGATTTTTGGAGACCAAACCCACTTAATAGACCATTGAAATTTAATATATTTTTTATTTTTCCATTGAATAACAAAAATTCAAATTTAAAATTTGGGACCCAATATCAAAAAGGAGAACAACACTGGTGTGAAGTGCGAAGGATTAGGATTTTTTCCTCAAAAATATCTCATCGTTTAGGAGCCATATCTTCACGAGATTTATCCAATTCAATTGATTCTTAGACCAACTTGTACAAAATTTTAATAGATTTAAAATGAGTGTTCATATGCACAAATCTAAGCAATATTGAGGGAGATACAACATTGTGAAGTCAACTATTCGGAACAAGGATAGTGATGATTTTTCAAGTTGCGAAAAATGAAATTGCAAATATTTGTTAGCTAGGGTTTGAACGATGGAAAGAGCAATGAAGAGCTAGGACTTTAGTGAGGAAATATATTCTATTTGGACAAATAATTTTTTAGTTAAGTTTTTTTTCCTTTCTTTATCTTAGAAATTGTGCATGAAAAATTTATAAAGTTTTTACCAAATATTATATTTGCTATAGGACATTCAAATAAATTTCATTAGATTTTGAGTTTTAGTTTCCTTTTCATGGACTTATTTATATTTAAATCCTTAGAATAATCTCTAGTGGTAGAGGTTGGTGAGCACATCTCAAAGAGATCCTTGTTGCTCCAAGATAGGGCATTTTTTGGTAAATTTAATCGGTATTGTCCAAGGGCTTCAACCTTGAGAAAATGGATTGATAGGAGTTGGAAGTCTCCAAGAGTGATTCTATCATTTCTTTCCAAAGGTTTCTTCCTAGCCATTTTTTGTTCTAGAAAAGAAAGAGAAAGAATCCTAAAATGGGTTCCTTGGTTTATGGGAAGAGCAGGACTCTTCCTTACCCACCGCTATGAAGGCTTTTCACTTGAAAATGTAAATCTATCCCTAGTACCGGTTTGGGTTAGGATGTTTAGGTTATCCATTGAATTTTAGGAAATATATACCTTCAAGGTAATAGGCAACACTCTAGTATAATTCCTTAAGATTTCAGATATAATAAAATATGGATTATTGGCTATTTATGCTCAAATATTGATCATGATTGATATAAGTAAAGCTTTTCCAGAATCAATCATTCAAAGTATGGGGATAATATGTGGACCCAAACTATAGATTATAAAAACATATCTTTTAGATGTAGAATATGTCATGAGGTGGGGCATATTGAGAGATCATGCCCTAAGAAGAGCCCAACAAAATCATCACAATAGAAACTTACAAATGGTTATGGATGAAGATGGTTTTCAACTTCCAAAAAATAGATCTAGGAAAATAAACAATGGAGACCAATAAGGAAGTAAATTAGAAGAAATACCAAATTTTTTGAAGCTTTAGCCTATGAATAAAAAGTATATCAAAACTTAGAGGACACAGTACAATAATTTCAACATATTAACAAGGAACCATCTATTCAGTATGATCTTAATTTAAGGAATAACATTCTTGATGAACGTAAGGAATGTGTCTAATCAGGTTTTTAAGACTCTCTTGAAGTACCATGCACCATTTAGGAGAAAATAATTGGTAAATAAAATGTATTTTTAGAAGTTAATACCTCTGCTATTAATAAGGAAATACCAGAAAATGAGTAAGACAAGTCAAAATTTTCCATAATAGAGCCAAGAGAGGATAAATATGATGAAAAACAAAATTGTGAAATAATATTGAGGAATAGAATAATAATACCTACTCCTAATATAGGTAAGGCAAAAAGAGGAAAACCCTCAAATTATCAAGCAAGATCCAGGGAAGCAAGAGCAAACATAGAGAAAGGAACACAAACTAATTTGGTTGAACTTCTCTTTACCAAACAATAAAATGATATTGGTAATATGTAGGAGGGACAAAAGCCCCTAATGAGACATTATTATCATCTCATGGAATATAAGGGGTGCTAATTCCCCCTTAAAGCAAATGTGTATTAGGGACCTATGTTTATGTAATAAACCTGATATTCTCTGTATCGAGGAAACTAAAATGACAAAAGAAGAAATTTCAAAAACTATGAAAGTAGTATGGGCAAGATGTGAATGAGATTCTATGGGTTCTGAAGGAGCTGTAGGGGTAATTCTAATTTGTTGGAATTCTTATAGAAATTTTTGTGTAACCATTCATAAAACTAGGCATTGAATAGCCTCTTTAGTCACTTGCTACTTTGCAAATGTTTGTTTCATCCTTATCAATTTCTATGGACCTACAACTCGGTTAGGTAGATTAGAATTTTGGAGTGGGATTGAAGCCTTTATGAGAAGTAAAAACCAAGAAACCCGATTCATGATCATTGGAGATTTTAATGCCATAACCAAGCTTGATGAAAATTTTGGGGGGATTAGGAAATTGACCCAAATTATGAAAAATTTCTCAGATTTTATTCAAAATAATAATCCATAGGAAGTTGATTTTGAAGAAGACAACTATACTTGGACCAAAAATAGGAGAGGCCAGAACCTAATAGCAAAAAAAATAGACAGATGCATTCTCTCATATCATTGGCTAGATGAAGGAACTTGTGCTAACATTAATACCTTAATAAGGATTGGTTCATATCACTGGCCAATAAGATTTTAAATGGTGGTAAGTGAATTCAAAAAATATCATATTTTAAATATAAACAGTTGTGGGAAGACCATCCTCAATTTGTTGATATGATAGTTGAAACGTGGAATTGTTTAGGTAATGATGGGTTGTATGCTCTTCCAAATCAAATTAAATCTATGAAATCTAGATTAAAAGAATGTAATAAGAACACCTTTGGAAATATTTTTGAGAAGAAATAACTAAAGTATAAGATTTAAAATTCCAAAAATATGATGATAATAATCCAAGCTCGGAGGAAAGGGAGTTGCTTAGTGAATATCATAATATTTTGAGTAAGGAAAATAAATTCTAGAGATTGAAATCAGGAAATACTTGGTTAAAAGGAGATAAAAATACAAAGTTTTTCATAGGATGGCTATAGTACAGAGATCAACTTCCAGAATTAGTAGAATTAAATCAATAGAAGGGTTTTATATTAAATATCAAAGTGAAATTAGAAAAGAGATAAAGTTTTTTTATCAAAATATTCTAGGTTCATAGGAGACTGAAGTTCTTAATGATAAACTTCTTCAAGATGTTCCTTCAATTATAACGAATGAAGACAATAGGAAACTGATGGAGCATATTACTCTAGAAGAAGTTCATTTAGCTCTTTTCTCTTTTAATAAGGATAAATCCCTAGGTCTAGATGGGATCTGTGTGGATTTTACCAATATAATTGGGATATAGTTAAGGATTCTTTATTGGTGGTAGTGGAATAATCTAGGGTAAAACAATACATACCTTATAAAATAAATGTAACATATCTTACCCTAATTCCAAAAAATAAGAATGTTGAATTATTTGATTCTTTTAGACCCATAAGTCTATGTGATATGGCATATAAGATTATTTCCAAACTAATTGTGAATAGATTAAGTCCATTTTTAGACAAAATCATTTCAGAAGAGCAAGAAGGATTTGTGAAAGGGAGACAAATTTTGGACAGGATCATAGTAGCTCATGAAGTTATACATTCAGCAGCTTCAAGAAAAAAGAAAGCAATGATCTTAAAACTTGATATGAGTAAAGTCTATGATAGGGTTAAATGGGATTTTCTTTTTGCAATTTTAGATAAGTTTGGTTTCGGTAAGAATTAGGTTGGATGGATTAAAGCTTGTGTCTCTATAGTTTCTTATTTAGTGTTGGTCAATGGGTTAGTGAAAAAATCTTTTAAATTCAAGAGAGGCCTTAGACAAGGATATCCTCTATCTCCTTATTTGTTCATTATTTTGGTAGAATTTTTGAGTAGGAACTTAATAAAGGCTTACAAATATGGGTTTATAAGTGGACTTAAGGTTAGTAATAACATCAATAACATCACCCATCAATAGTTTGTATATAATACAACCCTTTTTGTAATGGCAAGGATAAATGAGGTTAGAACTTTGAATAACTTTTTAAAATAGTACAAAAGAGCTCCAGAGCAAAAAGTTAATAGGACTAAATCCAATATTTACTTCCTTAACACTCCTGCTAATATCAAAGAAAGAATTTATAGGTTGCTTCAAATGGAGGAGGAAAATTTACCAACAACTTATCTAGGGATGCCTTTATTTGAGGGGACAATGAGGATAGATTTATGAAATCTAGTTATTATTAAAGTTTAAAATAAAATTCTAGTGTGGAAAGGTAGATGGTTGTCGTTAGCAAGAAGAGTCTAGTTAATTAAGTCAGTCTTACAATCCACTCCAAAATATTATATGGTAATGTATTATATACCAAAATCAATTGAAAAAAAATTAATTCATATTATGTGATCCTTTTTATGGTTAGATTTACATGATAAAATAAAATTTCCTTTGGTGAAATGGAGCAAGTTGTATGATGATAAAACTAGGGGAGGTCTTGTTTTAAGAGTTCTTACAGATGCAAACTTAGTTCTTAGGGGAAACGTTATCTGGAGATTGTACAAAGAGATTCAAAGATAATGGGTAAGAATTATTCTAAGTATATTGATCTCAATGACCCAAGTTTAATATTTACTATGTTCTCTCTTCCAAATGGTTCTGCTCTTTGGAATGGTTTAAAAAAATCTATAGTTCTTATGATTAAAGGTTTAATATGGGTGGTGGTAACTAGAGAAAAAACATCTATTTCGATGGATACTTGGTGTGTTAAAAAACTATTCAATTTAGATCCAATTTTAAAACCTTGGATGAGATTTCTTCAAGACAAATATGGTGATAGGGTTTCAAATATTTTGTACAAGGATCAAGAAGGAAGATACAAATGGAAAGAATGTTTATTTACAAGTATACAAGACATTGATGCTAGGAGGCAATTGAGTACAAAGATAACAGTTGTGATTATTTTGAGGAGATCCAAGGATAAATTGATTTGGGAGTTGAATAGCTTAGGAGAATACACAACAAGAAGTGGATATAATGTTCAACACCAACAAAATAATAATATCACTAGAATATGGAGAGATATTTAGGATAGCCCAAGCATTCCTAAAGTCAAAATATTTTTTTGGCTAGTAGGTCATAGAAGAATTTTATCCTAGGATAACCTTATGAAAATGGGTTTTCATGGCCCCTCTCAATGTGTTTTTGGTAAAAATGATGAGAGTATAGACCATCTCTTGGTATATTTCTCAATAGTTTGGAACCTATGGCAATGGATTCTTAATATGTTTGGTAAATGCATGGTGATGAATAGCATAATTGAATATTGGTTAAAGTAATGGCATAGCACTTATAAAAGTGAGGCATTACAGACAATATGGGATATATAAAAAGATACAATACTTTGGATTATATGGCTAGAAAGGAATAGAAGAATATTTAAAGGAAAGAAAAGCAGTTTAGAGGTAATGAAAAATAATATATGTTTAGCCATAGAGGAGTCCAAACCAACCCTATCAACTCACCCAATCCCTAATATGGAAGCAGAGAGCCTTGATAGATAGATTCAATTCATTAATTGGAATTAAGTTGTTGGGTATAAGAGAAGCAAAAAAAAGACAAATAATATAAAGTGGAAACCACCAGATGTGGAGTGGGTTAAATTGAATTTTTATGGAGCATCTAAAAAAATCCAAGACTAGCAAGAGGAGGAGGAATAATTATAAATAATAGAGGAGATATTTTGTCTATTTATGCTTTCAATAGTGGATTTAAGATAAATAATGAAGTTGAATCTTGGGCAGCTTTAGAAGGATTTAAAATATATAAAAAAATGAAATGGAATAGAGTATGGATAGAATGTGATTATCTCCTAGTAATAAATGTAATTTTGAGGAAAGCAAAGGCTCCATGGAACATACAAGAGATAAATATGGAAATTCAAGATCTTGCTAAAGAGTTTGAAGAAATATGGTTTACACATATATTAAGAGAAGGAAACAAATATGCAGATAAGCTAGCCAATAGAGGGTTTTTATTGAGGATCGTGAAGTTAAATTCTCATTTCCATGGTTAGAGGAAGTAGAAAGTTTAGTTGAAGTTGACAAAAAAATGTTGATTGTCTGAATCAATTAATGATTAAGATTTACTTTAATGTTTTCCATTGGTAATATCTGCTTTATTTTGTAATAATAATGTGTTTTCATTTATATTTTTTATTATAAATTTTGTGGTTGCACTTGTGTTTCAGGAAGGAAACTAGCAATCTAGATTTGGTAAAGCGAACTATGATAATGCGATGTTTTGGAAATATTACTCTACTAAGATGCAAGGTATAGATAGTAGAGGTGAATTTTTGGTATTGTGAATTTTGCTATAGTAAAATATCAAGAAAGATTCTAAAATTTGGATTAATTGTATTCATACAAAAAAATGAAAAGATCCAAAAAATGAAAATCAAGAATTTAGACATTTTATGTTAAATGATATAGGTTTCTAGCTATAGCATCTCAATTTAAATGAGAAGTGTATCTATTTGTAAACTCTCAAGATTTAAAGAAGAGAGATGTAATTTTTCAAGGGTGGGGGACCTAAGTACAACCCCTTATTATCCAACAAAAGAAAATATATATCTTCTTCTTCCTCAATAATTCTTCCATCCAAATTGCAAACATCTTTTATGTGACAAAAAGAAAAAAAAAAATTAGTTGTATCATGAAAAATATGGTGTTTCTATCTCCTTCCTTGAGCTATCTCTCCCTAATTTTTTTGGATTCAATATAACTTCTCTTTTTTCAATATATTATGATGATCGAAATGAAATTTTGTTTCTTGTACATAAGTATCCTAGTATTCTATTAATTTCTATAGTATTCTATTAATTTCTACTATATCTTGTAAATTTTTGAGCTTGGATTCAATTTCATCCTTTTCTTTAAATATATTACCAAAATATTTAGCATTCCAAATTTTCATTTGCTCCTTTAGATATTTAATCTTTTGAATTAACCTATACATACATGATCCTTTAAAATTTGCTTCATCCCACCATAACATAACAATCTTGAAGAAAAAAATATCTTGGATACACATAGGCTAAAATCAAAATGGATTTGGATGATCATTATTGAGTAATCACATCTCAAGAGAATGGGCTTGTGATGTAATCTTGCTCATAATAATATGTTTGAAGAGATTGTATGCTTTATTTGCAATCATGTGTTGGATAACAAAAATTTATCCAATATTTTTTCTATATTATTTTTTCCAATGCATCTATTATACCATGTATGTTAAAATCTTGAATGAATAGCATCCTATAAGACATTTAAATTGAGAAATCAAGAAAAATACTATATTGATTTAGACCATCCAAGATTACCTCCCTTGTTTTTTGGAGAAATAATGGTGTTGAAAACCCCTAAGAATCCATAGATCACAATTATAAATAATAATTATATCTGACAAAAATATGTTGAGGTGCTTTCAACATATTTCATGAGGAGTAAATATAGTTAGAGCATTATACAATTATAACCCCAACTTTGGTGTTTTTATCTTTCATGCAAAATATACCAAAAACCCAATTACTTTTCACTTTCATTAATTTTCCATCCCATTTGTATTTACCCCATACTATTGGAATACCTTTAGAATATCCTATAGAAGAAACCATCAGACAATCCCCCCTCTTCCAAATATTTTTGAATGCATCCTTACATTCTGCATTGCTTAATTTTATTTCTTGTATTAAAATAAACTCAAGATTATAACATCCTAATTAATTCCTTAGTAACTCTTTTTTTAGGGGTCTCATTCACATCCCTAATTTTCCATGATGTCATTATTATCATCACTTTTTATTTTTAGTTGTGGTATTTTTGGTTTTGCAAGTTGACTATAGTGAAATTTTCACTATACCTAGGAGAAATTATGCCTTAGTCATTTTTACAAATTGGCATCAACAGGAAGTAGATCAATGAGTCAATGCAAAGAGAAGGTAGAAGTTGCATTCACCATTGATTTTAAAATCCATAGCGAGCACTAATTTTATAGGTGATAGTCATGATACAGTCTTACAGATATGCAAGCCATTTGATCTGATCAATTAATGGTAGGTGCTAATTTGAGAATTTAAAAGGCTATGAAGGTTTCAAAAGTTGTAGGATACATTGATCCAGTAAATCTATGGTGGGCACTATTTTGACAGGGAAGGACGATGTTAGAATATTGAATATGCCATATATGTCATTGATCTCATTAATCTACAATGAGTGTTGATTTACAAAATAATATGAGAAGTGGTAGTAAAGAAACATGGACCATTTATCTTGTTTTATCAAACGATGAGCATTGGTCTCAAAAACCCAAGAAGAAAGGGGATCTCAGAGCCCTGTGAGCCATTGATTGTGGATCTAATGGCCTGTGCATTTCATAAGGCCATCAAAAAAGTTGTCAAAGAAAAATTTGCACCAATGGTTGGTATTAAAAAAACATGATAGATGTATTGAAAACTTGTGAAAGAAGTAAGTAGTTGTACCATCAAGGTTCATGTCCAAAGAAAGTCCACCATCGATCTTGGGTAGAAATAAGATCCAACAGTCAACATGATTTTAAAATGGAATTAAAAACATTTGAGTCACAAAGTCATGTGAATTATTTAATATTGATGATCCATGGCATGTGTCATCTTAAGAATATTTTTAGCATTAACAAAAGTAACCATGACCTTGGTTGAATTACAGTGGGTCAACAATCGTAAAATAAGTCATCCACATCTATTGAGGTTGTCGTATGATCTTCTCACTTCATATTCAAAATATGCCAATGATTAATGATCTATCCAAGGGCAATATAATGACTCGTAATATTTGAGAGAAGACCCAGGTGATATAGCAATAGATAATAGTGTCAATAGTTTGATCTCTATGATCGATAGCTCATGGGAAAGAGATGTAGATAAGGAGTAAAACAAGGAAATTTTGCTAGATTAATAACGTAGAATATCTAATGTCTTATGAGAATCAGGGGGAGGCTTATATGGTTTGGCATTAAAAGTTCATGTCAATCATTTGATCTTAATAATTGATATCCCAAGAAGAGGTGCAAACAAGAAAAATGTTAGGAGGAGCTTTGTCAACCATCCAATCAATGGGAAATTTTGCAACATCACATGACCCAAAACCGCCAAGTGATTTTAAAATACAATGGGCTAAAACCACCCATGCTCTTATAATTTAGGAGACCAAATTTACCTCAAGGCTATCACCCACAAAATTTCTCGTGAGGGGCTATTGGCCCCCCATACCCCCTAGGTAGGGTCATGATCCAAGGCCCTGTACATTGTGTCAAGGTGTTTAGTCTTCTTACATGTATATTTTTTTTTTACAAAGAATATAGCACATTCAACAAATCTCCCAAATATGACGATTGAACTCATAAAGAAAACAATGGCAAAAAGGCCTCAAGTCCACCTACTTGCACCATTTAGATATGGAATTCTAGGAAAAGTGGTTGGCTTCCTAAAAAAATAATCGTGAAAGTTCTAGTTCCAGAGACCTCGAATCCAATGACATTGACTGCAAAAGGATCCTACACCCAATTTTGGAGGGAATTTATATTAAAAAAATTTAGATAGAAGCTCCAAATCTAGAGGTTTCATGCCTTTTGAATTTAATGAATCCAGATCCATAAATACAATCAACATTGAATGTAAAGTAGTCTCTCACTCAATTCTGGCAAAAATTTTGGATTTCTTGTATAGTTTTAAGGCAAATAGACCCTAAATTTTGCTTATAAATAGGGATTGTATTTTTATTATAGGAAAAAAATTGCTTACTTATGCCTAATACTTGGCCTTCTGTTTATTTTCCTTCCATTGTTTCTTATGTGTATGTGTTGGACTTGAGTCTTAAGTCATTTTTTTAACTAGCATCAAACTTCTTTTGGTCTAACATATCTGTAAAATAAAAAATTTATGATAAATAAATGAAGTTGTGAATAATTTTTCTCTATCCTATTTTGATATGAATTTTGTGCATGAATGCTTAGATGTTAGATTGAGATCATGTTCACTTTCTAGCTATTAGTGAATTATGCATGTGTTCATTTAGTTCAATATGCATAGAATAATCTTTAATTTTTTGTGCATCGCCTCCATAGCTTAGGTTTTATTTCTTGCATTTATTTTCTATAAATATCTCTCCATTTTCCTTGATGTTTGCAAGTAGTGTAGCAAGTAGCATTGAAATAATGCACTAAATATGATATCACATGAGGAGCCAACCTCAAAAAAATATCATAGGTTTCCCTGTGAGTGTATCTCATGCCCAAGGAGCTTCCTAATTATGGTTCTCAATGTGAGGTGTGAGTGCTAGATATGCCTAATAAGTAGTTATGACATTCTAAGAGACTAGTAGTTTTGTCTAGCATGTCTGATGAGATGAGTTAACACTTTATCCTATGCATTTGATAGATCTTTGTTAATATTTTGGTGAACGTCTCAACCAAGTTGCTTGTTGAAATAGGAAGAATATTAATCTGGATAATCCACTAAATAAGAAGACCAGAAGACAAGTTATCGTGCATACACAATAGTTTTCTAGTGTGCACTAACAAAGAGATCAAATTAAGATTCTATAAAATATCTCAGTCTATTTGCTTGTTAGAGCACAACAACATTCACTTAGCAACTCCACTAAGCATGAAGGACCAAAATTTGTTTATCACTAGATATTTTACAAGAGCAAATCCATAATCGCTAATGTCTCCCATGATCCATATACCTAGAAGGAAAGCTCAACATTATAACATTGTTGTAAATCAACCTCTAAGAAGGTACCCAACCTAGAACAATAGAGGTCTCTTAATACCACATGTTCCTCCTACGACATAGGACCCAATCCCAACCTCAGCTTTCAAGTCTCTACTTTAATTCACTAGTGAGGATAAGAACATGCCTATGAAGCACCTACACTGCATGGTGAGCCTATGCATAGTACACAACATCAAGAAGCAAAGCGTGGCCCTCAGACTACTAGCAACATATTTTAAAAGAAAGGAACAAGAGTGGTACCTATGCCTAACCCCACATTCCATAGAAAATTAGGACCAACTCATAGACCCATTGTTGAATAGATTCATAGAGAAGGTAGACATGTCCCATCTTGAACAACTAATGACTATCAAGAGAACACCTATAGAGAAAATGGATGACTTCAACACCCAATTCTAGAATACCTAGTATAGAATCCTTGATGAGATTCATTATCTCCTAGGTATAGCTTTCATTTATTATATCAAAACTATAAATTCTAAAATAATTATGATGGTCAAGTCTAGGTGAGGTAACTCTCTATCAATGGCCTATGGGATAGCCATACAAATTGAGAATGACCTAATCCAATTTAGAAGGCTAGCTCCTAAATCCCTCATGTCTTTATTTTTTACCATTCAACCTCCATATTAGACACCTACAATAGTTCAACCTACCACTTTCTAGCCTACTCCTATTGTGAACCCTACTTAGGCTCATACCTCTCTTCTTCCTCCCTAGAACCCCTCCAAAAGTCCCCACTCCTCCAAGCTAGACAAAATTAGAAACCTACTAAGGACAATCTCCAATGAGGTCATAGTCCTCAAGAGGTACCAAAATGCCTATATATTTCAACATCAAAATAATCCAAGATCCCCTTTACCGTAGTATAATCAAGGCTAGAGGCCTCCTCCAAATAGGTATCAAAGCTCTAATTTCCAACCCAAATATAACTTAGGTCAACTGTAGAACTCTAATCAGCAGATAATTTCCATGTCATCCCCCTTGTAGCAAGTTTCTCCCAAGATTATTAGGAACATAATCACCATAAAAAACAACTATGGGAGACCCTAACGCATGGTGCTACGCATATCCCAAGGCCTATTCCCTAAATGCTTATCCTAAAAGTAGTCCTCTATAGACCATGTTAGAGCCAAATGAAGTTGTACTTGCTCATCCACCTACTACTCATCTAAGGATGGATGCACAGATACAAAACCAACCTCCTTAGGTCCAATCACAATGTGCTCTCCTAAGAACAAGCTTCATCCATTTTGAGTAGATTTTGATGGTTTGGAATGAAGAAGTGTATGTTGTACTAGAGGAAACAACTACTTCAACACCAAGAATGAAAGTAATAGAGGAGAAAGGAGAAACTAATAAAGTGGGCCTTGACACCTAGAAGGGTCTAAATGATCCCTTGTAAGTGTTTCCCCTACATCCACCCCTGATCAAAATGAGAAAAACATCCTAGTGACCATCAAGGGTGATGCTTCTAAGACCTACAAATAATAAGAGATTCCATTGAAACTTCTCCATCATGTAGATTATGGACCTTTGATTGAACTGGATGTTAATCAAACCCTTGTTGTAGAGGAATATTAATCCAAGTCAGACTTATCTAACAATAAAGTCTACTCTCTTTTTTTTATGAAGAGATGCACTAGTGGACAAATGAATTTTAGTATTTTGATCTCTATAAATATAGGAACTTATTTTATTTAGGATGAGAACTCCTATATCCTTAAGATCCTAGAGGTAAAGGAAGACCTGACCAACATGAGAGGACTCTACTCTGATGATGCCAAGGAAAACAAGGAATACAACATTGGTTTTTGTCTGATTGAGTTAGGAGAAGAGAAGGTATTACAATTTTACTGGTAGCAATCCAACTACTCAAACCATATTTTTAAGTATGAGGTCTTGATGCATGACCTCCAACCTGTAGAGAAGAAAGATGTCAATTTGTCACAAGTATTTGGTAACATTGGACCAATGACTAAGCAAGCGATATCCCAACATTTAACAAAAATCACACCAATGAGATCCTATCAACACAGGTTCTAGAACCCAAGAACCTTTGTATATATATCCAACTTAGCATAGGTCTTGTTTCTTTTTTTTATACAAAGTAATTTTCCCCATCATTTTGAAATCAATGAATATCCATTTTCATGGACTTTGCACCCAATGGATAGGGAAGTATTATAGAATTTATTATCTTTAGTGAGTAGAAGATCCCTTCTGAGTCACCAAAAATTTTCATTATGCTTGGCAGAATTTATGCCTTAGCCATTTTTGCAAATTGGCATTAGTAGGAAGCAGATCAGTGAGTCAAGGTAGAAGAGAAGGTAAAATACATGTGCACCATCAATTTTAAAATCCATGAGTTCTAATCTTGTAGGTGATAGCCATGATAAAATATTAGAGCCACGTAGTTAATATGATATGATAAATCAATGATGGGTGCTAATTTGAGATATTAAAGGGCCACAAAGGTTCTCAAAGCCATGGGATCTATTGATCTAGTAAATTTATAGTGGGCACTATTTTGGTAAGAAAGGATGATGTTAGAATATTGAAGATTCCATGCACATCGTTGATCTCACTGATCTATAGTGAGCACTAATTCTTGGAAGAAGATTATGGGCTATGGTAGAAAAGCAACATGGACCATTGACCCTATTTGATCAAAAAATGAGCGTTGATCCCAAAAAAAGTGAGAAGAAGGAGGGCCTCAAAGCTTCATGAGTTTCATGCCCCTCCCTGGCATACTTTTTGGTAAAGAAACAATGTATGACTATATGATGTTTTAATACCTAAGTGAGCAATTGAACCAACTATGTGATGTTTAGTTGATTTGAAGAACATGATATTATTGATAAATTTCCAAGATGTGTAGGATCGGGTACACTCGTAGGTGGAAGAAGTAGAATCATCCACCAAAAGTAGGGGTACTTGAAGTTGGGGAAGTGATGATTACGACAACTCAAAGGTAACATTGATGGATACCTTCATATAGACATGCATTCGCTTAGGGATAATCGTCAAAATCTAGCCATATTGAGCCCCAGATTGATAACCTAGTAGCTATCATAAATTCTAGAGCCTGAGACAGGTGACTAGGTTGATGAAAATATTCCCTCTTTGTCTGTTGCATATGTTTGATTATCTTTTACTTCATCACTTGTTGCATCATTGGTTTGAGAAGCTTTCATAAGTTGATTGTCTTGAAACTCCTTGTAATGCTTAGAAATGCTTGTTATGATGTTATATAGCAAATATTTATCTTTAAATATTAAAAGAATTACATTTTTAAATAAAAGCTAGTTTATTTTTAAATGTTAAAAGAATTACATTTTTAAATAAAAGTTTTTTTTTTTTTGGTAAGTTGGAGTTTTTATTTATAAGTCTTTTAACTGGGTCCCAACCCCAAATATACAAAACCTTCAAGAGGTCAAAATACACCAATAGTGTAGAATCCCTTTCCATAGGGGTTATATATGTGCCAATTTAACCATTCCCATGCAGGGGATATTACGGATAAAATTCCCTTGTAGGGGATATTAATGTCGATAGATAAGGGATGCTTACCCATGCAAGGGCTGCTAGAACCAGACATGACATAACCATTGACAGTAGCTAGAGCCCTCATCGGGGCTATCACAAAGAAACCCAAATATGTAGGTAGACAAAGGGCACAAAAATAGACACTAAAAACCATAGCAAGAAATCCCATATGAGCCTTCAAAAACTTACAATCCTGAAGCAAATTAGGGGTCAACCTCTGTGATGTCTTCTTTCGCACGCTCTGCACTCTACTGAAGGGCTTGCTTCAAAGCTGAGCTTGCACTCTCAAACGTGATGATGAAACTCTTCAGAAACATTTTGGTGAGTTGATTTGAAATACCATAGGTGGGAGTCGAGTCTCCACTTAGGTCCTCGACCTCCAGGGGTGAATTCTGGCTAGAATCAGTTTTGGAATTCTTGGTCCTGGAAGACCTACGAATTTGAGGGGTCATCTCCTCAGTTTTGACCTTGTGTTTTCCCAATGAAGGTTTCTTGCTGGCAGAGTGGGTGGGTTGGGAAGGGGAAGGGATGGGTTTGGAAGGGGAAGGGATGAACTTGGAATGGGAAGGGGAGGGCTTGGATGGGGAAGCAGCCACAGTGCCTTTTTTGGAGATAGGGATGCTGGAAACATCATCGTTGGCCAAGAGCTCACTAGATAGAGAGTGAGCAAGGCTTTGGGAAGGAGGGGGAAAGGGGGGATTGGACTATAAGGGGGTAGCCGTAATGGGGGAATTGGACAGAATGTGGTAGTAGATCATAGCGAACAGCCCTTGGTGGGAGGGAGAGATGGAATTTTTGCAGGAAGCGGACATCGAGAGACGAATGGAGCGATGGAGGAAACTAGGAATGTTCATAGGCTTGTATCCTCGGATATGATTGACTAAGGTAAGATGGAAACTAGCCATGGGCTTATTAGGGTCATCGTAGGTAAGGTATTGCATAAGGAGAATTGCAATGGTAGGAAAAATGGGTGGAAGGGACTAACACCCCAGGGAAAATCCATCCCATATGAAATTTTGATAATTTGGGAAGCCCTCCAGTTTTGGGTCCCAGCAATGCTTGTTGCGACAAACCAGGTGACCAGTGAGCGGTAAGTCTGCAATATCACCAATCAACTAGGGAGTAACTTTGAATAATGGATTCTTGATGCAAACATGGCCATTCGACCAGAAGGGTAAGGTGCTTGATCCACACTAATTTGAATGGAATAGTGGAAACACGAGGGTTGACCAGAAGGGAATGAGCTAACTTAACTAAAAAATCCCCACTGTCGATTCCCGCCCACATCGGGAGGTTTGGGGAGGCTATGGTGGGGATGATGGTGGTTCTTAGCATCTCAGATAGAAAGTTCCCTTCCCTCACAAGATGCTCGCTACCTCCTGAGGGGATCTTCCATTTGCCTTGTCTATCTATATAATATTTCACTTTGCTTCCCCATCTCCTCTCTAGACTTGGTCTAAGGTCGGCCACCTCAGGGAGATCCTTGAGGGGTTTGTCTTTCAACCACGTGTCATCCCAAAAGTTGATAGATGTCCCTTTGCCCAGCTACCATCGGGTGCCTCTAATGATAAGAGGTTTCGCTTGGATTACGGCCCGCCAAAAGGTTGATCCATTAATAGGAATGTTATTGTCCATCAGGGATATGTTTTTGAGATATTTTCTTTGGACAATTGAGACCCATTCTGCCTTGTAGTTAGTGAACAACTTCCAAGACTGCTTTGCCAAGAGGGAAATATTCATGTTGGTTGATCTTCTCATACCAAGGCCCCCTCGGTCCTTGGGTTGATAGAATTTATCCCAACTTACAAGGTGGAATTTCCTTGTGTTTTCTGAACCTTCCCATAGAAACCTCTTCTAGATTTGCTCAATTTTGGAATGAACAGAAGCAGGAGCTTTGAAGACTGACATGAAGTAGATCGAGATGCTCTGGAGGACCACCATAGTAAGGGTTGCTTTGGTTGCTTGGGACAGGAGGGAGCCCTTCCAAGCAACAAGCTTGCGTTTGATCCTGTCAATAACATTATCCCACATTGATTCCTTTGGGCTCTTGGTGAACAGGGGGAGTCCCAGGTAGGAAGTGGGGAGATCAGCAATGCAACATTGGAGGATGCGAGCAATTTTCCGTTGCTTGTTTCCTGGGGTGTTGAGGAAATAACACTTGCTTTTGAGATAGTTGATCTCTTGGCCTACTGCATGAGCATAGGTGTCAAGGATCCCTTTGATAGATTTAGCTTGGATGATGGAAGCTAAGGTTGCAATGATGGTGTCATCAACAAACTATTGATGGGATAGGGGAGGGGATTCTGAAGATGCCTTGATCCCTGTCATACACCCAGAAGAAACAACCTGCTTGAAGGCTCTACCCAGGGATTCGGTAAGGATGATGAACAAGAAAGGGGACAAAGGATCTCCCTGCCTAATCCCTCTGAGGCTAGGGAAGTAACCTATAGCAGATCCATTGACTAGAACTGAGAACCATGGAGCAGTGATGCAGCCCTTGATGAGGTTGACCCATTCTATGTGGAAGCCAAATCGGGAGAGGACTTTCAGGAGGAAACCTCTATCTACCCTATCGAAAGCTTTGCTAATATCCAATTTTAGAAACATGGCAACTTTTTTGTTGCACAGGGTCGAGTGGAGGGTCTCATGAAGAGATATGATGCTATCAGTGATAGATCTCCCTTCAACCGAGCTGCCCTGGCAGGGATCAATAATGGAGGGGAGGATTTTATTTAGCCTAAGAGCTAGGGATTTGGTAAGGATCTTGTAGATGATGTTACACAAGCTAATGGGTCTGAAGTCATTCATGGATTTGCATTGGGGATTTTTAGGGACCAAGGCAATGAATGTGGAGTTTGTCCCTCGAGGGATAATTTTGGTTCGTTGGAGCTCCATGATTGCATCGCAAACCTCTTTCCCCACTATGTCCTAGAAGGTTTGAAAAAACCAAGGGGGAAACCCATCAAGTCCAGGGGCCTTGTCAGCTTTCATGGAAAACAAAGCACTCTTGATTTCTTTCTCAGAGAGAGGTCGGATCAGGGATCGGTTCATCTCAGGGGTGACCAAGGGGGAATGTTTCCTAGTAGGGCTTCCTGGGCTTCAATGTTGGTGGGAATGGCAGTTCCCATCATGTTGATAAAAAAAGAGGAGGCCTCCTCTCGGATCTTGAGGATGTCTTGAGTGACGGTTCCATCTACCAAGGTGAGCTCTCTAATCTTGTTCGTGCTTCTGTTTTGCAATGTAGATGCATGGAAGAACCTTGTGTTGGCATCCCCATCCTTGAGCCAGAGAGCCCGAGATTTTTGGCGCCAGAAGGTTTCTTCTTTGGCTAGAATGTTGTGATATTCTGCCATCAACTGTCTTTCTTCATCCCTCAACTGGGGGGTCCATTGGTCATGTTGGATTTGTTGCTCCAAAGTTTTGAGTTTGCTCAAGGTTTTTTCTTTGAGTTCAAAGATATCCCCAAATACCTCCCTGTTCCAAGTTTTCAGGTTTTCTTTGATTGACTTGAGCTTTTGGGATACCTAAAAAATGGTTGATCCAGAGACAAGGGTCTTCCACCAGTCATTGATCCTCTGCTTCAGGTCCGGGTGATGGATCCACATGTTTTCAAATCTGAAAGGGGTTTTGAAAGATGGAGCTTTATTCGATTCCAGGAGAAGGGGGGAATGATCAGAGTCGATTCTTGGGAGAGGGATCAAGGAAGTGTCTCCAAACAGGGGAATGACCTACTAGGAGAGAAAAACTGGTCCAACTTCACCTGTATGTGCTCCGAGCCAGCCCTTTTATTGCTCCATGTGTATTGGCAGCCTCTGATCTATAGGTCCATGAGTTCATTCTCAGTGACAAACTCCTGGAAATCTAGGATACTCTTGGAAGGGGTAGACACACCCCCTTTCTTATTAGAATGAAAGAGGGGGGAATTAAAATCCCCTGCTACCATCCAAGAGAGGTTGGAGAAAGCATCCTTCATGAGGGACATAGATCTCCACATATTGTATCTTTCCATTGGATTTTTGGGAGCATAGATGTTGGACAACACCCACGTGAATTTGTTTTCTTTGCAGTAGAAAACCATATTCAGTGTTTTGTTGGAAAAGGATATGACTCTACCTTCCACATTTTTAGGGTCCCAAAAGCATAGGAGACCCCTGGATGAACCTTCTACCGGGGATGAGGCCCATTGATAGTGCTTCCAGATTTTTTGAGCTATATTGTGAGTTCTGGCAGCATCAATTTTTGTTTCTTGAAGAATAAGGATGGTTGGTTTATACTCCTTCCTGATGGTTCGAGCTAACCTTTGTTTGCTCATGCTATTGAGGCCTCTGATATTCCAAGAGAGGATCTTCATCTAGATGGTTTGGTGGGTTTCTTGCCTCCCTTGCTTGGTGGGGGGGAGGTTTGGGATTTTTTACCTCATCCTTGGATTGGTTGAACAATTCAGGAAAAAGAGTTGACTGCACTCCATTGGCCACCTGGTCATCAGTATCTTTTTTGATCTGCTCAGAGATGGTAGGTCGACCTCTTTTTCTTTCACCCTTGGTGTCAATGGGGCCTTTTTTGCTTCTGGTAATGATGGAGTTAAAATCCGCTTTGGTGTGGGTGGGACTAGACGCATCCTCCTGGGACTCGAGGCATGATCCGGTTGGGGATGGAGGGTCTTCCGAGGGAAAGGAACAGGGAACACCATCATGAAGGAGAGGGTTTACCTTAGAAAAGGGATCAAAAAGGGGAAGGAGGGGGGGAGGGGGCATCAGGGGTGGGAATGGAAGGCCCAGATTTGGAAGGGGAGGGGGGGGATGGGGGTGGGTGGGTGGGGGTTGCATGGGGTTGGATTCGGGGAAGAGAACCTCATCGTTTGAACAAGATAAAGGTCCAAATCTATTGGGGAAAGCAAACATAGAGCATACATGTTCAGAGCTTGAAGAGGGGTTGTTGATGAGTGGTTCCTGATGAGCAGCATGCTTCCCTTTGTACTCCCTTTCCCACCTGTTGCCAAAGGGGCCTTTGAATCGATCATTTTGTGTTCCCAAGTGGGTGTTCTAGGTTCGGAGGGGGGAAGCTTGTTGCTTGGTGCCTCCTACTGGGGTTTTAGAGATGGACATTAGGATTTGAGGTGTCCCTGGGATTTGCATTCGATGTAAAATGCTAATTTATTTTCGTACTCGAAAGCTTGGCACCATTGAAAGTCCCCATAGATGAGGTTTAGGCATGTTGGGAGCTGGGATGCTAGATTAGCATTGATATAGATACGGGCTTGGGCCATGCGAGAATGAGCTTTGGTTGCAGAGTCAATAGTGATGAGGTCCCCTATGTACCCCCCAATCCATCGGAGGATGTCTTCATGGCAAAACTGGATGGGGAGATCGGGAAGACGAACCCAGATCGGTGCATAGTTAATGTCCTGGGTTTGGGGATTGAAATATTCCCCCCATTTTCTCAAGAACAGGATTTTCCTCCCAAAAAACCAAGGCCCACTAGTGAGGATTTGGGCATGGTCATCCGGGTTGTTTAGACGGATCAAGAAGAACCCCCTTGATAGGGCTACAAGCTAAAAACTTCCTGTTGTGCACCATTTGAAGCTTGCCCATTTCCTTATGGATTCCATGTCAGGTCTGCCTCCCACAAACTTGCCTACGAGGGAGAGGGATTCAAGAGTGAGCTTTTTAGCCATGATAGAAATAGGGATGACCAAATTTTCCCCTAAAGCGATCACTAGGGGATGATTTAGGGTTCTAGTAGAACTGGGATTTGGTTTGCCTGTTACTTTGTCATGGTAGGTCAGAGGGGCATCGCCCTTCCCGCCAGGGTCTAGATCAGGGCCCTTGGGATCGTTCGCCTTGGAGCTTGTATTCGAGGGGGGAATTTCCCCCTGTTCCAGATCCCCTGAATGACCATGGGGATTCCTGCCAGAAGATGCCAGAGTTGCAGAGGTCGCTGTTGAGGTCATTGTTTTTCAGTCTCAAGTTAGTTTATTTTTAAATGGTAAAAGAATTACATTTTTAAATAAAAGTTAGTTTATTTTAAAATGTTAAAAGAATTACATTTATTAAATAAAATTTATTTTATTTTTAAATGTTAAAATAATTACATTTATTAAATAAAATTTAGTTTATTTTTAAATGTTAAAAGAATTACATTTTTAAATAAAAGTTGGTTTATTTTAAATGTTAAAAGAATTACATTTTTAAATAAAAGTTGGTTTATTTTTAAATGTTAAAAGAATTGCATTTTTAAATAAAAGTTAATTTATTTTTAAATGTTAAAAGAATTACATTTTTAAATAAAAGTTAGTTTATTTTTAAATGTTAAAATAATTACATTTTTAAATAAAAGTTAATTTATTTTTAAATGTTAAAAGAATTACATTTTTAAATAAAAGTTAGTTTATTTTTAAATGTTAAAAGAATTACATTTTTAAATAAAAGTTAGTTTATTTTTAAATGTTAAAAGAATTACATTTTTAAATAAAAGTTAGTTTATTTTTAAATGTTAAAAGAATTACATTTTTTAAATAAAAGTTAGTTTATTTTTTAATGTCAAAAGAATTACATTTTTAAATAAAAATTAGTTTATTTTTTAATATTAAAAATGGAATTCATTTTATAAGTTAGAGATAACTTATATATGAAAGAGAAGAGAATTCCATTCGAAAATATAATAAACCCTTTTTATTATAAGTCAATGGAGTTCTTACTAAAGCATGGGGCTTCTAGATCATGGTAGATCGTGCATTCAAGGAGGCTTCTACCACCCTTTTCCAACTAAGAAAAAATATCCCATCTACCGCCTTGGAGTCAGAGAGAATTGATGATGGTAAACAGACTTTAGAAGGGGATAAGACAAGAGGAGAGGGGAGATCGAGGAAGAAGAAGCAGAGACTACAGACACTGGGAGAAGGAGAGTTGCTATAATAGAAACCAGAGGACTCGACGTTCACAAGGGAGAGTTAATATTTCAGGTTGGTAAAAAAAGAATAGATCAACTTTTTTGCTATTTACGCATGTTGAAGCTTTAGAGATCCTTGCTTAACGTCTAGGCTTAGGCTTGTTACTGTTAGTCATACCTCCTTATTGAGTCATTTTTCCTTAATGGCAGTAACTTGTTTTAGAACTAAACCTTTGTGAAGGCTTAGCAGGAGCTATGTTTCTCCCCTCTGTCTTATCCAACGATGGGTACGTAGGTAGTGCTTGTATTTCCCTATCCTCATTGGGAAAGGTGAGTGCAATCGTGAGCACCTCTGAGTGAGAACTCCTCGTTGGTAGGTTTAACCTCTCCTTCCTATGCATGTATCAATAGGCTAGTCCCTTATGTGTGTTATCTGGTGTCGACTGGTCTATGGCTTAATCCAGGCTAGCATTTTCTTATTTTTATATTTTGCCTTCCCTATCCAGGACATTGTCCATAGGGGATGTCGAGTGAAGATACTCACCAACGATCAAGCAGTGGTAAGTCTTTTACTATCCCTTGTCAACCACTGTGCACTTAGAAAAATTGGTTGGGGGTTGTCGTTGTTTCCTTGCGGTGATTGGACATCACATATGATTTTGTGTTGAACTTCCTTCACCATTGTGTTATCACTGTACTTTAGTCGTGCTTCTGCCTTGGGTTTATAGTGTGGTGTTACCATTTAACCTAGAGAAGGGGGCTCGAAATCCTTAGGATTGTGAGTCGTAGGATGGATGCCATAGCTTGTGTAGCCACGAGCTCTTGGAAGACTTGTGTAATTTAATTAAAGAACCCTTTGTTGTTTTGTAAATTATGTAGAGGAAACTTAATTTAAGGGAATTAAAGAACTTTATAATGTTTTATAAAGTAAGTAGAGGGAACTTAATTTGGGAGAAATAAAAGAATGAATTATTTGTGAATGGTTTATTTTATGAATTAAAGGTTATGGGACTTTGGTTTATAAAATAAAGAGAATAGGATTTATTTATGAATTAAATATTATGGTACTTTGGTTTATAAAATAAAGAGAATAGGATTTATTTATGAATTAAAGGTTATGGGACTTTGATTTACTAAATAAAGTGAATGGTTTATTTTATGAATTAAAGGTTATGGGACTTTGGTTTATAAAATAAAGAGAATAGGATTTATTTATGAATTAAAAGTTATGAGACTTTGATTTACTAAATAAAGTGAATGGTTTATTTTTATAAATAAAAGGTTATGGGACTTTGGTTTTTAAAATAAAGAGAATAGAATTTCTTTATGAATTAAAAGTTATGGGACTTTGATTTACTAAATAAAATGAATGGTTTATTTTATGAATTAAAGGTTATGGGACTTTACCTAGGTGTTGTAGGTGATTTGGAGAGGAGAGGGCAATCCTCCAAGGGAGGTCCCAGGTTCAAATCTCCACCCTACCAAAAAGCTAAATTGGGTATCCAAAATCCAATTGATAATGTTGGTGCGGGCAAAGGTCGGGTGCGACTCCTGGGTGACTTTGACGATGTAGAACCCCTGTTCGTGGTCTCTCAGACCAAGGCGGCCCCGCAAGGGGTTTTTTGCTTAAAAAAAAAAAAGGTTATGGGACTTTGATTTACTAAATAAAGTGAATGGTTTATTTTATGAATTAAAGGTTATGGGACTTTGGTTTATAAAATAAAGAGAATAGGATTTATTTATGAATTAAAGGTTATGGGACTTTGATTTATTAAATAAAGTGGATGAATTATTTTATAGATTAAAATTTATAGAACTTTGGTTTATAAAAGGAAAAGGAAGGGATTTACTTATGAATTGAAGTGGTAGAGCTTTGAATTATTAAGTAAAGAAAATAGTTTATTTTATAGATTAAAGGAATGAAACTTTGATTTATAAATATAAAGGAAAGGTGATTTTATAAGTTAAGTGTTAGTCTTGATTTATAAAAATATAGTAGCCTAGCTTATTTGATAATTAAAGGTATGGGACTTTAATTGTTGAATAAAGGTTGAGTAAATTGATTAAAGTAGGATCTAAGCTCTGTCTATAATTGTTGAAAGACTCTCATTGGGTAATGAGAGGGAAAAATAAAAATAGAGATTTTATTAATATCAACTATGCAGTAGATGGATAGTTACTTTGATAAATTTGTATAGTTGCAATTTGGCATTGAAATAAATAAATACATTTAGAAGCATGTCTCATGGAACTATGAGTGCCCTAATCCTGTACTATCCTCAAATGATCGAGGAACACTGAAAAGGACCAAGGAAGTAGTTGGATCAATGCATCGATTTGATTCTACTCATAACAATTTACTTATGCTTTAATAGACTAACCATGTGGGGAGATTTCCCTGATGAAATTGACGTATTATATTATTCTTGAGAGTATGGAAGATTTACCATACTTGCTTTAATGTAATAAATATTAATTGATGAAATATGTACCTTTAAATTACTATTGATTTATTCTATGTCTTGTATAAATGTACTTTTGTTTAATGTCTCTATTTATTGAATGTTGATATCTCTTTAATATTTTATTGTAGACACCTAAAACATGTCATGTCGAGGGTGACTACTCATATGGACATGCTACAAGACCATATGGAAGATCTTGGACAGACTCCAAGATAGAGCAATGGTTCTAACCACTCAATTTGGGCTCCTTGGCCTAATCAGTATGAATCGTAGCCCAGACCTATGGTTTACAGCTAAACCACGAATGAGACCTGTGGTTTGTAGTCTAGACCGTAGTTGTGACCTGCGATCTTAACTGAAGTTCAATTGGCCTTCAATCCAAGCCAAATCATTTGAAACGACCATTGGATCTAGAAGAAGGTGGTTAGAGGGCAAAAGCTTCCATTCCAACTGTCCTAACCACCCCTTCTTGATCTTGGCTTCTCCAGGAAGCCACCCCTAGCCCTAGGACATCCTATAAGTACCCCTAAAAATTAGGGCAAAGATATAGAGGATTTTGATAGCGAAGCACTATCGAAATACAATCAGAGAGAGCATTGGATATTTGAGCAGCGAAGCCCTATCGAATTGTACACTCAATCGAGTATACTGAGAGAGAGCTATTGCACTTATCCGCTACCTACTTGCCAAGATTCATGATGAATTGCATTATGGATGCCCTAGGAGTATGGGAGAGCCAAGAAACGCAAATTCGGGCAAATGAAGTCCCATCATAAATATTTGACTGCCAAACCTGTCATAAGGACATCGAAGGTGACCCTTGAACATCAATTGGACAAGGAGGTTAAGCCCATTGCCCTTGGAATTGAGGGTAAGCCTATCAGAGTGCTAACTATGGCTGTCAATCATGGTTTACAGTGCAGACCATGCACCAGAGCTACGGTTTGCAATAGAGGTATAACCTCATTCCTAATTTCATTTTTGTCTGTTTAATTAGGTTAGATTAAGTGTTTTCATAGTTTAATAGCATGGTAGAAGACTTTTGACCGTAGAACTAGGTTAGATTTACATTTTATGCTTATGCTCTAATTAGGACTAAAATGTTTTCTTTATGCATGTTTATGCTTTAATTTTCATATTTGATCCATGCATAGTGTAGTTGCTACTTTCCTTTACGCTATTACATGAATCTTAATTCACTTTTCATAGCTTAGAAGCATTATTTACGTTTCTTGATTATGCATGTTAATGGTGTCATTATGCAATTTACCTAAAAGGGTCTCATCATGAGAGGCTGCCTATATTTTTGACATTCTTGTTGTTTTTTGACCCCATGGAACAGTTTCAAAGGAGAGAAAACCATCAAGTTCCTTCCTCATTGTGAATAAGAGGGCACCTCCACCCTAGAGCAGTTCGTGCCATTTTAAGAGGTATTTGGAAATCACACCTACCCTTAAGAGGGAAAACAATTGTGCACTCCTATTGTAATATTGTATCAAAATGAATATCCCTAAGAGGGACGTACTTGTAATTGGGTTTTGACTTCAAATATAATGGAATAAAGCATTTCTTTCTTGTTTCATTTGTTGTCAATTTTGTTTACTTGTATGCATGTTATATCTTTACCATTTATCGCAATAGGATCCGATATCGGGTGTGACTCTTTTTGGTGGTTATAGAGGTGATCACAACGACACCCCATATTTTTAGGATCTGATTGTGTTTTGTTGGCTTTTGTATTTGTAGGTATTGATCGTAGCTATTAGTTGCGGCCCAACAATTGAACCGCAGGTACAAGGTGCGGTTCACAGTCAGAATCGTAGGTCAGACCCACAATTTCTTGTTGACAACACAAATAGACAATTCTAGAATTCCAAACAATGCAGGACATGAGGTAGGTCATTTTTCCAGCCCTCTGTCACTTTTTTGTTCTCTGTGTTTTTATAGTAGGTCAATTTCGAATGCAAATTAGGAAAGCAACTAAAAAAATGGTAAATCAATTGTCCTAGTTTGTTTTTTGTACTTTGCTTTCACTAGAAAGGCATTGTTGGGAACAGTGGACCTCTGATTGCAGTCCGCCCTAGGCTACAGCATGCTTGATAGATATGTATTGATGGTTTGCATGTGCAATGCTCGATTAGTGGCCATTTAGCATTGTAATGTGCATAGTCCTAAAGAGCATCTAGAGTAGCTTGCATTTTTTTAATCTGAAACATCTTCATTTGCATAGCATTTAAAAAATGAGCATGTGTGCTATATGATGCATTTCTTTTATGTACATTAAAAAGAACCACATACACCATGAAACACTTAAACACTAGTGAATTGGGTTTGACATCCAACCACTAGTAGGGTTCAATGACGTTAGGCGTAACTTCCATCTGTTGGCCCAAATCCTGTGAACCCTTGATATATAGACTAAGATCGGATCCAAGAACCATCCGTAGCCTAGAAAATTTGCATGTACTCGTCTTCGAAGGGTATAACATTGACTAGGTGAGATTGGGTGAGGATCTGGCAGGACTTGTGCTCCTTGTCCAGGTGTGGGATTCATTACCACACATGGGGATTTACGTGACTTGGAGTTCATAGTCAAGTTGTCGAGCTACGAGCGTACAGGTGAAATCCATTAAACCAAGAATAAAATCCAACAAGTTTTTCAAAATACAATGAGAGTTTCTATGCTGATACAACACATTGAAAACACACCAAACAGTTTAGGGCTCAACTTATAAAATGTAAAGGAGATAATCACATTGTTTACTTTGTATGCTTCTTTCTTGCTTAATTGATCAAGATAAGGCCCTCCTTGAGGCCACAATTTTTAGTAAGAGAGGAAAACCTCTCAAGTCTTGTTTAGTCGGTTCATCATGATGATTAGGCATGATAAATCTCAATCATGAGCTAATGATTCGGAGAGTTCATGGAGGGGCTCTGAACGCTCTAGATGTTCTCCTAAGGATCTTTTAAATCTCTTATGCCTCCTTTCTAGACATCACACTCATTGTGCATCTGAGGGTCCAATCCTCTAAGTGCGACCTTTTGAGAGTCATCGTGAGCTCCTTTCATCATGCACAGGGTTCATCCATAAAGAGCATAGGGTTTCTTGACATATGGTGGGAACCCAAGTCCCTAGGTCTCCATCTAGGGAGATAGAGAGTCATGGATCGTACTCCATGAGTCAGTCCTATAGGGATTATGAGTCTCATGTAGCCCATGAGAGGCAACTACTCCAAGACCAATTGGAAGAGGCACACCGTCAGCATAAATTCCTAGAGCGTGAGTCCATAGAAATAAATAGAGAGCATCAACAAAGGTTGGATGAGCTCAAATGGCATGAAGAGAGGATTTACCAACAAAAAGCATGTGAAGAGCAATCATGTGAGGTGGTTCCCAAAAATAATCTCATACCTAGAGTGTTCAAGCAATAAGTCAACGCAATGCACCCAGTGCATCGTCAAGAGTTACCACTTAAGCCAGTAGATAGCCATGCTTATAGATAGATAGACATGCCTAGGGTTATCGAAGAGCAACCAAAAGAGACATCTAGGGATCCCATGCATAAGCATGAGGTTGAGAGTAGTCAAGTCCGACAGGTGAGCAGTGTCAACGCTCGAAGGTCATCATAATTCTTGGGGTATATATAGTCTATTCCACCATATAAGGAACCTGTGATTACTTTCCATAAACATGAAGTCAAACATATCCCTATCTGGGAATCTGATCCTCCTTTGCATATCATAGCGAAGATACAACAGATTGCGTATAAGTGAATGCTAGTGGATACATGATCATCAATTAATATCATTACCAACTTAGTGTTCAAACATCTCAAAATTCCACTCTCTCACATCAAGGAAATAAATTTCATATTGTAATCCTTTAATGATGTGGAATCCCCTATAGTATGCATAATAGTCCTTCCCATCGAGGTGGGATAGAAGATTATTCCTACATTGTGCTACATTTTAGAGGGATCAAGACAGTATAATCTGTTTCTTGGAAGACCGTGGATAAGAGCCATGGAGTGCATACCATCAACAGTGCATCAGTGCATTAAGTACACCCATGGGGGTGAAGTTCATGTAGTTGAAGCAGACCTAGATCCCTTCAAGTATTATAAGCCTGAATACCATCCATAAGAACCTAGTGAGGTGCATGCATCTATAAGCCCAATTGGATGAGCCTATCCAAAGTGTGGACGCAGCCTCACATATTGGTAAGACCCCAAAGTCTTACTATAAAATTATTAACAAATTAATGTAAATGTAATCGCAGGCCACTCAAAGGGGGCTCCCTTGTAATCGCTTTACCACTATAGGGGGCTCCCTCCTTATAATCTATGCTTATTATTCTTCTTCTTCGATGATTTGATATGGATGGCCAACCTAATATATATATCTACCCTAAAGCTATGTTGGTGAAGAGACATGATGGTTCACGTATGAAGAGACGTGATGGTTCACGTTATGAAGGGTTGTGATGGTTCACTTTATAAGTTAATAATATAATAATTAAATGATTAATAATACTAACTAATACTAACTAATAATGTTAGGATTGAGGATCCTAACATGCCACCCTCCTTAAAAAGAGCTTTGTCCTCAAAGCTCAAAGTGAGAAGCTTTGTCCTTTGTTTTCCAAGAAGGATTTGTGTAAGTTCTTGGACTCTTTTAATGGCATCCTTTCATAGGCAAGGATATCGAGAAGGATGAAGCATTAGCGGGGGGTTTCCAAGAAAAATAGTAGAATCTCCCTTAGGAAAATCATGATGATGATGGGAGGGCAACCCTTGGGGTTCCTCAAATACTTTAGAATGATGCATCAAAAGTGATGGTAATGATTTCATATCCTTTTTTGGTTCCTTGGTAGAGCCAACGGAGAAGGAGTGTGTAGTCACTCTGCATTGGTTCCGAATAGGTTTGGTCATATGGCAAGAACTCACTATTGGTGAGGAAGGTATGTGTAGGTCTTGTAGAGTGCATGTTTGGTTAGCATTGATCACTTTGGGTATGTCTACATCATCCTTGCTTGGTACATCAATCACTTCTTGCACATCGACCTCATTGTCTTCATTGCAATGAGTAGGTGCACTGGTCGCTTCGGACACAACTACCTCATCTACTTTTTCTATGGAGATACAGGGATCAACTTCCTTCAATAAATACAATGTTAGTGTAGCACATTTATGGTGGGGTTCAAATTGTTCATCACAATTATCACAGAGTCCTTTTGCTTGTCGTTCTTTCATCTCCTCAAAGCTAAGATGTTTAATTCATAAAGTTCGGTTAGATTTGGGGGTTGTGTAAGTGCTTTGTGCCCTTCCATTATGCATAGGTTTGGGAGCGATGTAAGTGGTCAACAATTTTTCCATAAGTGGTTTCCCTAATCGTTGTTGTGCATTGATTTTATCTTCAACTAATTTTGCCAATCCATAGGTCTGCATCATGGTATAGGGATTGAACCTTGTCACCTCCATTCTAATTTCCTCTTTTAATTCCCTAATGAATCCATTGATGAGAATTGATTCATCCAATCTTGTGTTGTGTTTGGTGATATCCTCAAACCAAGTTTGATAGTCACGCACAGAAGTGATTTTATGAAGATCTTTGAGCAATTCCCACATGACTGGGTCCCACATGGCTCTAATACCAAATGGTAAGACCCCAAGGTCTTACTATAAAATTATTAACAAATTAATGTAAATGTAATCGCAGGCCACTCAAAGGGGGCTCCCTTTTAATCGCTTTGCCACTATAGGGGGCTCCCTCCTTATAATCTATTCTTATTATTCTTCTTCTTCGATGATTTGATATGGATGGCCAACCTAATATATATCTACCCTAAAGCTATGTTGGTGAAGAGACATGATGCTTCACATATGAAGAGACACGATGGTTCACGTTATGAAGGATTGTGATGGTTTACTTTATAAGTTAATAATATAATAATGAAATGATTAATAATACTAACTAATAATGTTAGGATTGAGGATCCTAACACATATGGTGTTGGAATTTCCATCCCCACTGCTATCACCTATGGAGTCACCTACAACCCCTACACTCTCGACACCGCTTAGCAGGGAAGGATTAATGAATGCCCTTACGAAGTTGCTCATAGCTACTTCAGAGGTATCATTAGAGGATCTTCACACTCCTATCAAGGAGGAATAACCTAGCATGGTCATGGAGGTACCTGAGTGTATCACACCCTCTTCATCCATCATGACATAGAATAGTTCTTACGAGGACTATGGTGAATATGAAGAGCCTATGAAGGCTAGTCTTACGATGCTGCCCACCATAGAGTCCACTAAAAATTTAGGTCAACTTTTCATTGAGTTTCCACATTACTAGGTCTAGAATTTTTGAAATTGGTCACTCCTGGCTCATTTCTCATGACACCATCTCGAGATCACAAACAAGTAATTTCCTCACATCAGATTGGGGGTAATGAAAGTGGCATAGTTCAACACAATAAAGTGAAACAAGAGCTTGAGCTGATTTGTATGCATGAGCATGTGGATAACATGAACGAAATGTATCATCAAGAAGCATCCACATCAACTCAAGTGAAGGAAATAGGTGATTTGCAATTACCTGATGGATCCATAGCATCCACTTTTCTATTTCCTTCAAATGACAAAGGTATTTTGAATCAGTCATTGGAAATACATATGAATTCTTTGTCAGTCTTGCGATCCATTTTAAGTCGTCTAGAATGGATGGAGCATCAAATGGATGAGCAAGATAAGTCGTTGCATTTTATTAAGAATCGGATTGAAAATTTGGAATTACAAAAGCAACCCTTGTTGGAGGATGAATCTGGAGGATGAATCGCTTCCTATGCAAGTACAGGAAAAACCTCAATAGAAGCCAAAGCCCATGCAGCCAACCCAACCATTGGATGCTCAAAGTAAGCTAATGCAGGGCAAGAGCCCAAAATAGTTGTAGCATAGTGGGACTCTGTTACAAGAGTCTATGTCTGATATCTTTTAGAAGTTGCAAGAGGCTAAGGTCATCACCTTACCTGATTTTATCCCTCTAAACCCAAATAGAGTTAAACCTACGAGTTATCGAGAGCATCACTATTGTCTCTACCATCTAATAGAGGGTCACGACATTCAAGATTGTCATGAATTTAAGAGTATGGTGCAAAATTTGATAGACAAGGGGGTTTAACATGTAGATGATTCTCTTAGAGTGCCCCAATATGATGAAGTGGAGGTCACGCCTCCTCATGAGCGACATCAGAGTCGTTAGTCACCTCGTAGGCCCGATAGGCTAGTGCAACGAGTAGTTTTATTTCAGATGACTACTCTAACTTTGTTTCAAAAGTTACATGAGGCACAGGTATTCATATTGCCTAAAGTTAAGTGTAGGGCATTCAAAACTGGGTCACCTGATAGAGGTCCCTTTTGTGTGTATCATCAAGTGCATAGACATGACATTCAAAGTTGTCAGTCATTTAAGAGGTTCATCGAAGACCTAGTCAAACAGTATGAGATCTATGAGGATGGCTCTCTCGTTCACCCATGCTAAAGCATAGGCACACCAGAGAGGTCCAATATTCACCTGAGGAGTCGAATTCTATCACTCTTCCTGAACAAGATAATTACTTTTTAGTAAATAGCATGCACGCTGGTGGTCGTCAAGGTAGCATACCTTTCCCACTAGCCATGCCATATTCAATAAGTAAAAATGAGGAAGTTAGAGGTATTTCACCTCCCTCACCAGTGTCGAATGGCACACTCACCGGGGTATATAGGGCAGCATGCCCTTCCCAAAAGGCTCCAAGGGTTCCTAAAAATCTCTTGGTCAAGGCAATCAAAAAGCTCCAAAGGCATCTATAAGCCCTTTGGTCAACCTCAAAAGCTCCGAGGGTTTGGTCAAAACCGCTCGGTCATTACAAAAATGCTCCAAGGGTCCTTGAAACCGATTGGTCATGTCAATTAAAAGCCTCGAGGATTTTCTTATAATCGCTCAGTCATCCTAAAAATATCCAAAGGCATCTGTAAGCCCTTTGGTCAAATGCAAAAGGTACCAAGAGTTTCTAAAAAACTGCTTGGTCAACCCCAAAGACCCCAAGGATTCTCAAAATCGCTTGGTCATCCCAAAATGCCCCAAAGGTACCCATAATCTTTTTGGTCAACCCCAAAGGCTCCAAGGATTCTAAAAATTGCTTGGTCATCCCAAAATTCCCCAAAGGTACCCATAATCCCTTTCGTCAATCCCAAAAGCTCCAAGGATTCCTAAAAATCATTTGGTCAATCTAAAGGTTCTAGAGGTATGTACTCGTCGTTTGGTCAATTATAAGGCTCAAAAACTCATAAAAATTATAAAATTAATAAAATACAAAAAAAAATGGTAAAGCATTAAATCCAAAAACATTTGCATTTGCATTTGAATTTTGCATTTTTATTTTGCATTTACACATGCATTCGCCACATTAATGCATTGCATATAGGCATTCATCATCCATTGCATTCCATAATAGACGACATTTGTGTTTGTCAGTATTACAAACGATGCCACGTTTGTGTTTAAATCATGCATCTCTGCATTTATCATGATCCATCATTCATGTGAGTAATTATGTTTTTCAACACAACCTATAATGTTGCTATGGAGATATACTACAATTTTTCGGTCACTCAGTCATATCTAGTAGTCTTATCAAGAGTTGGTAGAAAGCTCGCTTTGCTTTTGTAGCTAAGGTTCAGTTAGTATAGCCCTTAGCATATCAGAATCCTATCACTAATCAACAAATTTAAACAATCCTAACAAGGACTAGGGGAATATGAAAGCCATGAAGTAGGAGTGGGTATCCTGAAGTGAAAAGAGTTATTCTTTCTTATCCCTTTGTGCGGACGATATGGGAAATATTGGCAGTTGGAAAAATGACAGGTTAGTTCCCTATTTAGAATCCCTTGCTTACGATAAAATGAGCATATACCAAAGAGATATTCCATATCAATACTTATGATTGATACCCTAGATCGATATCATAGATTGACTCCCCAGAGTGATATCTCGTATTGATATCATAAGATCGATATTCTCAATAAATATACCAAAAATAGCTTTTCCAAGTAAATCTCCCCAAAAGAAAGTTTTTGAAGAAGATTATCAAATGTAAATGCCAAAAATTAAATATCAAGTGAAGATCATAAAACAGGCTTAAATCAAAGTTCAAATTGAAGTTCAAAGTGAAGATCAAATGAAGATCATAAATCAAAAGTTTGAGTGGAGATCAAATGAAGATCCAAAATCCAACTCGAAGAGAGATCAAATGAAGATCCAAAGACAATTCAAAAAGAAGATGGAATTGACTCCCTTGCTTCACTACATATGAGAAAGTATCCCAAAAATTAAAGGATAGAAAGGAATGAGCCTGAATCCCTAGAATTGTCGACACTATTGTACCTTACGCATGACGATATGTCTAATGCATTAGCATTTCGCTTATGAACAAGACCAATGTTTGAATGTGGAAGAGCTAGCCTCGGGTGTCCTGCATAGCCTAGTGGATTAGTCCAACTGAAATCTAAACTTGAGATTAGATAAGACATTTGTGGAACCCCTATCTTAGCAATGGGATGAAATAATCCTGCCTAACATCGGGGAACGCTCGTGTCTTATCTTAAATAATCATTTACACACACAGGGATAATGAATAGTTAGGGTGTATCCTAGCAAAATACTTTTATCTCCGAAGTCTAGTGTAGTTAGTATGCAACTTTTGATAAGTCTATTAGGGTGTTTGAGTCTCATGGAAAACCTCAAAAATTTCTCCCATAGCAACAAAGTGTCAAAAATTGCAACCATATAAATCATCAATTTGCAAAGTATTAAACCCATGATACATAATTATAAAAATAACAATCAACATATAGGATAGATACCGGATGGATATTAGCAATAATATCTAGATGACCACTGACTATATCGTGCACATTTTTCAAATTTTCAAAAGAAAATCGAATGACACATTATATCATTCACATCATAAAACATTGCATACCATTGCATTTCATATATGGGTGATTAATTGATTAAATTCTTATCTTAAGGATTTTTCAATTACATTTATGATTTTTATACATTCTGTGGTGTCATCCATTAGATTGATAAACATATTTGCATTCATTCCTTATGTTTTAATGGATTAAAGCATACAGGTTCATTTACATTAGATTAGCATCGTGTAAATAAAGCATTACATACATTAATGCATTAAAAGAAAGCAATATCAAATATGCATTAAGAGAAAAACATTGCATCCATATTCATCCATCAAAAAGCACATCTAAGCATCTAATATCACTGCATATCATCATCATAAATCAAATAGCTATCTAGTGCATGTCATCCATACATCACATCATATAGCATCAACATAACATAAGCATTGCATCCATGTGCATCACATAAACATAAAATTAAAAATAAATGAGTACACAATAAATGACCCATAATAATGATCATATCATATATATATAATGTGTGTCTCAGAGTACATGGGGAGTACAAAAATACCCACAGGCTACAAATGTGTAGGTCCTCGACCTTACACCAAAAATGAGATATATCAAAAATATATCCTGTAACAATAAAGCTCTAGCTCTAATCTACTCCCCCTGTACCAGAGTTCTCGTCGCCTCCCTCAGTGCTATGCTTACGAGACTACTCTGCCTGCTGCCCTACTAACTATTGTGGATCCTACTATGAGCCTTGAGTACCGCCTAGCCCGAAGAGGCCTAGCACTCGTCCAACTGCCCCTTGAGCGATGGGCACCTCTATCCATCGGGATCTATGACTAGATGTTGTAGTAGACTGCCCTACCTCCCTAGTCCTGGTATGACTACTGCTGCCATGCGTACTGGAGGACTTATGTGTCCTCTCACTCCGATGGGTGCGATAGCTCGAGTTAGCAGTGGATTATCCTATAGTTTGAGATCTAGTCTGCTAGGACTCTGTAGCATATGGATCCTCAGGAACCTCTATTCTCAACATTTGAATGTATCCAACCATCTGGTCTACCCGAGCAACCCTATGTGCCTCTCATTGGCACTCATAAGTAAACCTTGTAGGCGTTGAATATCTGTCATAGGATCTCGGCCACCTGGTAGTACTACTGTTGGTTTCATCGAAGGCCCCATAATCAATTAAGAGGATGGAGGACCTCCCCTCTATACCCTGAGCATATCTTGCTCTACTACAATCGCATCCCTCTATGCCTCTACCAAGTCACGAGCATGGGTGAGCTCACCCACCTAGGTCTCTATTGTAGTAGCCCGGGTGGTTAGGCTAGAAATCTACTAGTTTTCTTGTGTCAATCGGTGATCTCTCTCTGTCAGCTATGCCTATAGAGTAGCGATAGTAGTATCACGCTCCCTCGAATCGATCGATCTGACTCTGCAAGTTAGCCACCTGTGCTAAGAGTAGCCCCTCTGCATTGTCAAGAGGGACCTCACCCTCCTCTGGAGCCTTCTCCTTGGGATTAATCTCAAGAGCATCCTCAATGGTAGCCTCTATGCCCCAGCCACCCTCTATCTATTGGTGCACCCTGCGCCCATCAAGATCCACCTCTGCTCTGGTCTGATCTGTCACTCGACCTAGAGGCCCTATCCCATACCAGCGAAACATATACCACCACTTGTACTCTAGAGTGGTTGATGCTACGTCAACCCTAGTCTCCTGGAAGTTTTTCAGAGCATCACCTAGTGCTGGAGGTTGTTTCCACGGTAGATCCCTCTCCAAATCTAGGTGTCTGTAAGTGAATGGGATCTCTGGGATGTCCTGCACCATGTCGAACTACCATAGGACGCAAGAGAAAAATTGAAACTCTCTGATCTTGATCTTTCGATCGAGTAGCCATATGTCCTGGTGAGCCCATCGAAGCCTCTCACCAGCCTTGGGCCAGTCAAGACAATTCATGTAGGGCCACCACTAGATATCATCCGGCCCAAGTGCTACAAATTGGGTAATGTAATGTTGGGTCTCGCCAGCATGAGTCCTACTACAAAAACCCTCCTCCTCCCGAGGCCAGCAGGCAGCATAGCACTAATGCTCATCATCAATGTTTGTAATGTGTAGGGGCAGCTCCCTAGGATGCTCTACTCTGATATGCTACCAACCCCAAATCTGCAAAAGTAGACTGTAGCTGATGCCCTTAGGGCTACGCTTAGTAATCTGATATAGCTCTCGATAGAGTTGAACTAATAGTGTGCTCCCCTAGGCTAGGAGTAATGGTTGGCGGATAAAGCTTTGTACTACTCTACATATAGTAGCTAGAAGGTTCCAGGGAATCCTTGCACTCGAGGAGTCTGGAAGCACATATTGTACCACCAAGTGCATGAAAACAGCCTCACGCATGGAGAAGACATTCTTCCCCTACTAGTAGTCGATGTGGACCCCTCCGTGGTCGATAGCTCGTTGAGCCTCCTCGCTCTAAGTGTTGAAGATAGCATTGAAGATGGACTCCTTAGCCCCAGAAGTAGAGCATATGATGGCCTTGCCATAAATGGGGATCCTGAAGATCCTGTAGACGTTCTCTAGTGTAACTGTTATTTCACCTGTAGGTAGGTGAAACGTGTTGGTCCACATATTCCAACAACGGGCCAACGCAGTTAGATAGGATTGATCTACCCTAATGGTGGGTAGATCCAAAATGTAGTCGAAGCCGACAACTCCGAACCACTCTCGCTCACCATCAGTGAGCTCTTAGTAGAGAGTCTTCAAAATGTCAGGCTCTCGCGCTCTAGAGGTCAATATTTGAAATAAATAGCATAAAATAAGGAAAAAGCTAACTAAAACAAGCAAAAATATTTAAAAATTTATCTAAAAATCATCAAAAATAGTAAAAAACTGATAAAAGTGCAAAAACATGTCATCATGCAGGCCTAAAAATCAAATTTGTCAATCAGACAGGTTAAAAATGCATTAAATGATATTCATTGCCTCTAAAAATTTAGAAAAATTAAAAATTTTACAAAATTTTCCTAAAGTCGACGAACCGCATGTCAACCCTACGGTTTGCATGTGGTCAAAATTTGATCGTTGGGATTTTGAATGCTGATCATAGCTAGAATTTGTGGTCCCCAATTGATAAATTGGGAAACGCAACTGGTACCTGCAGTCTCCGATCGAAGTTCGGCCAGGTGCAATACCGTGGCCAAAAAAACAAAAAAATTAATAAACCTAAGCTACCCTAGCCTAAGATTAGGTTCATTGCCAGCAGTTTAGTGTGATTGATTTACCGATTACTTAATTGGGTTCATTTTACTAGTAATGGATGTGAGGTCTTGGTTTTTGAGTCACCTTGCCCTTCCCTCGTCCCCTGCGGCTAGAAGAGGCTTTCCCACGCCCTGCCATCATGTTGTGAATCGGTATTCAGGTAAAGTGTGCTAGGTTGTAGGTCAGTTTAGTCAGTTTTCACTGTTAGAGCTCCAGTTGTAGGTCACTATCAAGGAATAATGAGAGATATTTGAAATTTGGAATTTTTATAGACTTCTCATATTTAGCGCGGACCGTAGGCCCTAGCCATGGTTCCCAATTTTGCAAATGGGAACCGTAGACCCTAGCCGCGGTTTGCAACTAGCAAACAATTTTAGAAAATCCCACCATGGTAAGGGCCAAAAATATCATTTAATGCCTCCCATTGGGTCAAAGCTCAATAAAAGCAAGCTAATTTGGAAATTTGGTGATAATCAAACACCAGGATACAATCAAAAAATAAAAATATGGCTGAGATTATAAAGTACAACCGAGGTCGTCGCTATGATAATCCTTTCATGGAGTGACACACCTCCCAGCCAAATAAATAAGCTCAATGCATAATTCAAAATATTCACAAAAAAATCAAATAATTAAAACACCAAATGTGCCTTGTATTCAATAATTTACCCTATACACTTGGCGGTTGCAGTGACTTGCGATCCATGCAATCCGACAAGATGATTAAATTACCATAAGGAAATTTGGGGCACAAATTTTCATCATCGATCTGATATTCTTCTCTTCAATCCCTAATAAGGCCTGTGTGGCCGGACTACTCCATGGGAACGAGGCATTACATGCCATTTCTTCTATGACCTCTTTTTCAAAAAATCATTGATAATTTGATTCAACACAAATCTGATTAGATTTGTATCAACTTGATTCTCTAATACAACTATTATAGCCCGATTGCTCCATGGGATAGAGTGCAAATACTATTAACAGTTGGAATCAAATTTGAACTAGGCCTAGCCAAGGTATTAATTTACTCAAATCTAAATTTGTTCAGATCATTCATGGTGGTCAAGCAATATCGTCGCTTTATTCATTGTCATTACCCTCATCGACTCGTCGCTTGAGGGAGTGGTCATAATATCAAATCATAATCAAAATCAATAAAATATCTCGAAGATCGTATATCCCTTGATCTTGTCAAAATTGCATTCATCCTTACGAATCATTGTAAACAACTATCATAAGATTACCCCTTTGCTTGGGGCAAATAGCAAATATGATTTTGCTTGTTCTCTGCCTTTCAGATATATGGGTTAGAAGATACCTATGGAATGCACAGCCGCACCGAATGAGATGAGAAGGGCACAAGATTTTCAAGTTTAAGCCTTTAAAGTGTTGGAAGCAATGATTCCAAGATGTGTGTCCTTTTGCTGGACCTGGGGCATCTAATGTTGATCCGACTAATGATCATAATAGAACCTTCGACATCATTTTAGGTCTATTTTTACTCAGCGTTGTTTTATCTCACAACGCATCTCAAAAACATCATCTATAGACACCTAAAACGTGTCATGTCGAGGGTGACTACTCATATGGGCATGCTACAAGACCATATGGAAGATCTTGGACAGACTCCAAGATAGAGCAATGGTTCTAACCACTAAATTTGGGCTCCTTGGCCTAATCAGTATGAACCGTAGCCCAGACCTATGATTTATAGTTGAACCATGGCTGAGACCTACGGTTTGTAGTCTAGACCGTAGTTGTGACCTGCGGTCTAACTGAAGTTCAATTGGTCTTCAATCCGAGCCAAATCGGTTGAAACGGCCATTGGATCTAGAAGAAGGTGGTTAGAGAGTGAAAGCTTCCATTCCAACTATCCTAACTACCCCTTATTGATATTGGCTTCTCTAGGAAGCCACCCCTAGCTCTGGGACATCCTATAAGTACCCCTTAGAATTAGAAAAAATATATAGAGTATTTTGATAGCGAAGCACTGTCAAAATATAATCAGAGAGAGCATTGGAGATTTGAGCAGCCGGAGCCCTATCGAATTGTACACTCAATCGAGTATACTGAGAGAGAGCTATTGCACTTATCCCCTACCTACTTGCCAAGATTCATGATGAATTGCATTATGGATGCCCTAGGAGTCTAAGAGAGCCAAGAAACGCAAATTTGGGCAAATGAAGGCCCATCATAGAGATTTGACCGCAAAACCTATCAGAAGGACATCGAAGACGACCCTTGAACATCAATTGTACAAGGAGGTTAAGCCCACTACCCTTAGAATTGAGGGTAAGCCTATGAAAGTGCTAACCATGGCTGTCAATCGTGGTTTACAGTGCAGACCGCGCACTAGAGCTGCGATTTATAGCAGAGGTATAACCACCTTCCTAATTTCATTTATGTCCGGCTAATTAGGTTAGATTAAGTGTTTTCATAGTTTAATAGCATTTTAGAAGACTTTTGACCGTAGAACTAGGTTAGATTTACATTTTATGCTTATGCTTTAATTAGGACTAAAATGCTTTCTTTATGCATGTTTATGCTTCAATTTTCATATCTGATCCATGCATAGTGTAGTTTCTACTTTCCTTTACACTATTACATGAATCTTGATTTACTTTGCATAGCTTAGAAGCATTCTTTACGTTTCTTGATTATGCATGTTAATGGTGTCATTATGCAATTTACCTAAAAGGGCCTCATCATGAGAGGTTGTCTATCTTTTTGACATTCTTGTTGTTTCTTGATCGCAGGGAACAGTTTCAAAGGAGAGCAAACCATCAAGTTCCTTCCTCATTACGAAGAAGAGGGCACCTCCACCCTAGAGCAGTTCGTGCCATTTTGAGAGGCATTTGGAAATCACACCTATCCTTAAGAGGGAAAACAATTGTGCACTTCTATTGTAATATTGTATCAAAATGAATATCCCTAAGAGGGACGTACTTGTAATTGGGTTTTGACTTCAAATATAATGGAATAAAGCATTTCTTTCTTGTTTCATTTGTTTTCAATTTCGTTTAATTGTATGCATGTTATATCTTTACCATTTATCGTAATAGGAGCCGCTATCGGGTGTGACCCTTTCTGGTGGTTACATTTATATATTATGAATTTACTTTTGTTAGATTTAGTATCTGATCTATTCTTGTTTTGCTTGTTAAATATTAGAAACTTAATTAAAATTTTCTAGGGTGAACTTAGAGGTTACCTAAGGGATTGATACCCCCTTAGGGTGAACGTAGTGGACCTAAGATATTAAGACCCCTTAGGGAGAATGATAACTAAGTTAGGAAAGACTACACCTGAGTTAAGATAGCTCATTGTAAAGATGAGATGGATAACTTAACTCACAATACACATAGCATATCTACACATATTGACTTGTGTATGGTATGGTGATGGGTGTATACCTTCGATTGACTGAAGGTGATAATTTTAGTTCATCAAGAATGATGAGAGGGATAAACTTATTTTCAGCAACATATTGTATGCCTACACAAATGGACTTGAGTTAGGATGTCTATTTAGGTGTAGCTCTTCAAGCAACTTAGGGGATTTAAACAATAAATCAGTTAGGAGTTGGATGGGGGTTTATGAATCCCTTTCCTTAGTAAAAAAAAATCTTTTCTTTTTATGTTTTCTTGTAGTCAAATTTTGGGTCATTACAATGAGCCATTGATTATAGATCCAATGACCCATACCATTTCACAAGGCCGCCAAAAGAGTAGTCAAAGGAAAACTTGTGCCATAATTTGGTACTAAAGATAGGTGGCATACGCATTAGTGGCCTATGGAAGAAGTAGTTGTACCATCAAGGTTTTTGTCCAAAGAAGATCCACTATCGATCTTGGGTAGAAATAGGATCCAATGGTTAATGCAAATCTAGAAGGGAATTCAAAATATTTATCACAAAGCCACATGAATTGTACGATCTTGATGATCCATGACCCGCACCATTTCAAGAAGTTCTTTAACATTAACAAAAGCAGACACACCATTGGTTGAAGTACAATGAAGTCAATGACAGTAAATTAAATCTTCCACATTTGTCAATCCCATGGTGGTCATCCACATGGTTGTCATATGATCTTTTCACTTCATATTCAAAAGACACCAACAGTCAGAGATCTACCCAAGGACAATCCAATGGATCATATAATTTGAGAGAAGACCTAAGTGATTTAGCATTGGGGAGCACCACCAATCGTTCATTCTCAGTGATTGATAACTCACGAGAAAGAGATGTAGATAAGGAGTTGAATGGGAAAAAAATTACCACATTAATGACATAATATCTAATGACTTGCAAAAATCAAGGAGATTCTTAGATGGTTTGACATTAAAAGGTCATGTTAATCATCTTAACTTAGTGATTGATGACCTAGGAAGGGAGGTATAAACAAGAAGAGAATTAGGAGGAGCTTTGTTATTCGTCCAATCAAAGATGAAGCCGACATCTCATGACCCTAAACCACCAAGTGATTTTAGAATACAATGGGCTAAAACCACCCATGCTCTAATAATTTGGGAGACCAAAATTTACCTTGGGGCTATTACCCCTAAACCCCCGTATGGGGGGTGCTAGCCCCCCATACCCCTCAATCAAGGTCACGATCTTGGACCCTGCATATTGTGCTGAGGTGTTCAATGTTTTGAGGTGTACAATATTTTTCATGTAAAGCATACATTACATCCAAAAAATCTCCTAGAGAGGGTAATTGAACTCATAAAAGCAATAATGGTATAAAATCCTCAAGTCTAACTGCTTGCACCATTTAAACATGGTATTCTAGGAAAAAATATTAGCGTATTAAAGACAGTAGTTATGGAAATTCGTTCCATGACATTGACTACAAATGGATCCTACACCCAAATTTGGGGGTAATTTCTAGTAAAAATGGCTAGTATTAATGATAGAAGCTCCAAATATAGAGGTCTTATGCCTTTCAACATTAATGACTCTAGATTTAGAGAGACAATTAACATTGAATATGAAGTAGTCTCTCGATCGATTTTGGGCAAAACTTTTGGATTTCTTATATATTTTTGAGGCAAAAAGACCCTAAATTTTGCTTATAAATAGGGTTTTCATTTTCTTATAGGCATTGGAAAAAGGCTCACTCATGCCTTATACCTGGCCTTGTGTGTATTTTTCTTTCATTTTTTCTTGTGTATATGTTGGACTTGAGCCTTTAGTCATTTTATCAATCAACATTGAACCTCTTTTGGCCTAACATCTCTGTAAAGAATTTGTTTATGATGAATAAAGGAATTTGTGATTAATTTTGCTTTGTCCTAGTTCTCTATGTATCTTATGCCCATGTTCACTTTCTAGTTGTTAGGGGATGATGCATGTGTTCATTTAGTTCAATATACATAGAAGAATATTTGATATTTGGTAAATCATCTTCATAGCTTAGGTTTTATTTTTTGCATTTATTTTTTGCAATTCTCTCTCTCCCTTTCCCTAATGAATGAAAGTATTGTAGGAACAATGCGCTAAAGATCATATCATATGAGGATCCAACCTTAGCAAAATCTCAAAGGTTACCCCATGAATGCATCATGTGCGCATGGAGCTTCCTAACTATGGTTCTCCATGTGAGGCACAAGTATCAAAGATGCATAACAAGTGGTTGTAACATTCTAAGAGACCAACATCGACATCACTTTGAATTTTCTTCACTTTGGTCTTATTTGAAGGGTCTTTCTCTCCTTTTTCCATTTCCACTAACACGTTCATCTTCATCAATCTCTTCTATTTTCCATATTATTCATAATGAGTTTTATCTTATAAAGGTTAATGTCGTCCTAGAGAATTTGAAATATAAGGAATAACATTATAAACACTTTCTTCTTTATGTTGCTTGAGAACCCTAATGTACAAGGATGATCCTCCATAGTAATTACTTTCTTATGTTGCTTTGAAAACCATGGATGTTTCCTTGAATAAACCTTGACCTCTTTCACCTCTTTTGCCTTAAAATTTTCCTCCCCATCTTCCTTCACACCTTTAACTCCTCAAATTAAACTTGTGAATTCATCCCTTGTCTTTTTTTTTATTTTAATGGTTGATCCGAGTAAATCATAATGGTCTTCTTCATTTGAATATAGAGGAGATTTATTTATCACTTTCTTGGAAATGGAAAATCCTTGATTTAACCTAGTTTCTAGTATGATATGATCTCCTTGTCTCATATTGAAGTTTGTCTCATGCCCAAATTTTTCCATCTCTTTCTCCATTGTATTCACTTTGCAATCTCTTGCTATGTGTCTAGTCTATAACATATGCAAACTCAGAATGCAACGTTTTCATAATCCACTTATTGATTTAGTCTTTTGATTCAAATTTAATCATAATGGACTATGATAAAGTTTTTGAAATATCTATGGTAATACATTTTTTATTGCAAATAACATGCCTTTGCTTCTTTGTAATTGGTCCCTCCTAGGTGAAATTTCCTAGGGTATTGCCAATATCCTTCAAAACCTCTCTATCAATAAGTTGGTATGGAAGTCCAAAACACCTATTCCACACTGAAATACTTTTAATAATTTTTATCTCCATATAAAAATATCACTATATGGTCTTAAGTATAATCCATCTCTCCCCGTAAACCATATCCCACCAACCATTATTTCATCCTTAATTTTTAAACTAGAGAAAATGATGAGGAAAAATCCATTTGGAAGAAAATTCATGGAGTAATCTTTATTCAATCCCTACTTCTATTTGATCCACTTTTAAATCTCCAAAAAAAATGGATAGTGTATCTATAGAGTAGCAAAAACCATACACCTAACAAGTATATGAAATCAAATTGACAAGATAATATCATGTAACCATATTGAGACAAAATATTAAATAAAATATGTTGTCCTTTCTTATTAATATTTGAAATTATCCTTTACAAAGGAGTTACAAAGGCATATCTCTTAGAAAATATACCAATTTGAGGTGTACAATATTTTTCATGTAAAGCATACATTACATCCAAAAAATCTCCTAGAGAGGGTAATTGAACTCATAAAAGCAATAATGGTATAAAATCCTCAAGTCTAACTGCTTGCACCATTTAAACATGGTATTCTAGGAAAAAATATTAGCGTATTAAAGACAGTAGTTATGGAAATTCGTTCCATGACATTGACTACAAATGGATCCTACACCCAAATTTGGGGGTAATTTCTAGTAAAAATGGCTAGTATTAATGATAGAAGCTCCAAATATAGAGGTCTTATGCCTTTCAACATTAATGACTCTAGATTTAGAGAGACAATTAACATTGAATATGAAGTAGTCTCTCGATCGATTTTGGGCAAAACTTTTGGATTTCTTATATATTTTTGAGGCAAAAAGACCCTAAATTTTGCTTATAAATAGGGTTTTCATTTTCTTATAGGCATTGGAAAAAGGCTCACTCATGCCTTATACCTGGCCTTGTGTGTATTTTTCTTTCATTTTTTCTTGTGTATATGTTGGACTTGAGCCTTTAGTCATTTTATCAATCAACATTGAACCTCTTTTGGCCTAACATCTCTGTAAAGAATTTGTTTATGATGAATAAAGGAATTTGTGATTAATTTTGCTTTGTCCTAGTTCTCTATGTATCTTATGCCCATGTTCACTTTCTAGTTGTTAGGGGATGATGCATGTGTTCATTTAGTTCAATATACATAGAAGAATATTTGATATTTGGTAAATCATCTTCATAGCTTAGGTTTTATTTTTTGCATTTATTTTTTGCAATTCTCTCTCTCCCTTTCCCTAATGAATGAAAGTATTGTAGGAACAATGCGCTAAAGATCATATCATATGAGGATCCAACCTTAGCAAAATCTCAAAGGTTACCCCATGAATGCATCATGTGCGCATGGAGCTTCCTAACTATGGTTCTCCATGTGAGGCACAAGTATCAAAGATGCATAACAAGTGGTTGTAACATTCTAAGAGACCAACATCGACATCACTTTGAATTTTCTTCACTTTGGTCTTATTTGAAGGGTCTTTCTCTCCTTTTTCCATTTCCACTAACACGTTCATCTTCATCAATCTCTTCTATTTTCCATATTATTCATAATGAGTTTTATCTTATAAAGGTTAATGTCGTCCTAGAGAATTTGAAATATAAGGAATAACATTATAAACACTTTCTTCTTTATGTTGCTTGAGAACCCTAATGTACAAGGATGATCCTCCATAGTAATTACTTTCTTATGTTGCTTTGAAAACCATGGATGTTTCCTTGAATAAACCTTGACCTCTTTCACCTCTTTTGCCTTAAAATTTTCCTCCCCATCTTCCTTCACACCTTTAACTCCTCAAATTAAACTTGTGAATTCATCCCTTGTCTTTTTTTTTATTTTAATGGTTGATCCGAGTAAATCATAATGGTCTTCTTCATTTGAATATAGAGGAGATTTATTTATCACTTTCTTGGAAATGGAAAATCCTTGATTTAACCTAGTTTCTAGTATGATATGATCTCCTTGTCTCATATTGAAGTTTGTCTCATGCCCAAATTTTTCCATCTCTTTCTCCATTGTATTCACTTTGCAATCTCTTGCTATGTGTCTAGTCTATAACATATGCAACCTCAGAATGCAACGTTTTCATAATCCACTTATTGATTTAGTCTTTTGATTCAAATTTAATCATAATGGACTATGATAAAGTTTTTGAAATATCTATGGTAATACATTTTTTATTGCAAATAACATGCCTTTGCTTCTTTGTAATTGGTCCCTCCTAGGTGAAATTTCCTAGGGTATTGCCAATATCCTTCAAAACCTCTCTATCAATAAGTTGGTATGGAAGTCCAAAACACCTATTCCACACTGAAATACTTTTAATAATTTTTATCTCCATATAAAAATATCACTATATGGTCTTAAGTATAATCCATCTCTCCCCGTAAACCATATCCCACCAACCATTATTTCATCCTTAATTTTTAAACTAGAGAAAATGATGAGGAAAAATCCATTTGGAAGAAAATTCATGGAGTAATCTTTATTCAATCCCTACTTCTATTTGATCCACTTTTAAATCTCCAAAAAAAATGGATAGTGTATCTATAGAGTAGCAAAAACCATACACCTAACAAGTATATGAAATCAAATTGACAAGATAATATCATGTAACCATATTGAGACAAAATATTAAATAAAATATGTTGTCCTTTCTTATTAATATTTGAAATTATCCTTTACAAAGGAGTTACAAAGGCATATCTCTTAGAAAATATACCAATTTGATACAAATTACAATTGAGAATCAAAAGGTAGGCATAATTCGTAGAGTCTTTGCTCTCTCAAAACTAATTATGGAGGGTTTTCTTTGCAACCTCCGCTTGGTGAGATAAAGATTGATGAATCTTTGTGTTGAATAGCTCATGCTAAGATTTATAACCTACACACAAGAAAACCTACAAGATATCAATAGTAAATGGGGAACCTCTCAAGATGAGGTCCATATTCCATAATAAGCAAATAAAAGAAAAATGCTTAAAACGATAAAGAAATGCATGAAAATTGTGCTAAAGTTTGCTAAAATGGAAATAAGGTGCTGCTAAAGCTACTATAACTAGAAAACACAGAAAAAGTTAATTTCATCGTGAGGTCGTCATGGGGTAAAGCAGTAAGCTCTGTTAGCTATCAGAGGGTCTAGTGGTTGTGCCTGTGGGTCACTTCAGGGTAAAGCAGCCGCCAAGTAGAGACCTATTTTCTCATTATCGATGGAATATTTTCTTGGGTTTATCTACCAAATTGATGGTTCAAGGGTTACGCACTTGATGCATAGTTGAATGGTAGATATTGGCTCGAAATTGAGGTGATTGATGATGCACAATGGTTGAATTTGATCTTCAAACTCCAAGGAACTCCATTGATGCAAATGCAAGCTTCATGGTTGGATTTGCATAGCACTTTATTGCTTATGAGAGTATGTTCTCTCTATTATACAAATCGGTAGCACTTCATTATGGATAATTGATCCATCTTTTCATGAAGGCTTGGGCTCTTATTATAATATTTCCAAATTGGTAATCTTGGCTTACAATAGAAGCCAAGACCAAGATTTTATTAGGGTCTAGGCAACCCAAACATCTCTTCTAGAAGATTCTTGCACCAAACCGTTCAATATTAGTTGCCCTGTAACTAATTTGGCTCGGCTCGAGGAGCCCAGGTTTGTTACAGGTGCGTCCATCTCAAGGTGGAGCGGTCATGAATGCTGACCATCACAAGGTCCAATGACCATCGGAGGCCGCTCCTGGGTATGATGACCCAGGCTGCAAAAGGGCAAGTTGCCTCTGTTTGAGTGGTAAGAACTGTTAAGCCTTGGGGATGCTCCAATTGAGTCATATGGCCTAAAAAGGTGTCCATATAGGTAGCCTCCTCAACATGACGTGTTTTAGGTATCTACAATATCTATGGGACTTACATATTAACACTACTTTGAAGAATTATTATGTGACACTCAACCATCTCATCCTTGATACACTTATGGTATAACATATGCTACTTAGATAAATTTTACCATATATTCTCTCTTCCTCTTATCCCCAAAGGGCATCCATAATTTCAACTAGGGCATATTTAATCCCAACTAAGACTTTTAAAAATAACTTCCCTGTAATGCTACCTAGATTTTTCATAAGAATCCTTTAGTTTTTTAATTTCCCCTAAAATTTAGAACAAAAAAAGGTCTTAAGGGGGGTAGCGCAATAGTTCAGGCTTTGGCTCTTCTTCATGAGGTCCAAGGTTCAAACCATATTGTGTATGTGTGGGTGTGTGTGTTAATCCCCTATTGATAAGCTTAACTCTCAACCTTACGAGGTATCATGGATGGGATAGGAATGCTCAGCCCTAAGCGTTGGTCATAGCATTTTCTTACACGATCTCGATAAAAAAAATCCAAAAAGGTGATGCTCATGCTTTTTCTTGTTTGTATTCCCAATTTGGATGCATTAAATATTTAAAGACTATATTAATCATTTCTTACATGTTGTATAAATAATATTTATTACAAAACATACATATATTATATAATTTTATTTTTTATTTTTATTATTTGGGTAAATACAATGTTTTTTGAAAGGGCTCGTACCTTTTCTCAACTAGGGGCACATCAAGAGCTACCCTCCCCTTGATTCGAACTTATATCTCATGGATGAAAGCCCAAAAACATACCAATTCAATGTCTCGACAAGGACAAAAAATACCTTAAATATTTATTAATAATAATTATTAAATATTAACTTGTATAAAATGTTCAATTTATAATGCTGATATAGATCGCTCCTGCACCATATCTGCTCTCGTTTTTGGGCTTGCATCCTCTCTACATGTTGTGGTGTTGTTGTCTCTTTGGGCTTCCCTAGGATTTGATCCAAGGGTGGCACAACAGTCCCTAGGAATGATGAGAAGCAATAAGAAGACGAACAACACAAATAATATGTTTAGGAAGCAAGAGCTCCACAATGATCATGTTCGAGTTAATGAATAACAATGTGGATTATTGTATTTTGACCAATATTTTGATAATCATCACCATAATGTGTTGAACATTTTCCTAAGAATTATGAGAAGTGGTAAGAAAGCAAGTGACACGAACCAAGGTTTGCAGGCCCTAGGGTTTCATATAGGGGTGGTTATTTCAATAGGTCCACAAAAGGCCCTAGGAATGGTGAGAAGCGACAAGGAGATGGGTGATACAAACCTGGGTTTGTAGGCCCTAATGTTTGATCTAGGGATAACACAACAAACCCTAGGAATGGTAAGAAGCAATAAGGAGGTAGATGACTCAAACCAGGGTTTGTAGGCCTTAGGGTTTGATTTGGGAGTAAGTATTTTGATAGACCTATAGTAGGCCCCGCAAATGGTGAGAAGCGACAAGGATACAGGTGACACAAACCAAGGTTTACAGGCCCTAAGGTTTGTTCTAGGGGCAGTTCTTTTGATAGGCCCAAAACAAGCCCCAAGAATCCTATAAAAGTCGTTTGACCCAAGGGATATGTCATGGTTGAATATGGTTAAGAGGAATTTTAAGGACGTGGTGAATCACTTTGATCTATGTCCTAAATAGGGTAAACTTTGTATTCCTTCTACCCTAACCAATTTGATGATGGCCCAAGGTGTGATGAATCTGGTTGGAAAGTTTGTAGGGGCTCATCCGGACTTGGACTCTATCCAAAAATGGGCATTCACAAAATGGTGCCCTATGGGGCACATGGATATTGCAACGTTACCAAAAGGTTTTTTTATGGTTAAAAGCTAACTGTGATGAAGATGCTGATCGTATCCTTCGAGGAGGTCCATGGTTTTTCAATCGACAAGGGTTGTTTCTATGAAAGTGGGGGTTGAAGCATTCATAAATCATCCATCTCGATCAGATTTTCGAGCTTGCCTTTCTAGTTCTGTTATGAGGAGATCCTCATGGGGATAACAAAGGAGATAGAGTATTTGGTAGCCATCGACTTTGCAACCATGGCCAAGTCGAGATCGATCTATGCAAGAATGTGTGTGAATGCAAACTTAGAAGCGGATCTTCCTTGCTCAATTGAACTCCTCTTTAATATAGAAAGTTGGTTGTAGGCTATCAAATATGAGAACCAACCTTCTCATTGTGATTTATGTAAGAAATTAAGGAACACTTCAGCTTTTTGGTCCAATAAAAAGAAAGAAAGCAACCCACATAAAGTATGGTAATGGGGGGAGTCATTAGACCTAAAGAACTCTCAGGAGGAAGATCTAGGCACCCAAAAGGAGAAGATAATGAGTCAAGAAGAAGACAAGAAATCCCCAATTGCAGACTTAGAAATACTATTTGTGGAGGGGGAAATCTTGGAAGGAAATGTCCAGGTATATCCTAATGTTCTACTCCCCTTTATCTCTATGAATGAAATTCTTCAGTCCAACTCCTTTGCTTGTTTGGGGGATGTGTTACCTGATCCTATTGATACATGTGTGGAAATTTTACCTCCTGATTCATCTAACCCAAATAAGGACCTTTGTGTTACGGACAATCACTATGATTCTACCTTGGGCAATGATTTTGAGATATCATTCCAAGGTGGGGATAAAGAGATACTATTATGTGACTTGAGGCCTAGGAAAGGCAAAGCAAGTGCAACACCTAGTAGAATAACTAGGAATAAAAAAAGGGTCAATAGATGTTGGATCTGTATCCATATCTGGAAGATCAACAAATCAAGAGATCAAACAAAAAGAAATAGAGGTGGAGATTGCAAATGGCACGCAAACAAATTTAGACCTGGAAGTCCAAAAGAAACAACAATCCAAACCCAAAAAATGAAAGTTACCTTGTGGAGTGTAAGGGGTCTCAATGCCCCTTCTAAGCACAAAGTTGTATTCATCAAAGGAAGCAAAGTCAAGACAATGGATTTCTTTGAGTTCGCATGAGGAAATGGAGTTGGTGGCCCATGAACTTGATTGATCTTACCTTTGCCTAATTTGTTGATAAGTTTGGTCTCTTCGTGTTTGGCTCTTGCTCTACAATGGTATTTTGTGTTGGGTATTTAGTAATATGTTTTAGGTAGTCTTGGTTGATGGATTCTTTTTGTGTGGCTCCTCAATTGGGTGTTTTATCTCCTCTTTTCTTATTTCAGTTATGGAACTTTAATGCTTAATCTATGAAAGGAAGTGTAAAAGTTTTGAAGAGCCTTTCAAAATCCCTTCCCTTTACCATAATCAAAAAGATAATTATTAAATTTTATTTATATTAAAAAAAATCATAATTGTATTTTTCTAATTCGGGTAGTATCATAAACCCCTACGACCAATGCATAGGGATTGAGCAGACCCCTTCTAGCCATGACCCCTCATAAAGCCGAGAGCTATGCTTATCAACACGGGGTTATGACACAACCACACACCCTATGGTTTGAACCTTGGATCTCCCAAAGAAAAGCCAAACCCCAAACCATTGCTTTATCCCCCCAAGACAACATCATAATTACATTATGTAAATAGTTTCTAAATATTTTACTTTTACTATTTAATAATATTTGATGTTAACTAATGTTCTTAAACGTATTATTTTTTTAAAGAGGAATTAGTAACGCGTTACAATTTTCTACACAACCTCCAGTTGCATCGAGTAAACCTTTTACGTAACCGATTACATTGACTTGACACGCTCATCGATACTATGAGACCCAAGGGATTGGAACCCTGATCTATCAATACTAAGAGGCCCCAGGAAATTGGAACCCTGATCTCCGTGCTCCTATAAAAGTGTTTTGACCGTTGAATCAAACCTTTCTTAAACATATTATATTTATAATATAGATCTAATTTTGATCCATCCACCTTTTCAATTAATTAATTTATAAATTAATTAAATATATTCATAAAAATAAATATAATCGAATTAATATAAAAATAAATAATTAATAAATTTTATTTTTTATATTTTAAATTTTTTTATCACATTAAATTTATTACTTAAAAATAAATAAATGTTTATTTCCTCTTCTTTACCTCGCATCCATTGTCTACATCTACCTCAGATTGGATTGGGCATATGTGAATCAATGACTTTAATATTTAAGACAATAAGGAATAACTAAGCATCGATGTCAAATAAAAAGATTCTAAATTTAGAAAATATGATGGTAAAAAATGAAAAAAAATATATATGTATGTGGTTGGTGTTTTATTTTAGTGATCTAAGTTTGAAATTTGGGAGGAAGGCTTCCTGTAATTATGTCCTAGGAAGTAAGTGTGGCCCACACTCTCGTTGTACTTTGCATTACTTAAAAAATAATAATACGAAGTCTTACCATAGTAATATAAGCGAAAGTAAGTCTTAGGGGATAGCGCAACAGTGTGGGCTTTGGCTTTTTTTTGGGAGGTCCAAAGTTAAAGCCAAGGGTGTGTGGTTATGTGTTAAATTCCCTATTGATAAGTTCAACTCTCTCTTTTATGAGAGGTTATGGCAAGATAGGGATGTTCTTGAGCATAGGATGGGGAGAGGTCAAGGTAGAATGGGGATGCCCAACCGTTGTAGGGTGTGTGGCTAAGTTAAATTCCCTATTGATAAGCTCAACTCTTCCTTTTATGAGAGGTCATGGTAGGATAGGGATGTTCTATGTTCTTGAGCATAGGATGGGGAGAGGTCAAGGTAGAATGGGGATGCCAAACCCTGAAGGTCGTGGACTAAGTAATAAGAGTTTCTTGCCGCAACCAAATCCAAAAAATATATACATGAAATTAAAATAGTATGAAAAAACATTGTTATATATATATATATATATATTCACACATTTTATCATAATAAAAATTTAGACTGTGGATACCTTCAAAGGTTAGTGGATTGGTAAGTGCACGTGTGGCTAGGCAATTACCAAGAAGAGACCTAGGTTCAAACTTTAAGGGGAAGCCAACCCTTGCAAAGGTAGTAGTCTAATCCAAATCCTATGAATACACACTAGACCGACGATGACAGTACGAACCCTGAGTGATTGATACCAATCGTACATCAGATTATCCGGAAGCGAAATGGCGGGTTTGTTGGTGCAATCCTTATAATTTGAACCTTACCCTATCCATTTACTAAAAATAGTAATTGTTGCCACCTCTCCACTGTACCAAAAACAAACCAAAAAAATCAACAAGAATGTAACCGAGGAGACTAAGGCTAATTTGCAATAGAGCAGTGAAAACGAAGGAACAAATTGTGCATGTACCATGTTACCAAATATTCAACAATTACGATAAGCATCTATCACATTCGAATTGATGAACACTGCACATATTATTAAACAACAAGTACTGGGGGAGATCAGATACATTGCAACAGGCGATAAATACAGGCCACCATGCTGACCTCATGGATTGAGACTTTAAGGGTAGACACCACATCCTTATCCATTTGCAAGTCTTGTCTATATCCTACGGTCAAAACATTATTCACCCTTTATAATATCGGTAACAGTTGAGCCATTTTATTAAAAAAATCTCCCGCGGAAAACATCACCATCCCCACCCTAAAAGGATAAGGACGACCCGAAACCTTCTCAAGTGCATATAACCCTTCACTTAAGGCAAACAAATATTATTATCATTACATATTGAAAAGAAAGGTGGGGCCCTCCAAAGAAATACGACACCTGTTAACCATCGTGATAAAGATTTTTGTATAGCGTACATGCACCTTCCATGACATTTTGATTTCCCTCCCACGCATGGGCCCCACTAACAGCAATCTTCCCATGCTCTGACGAGTATCTTTATTCTGGCAGACGCGTGTCGGTGGAGGCTAACGTCTTTACCCCTTGCACTGGACAGATTTTGCTGGTATCCGGGAAACCCCACCCTCCACGTGTACAACCTGCCGGCCTTTCGTGTCCGCCGTTGACCCGCTGACCCAGTTCCGCGACTCGCCGCCGGCGACGAGGATGTTGTTGTTGTTGCCTGTGGACCCCGCCCCGCTTTTTTGTGGTTTTCACGGTGCCGCTGTTTTATCTTGTACCGCCGTTAACCTTCCGTCCGTATTCTTTAACGGCGCCAAAATTTTGGTAAGCGGAATCGATTGTACGGACCGGTCCCCGTCACGTGACAGACGTAGACAACGCCCCTCTACGGCGAAGAATACCCTATATTCAGGGCGTAGTAAGGCTTTTCCTATACAATCCAAAGCTATGGTAAGGCTAAACTAGGGGACTGGCGCCTGGGGTCCCCTACAAACTAGGGGCTAGGGAGTATATCTATATCTACGAGTATAGATATACTCGTAGATATAGATATACTGGCGCCTGGGGTCCCCTACAAACTAGGGGCTAGGGAGTATATCTATATCTACGACCTTTTCCAGTGTAGGAATATTCTTCTCATGCGTCTCTGTTTTACTTTATTGGTCACCCTATGAGGAAACATGACCCGCTCTTTTCTCCGCTTAAGGCTTCAGTTTCAAATGAAGATGGGCATTTTGTTTCGGAAATTTTCAGAGGGCGTCACGAGGTAAACAAAAATAGGTCGGTTGGTAATTTTTTAGTGTTTGTTGATAAGTTATTTTGATTTGAAAAAGTTGGATTTTTTTCACTTTATTTTTAAATTAAAAATATAATTAAATAATTAAAGGTCCACGAAGGTGAATGGTTTAAGGTAATTAATATTATTTCGGTGTGATGTTTGGCACCGAAATGGCCGTGTGAGGGTGAGTTTTAATCATATTTGTAATCAATTGCAAAGGTGGTTGCTATCTTTTCACTGCTTTCAAAATGGTGCAATTTAGTCGCTGCACGGGCCTAATTATGAGTTGGGTGGACTAATTATGAGTTGGGTGGATTAATTGGGTTAATTTGGTTTAATAATGCGTGACATTGATGGCACAATATTTAAAGGTACAACGGGAATTAGGTACGAAGTTTAGCGGGCTCACATGAAATGATGTCTCTTTTTTCTATGGTGGTTTAGTCAAAAGGCTAAGGCTAATGGAAATATTTTAAATTGTTTATATGTGAGAATTTTGTTGTTAAAAGAAGTTTTTTTTTTTCAAAAATATAAATTATTAAAAATATATTAAAGAATTTTAAAATTAAAAAGAGATAGATAGATAGGTATTCACGTGGTTTGAAATTTTGACGATGGAATATGTTATTAGAAGAGAGGAGGATAGATTGTTAAAGTATGTAATTAATAAAACAGTGAAAACAAGAAAAAATTATTTATAAATTAAAGTAATAAATAAATGAAAATTAAAGTAGAGGTATTAAACTTCAACAAAGAGATTAAATAATATTAGAAAAAAAAATTATTATATAATTTGTAAATTAAGTTAAATAAAAATTGTGAATATAATTAAAAGACATACATAAATGTAAAGATCAAATAAATAAATAAATATTTATTATTTAATTTAAATTTTGGTACACAAAAAATGAGATGTCAAATTGGAAGGTAGAACAAATATGTATCTTAAGACATGGTTAGAACAAAAAGATGTATCGTTTGCACTACATGGATATATCAATCCAAAAAGAATTGTGTTATAGAATCTAGAATCTAGAAGGATGTCGTATATGTAAGAACTTTTTAAAAGTGTATATGAAACTGTTAAGAGAGATGGCAATAAAACAAGAATGAAACTCATCAAAATCAACACTCAGAAAAACACACTTTAAATGATGATAAGTGAATGTTGAGTTTTTTTATTTTGATGATGATAAGAGGATGTTGAGTGTCTTTGACATTAGGAGTTAGAAGCTCTAATTCACCTATTAAAGTTTCTAATCCCATAAAGTATATTAATATCATCAATACAATTAAACTCATCAAATTTCACTGAATTATATTACCACATGTTATTGTTTTAATATTTTCAGAATAAATAGGGTTCTCTTTGGTGTTACATTAAACCATTCAGTTAATTGTTTTGTCATGAAATGATTTTACAATAAATCTCACATTACTTTAATATTTATAGAAAATGAATTTAGGCCAACATTTTTCTTTAAATCAAGGATTCTTATTATTACAACAAATTGTTATTGTTTTAATATTTTTAGAATAAATAAGGTTCTATTTGGTGTTATATTAAACCGTTCAGTTAATTGTTTTGCCATGACATGATTTTACAATAAATCACATTGCGTTAGTATTTATAGAAAATATATTTAGGCAAATATTTTTCTTTAAATCAAGGATTCTTATTATTATAGTTTAACTTAGACATCAAATGTCAAGATTTATAGATGAGATGAGAAGCTTGATGTAAAAAGTAAAACTTTTAATCCATGATTTATCGTAATTTAATGAATTGATATATATATATATATATATATATATATATATATAACTTTGTTATAATATATTTTTTTCTTTGGAAAAAAAATCTTAATTTTATATTAAAAAAATATGAAATTACATTATTTATATGTCTTTTTGGCATTTCTTCAAAATTTTAATAGTGACCTAAAAATCAGGTCATTTATATATCATAACTAGCTATCTCTATCATGCTAAGTTCTATCCTTCGGCACCTTCCTAATTTATGAGACAGATCATTAACTTCTGAATTTTTTGAAAAAGTTGATTTATTTGTGCTTGCTTTAACTAGAGTGTACTAATCACACCAGATAGAGATTTGGACCAACTGCATACTTTGTTTTAATATTTTCAAGACTACTATTTCTATATGAAAGGAATGATTTTTAAATTGGTTATATGGGATTGAAATAATCCCATTTATATTACATCTTGACTACATAGTAGTATTATAATATCTTGTCAATTATGTATGTATCTCTGGGCCAGAGATAGAGATTTGGACCAGCTGCATACTTTGTTATAATATTATCAAGACTACTATTTCTATATGAAAGGAATGCTTTTTTAAATTGGTTATATGGGATTGAAATGGTCCTACTTATATTACATCATGACTACGTAGTGGTATTATAATATCTTGAGAATTATGTATGTAACTCTTGGCAAGATTTGAACCTGGATTTCCCCTTAAAAGTTGAGAAATCTAAATGGTCAGTTGATTTGTGAAAGGAATGTTGAACTAATTTTTTAAATTAAGACTTCACAACAATATGTAAGATGGTCACAAATTTTAAAATATGTTTATACTAAATTGATATGTAGCTTAAGATCTATTGTATTATATTAATGTTTTGAATTTGATAATGGTGTTCTATTCTATCTACTTTTATCTTATAAGGGGGAATATTGTGTTAGCTCGAATGTGGGGCCTAAATGCAAAGTATACATAAGAATTTGGGTTGAATAATTTTGCCACACATTGGAAACCTTGAATTATGCTAATGTTTGTCTATTTAAAATATAACTTTATAAATGTATAATTTTATAATATATTTATCTTAAACTTTAACTCAATTTTATTTAAAACATCACATATATGAAAAGAATATTTTTTTTAATTGGTTATATCCATTTATATTACATCATGACTACATAGTGGTATTATAATATCTTGTCAATTATGTATGTATCTCTGGGCAAGAGATAGAGATTTGGATCAATTGCGTACTTTGTTATAATATTATCAAGATTACTATTTTTATATGAAGGGAATTCCTTTTTAAATTGGTTATATGGGATTGAAATAGTCCCACTTATATTACATCATGACTACGAAGTGGTATTATAATATCTTGATAATTATGTATGTATCTCTTGGCAAGATTTGAACCTTGATCTCCCTTAAAAGTTGAGAAATCTAAGTGGTTGAGTAAATGCCATCTGATTTGTGAAAGGAATGTTGAACTAATTTTTTTAAACTTTTAATAAAAATTAAGACTTCACACCAATATGTAAGATGGTCATAAATTTTAAAATATGTTTATACTAAATTGACATGTAGCTTAAGATCTATTGTATTATATTAGTGTTTTGAATTTGATAATGGTGTTCTATTCTATCTACTTTTATCTTATAAGGGGGAATGTTGTGTTAGCTCGAATGTGGGGCCTAAATGCAAAGTATACATAAGAATTTGGGTTGAATTATTTTGCGACACATTGGAAGCCTTGAATTATGTTAATGATTTTCTATTTAAAATATAACTTTATAAATGTATAATTTTATAATATATTTATCTTAAACTTTAACTCAATTTTATATAAAACATCACATATGAAAGGAATGTTTTTTTTAAATTGGTTATATGGGATCAAAATGATCCCATTTATATTACATCATGACTACATAGTGGTATTATAATATCTTGTCAATTATGTATGTATCTCTGGGCAAGAGATAGAGATTTGGATCAATTGCGTACTTTGTTATAATATTATCAAGATTACTATTTTTATATGAAGGGAATTCCTTTTTAAATTGGTTATATGGGATTGAAATAGTCCCTCTTATATTACATCATGACTACGAAGTGGTATTATAATATCTTGATAATTATGTATGTATCTCTTGGCAAGATTTGAACCTTGATCTCCCCTTAAAAGCTGAGAAATCTAAGTGGTTGAGTTAATGCCATCTGATTTGTGAAAGGAATGTTGAACTAATTTTTTTAATTTTTTAATAAAAATTAAGACTTCACAACAATATGCGAGATGGTCACAAATTTTAAAACATGTTTATATTAAATTGACATGTATCTTAAGATATATTGTATTATATTAATGTTTTGAATTTGATAATGGTGTTCTATTCTATCTACTTTTATCTTATAAGGGGAATGTTGTGCTAGCTCGAATGTGGGCCTAAATGCAAAGTATACATAAGAATTTAGGTTGAATAATTTTGGCACACATTGGAAGCCTTGAATTATGCTAATGTTTGTCTATTTAAAATATAACTTTATAAATGTATAATTTTATAATATATTTATCTTAAACTTTAACTCAATTTTATTTAAAACATCACATATATATGAAAGGAATGTTTTTTTTAAATTGGTTATATGGGATTGGAATGATCCCATTTATATTACATCATGACTACATAGTGGTATTATAATATCTTGTCAATTATGTATGTATCTTTGGGCAAGAGATAGAGATTTGGACCAGTTGCGTACTTTGTTATAATATTATCAAGACTAATATTTTTATATGAAAAGAATTCCTTTTTAAATTGGTTATATGAGATTGAAATAGTTTCACTTATATTACATCATGACTACGTAGTGGTATTATAATATCTTGATAATTATGTATGTATCTCTTGGCAAGATTTGAACCTTGATCTCCCCTTAAAAGTTGAGAAATCTAAGTGGTTGAGTTAATGCCATCTTATTTGTGAAAGGAATGTTGAACTATTTTTTTTAATTTTTTAATAAAATTAAGACTTCACAACAATATGTGAGATGGTCACAAATTTTAAAATATGTTTACACTAAATCGACATGTAGCTTAAGATCTATTGTATTATATTAATGTTTTGAATTTGATAATGGTGGTCTATTGTATCTAATTTTATCTTATAAGGGGGAATGTTGTGTTAGCTCGAATGTGGGGCCTAAATGCAAAGTATACATAAGAATTTGGGTTGAATGATTTTGCCACACATTGGAAGCCTTGAATTATGCTAATGTTTGTCTATTTAAAATATAACTTTATATATGCGTGTTGTGGTCTACCGGCAAGGAGGCCACTTGCATTATTGGTGATGTGACCCGGGTTCAACCCCCACGGCGGATATGTATATGTATAAGAAGTATTTACTCAATAAAAAATATATATAACTTTGTAAATGTATAATTTTATAATATCTTTATCTTAAACTTTAACTCAATTTTATTTAAAACATCACATATATAATTAAAAAAAAAATGTAAATATAATATTATTATGAGATGAACAAAAAAATTTATATATAAATAAATATGTTTTTTTTGTTTTATTATTATTTTTCTATTTTTGTAATAAGAGAGACCTTTTTATTTTAATTTCTTAAATATTTTTTAATGGATTATATGGGATTGCAATATCTCACTTATATTACATCTTAACCCACTTATATTGCATCCTAACTGTTGTGTAGTTAGGATAACTTGACTATTATTTATGTATTGCTAGGTAAAATTTGAACAGAGGTCCTCTTGACAGTTGAGGAATTCAACTAGATGAAACAATGCCATTTGATTTTATTTATTTAATATTAATCATTATTTTTAAATTATTATGATCTTGTAAGTTTTATATAATTAATAAGTTCTTGGTATGTTTGTGGTAAGATGATGTAGTATTGGAAAAGATCTTGAAATTTGGTATATTGGATATATATATAATAAAAATTTAAATTTCTAAATAAATTGTAAATAAAAGTATGTCTTTACATATTTAGGTATAAGTGCAAGTGTGGATTCCATGATAATGTCTTTTTATTTATTTATTTATATATATTAATTGTTTGATATTAATAATAAATAATATAGATTTATCCCTACAATAGCATTCAAAGAATGGATAAGAATCTCTTCTTCGTGGTTGTTGGTTTGAGGTTCTACATCCACTGATTCTAGTGGCTCTTTTATTGAATCCACAAACTTATCCTTTGTGTTTGTAGAAGAAGCTAAAATACTCCTCATATCCAGGAGGTAGAGGTGGGGTTTTGCATTTGTGTTCTATGGCCTACTTTTCATTATAGTTATAATAGAGTCCCTTAGCTCTATGGTTGGTCATCTCCTTTGGTGTTAGCCTCTTGACTATTGGAGCTTTTGGAGAATTATTATTTATGGATGCAAAGGTTCTATTTTGAAATGTAGAGGGTCTAGAAGCCTTCCGTTGAGCATTCCATTTGTTCTCTGTGAGTTTAGTTACCTTTGTGGCTGTCATGTAGGTGGTCGAGTTAAGCATTTGAACCTCAATTCTTATCTCTTCATTAAGGCCACTAATAAAACATATATTGAAGAATTAATCTAGAAGAGCTTCAGTTCTATTGGAAAGCTTCTCAAAACTAGTAACATACTCAAGCATTGTGCTTGTTTTTTGAAGCTTAGTGAGGGCACCAATAAAATATTCAAACTCTGATGACCCAAATCAACAGAGTTCTCTCTTGAATCGTGTTCATCCAAGATTCAAGACTTGTTTTCACAACCACTAGTACCAATGTAGTGCTTCAAGGTCAAAATGAAAGGCAACTATAAAGATCTACTGGTCAAAAGAGATTTCATGGAGCTCATACTATTGTTTGATTTTAATCAACCAACTTTTTGGCATTGTTCCACCAAACCTTGAAAAGACTATTTTGGGAAGTCTAGGAATCATGCCTTTGTATCATACCTTTGTTGTTTCATGTTCATTAATTGTTTTCCTCAATAAAGACCACGATAAATTTTGGTCATTCAAATGTTTTCCCATATGAAATTTTGGGCTATTTTCAACATACCTATCAAAATTTGGAATTTTTATTTTAAGCACTTTAAGGTCTTGACTCATTTGGTCTTATGCTAGCAATCTACTATCATTGTGGTGAGAGAAGATATTTGACCCTTGAGTTCCATTATGGCATCCAATTTGGAGAGTTGTTCCTCCAACTTGTGCATTATGGTATCCATTGCTTGATAGCATGTCTTAAGGCACATTTACTAAATATAGAATGCTAGTTTTAGCAATTTCTATTTTTAATAAGGGTCCCAAAAAAGTGTATGGATGCTATATACCAAAACAATCAGCTCAATAAGACAACTGCAATGGACTTTATCCTAAAATGATGTCTTTGACAACCTTAACTTTTTTTTTTATAATAGGTTTTCATTTTGTGTATTTGCTTCAAAATTCTTAGAATTTTATTTTTCTATCTCATGAGATTTGCTTCTAATAAGGTAAGTAGAGAATGGATGTATTCTAGGTTAGGGTTTGTGTACTCTCCATATCCCTCTATTATATTACAACAATGATCAATAATGCTCGGACCAATATTTTAGGCCACTACTTAAGGAGAATTCCACACATTCTTGAGTGCACTACCCACCTCTTTGATCAATATGGGAGGGTGATCTTCTCGAGTGCTATGCTCGATGCACTATGGATATTACACGACCAACTAGTTTCCTATATATGAAGGTTTGGATCAGGGTTCCTAAAAAGGGCTCTCTCAATATATTCAAGGTACATGGAAGATCAATTCCGTGTATGGGTGTTGTATGAGGCCTAGGTAGTGAGGCCTCATCATCCCTCACTTCACTAAATGCTTTATGAGTAATTTAGCTTAGCCAATAACAACTCCTCGTTATTTTAAAATGGTTGGAACATTGTTTCTAACCTAGGAACCTAGGGCTAACATATATATTTTTGGCTCACAACAAAAGCTTACCATGCCCCAAAAAGGGATTTTATACCATTTTGCAATGGATCTCTTCTTCTCATGTGAATATTTCATTTCAAAATTCTTAGTGCAGATGTATATATAGATAAGAAATTCAATGCCAAAGATAATTCTAACTATGATTGCATAGAGTATTGATAAAAGCAACACTAATATTGTATATCCAATAACATGAGCATTCATTAAAGGAAACATAAAAGTACAAATAATAGTCACTGCAAGAATTTGGGACATGTAATATTACTATCGTAGGCCTCTTAGAGGGGACAACCTCCTTACAAAATATGCAAATTCTTCACTGGCCCATGAGGGTTATATCATTCCTATTTTATAATATTTACAAAAACGTTTTCTGATATTTAATGAGAATATTTAATGACAACCTGCTATAATAGTATTCTATGACAATATTACATTCATAATTCTATGACAACAAAGAAGTTACATACACGATTCTATGACAAAGCGGTTATATATATAATTTGACGACACACACTCCTAACTTAACACATTACCTGCTTCTAACTTGATACATGGTCCACTTTACATACAATATCATATGTTCCTAGGAGTTACAAGCGTAGGGTATGTAACATATTAAGAAAAACTATTCTATTATAAAAATGTACAAAATAAAAACCACAAAAACTTAGCATTATTAAACCTTAGTAGAGGTATTTTTCCTCTCCTCATAGATATAATTTATTTATCTAACAAAATATTTAATACAATATTAAATTTAATAATAAAATTTTTAATTAAATATAATTTAATAAAAATCCGATGGTGAAAGTGTTAGATTGATATAAAACCCAAAAGGTTTTAACTCCTACATTTATTTCCTATGAATTTTTGGACAATAAGATTTGTTATAATACCATTAATTGATTTTTTTTAAATACATAAGGGAATTTGTAACATCATTGATGTTGCCACTAAAAACCCTAGTTTGTTGGGTTAGATGAAGTCAACAAAACCTCTATCCTCGAGAGCATTGAATTGAGACAATCCAATTGACAAACAAGGGGCAGTCCAACTGACAAACATTGGGTGGTTGCCATTCAACCTATCTCTTTTTAGATATATTTTGGTTTGAACCTTGGACCTCCTCAAAGAAAGGCCAGAGCCCTAACCACATGATATAATCATAATATGTCTTTTTTAATTTTAAAAAATAATAATTAATTAAAATGTTAATTTACTATAAATTAAAAGCCCATTGTTGAAACCTTAACATGTAAACATTCTTAGACATAAACTGTAAAATATGGTTATATGAAGGGCTATGATTTTTTTCAATGAGTTTACACATGTTTTCCCCATTCCCTCATATCGAGTGGGTTTGAACCTTGAAAGCTTGCCCTTAATTAAGGGCTACAATTTTTTTAAATAATTTATTTTTTTATTATAATAAATTTTCAAAAACTTTTTTTTTTTTCAATTAGTTATATGGGATTGAAATTGAGGATGTAGCTTAGATATTATCCAAAATTTAAATCTAGTCTCCTCTTTAAAAAATCTAACCAATCAAACTAATTTTATTTCATAAATATTAAAATTTATCAAATACATTATATGTAGAAAGACTCTTATATTGCTCTTATATTGTATCATATTATCCACTCCTTTAAATCTACTATTCATGTGAGGACACTTTAACTGTATATTATTGATATTTTATGTTACGTCAGTAACCTGAGTTGAACCACCGAGGAAGGAAGCCCCATGTCCCATGTTATTATTGACCCCAATTATCTTTAAAAATGTGGCTCCAGTTACACCATCCATTACACATCGTACTGCTTATTATTTTAATAAAAAATCCTGCCGGCCTAAAAAGAAAAGTCACTAAAGTTAAAATAACATGAATGAACATTTACGAGGTCAGACCTTTATACTTTGTAGTTGAGCCCTTCTTATCTAAAACATTGATTACGTAATCTATGAAAAGCTCTTCAGTTTCCGGTTGGACAAAAATAAAGCAAAGATTCCACTCCTTTCGAACAAAACCGTCACACGAAGAAATGACGGCATTCCAGGGTTTAAACAGCTGCGAAGACCCGCAGCATTAATACATCCTAGGTTGGTCAAGGCATTTGAAAGTTAATGTTTTTTTATTTTGTTTTTGGTAGTTAATAAAATTTATTAGTAAATTGAAGGGTTTTAATTTTTATTTAGATAAGGTTATTATTTAATATGGAAGAAACAAAAAGAAAACAATCTCTATAGACACAGGGAAGAGTTGTGTTATTTTGTTTTTGGTAGTTAATAAAATTTATTAGTAAATTGAAGGGTTCTAATTTTTATTTAGATAAGGTTATTATTTAATGCCGAAGAAACAAAAAGAAAACAATCTCCATAGACACAGAGAAGAGTTGTGTTAGTTTCGTGACCTCCACAGAAAAAAAATAGAAAATTTTAATAATTTTTTTTCGACAATGGAAAAAAATCAAAGATATACCCAACAAAACAGGGAAGGTTCAATAACAAAAACTAAACTCAAAAATTCCATTAACCCAAAACCCAGGATTACAGGGCTTTATCACCATCTTCATTAGCATTATTCTGCCGATGAGTAAGAAAAGCGAGAAAAGCGCTCTGCGGCGTGGGAAGATCCTACAATTCCTTGAAATTAAGAGAGAAGATGACCCAGCTTCCTTCATCATATTCCAAAGATCCTGCAATTCCTTGAAATTAAGAAAGAAGATGACCCAGCTTCCTTCATCATATTAATTGCTACTAGGAGTTGGTCAACCGCCGGTCAAACATGACTGATGATTCTGCAACAAAAGGCTTCACCAACACAGCTAATTTTCTAAATATATTTAATTTTTAATAGATCAAACAATTATGAATAATTTTTTTTTTATTTGCTACGTGAATAGACTAGGGTTCCACCTTCCACGTGTTGTTTCCGCTATTCACGGGATCGTACCGGTCAGTCTTCATACAGCCCCGACACGCACGCTCATGGCCTTCCCGTCAACTTTAATGATGAGAATAGAGATAAAGATGATGCATATCGTCCCCTGACGGATTTGTCGGACCTAAGATGAAACGACACCTGTGGGTTTCATCATTCTACAACTTTGCCTTTCTTTAAAAAAAAAAAAAAAAAAATCACACGTGTACGCACGTCAAATAGTTGGTGGCCACGTATTCCGGGTTTTGCGCACACGAGAAATATGGAATTAGTAAAATCCCTCTTCTTAAGGGCACACCATTGTTGAAACTAAGCGGTGTAATTTTTAATTTAAGTTATAATATATTAATTTTTTTAAATATATTTTATACGACAGCGACGTAAAACCCGAGAAGATAAGTATGGGCACGTCATCCATGGTTGTCTTCAACGAAATATTTGAAGGCTGCGAAACGTGAATTGAAAGCCATTTGTACAATCATTATCTTTGCTTTCGTTCAGACGGATATGTTATCTAGACTTTTCTTTTTTATTTTTTTTTATTTTATAATCATCAAGGATATGTTATCTTGACGTTAATTTAAAATTATATAATCATAAAATTCAAATTTTATCCGGCATCTAGCAAAAGTATTATCAATTTATAGTCATAAATATTTTATATCTAATTCCCCTATCGTCCTTACAAATGTTCACTTAAATAAGTACTTTATCTACATGGTATCGTGCAGATAAAGTCGTTGATATTGTTTTTTTTTTTTTCAATTATATATCAATTTTATTATTGATATATATTTTTTGATTAAACTTAGTATAAAAAACTTTTACGACCCGTTCAAGGTTGGGGATTTCCATCCCTACCATGACCTCTAATAAAGGTGAAAGTTGAGCTTCTTAATAAGAGTCAAACACACAACCATACACACACGCACCCCCTCACACACTCACACACGCTATAGTTTGAACCTTGAACCTTCCAAAGAAGAGCATCATCACATGATATTACGAAAAAGCTTAGATATTATCCATGTATAGCTTTACCTACCAAAAAAGAGCATTACCACATGGTGTTACGGACAAAGCTCAAATATTATTTATGTATAACTTGACAAGATTTGGACATTGATCTCCCCCTTAAATGTTGATAAATCTAACTAGTTGTTGATTTAGGGTTGATTTTGATTATTAACCACCATCCTTTAACAATTGATAGGTCATAAAAAATTCGTTTTAAATAATTTTTATTTTTTCAATTTACTTCTTATTTTTTTTGATTGATTGAAAGGGTGTTGAAAGGTCCCTGAACCTTGAACAAGTATTTTTTACATGTTTTCCAAACCGACCGAAGAGGCCCAAGAGCTAAAGATCAAAGAAAAAGCCAAACACCACAAGAAGAAAGGTGTCGCGATATCGCGACATGTTGCAATTTCGCGTTCCACGACATAGAGAAAAAGCAAGGAGGAAAAGGTGTCGCGATATCGCGACATGTTGCACTGTCGCGGCCAAGAGTGGAAAGGATGTCGCGAAATCGCGACAAAATGCAGCATCGCGACCGAAGAAGAGAATGTGTCGCGATATCGCGACATGTTGCAACATCGCTGTCGGAGAGGAAGAAGTGTCGCGATATTGCAACGAGTTGTGTCGTCGCGGCCAAAGAAGAAAATATGTCGCGATATCGTGACATGTTGCATTGTTGCGACCCCAGGAGAAAAAGTGTCGCGATATCGCGACATGTTGCATGGTCGTGACCCCAGGAGAAAAGGTGTTGCGATATCGTGACATGTTGCAACATCGTTGTCGGAGAGGAAGAAGTGTCGCGATATCGTGACGAGTTGCGTCGTCGCGGCCAAAGAAGAAAATATGTCACGATATCGCGACATGTTGCAACATCGTTGTCGGAGAGGAAGAAGTGTCGCGATATCGTGACGAGTTGCGTCGTCGCGGCCAAAGAAGAAAATATGTCACGATATCGCGACATGTTGCATTGTCGCGACCCCAGGAGAAAAGGTGTCGCGATATCGCGACATGTTGCATTGTCGCGACCCCAGGAGAAAAGGTGTCGCGATATCGCGACAAGTTGTATTGTTGCGGCCAAATGAGGAAAAGTGTCGTGATATCGCGACAAGTTGTATCGTTGATGCCAAAGAAGAAAATATGTCGCGATATCACGACATGTTGCATTGTCGCGATCCCGGGAGAAAAAGTGTCGCGATATCGCGACATGTTGCATTATCACGTCCCCAGGAGAAAAAGTGTCGTGATATCGCGACATGTTGCATTGTCGCGACCCCAGGAGAAAAGGTGTCGCGATATCGCGACAAGTTGTATTATTGCGGCCAAATGAGGAAAAGTGTCGCGATATCGCAACAAGTTGTATCATCGATGCCAAAGAAGAAAATATGTCGCGATATCACGACATGTTGCATTGTCGCAACCCTAGGAGAGAAAGTGTCACGATATCGCGACAAGTTGCATTATCGTGACCCCAGGAGAAAAGGTATCGCGATATCGCGACAAGTTGTATTGTTGCGGCCAAATGAGGAAAAGTGTCACGGTATCACGACATGTTGCAGTGTTGCGGCCTACAGAGAAAGAGTGTCGCGATATTGCGACCAATTGTATCATCGCGGCTTAAGGAGAAAAAATGTCGCGAAATCGCGACGTGATGCATCGTCTCAGCAAAAGGATAAAAAATGTCATGATATCTCGACATGTTGTATTGCTGCGGCCAAAGAAGAAAAAGGTGTCGCGATATCGCGACATGTTGCATTAACGTGGCCAAAGAGAAAAAATGTCGCGATATTGCGACATGTTGCGTCATCGCGGCCATAGGAAAAAAAGTGTTGTGATATCGCGACAAGTTGCAGCATCGTGACCAGAGGAGAAAAAGTGTCACGGAATCGCGACACTTTACTTCTTATTGAATGTAATTGTTTTTTTTTTTTAATTAGGTTACTGTGAGAAACCTCTACTACCAATGTTAGGGCTGAGTAGTCCATTCCCAACCCTTAGTAAGGCCAAGAGCTAAACTTATCAAAAGATGATTAACACACAACCACACACAAGGGTTTGAACCTTGAACTTCCAAAATAAGAGGAAAACCATGAACGGTTGCATAGTTTCCCAAGTAATTATTAATATAATTTCAATCCTCTATATATTTATTTATTTGATATTGGATTTTTTTATAAGCTATGACTTCTATTGGGAGCCACTCCTCCCAATAGAAAAACAAAACATTACATAGCTCTCGTTACATCTCTAACATATCAATTAAAACATATCCAAATTTGTCTTTTTATCAAAGATATTCTTCATTTGCCCTTCTATTAAAGACATTTTTCATCTTTCTCAAACTGTTAAGTTTCTACAAAAATCCTTTTATATCAAATGCCTTATAAAACCTAAATTATGTCAAGATGAAATTCAACATTGCGAATGGCTAAAATATTTGGTGCACAACTTTTATATTTAAAAATATTTTGTTTATAACAACCTCACAATTTTTTAATACTTTTTTTAGGGTTCTTGTTCATTCCCCTATTATTGCAACATATTATTTTCATTGTTTGTAGGTTTAGCCCCACTTCTTGTTAACACTTGTGATATTTGCTTTTGTTTTCCCATATCAATATCCCTTTGTGTTTCTTTTTCTCTTTGTTTTTGCTTCTTGAGTCTTCCTCTATTTTTTCATTCCCAACAATACTTTCATCTTCATAAATCTCTTCAATCTTCTCACACTGCTCATAATAAGACATCATATTTAGGTTTGCTTTGTTTTGAAGTATCTGAAGTGCAAGGAATAACCTCAAAAGCACAATTTTCTTTATGTTGCCTTGTAAACCCTAAAGTGCAAGGATGCTTTTATGTAGCAATTATCTTCTTATTCTACCATAAAACCCCTAAATTGTTATGGGTTTCCTCCAATCTCATTTCTTTTTTATTATGCTCTTGAAACCTTAAAATGCAAAGGATAACATCTTCACCACTTTCACTTTTATTACTCGAAGAGGATTCTATACTACTTGAGAAAAATAAAGATGATTTATCTGGAATAAAATTGATCTCTTTTGTTGTCTTTGTTTTAGGATTTATCTCCACATCTTTTTTTCACCTTTAATTCCTTCTAAACTTGCTAAATGATATTGTAGATAGGCTTTCTTTGCCTCTTCTTTTGGAGTGGAATAACCTTCATCTGATCTAGATTCTATTATTGTATGATTTCTTTGCTTCATCTTTAAGTTTATCTCATGGCTAGATTTTTTTTGTCTCTTTCTTCATAGTTTTCGCTTTGCAAACTCTTGCAAAGGTTTTGAAATATCCATAGCAACACATATTCGAGTATATATAGCATGATTTCGCTCCTCAGAAGTTTTTCCTTCCTTGATGAATTCCTCTAGGGTATTTCCAATATTCTTCAAAACATCCTTATTTATAAGTTGGTATAAAAGTCCAAAAAGCCTAACCCACAGTGGAAGCTTCGTAATAGTTTTTGTCTCAACAAAAAAAATTTCATTCTATGGTCTCAAATAAAGTGCATCTCTTTGCCTAAACCATTGGCCACCAACCATTATTTTATCCATAATTTCTGATTTGGAAAAGATGAGGAAAAAATCTTTAGGAAGAAACGTTACAAAATAATTTGAATTCAATCCTCACTTACACTTGATCCAATTTTGAATCTCCAAAAATCCTGACTATGATCTATGGGACTTACATATTAACCCTTTACTTTTAAGAACCATTAATCATGCTTAATCATCTCATCCTTGATACTTACTTCTTGTGTAACATCTGCTACCTAGATCAAACTTGCCATGTATTCGCTCTTCTCCTTATTTCTAACTTAGGCCTCCATACTTCCAACTAGGGCATCTTGATTTCTAGTTAAGGCATATTGACTTCCTATTAGGCTTTCAAATATGACTTTCCTTCCACAATAGCTAATAGAGCTCGCTCTTGGCTTGCACCCCCTCTTGGTTCGTACTCCCTTTTGGTTCGTACTCCCTCTTAGCTCACACTTCCTCCTAGCTTGCACTCTCTCCTGCCTCACACTTGCTCCTGACTTGCACTCCCTCTTGGCTCACAATTGTCTGTGTCTCTTTTTTTCTCGGTGTTCTTTCGCTTCAACAATTTTTGAAAACAATATTTCATGCATTCATGGTAATGGTTTGAAGCATTGATGCACTCTGAATGAACTTGTTGCTCTTTTTCCATAGCCATGACTGAATCATGGCGCACACTTCCTCTTGGTTTACACTCCCTCTAAGCTTGCACTTGATCCTAACTTACACTCTCTCTGAATTTGTACTCACTCTTGGCTTGCAGTCCCTCTTGGCTCACAATTGCTCTTATCTCTTATTTTTCTCGACGTTCCTTAGCTTCAACAATTTTCTTGAAACAATGTTCCATACATTCGTGGTAAGGGTTTGAAGCATTGAAACACTCTAGATGAACTTGTCACTCTTTCGACATGATTGAATCTTGGCTCACACTCCCTCTTGGTTCACACTCCCTCTCAGATCACATTCTCTTGGATTTCTGCACACATTCGCACTCGCTTCCAGCTGCACTTATCACACTGGGTTTTGGCTGCACTCACTCCTAGCTTGCGCTCGAACTCATTGTTGCACTCACTCCCACTTGCTTTTGGCTGCACTTAATCACACTCAATTTTTGCTACACTCACTCGTGGCTCTCCCTTGCACTCACTCTCGTCTCACACTTGCTACTGCACACTCGATGTTGCACTTAATATTGAATCATTTTTAATATTGATTATTTATCATATTAAATAATATTAATTTAACAAATTTATTTATTTTTAAAAAGAAGATTAAGATTATATGTATTATTGTGAAGTTATTAAAATGGATAAAGATATTTTTATATACTAAATAACATTCATTATAATAAAAACTTTAAAATTTTAAATAGAAGGTTTAATGTTAAATGCAGGGTTTGGAATGCTAAGTAGATAGTCTTAATAACTTACATAAAGTATTTGATGATGCAAAAATATTTTTGATAAGAAATATTAACATATTATTAAGTTTTCTATAAAAAAATCTTAAAAGATATAAATTTTATTTTTAAATTTTACACATTATTTAAGTTAATTATAAATGTGATGTTTGGTAACATATAAATTTAAAAGATAATAAACCTAATTTATTTTATTTATATAAACATGCTTTCAAACACTCGAAATGAATGCTAAATATCATCCCTAAATCAAGTGATGGACCATTCACCATGGAGCCCCATTTCATAAGAGATCAAAATTAAAGATTTCATTTTTTTAGAAGATATTTTTTTTATTGAGTAAATACTTCTAAAACATATAGATATCCGCTGTGGGGATTGAACCCGAGTCACATCACCCATAATGCAAGTGGCATCCTTTCCGGTAGATCACATCACGCATATATATTTTAAGGGTTAAAAAATGAAAAATGGTTAGTAGGAACAGTGTAATGGTTTGAATTTTGATTCTTTTTTGGAAGGTTTAAAGTTCAAACTGTAGTGTGTGGTTGTATGTTAAATTTTCTATTGATAAGCTTGGTTCTCCCCTTATGAGAGGTCATGGTGGGATGAGGATGCCCAACCCTAAACGTTCATCGTAAGAATTTTTCATACTAACCAAATAAAGAAAAAAGTTTCAAGGAACAATTTGGGCTTTGGCTCTGAAAAAGCTGCTTTGCTGGAATTTTTTGAGACCTATCTGGTGGGCTTTGCGAGGATGGCAACAATTTTTGGAGGAGGTATGAACAACTGGAGGAATGTAGTGATGGCATTAGGTCCATCACAGAGCGTGCATGCTAGGGCTGGTATTTCTTTTAAAAATGATTGGAAGGAACAAGATTTCCCATTGCATGCCAAGAATTGCTTGTTAAAGAACAATGGATGTTTGGAACGATGTGAAGCCAGGTCGGTTCTAGTGGTTCAACCAGACTCGGTGGCAAAAGATGTGGAGTATTTAACCAAACATGCGCTTATTGGTAAATTTATGGGCATCCGAATTTCTCTTCCCTTTGTGGAGGCTTGGGTTAGGAAGACTTGGAACCCTGAAGGTGATGTGGAGGTGATGCTGAGTGCAAACAACTATTTTATGGTGGTTTTTTCTTGTCTTGTGGATCGTAACAAAGCATTTGAAGGAGGTCCCTATTTCTGTAACCAAGCGGGACTCTTTCTTAAACCCTGGCATGTGGGTTTCAACCCATCAGAGGAGCGGCCATCACGGGTTTCGGTGTGGGTTTGGCTTCCGTGGCTCCCCTTGGAATTTTGGAGAAATGACATCTTGCATATGATTGCCCTTCTACTTGGGAAGCCGATTGGGCCGTCAGGACATACACTGGATAAAAAAGTAATCTCTGTTGCCCGTATCTGTGTTGAAATTGATTTAAACAATCCTATTCCAGATTCTATTGAAATACAGTTCGGATCAACCACATGGGTTCAAAAATTTGACTATGAAGCTCTTCCATTTCGTTGCTGGATTTGCCATGAATATGACCACTTACAAAGAAAATGCCCTATGTTTGTCCTACCTGTGGCTTCAAATCCTGGGCCCTCTTAAGCTGTACAAAATATGGATAAAGGAAAAGCCCCGATAAAGGAGGGGGATCAGGATAAGGAAGGCTTTGTTACGGTAAAACCTCGAAACAAAGGAAGAAAGGCAAAAAGAGACATTAAGGATAACCAGCCAGATGCTCAGCTCAATCGTTTTGAAATTCTAGAGAATCTTGATCAGTGCGTGGAGATACCTGAAACATCGCTACCTGTTATAGATATAACAGGACCAAATCAGTTGTCTCTTCATGAGGTGGAACCAAGGGAACCAGATACAGGGGGTTTAAATGAAGAACAAAGGGCTTTGGTTTCGAGTATAGGTGATATGGTTGGCCCTAGCCCTGGAAGTGAAGTTATCTTAGAAAATGGCATAGATTTAGATGTGCCCTCTCCTACCCAGGCACTGATGCAGTCATCCATGGACTGTAAAACTCCTACGATGCTTGGGATTGCAGCATAAAATAATTAAAAAAAATGCTTCAGATAAGAATATGAAGGTGGGTCGGAAGAAAGACCAGGATAAAATTAAGTTAATGGGGGAGACTTTGGTAGAGTCAGGTTTGGTGAGAACATTGGACTCCCATTTTTATAACCCCCAAAAATGATTATACTTTCATGGAATGTAAGGGGGTTGAACAACATCCTTAGACAAAAAGTTGTTCGTGATTTGATTCGTGTTCATTCTCCGGATGTGGTTTTTATTCAGGACAAAGTATTGATAACTGGGAGAGTCTCCCGTCTGGGGATTCTCAACACCTACGGGAGTTGATCCATAAGGATGTTCAGACTTAATGTGGTTTGTTTTTTTTTTGGTTTTCTTTGGGAGTTGACCTTGTCTGGTGATTTAGTCTGTCTTGTTGCTTATTTGAGTCTTGGGTGGGGGCTCAGCTGTACTTTGTAATCCAGACTTTTTATCAATAAATTTTTACCCTTTATTTAAAAAAAAAATTGGGCTTTGGCTCTTTTTTAGAAGGTCCAAAGTTCAAAATGTGGCATGTGTGGTAAGATTTTTTCATACTAACTAAATAAAGAAAAAAGTTTCAAGGGACAATTTGGTCTTTGACTCTTTTTTAGGAGGTCCAAAGTTCAAATTGTGACATGCGTGTGATTTGTGTGTTAAATTCCCTATTGATAAGCTCAACTCTTCTCCTTATGATGGGATGGGGATGCCCAACCCACTAACCAAATTAAAAAAGAAAGAAAAAATAATGAAAAATAAAGATAAAATTTATGTGTGCTTTTATTTCAAACCAAAAAAATGCATATGTGTTTTTATATATTAGTATAATATAATATATATTTCATTATGTTTGGATGCATCCTAATTTATAATTTTGTACTAAATTTAAAAAAAAGAAAAAAGAATAAAAAATAAAGATAAAATTTATGTGTGCTTTTATTTCGAACCAAAAAAATGCATGTGTTTTTATATATTAGTATAATATAATATATATTTCATTATGTTTGGATGCATGCTAATTTATAATTTTGTCTATTAATTAAAATTATGTTTTATCTTTGTTTTTTATTTATTATATAATTTAAAAAATTGATAATTTTTTAGGTGTTTATATATATATATAAATATAAATAAATAAATATATATAACTAACTCTTTCATAAATCACAATATATATAAATAAAAATAAATAAATAAATAAATAAATAAATAAATAAATATATATATATATATATATATATATATATTGTGATCTACGAAAGAGTTAGTTACATCCACAATTCTTTTCTATATATATATATAGAAAAGAATATATATATATACATCCACAACTCTTTTGTGATATATATATATATATATATATATATATATATATATATATATTTATTGTGATCTACGAAAGAGTTAGTTACATCCACAATTCTTTTCTACTACTAAGGAGGGTTCAAATCTTGAAGCTGCCCCAACAATACCTATTCAATCTTGTTGTTATTTAACCCAACATGAGAAGGAACACTGGATACATATTTTTTTAAATGATATTTTTATGAATCTATTTTATTTTATTTTTCATTCAAAACTATTTTATGCTCTCTCAAACCATTACTTTCTTCATATATTTTTTGTATTAATTTTATTAAAAGATATAATATTCTTGAACCATGTATCTTATAAGATTTTAATTTCTTTTATATTATTGATTTTTTTGAACTTGGGTTTATTGCTTAAATTATCTACATCATGTTTCTTTCCTCTTTCTTTATAGTTACGTTAAAGTTTTCAAAATGCTACCTCCATCATAAAATAATAATAATAATGTTATGGTTAATTCAATTCAATTATTTTTAACTATATTAAAAAAAATTATGAACCACCCTCAATAAAAATACATTTCCATTTAATAGTAATCTTAGTCCCCTTATTAAATGCCTTAACCTAACCTTGGAATAATTGTTTGTTGAAGTTTTAGAGTAGGTGATTTTTTTTTTTCTCTTATCATCTAAAAACACATTGCCTCTTCTGGATTTTCTAGAGTTTTTCTTTAAAAGCACCATCAAAAGTAAACTTAATAAACATAAATTTCAATAATTCTTTTACTAATGAACTATTGTCTATACTTTATGCTATAACCAAGAGGTTAGTGCATCCTTTTCTATATGCTTAAGACATCATATAGATTTCCTAGAGTTTTCTTTCGAAGCACCATCAAAAGTAAACTTAATAAACATAAATTTCAATAATTCTTTTACTAATGAATCATTGTCTATACTTTATGCTATAGCTAAGAGGTTAGTGCATATTTTTTCTATATGCTTAAAACATCATATGGTTTATTGGTTTCTTCTAGATCTCTTGGAGTTGCTATGGAGAATGTGTCTCATTGTTTCCTAGATCTCAAAGCGGGTTATTTGGATGAAAGTTTTGTGGAGGCTAAAATTGGCTTTCCAGCTTCTTGCAAGTCATATAAAACGCCTGCTACCTCGACGCGCTCAATCACCTCATGGTGTCCTCCTCCTGAGGGCTGGGTCAAATAGAATTTTGATGGTGCCTCGAAAGGAAATTCGGGCCCTGCGACTGTTGGTGGGATAATTAGAAATTCTAAGGGTGAGTTGATTGGTGCATACATAAAAAATATTTTTATCCAAACCTCTCATTTTGCTAAAGCTAGGGGTCTCCTTCAAGGGCTACTATTGGTAGAAACACTTAAATATCATAAAATCATTGTAGAAGGGGACTCTTTAAATCTAGTAAATATTACCAATTCTATTAGCAAGCCTTACTGGAGCATTTCAAATATTCTAGCAGAGGTGTTTAGAATTCTAAAATCAAGAGAGGAGTTCAAAGTTCAACATATTTATCGGGAAGGCAATAATGTGGCGGATTATATGGCCAACTTGGGTCTTTCTCAACAAGACCTAAGGGTCTGGTTGGATAATTTCCCCCAAGACCTTGAATATCTTGTTTTCGATGATCACTGTTAGTTGTTGGTTGTACATGAGGCTTGGTATGGGAGTTCACTCGGTGGACTCTTTGCTAGATGTTTTATTTTATGCTTGATTGGGTAGACCATCTTAATTGGTGATCTTCACAAGTCCCCTAACCTTTTTTAGTTGACTATTTTTGGTTGGGCATCTTTGTGTGGATGTTGGTCAGAATTTTCTTGGCCTCTATCCCGATGGTGTTCTCGTTGTATGCTCTTCTGGTGTTATGGTGACATTTTATACTCTTGTGGTGATGTGGTGATATGTTTATCTGTTCTAGAGGCTCTTCTAGGTACATTGCAGGTTGTGGTCTCCTTTGTCAACGAGATTCGAAATGTGATTAACAAGCAGATGGATATGGAAACCCCGAACTAGCTCTGCTATGATGTTATTTTGGTAGTTGATATCAGGTTATATTTCATGTTGGTTGTATGGGACCCTCTCTATTTTTTTTTGCTAAGAGAGGCCTGGTTCCTTTAGTTGTTGTTACCTAACTTTTATGGTATGTTGTTTGTATGGGGCCTTCTCTATTTTGCCTTATTGAGGGTGACCTATTATTCCAGCTCCTTGGTTGGTTTTGATTTAGTGTTGTAGTTTAGTGCATTCTCATGTCCTATCTCAACATATTGTAATAGGTTTAGGGACCTCAAAACCTCTTTATTTACCAAAAAAAAAAAAAAAAACTTGAATATAAGAGAGCCAATTATATAAATCTAAACTTGAAGAAAATTTTAGGATTTTTTTGTTTTAAAATTCTAATATTTCTTTTAATCCAAATACTCCAACGAATAACAATAATACCAATCCTTCACAAATACTTAATATATTAGCTTTGGGATTTACATAATTTATGCCCATTTCTTTATCATAAATTACTCCCATATGTATACTTAAATGCTATAGTGGCTGATAAATCATTTTCTTAAGTTATTGCATGATGAACATAGTGGCTTCAAAAGTTTTGCAAGAGGGATAATAATGTGAATTTAAACTTTAGATAATTTTAAGATTTGTTTTCAAAAGTTTTTATTATTTCTTTCAAGCTAAATACTCTAACAAATTATAATAATAAAACTTATTTTCCACACATACTTAACATTTTAACTTTGTAATATTTTTGGATGAAAAAAACATTATATTAAAATGGCTTAATCATACAAAAAAAAGGGTGGGTGGAATTAGCACACCCCGAGCACACAACCAACACACTAACTGTGTACTAAACAACTAGCAGAGCTACCAAAATAACTTACAGAAGTTCACAAGAAAACCAAACAGAGAACTGGATAAAAAAATAACTAATAGACTATGCATCATTGCTGTGTAGGGGTTGGAGGAATAGGATTCACTGCACAAGAAGCATTACCCCAATGATAAATAAGGTCCCGTAAGTGATGAAGCTCTATATTCACTTTTTCTACTTGCATTGAAATCTACAGCCAACAATCATAGAAAACCTGATACTTATCAGCAAGAGAAAAATTAGAAGGCTCCTATTGGCTAAAAATCACTCTGTTGCGAGTTTTCCACAAATGAAAAAGAATCCCCACTCTAAAGATATGCCACACAGGAACAAGCTTCTCAGAAAACTCAAGTGGATCACCTAACAATATATTCACCCAAGAACAGGGACCTATCATATATGGTCTAAAAAAAGAGAAAATCCACTGCCAAGCCTCTTGAGCTCTCACACAAGACCAAAACAGATGATGCACATCCTCCTCTGCTCCACAAGATCTGCACGAAATATCATTCACACCCAAATATCTAAGCTGTTGACCAATAGGAAGCCCTTGAAACAATAAACTCCAAGAAAAAAATGTTTGCTTAGGTTCAAGATACTTTGCCTAGAGTGTATTAAATCTGAGACTCCATCTGGACTGAAGAGATACTAAATCCCACCTAGAATTAAGCTTCTCATCCATAGGCACAACATGGGAAAGCCAAGAGTATCCCAAATGAGGTTTATACTTGGTGAGAGAAACATATTTGGGCCAAGACCAATCAGTCCACCAAGGTTTTTGATAATATCGAAAAACTTTACCCCAAATAGATGAAGGAGTGGAATCAATAATAGCCTCATAAGTAGTCTTACTAGTAGAATATAAACCAAAAAAATTCCTAAAAATTTCCCAAGGTATCCAAGACCTTGAATGAAAATCCATGAAATCAGATAACCGAGCAATACCTCGTTTATAAAATTTTTGAGCATGTATCCACTGGACTTGAGCAAGGGGAGTCCCCTGTAAAGTGATGGTCGAAGATCACTAGACATTAAGCAAAGGTATTGAAGCCCCCAACTTCCCCTTATGACATTTCCAAGAAATCCAGGGTTTAATGGCCTCCCAGGCCATCCAAATGCTTTGCATAACAAAGGACCCATAAATATTTATTGGAATAGGGGCTGTAAGAATGGTTTGCAAAGCAAGACCTTTCCATACCTTCTTACAAAAAGGAAGCCCCGTGGAGAGGCAGTGACAAATTAAAAATTTCCAAGCTTCCTCCCCTTGTAAATCTCTCACAATCCATTTAGCACATAGGGAAAACCCTTGTCGCTGACAGTCAAACAATCCCATTCCTCCAAATTTTTTAGGAAGACAACAAATATCCCAAGCCACCCTATGAAATATCTTCTTACCAACAACATTGGACCACAGAAAATCTCGAAGCAACTTCTCCAATTTGGCATAACAAGTCTTGGAAGGGACCCAACAAGAAGAGAAATACATATGAGTAGAGACCAATACCTTGGAACAAATCTGAAACTTGCCAGCTAAGGATAATTTTTTGGTACACCAGTATAGAAGCTTCTTCTCAACATTTTGAACAACATAATCCCACAAAAGGGTAGGAGAACCCAAAAAAGCAAAAGGAATACCCAAAAATTTAAAGGGTTCCCTAGGTTGAATCCACTTCCAAGGCTTATTAGCTAACCAAGTATGTATATCTTTTCCAGAATGTCTATAGCAAGAAGTTTTTCTCCATTGAATATTAGAGCCAGAAGCTAAGCAGAATGTATGAAGATAATCTAAAGCATGAGTAACAGAGATCTCATCTTCTGCAATAGTCAAGAAAGAATCATCTGCAAAATGACCATTAATCAACTGCTCAGGGGAGGAAGGGAGATAAATTCCCTTGATCAATCCTTGAGCAGATCTAATGTGAATAAAGCATCTATATTTTTGGTTTAAAGAACACCCTAAATAGTTAAAGGAAAAAATAACAGAGAACTACAAACATGACTATTTCCAACAACACCTAAAATGTTTATTATATCTTCCTTGCAAAAAAAAAAATTATTAGATCATTATATATAATTTTTTTAATAAATTTAAAAGTATTCATAATTAATCGATCAAAATATAATAATTTTAATAATTGTTTTTAATATTTATTGATCTAATTATTTTATATAGTATTTCATATAGAGTATATGTAATATGTTTTGTTCTCTCAATTATATATATAATAATTTAATATAATTATTAATAAAAAAATATCTTTTGAATCATTAAGTTCCATCAATACTAATGAATTGTAATAATTTATTCTTAAACTTGATAGTATACAAGCGTTCTTAAAAAAAAAAACATAGGGGTTAAAAAAATAGGGTGTTGGAATTCAAAATCCTTCTCTACAAGACCAAGCAATAAAGTATTAGCTTTTGTTGGGGATTTATAGAATTAATGGAATTCAATTAGCATGCATTTATGAGTAAACTACAAGCAATTATGTTCAGAGCTCCTATAATAACTTATGGTATTATTTTTTATATTTTTTAGTATTGTATTTTTTAAATATTATAAATGCAATTTATAGTTTTTATTGGCATGTAGTTTTGAACATAATTTTTTTTTTCGTTGTGAAAATATATGCATTTTAAAATAAGTCTTAAAATTTATCTTATTTCAAATAGATGATATTTTTTTATAGGCATATACTCTTTGTTTGTTTGTGGAAAACATCCTAATTGGGATACCACTTTTGGGTAAGTCCTAAGGAGGTAGGGGTATCTATTCTACCAGAATTTTCCAAGGCTCGCACCTAGCCTGCCCCCTTTGGCACACTCAAAGAACATGCCTAAAACAACAAAAACATGAACACACAAATATACAAACACAAAAAAAAAAAATACAACAAAAAAAAACACAAAAACACAAAAACAACAAAAGACAACAACAACAAAACAAACACAAAAACAACCAAAAACAAAAAAACAACAAAAAAAAAACAAAACACAAAACACACATAAAAAACCACAAAAAAAAAAAAAAAAACATAAAAAACACAAAAGTCAACACAAAAACAATACAAAACAACACACACATCGAAAAACTTAAAAGAAGGCAAAAATTTACAACTTTGGCCTTTCTAGTCCAATAGGCTATCTAGGCAAAGGTTCAACAAAGGAAACATAAAAATGATCGGTTTGAGCAAGGGAACTAAAATACCCTAACTGAACCAAAGAGAAGAAAAAATGAAGTAAAAAGGAACTAGGTACCTCTAGTGCTGGAGCCATCTAAAGAAAGGATAGAAAGAAGAGCTTCCCTTATTTGTGAATCCCACCATATAGGTGGGTGACTATAGTATGTAAGATCACCTTTGTCTAGTGTCCAATTAGCTAAAGCATCAACACTCCTGTTCTATTCTCTAACCACATGATTGTATTCAACTTTCAAAAAGCCCATCTCGATTTACCAAATCTTCTTAAAAATTATGTTTACTCTCTAATCAACCTTGTGATTCTTAGAAGGAGCCTTCAATATATTAATCATGACTTGAGAGTCAGATTCAACCAACACCTTTTTCCACCCCACCTTAGTAGCCTCTCGAAGGCCTTTAAGGATACCATACCCCTCAAAAAAGTTAATGGAAAGGATATCTAAATTCTTAGCAAAAGTGAAAACCAGGGAACCATTTGAAAGTCTACCAATTCCTCCTGCACTAGCTTTTCTAGGGTTCCACCTGGAGGTTCCATCGGTAGTGACTTTTCCAAAATTCTTACGAGGAGGTTGCCAATTCCTTGTTCTATTCATCTCTCAATTAATCACATTCCCTTCAAGCTAGTTTCCCTTAGAAGATTTAATCTTCAATCTTTGCATCACTTGATCCCATCTTTGGTGGGAGTTATAGGGGTAATTAAGGAGTTGTTGGATTGATTCAACTAAGTTGGCAATGGTCTTTTGCCAGATATAGTGAATGTCCTTCCTTTCCTAATTGAAAATTTGATTATTTCTTTCCTTCTAGATATTCCAAGGTAGAATGGTAGAACCCATCCAAACTAACTACCTAATAAAATGATCAACACCCTCCTAATTAGGCCAATCCCTCCAAAGTTGTTCAAAATTAAAAAAATGTACCACTATAAGCCAAGTAAGATGCCCATTCCCCTCCATAGCTTAGAGGCTAAGGTACACTCAATAAAAAATGGTTGAGAATTTCCACATTCTCTCCACACATTTCACATCTAAACAGGCCATGAAAATCATGTTGCATAAGTTGCTCACTTGTAAGCACCCTGCGATGCAATAAATCCAAGTAAAGAACTTTACCTTAGGCCAGAGCTTTTGAGTCCACAACTGAGTGAATATATCATATGATTGGTTGGATTATTATGGCATAAGGCCAAATAACATTGAGCAACTGAATACTCACCCTTAGTAGTGTTATTCCATCCAAAAAAGTCTTTATCATGGGACCAAGAGAGAGATCTCATATGAAGGATGCTTTGGATATATTTTCTTTGCTTTTTTGGTATTTGAATAGGCCAGTCCTCAATAGGGATCCAATATCTACCAACATTTGAAATGCCAATTTTGTATCGATAGTAATTAGCTACCTTTATCCAATTAGCTTGGTGAAGCTCCTCCATACAAGGCCTCCAATTAGGAAACTAAGTTATCAAAGGCTGGTGACCATCCCAAGAATCTATCCAAAAATTTACCTATTGACCATTTTGAATAATCAAAAATAATTTTTCTTAATCAAATCCTCACCAGTCTTAAGAACCGCTAAAATAGGAGAACCTTTGGTAGGCAATTTATAGCAAACAAAGTCTTCAGGACTTTTGTTCTCAGTATATTTAGCATGAATATTTTTGCCCCAAAGAGCATTGGGGTTATGCAAAATCCTGCAATACAGTTTAACAACTAAAGCCTTATTATTATTAATAGCAGTCCAGAATCCTAACCCCCCTTCATTCTTGGGGAGGTTTAAAGTATCCCATTTCACCAAGGCCCATTTTCATTTCTCCTTAGTACCACTCTAGAGGAACCGATGGTTGATTTGATTCAATTATTGAAGAACTACCTATGGGATATTCAACACAACATAAACATAAATAGGTATATCTTGAAGGACTGATTTTACCAAGGTAATTATACCCCCAAATAAAATCCATATATTTGTCCACTTGCCAATTTTCTTCTTAACTCTATCCTTCAACCAATTCTAATATTTTTTTCTTGTCTTTGAATATTGATAGGAATGCCTAAATAAGTGATCGAAAGGAGGTATTCTTATATCTTAATTTATCTAAGACCATGGATTCTTGTTTGGGAGAGCAATGAAATAAAATGACTTTAGAATTATATTCATTGATCGATTTCTCGGTAGCATTCGAAAAACAACTAATAATTTGCTCAATTTTAGAATTTTCCTTAACTATAAATTTACCTAAAAAAGTAGAGTCATTAACAAATTGAAGATGAGAAATAGGCCTAGCTCCATGAGCAATGGTAACTCCCTCAAGGGTTATATTTTCTCTATTTTTGGTTATAGTCTTTCCCAAGAATTCAACAAGAATGATGAATAAATAAGGGAAGAGGGGGTCACATTGCCTAATACCTCTGGAAGCGAGGAACAATTGAGAAGACCTACCATTGATAAGAACATAGTAGTACATCGAAGAGATACATCCCATAATCTAGTCCATCCAATCCTGAGAGAATCCAAATTGCCTCAAAACTTTGATAAGTACCAATCCACTTTGTCATATGCTTTGTATAAGTCTAAATGAATGAACATAGATGGAGATTTTTGTATTTCCATGGAATGGATGGCTTCCTAAGCAAGAAATATCTCATCTATTATTTGATGCCCTTCCATATAACCCCCTTGTTCAGGAGAAATAATATTATGCAAAAGAGGCTTTAGCCTTTCCACCATGATATTTATAATGATTTTGAGAAGAACATTACATAAAGCTATAGGTCTAAAAGCTGAGATATGATCTACCTATTGATATTTGGGACAAGAGCTATATAAGTTTTATTGATAACCTTCAAAATTTCTTTGGTTTTCATATCTTCTTCCACTACCTCTAATAAATCAGCATGAAGGATATCCCAAAACTCTTAGTAGAACTCAATGGGAAAACCATTAGGACCTGGTGTTTTTTTCTTTTTTCATTTTAAAAACCACTTCTTGAATCTCATTGATAGTAATTGGAGCAATCAAAATATATTTCTCCACAAATGTGATAAGAGTAGGGATCACTTGAAGAACATTATGTTGAGAATCCAAGTCAAGAGGTGCAACAACAAATAGATTTGAAAAGTAATTGACAACAACCGAGTTCATGCCATCCCAAGTGTAGACAACGTCTCCAGAATTAGATTTTAGGAAAGAAATAAAGTTGTAAGATCTTCAAACTAGAAGAGAATTGTGGAAGAAATCTATGTTTCGATCCCCTTATTTAAGCCATTGGATCCTAGATTTTTGCTTTCGTAAGAGTTCTCTTTTTTTCCATTCCTCTAACTGAGTTGTGAGTCTAATTTCATCTATATTTCTACTCTCTATGAAATCATCTAAATGGATTTTCTTAATCAATTTTTTAAGCTGAGAAATCGCTTCATGTTTTTTTGTTGAACATCTCCAAAATCCTTTCAATTCAGATCTTGATTTTGGATTTAATGTACTATAACATTTTGGCAAAACAAAATATTTTAGTCCCATACCTTGATTTACCTTCCTTCCACCATTGTTGCACTTGGGTTTGAAGAAACTGTCTCTAAGCCACATTAATTAAAATAAAAAATACGAGAAACTCACACTAGTTTTCCAAATTTCTACCATGACTAGCTAGTGATCCGAACCAATAATGTTAAGGATCTTCAGGAATGTGACCATGGATTAAGAAATTGTTAGAGAACAATAACCCATCCAATCTCTCCATGATACAAGCTAAGCATTACCTTCTTTTAGCCTAGTCATAAGGCCATTATTTGGTTGGATGTCCACAAGAAGAAGGTTTACAATTTATTCACTCATGAGGTTAATGCTCATGTCCAAATTTTTATTTCCCCCCATTTTCTCATCTAGATAGAGGATAATATTAAAATATCCTCTGATAAAGATCCAAGATTTAGGAAAATGAGAGATAATATAAGTTATATCCTTCCACTGTCTTCTCTTTTCCGCCAAAGTAGTCAAAGCACAAATAATTATGCAAAGCATAATTTGATAAGAATGTCTACTTTAAATAGCTACAACTAAAAGATCCCAACTTCCAACCATATGGTGAAAAACTACCTCTTTTGGGTGCCAAAGGCAAGCAATGCCACTAGAAGTCCCTTAGGAACCGAGGAAAGCAACTTTTCCAACTAGCTAGATTTTACTAGCAAATGAATCCAATTCCTCTATTCACATCTTCATTTCCTTAAGGAAAACAAGATGTGGATGGTTTATCTGAATCATTCTTCTAATTTCATTTTATTTTTAAATACTCCCTTTGAGTCCTCTAATATTCCAAGTGATGATCTTCATTAATACCAAGGCTAAATAAATTGGTAAGGGCATTAATCTTACCTTCGTCTTCAAGATTTTTACCTCTTTTACCATATGATGCTGATTGGTCTTGCGACCTACCTTTTGGTTGGAATCCATCTTTAGTTTTTTTCCTTGTTTCTTGACTTACCCCAATTGAATATGGGATGATTTCTAACCTCGAAGAATGCATGTACAAAGCCAAAGTTGTACTGGAAAATTCAATAGAGTATATCTTGGGACCAATATTATTTGAAGTCTCAACATTTAAAAGATTATTTTTCTTGTGTATATTTTCTCCCTTTTTTTGTTGAAAAATCTTTGATTTGTTGGTTTGTCTCTAAGTCCTTCCATGTGTCTTTAAATTGCGTTTCTAAGATTTTTATCTCCATTATTTCCTCTTCCTCACCTGGGACATCATTTGTGGAAAGAACTTCAAACATATTAGCTAATAACTTTGATTGCTCCTTCATAACTGGTTTTTTATGAGTGTTCTTCTTAGGTGTTTGGAAACCTGCTAAGTTTGTATCCTCTTTGTTTTGATCTGGAATTTTATTTGGGCATACACTAACCAAATGGCCATATTCATAGCAAATTTTGCAATAAAAAGGAATGTTCTCATAGTCCACCACTTGCTCCCAAGTATCCTCACCAAATTGTAATGAGATATTTTTAGGTAGGGGTTCGTAAAAAACCATTAAACACAAACCCAAGCAAAAATACTATGTTCAATTTTTTGGGTATAATCAACAATCTTCATAAAAGTTCCCAAAGAGTTTTCAATTGAAGAAAAAATAGTTAGATTCCAAAATTCAATTGGGAGTCCAAAGAGTCTAACCCACACATGACCTGTAGAAGGCATATCTTCTTCAACTTTAAATTTAGTATGCCAAGGCTTCATGAAAATCCCCACCCTTCCAAAGAACCAGGGACCCCTTAAAATGTTTTCTCTCTATCTTCATTATTAGCAAATAAAACAAGAAAATAACCATTTGAATAAACATAGATGTGTAATTCACCTTTTATTTCCTAATTTTTTGTAGCCCAAACTTTGAGAGTAGATAGGCTCGAACAAAAACTCATGAAATGATGAATTAGTCCTCTTTTTTCTAGATCTTCTATGCTAGTATGAATGTAGCCCATATCTAGATTAACAATCAGAGTTCCATTAGCTGCCCTAAGGCATCCTAACTTAGTTCTATTAGGATCAATAGTAGGCATTCTCAAAGATTTATGGGAATCCCTAAGATTAGTGTTAGCATTAGGTTGAAGCTATCCACCATTGAGGGCATCTCTTAAATTCATTTTTGGGGATGTCTTTGAAATCCTTTCCCTTGAAAGGGGTTTCCATAGTGGATTTGTTTTGGGAATGCTTCTTAGTGCTGAATTCACTTGAGATTTGAACCATTTTTTGATTAGCTGCTTGAAAACTTATTTTGAGATCTCTTTAATCCATATCTTGGACATCGAGGAAAGATATGATTTTCACTTTTGTTTTCTGCAGCAAATTGGAAGCTATTTTCAATCAATTTTATAGCATGAATATCTATTTAAAGATAGATTTCTAACCCATATTGGGTCCCCTACAACATATCCCGCTAAAATATTGAGCATAAACCATAATAATATTATCCATTAGGGCTTGGAGACCTCGAAAAACAACCTCTGGAGTCGTTTGCACTCAATATAGATGAAACCCTACCACAATCACCATTTTATCATGTTCCTTTGTCATTTGGTCTTTCCTATATATTTTTTTAAAGCGAAAAACCCCTTGCGGGGGCCGCCTTGGTCTGAGAGACCACAAACAAGGGGTTCTACACCATTAAAGTCACCTGGGAGTCACACTCGACCCTGCCCGCACCAACATTATCAATTGGATTTTTGATACCCAATTCAGCTTTTTGCTAGGGTGGAGATTTGAATCTGGGACCTCCCTTGGAGGATTGTCCTCCCCTCTCCAGCTCACCTACAACACCTAGGTAATTTTTGGTCTTTCCTATTATCATCAAGTATATACTATCAATAACTAAGATCATAGGCATTCAACATAACATTTTATAAGTGTTCACTACATAACATTCTGATTAGTGAGCTTGTGACCAAAAACAATATTTTGAGTAGCATTTTATACTTACTAACTACATAACATTATGAAAGGTTTAAATTTAAACTTGAAGAGACAAGGGATATATTGTTAAACCATCTTTGTAGATAGATGGTGTATGAGTTATTTTGAGGTAGAACAATCCACCATCACACATCGTAGTGTAAAAAATCCTAGATTAGGACCAACCACTTATGGTTGTAGGACTAGTTACTCTCACTGGTGGATTGGTATGGGACAACCACTAGATTTGAGAGAAATATGGAAAATTATGGATGACTTGTTCATTGACAACTCAAGGTTAAAAGGATATGCTTCATGTAGATGAATTGCATATATGTGTGTTGTTGGAATACACCGTTGGGCCATGAGGTTGCTATTGGAAAAGGAGTCATCCTTAGTAGGTAGGGGATAACATTTTAATTTTTAAAAATCCACCTATTTAAGGATAAAACAACATGGTGTATTATGGTTTTGAAAAGTCTTTGCTTGTATTTAAAAAAAAAAAAAAAATTTTGGTTGGTTAATCCAATAAAGTATTAATGATATTACTGATATTAATACAAACGTTAATGTTAATTGGTAAGTAATTGATTTAAATTCTTTATTATTAGAAATAGCTAAGAGGTTATGATGTTTGAATAAATATTAGATCAATTACTTGTATTTTGCTTTGTAAAGCTCCTAATTAAAGAAGAGTAAGGTTAATTAACCTTAATCTATAATAATTATTTAGAATAATATAATATTTAAAATGTTAGCTTAAGAAAGAAGGCACTTGTATGAGTTGGTCATCTTGATAACATAAGAAATGTTACCATCATGTATAATGGTTTGTTGTGCATGGGCACCTTCATGAATGCATGAGGAAGAGGGCCTTGGGCTTATTTGTTGTAGAATTTTGGGGAATGGGACGGTTGGAAAAGAAAATATCAGAGGAGCGAAAATAATATTTCTATAGGTAGAGATTTGCAAAGAGAAGGTTTATGGATGCTAAGGTATTTTCCTCTTGATTTTTACTCTTTTTTGGCAATATCGCTAGTTGCTTCTGAGAACATTCTTTCTCTAATTTGCTATGGTACTTGCTTAGTTGATATGATTTTCTCTTTAGAAAAAAATAGTTGCTATTTTTTTGTGTTTTTCTTTATCTTGTATCTTGCTTGGATCTGGGAGTGGGTGTTTGGTTTGTGGTTTACTAGTAAGCCTTTCCATTTTTTTCTAGTAGCTTAGATCTTTGTTAACCAAATCCAAATCTTGCATAGTGTTGCTTTATTATTTCCTCCCTTGGATTGGTTAAGATCTTGGGGTTTTTGTTAGTGTAGGGTGGATTTGTTTTTATTAAGCTCTTGCTTGGTTGATCTTAGTTTCACCTTGTTAGACATTAGTGGTTTCCCTGAGTTGTTAGCATTGAGGATGTTTTTCTTACATCTTCTAGTTGAATGTTGTTGGTTGGTATGGAAAACCTTTGCCTTGGTTTTTAGTGAGCTCTTCAAGGCTTGGATTGGAATTCCTTTGGTCATCTCTTGCTACTATGTATATTCTAGAGTTTGACTATTTTGAATGTGTGTTTTCTTGGAGGTTTCGTGTAGTGTACTCCTTTTGTAGCATGTTGATTTTGAATGCTTATCTATTGTTTCCTCCCTTTCATTGTTGTTTGGTTAAAGGATAGTTTTAACTGATTGATGTATTATTTTGGACTTTTGTGTGATGATGTTGAGGTAGGTCTAGAAATAATAACTCATGTTTTATTAGCTCGAGAGCTTGAGTTTTTAGAGGCTTGGATTATGTTTTAAAACTATGGAAATTATGAACCTTTTTAAGAAGAATATAATATAGATTCTTCATTTATTAGTTGATGTTCATAGAAACCAAAGAAAATTATAATTCTTAACTGCTTAGAAGCCTTGTTGAATTATTTAAGTTGTTGCTATGTTATTAATGATATGGAATATTGAAGGAATGTTTTTTGGGAAATAAATGATAGAGCTTGTTAAATTGCAAAGAAATAATAGAGCTATTTATATTGGTGTTCTTTAAAAAGAAACATTAATGCTTTATTATGTTATAAGGGAAGTTAGTATCTTTATTTTGTTGATGATTGTTATAATATGGGATAAGGGTTTACCTTGATAAAGAAATATGAGCTTGGGTTTTGTATTTATAGTGGTTTCCTAAGACTTGAGTAGGTAAGGGGACCATTATAAAGAGAAGTATGAGATTCTCTCATTGTTTGCATGAAATGTATTTTGCATGGTTGCTTGCAATTATACATAGAGCATGTTAATTTGCATTGCATTAAGAGTTGCCCTGATCCCTTAAGTTTTCCTAAATATTGTGGAGGATTACTTCATGAAGAAGGTCATGAAAGGAAGGTGGTGTAGGGGCCACTTGGATGGGATTTCTCTAGCATACTTTGGAATGAAAAGATGTTATGTGAATGGAAATTTTATTATGTAAAACTTGACTATTTTACTCTTGATCTAAATGTATAGAATATTTTGGTTTTTGAGCAAATGAAATAATGGGTTAGTGATGAACCCTTTGAAGATGGTTTTCATTATGAAGGAAAATTTTATAAGTTACCAGTATGTTCTATTGTAAGCTTGTCATACTAGCTTTAATTAAATAGATGGTTTGTGCTAGCTTATTGTTTAGATGTCAACTTTATGATTATTTCAATACTGACGTACTTTAGAGAGATGTTCCTTTAATGCTAGTATTATGATGGAAATTATATCTTATGGGTTGAAAATATTTTATTTAAAATCCAAGAATCTAGCATTGTGTTAGAACTAAACATGTTATTTTTGTTATAGCACTTTAAAAATTTTCATGGATGAATGTTAGATTATTTTATGCTAATCTTGGGTTAGTGGGGGTTCTTGGGAATGGATCTAGAATATTAATATGACTCCTAATTCAAGAAGGAACCCAATCATAGGAGGAGTTGTTATGATACAATAACTAGGTAGTTGTGAGTCCCCGAAGGAGTTGTGGGGATGCAATAGCCAGGTACTCATAAATCTGGAAGGAGTTGCAGTGATGCAATAGCCAAATACCTATAATTGATACATCTTGAATAGAGAGGACTGGGTTTTCCATGAATATGAAGTTAATGGAATTAATTTTGAGACAATTATGGTGGTACCTTGAACATTAAGGTTTAGGTAACCATACTCATTACCAGGTGAGTGGTAATGACCTTAGTTAACCTACGGAGGTGTGGTAACTAAGCACCAAGGCTTTACACTAGAATAACCTACATAGACAAACTTATGGAGAGGTTAGGGAATAGGCATTCCCATTTAAGTGTTATGGGCATTAAAGGATAATCCCTACATTGTGGTCAAATTGTCCTATACTAGTGAGGGTATAGGAAAGGTGGGGGGACCACTTTGACATCCTTCTAAATGGTGAGGTTTAGTAAGGTAAATCCAAAAAATATGGGATGTTGACCACTCCTTTCCACTTGAGTGTCATATATAGTGACATTGAAATCAAATGTGGTGAAGCCTTAAGAGTGCTAAAAAATAATATTGGGACTCCTTTGTGATCCTCCTTGTGTTAAAATAATTTATATAAATATTGGGTTGGTTTTGGCGGGTTGTTATAAATATGGTACCCAACAGTAAGGCTTAAAGGTGCATTACTCTATTACATAGGAAAATCCCCCTTGATCAATGACAAAAGAAGCAAAAAAAAAATCCTCTTTTTTCTTTCTTAGAGGGATTTTTTTTAATTTTTAAACTTTTGAAATTCAAATTCCAGTGCCAAAATATTACATGCCATCCTATTTTTTGATTAAAAACTCATTTTTTGTAGGAGGGTTTCATGTCCTCTATGGAAAGTAATAAGTTTGAGCTTGTTTGAACCTGCATCATATTGACTAATTGGAGTATTGAGAATTTTCTTTGCACACAAGTCATAAGTTCAAAACCATTCAATAATTTTTTGCTTCAATTGGATAGCAAGCTCATTGGTAAAATGGAGGATATTGAGTTTGTTCCAATTTCTATCATCAACAATTATGGCTAGAGAATCTCTCTTAAATATTTCCCTTTAGTAAGGTCATGGGTTCTATTCCCCATACATATTTATTTTACATGTGTGAAAGACATCCTGATCTAGAAGAAAAGTATCATGTAGCATCCTACACCATGATTCTTCATCCAATAATTTAACATTTTGGACAACATAGTGGCTTCTAAAGACTCTCCAATGGGAGGTTGCAAATTTTATTCTTTGTGCTCTATTTTGAGACGAGGATATTTATTTTTATTATACTCATAATAGTTCTTCAAAGCATTCATCATTCTCCCTTCTAGTTAGCACTTTGGTCATTTTGGTCAACATAGCCTCACTTGATGCCTTTCCTCCATTAAGTTCATGGTATATCTTCCTTACACATTTCTTTTTTTGTATGCATGCCTATCTTGATTGAAAAAATAATATCAATTACATAATCATTCATCCTATTTCTATGTGATCATCTTGTGGCAATGTTAGATGATGTAAAACTTTTTTATAAGCCTCTCAAATGGGAGGTCATTGACTCAAGTTACCACATTCCATATTCAAAGTTAATATTTTTTTGAAGAAATACACTCCACCAAGATATCATAGTCAAGGTTTGATATTATCTCTTCATTGAGTGGCTTCAAGATCTTATGGTTAACATAAATTTTTAAAGCCTTCCCTTACTAGAAGGTCATGTGTGTGTGTGTGTGTACATAGATAGATATATATAGATATTTTTTTAAATCACATGGGTTTTCAAGCTCCACACATTGGAGACATCAGTTCAAGGATTTGTTATAGTGCTTTAGGTTATTTTTAAGATATAACAAGAGTAGGTTTTGGATTATTTAGCTCAAGGTATATCTTGTTCCTATAGGTCCCTTTGTAACTATGGGACTAATTTTTAAGAGATTTGCTTGTTGATTGATGTTTCAATAGTTTTCTTTTAAGTTTTAAGGTCATATTATGGTTACCATATTGTATGTTAAGGATATTCTCATGGGGATCTCGACATATTGGCTCTGAAAGGTAGAGTCACAACTTCATGTTCAAGGAAGGGTTGATCCAATTCATATACCTTTGATAAGAGAAGTCAATAGTATTATTTATGAAGATTCATTGACCAACTTGAGAATTCATTATGGTAGGGATACGTGCCAACTCTAGTGTATCATCTCCTTGGTCCCTTAGATCAGATTATAGGAGGAATATTTATGATACAACCTTATTAGGCCAAGGCCAATAGTGATGAAGTGTGTAAATGCACTCTTGATATAGCCTATGAAAAAGTGCAATGTAGGCCTATGGGCATCATTCTATTAAAGCCTATGAAAATATTTATATAATCCGATGAGAAGTTTTTATGTATTCACCTTTAGTGATCTTTCCTCTTGGTTAAAACACCTCTATGGTTAACCTTGATTAAAGGGTTTAATACATTTAACATGTTATAAATTAAATTCAAGCCAGATTATGTTGGTTTAAGGTTAGCATTTAATTGGATATTAGATAGCATAATAAATACCCCTAATTATTGATTCATTGTATCATTTTGTGGTATGTTACCATGAGGTTACCTATAAAACCCACCCTTTAATTCTTCTATCTTAATTATCTCTCTATGTTTCTATCTATATGCTCTATTTATTGTCGTCCTCGTATTATTCTACATAAATTTTTGGTGAATTTATTTTTTAAAATTTTTCTAAAAAATATTATGAATTCTAACACTTTTTGGATGATATTTTGATCTACTTCTAGAATGACAGGGGGATTTTTAAGCATATCCAAATTATGATGAATAGGCTAAGGGAACACCAAAATTATGGAAAGATGTCAAAATATACATTTTTACAAAAGAGAACACACTATTCGGGCCACATAATATCCCTTAAAAAATAATAGTGGATCTAGAAAATGTTAAATTCATTCTACAATGGATAATTTTAAAAATTATTCATAAAGTACACAATTTTATGGGATTAGCAGGATATTCTAAAAGGCTTGTGAAAGCAAAAAATATTTGAATAACCAAAGTGGTATGAGAAGGTTTTCAACTCCTTAAATAAATGGTGACAACCTCAATTTTAAAGGTTTCTGACCCCAATGGTAAATTTATAGCTACCACATATGTCTCAAGGGAGAAGTAGGTAGTGTACTCATGTAGGAGGGGTAGCTAATAGCATATGATCCTATAGGATCAAGACCTATGAGCTAAACTATGCCCCTCATAATTTAGAATTAGCAACAATAGTGCATGCTTTATAGATATAGAGGCATTAATTGTTCTCAACCTAATTTTAATGCAAAATAGAAAAGGTAGCTAAATTTTCTCTATAAGTATGATTTTGGTATCAAATAATTAAGGGTAAGAAAAATAGTGGCAGATGCTTTAATCCAAAGAAGCTACATATTATAAATTACCACTATAAATACCACCTTGAAGGATCATGTTATGAATCAATAAAAATATGATGCACACTATAACTTGGTAAAGGTTATTATATTAGCAAATGTTGAGGATCACAATTTTGAAGAATATTGGTTTAAGTTAGATAGGTTGCTCAAATTTAAAAGTTGCATGTATGTGCCAAAGGAAGGCTAAGGGACATGATATTAAAGGAATCCCATATGCCCCATAGTATAGGTTTCCAAGAGTGACAAATATGGTGGATGACTTGAAAAATATATATTTTTGGCCTAGACTAAAGAAGGATGTGGCATATTTTATATCCAAATGTTTTAAGTATCAATAGGTTAAGGCTGAACACATATATCTAGTAGGTATGTTATATTATGAAGTTCCTAAATGGAAATGGTTGACTCTTAATATAAATTTTATTTAAGGACTACTTTTATCCAATAATTGACATGATGCTATATTGGTTGTTTTTGACATATTGACAAACATAGCATGTTACATACTAGTGAACCTCAAGAATGATGTCTCCATGATGATAAATATACTTATTCAATATATTTAGATTACATTTAGTACCAAAGGTGATAATCTCAAATAAGCATACCAGAATAACCTTTAGATATTGATAAAATTTGACTATAACATTGGGCACCAAACTTAACATTAACCCTTCATACCACCTAGAGATGGATGGGTAAATAAAGAGAGTAAAGCAATATTTACAGAATCTACTTAGGATGTAATACATGTATGAGTAGTACTAATGGAAGAAATATCTATTGTTAGTAGAATTTTCTTACAATAACTCCTACCACTCCCTCATAGGGATGGCTTCATTTGAAACATTATATCATAGGAAATACATAACACATATAAAATAGGATCAAGTGAAGGGTAAATTAGTTGCTAGACTTGATATGTTAAAAGAAATAGAAGAACAAGTCAAACAAATAAAATAATGGTTGAAAGAAGTAATTGATAAATTTAAAAAGTTATTCTAATAGAAATAGAACTTGAAGGCAGTTTATGGTAGAAAATAAGGTTTTCTTGAGAGTCATACCTATGAAAACTTTTATTAACTTTAGAAAATTAGCTAGGCTATCCCCCAAGTTTGTGGGAATATTTGAAATACTAGAAGTGGTAAAACCATTGGCATACTGGCTTGCTCTACCTCTTATCCTTTCCCAAATTCATGATGTTTTTAATGTATCATTATTGAAACTACATCATGTTGATATTTCATATATTTTAGACTAGAAATCACTATAGGTTCAAGACCTAGACCTAATTTCTAGTTAATCCAATCCAAATATTTGAAAGATACAATTTGAAATTGAGGAACAAATAGGTGTCACAATATAAGGTCCAATACGACCAGCATTGTGAAGATAGTACCACCTAGAAGAATGTTGATGATATTCAAGAACTCTATCTCCATTAGCTTTCTTGAGTAGAATTATAGTTAAAAAAATTTAATTCAACAATGAATATGTATATAGTTCATCTTTTATGTTACATATAGATGTTTGATAGGAACAAAAAACTTTTGATATATTCTCAAATATATTTTCTGTATGTTTTTTAAAATTTTGTGAATAATAAAAATTACTAATAAAATTTTCTATTAAGTCATTGAAATAATGACTCTTTTTAGTGGGCAAGTATGTCACATTGTAAATATTACTATATTATATAAGATTATTAACTTTGAAAAAAATAATTGCCATGGTTAGTAAAATTTTATTTTGTATTTTCCTGATAGGGACACTGTAATTGTAAAAGGTAATGGGTTCTCTTAGTGGAGACACAAGTTCATATCATGAGGCGGGTGGCCCTTGATCTACCCCTAGTTTTTTAACCAATTAAAAAAAAATTATTTTGTACATGAAATTGACTATCTTGAAAATTTGTTGGAAGTGTTGAACGATCACCCTATAAGAGGCAAAAGAGGGAGGGTATCATCTAGGAGGAGGCGTATCCAAACAAAGCAGCCAATCTAGAGAGACCTCAAACACCACTTGCATATGCATGCAAATAATAAAATTCTATAGCAATGCGTTTATTCCTTACTTGTGCACTTTGAATGATGCTTGTTAAAATTACATAAATATCAAAATTAACAATGATATCAATTTAAATTCACTAATTGGTATTTTTTTATTAGTAAAATGACATTATTTTTATAAATAAATGACAGTGTTTTTATTGAAAGGACTTTATTGATGGGAATAAAATGGTTTATCCATACAAATGGTTTGGTCTTCTAAATAGAATGATTTTGGTAAAACAATTTTATAATGTGATTGGACCTTGTTTGGTAAGGGAGGGAATTAGTTTTATGGTTCCTTAGGAAAAAAAATCTCCACCCATTATGGGAATGGAATTTATGCATTAAACCACTATGGGTTCCAAAGGGAAGATAATTATTTCTTTTATATTGTAGATTAAGGCATAATGTGATCTTGTGAAGGTAGGAATTTCTAAAGGAGAGTGGAGAGAATTTTGTAGATTTTAGAGGAAAGAAAACCAATCATTTCTTTCTTTATCCTACTTAATTTACCTACACAATAGTCAATTCATCTTTCTTGAAAACATTAAGGTTGAGTAACTGTCTTGTATCATAAGATTTATATTTAGAAAAAAGCTACCATGCAACACACACTCACCAACTAGAGCTAAGGAAAAGGGAGTGGAAATAGAATAAAAGGAGAGCTTTTTAAACCATGTCAAGTTTTATTTTATTATGTGAATAAATGATCTAAATTAGTTATTGTTTTGGTCAAAATTATAGAGCTTTGATATATAATTGTTGAAAAATAAAATAGGTGTCTTTTTCTAATTTAAAATGAAGGAAATAAAATACATATTTTTGTGTTATTCTGAATTGGATCTCCATTTCATATAGATTAATAGTAATTATTCTCTCTAAGTTGTATTTCTTGGGAATGTTGGTGTGGTTTATTTGTTTACCTTTGACTAAAAAATGGAAATAATTTCAAATTAGGATAAAACCTTATATAGTCATAAATGGTTAAACCCTATAATTTTTTAAATGGAATCTAGCTGAGCTACAATTTTGGAGTACATCTTGCACTATATATCTTACTTAGAAATATTAAACCTCATTGTACTCCATGCATTTTTTTGGCTAAGATTAGTTCAAGATCCCTACTCTATTCAAATTGAATTATGTTTAACCTTGTTCTATACCATAAATTTGTTTGGTTGTAAGTGGTTCAAAAATCACACTCTATTATGATATTTTTGTTTTATAAGTGGAATATTGTTTGCTCAATTTAGAAGCATTTTACCTAGGTTCAATAGATAATCCTATCTTGTTATGAAATAATAAACTCATTATACCTTACCCTCTTCTAAGGTAATTACTTGGATTACTAGTGAAAACTAGATATTATTACTAAAGCTTTCAATTGGTTGAACATTCTTTGTTTTGCATTTTGACTTGGCAACATTTTGATAGGAATATGATCTATTCCTATGAATACATCATACTTATTAGAATTAACAATTGCCATTTTAATAGGAAATAGTTGAAATATGTTTCCATGTGATACTATCCTATGTTGCATTGGTGAAGAGCATCATGAGAAGACTCTATCTCTATATCCTATTTCAATCCTATTATTTTAGAAAATATATGATTCATAAATACAATAGGAATCATAATATGTCCATACCTTATTTTCTCCATCAAAATAATGTTGTTGCACTTGAATTTTCAAGGAATATAATTTGGGAATTTTAGTGACTTTGTTACATACTTGGTAGATGAGATAGCCAAAAATATGGTAAGCTTATTTCTTGAAAGTATCCTTCATACAGATAAATGCATGACGAATATTGGGCTTAGTGACTATACTATACCACCCACTCTTTAAGTATTTTTAGTCATGACTGATATTGCTAAGTTGGTTGCTCTTTAAAGATGCATGTTGGGACTATATACCTCCATATGGAAATAATGACTATAATCATGATGCAAATCTATTTTGTTATTTTATTAATATTTAAAATTGAGTTGTGTATACTTTCTAGTTAATATGGTTAAGTGACTTTATATTAGAAAATGACTATAAAATAATTGCTTATATTTTTGATCAAAAACATATGTACACTTGTTAGATTGCATGTTGTTGTGGGAAAGTATTTCATATTTATTTAATATAATAAATCATGGCAAAATAGTTTGATGAATTTAATGAGCTAGTATTGTGCTACAAAAATTATAGCTATATGCATGATTGAATGTTATCCATTATTAGTGAATGATTAAATCAATACATCATCCTTCAAAGATGGATAAAATATTTAGAAGATAAATCTTTTAAACCATGAATATAGGCATAATATGTTGGATTGTATATGATAACTATAGTTGTAAAATTATAGAAAAGGCTATCATATATGTGCACAATAGTTGCAACACCTATAGTGCAAGTTGATAACTACACTAAATCTATATTTAGTGATAAGTATATACTCATAGAATTCATGAAAATCATGCATGGATGTTTTAGGCATGGTGATCTCTCTAGCTGGGTTGGTTTTGCATTTCTACCCATTTGTGAAGGGTTAGAACTTCATATTTTGAAGTTGAGACATGGAAATTTAGTTGAATGTTACTTAGAGAGGTGGTAAAGAATTCAGTTAATATATTCTCTCCTCCAAGTAGCATCTCACAAACCGATAAAAGAATATACTAAGGAAGCAAATGATTTATTGATAAAATAACTAGTTGGTTGTACTTGTAGTTTTCACTGGATATTAATGTATAAAAACATAATATTATGTTGATCATATGATAGTAGTAATTGATCATTATAATTGGGTTAAAGTATGATATTATTGAATGTTATTCCTTTTTCAAAATGATATAAAGAATACTCTTAATGTTTTTGCAACTATTACTCTTGAATGGATATGAAAGCATATTATTGTTATTAATAGTGAAGGCATTTGAGATGACTTATGATAATCCATCTTGAAATAATTTTATTCATGTGTTGTATCCAATTTATGTGACTACACATACATGTTTTTATGTCATCATCTAATAAATAGAAAAATGAGATAAATTTTGTTATGTGATTGTACCATTAGAATGAATTAATGCAAAATACCAATAATGGGTTACTTGTCTTTATTATTTCAATGACTATAGTAATAGATACTTATAATTAACTTGAAATAAGGTGATAAGCAAGTTTTAATGTAGTAATAGATACTTATAACTAACATAAAATAGGTTGATAACACATTTTGAGTGTAGTAATAGATATTTGAAATAGAAAAGCAACTCAATATTATCTTCATATCTCAATCTAGTTAGAGGATTAAAAAAGACCTATGCTGTTGTAGCCTTTTCTTCATAAATGATAAATCAAATTAGATTATTTTATCATGAATAAAACATGTTTAAAATATTATTGGGATAAATACCATGACTTATACATTAATGGATTTAACAATGAAATCAAATGTTATGAAAAATTACACCCACACCTTATCTAGGGCCAATATCTTATCTGTAAAGGTGTGTTATCAAGATAACTTAGAAAGTTACTTTTGGAGACCAAGTACGATCATTGAGAATGGAAGAAAACTCACCAAATTCTAAAAGATATGGGATCACTTAGACCGATAAGGAGTGGATTCCTTTATCACTATTAAGTATAGAATGATAAGATCTTATTGAAATCATCCAATATGCAATAATTAATACAAGTTTTAAATTAATGACGATGATTTAGGCACTAAATAGTTGGAATATATAAAAATATATAGTTTTTTGTGAGATTTTAATTAGGGTTATTGTTATAGCATTGTGATGAACTTCTTATGAAAGAAAATTATTTATAAGATATATGTGTAGGGGCTATAGTGATACCCAAGACTTTCTTCAAAAAATTTAAGTAGGAAGTATTAAGTTTAATTTTTAATAAATTCGCATCCATATTGTAATTATTGTTGATGAAATTGTCTTTCATCGAATACATGTCAATGCATTTTGAAAATATAATATAAAAATTATTACATAACAACTTATACATTGTCACCAAATGACATTAGCTCAACCTGTTAAATTTATTAGCTTTCAAGGAGATCTCCCAGTGACTCCATATATATACTTATAGATGCTTAAAACTAAAGAATGTAAATATACTACAATGATCAAATAATCTGAGTTTTATAATATTTCAATTTGCTCAACACTTCTATAGCATCATGAATATAAATTCTTATGAACAAATATACAACATTAGATTTTACTAAAATATCCCCATATTTAACTCTTTTGTCATTAAATAGGCATGTCAAATTCATCATAGAGGAGTATGCAATTACTAATAAACGGTTTCATATTTCTTACTAGATTTTTTCTATAATATAGCTAGGAAAATTTATGGTATTGATAATTGGTTGAAGTGGGACTCTTGCTTATAGACCTTCGGTGCATCATACATGAATAAAAGGAAAGGTTCATTGGAAAATATTCTTTATATTCTCATCTAAGAATGAATTTATAATCACTTTATTCACCTACTTTATTCACCACTATTCTTAAATGTTAGTTTTCTTTGTAATATGACTAGGTACAATTCAATTCCATATAATCAATTAAAAGAATGTTAAAATTTGGTGTCAATTTTGATGATCACATATATTATCCTAGTATTTTTATTTTATCAATGACAACCATTAAATTTTATTTTTCAATATTAAAAATTAAGATATTGTCATTGTTTGTCAGTTCTCTTAGGGCCATTTGATATTCTCTTGAATTGTCATTCCTATTAGGAACTCAATCATTCGCTAATAGTCTTATGCTTTCAATACTAATGCATTTTGATAATTTTTTTATGAAAGAACACTTTTTATTAGGTATATGCATAGGATCTACGGTGATGCCCAAGCATTTCTTCAAAAATTTCAAGTAGGAAATATCATTGATAAATTTATATCCATATTATAATTATTTTTGATGAAATTGTGTTTCATTTAGCATTCGCCAATGTATCTTAAAAAAATAAAACCATAAGTCTTACCTAATGATATTTACATTATCCATATCAAATGTCATTATCTCAATTGGTTACATTCCTCAACTTTAAAGAAGGAGACTTAGGTTTAAATATTGTAGACACCAAAACCTAGCCACTTGTCGTCCATCCAGGTCTTCCCGCCATTTTACCCATTTATTTATATATATTTAGGCATATTTGTTAAATATATGTTTAATATTAATATTTTAATATTATATTTTATATATATTTAATAAATATAAATATTATATATGTAAATAAATCCCAACCATCCGATTTGACTTAATCCTAGCCATCCATCTACATCAATCCATGCCACACACCCAAAATTAATATCCACCCTTCGATGTGTTTTAATCTGAGCCACACAATTCGTGTCGTTCAAACCCTAACATACCCTAGTGTGGATTATTAATAGGAGCCATTTTGATGGCTCAACCCCTAAGTCTTGAGTCCTAAGTTCCCTAAATTTTTCTTGAGTAATCCATAAAGTCTTTAGCCCTAAGCAATTTGAGTCCATCCAAGCATCCTCGCTATCCATCCTCGCTCACCCTCGCCTCCACATCCATCATCGCCCTTCTTGCTCAGCCATATCTACTTCTGCAGATCTTCACCTCAGCTCCTGAATGCCTTCGAGTGCTCCCTATCACTATCGAGCACCTCTGGGTGCTTCCTTCTATCGCCAAGCGCCTCTTGGGTGCTTCTCACCATCCCCAAGCACTCACAGGCATTTTTTGCTACTTTCGAGCGCCCGCAGGTATCTCAAAACCTACTCCTTAAGACTAGCAAAGCCCTCGGGTGATGCTAGGGCATCATCGCACCAACTTCCTACAACAATTATCACAGATCAAAAAATGACAAGTTCAACAAGGTAAATATTTTTATTGTTATACTACTTTCATTATTTCTATATTTTGTATGCAGTTTATTAATTGGCATTTAGGGTTTGTATTGATTTCTAAGGGTCTCACACAGTGGAGCCCTCACAGTTACTACTAATCCTATTCTGTCATTCTCTGTGTGCAGGTTTTGGAAGATACATAAGCATTGTGCAACTGCTTAAGCTGGAGTGGCCCAGTATTGGATAACACGAAGCCCACTCACCCCTGTTGGGATCAGAAGTGAGATTGAAGACACCACCAGCATTGTTCACTAGGGTTTCAGAGAACCCTAGTTATTGTAAACATTTGTATCAAAGAAATCAATTCTTTCATTGTAACATTGGAGATTTGAGGCTCCCCCCATATTAATAAAAGCATCTATTTTTGTGCAATATTGGGTCTTGATTTCAATTTATCTTGTTATATATTTTGGTGTTTCACTTTTGCATCTACAAATGGCGATCACGGTGGGACCCCCTAAGGGTTTCTCATTTTGATTTACCTTGTTGACTAATTTGTTGTTTTCTATCTCATCTTGCAGGATTTTTAGAAGCATAGATTTCATAGTTTTCGTTGGATTAGGGTTTCTGAGGATTCGTAGAAGGTTGCAGAAGGTGCACGAATGCCTTGCAGTGCTCGAGGGACATCCAAAAATGCCCAAGTGCATTTCAGAAATGCCCAAGGGTGTTTTACAGAGAGTTGAGGCAAAAATGTAGGCTTCTAGGTAAGTTTACTATCAAACCCTAACTTTCTATTTTTACGTATTCTAGCACTTTTACGTTTTTTTTAGATTTTTGGATTAAAATGAACATCATTAATAAATATGGTAAAAACAAATCATTTTAGTTGCATTTTAGGCATTAGATTAATCATTGCATTCATCCACACATTTTTGCTTAAATATTTCTTAATTTTTTGGTGTGTTGCATTATTGTTTGCATTTGAACTGTTAAGCGCATACATTAGTTTGCATCCTAGGGTTAGAGATTTCTATTTTTGTAAGTCTAAATAGGAACAGTGTCAAGATACCAAAAGTATCCCCATACTTGGGTGATTCCATATGGAGGAGTAGACGAACCCTCCTCTGTTTAGAGAGCGGTCTTAAGTGGTGTACTTTACATCCTTTGGAGAAATTGGTATTTTGGATATTGGATTCTGATTTAGACTATCGAAAGTAGTTATTTTTCTAACATTGTATGCACACAATAGAAAATTGGAAACCTTTAAAAAGAATCACACACTTCACGCTTCACATTAAATAATAATGGTTGGATTTCATCACCAACCATTGCTTGAGATTTGGTGATGGTGGCTTTCATCTCCATCCACCAATCTCTACCCCTAGACACCTTAGATTACCCTCAAGAAAACTTGCTGGATTTCATCACCAACAAGAATCTCATTGCCCCATCCAAGCCATAGGATTCACCCATTTAATTTAGACTAGCACATTGAAACACACGAAATCAAAATCTAAGAAAATGAATTCACATTAAAATGAGATAATCAATGAATGAGGTAAGACACATTTGTTGAACAAACTTAGCATTGATTTATCTCTATTTGATTTTTGTGGAGTTTCAATTCTGCATTACATTTTACTGCACAATTTGTATTTGGTTTAGTTGCTTATGGTATTAACAAGAAATCAACAGAAAGCATTAAATCAAAACAATTCCATGGAAAATTCATCCACCTTCCCCGCCACTTCTGTGGTAGATTCCCCAAATGTGACACAGATAGATTTGTCTATAGGTCCCTCACATTCCATGTCACCCACAATATTTCATATGGTTGTTCCCCAAATAGAGTCAACCTCACCAACCATTGATCACCACATTACCCACATAGACATGGCACAAGTAGAAGCTCTTATGAAGTCTGCTAACTATGTCTTACAGTCAGTCCCCAACTCACCTAGACAAGATCCTACTTTACAGTAAGGAACTTGCTCATTCCCAACCATCCAACTTTACCTAGGTGTACACTAACCCTCTTTTTGAGGCCTTGGTTGCACCTTCCTCTCATGAACCCATTTCCCAATACCCAAGTGCTCCTAGCACTTCTATCCCATCTTCATACACATCCACCTACACCAACCCCTTGTATGAAGCACATGTAAATGCTGCTTCACAAGTTTTTACCTCCCAAGTTACCATGCCAAGTGTAACTTATCCCTTAGCCACATCTTCCATGCCATCTGCCTCCATACCTTCCACTATTGATAGAGAAATTCATGAAGCATGGGAACATTTGAACAAATTGCTTAAGCAACATCAAGATGCTCAACAACAAGTGCAAGTGAACCCTAAGCCTCTACCAATTTCTACTCAGCCCACCCTCATTAACCAAGGTCCATCATGGGTACCACAATATTCTGTGGTTTCCATCCCTACTCCTCCACCAAATCATACCAATTCCATTCCCATTGGCCAACCCAACCATAGCCCCCATGCATTGTCCCCATTCCAACATTCTCCACATCTTCATCATCAATCTCCTCTTCATCAATTTCCATCAACCTCACCTAGTCATCATCATCAATCCCATCATCATCTAGTTACCCCACAACATTTTTCCACCATGCCTTCTCATCAGGTGATTCAGGGCTTCCACATTCTTTGGGAAGACCCTAGAATCAAGGCCATGCAACAACAAATAGATCAGTTGATACAACATACTCTTGGTATGACAAACCAGAAGCTAACCTTACATCAGCTGATCAACCAACCCATTCATCCTTTGGTACCATCACCACCATATCCGATAGATTTCACGGTGCCAAAGTTTGATAAATTCAAGGGGACTGAGGACCCCAAAGAGCATGTAAGCACATTTGTACACTCATGCTTTAGAATTCAAAATGACAATGCTCTCATGCTTAGAACATTTCCTCAGACATTAGGAGGAGATGCCATAGAGTGGTACAACCAATTGCCTAGTCATAGTATTTATACTTTCGAACAATTGGTTGACCTATTCTTTGAACGCTTTATCCTAAATGTTAGAAAGAAAGTCTCATTGTTCGATGTTTATGCTTTAAGACAACATGATGATGAGTCTATCTATGATTTTGGAAACCATTGGAGGGTCGTCATTACCAAGTTGCCATTCACCCTACCAATGGAAGAGCTTATCAAATTATTTACCAAGAGTTGTTTAAAACCCATCTCTTGGATGCTTCAATTACAGACATATCATTCATTTGAAGAAGCTCTAGCACAGGCTAGTGTCATCGAGGAGATAAAAATCCAAGAGGGCATTCTTAAGCCTAGAAAAAAGGAATGGCAAAACAAGGGCCAATATAAAAGTAATTATTCTGGCCAATCAAAATCAACATAAGCCACTCCGACCAATCAACCTAATCATGTTAATCAAGTGGTCATGAGCCAACCGGTAATGGCTCAACAACAATCAGTGCAACAACCACCACAATAAATTTCTTATCATGCGGTACCCTCAGTAACTCAAGCTATGCAAAACATAGTGCCAGCTGTAGAGAACCATCCCCGATGATAGTCTATCCAATAGAATCACCAATACACCCCCTTGGTCGAGTCGTATGCTTCCCTCTTCCAAAGGTTGTACGACACAAATAAACTTGCATTGCCCGAAATCAGACTAGATGATCCTGCTAAACATGGAAAACATTATCGAGAACATTTATTTTGTCCTTACCATAGGCAAAATGGGCATGATATCAATAATTGCCATGTATTCAAAGACATCGTTCAAGACCTTATTGACTTGGGGGCCATCAAGCTTGACAACCCCCTTGCTCAACAAAACCAAAATCTTGGTATTTTTCAAACACCACTTCCTCATCATGAGGAGGTGCAACCAACTATGGGAGGGGCTAATACCAAAACTCCTCCTAATCAAGTTAACCATGTCCAACAATACCAAGGTTTTGTAGGTGCCATTCATGTGGTCACTAGAGGTCAATGAAATAATCAACAAAATGCAAGGCAACAACCTCAAGCAAGTGTGTCGCAACCTACCACATCACCTCCCATCCAAATTTCCCCTAATCCTTCATCACCAATCCATATTCCTAGCCAACCAAATCCCCCCATTCCTCCCATCAATCATCCTCCATGACCAATCATCTCATTGAGTAGCCGGTTAACCACAAGCCTAAAGATGGCTTCCACCAAATTGTCAATATATGAGCTAATTCAACAATCTCCCCCACATCGTGAGGCATTAATGGACATTCTGAAATCCATTGAATTACAATCTCAAGATCCTAATGCCTTCAACAACTTTGTAGGGAGCATTCAAACATGCATGGAGCCTTCCATTACATTTTATGACTTTGAGATTAAGCCAATCTCATCAGAATCAGTAGATCCTCCATTGCATATCATGGCTCTAATTGACAAGAAGTCATTCAAAAGAGTTCTAATTGATACCGGTTCCTCCATCAATATCATCACCACGTCTGCCCTTCATCATCTGAACCTTCCTCCATCTCATATCACCAAGTCATCCTTCACCCTAAAAGCATTCAATGATGCTTTGTGTTCCACAATTGGCACTGTTGTTTTGCCCATCGAAGTGGGGGTCAAAATATTGCACACTATGTTCCACATCTTGGAAGGATCCATGGCATACAATGTACTCCTTGGAAGACCTTGGATGAGGGAAATGAGATGTGTCCCTTCCATTCTACATCAATGCCTGAAGTACGTTCATGAGGGACAAGTACATTGCATACCAGTGGATGTCGAACCATTTAAGTATTGCAATTTCATTTCAAATCCTTATGAATCCATGCTTCCTTCCACCCACATTTTCCTATCACCATCAGCCAATCCATCTACCACTCCACCCATTTCTTCATCAAAAGCTCCCATTCCTGAGGAGCCCCTTATCACCCATCCCCCATCATCTTCATCATTGACTACATGCACATGTGGTCAAAGTCAATCCACATCCTTGCCTTCCACATCATCATCATCCATTCAACAACCTTCCCAATCCAATCCATCACCATCAGCCAATGTTTCACAAGTCGAGTTGATGGATTGTGAGACATCTTCATCTCCACCATTCCCCGAGCCATTATCCAATCATGGTCCTTCCACATCATCCCAAGTTGAGGTCCACCTCACTAATCCTGGTATTGGTGAATATGTGGTCCAAGACATCACCATCACACCGCTCACCATTCCAACCACTAAGGATTTTGGTCACCCACGTGACCCACCTTTATCCATAGGAGCGGTATATGACATGGGTTCAGCTCCCAACAACATAAATTTTGTATATGGGGGGATTGATTCTTCATCAAATCTAGCTCCCCTAGAAGAACCCAAGGAACCAACACCTACCAACATACAAAACATGTCGGGATTTCCATCCCATTATTTTCACATAGTTAATTGGTAGGGTCATGGCCTAGGATTGCATGAACAAGGAATGCATGACATTATTGATGTTCCATATCGAGAAATGCATGACCATTCAGGCTTAGGTTACACTCCACTTTCCACCACCTCTTCTCTTGAACAAGCCTTCCAAAGGCTTAATCTAAATTCAGGAGAAGAAGCCCTCCACCCCGATGACTCTGATGATGAAATCTATGAAGAATTCAAACTCATGTTGATAATTTTTGATGAATCTAAAGAGGAATCAGAGCCCATCATTCCCCACACCAAACATGATGAGTTTTATCTCAGAATGTTCCCCATCCATGAGCCCATATTTCACTTGCTTCTTCCACAAGAGTGGTGAAGAACACAAGCTTATACTGAGAGGGGGTGAACAGTATAAGACCACTTTTTACTTTTCTTTCCCAAATAGTATTAATCAATATAATCAATGGAAATATCAATAGCAATAACCAAAGAAATGCATAAATCATCACACACAATAGAGACACCAATTTTAATGTGGTTCACCCAATGTGGGCTACCTCCACAGAGAAAATATTTCTTCTAAATATTTCTCAAATAATCTCATGGGAATCCTTCCCAATTACAATGTTTATGGACCTCTTTCCAAAGGAGATGTTGATCCCCTAAATCTCAAGTTCATGGATCTCTTCCATAGGAGAACTCTTTCCCCTTACGCTCACGGCTAGTGATCTTCTAGAAGACTCTGTCTCTCTGCCTTGACCGATTGGTGGATCTCTCTCCACTTGAAGACTCCTCACTCAGATTTATCTTCAATTGTCCTGGCTGTTGGATCTCTATCCACTGAGACTCTATCCTCTATACTTTGTCACCTCCAAATATCTGTCTCAATAGGTTCACTCAGAACCTTCTCAAATCTTCTCAACAAGCTCACTCAGAACTTGTCCAAATA